>OW052062.1:18351199-19683072 GCA_932526445.1 Phragmatobia fuliginosa | reverse complement strand
ATCACATGTCAAACTCTACTATATAACTACTGAACAAATCAATATAAGATCACCACAACCATGTGCATGGCACTGTGCTTCTACGCATGCACTACGAAAATATACCAAATAGAAAACTTTACTTTGCAAATATAAACCATAAACATCTGGACTTAAAGTTTATATTTGAAAAGTGTCAATTTCTAAATAGCATATTAGAGACCCACTAATATCCGTACCTGAATAAAACCTCAAAAATGTATCTTTCAAAATCGATAGCTTTTCGATTTTGAATTCAGTGCCTTATACTTAAGTTCCAAATTAGCTAGAAAATATATTTATGTTTTCTTTATTTAAAATCTGTTACATTTTTTTTAAAAAGGTGTAAATAATGAAGCAAGTGAACTTAAGTGTAAGGCCTTTGCATGTTTGCATGCACTGCAACCGAACCGAAGAACGGAGCGAGCACTATCTAACGATCAGCCCTTTTGAAACGAGACGACGATCGAAGCCAACACCACTGTGTAAAACTTTCGTATAATGTTTATATTTTAGAGAACTTCCCTTGGTCATGCTTATTAATATTAAACAATCACAAATCACAGAATAGTGTTGTGATTTGTTTTAACATATTTATTAATTAACATAAATAAAATTATAACAATTAAATTGATAAAACTAAAGTTTACTTTTAATTATTGTTGATCTACACAAGTTCACTTTTTGTAGTGGTTTATATAATTATTACATGTATTTGAATATTATTTATATGTAATTCATTTGAATATATTGTTAATTATTTTAGTAGTAAATATAAATAATGTACACGATTTAATTTTCTCTGTAAATAGTGCGGCATCGAACGACGTCTTGTTAAATGTTGGTCTAATAAAATGCATCCAAGGTTTACGAAAGGGGTCGGGTCAAAAGGTATAGCGTGCGATTGGGCGCTTACTGCTCGAAGCGGCACTAGGCAGCGCACAGAAATATCACGGGCGATAACAGTAGATATTTTGCCGCCGTCTTGAAAGGGGAACAAACTTTTGCTTTCGAACCCGCTCTAGAGCTGTCGCAAAACACACAAAAAAGCAGAACGTTATTAAAACTACTGTAAGAGGTCAGCGGTGCTAAAGCGAAACACACCACCATTTCAAGAGGGTTGATTTTGCTCGAAAACGGCGGCCTATGTACATAGAATATCGCACGCATGGCAACGAGGAAAATTGTAATCAAAATTAAGAACAAAAAACAACCCATGCACAAGTCGGGCTCTAGCAAAATCGACCCGTCATGAGTGTTACTGTATTTACTGTACAGAGAGGCTCAACTGTTACCTACGTTGCAAACTAAATGCGGGCAGGAGAGAGAGGGTGGAAGAGGGAGAGGCGGGGAGGCGACATAGGCTCTTTTCTGCGACAACCGAGTACTTGAGTGATACCTCGGTACTGGCGCCGGTGTTGACAACACGCTAATACACACACTAACAGAACGCACCGTGCCACACCTAGTTGTGATGACTGCTTGCTTTCTCTGATTTATTATCTTTGTTTATCGATCGCCAGCTGTGGAGACAACACTGATAACTGGTAAAAAAACGACCTCTACTATGTTCAAATTAAAAATGCGATACTACTAGCGCAAAAAATCGCTGAAAATTGAATGAAGCAACATTTTAGAGGTCTACTAATCTTGGGGTATCAAATCGATGTTGCGATAACAATCGCTATAGTTAAAGTAATAAAGTTTATTTTAGAACAGTGTTGTTTGCACATGTCGATGTTTAGAACGGCGTGGCCCATATGGGTGCGGGTGGTCGCTAAGTAGCTGAGCGTGTTAGGTTACGTATCGCAAAGAAATCACCTAGTGTCGGTTGGTTGCGGTTGGTTGCAGTTGGTTGTTGGTGGCGGCGCCTTACCTTGCGAAGCTCTTAAATGCCGCCGATTGCGGGTTGATGCACAGCGGTACGCGAGATGTCTGTAGCTGCTCTGCTATGAACTTGTGAATCTCCTCTGCGGATCATACATGGCAAATGTGTTAGTTATGAATTTTAATGTAAATGACCATTTATTATGGAGCAGAATTATTCCAAGAAGATCAATATACACTTCTGACGTATATTGTCTGCTGAAAACTGACGTATAAAGAAATGAATACAAACAAAGCTGAACACAATAATAAAAGTTCTATATTATGATATGTTATTGCCTCTTTTCTGGAAGATTTGAGTACTGAAAAACATTTGAAAAGATCTTGTGTTCCACTGTACCTTTGACCTGGTGTACGGATGTCAGTTTCCTTTCCCAACCGTCGTGGAAGGCGTGCGGGGCAACAGGTTCGAGATCGGGTGAGTAATGGCGAGCGGCCTGGGGCGCACTGTAGCAACACTTGCACATGCACGAGTGATAGCGCAGCCGACCTTCCTCTAAGTACGGGTGCGCAAGGGCATCCACAACTGAGATACGCTTCGTCGGGTCAAACACGAGCATCTGAAATTGTATGATTTTTATGATGAATGATTTTATAAGAAACTTTCCATATAAAGCTGAAAAGTTTGGTTGTTTGACATACTGCTCCAATTTGAAAAAAAATCAGTGTTAGATAGCCCATTTATCGAGTAGTCATAACGCTAAGAACAATGGGAACGGAGCACCAATGAAGAATGTTTCAAAATCGGAGTTTATTTTCCTCTCGGGAGCTTCCGCTGCGTGCGCTGCGTAAACGGTTAGTTTCGCAAAAATCATGTATTGATATATATGACAGAATTGTTCCCCTTTAAAAGTTCTAAAAAAAGTCTGCGACAGCATTAAGTCTATCTTTTAAGGTTAGCTCACTATGACGTTTTTATGGGAAAACTATTTGTTTCCGCGGTATAACATCACGCTACGGGTAATAGAAGACGCATACGTGACTGTTTGGGTCAACTAGTATAGGTATACCTATACGTAGATGGAAAAAGGGAAGAATCATTACGGAACTCATCACGTAAAAATACGTTATTTGCTCGACACATTGCCGGACTGTATGGCCGCACGGCATTATATGGAGACTTTGATTATATACATGTCTAGATGGAGTGTTGCGCTGCATTCGCAATAAAAACAACAGGCCAGATTTGAAGGGCTTGTGTGCGTATTACACACACATGCAAGCGTTGCCTACGGGTGCGCGCATGACGTGGAAGCGTTCTGAGTGATACCAGCCCTTGAATGTTTTCCATAAAAGGAGGGAAAATAATTGTGTATTGATTTTGAGAATTGTAATTTGTATTAAATTTAAAGTCAGTCAATATGTATTAGAATTTTTGCTTTTGAGTTACTAGGTAAAATATATGTTGGTGAAAAAGGGAATTGCTATTAAAGCTTATCTATTCTTAATACTTAACAACAATTTGGTTAATATCAACAAATTATATTTAATTTAATTACTATATTTTTAACTAGATGTTCCCCGCAATTTCTCAAAATCATGTTTTTATATCGTTCTCGTTAAGAACTCAGAGAAATGTAGCTTCCGATTAGTAAAAGAATTTTCAGAATCGGTTCAGAAATTCCGGAGATTAGCGCGTTCAAACAAACAAACACTTACTTTCATTAATAGCATCCATGGAGCGGCTAAATTGACACCCATATCAGATTAACAATATCTACCACCTTAGATTTAAAAATATATGATATATACATATACAAATATGTATTATCCAGCACTATAGTTATGATTCAACATTTTGTAAATTGGCTAACACTCACATGGGAAATTTAAATTCAATTAACAGGCAACCCTGTAAACATGCCGTCAAAATGGTGGTCGAACTTTGATAAAATTTCACTGAGTTAATTTAATTATTTCTTTACATTAGAGGTATTTAAAGCTTACTTACCGTTGATAAGTAATTTTTTTAGTTGATTTCAATCGTCCAAAGTAATTCCTGCACACTTTTATCATGCAAAACGTCATTTTTATACGACACTCAATACGTGTTTACCGTACAATGACAGTAACGCCACTGATCGGCCGCGACGAGCTTAGTCTCTTACAGTTATATACTATTTTTTTGGACGTTTAGACGCTCGAACTCTCTATCTAGACATGTTTATAATCAAAGTATGGAGATTTGAATACTATAAAGTATTTAGTAAAGTAAAAACAAATTGAGTGACCAAGTGAATGTGTCTAATTCCACTCGCAATATACAAGTTAGCATAAACATGGGTGGTTAGCATAAGCATAACATCTTTAATAGGTACCCGAAATATATTGAGATGACCAATAAAATAGTGGTTTTTACCTGTGCAAGTAGGTGCACTGCCTCGTGTGTGGCCTGCACGGACAGCGTGTAGAGCGCGGCGAGGGCGGGGGGGCGCGGGGCACGTCGCAGCATGTGAGCACGAGCACCAGCGCATGCATGTCGCATATCCTCCAGCGATGGCGTGCCTAGCAACTCTGTGATCAGCTCCAGCTGGAAAAAAATATCGGCAAATTTAATACATTACAAATAAAAATTTACAAAGATACGGAGGAAACCGATTTTTTTTATATTAATGTAAAAAGTTTAAGAGCATGCACCTAAAAAAAATTGAGAAGAATATTAAGGGCTGAAACTGCGTTAAGCGGGCAACCGTCGCGTGGCGATACGTGGGTAGACTCCGTGGGAACGTTGAGGAGACGGATTATTTTATTTACGTAGTGTCACTAGTTCAATTTTAATGCTGTGCATGTATAGTTGTGTCGATGGAAAACTTAATATATTATTACGTAGCAAAACGACGACTAGCGTGTGTGGGTGCGGGGCGCGGCACCCCGTGACGGACGCCCGCTCGGATCCCCTTTTGTATGAACCCGCGCGGGCGCCCACGCACGCTAGTCGTCGTTTTGCTACGTTCAGTAGTTGTACGGCGAAATGACAAGAAGAAGAAAGTTTTAAGCATAGAACGGATAAAAGTGTAGAGGTCGACTAAAGAGCCAAATAGAAGAAAAACCTACGCTGAATATCGGGCGGGTCAAATGAGCGGGCGACTTTTAGGTTTTCACTTGACGCAACACAAATTTTTGATCATCGAATTGTTGTTGATACAAATGAATATGTACGTAAAATGCATTCTAATATCACTCGAGGACCATCTGACTTGTTTTTGACACACGACAATAGCATTGTTTGAGACCATATACCTACTCATTCTTTGCGAATATCTCTCTTAGTATTGTTGATTTACCTTAAACTCACAATGTGCTATAGAAAAATGATGATAATTTACTAATACCAAGACAATTGCGCATTTTCTAATATAAGTCACATAATTACGTGACTAAAATAGTTAAGAAACAAAGACAATAGTATTGGCAAAATTAATATTAATAAATTCATTAGTCTCTAGTTTTGCAGGTCTAACGCATGGTACAGTAATTTTTTTGATACTTTAACGAGTCAGAAATACCTAAATATATTTAGTGAACATTGGTTGCTCTGACCAATTGAGCCAAATACGAGTATATTTGTTCGAACATGAATAAAGAACGAGTGCGATGCTATCGATCAATTTGCGTGCAGAAATTTAGTGGTTAGAACTCGAATCATCTCGCTATTTTTATTATTTATGACAAAGTGACTACTCTTTCTGATGAAAAAAAAATGGGGATCACGATACTCATTGTGAATGCGGATAATACAGCATGGTAACCGTAACCCATATGTGACATATTTAGATTCATCTGAATTATCATTCTACTTTTTTACATACTCGTTCAAATTAAACAGTTAGCTAAGTAAAACATTTTAATAATTCTATTAAATTCCACTTATGTTTTCCATCAGGCAGAATCACTTTGGCCGGCTAATAACGAAATATATAAAAATTAATGCAATGCAATTAATTACAATAAAGTTCATTAGACTTCAATGTAATCTAAGTTATGTATTCGTATGTATTTCGATAACGTTATAAATTCATTCTGTTATGAGGAAATTGATTTGAAGCTATTTAAGTATGGATGTATATTATAATTTAAAAAAATACTGGAGAAGGATGAACTATAAACGAACGCATTTATCAAACTTGTTTTAATATATAAAATAATTGTCAAAGCGTTACCTGTTGCACGGGACTTTGTGCCTGAAATAGAATCCTTCTGCCGAGTAGTTCGCCGAATATGCAGCCCACCGACCAGACGTCTACCGCTGCTGTGTAATGATTCGCGCCCATCAGGATCTCAGGTGCTCTGTAACAGTCATATTATTAACTTATATTATAAGTTCCTTATATTTATACCCTGAAATTTACAACCACTGTTCGGATCAACTTTGGTATATATATATTTTTTTTGTATTTTTAAGTTACATTCTGAGATTTTATTGAGGTACCTAAAAGTTGTACTTCTTTATATCCTCACGGATATTACAAATTCGAAAGTAACTGGTTTTGCACGGCTACACTGCGGAACTGATTTGAATGGATTTCAGTATAGATAGAGAACGAATGGACCTTAGAGAAGGACGGCCAAGTTTATAATAATTCATGTTTACCAAACTGCTAACCACCCCATTACCGAATCGTCGATCGCTTTTAATCAACTTCTATTTTCACGATGTTGTTCAAACCATTGCGTAAAATAACGGTAAAGTAAATATGTACATTTTGTAAATATATTCAAATGAGTATTATATCAAAGGAAAATGAATTCATAAAATAAACTGGTGAGGTGATATAATTACAATAAGGCTAAGTACACACGAAGCGTTTTTCTCCCGTGCCCGCTGCGGTCGTGGAACTGCGGTTTTTTTTCTATACACACTAAGGCTAAGTACACACGAAGCGTTTTTCTCCCGTGCCCGCTGCGGTCGTGGAACTGCGGTTTTTTTTCTATACACACGCAACCGGTTATTTGCGCGGTTACGCGGCCGTCGCGGTTGCGATCTTCGCCCGCCACGTTTGCGGGCAATGATCGCAAGACAGGCGGTTTCAAGATGCGGTAATGTTCAGTTGAGGTTTAGACCGCCATGGACACACACCAGAAACGAGCTGTTGCAATATATTTACTTCACAGAAGAATTAAAAAAAGAAAGACCAGAAGGTTTTGGGTGCATCCACTAATTCAAATATATAAACATCCCGAGGTATACAAACATGTCACGATGTGGTCGCCCGCCAAGCGAACGGGCGCAACCCGCCGAGGGCGCGGGCGACCGCGACCCGCGCGGTTCTACAGGTTGCCCGCCGGTGCAGCGGGAGCCGCAAACAACCGCGCACGCCGCGGGCGTAAAACGCGTCGTGTGTTGTGCTTTGTTTTTTTAAATACAAATCTGCATTCTACGGAAGCTGCGGGCCCGCAACCGCAGCGGGCACGGGAGAAAAACGCTTCGTGTGTACTTAGCCTAAACCGGTTATTTGCGCGGTTGCGATGCGGTAATGTTCAGTTGAGGTTCAGACCGCCATGGACACACACCAGAAACGAGCTGTTGCATTATATTTACTTCACAGAAGAATTAAAAAAAAGAAAGAACAGAAAGTTTTGGGTGCATCCACTATTACGTCGACCGAGGTATACAAACATGTCACGATGCGGTCGCCCGCCAAGCGAACGGGCGCAACCCGCCGAGGGCGCGGGCGACCGCGACCCGCGCGGTTCTACAGGTTGCCCGCCGGTGCAGCGGGAGCCGCAAACAACCGCGCACGCCGCGGGCGTAAAACGCGTCGTGTGTTGTGCTTTGTTTTTTTTAATACAAATCTGCATTCTACGGAAGCTGCGGGCCCGCAACCGCAGCGGGCACGGGAGAAAAACGCTTCGTGTGTACTTAGCCTAAGTCAGAGATCAAAATTGCTCCAATTTTTCAATTACATATTATTTGGTTTTCATATGATATATTTGTACTTAAAGATTATATTTGTAGCGCCACGTCAGTGGTGCCTTAATTATTTTATTGTAAGGATCTTGTTTTTTCAGGTCTTACATTGACATAATTTAACATTGCCTAGAGCTGGTTTCTTGAATCCCTGACATAAAAACAAATTATAAGTCTGGCAGCATGTGTAAAACATACAAACATATTTGTACCAAAAAGTTTTTACAATTAAATCGAACAATAAACATAAAAAATAACCTTAATAGTGTTTATAAAAGCAACACAAGGCTTACATACAAAAATAATACTACAGAGATTTTCAATTGTGTCAGCATAAGGGAAACAATCACAACATACATTTAAATCTTAACAGAAACGTGATGTGCTGGTGTCCTACTTTCAAAACTGCGGTCAAAAGATCACGAGTCATTCATTCATTCGATTCTTTATTCATTCTGAACCCACACGCCGCTTCATCGCACGTTTTAGAGAACACTGGCGAAATTATACTGAAGTATAATAGACGTAAACATCTTTCCAAATCGACTTGGGAACGGCCACATTAAAGCAATCGAGTAAAAACATTTTTTTCCACTTTTTTTTTTCAATAGTATGTTGTCGTGTGTAGTAGTAGCAATCGCCGATAAGGACAGAAGAAGTCTGTGTACATAACTTATATAGACTTGTATATTTAGACTTTGAGTCAGTAAATTTCAAAAACATTGTAAATAAGTGATGATTCTACCGAAAATAAAAAAGCAACTACGACAAGAAGCTTAAGGCGATCGAAAATATTACCAGTGAGGATTAGCTATACAGCTTCTTCGGATCCTTGTCTTGTTCTTTTTAAAGAAAGACATTGATTCGGAAGGAACATTGATTCGGAAAGAATATTGATTCGGAATTGGTTAATAATATAAATTTGTTATATGGCCGCTTTTTGTACACTACATATGACATTTTATTTACTCTCTTGTATCTCTTGTTTTCTATCCCTTATTAATTTAATTGATAAAATTGCCAAAAGGCCAAAAAGTTTCTGACAAATTCGTCTATTAGTTTAAAGTATTGAAGCGATAACCTTGATAAATGATCAGCTAGAGTAAAAAAAATACATTTAAAACCGTGTTATAAGTAGAAATAACCCTGTTTTGTCCTCGTTCGCTTAAAGGTCAGATTTTAAGCGAGCGTGCCAGCATTATGGGTACTAATGACGATTGCTCATTAAAAAGATATTCAAAATTTCACTAATGAAGGTAAACACACCCACACGTCAGACTCTAAAAATAATGGTTTTAGTTGATAAGTACTTGATGAAGTAATGTATACTGAACCGCGAAACCTTACGGTTGACCTTTTTCTTTAAAGAACGAACGAATAAACTAACGAGCTTTGATCACGTCTCGAGTTACAGTTTCTATTAAAGAGCGGCATACATTGGATTAGAATCCTCTGAATAGTCGCTAGTCGATAGATCTTAAATATAAACGTCATTTTATCTTATTGTTTCATTTGATAATGAATATCATTCACTATTATAATTGAAAATAATAATAATAATAACCTCACATATCTTACACTCTTATCGTCTAGTTAGAAACTAAGCAGAGCCTGTAACAAAACTGCTGATAAACAATTATATATTTGAAGTTAAGTATATATATAAATAAAATCTAGGTTTATAATACGATCGAAGTACTAAGGTTCTGTGTCTAGAAACAGAACAAATGATCGTACTTGTCATTCAAATATGGGAATCGAAAGGTGAAAAACCAATTCAGAAACACTAAAACTATGCCAAAAGGCCAGTCCAAGAAATAATGGACTACAAGTATCATGTGACAGTATTTAGTTTCTTAAAATTGCATTGTGAGCCCTATAAACAAGAGCTACTTTTTCTAAATTCTTAATGATTTGTTTCCTAAACACAACTGGCTTCGGTAATGCAGATATTTTACCTGTAATATTGCGTGACAACCTCTTGTGTCATGTTCTTACTCGCATCAGGCTCCTCGACCCTGGCAAGGCCGAAGTCACATATCTTCAGCACGCAGTTACTATTGACGAGCAAATTGCCGGGTTTGATGTCGCGATGGAGAATACGAGCTGAGTGTAAATACTTCAAACCTGAAAAGAAAAGATCATTTAGAATTTCCTACAAAAAAATTGAATCTAGAAATAAAGTACGTCCAAATAGTGTGTAAATTAAAGTGCCAGATTAGAACGATTTGACGTAACAGTATTTTAAGCGGCTTTTCCTCTTATTTTTTTTTTCAAAAAAATAACGTTCAGGAAAAATCTGGAAACTAAAAAGCTAGGCCCCTACAAAACATTAACAATTACAATTTTAAGACTCTAGCCTCACCCTTTTAACTTACTTTATTTACTTTGCAATTACATTAAAAGCTTTGAACCGTTATTAAGATGGAAGGGTATTAAGTTTAATGCATCTGTTAAGATAAATACCTTCTATTCAAACCTGTGACCTTACAACAAAGACATGATTTGGGACTCAACACCGTCCAATAAGATATTATTCGTTTTAAATAAGTTTCAGTGAACAATTCTATAGAAACTTTCGTCGAACAAGTCATCGGCACGGATATGGACTGTTTATTATTCGACCGCATCGAAGTAAAAGAAAAAATCGGGCAAGTGCGGGTCAGGTTACGCATAGTATATGGTTCCGTAGTTCATATACAATGGCAACTGGAATTAAAATCATGTCGAATAGAAAATTGTTGTTTTCTTATTATTTGAATTTCATCATCATCAACAACCCATAATGTCCCACTGCTGGGCTTGGGTCTCCTCTCAGGAGAGGGTAAAGGCCATACGACCCCACTCTGGGTGGGGGTTGGGGACTGGTTTCACAATTTACACCTCTATAACTCCTGAACTAAAAAATCTAAAAAAATATTATCATCATTTTATTGTAGAACTTTGTCGACAATAGTCGAATAATAACAAACACTTATCCTGATGTGTTTCTGTCACGTCGAACTAGAGTTTAATTTTTCTAGCACTAACCGTTTGGACGGGAAGTCAAGGACGGACCGATGGACATGTTGAATCTATAAGGGTCCCGAACTACGGAACCCTAAAAGGAAGATTATGATTTTAGCCCGTATACCGACATACACATGTCTTCGATCCAAATTAAATTTGTTCTACTTGTTAGAATAAAAGAATGATTTTAAGAATGGTTTTCTAGTCGGTTTTCAAATCATTTTTTTATTTATAGTAGCTGAGTTCCGTGGTTATTGTTGTAAATAGAGAATAATGCCGAATACACGAGTCTAAATGAAATATTCTAAGTTGATCCTTATGTCATTGGCTTTCTGAAAGTGAGGGTCCCGTCAAAATCCGTCCAGCCGTCCCAGTGATTATCCGGAATGAAGAATTGATTCTTTATGTGATTACCGTAAATTACTTTCATAGAAACTTAATTAATAAAGAACGGTTGAATTGACATTAACAACAGACATTTTAATTTTATTACTTGTACCTTTAGATAGACATGCCAAAAGTTTATGAAATTGTGTTGAAGTTTATTATAGAGTTTATGAAATTAAATAAAGCTTGGCAGTTCTTCTATCACCTAATAAGTTGCTTAGATGCTTTTGATATCATCTAAACATAATTTTTAGTAGGTATTAGTGATGGATCAATGAACATTTATTATGTTTATCGATCAACTCTCAAGGTAATATTGAGATCATAACCGTTACGAACGAATTTGGCCGCCTTAAATTGGTTTTAATAATGCCATTCTAAAGCTAAATATTCCAGTTTATTCTGGTCTAGACTAGATGAGATTGAAAGTTATGGGGTTTTGTAATTGGAATTGTATTGGAATATCTAGTTCGTGTTTGGTATTGATGGGCTATAGTGGCATGGGAAGTAATTCTCTTTATAACATCATCATTTGTTGTTAAATTAGATACTTTATGTTCATTGACTTAAAGTCTATTTTTCAATGTCGCACGCATGGATGTTTGACTTCAGAACCAACTAAAAGTTCATCGGAGACAAGCGCTTGTTTGTTAGTTAAAAACCTTTAACAAACATCTATCGAATATTGCAACGAAACAGTTTTCGCTATAACAACATGATAATTTACATAATTGTGATTTTGATTGATAAATCCACAAATATATAAGAATTTTTACATCAAGAGTTTAATTCGGATTAGTCCCTATTTACATGACGTCTAATTTTAGTGCTATACGTCTAGTTTCATGTTATTCGTTAATAACTAGGATTTGAGATATCGAAAAATGTAATCAAAAAACTTTATAGTTTAGTGATGTTAACAACAGACTCACGATCATTATCTTCAAGAAAATAAGCAGTTATCAAACCTATCTACATATACCTATACCAATATAATTGACTGAAGACTGCACGGTTGGCCTAGTGGCTTAAGCGGTCGCCACGCCGCTTCCTACTAAGCCAAGTGTCGTGGGTTCAAATCCCACGTAGGACAACACTTTGTGTGATTCACAATTTGTTGTTCTGAGTCTGGGTGTCCTTTATGTCCGTTTCATGTATGTTTGTAAAGTCCCCCGCGACACAGGAATTTATTATCCTAATGCGGGAGTTGTCTTTTTAAAAAAAAAAAAAAAAAATCTGAAGAGTTTGCTATAACGCGCTAATCTCATCGAGTACCGATACGATTTAAAAAAAATAATTCAGTGTTATATAGTTCAGTTATCGAGGAAGATCAAAAGGAAGAGAGTATCAATAAAACGTGTTCAAATTATTTCTTTTTCTTCTAGATTCACAAAGTAACGTATAAAATTGCTTCCCTTTAAAGTCCTTTTAAAAATCGTGGCAGCATATTATGACTATCTTTTACACGTAGTTATAACATTATCGTGGTCAGCTTCAGGGTTGCATCTGGAGCTGATGATCTTCCTCCACCGGTTTCTGTCCAGCGCGTCTCTTACAACCGAGTGCAATTTAGAGGTCGACGAGTCCTTTACTTGTTCGGTCCATCATGTTGGTGGACGACCGCGATCTTTTGTATTCGGTGTTCCCCACCACGATCAGTTTTTCCAGATTTCCGTCGCCAAATGACACATAATAGATATATAATATGTGTGTTTGGCAAAAGATCTTATCAATCGTAGGTATTGTTCGTTGGTATGAAACTGCTATGGTCATGTCGTGGCATGAAACTATAGCCGTCTATGGATGGATACATGGAATTCAAAAGGCACAAATGTATAGTCGCCCTTAGAGCAGCTCCCTTTCACCAGTACAAGAAACCTGTGATTATATATACGAAATATTATGGAACGTAAGACAAACAAGTAAAAATTGAAGCGTCTGTTTTCTAATTTCAGTTTTTCAATAAATCCATGTGAAAGTATACAATATACGTTGCTTACGTAGTCTAGGACCTGAATAATTTTAACAAAAAGAAACCGACTTCAAAGAAAAACTGTTCCGAGTACCCAAATCGCGACAATTGTGCATATGATATTTGAGGAGTTCCCTCGATTTCCTTGGGATCCCATCATCAGATCCCGATAAGGTGACGATGGGACCACCTGTAAGCTACGCCCATTCTAATGAAAAAAGAATATTTGAAATCGGTTCATATACAACGGAATTATCGCTGAACATACATAAAAAAAAAAAATAAAGATTCCGACGAATTGAGAACCTCCTCCTTTGTTTTGAAGTCGGTTAAAAGGATACAGGCTACTTTTTTTTTTAAGTTTAAGGTTCGTAAGAATTTGTCGATGAGTAGAACCCAAAGGATTAGTCGTATCTGTAGCAGAAAACGGACGTCACTTCTAAAATGTGGGTGGTAAAGTCACGTTTTACAGCTGGCAGCGTGTCTCGTGCACTGAGCTGTCACGTGACAAGAAATGTAGAACGTAGTTATCTGGTTTTGATGGGAAAGTTTTACAACTGAAATAACATTAGGAAGGGGATGAAATTTGTAATAAAAATATTGTTTTTGTATAAAATTCTACATAAGGTTTAAGCTAAATGAAGGTAACGTTGGGCGATATGTGATGGAAATTAAAATCAAGCTTTGTGTTTAATTTTGAAACAAGATTTGCGGTAAAATAAGTCTAGTAGATGTTTTATTATATTGAAACGTAATAGTCTTGATTTAACGTACATTTTCATTGACAGATGCTGCTGAATTGATTGCGTTGTAAACCAGAACAAATAACGTTGACAGTGACAAATAATTCTCTAGTGCTTCATTGATACCACTCAATTTTAACTATTTGTATTCCATAGATATCGAAATATTTATACATATGCTAGCTGATGCCCGAGGCTCCGGTCGCGTCCTAGGGGTATGAAAAATAGATGTTGGCCGATTCTCAGACCTACCCAATATGAACACAAAATTTCATGAGAATTGGTCAAGCCGTTTTGGAGAAGTATGGGAACGAACATTGTGACACGAGAATTTTATATGTGAGATAATTTTATAAAAATTCAAATAGGCACTGATGATGGAATCAATAACAAATAAAATAACTAAAACCAGATGTTGGCCTCTAAATATTTATCTTCCAGATAAATACAACCGAAGTTGTTTATAAAACTTTAATACTCCAGTAGTCTAAACCTTGTACAAAGAAGCCTAATAAGTATCTAATTTATATTCAATACCTGAATAAGAACTTCAATAAAACTGATGAAAAAAACACATTTCTATTCTGTACTTTTTATCTCTCAAACTAGTAGCTCTTTACGAAATGTTCATCAAATTCACTCTTGTAATTTGAACACGTAGATATTACTTTTGTAACTTAAAAAGGAAATAAACGAATTGGTATAAAACCAAACGAGAGACTACTGGGGGTAGCAACTCCAAATTTTCCGCCGCCTTTCGCGCTATTCAATCGGCAAAATGATTAAATGAAACCGTTTTTCAGACAGCCAATATTTGAATTAAAAAAAAATCTGTAAATGTTTTAAAGAGATTATGATGAATATCTAGTGTATAGGAGCATTCTTTCCTTTTGTTATTAACTTTATCGTCACCAGCTATGTCTAAGGCTGCCTGGAAGAGATTCCTTTTGGAAATAAGGCCGCCCTTTATATTTTTACAATTTTTTTCTTCGTCTATTTTGTATTTGACATTATTTTTGCTCTTGCAAATCTGAAATATGGTGTAAAAATAAAGTGTTATCTATAGAGCTGAATGAATTTTCCAACAACGTAATAAATAACCTGCTACTTTATGTAAGTAAATAGATAAATATTACAGACATCTTACACAACGCCATCTAGTGCCAAACTAAGCAGAGTTTGTATTATGGGTACTAGACTGATATAAATACATAGACATACTTTTTGTAAATATACATATTATACATAGAACACCCAAACTCCGAAACAAATGTCACAACAGCCGATCACATAAATATTTGGTCCTATCCTGGAATAACCTAAAAAAACAATACACCAATTTAAATGAAATATTGTAACCAGATAGTCTGAAACCTCAGAAAGAACATAGGCTACTTTTTCCCGCCATAACCGAAATAGACGCGGGCGAAAGCTAATGAGATATCAAACTCTTGGTTAGCGATGCCGTAATTACAGTAACTCTAAAGTACTGCTAACACAAGCTCAAAGTAATAAAAGATCATAAATCTAAAAATAAAAAATGGTGCTAAAAATGATCTGAACACTGACAAGTTATACAAGTAGCGCAGACACTTGAGTATTACGAAGTAAGCAAGCGACGCCCCTCGGCACTGTCTATGACGCCAAAACAAATTAACGACACCTCACCGCCCCGCGACGAGTTTAATTTCCCAACGGGTGAACCGCAGTTTTCACCGACACGTTACTGAGTTTTATAATAAAACAAGCAACTCCTACCTACCCGCACTAAATGAGCCATCTAACTTCACGAAGTACTGTTACAATTATTTTAAAACAGACAATCATTTTAAATTACTATTACCGTCGAGGACTGCAATCCGTATACGTAATAAAAATCTTTATATTCGTTAATTACATTCTACATTACGATCATTAAAAACTATAATATCAGTGCAGTAATAATGGCACGTTAAAAAATTTTGCAGATGATGTATGGCACAATAAATAATATTTACATATACATAAGAGTTTGTTTCAAGATTTCATAATTTAACCTCGTAAAAAAAACTAAAAAACAGAACAGCAGTAGTCAATGCGGGCTTAGAAAAGATGTTTATTGAATGACGGGTCATCGGCCCCAGGTGCACGGGCACCCAACCACGACCCCTTACTGAGTCCTAACTGCTAGCTTTTACATGGCTCAGGACAATGCACTGGCCATAATCAAATGGCAATCGTTATTACAATTGAATTGAGTCCCTGATGCCCGACTTGCATGTATTTCTATAATGACATTTGTTGCTTCTGTGTATTAGTACCAGGTTTTTTAACTGTGCCTTCAAAATCTATTACGTAATGACTTCAGCTGCCGATGTTTTTAGAATAACGTTGAACGAACGGCAATGTGAACCCAGAGAGATGTACAATAGAAACAGTAAACAGGTTCACATCACAATGTTTGTTCACGCGCAGTGTTGTTGAACAAACAAGAGTCTGTTATGCTTGTAAGTCCCGATCTCATGCGCCCATAAAAAAAAAGATTAAACTTTCACAATTAACATCCCTCAGAATTGTACTGACAGCACAATCAATTGGCTACCTGTTATGAGTTTCTGTGATTCGGAGGTTACGTTAAGGCGACTTAAAAACATCCAACGGCTATATTTACGTAGCCAGAACGTGTCTTGTTGCACTTGGCCAGCGTGGGGACGTATGGCCTTAACCCTCTTCTGAGAGAGACCTGAGCCCATCAGTGGGACGTCATGGATTTTTGTTGAAATTATGATAAAACTGTTAAAGCCGACGGACGAGAGAATTCGGTGCAAGAGATGTTCTGAGAAGCGATTATCTGCTTGTCAAACATGAATACCACACTTGTGTCTGTTTAGCCAGTCGGTTGTCCACCGACGTATTATATGGATCACGCAACTGACACGGTAGGATTTGTATACTATATGTAACTGTACGCCGAATATGTAACCTGGGGATTAGTGTGTCATTTACATCCTGATTATTAAATCATACGTATTTATATTTCAAAAGTAGGATGTTTCATTCCTGTTCCGTTATCGGGAGTGTAACTTGTATGTATATAAAACCTATCTGTACAGTTACTGAGAGAAGATTTGAAAATGCAATACCACCCAATACCATCTTTATGGATATGATTTTACTGTCTTGAACAAGACAGTAAAATCCAATCCGGACCAAAAAAATTGTGGTTAAGTTTTCTGATTATAGAAATACTTAATAATATATAATATAGTTTGAAAGTTTGGGTCTTAACACCCGTGGTTCGAAAAGCACGTAAAGGCATCGGTTCTGTGCCTGACCTCTCCCTGGTCGTGTCGAATAGCCGTCCTATCGGATTATGAGAGTCGGGGAGAGGGGGCACCTGTGTTTGCGAACACACTCGTACACTATAAATCTTCAACGCACTTGGCTGGTATAAGTTGAGAAATCGGCTAAAAGTACATAGTATAGTAGTATTCATGTCAGTTTTCTCATATTAAGAATAATAAATCTCGAAGCTTAATCTATGCTTCACGAATTTTCTTAAAGTCACAAGTACTTCTAGAAGATCTCACAATACGATCACGTACCTATTTCCTCAACAACCTGTTAGATACATATATAAACAAAGTCTGTTTATTTCACAGATGGCGACAGAAGGCTCCCAAGTAAATTTCATTAGTGAAAGCGGAGGAGACACTGTCAGGCCTTTCCACTTAGGGGTTTTTCCGACAACCGGCGCCGTCTAACCTTAGATCGTCGTTTGTTCTTTCATTACATTATTTTCGTTCCTTTACGAACCTAATTATTTTCAGAAACCTTTCCAATGTACTCAGATATCGGAGATAAGAGTGTCTTTTTCGAAGTTTGAATAGTCGACAAAGTTACTTATTCTTACATTTATTCTTCGGAAGTCATTGCCGATATTGGAAGACGGTTATTTGTTAGAGTAATCTTTAGATAAAATAGCTAAAGTTTATGAAAGTGATTTTACGAAAATACATCGTCGCATGACTACTCTTAGTCTACGAAAAAGCAGAGACTGCATTTCCATAATTTTGTTCGTTACCGCAGCCGCGTTGCAGCGAAGCTATGAATACGGAAAACATGATCCTATCGCTGCATTTCCTGGAACTTGTAATATAAACTAACAGAATAAGTAAAGTCGACGGCAATACTTTAACACTTGAGATCAATCTGTGCTACCTATGGATTAGTTTTTAGCAAAAAGGACCTTTCGTTTGTTACTGTTAATAGGTACGGTATTCACGTAGTTTACAACTTTAGTTAGTAGTAATCCTAAATACCTGTAAACTTTGAGTACCTTCATACAAATGTTAAAAACTTTTAAAAATCATGTAATATACAATTAAAAGGACCATGACCAATTAAGTTTGGTACCAAAGTACGGTTGTTCATGTGATCTCCGAGTAGAACCATGAAAGCGACCCAACTATAAAGTTTTTAATTAAACGCGCCGGCACAGGCGGTGAGGCTTAACGACCGCATTTTTCTAGATTCCCTTAACCCGTTGCACTCCCGGGAAATCTCTTGGCACAGCGCGAATAATTACTCAAATTAATAATACGAAATCGGAAGACGACGTGATGGCTGTGCCATTCGTTACAGCTGCGAAAATGGATAACATTAGCATACACAAACGAAAGGTTATAAGAGTTTCAAATGAATTTAATGCTGGAAGAAATTAGTCGTCATCAAGAGTCTCTTTAAAGGTAGTCCTAATTTTTGCAGCTTGCCGGGTCGAAGTCAAAACTTGGTAGTACTTGAGAGTTTTAATACATTTAGAATGGGTGGAAGTGGGTGTGCAAAATGCGACTTGACGGCGTTGCCTCGAGTTGAGAGCTGTTTTTGGTCTAGCATGAAGCTCTGAGGGCGGATTGTTTGAAACTTGTATTTATCAGCGCGTCTACGGCCGCCCGCAATTGGCCTTCTCTGTTTACTAAGCCGCTGGGCAAACTTACCCGCAACGACTGACTACTATGTATCGAACAAGCCTTAACAAGGAACAGAGTGTATCGTATATTCATAGCTAATGGCGTGTGCTAACGGCAAATGTTAGAACTTTGAACAGATGGATCTATTAAACCACTTTTTGATATCCCAATGGATATCAAAAAGTGGTTTATAGATCCATTTATATATAACATTTCATAATATATGTATTGGGACAAGTTAACTTAAAATTTTGTGTAGTCCTAGTATTTTGTGTTTGTATATTCGATAGATGAAAGTATTTCTACATCTACGCTACGATACCAAGTAATGTCCCATGGGACATTATAATAATCACCGCCGTTCGGCAGCTGGCTTATGTTACCGGAAGCCGAAATCGATGTCACGTGAATTTTTATCCATTTAGATTGCACTAATGGTCTAGTAGTTATCCGAGTTTAAGAGTAAGAAAAGATCGAAAGAAATGACGATCTATCAATAGGTAAAACGAAAGTTCGCAATGCTTTTTTGGCATTTAATAACTAATATCAAGGTACTTAGCCTTACGCAAAATTTAACACAACAAAGCAATCTACTCTTAATTCAACAAAGAATGAAAAGTTGGTTAAAGAAAACTTGAGTGTTGGTTGTCACGAGTGTTACATAGTTTTAATGCATATTTCCTTTGATTTTTTATATTTAAAAAATAATATAAAAGTCTGCAGCAAAATGAAATTATATCTCCGATTCATATATTATAATTTTAATTGGCAATACTTAAGTTACAAAGTATGAATACATGTTCAGCCAATAAAAGTTATCCACATAAAAATATATATACAATCAAGACAAACTTTGTATTTAACAGTGTTTTAATTGATGCTACTTTTTTTTGACAAGGTAACTTGTCCTCTCCATCCGGTATAGAGGACAGCTGCGAGGACATCCATGCAGGTCAGGCGGTTAAATGTAAGATTTTACTCAAAAGATCGCACCATCGGGGTCCGGATGTCTTAATAAAAGCCGTTTCCGGATCTCTTCTGTTAATGACGAAGTATTGCACACCGTGTGGTTTTAAACGGTTTGAAAACGACATATAGTAGGGTGACGGCCCTCTAGGGGGTTTTATACATACAAAAAATGTCTTGCAACTCTTGCGTGCTACTTATTTTCGAAAAATCTATGAACAATTTCTTCGAAACATCAGGAAAACCTCGGCAGAAAATTCATTTATAGACATAGTATTTGGAACATCTACTCAACGAATTTCCTTTACGGACACACATACACATCTATATCTATAGTAATAGTATAATAAAGTTAGTGTTTTTTTACCAAGCACACATTATTCGCCAGGCAAAGAAAAGAAATCCAACATACATGCGGACGGAGACTTGGGTAAATACTAATGTTTATATAAATATATATCATGCGGATAAGCTTGTTATCATTTACTTTACGATTTATAAATGTTTATAAACTTTATTTGAGTCCCCAAAAACTGTCGTCATCAAGATAATTGAGTGTAGTAAACTTGGACCACAGAACAAAGCGCCTTTGTAAAACATGTATTCTGATACTTGTTATAAAACCACAATTACTTCGTAATGCTTCGTTGCTATACAGTAGCGATCGTTGGGTGACTCGCTCTGCTGCATTTCACATAGAAACAAACAGTTTTAAACGATGTTCTAAACCGGATTAATTGTATAGAGTAAAGAATAGAGAGTATACAGTTAAAGTATATTATTAAATAATATAATTCTTGTGTGAGTGTGTATGTCACTGAACTTCTCTCAAACGACTGGACCGATTTTGATGAAATTTTTTGTGTGTGTTCAAGGGGATCTGGGAATGGTTTAGATTCGCAATTGGACCCGGTATTTGGCGCTGCGATCAAGTTATGGAATTTTAAAGTTGGGCGGTACGAAGTTCGCTGGGTCATCTAGTTATTAAATAAAATACATTTTCTAAAAGAAAATAAACATTTCTTCGAAATCATCTAGTTGATGAGTCAATATAAGTTGTAATATGTAAAAACTTAAGGTCAAAAACAAGATATCGGTTATGTCCAATAATTAGATACCATTTGAGATTTAGTTTAGCTAGAAAATTTTGTTATGTATTGTGTACGATTGAGCTATTTTTATATTCTACTATCTGATGCCCGCGGCTCTGCTTTCGTCCTAGGGGTATGAAAAATAGATGTTGACCGATTCGCAGACCTAACCGATATGCACACAAAATTTCATGAGAAGCGGTCAAGCCGTTTCGGAGGAGTTTATTTACAAACATAGTGACACGCGAATTTTATATATATTATATATAAGTACTGTTGAACTACTTATATAACTTTTGACTGTAAAAAAATTAAAATTGTAAGTATGAGTGTGCACTCACAGTCAGTTTAATCTGCACTTGTATGTTAGTATAGCATGTGTGTATGATACTTTTGAGACTAAAGAACATCTTGGATAAAACAAAACCGACTTACATTTTGTTCCAACATACACTTCACAATTAATTTCGTATGGCGCTTACCTAGTGCGAAAACTAACTGTAAATTTCATTTTATGAAAGTGAAAGGAGTGTCATGTAGTTCTTCCTTTATGTTTAACACCGAGAGCTGACGACTGCGAAACTGATCTTGTGATGTGGTAATAGTTCAATACATAGTATAAAGTTTCGTAGATATGAATAATTTAGTTGCTTTGGAAATGTAGAATATTATTTTGCCTGTAGTATAGGCAATACAGACCCGCAGATGCCTCTGATTTACTACGGTACTTCAGTTGATTTTTGGGTACTAGAGTTGATAGTCACTTAGTATAAGTTTCATTTGTTTTTATTTATTTTGGTACTATATTACGCGGTGAATATAACGATATACCGTCTCGAATTTTTTTCCTACGCTTTATCTTTCGCGGTCAAAATTTAAGTTCGAACAGCAGCAAGAAAAAAATTAAGCTTTATCTAACGTGAAGCTAACACCTCTCACAAAAATTACGCTGACGGAGGATTATTTTTAGGGTTCCGTAGCCAAATGGCAAAAAACGGAACCCTTATAGATTCGTCAAGTCTGTCTGTCTGTCTGTCCGTCCGTATGTCACAGCCAATTATTTCCGAAACTATAAGAGCTATACTGTTGAAATTTGGTCAGTCGATGTATTCTGTGAACCGCATTAAGATTTTTACATAAAAAAAGAAAAAAAACAATCCATTTTGGGGGTCTCCATACTTGGAACTGAAACTCAAAAATTTTTTTTTCATCAAACCTATACGTGTGCGGTATCTATGGATAGGTGTTCAAAAATGATGTTGAGGTTTCTAATATCATTTTTTTCTAAACTGAATAGTTTGCGCGAGAGACACTTCCAAAGTGGAAAAATGTGTGTCCCCCCCCCCTCTAACTTCTAAAATAAGAGAGTGATAAAACTAAAAAAAATATATGTTGTACATTAACATGCAAACTACCAACGAAAATTGGTTTGAACGAGATCTAGTGAGTAGTTTTTTTTTTAATCACTACATAATATTATAAATGCGAAAGTACCTCTGTCTGTCTGTCTGTTACGCTTTCACGCCTAAACCACTGTATCGATTTTGATGAAATTCGGTATGATGATAGAACTGAACTTGGGAAAGGACATAGGCTACTTTTTACTGCAATAATCGAGATACAAAGACCAAAGCTAGGTGATTATAAAAATACATAAATCGAAGATGTCAAAATGTATCACTGTTTACCTCCTGTCAAAACTTCACAGGTTGCTAGGAATAACACACTTGCATGGCAACCATAATGATAGTTTGTAAATGACATATAGACCAGTATAGACGGAGAGCCAGTGCGCAAAAAACTGTTTGAATTTACTAAGGCTAATTTTTTTATAGTTCATTACAATGGTTACGTACACAAACATACTGCGGTCAGTCAAGCGCACCTGAGAACAGGTGACTCAGGTGCGCTATCAAAGATGTCGTACCTGCCGGGGTAATAAATGAATTTACTAAGGCTGAAAATTGTTATACAACTTGTATATTGCATATAAATTAAAGTTTTAATGGTCAGTCAGCAGAATATGGGGACAGAGCTGGTCAGTCAGCCGTAATGTATGTATGTGCAAAAAATAAATAATGTGCAATTCATTTACTACACTTCAAAATTTTTGTAGGGGTATTAAATATTGTTTTAAACATAAAAAAAATAGTCAGTCATCGATTTAACGGGACAAGGCCCGTCAGTCAGCAAAAAAAGAAATAAAAATTTCGCGCGCGCGCGCTCGGCGTTAAAAGCGATTTGAACAGGTAAGAGATTTTGCGCACTGGCTCTTGGACTAGTAGACCAGAGTAGATAATTTTTGAAAACAAATAAAATTATAGTAGGATGAAACCTATTGGAAAAGGAGGAGAATATTATAAAAATGAAAGGAAAAATAATTTACGGGCGATCTGAGGTCGGGAAGGGGTAGGGAGGGAGGTTTTCGGGTCCTTTAACCGGGGCGTGAAAAAGCATCTCACTAAGCCGCCATAGTGTGGGCCGCCATACATTATTGTCCGCATTCGCAGCAAGTGTGGTAGCCCCGACCCTTGGATTCTGCTCATGCTTTCCATCAGGCAGGGTAGAGTCAGATTGGATGGCTAAATATATTCAACAAAGGGTAAAAAACGGTTTATCTCGATTTCCAGCAAAACTACAAGGAAAATAGTTAAATGGCAAAGTTGTTGGTAATTAAAAGATCTACAACTTTTTAGGGTTCCGAAGTTTATGACTTCGAACCCTTATAGATATGTCATGTCCGTCTGTCCATCCGTCCGTCCGTCCGTCCTCGACTTGTCGTCCAAACAGTAAGTGCTAGAAAGATAAAACTTTGCATGAATATGTATTGTAATTACAGGTTTGTTAAGACGATTTTTTGATTTAGGTATCCGTTTGCGAGAAATTCCACTTTAAAGGCAAACTTTTTGTAAAAACAGGCCGTCCCGCCCGCCGAAAAATTTGTGATAGTGGTCCATTTATTTTTATTTTTTTCTTAAAAAGACAACTCCCGCATTAGGAATATGAATTCCTGTGTCGCGGGGGACTTTACAAACATACATGAAACGGACACAAAGAACACCCAGACTCAGAACAACAATTTGTGAATCACACAAAGTGTTATCCCACGTGGGATTCGAACCCACGACACTTGGCGCAATAGAGAGCGGCGTGGCGACCGCTTAAAAATGAATCTGATATAATAAACTTTAAATGAAAACTATAACGAATTAGATGACTTTGTTAGTTCAGGAGTTATAGAGGCTTAACTTTTACAATGCGCTTACTTGGAAAAGTCATACAAAATCAACGCATTAATACGTAAACATAACAATTATCACACACTTGGCCGATTTTTTATAATATCATTGATCAAAACACTATTATTAAAACATCGATCAACTACAAGAAATTTTATATGATGTTACCTGCTGATACGGAACCCTTCATGGGCGAGTCCGACTCGCACTTGGCCGCTTTTTTTATCTATTTGACACACACGCATACATACTCTTTTGTCAAATTAACATTTCAGCGTAGCCTTGGTGAAATTAATGATTAGAGAAGGATAGTCTTTGACAATAGAACCATAATAATGTTGCCATTTATAATTCAAATTAATTATGCCCGAGTTTGGACCACTTGGCGACGTAAGTAGAAAATATTCAAACTTATTACAACCAGAGAGGTGTTAGAACATCATTGTTACAATTTAAATACGTTCTAAATATTAAATTTTGTTTTTACTGGCACCTAAGGTTCTTGACACTTTAATTTGTCTCATAAAATATTAACAATCGTCTTACATCTATTCAAAACGGCGATTGTGTAACTTGAACCCACGACTTCCATTCATCGCATAATTATATCATATTGTGACCTTAGAAGTTAACATAAGTTAGAAACTAATATATAATAACATATTTAGACTTACCTCTTAGTATTTGGTAGAGGAACACTTTGATGTGGTCGGCTGATAGATGTTGCGGCGATACGATAATCTTGTGAAGGTCACTCTGCAACAGCTCCGTGATAACGTAACTGATATTTGCTGGTTAAGGATAAATTTGGAAGAATTGCATCTTAAACTAACATGCACACTATTACTTAAAAATAAATAAGTTAGGAGCTGGATGCGAGTAGCCGAGGATCGAACTCAGTAGCATGCAATTGGAAAGGTCTATATCCAGCAGTGGGCTGCGATAGGCTGATGTTGAAGAAATAAGGCGTCTTCTACACCAAATTAGAGTTAGTGTAACAGTCGATTTCAAATCTAACAGTACGGTACCACCTTACGGTAGTAGAGGCAAGATAATTTCAGCACGATTGGGCCAGCTCGACTGGAGGCTTCTTTAAGGCCAAATCGGGGACTGTTCAACCTAAAATAACAGCATTCGTGCTGTCACGTAGATAAGTGTATTTACGTAGGTAAATGCGTGATCCGCATAGTGCATTGTTGAATGGTCTGCGTTCGCAATGAGTATGATGGCCTTGGATTCAGCTCCTGCTTTTCATCAAGCAGGCTCATAGATAAAAAAACGTGACTTAGGTCTTGGATTTTATGACGTGAAACAGCTCAATTACAATACATTACACAAGAAATTTATCCTCTCTGAACATCTAGTCATAAAGTTAAGGTCAACGTGTTAATAGTAACAAGACGTAACACATTCGCATGTTCTGAAATTTCCAGTGCGAGGCGCGTTACAAATTAGGCCACCCACGCGAAAGGGTGGATCTAAAACGTCCCTCTCACCCTTGAGCTGAGCCGCAGGGTCGGCCCGACGGACTTTAGGGCCGCACTGGCCGTCTCACCGTTATCTCGCTTATCTTCAGCACACGCCCCTTGTGGCCATTATCAAAATTACAGGACACGAACCCAGCTACACTCGGCACACTTGTTGCGGCAAAAGTACATTATAACTTCAACGTTACGAGTTGAATTTTGACGAATTCTAATTCTACGCTTCGCACTGTACTAATATTGAAAACGTGGTTAACGCATGAACTTTAAGATTAATTTTAAGTGGCCAGCTTATTCCCTATAAAGCACATAATGGTTAATGCATTCGAAATAATTACAAAGTACAAAGATATTGCTGAATACAGACCAAAGTTTTTTTTTCTATTCGCGTCCATGAGTTATAATAACATATAACGTGTACAATATTAGATACATATTGTGGTCGTGAAGCACGAAGCTTAAATAATGACTATTAGAGCCTACATTCGACCTTACAGCCAACGCATTAGCACTGGTAATGTGGGAACTACCGTATGGTCATGTTCATAGTATACGTAGTCATTATGATACGTTTGTTTCATATGTACCATGCCAGAATCAAATCAAAAGTAATTAAATTTCTATTTGATGTAAGTATGTGTTAACCATACGCTGAATTATATTCATGAGCTTTAATATGGCGTAGGATACATTTCCATGTTTAAGTTACAACCGAGACAAAGACCAGAGGTCAACCTTACTTTGTAGCACAATATACCTATCACACAGAGTAGCAAAACTATGGTTATAATAAACGGCATAGGCTACTCCATACCGGATATAATCGACATACATGCATGCATCGGAGCCGTTTATATACCTAAATTAAGGTGATATTGTGGATTTATGGATACACTAGCTTTTGCCCGCGGCTCCGCCCGTGAGTGTGTCGAGATTTAGCCTATTTCCCGAGGTCCCATATATCTCTATACCAAAATTCATCAATATCGGTTCAGCGGTTTAGGCGTGAAAACGTAACAGACAGACAGACAGTTACTTTCGCATTTATAATAATAGTAGGGATAACACAAGCATATGAAAACAGCCAGATCAATATAAACAGACAAATTCACATTACATTACTTTCGGGCATGTCTTATTTAGTGGCAATTTCTCTAAGTTATTTAGCTAAGTGCTCAAATATAATTTACACTTCCACAAGGACATTTACAGTAGCTACTTCATGAATTAATTAATTTTTGAGGTGAAACGCAAATTTATAATATAACTAGTTATGTAACTTATTTTATATTAATGAAATGAGTCTTATACATACTACCAAATGTATGTTCCTTGCGGCCGAGTTTTAATGGATATTATGTCTCTTAGAAATGTCTCGTTAATGACTTTTAACTTTTCATTTATCTAGCACAAAAAACACAATAGATATACGGGATAATTATTCATAAGCTTTTTTAACGTTTCTTTTATGACGCTGGCTTCTGAAATATCTATGCAAAACGGACTGTATTATCGAAGAGGGCGTCACTGAGTTCTGATCAATCTTCAATATTTCTTACTTTTTTATTCATATCTTTAGTATTAAGATAACTGTAGTCGATATTCTGAATAAATGTTTAGTTAATGTTGTACGTTATTAGATTTCTTTAGGTATTTCAAATATTACCTGTGATTTCAAAAGTTGATTGACCTTAAAAAACCCGAGTACAATATTTTTTACCGCATCAAAAAGGAAACATATCTGAGCCATTATTAAATAAATAAGCCACATAGTTATTTAATTAACAGTTCAAAGAAGGAATTACTATATTCTTGTATTTTTTATGAGAACCTACATAACAAGAACTAATTTGTGACTCTTTTATGGAACTTCTTCTACGAAAACACTACTACTACCTAAACTACCTTTACTAATTAGAAATAAATTGGACGTGTATAATATATAGCAATAAGAAATGTCATCTATTTTGTCAAGATGTGAGAGGAAATTACATGGCATTCTTTTTAGCCACTAATACTTACGATATATTCGGGTTACCGAACATTGTTTGTCTAAAAAAAAAAACAGGGTTCTGTAATAAGCTGGCAGTTACAGACATCGCTACACGAAGACGAGAAAACTTTTCATAACACAGAAAAGCTCGATTACTAACTGGCTGGGAACAAAGGCCTTGAGAATATGAAGAATGTAGTTTTTATAAATATTTCATTTTTACAAATATGAAGGGTTCTATTTTAGGAGCTCGGAAGGAGTAGAATGGTTGGGTTAGACGAAAGCGGAAGAAATTTTTATGTAATTAACTTTTTACTTACTTCTAATTATTTTAAAAAGTAAAAAGTTTTAATTTCGGACATCTAACACACAACGTCAACTAGTCCCAAACTATATAACTAAACTATAGACAAATTACATAACATATTATAAATTCATTTTTAACTTTTTTTGTAAATACATACATATTATACATAGAAAATTAACAAACTCCGAAACAAATATTTGCAGGTCATACAAAATCTGGACCCGGGAATTGAACCCGAGACTTCAAGCACAGTAGCCGCATACGCTGCCACTGCGCCACCGAATCATTTAAGTCAAAAAATATTACTACTTAATTTATAAATCGAGTAGCAACCATTTATAAGTTCACTCAAATCGTCACACATGACGTACAAAAAAAGCGTACAGCACGTACAAAATTTGAAGATGCAAAACCCTTCGTGGTAGCTAAATTGATTAAAAAGGAAAAGATTATTTCATTAAAACAAAGCACCATTAAAGAACAAAGGCAAGCAAATTACGACTAACATCATTCTTCAACTTTCGTGTCCGTGTTGTTCCCGTGACTCACAAGCTCGTAATAAATATAATATTTTTATCCCACCAAAAACCAATAACTTTGTAACAAGCTTTTTCGCTTTAATGGTGTTGTACTATTGACGAAAACAAAGAACTTGTTTCTAAATAATGGTCAGATCAAAGAAATAGAAAAAAAAGTATTTGAATGCGGGTTCGGTCACGTAGAGAAGTGCGGTCGGTTGGCTAATATGTATCTATCTACATATAAACCGCATAGAATCATGGGCGATCGTCTAACCGCCGCGCCCTATGTATAGTTGCGATTAGTCTAACTTATAGTATTGCGGCTCACTGCCGCCACACTAGTTTACACTGTCTACACTATAAATTTATGAAGCTAAAACTTTGTGTGGTTAAAAGCGCTAATCTAAGGAAGTACTAGTTTGATTTCAAAATTTATCTCTTTATGCTACGATCAAAAAGCAGAAATCAATAAAAAATAAAAAAAAAATAGGGAAAATATATTAAATTTATATATATTTGAGTTTCCATTGCGTGCGCGTAAAGGTTTAGTTTAAATAAAGTTCTTAAAAAAGCGGCCAAGTGCGAGTCGGACTCGCCCATGAAGGGTTCCGTATCAGCAAGTAACACCATATAAAAGTTCTTGTAGTTCGTTGTAACTTTCATCGATATTTTTATACTAGTGTATTGATTGGATGAAAGGTAAATTGCGTGTTACGATTTATGACGTATTAAAAAAAACTACTCACTAGATTTCGTTCAAACCAATTTTCGTTGGTAGTTAGCATGGTAATGTACAACATATTTTTTTTTTAGTTTTATCACTCTCTTATTTTAGAAGTTAGAGGGGGGGGACACACATTTTTCCACTTTGGAAGTGTCTCTCGCGCAAAATATTCAGTTTAGAAAAAAATGATAATAGAAACCTCAACATCATTTTTGAAGACCTATCCATAGATAACCCACACGTATAGGTTTCATGAAAAAAAAATTTTTGAGTTTCAGTTCCAAGTATGGGGACCCCCAAAAGGTATTGGTTTTTTTCTAGTTTTATGTAAAACTCTTAATGCGGTTCACAGAATACATCGACTGACCAAATTTCAACAGTATAGCTCTTATAGTTTCGGAAATAATTGGCTGTGACATACGGACGGACAGACAGACAGACAGACTTGACGAATCTATAAGGGTTCCGTTTTTTGCCATTTGGCTACGGAACCCTAAAAAGTAGGCGACAGCATAATGTCTAACTTTTAAGGTTGGTTCGCTTTAACTTCTTTATGGTTAACAAATTTGTTCACGCTGTTAACCAAAATCCAAGTAATAATGATTTCAATAAAAACATTTAAATAAATAGAAAGGTTTCATCAATCATCATCAACAACCTTTAGCAGTCCACTGCTGGACATAGGCCTCTCCTTTGAAAGAAGGTTTAGACCTACTATACCACGCTGGCCAGACGGGTTGGAAAAGGGTTTGTTTCAAGTTTTCCTTCTCTTGGCAGTGATGTTAGCTGCTTATTTTGTTCCTTTAGTCGCCTCTTACGACACCCATGGTATGAATAGGGGTGGTGACACTTTGTATTCTTAATCCGTCACCACACGGTAGAAAGGTTTGCTTATTACAAAATAATAATAATAAAGCGTCTATGCGCGTATTTATGGGGTATTTGCACCAAAAATTTATTTTTTAAACTCTTTTCTGTCTTTATATCTGTTTTTTCCAGCTAATCACGTAAACGGCCGATTGTCACTGGCTGCTAGCTGACGTTAGAAAGAGTAACTATGCCTACTATTATTTGGGAAAAGAGAAATGGCTTTTATATCCATATAATAAAATTTTGAATAAAATTAAAACTTTTTATTTATTTATTTATTTACTAAAAATAACAATACTGAACAGTTTACGATTCAAAAGCAACAAAACCAGCGGGTAATGCTGCGAGGCACAGCTAGTCATAAATATAGGCAAAAAAAGTATTTCTCTGGCCACGACTGAGTAAGAGTTTATACAAAACATGGTTCAAATTCATGAAACTTTGTGTTTGTAGTTATTACAACCAGTTCGAGTTACAGGTGTACAAGTTCCTGAACTAATCGAACTATTGCTTAATCGACTAATTTAACTGTTTAAGCAATATTATTACAAATAGATTGATCGATTATCAGTTGAATCTATAGCCTTATTAACTATGCCCTTTTCCTTTTGTAATACTACTGCTAAATTTTCCATCAGTGCTCAGTTGACGGCAATAAAGATGTCTCCAGTAGGAACCATATTTGTCAATACGTGGGTGTTTAATACACCTCAGCATACCCCTTCCGGGGTGTTATTTATTAACAACAAGAAAGAGTTTGCAAAACTATACTATCGGCTACGTAAAACCTTTTGATAACATTTATATAGCTGCTCCTAAGCCACCAAGGCCTTATTTAAATTACCATTGACACCTCATTCTTTAAAATCGGTTTAGTAGTTTAGGCGCTCGGCGAAACAAATGTACAAACATACAAGCAGTACATAGACTTCCGCCGTAGTCGTAAAAGTGGTCCTTCACAGAACTTATTTCATACTTACGTTTTAACAACTTTATTTAATGTTCAATAAGCACATTTATCATTACGGAAAATCTTCCAAAGAAACTTTATCTCGTAACGCCTATTATAAATAATGGGGGTATTCAAACAATTTTCAGAAATTTTACAGAAGTAAGTACAATTGAGAATGGCAAAGTACTGGAAATTACGCATTTGTTGGCCATATCAATTTTGGAAGATTGTGACACAATGTGCACAATGAGAATTGGCAACAACTTTGGTGGAGTCGGAGCAGGGCTCAGCGCCGGTTTTAGGGGCTACACCCCTGCGTCGGGGCGGTAATTATTTACAGAGGGCTGAGATTCCAACCCCGCGCCCGAGCCCCGCTCACCGCACCCAGGACGCTCCATCAAACACGATACGCGCGCACGATTATGGGGTACATATACGTTTTTATGACAATAGATATTAGTTTTGAGTTGTTTTTCATGTCTACGATTTATGTTACGTGTTATCAGTTTGGTTTATCGAAAAGTAGTTATTATTGTTACTGACATGGTTGTGACTCTTATTAACAGAAACTTTATCAGGGAACAAACTGCCATAAATACTCGAACAAATTTGTAGTCAGAAGTTTTTATAGACGTTTTGTGTAGAGCTGTGTGATAACCGCTACAAAAAGTTTCGAACTGAACACTGTTATCGGATGAAAATAAATATAGGCCTGTTTATGAATGAAACTGGTAAATGTTGTGAAAATATTTGTAACTCGTTCAGTCTTTTTAGCGGCTACTTTATAAGTTGTAGACTGATAAAATTTTAATTTTTGTTTCGATACAAATTTTGTAAGTGAAGTGGAAAACGTAATTTCAAATTATATAATACTTTACATACTTCTGGAAAAGCTGAATCGATTTTGACGAGACTGATGTTATAAGAAGTAACTTATGATTCTCTTTTATTAGATTAGAATTCACCCCACGGGAATATTCGCAGTTGTTGCAACCGCAGGTAACAGCGTGAAGCTAATTGTACAATATCGATGCGTATACTACCAAATGTATGTACATTATGTACCTACATAACTTAGTGTAGTAGCGGATCATATAAATATTTGAAAATATTTATATGATCCTACTACAAGTGATCCACGTTTTAGATATAAGCAAAAGTACATATGGGTGTAGATAAACGGAAAATCAAATCATTATTGACTTCGGCCAAGATTGTTTTTTTGTACATATATACATACATTACCACATAAATAGTAATTTTATGCGCATGTGGGTGTTTGGGTACAATGAGCCCGGATGCGATGCAGCTGTGCAGCCAAATGTCCCTTGCGTTGACTAAACGAGATTGTCACAAAAACCTCCATAACTCGCCAACGACGACAAGACAATAGATTCCTTATCTGTGCATTGATTAGTCAATCATCTTATCAGACACCATAGGTCGCAACCGATAAATGTGTCTGACTTTTAAAGAAACATTGGATTAGCATTATAGATTATAATAAGATTGGTTGGGAGTACATGCAAACATGTCTTGTACTATGTTGTATTTATTAACGTCGCGGGACATAGCTAGTATAAAAATAGATAGAATAAGTTACTACTTATATCATCAGCAGAGATCGGAATTGGGTGTGTGAAAATACCTAAAGTTTGCAGCGGGACATAATATGGAGCTGTTACAACCACTTAAGTTAAACCGGGTTTGAATTTTACCGGTTTAGTTTTGTTTTTTTTTTACATGTTCCTTACCTTTGAAACACCGAACTATAAACATTTACAAGCTGCTAATACAGTTCTAAATAATTTTTTGTTTTGTACTTTTCCGGTGAAAATTCGGTCTTTTAGTCCCAATTGTTCTTTGTCGGTCAAACACAGAATTTTATATATCTGCAAAATGCTAATGCGGTTTTAATTTCTTTTTTTGATCTGTATCTTAAGTTAAAAAGTTTTGCTACAGGTTGATGCAAGGAAAACGAAAATTTTCGCGTCTTTACATAGTTTTGAAGTCGGCTTTTTTTTTAAATTATTAAACCTGCACTGCATAAAAAAATAAATTAAAAACATCTATTTCAATTGCAAGAAAGTTGTGCGTAAACTATTTTCGACATTCAGAGTTCGGAACATGCAATAATATTAGTTTTTTTCTTAGAAATGATAAATATTGGTTTAACTTAATGGTTTAACTTAAGTGGTTGTAACAGCTCCATATTATTATTGCAAACTTCTGCAAACTTTAGGTATTTTCACACACCCAATTCCGATCTCTGATCATCAGCTATCTACTAGTGAAAGTGTCGTCAAAATCAGTTCAGGCGTTACAAGAGAATAGCTTAAAAACCGACAGACCAAAATTTAATAATATTTTTGTTTAAGTAAGTAACGTTTACCTACTTTCATACACATTTAGTAAAAAGATGTTAATTTGAAATTACAAACGGACACTTCAATTTATATTTATTAGTATAGATACCTAGTTATAGGTTACTTTATATTTTACCCAATTCACACTTTTATTAAACACTTTCTACAGACTATCTTAGGCTATTTTGTGTTACATGAACAAGCTGGACGAGTTCAGCATAAATTATTTATTTATTAAGGTTTATATTCAAATGAAGAAGGTTTTGATAACCAAAAACTGTCCATGTAAAATTCAAACAGTTCATGTCTGAATGTATAAGAAAATAAATTCTATATTCTTCTGCTCAATAGTCGCCGCTTTATGTTTATAGCCTCCGGATTAATATTTATCTGAAATATATTTGAATATTTTAATACAATTTGCTGAAAATTACATAACAGCGTCACCGGTATGGTCAATTTAAAGATTTAATCAGTTTAACTCTATTTATAAACCCCACCAATACTACTTGTATGAAAATATGTAGTATTACTATTCTGATATGAATAAATTCGCTTCATAAGTATGTTTTTGAACGTGTATTGTGTACGACAAACCATATTTACGACAGGATCGTTCAATATTTACTTAATAATATTCTAGTGTTCACTTGTTTGTTTGCGAACATCCTAACTTTTATCAATGGAATAAAAGTAAACAATAAACATAGAAAACATTAAATGCATTACAGACCAGACCAGACATTAAAATACTACGCCAAATTTGAATTGTGGCGCTAGAACAATAGTAACAGGTCGTCTACTGTTTACAAAACTGTTTAAATGACCACTTTTCCTGCATATTGCCCGGTAGCAGTAAGTTCTATCCTTTGTTCTACGGAGCACACTGGCAGGACTCGCTTCAAACAATACCTCACTGCATTTAGTTTCGCTGATCCTAATTACCGTGTCCTATTTATGAATATTCTCTTCACTTTATTTTACGCACAATGTTATAGCTGCACACCGAGCAATTCCTTACTTGTGTCACTGAGTAATGGTTTTTTATGTACTGCATTCTTTTACCATATCGAGAAGACGCGACGGTAATGGATCATCGACAAAAGTTTTATTGAACAGAACCGGTTGACAATAGTCGCCTGTCATATTTGCATAAGACGTACTTGAAGTATAGAAAATGTTTAGTTCGTGACTGGAATTATTTTCTTATACGAAAATGTAAAATGTTTTGCATTTACTTTGAACAAGCATCTCGCGACTAGCTCTGTCGTAGGTATACCAAGGTTTAATATTGGTAAAGAATGTAATAATTTGAAGAGGAAGGAGAAGCTACAAATCATGGATATTTAAGATGCGTAGAGACATTCACGATGCCGGTGCAAATGACCATTTCGAAGACAGTGCGTGGAAAGACGACATTGATAAATGGTTATGAACTGTCCGCAGGTTGCCAGAATGATTAGTCTTTATCCTACACGAAATGATGTGAAAGGCTGCTTTGTCACTACGAATGACTAATGAAATGTTTCCAAATAGGAAACGATTTCGTTTATACTTGAGAAAAGATTACGACCAACTGCAAACCTCCCCTTTTTTCAAGTTTATAAAAGTTCCTAATATGGTATACTTATGAAGATGAATTCAAATTACGACTCATAAAATAATCAAATTAAAGTTAAAAAAAAAACATGCAAGTAAATCTGGTAAAAGCGTGCTAATAAAATAGTATCTAAGTTTACTATTTACTAACATAAACAAACAACAAATGTAGATATACAAAGTGAATTCTTAATTTTAGGTCTTTAAAGAATAAAATAGTTCGAAACTAAATGTTGGGTGATACTTTTTTCTAATGAAAAACCGCCGAGTTACCCAACTTTTTAGAAGAAGAAGTTTCAGAACAAGAATAGAAGTTGTTCTCAACTTCTATTCTTGTTCTGAAACTTCTTCTAAATAACCGTATAAAGTAAAGCAAGAAATTGATGGTGCGACGCATCATTTCGGGGTGGTATACGCGTTATTACGGTGGCAATCTTAACGGTGGGTCATATATCGGTATCCCTCGGCCACGATCCATCAACGTCGGCCCAATCCCGGGACATTTGCACTATGTATCCTCCGTCAGCAGAGACACACTTATCCTAGAAACTAATTTTACTGTCCTAAATACTTATGAAGTGTGATTTCTTGAAACAAATACTGTGTGAATAATATTATAGCTTTAAGATGTGTTTAAGCACTTCTATACTTTACATTGTGTGACATACACAGATACATACTTTTATGTTTATTGGGAAAGAAAGTGCTATATTAGTAATAATGACACTTAACAAGTCAATCTCAATCATTTAAATATAAAAAAGTGGCCAAGTGCGAGTCGGACTCGCCCATGAAGGGTTCCGTATCAGCAAGTAACATCATATAAAAGTTCTTGTAGTTCGTTGTAACTTTCATCGATGTTTTTATACTAGTGTATTGATTGAATAAAAGGTAAATTGCGTGTTACGATTTATGACGTATTAAAAAAAAACTACTCACTAGATATCGTTTAAACCAATTTTCGTTGGTAGTTTGCATGGTAATGTACAACATATATTTTTTTTAGTTTTATCACTCTCCTAATTTAGAAGTTAGAGGGGGGGGGGGGGGGGACCAACATTTTTCCACTTTGGAAGTGTCTCTTGCGCAAACTATTCAGTTCAGAAAAAAAAAGTTTTTGGAAACCTCAACATCATTTTTGAACACCTATCCATAGATACCGCACACGTATAGGTTTGATGAAAAAAAAAATTTTGAGTTTCAGTTCCAAGTATGGGGACCCCCAAAATGTATTGTTTTTTTTCTATTTTTATGTAAAAATCTTAATGCGGTTCACAGAATACATCGACTGACCAAATTTCAAAAGTATAGCTCTTATAGTTTCGGAAATAATTGGCTGTGACATACGGACGGACAGACAGACAGACAGACAGACAGACAGACTTGACGAATCTATAAGGGTTCCGATTTTTGCCATTTGGCTACGGAACCCTAATAAACGAAACACGTAGAGCAGTCAATAAGTTACGCAATATCGTTTGATAAACAAGGAAAAATCCCCTAAAACGGTTCTTATTAAAGTTCTATGTACGATTGTGAATTGTGTCTAAATGTTTAATTAGGTGTACGAGAACTAAATTTTCACATAGCTACTCGTATTTAGTCTTCATTAAACGCGTAAAATCGAATGGAATCTATGTGACTGGTTTTAGTAAACAGCGCTGGTCTACGTGACGTCCTGTTTCACTAATGTTTTCGTTAGTAAACAGCATGATGCTTCCCTATTATTGGATACATTAGCTAGTTAATCTAAGTTTGTATAGGAATAGAGAATGAAGTTCTGCCATTAACCGGCGAGGAGGTGGCGCCGAGCTCGCACCCGACGAATATCCGCCATACTTTTTTATTTATATCTCTCGCAACAGGAGTTTCCGTAGGATGCTAATCTACACAATGGAAATTACTGGTAAAGAAAAAAGCTGATCGTTACCAATCTCATTTCCATTAATTATGATCCATGATGACTGGCAGGCGAGAAACCAAAAATTCATCAGTATGTAATGGGAAAAGCCTATGTCCAGCAGTGGACTGTGATGATGATGTACGTACCTATTTTAACTCTAAAAATATTATCCTTTCCAAATATCTAAACCATGAATTTTGTTAAAAAAGTCTCAAATTAAAAGTCGATCACGTCGTGACAGTTAACAATAAAAGCAAAGAGAAAGTATTGTCACCATTTGTATGTAAAGTACGAATATTTGAGTAAGTTCAATTGCCCGCACACTGGAACTAAATGATTAAAACCATGACTGACTTTGGTATTTGTACTATTTAAAAAAAGCGGCCAAGTGCGAGTCGGACTCGCCCATGAAGGGTTCCATAGGTTTATGTGTATGAAATTAAATGTTTGTTTTTTATATTTGAGTAGATTGAATGAAAGGTAAATTGGGGTTTACTATTTATGAAGTATTAAAAAAAAAGCGGCCAAGTGCTAGTCGGACTCGCCCATGAAGGGTTCCGTATCAGCAAGTAACATCATATAAAAGTTCTTGTAGTTCGTTGTAACTTTGATCGATGATTTTATAATAGTGTATTGATTGAATGATAGGTAAATTGCGTGTTACGATTTATGACGTATTAAAAAAGCGGCCAAGTGCGAGTCGGACTCGCCCATGAAGGGTTCCGTATCAGCAAGTAACATCATATAAAAGTTCTTGTAGTTCGTTGTAACATTTATCGATGTTTTTATTATTATTAAAAAAAACTGCTTACTAGATCTCGTTCAAACCAATTTTCGTTGGTAGTTTGCATGGTAATGTACAACATATATTTTTTTTAGATTTATCACTCTCTAATTTTAGAAGTTACAGGGGGGGGACACATTTTTCCACTTTTTTAAATACCTATCCATAGATGGGTTTGATGAAAAAAAAAAATTGAGTTTTAGTTCTAAAGTATAGGGACCCTCAAAATTTATTGTTTTTTTTTCTATTTTTGTGGGAAAATCTTAATGCGGTTCACAGAATACATCTACTTTCCAAGTTTCAACAGTATAGGTCTTATAGTTTCGGATAAAAGTACCTCTGATATACGGACGGACAGACAGACAGACAGACATGACGAATCTATAAGGGTTCCGTTTTTTGCCATTTGGCTACGGAACCCTAAAAAAACTACTTACTAGATCTCGTTCAAACCAATTGTCGGTGGGATTTTGCATGGTAAGTAATGTACATCAATTTTTTTTTAGTTTTATAATTATCTTATTTTAGAGGTTACAGGGCACATTTTACCATTATGGAAGTGTCTCTAGAGCGCAAACTATTCAGTTTAGAAAAAAATGATATTAGAAACCTCAGCATCATTTTCCTAAGACCTATCCATAGATACCCCAAACGTACGGGTTTGATGACCCATGACTTAAAAAGTTTCAACAGTATAGTTCTTGTTAGTTAGTTCTAGTTAGTTTTGGAAAAAAAGTAGTTGGCATACGGACGGACAGACAGACAGACATGACGAATCCAAACTGTTGGCCCAATAAAACATTTCTTATTTTCTTTATCTTATCTTTTTTGTTATAGTCTGTCTAATTGGACAAGTTTGTCTAAGATATTGTTATTACTATTGGTCAACCTAACTTAATACAGCACGTAGTTTTGAGAAAATGATATCTCAGCAATGTCTCATTTATTCATTCATTTAAAAAGACAACGCCCGTATTGGGAATATAAATTCTTGTCTCGCAGTGAGACTTTACATACATGAAACGGACACAATGAACACCCAGAATCAGAACAACAAATTGCGAATCACACCAAGTGTTGTTTTTTTTTTTTTTTTTTTTTTTTTTTTTATATTTAAGCCTGCCAAAGTGACTCTACTCTGCCTGATGGAAAGCATGAGTAGAATCCAGGAGTAGGGGTCACCATGCTTATTGTGAGGGTAGGCAATGTAGCATGGTGACCCTTACCATGGCAGCTTGGTTAGATTATTCTGCATCATTCTCCCGGCCTTCGAAGGGCGGGAGAATGATGCAGAATGATTGGGCCTCCGGTCTCACACTCACCAACGAAATACGACAGCAAGAATGCTGTCATTATTAGGATGGTCTTCTGTGTGAGGGTAGTACTGGCCGGGTCGAGCCGGCCCATTCGTGCTGAAATCAGCGTGGCTCTACTACCTACCAAACTGGGTTAATCCCAAGTGTTAACCCACGTGGGATTTGAGCCCACTACTTATATTTAATACTATATTAATCATTCGCGTGTACGATATTAGTACGGTATACGTAACTAAAATAGTTAATTAAGTCACACATTCGTTGACAAACATTAAGGAAGTATGTCGTTTCGTAAGCTATGTCTCTACATTTAGCATGTAATAACATTAATAATACGAACAATATCAATCTTAACAGTTTTTTGGTAAAAAAATCAAATCTGTGACATACTGAAATTCCCGACCAAACATCTTAAATTTAATTTCAAATTCCGATGTAAAAAAGGGAAGAAAATTGATGTTACCGTTCTTAGCGAACACAGGTGCCAGGGAATTGCAAATAAGACATGAATGTAATGGAACATTTACAAAAAACAATTCATTTTGCATATCTGTGTGTCTGTTTTATATGAACGCGTTTTTATGCTAAGTGCATTTACTGTTACACCGCTTTTCATTGTCGTTTGAATCCGTAAAAAAGTTAAGAAGTTTATCTAGAACCGCAATACGGTAGCGTTTATCTAAAGCCTATCGGGCAAATTTCCAAGGCGTCATTGAGCTCGGTGGGTTGGGGGACGAGGAGTTACGCCATTGCTGAACTCGCAAGCCAGCGAGCCAAGTCGCCTCTCGGCGGAGTGCCCGCCGACTAGACTGCCAGCCCTTAGAGATGATTGCTAAATGTTTGAGACGTAGGATCAATCTAAGCAATATTTTCTGAACGATACGAAGGCTTTATTGTGTTATTCTCGTTTTACACTAATTAATAAGTTATATAACACAAAACACGTGATACGGTAACAGAAGGAATAATTTAAGAAACTAATTGATAATTCTAAAACACATACGCCCATTTATCCACTACCAATTACCCATTTAAGAATACTTTTTAAGAATTAGCAATGCCTTGAACAGATACGTACCTACTGTGTATAAGGGAATGTCTGTAATGAGGACTACATAAGAAAATACAAAACAGCTCCCACTCGGTCTCAAGAGATATGTTGCTATGTACCGAGTTTATTTTACGGTAAAACTTATAAGGTTACTTTCTGCTACACAAAGACAAAAATCCATGTTAAAAGTAACTTTTTAAATTGAATACAAATGTTAGAATTTGCAGTTCAAATGTCCTTTTAGGAAGTCCCATTGTATTACTTCTTTACTTGAATTATTTAATGTATTATTGCATAAAATTAAACACTTTTAATGCATTATTACTAGGGTTAACAAAGTTCGATAAATAGATTAATGTTAAAGATCATCAAATTGATCAGATCATCAAAAAGAAATCACATCAATGTATCTATAAAAGTACAAAACAGAAGAGTACAAATTTAATATAAGGTCTAACCAGGGCACGGGTTCCCGGGAGAGCGTTAGCGAAATTGCCAGAATACATTAACAGAAAGGGACGCCCCCGTCCTATCTCAACAACCTGCAACTAAGCTACGACTTAAAATCTCTCTGAATGCGACGTTTTGCTGGCATTAGACATTTTTTATCTGTAGCTTTTGCGAAATACTGTAATTAGTGTGCTTTCTATGTTACGTCCACAGTTAAGTGTTATATTATAGCTGTGAGGCCATAACTCCTACTGTTATACCATTGAAATACTTAATGAAGTCGTGGAAATATCATAAAGATGTTATTTACGGCGAGATTCTTCTACCTCAAACGACCGCGAAACAAATAAAACCAAGGTTTAATGTTTCGCAAAGACCTCAAACGCTATATTATATGCGTAACGTAATTTTTAGCATACTTTCGGTAGCTGTTTCTATTGTTTTCTTTATTCTCCATAAGATGGTGATGATATCCCACGCGAATAAAAGCCGAGTGTCGCTTTATATCTGAGAAAGAGCGCAAGAATTTCTGATGCATACTTATAAGGAAGGAGTACTTTTTGGACTGCCATCGTGAAACATTTTCAATAAACGCTTAGAAGTATATTGAAAACGGGCCTAAACTGGTTACTCCTATATAATAAAAAATATATTGTTCAAAATGCTTTTGTAATGGAACACGCTCCAGACGACTCCGGTTCTGAGCAAGATTATACTGCGCATTCTAACAAACTTTATAACCGTTTTTATACTAACGTCAAAATTTTTACGGTTTATGTTCAGTGCGCCTAGGTTGCTGAGGCGTGGCGATCCACACTGGCTCATTTTTCTTTGACCTTATAACGCTTTTGAGTGAGTCTTTCGATGGATAAATAAAAAGTATGTTACATAAATAACGTTACTTCGAACATAAACATAAAACGTGTTACCGTACTCTTGACGATCACTGTACTTCGGATACCACACAAATACCATTTCGAGGAACTAACTTTCCTTTTATATTATTATTTACTTTTGAAATGTAAACATATAGAAATCATTTATTTGATAAGGTATTCTTGTTAGTACGGCGAGTGCTCGAGTTTAATTTTTTCGTTTACTGAATATTGTATCTACCTTTGAGGTAATTTTCTCAAAAGCGTCATTTTTGGCATAAGTTTAGAGTCTAGAGGAAACTTCGATTTTCATTTAAGGGTAAAACATACTGGATGCTGCAATTAGGAATAATAATATAAATACAATTACTTAGGCATGCTTAGATTAGTTCAAGAAGTTAGTTAGGGTTAAGTTATTAGCGACCGAGCTAAGCTCGGTTTATACTATTTATTTAACAACGTCAACTATTCTCTCAAGTAGCTTGTCTTGCTGAGTTGGAGTACCAATCACCAACCCACCAAGTGTCTGTGCATAGATGTCTCAAGCAATGCTAAGAGTAATAATAAATGTCAAAGAAAATCTAGATCGATTTTTCACTCCCGGAAACTAAATTTCAGCGATTTCGTTAAAGCCGTAATTTCGAAAACGAACTGAATTCCATCAACCATTAAACTCTTTAAAAAATAAGCAGAGCCCTGCTTTTAATACACCTAATCTTGTTTTATCGAACGTTGAACTCTTTCTTACAGAAAGTAATAAAAAGTAAAATAATAAATATGAAACAAGAATAGATTGAATTCGTAGGAAATTCAAAGAAGTATGGCTATTAAAAATTAATTGTGAACTAAGCTGGTAGCAGACATCTGCAGAACGATAACCATACAATATGAAAGCCATATGGCACGAACATGCACGTAGGGTATTGGCTGGGAAGCTCCACGTGGCAAAATTCGACAAATTATAGCGAGGCGTATTTGCCATGACTGACGTCTTGGCATTTACGACGTTTGCGCTCTAACTTCAAGACATATCAGAAGCTATAAAAGATTAAGGCCAGGGAGCACGGTAATATCTAAGAGTGCATGCAGTTCTTACCTTAATATTCAAATGTATTTTAATAGCACATTAATAGCATTTCTTATTGCAATCTAAACTTCAAAATATTTTTCTTGCTGTAATAAGTTATACGTCATGACACTACAGTTAATGACAATGATAAACTGCAAAATATATGCTATATTTATATGTATACAGGCAAGGTTGGCAGGCGAAGGGTAATACGATAAGCACATTACTGCAGCAATCTTTGCTTGCCCTACTCGACCACAATAACGAGCGAAGCTCTTAAGCTTTGCTCTAGATCTAGACAATGATTTTAATGCTCTGGCCGTTACAGTCTTTTTATTAGTTCGACCACTCAAGAATTCTAGAATAAGCTGCAGAACAGTTCCCCAAACAATAGGTTCAGTGACTGCGAAATGTGAACAGTAAGCAATGCGATTATACTCTTGAATTTCTACTATACGTGATATATATTTTAAGTTGACATCGATTTGTGAGATAATAAATATTTAAAAAAAGGATTTAACCAATATCCATCAAGTTTGACTATTTTAGTTCTACAAAATCTTTAGTAACATTACTTTGATGTAGAAATGGGAACTAGTTAAAATAATGAATTATAAGACATATGAAGAGAAAGAAAGTGTCTTCTAGAAAAAAAATACAGTTATATTCAAGTACATTCACTACTGGTCTGGGGGCAAAAATACAAAGCTTAAGATATAAGATCTTAAGCTTATATTTATGAAATACATTACCAAAATCGATCGGGATGTTGGAACAAGTTTGCGAGTAGTCAAACAAATTATATTTTCGAACTTGCTCACTTATTATCAGTCTCGAACTTACGAGCGCGTTGCAAATCCTACTTTGGAAGCAAACAAAATTACCGGTTCCTTTCGGGAAGGATATAATATGTTTACGTCATTTTATAAAGCCTTTTCATTTTACTATTCATTTTTACACATAACTGCACTGTATAACGTAGAGTTAATTTTAATTGGCTGTGAAGATACAATAGAAACCAAGCAATTGAGAAGGAACACGGTTAAGGTTAATATATTTTCACAGATTTTAACAGAAACAAGAAATGTAAGAAATAATGCGAAGATAGGTTTATTTGTCTAAAATATTTAATATTTATTTTTGTCATTTGTAATAATGTAAACCAAGCCTTGGTCTTAAGTTTAAGTCTGTTTTTAATACATTAATTTAAAGTTCTTCCAGTGCGAGACGAAAAAGGTTATTTTGGGTGTAGGAGCGGAGTAGTAATTGAATACACGCTAAACGCTTAAAGTGCAAAATACAGTATTATAATGCATACATGTATGAGAACGTTCTTCACAATTTTCGATATCAAACTTGCAGAAGATATTCTGCAAGTTATAATAATTCGAGAGACGAAAAAAGTGGCGTTCAAATGGAGAGGCCTATGTTCAGTATTAGACTGCAATAGGCAGATGATGATGATTTCGTTTTTGTAACACGCAACCTTGTCACACTAAACATACGAGTACTATCTACAATTTTTAAGAGGGATTTATATAAACAAGATGAATCTTCTAAACATAGGACCAAATTGCTTTGATTTTTAAAACTTTTATACACATTTTAGTATCATTTTTGGCATAATGTTTGGATTTTACACTTTCAAGAATAGTGCATTATATATTGGTACTTTGGCTGGATAATCTAATATCTATATATGTATTTATAAACGAGCAATCACTCTATATATTTCTCTCTGTCTATCTCTATAGTTTCCTTTCTTGTATATACATAGATATATATACACAAGAAAACAATATATTTATATTGTTTTCTTGTGTAAAACAATATATTGTATATGTTTGCGATCTCGGAAACGGCGTTTTTCTTTATTACTTCTAAGCATTGCTTTCGACATCTATTAGTAACACTACAGCTACTTGAGAGAATATATGGCGATGTCAAACAATAAATATGGTTTCTGTATTAAAGAATACAATTTTGTTGTTCATAGCTATTGACAAAACACTGCTATGTCTCTCACGAAATCTTTCAAGTACTTATATTAATTGTTTAACATATTGTCCTATCCTTCATTTCCTTACATTATCAGTATCGGTTACAAATTAAAATATAAAAACTTATTGAACGACAAAATCAATGTAATATGTATAGGTATTATTACTTTGTGTGATAAGTAGATCAGATGGTCAAGTACCTCTCTGATAGCTAGTGACATCGTAAATCACTGTGTAGAATCACCAGAGTATTTAATGAACATTCTCACATATTTTTCTACAGATAGTACCACATATGTTATACCGAATATCGAGACAGTATAATACAGCGAAAGTGATAATTGTAATATATCTATTATTTTTAATGTTAAGCATTTCTCTTAAGAAGATTGTTTGATGAGCAATTTCAGGAGTTACACAAAGCTTGTTAAAATATAAGTATTTCTATGAGAATTATCGAATTAGTTGCTGTATTGCATATAAATATTTCATTTGAGAACGAATCTAATATTGACAAAGTTTGAGTTAACGACTAACTTTAATATGTATTAATGCTCACAACATTTGGAACAAAGCAAGGGCAGGGAGTACGGTGACACCGAATCCTTGGAAATGCTTTTACGTCACGGCATGTGTCAATGTTCCATCATAAACAAGTTTATGGGAGAGTGTGTTGTGTAAATGCGTGATGTCATAAAATAGTAGAGAAATAAAACAAATACGGGTATAAATTGAAATTCAACAGTTTAGAATTGAAAAACTCCTCGATGTTAAAATTTAACCAGCTATATTACCTTTGTAACGAATTTAAAGAAATAGGTTTGATAAGTTCATCTAAAAAGTAACAAAAAACTTATTAAAATACCTGTAACAGTGAAAACTAAAGTGAAATTGGTTTCAAAATACTTTAGTTTATAAATCACTATAGGGTCGCAGACCCTCGGTGTTACCCGCGTATTTGAGGGACCAAAGTAGCCTACATAATATGTGATTATACTGATTATCCAGAACTCTCATTTATAAATTAACCATTTACAGACTCATTATGGTCGCTATGCTAGTGTGTTATGCATAGCAACCTGTGAAGTTTTGACAGGAGATAAACAGTGATACATTTTGACATCTACGATTTATGTATTTTTATGTTCACCTAGCTTTCGCCCGTGTATCTCGATTATTGTAGTAAAAAGTAGTAGTAGCCTATGTGTTATTCTGATATGCTATATTACTGTAGAGTTTCATCCAAATCCTTTCAGTAGTTTTTGCGTAAAAGAGCAACAAACATACATACACACATACATACAAACCCTTTCGCGTTTATATTATTAGTATGAAGTATGATGTGCTATGTTTCACACACGAGTATATTATATCTTTGATACATGTTATCGCTCATAAAAGTTTTTTTTTTTAATATTTTGTTTACAACAAAATTATAATGTCGTTTATGTGTTTCTATATAAAACGTTATATTATAGCAAATATTTTAACATAGAAAGATACCCGCAGTTTAGTGATTCTGGCAAAAAATGGCAAACACTAGTAAACAACATAAAACACACGGCAGTTTTTCTTGGTTACGACTCCCTAGGTGTAGAAGGAAAATATTACCACGCCCATTGCGAATGCTAGGTAATTTGTTATATCTCCTCTATCCAAAAATTCACAGTTACTATGTAGCTACAGTTTTATAAAATAGAAGGACAAGTTAGTGTTCATTATTTGATTTTTAAAATATAATAGAAAAGGGACGAAACTAGAGGCAACGAGGACTCAGAGTAAAGTTTAAGGTTAACATTTAAAGGGCAAGGTAAACAGGATCGACGAAGATGACGAAGACGAAAAGATCTTTGTAAATCTCATATTAATAAAGTCTACACTATAACTGTTTTTATTTTGGTACTAGGTGAAAATAATGACGATCAAAAAGTTACCGACAACGAGTTGATAAAACCGCGATATCGTCCTTTGAGATATTTTGCAGTTTCAAATGTTTTATGTTAAAAACTTCTACAACAATAGTATCATAAAACACAAATACAAAGTAAATATGCAATATTAATAACAAAAGTCAAAGTTGAAACTGTTCAGGAACAATAAGATTTCTTGCAAAACAAGCATATTACTTATACAGAACACAAGTTGTGACTGAAAATATAAATAAAACAACACTTGTCTCGTAAAAGTATTGAGTAAATATAAAAGGTTGAAGCCCTTAACACGAACATGCAGAGAGGACTTCGGGCCCGTGTGTTCACTATTCGTGACCTATTGACTTTTAATTAATTCTCTTTCGCCCACTTCATCAGTAAGGTCTCCTATGACTGAAATGCCAATATGATTTCTAGCGTAGATGTTTGGAACCGAACTGTATTTGAAGTACATACTCGCCTCGTTTAATGTATTTCTACGTCTTTATAATTAGGATCGAAATATCTGACACGTTCGTTCAGAAACCTTTGATTATCAACAGTACGTTGTTTTGTGTTACATTATATACCTACTAGTTATAAAGTTAAGATCATGTCACCTGCAGTTTATGTGCTCTTAAACTTTGGTTTTCAATGGGAAAGAGAGACTTGCCTACTTTAAAGGTAGATTCTGTATTGATAAAATACTTGACAAAATAGGTATTAATTTAACGTATTTGCGTTTCGATTTGCAAATAGAATAGCTCAAAAAAACATATATCGTAATATGATAATGCTAATAACATGAATAAGAAAATGATTAAGAGGTGTGAGCATCCTTTTAAGCCCGTTTATTACACACTATAAATATTAAACCAGACACGAGTTATGATTTTGTGCTGAAGCTGAATGTTTCAGGTACTAACAACGTGATCTAAACTTTAATATATAATGTAAAATATTGTTGGTAGGAAAAAATATAACGAGGCATCTTCTTACATATAAAATTCTCGTGTCACAATGTTCGTTACCATACTCCTCCGAAACGGCTTGACCGATTTGTACAAAATTTTGTGTGCATAACGGGTAGGGCTGAGAATCGGCTAACATCTATTTTTCATACCCCTAGGACGCGAGCGGAGCCGCGGGCATCAGCTAGTCTAATATATAAAATTCTCGTGTCACAGTTTTCGTTGCCATACTCCTCCGAAACGGCTTGACCGATCTTTATGAAACTTTATATGCATATTCAGTAGGTCTGAGAATCAGCCAACATCTATTTTTCACACCTCTAAAACGCGAGCGGAGCCGCGGGCATCAGCTAGTTTAAAGATAAATTTCATGATTTTTATTTAAAGTTGTGGAAAAAAAAGATGTCGATAATAATACATTTTATTTTATATACCTACTTAGATTAGATAGTTATTGGTCTAGCTAAACAATCATTGCATCGAAACACCTAACTCAATTTGTATAAAAATACAATGAAGTGGTAGTTAAAAGGACGAAGTGGCGTAGAGAACGCCTGGTCAGGCGTGACGTACCGAGGTTAAATCGGGCCATACGGCCCACACAGAACTGCTAATTAGGAAGCGCACGCGCAAGGGCGCTGCACCGTACCGCATCGGCATCGAGCGCACGATGCGCCAGCGATTCGCCACTACCGGTGAGACAAAGACCAATCCGACTAACAAAAGAAACAAGCATTTGAACAAAAGAAACTGCTCATGTAACAAAAGAAATGGCGAGAGAACAAAAACAATGGCGTGCCGGAGGAAACGGCAATAGTATACCGCGTTGCTTTTGGTACAAAGGGTGTTGTGTGAAATTATGTTATGTTACGAATTCTGACGTGACCGACACTGAGGAACGTCAATAATTGTACGTTTACATTGCATTGAGCCACGTGTAAAGAATTTATTGATAAACTTTAAAGGTAGAAATCATAAACATAAAGGTTAAACCATAAGAAACTAACTCTAAAATTTTCTGTGATCAGAGGAAGTTACGGCTCGAACGTTATGTTCAATAAAAACTAAAACAATATTGAACATACGGGGCGAGCAAGAAACACTTTAGTTCAAATCTCGTCGCCCAATGCCAATTTTCCTTTTTCTTCTTTGTTTTCGGGGTGTTGAGTTCGTACGAAGCGATGATGGAATTCATTATTAAGAGCAGTCACTCCAATCGACGTGTTTCTGTATAATATTTATATATATATAGGTATGCGTATGTATTCTGTCATCATTGCGTGCATAAAATAGATGATCAGGTCACAATCTTAACATAGAACTGTAGAAAAGTAATGTTGAAAGGGCTTCAATTAGGAACTTAAACAACGTTGTCGTTGTAAGTAGGGTAGGTAACATTATGTTCCCAAGATATTGCTTATATGAATCGAACTTGCTTGTTCTAATCATTGTATGCACTGATATTACTTTGTGTGTGGATTGAAATAGTTATTTTATGGAAACTACTACTACGATTTAAGTAGAACAAAGCACAAAAGCGACATTACACATTATTGGACGGAAGCACTTAGTTCTATTTCGGTTATACGATGTGAATGCTCTGAATATCGCATGGAGGGAATATAAACAACTCATCGGAACTCAAACGATGCCTCGTTTATTGCTTCTTCAACTAGAATTTCAGCACTTACGATAGTAGTTCTTGTACACGGTACGATTTTAACATCTAAATTAATTTAATAGATATGTGTAATTGTACATCAGGCGTTAAAGGGAGACATATACGTGAACTTGAAATCTTTCAGATATATACAGTACAGCGTGGGTTTGCTACGGTTCAAAGATAGCGTAGTTGACGCTGACAAAATTCAGTGTGAATCATTTCATAAAAGACAAATACTTGCTTGGTATAATATTTATATTATTGAAAAATCGGCCAAGTGAGTGTCAAGCCACGCACAGAAAGGGTTCCTCAGTCACCCATAATGGATTTAAAATCGTATCCAATAGATAATTGTTATGTTTACGTATTAATGCGTTAATTTTGTATGACGTTTTCGAAGTGAGCGCCTTTTACAAATTAAGCCTCTATAACTCCTGAACTAACAAAGTCATCTAATCCGTTACAGTTTTTCTTCAAACTTCATTATATGGACCACCATCCCGAATTTTCCCAAATTTTTTGAGTCAGCCGTTTAGCTTTTATAGGGGGGGGGGGACGTCCTGTTTTTACAAAAAAGTGCCCTTTAAAGTTGAATATCTCGCAAACGGATACCTAAATCAAAAAATCCTCTTAGAAACCCTTTATTGTTTTTAAAAGACCTATCTAATGATACCCCACACGATGGGGTAGTCACGAGAAAAAAATATCATCTCCACTTTACGTGTAGGGGAGGTAGCCCAAATAAAATTATTTTTCATATTTTTATTGTAGCACTTTGTAGACGTACTTACAACACATATTCATGCAAAGTTTCATCTTTCTAGCACTTACCGTTTGGACGGTAAGTCGAGGACGGACGGACGGACGGACGGACGGACGGACGGACATGACGAATCTATAAGGGTTCCGAGTCATAAACTTCGGAACCCTAAAAATAAAGCGTTCATGTCAATTCCGTGAAGAATGTTAGTGTGGAAAGTCTTTATTTGAATAACTCACATTAATTGGTATTATTTTAACAAATTACACAGTAGGTACAATTAAATATCATTAAATCATAATTTACGTCACTTAACTTGTTTCATTTATTTATCAATTACATCACCTTTACTCCTATAATTAAAAGTAAATAAGCCTATAAGATAGAGATGTTAATTTCTAATGCTTATATAACTACATCAAGTATTCATAAACCAATAACTTATGTAACCATTAGTTTTATTTAATAAATCCAGTGGTAGTCAATTGAAGTTTAAAAATATTCTTTCTCATTCCCATTGCAGGGACATTGTCGCGTTATAAATATGTCGTCCTTAATTCTATTCATCTTATTTCTATTGTCATATTCCCATCAGACTGGTTAGGTCTATATAAAAGGTTACAGGTTCTTTTACCTGTTCAGAGGGCACTTGCTAGGGATTATTCCAAATCCGGTTTAAAATTCAGTTTAAATTACTAAATATGTTTGATTGTGTTTCTTCAGTGACATGAATAAAAACTGGGCAAGTGCGAATGAAAGCACTGTGTTGTTGGGTCCGAACTCATTGTGGTCCTCCAAGTCAATAGAAATAATAATATTTTTTTCAAAATAATGGATATAGTAAAACGAAATCCATTATTTTGGCATGAAATGGAAGGCTGCAACTGATTCAACTATTCACAAAACTGTCACAAAAGTTTTAGTACGAAATCTCATAACGCGCGATACATTTAACTAAAGTAATCTAGTGGTAAAATAATGGATTTGAAATTATCTTACTTGATATCAGTCAGTCACGTGATCAAAACAAAATATTAGCCAATCCAACAAGAGAATAGAGGCATCAGCGATTGTAAAACCAAAAACGTTTGCAACTTGGCTAGGGGGGCAGGAAACATCACGTCGCCATTGGATTAAATAAAGTTTTGTTTTAAATTCTTGTACTTAGAAGTAATAATAGGTTACATGATACGTAGGAAGAAGTTTTTGTCGAAACACTCGTTAGAAACCAGTCTTTATTCTCACGTCCGCTGTCAATTAAAGTTTACAATTCTATTGGTGAGAGTTTTTTTGTATTACATATTATACAGGAATGTGTGGTTTTCTTTTACAATTAGATTGTGAAACGAAGAGTAGAGACTTCTGTGCGGTCGTCAGTGCCATTCGAATTTCAATAAAACTCGAAGGGGAAATAAATCTTTGGAGGGTGAAGTCGGCGAGTTATTGTGTGCGAGCCAGCTGACGCCGCACACACACCAATGAACCCAAGAATAATAGGTGGCATTACTGAGCTAATTGCACTTTTCGAACACATTGTTTAAGTGTTAAATACACAACTGTCATTAGAATACTTTCCGTTCAAATCAATTGAATAATATCTATTAATTAACAGGGCCAGAAAATATTAAATAATTTGCGAAATTCAGTCGAAAAACGTGTAGTTATTAATCGGTTAACGATAAGTGAACCGATGATTTAAAGCAACACAGGACAGCGGCCGGAGGGGAGCCATTGCGTCTTTTCGCGATATTACAGTACGTCATTTTATGGAGGAAATCTTCACACAAAAACAATTCAAACTCACATGCAAAGATAACCGCCTGTCACTATGAACTCACACATAACATTTAAAACAAAACATTACAATTTAACACTCAAATGAACACATTCTGTGTTATGTGTACTGCAAAGGTCCATTTGGGCTTATATTTTGACAGAGAGAGTGGAACGCCTGTGTATAGCTGCCCTGCCGTATCGTCTGTGACGATAAAATCATTTAACTTTAAATATATAAGCTCTAGTTATAATAACTATCTTGTTTATTGTTGTTGAAATAATTTTGACTGCAATTAAAAAATATAATGTGTAATACAAAGTGTTTACATGGTATTATTATAACAAAATCGTATTTTTTAAGAACCAACTAAGTCGTAAAGATTTTACACAACCATAAAAATTACAATAGAGAAAGCAATATAAAATTTGAAACATAAAACTGATAGTCGGCTAGATATTTATACGTTAGTTGAGAAAGACAAATTGCGGTTATATCGTGGTATGACGAAATTGGTAGTAACGCGAGACGAAACCCGCTGAAAATTGACGGCCGAAACTTAGAAGATCAACCTCTCTTGACATTCGATTCGACAGCGTGAAATTGAAGTATTCTATATAAAATGTATTAAAATTTGTTGCGTTCCACCAACGCCAAATTCTTAAATACTTACACACGGTTTTAAATTAATTACAAACCAAGTAGGCATAAAGAGGAAGTCAAGAAAGTATAACGTGGAATTAACTTGAATAATTTCTTTGCTTTTCTTTATTTCTGATTTATGGCCTGTCGGCTAACAAAAACACGTGTGACAAATTATGTAACGACTAATAGTCTCCTAATAAACAACAGAACATTCAACATTTCAATTTATCGCCATAAATCTTCAATGTATTGGATAGATTTCAAACAAAGATAAAATATCAAGGAGCTGAAGCGCTGACAACTGAACGAATGAAACTCAATAACGCCAGCGGAGATAAAATATAAAGTTGTAGACAGTTTACTGGGTGCTTTAACAGTTTCAACGTTTTTAAGTGAAGGTACAGAGGACTCACGTATGAGAGGTCAATGTGCTACCTACCGTTAAAATGACCCCCTTACACAATCATTTACGGCATCTTAGTAAATATAAGCTATCTCTACTATAAAAGGATACATTTCTTGGAAGAAGTCGAGGCTAGGCGGCTGTAGAATGTCCAACGCTGATAAGACCTGTGAAGATAAAACGCATATAAGAATGACATTTAGAGAATAATCTCTAACCACGAATACATCGGAGCACAATTAACACAAAGTTCTGTTAAATATCGTTGCAATGGGGATATTATATGTACATGTTTATGTACAATGGCAAACGCACACGGACCGCAAACAAGTATTGATCGATAAAACATAGTGCAAATGAATAAATGATGAAAGTGCGAGCACGGGACTATAATTATTTCGTGATAATGTGCAATCCAAACGGTATTATCATATTAAAGAGATCAAAGGCTGGTAAATGTACCTAACTACCTATAGATAATGAACGAAATCGAATTATTGATAAATTGAAACAGTGCCTGTGTAGAATTACCAAAGGAGTAATTATAAAGGTAAGTGTGAATATAAAAGCTTCAATTAACGTCCAGTAAAGTAACTGCTCAGCTTAGAAGGTTTCGCTAGTGAGAAACGTAAAAAACAAACGTGACTCGGAGGTGCTCCAATTTAATGTTAATAAAACTGTGGGAAAGCCTCCCACGTCAACTGAAGGAACCTATTTAAAACAAACACTTTTATTTAACGAAATAAAGATGTTAACATTGTTTGCCCAGGATATTTTTTCTTTAATTTTAAGAAGGTACAGTTAATAACAGTTCTCATGAATAGTATTTTTAACCAAGGTTGGAACACATATACCAGTTTAAGGAAGTGTTTTTTACACACACATATATAAGGCTTAATAAAGCATAGATTTGTACGAATATTTCTTATATATAAAACCACTTATACGCTATATAACCATATAGGGTAAATGAATAACATCTACGAGTATTATTATATTATTATTGCTGTATAAACATTTGATTGTTATATTTAAGCCTATCAAAGTTACTCTGTCTGATGGGAAACCTTTAGTAGTATGGTGACCCACACTATGGCTTAGTGAGTTTAGGTTGATCTTCGGTGTAAAGGTACCGAAGTCAGATATATTTAAGTGACAAGTCTAGACTTACGTTTTCGTGTTTGAAGAAACATAGCATCTTGAGCTCACGGAAAACGCGTTTGGAAGAAACGAGCGACTGGAATACGTTAGGTAGTTTCTTGAGTGCCACGCGCCGGCCATCACGAGGATCTGTGACCGCCCTGAAACAACAAAGAAAAGAAAAGTTAGAAAATTAAAAGAACAAACATTTTTTGTTTAGCGTTCATACAAACAGATGACTTAATATTAAGTAAATAAAGTCGGTCTAACTTCAGTGTTTAATTTTGAAACATTTGTATTTTATAAGGGTGTGGAGTTCAGCTTGCAAACTAATAAGAGTGTACATAAATAATACGCCTAGTCATCCAGCGAAACACACGCCCTTCTCAGATAAGTTACGGCCCTTGGCAAAGGGGTTCACCTGGGCAGTTCTGCGTTTCTGTATGTTTATTGTTAAATTGTTTGTCCCCTGTAATTTTTGCAATGTCGAGTAGACTTTACGGAGTGTTTCGGCCACTCATTTCTGTTTATACTTAAAAAAGACGTTTATAATTCTAAAAAATATTGTTTTGATTACATGTAATCTTTACACTGTTTCGCCAAATACGGAACCATAAGTAAGGTAACAATTTATGTTCATTTATTTTGCTAAGGAGGATGGCCTCAAGAAATATTACCCTCTATGGCAAATATTGCCGACATAGCAGTCGACAACAGTCCCTTTTAAGAAAATCGTTTCAATAACACAAGACTTATGGTGTATCCTTTTTGTTTAAGAAAACATTCCACTGTATTCGCTTTAGACTATGTACTACTATTATATTTAGTGGAATGAGCGTTTTCTTCATTCAGAGTTTAAAGGATTTAATATGTATATTTAAAAAAAAAAAATTGGAAGGGTGTATTTCCATCTTTGATATTAGTCAATACTTTTAGAGTTGACGATCAAGGATAGGAGCATCTTAACAGATATGTTTCCGGTGTCAGGATTTGTTTTTTTGTTATATAGCGAAACTTATTCGCGATGAAATGATTTAAAAGGATACGGTTGCCTTTTAAACAGTAGGTGTTAAAATTCATCGGATAATTACCTGACGTATATATTCATCTGGATAATTAATCATGGCGAAATTACATTTATCTTCATATAATAGACGGTTCAGTTTCAACAATACTCGATTATCATAACAATACTGTGGGATTACAAACTACAGAGGTAACTCACTGGTTCGTGACATATATTGACAATGAGCACCCATCCAAAGTTCACAATTAACATAACTCGATTTTCTTAACAAGGTTCAATTGTTTTGTCATTTACCAGTGTCAGTTTTTTTTAAAGATAATAGTAAAATAAGTTTAGCACATTTTTTTCTTAAACTCCCGCATGATGAACAGTGACACGGGGACTTTTCAAACGAACATAAAACGGACCCAAAGCCATTTGATGTGCCAAACTCAGCACATCAAATTGTGGTTCAAAGTGTTGTCCCATATGAGGTTGGAACCCACAAGACTAGTAGAAAACGGCAGCGTGACGACCGACTAAGTAGCTATTCGTGAAGTCAAATTTAAGTTGTAAGCAAGTATTTTTTCTAAATATACATGAATACCTCCTTTTTGAGGTGAGGTTAACTATAAACGTTGTAAAACTTACTTACATCAGAATGAAAATATATAATTGAAAATACATAAGGTATTGTGGAGCCTCGAACGTACCCTCGCATTTAGAGTCCCGTTAGGTCTGCCCTTGCGATTATTATCGTTTGAAACGCAGACCCGCCGATAATATCCGTCGCAAGGGAAATAGGGTTGCCAGGCGCCTCGAGAGCAACGACCGAACCCGAGCAATGCGGAGTTTCGCCGGGAATCGTTGGGAGGATTTGAAATTACGGGATGTCGCTGATTTATTGTCTACAAAACGGACAAATACAACCAATCGTTTAGTGTAGCCGTGGTTTAATTTTAAACCATTGTCCACACCCCAGCGCGTTGTAGCCGATTTTCACAATTCTATTGTTGTTCATTCGCTTACATTGGGTAACTGTGTTTCTAACAATTGCAAAACTTACCGTTATATGACAATAAAATTAAAGTACATTTATTGTAAATGTAAATAATGAAGTTATTTAAATGAACATTATGAATATCTAATATTTTTTGTTTTAATAATGCCAATACACAAAGGACTAAAGTGTAACTGTCGATATCGAAGTTTACGTACATATCCTTGCTATGAAGGATGCGCTCGTTAATGCAGTTTTGGGGTCATGAACATCGTAAAAGATTTATATGACTGCCCACGAACTTGGGAAAAAAACTGTTAAATAAAAATTTCTTTCCATATTGACGCATAAAGGAGTATTATTTATATCGCATGACGCGCTAAATTCTTAAACCGAATAAGTATTATAAACAAAGGCAGGAAGTATCCTTGAATTGAAAACAGTGACTGTAAGTAAGTTAGTCGCATTTGATATATGTCATAACAGTTTTGCAAGTTCAACAACATTTATATAGGAACTTTGACATTCGAAATGTAGTGAGCAAAACTCACTAACCGCGGTTGCTACATTCATCGTACATTTAAAAATTATACGTATAAATTGTAATTTTACGGTTAACACCACGCGGTACTCAACATTCAACAATTAAAAAATGTATATTGTTCCACTACAAAAAAAAATATTTTACATTTTTCAGCTATCGCGAATTACAAAGAATTAAAAACATTGCTGTTTTAAATGTTTATTTGACGAAAACAGTTTTATTCAGAGCTATTTAAATTCTATTTACTGTAAAATTTTGTGGGCGAAAAGAACACGAAAATGTTATATGTCAAGTATTATAATAACTAATCTTCTAAACGAAGGGAAGTAAGAAAGGAGAAACCCAAAATCCATATAAACTTGGGCCTGGCGTTACAGTGCTAGAATTTGGGCATAAATTACAATATCTATGACTATTTCACGAGCCTAATTTTCAGGTCTCCCAGCAATGGCCAAATTGGTAAAATCAGACAATGTTTACATTTTAGGTTATGTTTATTGTTTGAGTTATTTTCATAAAAATTGGCCAAGTGCTTGTCAGGCCACGCATAAAACCATAATTAAATCGTGCCCAATAGATAATTAATAATAATAATAAATAATAAATATTTCGGACATTTTACACACAACGCCATCTAGTCCCCAAACTAGACAACTGATACAAATACATAAACATACTTTTTTTTTTGTAAATACATACATATTATACATTGTTGTATTTGCTTATTATTTCTTTATTTTTGTACGAAGTTTTCTAAGTCAGCTTATTTCACAAGTTAGGCCTTTACAACTTCTGAAATAAAAAAGTTATCAAAACCGCTATAGTTTTCTATAACATGAAAAACACGATTTGATACATTTGTGTTTTTCTATGGCATATTCACATTAATAGAAAAATACAAAACTACCCTTTCAAGCTATATTTAATGCTGCCTGTTGTAGATATTTTGAATTGCCGCCATTGTAAGTAGTTGTGTCACGATTCACTGGCCAGACTCTATTTACATTGATTAAAATACCTATTAAAACAATCATTTATACTAAAACAAAGAAGTATTATTTATTTATAACAGTATCGATTTCCACTAAATCGATCCTATTTTAGGAATGCTACGTTTGTGGAGCTAGTTACGTATATTGAAATAAGTGTTGCAGAGGTTTACAAAGATTGTTTAAAACAATAGAAATCTACTTATTTTCTACACTTGGCCTTTGCAAATGAAGCTAAGATTTCGATAGGTTAATGAAGCAAAATAGACTAATTTTTTGGTACATATCCCATTCGTGTAACGCTTAGGCCCAGAATCGGGTTTCTCCTTTGAGGTATTTAAAAGTTAAACAACGTTTGGCGTAACATTTTTTATTATTACTAAATTAATTAAGTAAACGATTAAAAATTAGGTAGCTAGTCAATTCTTTTACCTTATAATATGCATTCTTTTTTGTGGTTATAACCATATTTCCTAAGTAAAGTGTGTTAATGCACGTATTTTGTTCAGCAGGTGACGGCATCAGAGAAGAGGGGAAGGGGGGCCGTTAGACAGAGATTAAGAGAGAGATGTATGTGGAGTAGAATACTAAAATATCACTCGACATACCAAAAATCACTTTATCGTACTGTTTAATTGTATGTAGATGAAAAAAACTGTTAGAGTAGTAGTTTGAACTTGCTGAGCAGCGACGTACGGACATTGATTGATCTCTTACGCAAAAATAAGCTTTGACAGATTTTGATGAAGCTTCACACATTTTAATACGGTAAACTAAATCCACTTAATCGAAGCCATTATTAATATGAAGCTAGTACTTATGTACCTAATCAAATGTTTAATGTTTTAACCACTTATGAAATTCGACGCCCTCGTTGATATTAAGTCAACTCGCAATGGCAGTAATTGAGCAAGTCAGTATTAAAAAGTTGAATGTATGTAATTTGTCAGAGTCGAAATGACTTAAAATCTATGAAACGTAACTAATTGTGAATTTAATGTTGTCTAGTCGGTCTAGAACTCGACAGTTACGGTTTTATAACTGTACGTCTATATTATGTTTCAATATTAAAAAATGTAAAACAACTTTTATGGTGGTTATTTTTCCTTTTAATAAGAGAAGATTCAACAGCATCGTGTATATTGTTTAAAAGTAATTATTCTTCTAAACACAGGTAATTTTATGCAAATCACCAAAAGTTTTAAAGAGCTAGAAAAAATTACAACAATTAGACTATTGTTGATAAATAGTGACCCGTTTGCTTTACCGTTGAAACTCAGCCTAATATCCATCCGTACGTACAGAACTACTTGACATCCTACGATAGTTAAACATATATAGTAGATAGCTCTAGATACGTATAACATGTCCGTCTATTGTATTGATGTATTCACGCACTAAACAAGTGCTATGATACTAATTTAAGATGTTCATTCAAGACAGGCTTTACATGCAAAGTTATGAATGTTCTATTTATCTATCTTTTTATTATTTATGTATATAAGTAAATAATTAATGAAGTGGAATTTAATTTTCAAAAAAAAAACCCGAGTGGCTAAACATTCCACCAATGTTACTTAACAACTCAAAATCATATTTCCTCTTAATACTTTGGTAAAACTTAAATTATTATTATCATCATAGGCCTCTCCAATAAAACGCCACTCGTTTTTGATCTTTTACAAATGAAATGCTTTGAAAATTCAAGCTTCCAGACTTATTAAGGTTGTAAAAGGCATTATTTATTAGGGTAGGGAATTACTATATATTATAACAAAGCCGAGAGAATCCGTGTGAGGAATAAATTTTTATTAGTACTGGCCACAAAAACAGAAAATAAAGGTGGAAGAAATGCGATATAGCAACAAGCAAGCGCAAACGCGCCAGCACTTTCAGCGCAATCGCTCATAATAGCCCACTTTTGTACATCTCTGAAACAATCGTAATTGAACTGTTATGATCTCTAAACTATAAAAAGCGGCCAAGTGCGTGTCGGACTCGCCCATGAAGGGTTCCGTACCAGCAAGTAACATCATATAAAAGTTCTTGTTGTTCGTTGTAACTTTTACTTGTTACTAACTCTACTTAATGTTTTTATACTAGTGTATTGATTGGATGAAAGGTATATTGCGTGTTACGATTTATGACGTATAAAAAAAACTACTCACTAGATCTCGTTCAAACTAATTTTCGTTGGTAGTTTACATGGTAATGTACAACATATATTTTTTTTAATTTTATCACTCTCTTACTTTAGAAGTTAGAGGGGGGGGACACACATTTTTCCACTTTGGAAGTGTCTCTCGCGCAAACTATTCAGTTTAGAAAAAAATGATATTAGAAACCTCAACATCATTTTTGAAGACCTATCCATAGATACCCCACACGTATAGGTTTGATGAAAAAAAAAATTTTGAGTTTCAGTTCCAAGTATGGGGACCCCCAAAATGTATTGTTTTTTTTTCTATTTTAATATAAAAATCTTAATGCGGTTCACAGAATACATCGACTGACCAAATTTCAACAGTATAGCTCTTATAGTTTCGGAAATAATTGGCTGTGACATACGGACGGACAGACAGACAGACAGACAGACAGACTTGACGAATCTATAAGGGTTCCGTTTTTTGCCATTTGGCTACGGAACCCTAAAAACGATCATATATTGCTTATTAAGTATTGGGACTTAATATATTGTTACCACGAGAGCTCGCAATGAACTGACTTTACTGCGGGAATATATCGAAATATTTGCTGTAAGAGTATACAACGTCTCGTGCAACATATTCTTTAAGGTCAAATTCAGGTACATATGTTTGTTTTAAACTTTGTATTTTTAACACTATGATATTGTGTTTTAAAATCTACTTGATTCCTGACATTAAGTCGGATTTTCTATTTTGCAACTGATCGTAAAAGAACTGTCTGCCATGTTTTATGTTTTAAACATAATTTTTCATTCATTAGAGTCCTCATATGTATATATATGTGCTTTTTGTTGTAGTTTAGCTTCTTTAAACTAAGCACGCGGTTCCCGCTAGTGACATAGACAATTTTTTACTTAAGTATTTTACATTAAATAACATTCAAAATGAGGGGAAGTTAGGAGTTCTTTAATTTTAATGGCATGGGGTTAAAAAAAAGTAGCTAGTATTATTAACTTTGACGAAGCATATATAATCTCTGTATAATTTATTAGTAAGTATTCGTAAGTCTAGTAGTGTTTTATTGCCAGATGATTAAAAAAAAATGTGGTGAAAATATCACACTGTGCTTTGTTTCGTTGTTAAATCTTTGTAAAGACCTTGTACACTCTAAGAATAGAAGCGACAACTGTTTACAGAACTGTGTCCCTTTGTTTGTCATTTATTTTCATTTACATGAATCAGCTCAATCGACATTACAGTCACTTTGAAACAAAGCATTTGAAATGTGGATGGCGGTATAAGGGAGTTTAGAATACATTTTCTGTTGTAAATAACATTATTTAAATACAAATTTAACACCACCACATCCGTGCCTACATACATCCTAAAGAACGTTTTATTTTAAAGTAATTTAAAAGTCAAGAACATCAACTTCGAGCCATGTTTAAAAGCTCCGGCCTTAAAAGGTATTTTATTTATGTTTCACGGTATAACATCAAAAGTTCATTTAAAAGTGTACGTGTTTATTATGTTCTTTACTCGTAAAAACAATATTACATATGAAAAAGATCATCTCTTAGTTCTTAAACAGAGTTCACATTGAGATTTTATAAACCGACGACTATGTCCTGTGCTTCAGAATGTCTTTCGGAAGGAAAACAGTTTCGTCATTATCAGTATCCTGTCTTTGTTCTAAATTTGTGTAAATTGCAGCGATGTGTAAACATTTCAAGGGGTTCATTTTCAGTGCTGGTTTTTTTATGCTTGTCCGGCTATTTCTGGCTTCCTTAAGAATGTAATCATTTTCAAATGGGAGAAGATAAGGGGGAAAAAGAATTGAAATAAGGCGAGGGAGACAATAGAGTGATGGAAAGAGGTAATACGTAAGTGAGTACGCAGGTGAGTCTAGATTGGAACCGACACTTGTACAGCAGTGGGAAGGGTCGCGTATGTGTTTGGCGACACCACTAGGACAGCGCCACAGTAATAATTGCAACTGGCAATTATGTTATAACAATTAGTATGGACTTGAGATGTGAGGGGATTTTCTAATTCGTTCACAAGACACTATAATATATTAAACAATACCTGTTAATGACGTTTAATCAAAAATGTGTTATCACTTACATTATTTATTATGTATAAAAAAGAAATCTATTAATGGCCATAAATAAATAATATTTGGTTGTAGACAAATAAAATCATAACCTTTGAGCGCCACTTTTTAAAAAGTAACAGATAGTTATTTGGCATATAAATGACATAGAATAGAATGGCATAGAATGATGATAAAACATCTGACCACCATGCTGCATTGCCTACCATCACAATTAGGATCCCCTGCAATTAGGATTTCCATCAGGCAGAGTAGAGTCACTTTGGTAGGCTTAAATATATCAAGGGCCTTAACCGCTTATTGTAAAACCGGTCATTAAAGTTATTGATAATTCTTGATTTATAAAAAAATAGCCTTCTGAACTTGTTTCTAGAAAGGTAATTGATATTAATTTTATACTACGGAGTTATCGTTCTGTAGAGTAGCTATTTGGTGTGTTCTATTGCTCAGGTGGCGATATCTGCGGGGGTCTGCTCCGCCGGAAGCCATTATGGATGGCCTTAATTACAAACGAAACGACGACGACATCTTATCAAATAAATACTGTACAAGTGTTATGTAACACAGGCTGAGTGCTCTTCTGTGTTATTCGAATTAAAATTCTTATCTGTAAATGTAAAGAAATTTCTTCAGGAAACCAGCACTTGATTTATAACAACCGGTCGTTAATATATATTTAGCAGATCCATGTTAATACTATAAATTCGAAAGTAACTGTCTGTCTGGAAATAGTTAGATTCTGGAGGAATTATGATCTAATTTTTGAAACGATAACAAACATACACGCGGGCGGTGACGCGAGCAATATTAAGTATTTATTAAAGTTTTTAGTAGTAAGATAATAAATGTGAAATCATCTAAAATGCATGGAAGATCAAATTGTATTATCGTTAACAGTTCTAATACAGTGTTGATATAAATTACATTTTCGTGCGCCTTTGATTATTCAAACATTTCTTTTTTTCATCAGAAGCTCATGTCCACATGAGCCTCTTCTTAAAAAAAAGTTTCGGTAATTAAGAAGAAAAAAGCGGAAAATATTGGTTACATTTACAAACACAGGCAACTGTAACGTTAAAATTATCTGTATGATGTTAATAGAACTAAATATGTACACAAAGGTACGTAACACTTCTTCAAACAGAACAAACGTGGAGCCTGCATCGAATGTTATTGTGTTCTCCTGGCAAAGTTAAACATTACTTAAGAATAGTCGTAATTTCACATACGAAACATGAGGTGAAACGAATAATATTGAGACAATCTAAGTAGGTTTCTCTTAGATAAAACAACCTTAGGCTACGCCACGTGACACGTACTCATAGGACTTTGTAGGAAAATATTTCATATTAGCTTTTGACCGCGGCTCCGCCCGCGTGTAGGTTATCGCGGTAAATAGAAGCCTATGTGTTATTCTGATATGTAAGCTATATTATTGGGAAGTTTCATCAAAATTCATTCAGCCGTTTTTGCGTGAAAGAGCAACAAACATACATACTCACAAACATTCACGTTTATAATATTAGTAGGATCTTTGATTAGAGGGATACAGTACAATATTACAGTTATTTTTGACCAATAAATATTAATCCTTTTTTTTATTAAAGGTAAAAATCATTAAAGGAAATGTAACTAAAGATAGAATAGATATTTCAATAAAGTCGATTTATTTAATACTTAGCACAAAGGTATTTTTTATAAATATTATGTACTATCAAATTGGCAATTCAAATGTCAAACAAAGAAAAACAGGTTTTAATAAGTTTCCTTAACAAATTAGTATGTTACTAATTACAATACTTACTAATTATACTGGTTATATACATATGTATATCTGCGTAACACGTGTGTACGTACAATAATAAAAAAAAGAATACGTTTCGACATGTAATCAAACTGTTAATGATGAGCTATAGACCGAATCGAATTGGGTTATATTTGATTCACAAATCACATGACAACTCAAACCAACGTAAATTCTGTAACATATGCTAAGTGTGTGTGAATGTACACAGCCTATACGTGATCTATATTTACATGTCGTACATATGTCAGCGACATAACCGCTACCGTTTGGCTGTATCAACACGATAGATAATATAGAACGAGAAGTTTGTTAAGTCGTTTGCTACAGAAGCCCGCTAACTGAACTCGTTTAAGGACAGATTATAAAAAGTAGTTGAAGTCGGGCCAAATAATTAAATTTATTAGGTACAAAATTTAAAAGTTGGTAATTGGCAAAAAGATGGATTTGTCTTTAAATTATTCTATATAAACTTTAAAGACATATTTATAAAACTAATAACATGTTTCGATTTTTTTTTCATTTACGCGATGTGATGATGAGATGAACAAAACATTATTAGTTAATAATGAACACCAATCATAAACATAAAAATTCAATACCTTCACGTGTCTCTCCACTTTCATCCAAACCACGAAATACCTAATATCAATTTTCACTTGAGCTCGAAATTCGCAGCGCTAAATTCTCATACAAGTCGTCGCGGACGGTGGCTTTGGCTCGTTCAAATAAGCAGATACGTACGTATCTAGTTTAATATAGATAGTAGATATGGCAGTGTATAAGCAAGTACAGATAGCGTCTAGAGAACGCGTTCATTCATTTTTCTGGTGAGTGTGAATTTACAGTCGGGCGCGATAAGCCGTCAGTCTGTGCTCGCCTACAGAAATGTAGCTACGCGATTTCATTCGATGTACCTTTGATGAAGATGAATTGAATTTTACGATGAAACGTGCTAAATATATACATTTTAAAATAAAGTGAGAGTATGATTTTTTATTGCGCCTGCTTTATTGATAAGATATAATAATGTTATTGTGAGGTTTTATCAGCCCTTACATCTTTATCTGTCTTTGAAAAAATGCACTTAAGAGACGTCGGCCTTTAGCAGTATGCGAGTGCAGTATAAAACTAGAATAATTTCTTTAGCTGTACATATTTATTGTTCCATGTGTACAAACACTTTTTCTATTTTAATTTAACGCCACTTTAAATGTTGAGCGACAAATCGTCACGCCAACGGCGTCTCGACGCGACCTGTGAGACAGACACCCAAGACAACGTTAGACGCTTTTTAATTAAAATCTGTTTTAAAATTGTTTTATTTAAACATATTTAACCAACCATCAAAATATTGACATTCCTAAGAAATGTAACTTTTCTCAATGGTTAAAGTTTGATAAGTTAACCTGATTATTTTGAATCACTAGTACCGATTAGAATCACGATCGAACTAAATAGTTATAGGCATTTTGTTACTAACTTAAATACGCCTTATCTTACAGAATGCTCTAGTTTAGTTTTTTCATAAAATTTGTGAAAATGCTTTTGGAGTTAGCGTGCTTGCGTGGGCGTAGGCGTTGCGCCGCCAAAACTTTCGTTTCCGCCCTGTAACTTGCCACCGTGGGCGGGCCTCCCTGCCACATCCCCTTAATACTTATAGGTTTTATAAATACGGGAGGATGTTTATATTGTAAGTAAAGTTGCTTTTTATGTAAATGTTGGGTACATTCTTCTTTCCAAAGATTCTTCTTTTAATATAGGATGTATTAGGTAACAAGCTTTATAATGGTAAACGAATCTCGTAAAATGAACGTAATTCATTTTCATATCAATTGCCAGAATACTTTAAATAATGTTTAGTATTAGAATTAGTTTTAATGTAATAATCTTACAACGGATTGAAACGAAATAAAGCTAATTTCGTTGTACTGTAGTTTATTGTTTAAGAAAAAAACGATAATCATAACAGTAAGCTTTTATAGACATGTAAGAATTAATAACATTGTACATACAGATAATGGTTTAAAATTTTGTTGGTTTGAAATGTTTTTAAAAGCTTCTATGGATGAGGCATGTCATCTGTAAGGAAAAACACCTTAGTCATGTTAAGAAGACTACAATGATTTTATGGTAAGTCATAGAATTAAGGTCATAACTTCAATACGATATAACTCTAAATGTGTTAGAATTGTATTGTTTGTGGCCGAAATAGAAATGTTTATTGTGATAGGTAAATTATTGAACCCAAAATACACTCGTATTTGGTCCGACAGATAATTTGTTTCTTATGGAATTACCAATATAAGTAATAAATACATAAAAAACAAGATTTATCCTATTACTGAATTAAAGTACGGTTTACACTTCACTGTCCAGAAGGGTGATACTGGGTTAGGCAGAGTGAAAAAACCTAGATTTTGCATACTGGTCATAATTTCCTTGGAATTTTCGTAAGTCCTATTAACATGTTATTAGGTGTAAAGTACGGGTATATTACGAAGAGTGTGTGCGTTTAATCGAGCCTCGATCTAAACCGAAGCTTATTTTATATAATATAGCTTATATATATAAATCCAGCCAGGTTTGTTTCCTCCTATTCACTAGTTCTAGGTAATATACTTTATTATTCGTTTAAACTGTTTAAAACAGATATTTTTCTTTGGTATATAATCCAAATTTCAATGGATACAATACAGATATTTTTTCAAGTAGGTACATTGTCTTTTAATTTGTTTCGAAATCTCTCAAGACTGTCCTCGTACGAATGGCAAAGCCTATATATAATCTTATTTCACCCGAGTACTTGAATGTATTAGTATAAAAGTCTTATACGAATTCTTAAAACTAAATTAGTTTCACATTACTTTTTTAGACTAATATTTTCTTTCCATTTATTACTCATAATATATATCTATATATATATACTTATATGTGTGTGTGTGTTTACATAAATATTGGTATTAGTAACTGAAATACCAAAATTAATCACTACTATGTTCTAAGTTATGTCACGTCACATTTGACTTATCCATACTAATATTTTAACTTTGAAAATAACTCTGTCTGTAGCGCTTTCACGGCTAATTTGCTGTACCGACTTTAATCTGGCATGGGCTACTCTTTATTGCGACGGGCAAAGGCTAGTTTATTATTACTATTTTTTCACCTATGTTATCATTTTATAAAAGCTACCGTGTTTGTGGTCGTGATTTTTTGCCTAGAATACATATGAAATGAAACCAGTAATTCCAAATAAATTTGTTTACTTATATAAATTGGTTACAATAATGTAAGTTAATTAGTGTTGACAAAATCTATATAAACAAATAAAAATTAAGTGTCTGTACGTACTCATCATATCAAATGACCATTTTTGTATGAAATGCATAAGAAAATATATATTTAAAACGATAGTTACATCAAAAAGCAATTACCTACACAATTTTTGTCTGTCTATTTGTGTCGGGTAATCTCTAGAATGACTGGACCGATTTTTTCGACGTTTAAACGGGTATCACTGGCAGGTAACTTAGGCAATTTTTTTTCGACTAGCTTCGCTCCGTGGCTTCACTTACAGTTTACAACAATAATAATAGCAGCTAGTAGAAAATATAAAACGGTAGTATAAACTGTATCAACACTAATTGGCAGCCATTTTTTATTACGCTGTGTTATGCACTTAGTTGGAATCGACTAATCTATTCGTATTCAACTACGTGTATGATACGATTAACTCGATATACTCGGTAATAGGATTTTCTTTCCATTTATTACTCATAATATATATCTATATATATATACTTATATGTGTGTGTGTGTTTACATAAATATTGGTATTAGTAACTGAAATACCAAAATTAATCACTACTATGTTCTAAGTTATGTCACGTCACATTTGACTTATCCATACTAATATTTTAACTTTGAAAATAACTCTGTCTGTAGCGCTTTCACGGCTAATTTGCTGTACCGACTTTAATCTGGCATGGGCTACTCTTTATTGCGACGGGCAAAGGCTAGTTTATTATTACTATTTTTTCACCTATGTTATCATTTTATAAAAGCTACCGTGTTTGTGGTCGTGATTTTTTGCCTAGAATACATATGAAATGAAACCAGTAATTCCAAATAAATTTGTTTACTTATATAAATTGGTTACAATAATGTAAGTTAATTAGTGTTGACAAAATCTATATAAACAAATAAAAATTAAGTGTCTGTACGTACTCATCATATCAAATGACCATTTTTGTATGAAATGCATAAGAAAATATATATTTAAAACGATAGTTACATCAAAAAGCAATTACCTACACAATTTTTGTCTGTCTATTTGTGTCGGGTAATCTCTAGAATGACTGGACCGATTTTTTCGACGTTTAAACGGGTATCACTGGCAGGTAACTTAGGCAATTTTTTTTCGACTAGCTTCGCTCCGTGGCTTCACTTACAGTTTACAACAATAATAATAGCAGCTAGTAGAAAATATAAAACGGTAGTATAAACTGTATCAACACTAATTGGCAGCCATTTTTTATTACGCTGTGTTATGCACTTAGTTGGAATCGACTAATCTATTCGTATTCAACTACGTGTATGATACGATTAACTCGATATACTCGGTAATAGGATTTTCTTTCCATTTATTACTCATAATATATATCTATATATATATACTTATATGTGTGTGTGTGTTTACATAAATATTGGTATTAGTAACTGAAATACCAAAATTAATCACTACTATGTTCTAAGTTATGTCACGTCACATTTGACTTATCCATACTAATATTTTAACTTTGAAAATAACTCTGTCTGTAGCGCTTTCACGGCTAATTTGCTGTACCGACTTTAATCTGGCATGGGCTACTCTTTATTGCGACGGGCAAAGGCTAGTTTATTATTACTATTTTTTCACCTATGTTATCATTTTATAAAAGCTACCGTGTTTGTGGTCGTGATTTTTTGCCTAGAATACATATGAAATGAAACCAGTAATTCCAAATAAATTTGTTTACTTATATAAATTGGTTACAATAATGTAAGTTAATTAGTGTTGACAAAATCTATATAAACAAATAAAAATTAAGTGTCTGTACGTACTCATCATATCAAATGACCATTTTTGTATGAAATGCATAAGAAAATATATATTTAAAACGATAGTTACATCAAAAAGCAATTACCTACACAATTTTTGTCTGTCTATTTGTGTCGGGTAATCTCTAGAATGACTGGACCGATTTTTTCGACGTTTAAACGGGTATCACTGGCAGGTAACTTAGGCAATTTTTTTTCGACTAGCTTCGCTCCGTGGCTTCACTTACAGTTTACAACAATAATAATAGCAGCTAGTAGAAAATATAAAACGGTAGTATAAACTGTATCAACACTAATTGGCAGCCATTTTTTATTACGCTGTGTTATGCACTTAGTTGGAATCGACTAATCTATTCGTATTCAACTACGTGTATGATACGATTAACTCGATATACTCGGTAATAGGATTTTTTAACATAAAAATTAACATTTATTATTTCCTTGCCCGAGGTGAATAACATTCGTTTAACATTAAATGGCTGCGGAAAATAACATTTAAGTAATAAAATTGGTGAACACAAGCTACACAAACTTGAACAACAATTCACAATGAACGTCCACAAGCGTCGATCCGCTCCAAGTTTCATTGGAATAAAAATACAAAACCAGCTTTTATCGATAGCCGATTTTTCCTCTATTGTAAAGAAAACATGGTTTATAAATGTACAATGAGAGGCAAGTTATATACATTTAGGTATCCATGAATAAATATCTCTAAATCAATGTGTAAAACAACGTTAATTTAGTAGTATTTATAAATTTTTAGTACTGAACAAATATAAAAATGTTGTAGTGCCCATATTGAAATTTGTAACCACGTGAGACATTGCTTAACACACGAAAACTTCAAACTATTATGAGCTTCAAAGTTCGACGCACGAAATAAAATATCATAATGTCAATTTTATTACCTTGACGAACGAAAGGCCAAATTTAATTTTATAATAAGTACCTACCTACATCAAAATTGACGTCAAACTCATTAACTAAAATTAATTAGAACATATATTTTAATAAGTAGTTCTAATTTCTGCAATTTATTGATGTATATAATGTGTATATATATGATTGCAAATACTAGGTATTAAATGGTATTCTTTCAGTAAATCTAGATTTCATAGTACAAGCTCTGCTTAGTTTGAAGCTAGATGACGTTGTATGTCCGAAATATCTACCTATTATAGTTATTAGGTATATCAATCAAGTTGTAATATTTCAAGTTAACATAGTAGTGTCCTTATTCCACGGATAACTTGTATTAAATGTTAAAAGTTCAATGGCAGAGACCCTCTGCGAAACACATACGGACATAAATATTTGCCACTTACGAAGTGTAAACTGCAATCGACCGCCGCTTTGCATACAAAACAAAAATTAAAAGGACTTCAATCGGCATGCGGTGAAAAAGCCGCCAGGACAAACTTGTCATACAAAAAGTAAAATGAATTTTACAACAACGAAAATGCCACGAAATACGAGTGAAAAGCCGTTCGAGAGTGAGTTGGATTTGGCAAAAAAAGGACGAAATCAAAATGTTGTATCGAGTGGAAACTGACAGGAAGTCCACGAGGAAAACTGTGTCAATGTCAGCATATCGGAGTCTTTTTTGATATGATTTCCGAGAAATATTGTACACGGGGTTTTTTGCAATTTTAAACGTAAACCACTGTTGGGTATGAACATCATAAACATGATACTCACTCGTACGACCCCAATGGAGAGATAATCCACGAAACGACGAGAATTGTGAAATGGTGTTGTGCAAATACACGTTCATTCGTTCTTTTCTTCAAAAAAACAATCTATATATAAAGTTATTTAAAACTATTATTTAATACATGTCTGCACTTATAGACAAGTATGTCGTAAGATTTATTATTAAAATTTCTAGAAAAACAAGCAGAAAATGATTATTATTTTCAGTTTCGTTTAGTGTACGTTCGTTCTCGTTCGTTAAAACCGAAAGTGTTTTATTTAACCACAGTTGTATTTTTCTTTATAATCAAATCATTTATTCTGCAATTAAGTTACATGAACACTTTTGCAAGTTAAACTTTTATTTTGAGCAGATGAGTTCGGCCTTTCCTAACTGGACTAGCCCTGAGAAGAAAGGACGAAACAAACTCAGGGATCACAGTCTCTTTTAAAGTCCAGACAATATTCTTAAATGCAAAAGACATATATAAAAGCGATAATTACAATTTGAGTCATATAAATTATAATATACATAAATTATTATTAGACATTTTTTCATAAATTTTTATACCCTGACAATATTCTATCTTGGCGCTCTTTAGTAGACCTTCAGTCAGCAGGGACGGCGGGGTCAAACGGACGGATTTATTAAGAAAAGAGGCATCTATACTAAAATAGACCATTTCTTTGCTAGAGCAAAGTAGCAATTTTCCTTCCGTTCCTTTTAATTAAAGACGACTTCTAAGTATGGTCTGTCACATGTTTATATGAGAAGTTTTATATTACAAATGCAAAAGTACAAACCAAATATTTAAAGCTTATTCTGTATATGCGTATAAATATTACTTTTTAAAAAAATAGACAGGTATAAACATAACAAGGGTTCGTCCAGGTAACGGACAAAAAAAATGGGACGTCGAAGAAGCCAAGGCCAAGTAAAGCTCCTTAAGGCGACCTTGCGTTCTATTTTTGAGAGTTTGTAGTACGAGATATTTTTATAAATAAGAATATAAATATAAATCTTCATGTTTCTTGATTTTTATATCGGTGATTGACCTATCACGCATAAGGTAATTTGACTATGAACAAAAAAGCAACCAATAAATTTATTTGGAGTTAATTTGATTTTCGTTGTCGAGGAACTTTGAAGATTGCTTTCTGCAGTAGAAAAGAATCTTCATATTATACTACTGTTTAACATTATACAATAGACTAGAAATTTTATAGTTTCACATTAAACTGAGATTGAGCGGAATAACCCGTTCGAAACGTCGGAAAATAGCAGGTAACTTAACCTTTTTAATTTTATAATAAGTCCCGTTTACAGTAAAAAAAAATGAGATATAGTGTAATAATGTTATGTGTATTTGTAAAAACTAATGGGTGATACACAGACCTGTATTTTTCAATAGTAGAAGCTGCTTGTTTTTAATTAATTTGATATGGGTCACAGGTCGATGTTGGTAAATTCCTGATCTATTATGTATACGAATATTAGTTTACAAAATGTTGGCACAAGTAGGTAAAGCATGGAGCTCAAACGCGCGCCCTCATTTTCAGGGGCTTCGCGATTCGATTTGAGCCGGTCGACGACATCAAGTACGGCTATGGCGTTGGTATATTAATATCGCACGTATAATACTCCGTTTTATACCATATAGGGTTAAAAGGGTTTGATCTTGCTTTTAAAGGTCAGTAAACTGCAAGTAATGTTGGTTACCTTTCTTAAAATACGAAATACATTTATTGCGATATTTCTAGCACATTGAAAAATTTAAATAAGAATCATACAGCATTACTAGAATATATCTTAATAATTTGTTATTAATAATTTTGTAGACAAGTTTTCGCCTCCGCACGCGTCTAGGTATATCGGATTTCGCGGTGATCATTTTTTGGGTTAATATATGTAATATCACACTCACAATAATGTTTTCTACTACTAAAAGAAAGAAACCAGGAATGGAACCAAGTGGCGTGCAATTGGAGAGGCCAAGGTTAAGTAGTAGACTGCAATAGGCTGATGAATCATCATCAGATTTGTAAAGGCATTTTCAAAATCGATTCAGTAGAACCTACAACATCACAAACTCACAATCACACAAACTTTAGCTCTTTATCACACCTATTATTATAGATTTATCTATTCTTATCAGTATTGGATATATCGATTAAGATAGTAAAAAGCGGTTTTATATTACGATTAGACATTCATTAATTAAGTCTAGTTGAATAGAACACGAGCCACAACAGTAACATGATAACGACTACACGGGTATTGTGTGATATTAGAGCAAGGTTCCGATATATATCGAGTTACCTTTGCTTATTGCTCGGACTACACTGTCTAGAGGCTCTATGTAGTTATATTGCACACTGGCCGTGCCTTGAAGTTATAGTTGTAGTTATACAAGAACAACTGAGGGGTGCAGCTAGCCTAAAATATAAATTTGCTAGAAGCCAGTGAGAGACCTATCCACTTCAAGCCGTTTCAAAGATTGGAAGAGCAAAACAGACACGAACAATTTAGATATTAATGTAAGCACTTTATATATGTACTTTCTTGTGCATATCATTTTTAAATGGAAACAAACGTTCCAATTTTATTTATTTACATCGATAGTTATACTAAATAAAGCTGAACATTCCTGTATCGTAAGAGACGTTCATATCTACGAAAACTTTTCTTCAAGATTTTAATATATTATTGACGATTAATACATTTCATGAAGATATCTTGTAAAACTATTAAAAAGTATCAAAAACACAACAATTTGTTGTATCTTTAATCCCTGTGGCCTAATTTGCTTTTGGTCTTTAAGTTTGCGTTAGAGGATCTATATTAATAATTAAATTGTATGTAATGTCAAATGTACATATTTTTACTATGACTGTCTGTGTGTTCCGCAGATGGCTGATGACACATTGAGTAACTTAGGTCAATTTTTTTAAGACTAGCTTCACTCCGAGGCGTTTTTGACGATATATATACAACAATGACAGCGAGTAACACCGCAGGACTCAGTTAGTAATAAATAATTAAAATCATATGTATATCAAAGGGGTCTCTCTCTAAAACATTTAATACAATACTTTATACTCAATTCTTTCATTTCTTATTGTTTTTATTTAAAAGATGACTACTCTGCCTAATGGCAAACATGCGTAGAATTCAATAGCGGAGGTCTCTACATCATCATCATCAACAACTCATTACAAGAACTCATATGTCCCATTACTGGAATCGGGTATCCTCTCAATAGAGGGTTAAGGCCATACGTACCCACACTACACAGGTGCGAATTGGGAAATGGCAAGACGCGTTGTGCCTACACAATCTTACTGTTAGATGACTTTAAACCGTCCGAAGGCCTCCGACTATGCTTAATGACTGTTCGTGTATGAATGATGTGTATGAATGACTGTAATGATCTTATGATAACAACATGGACTAACTGCTTAACGTGACCTCGGAAACGCTCATAAGCATAACATATCGTGCTAAAAACGGTCACCCATCTAGCTACTGACTTCTTCGTCGTTACAACACTCGGTGATTGTACAAGCTCTGCTAAGAATTGCTTGATATTTATTTATATATTTTTATTGTTACTAATCACCAAGGCACTTTTTCTATGATCGCTTCGAAGGTCACAACACTCTGCGAATGCAGACAGTATGATGAAGGCAACCCACACTAAATTTATAAAAGCAAGTCTTCATATTTAAAGATCTTTGCACAGACTTCCGGCAAAGAATTTTCTCAGACAATCTCAAGGATCTGGGTAACGTTCATAGTGCATTAAAGAAGCCCTTGAAACATGACTGCAGATAACAGCTAATCTCAAGAACCCAAAGTCTCTTGGCTCAGCCGAAAGTGTCCACTTCGACGTAGTAAGTATGGAGAAAGCATAAATAACTCCCTAATGACACTAACCAACACCGATAATCCCCCACAGTACCTTTTATACGTGTAGGCAAAATTCTGAAAACTCAGTGTTGCTTAATAAGCGTAAAGAAGACAAAATAGGTTTTAAGTTTTCTTAAAAAGAAATAATTATAATGGAAAGCGGTATCTAGCACTTGTTTCCCTATTTAATAGTACATTGTTCACCGAGGGAGGAAAGGAACCGATTACTAGCGAGGGAGCAGTTTGTGGCCCGAAGGCGCAGCCTAGGGCCACAATACTCCCGAGGTAGGAATGGGACTTTCACCCGAGTGCTACACAGTGCTTTATACTACACCTGTGAGGAACATTTAAAGTATTTATAAAATAAAATCAAAACGTAAGACACCATGTAAGACACAATTTAGCTTAGAATTTGACATAATATTTATAAATATTTCGCGCTTCTTTTGTTTTTTTTTATTCTTCACAAAAGGATGTCAGTGGCACGGAGATTCCATATTTAAATTATATGAAAACTCTTTGGGCAGACGCGCGCCATAGATAAGATAACACATGAGAAATGAAAATTCATACAACTTTCTCTCCCGCTAAAACACGTTAGAAATGGATTTTCATACATTTTTTCCTCCCGCTTATTTAGGTCAAGGAAAAGACTAACTTTCTCTTTTCATTTTCAGGGAATATTGACTACTGTTCCGATCAGGTGTAGTATAAAAGACTTTCCCCATATAGTATAACACGCACTGCTTACACCCAAAAGCCATAGCGTTTTTATTTATAAATAAAATTGAGGTGTCTGTTTGGAATGTAAAATTGACACCTTTTCTCTAAATACTTATGAAAGATACGTACATACTTGTATCGAAAACCTTTGTCTGTTTATTACGGCTAATCTCTTGAATGGCTGAACCGATTTTGAAGCGCTTTTTAGTGGCAGATAGCTGATGGTATAATTAGTAACTTAGACTAACTTTACTCCGTAGCTTTACTCGAGGTTATTATTGTAAAGTTACAACAAAGGGCTCAGCTAGTCTTTTTATATACGAATTAAGTGAATATTTACAAAACCCACTGTAATTAAATTACAAAACAAACAGATGTCCGCTGTTCAAATGCTAACAAACGTTAGACATTTAATCCGCATACCTACCCGCGATAAAACGTCATAATAATATGAAATATTACGAATAAACAAATATTCACACTTCAGCTATAAATTAGGATGTCGGGTTTGTAATTAAAAGTTAGAATTGAAATTATTGGGTTTTAAATTGTAAAATATGTATTATAAATTCTTGTTTTTTGTCAGTGGTTAGTGCCTGTGACTAAAAAGCAAAATACACTAATTAGTTACTTGAAAGAGATTGTATTTCGAAATTTAAATGGCACTCGTAAATATATATTTTAAAATGAAATTTATATGAAAAGTTAACTTACAGAATTGTATAAAGAGAAAGGTGATTTATGAAATGTATAGTGACATGAAAATGTATAGTGACATACTCTATTGGTTCATCTATTAATTTTATAAATTCACTCAAAATATTACCTTATTTTTTCTCGACATTTATAGTTTTCTTTGTTTTATTTATCAAAGGATGTTCGTATTGTCGCTTTTTCATAGCTGAATTTATAATAAAAAATATCAGCCTTTCTCAGGTGAAATGCTTAGTATGCTTACCAATGTTGTTGTATTAAATCTGAAATCCATACTAATATTACAAATTCGAAATTGTCTGAGTATGTCAGTCTATCTGTCTGTAAGGATAGGATTAATTATTATATATTAAGCTACTTTTTGTCACGATAACCGATAACCACACAGGCGAAGCCACGTACAAAAGACAGTATAACATATTGCAACAAAAAGTGCAAAAAACATTACTGAAGCGCTTATTACGTTAACATTCGCCTTGCCTGACACCTGACAGTAATAGTTTCTACAACCGAGCGTACAGAGTGGTAACTCACCGCACTGGAGCGTGACATGGCTACTAGACCTTACTTGCTAGTTACGATTACCATTATATTATATTATATAGATGTTGGAAACGTGAACTAATTTTATAGATTTTAGATACAAAATCTACAAAGGCTAAAACCATTAGCCTCAACCCACTTTTAAACTAATATTGATCAGTATTCGTGTACCCTATTTCTTATGTTGCTTAACGAATACTGTTTGTGTTTTTTAGATAAACTACCTACAGACTTCAATTCTTTCTTTAAAAAATCAAAGATTAACTATTTAAGTAGCAATATCATATCGTAGAAATAGCTGCAAATCGAAATGATAGTGTCATGTGCAGAATCTAAAGAAATGGATGTGTTTTTATTTATTGCAAGGGGCCTAAGTATAAGTTTGAATATGTAGACAATGAAAGAACCTTTTAATCATATAATTAAATCAGGATAAATATTTGGCTACAATGCGCAAAATCATGTGAATCATTGTGTATATCATAAGTGGCAATAACATTTCGTAATTTGCTTACTTTTCTTTGCTAAACAATTATGGTATAATCTGATAATTGTGATCCTTCTTATTTATTTTATGTAAAGAAAAATCAACGTATCTCTTTATACTGTATACTGTTCAGATTCCTATAGAGACTAATTCCCAATTAGGATAATCCTTTAAATATATACTATATCTGTTATATAAAACAAAGTTGGAATTATTGAAATAAATGTAGGTATATAATATACAATGAAGTATAGAAATAAACATACATATATATCTTCCTAGCTTTTAGTTACTAGGCTACTAGTTATTATAACTTATTAAACAACTATAGGAACCACTAGCATTAATACAGTAACAGTAAGTCTACTGAAGGACATGGGCAGGAGGACCGTAGGAAGGAGGAACAACTACGTATTCAATAATTACAATATATTAATCTTATTATGATTCCATGACATTGACAGCGCTATATACAAGTATCATTTAACATATTTTCTGTAACCTCACGCTCCAAGAGTCACCGAGAAACTTGATATAACGAATGCGGTTATAACTGCTTGGTAGGCTGATGTTAACTATGGGCAATAAATACCTAGGTACATGTATATACAAAGAGCGATCACGGTAGAAATCTTTGTATACGTTCACTGCATGTTAAACTATCATGAATCTATTGTCGACTATTATTAGAAGTTAAAGTATCTTTCAGAAAATAGCTAATAATGTTTTTTTTCCATGAACTTCTTATTTATAAGTTATTCTGCTATTCGGGGTGGAAACAAAAAAAACATACTAATATTTCAAATTCGAAAGTCTGTTTCTTAAATTTAAATGAATTTCAGTATGGAGATAGGTTGAACCTAGAATAAGGACATAGACAATAAGATTATTTACAGCCATAACCGACATTCACCCGGATGGTGCCGCGGACAAGAGTTGGTAAAACATATAAATCAGTTGAGCTAATTTTGAGTTTCAAATGGTGTAAGCTACCCATTGCAACTTGTCTCTATATATTTTTATGTACATTGTTGGTTTTTAGTTTAGCACATTGTAATTTGCCACAAGCTTTGAATATACAAAGTGAATTTGTCAATAAAGATCTTTTAATAAATCTGAATACCTATCTTCAGTAAGTGTTTAGGACAATTTCTCGATACCTATCGAGAAATCTCGAAATACACTGTTGAAATGAGGCATGAACATTGAACACACCAGTTATGAAGTAATAATTTCGTTGTATTCAAGTTTCTATTTGAGGTCAGAAGGTTCGCATACCATGTGTTAACGTTAATAATCGATTAATTATCTTATTAAATCGGAGCGGAATTAAAATCTTTAAAAATAACAGTTATTAAATACCACCTATGTAAATATTTTGCGACACCTATCTAAACATAATGGCATTAAGCCATACCGGGCCAAACCAGTGAGTAATATCTACATGTGTTTTCCTTTCTTGACAAAGCCTTTTAAGTTTTAAATTATACACAGAATACATTTAAGTAAAATTTATACGTTATTAGAAATTTGTTTGAAGTACTAACTACCAAAATGGATTTGCTCTGCCTGATGAAAAGCATGAGAGAAACCAAGAGTGGTGGTCACCATCATCCACCACCAATCCAATGCGAACGACAATGCAGTATGGTGACCAACACTATGAGGGCCTAGTGACTAAGTTTTTCCGCCCCATTTAAAAAACACGGGATGAGGATCAGAAAAAAACACGTCCGCTAGTAGTGAGTTTCAGATTTTGACTGCTTGGCACAGGAAGGGTGAGCCGGGACGTTGAGTTCGTAACCGTATGTTTGCCACTCTCAAAGTTGAATTTAATTTTTAATTAATTTAATTTAATCAAAGAAAGTTAATTCTTACATACAGATCAAAAGTCAATCTTAAACAAAATTTAATTTAAAAATATAATTAAGTTCAGTTATCACAATAAACTTCCAACAGACCTTTAATACGAAAAACTAATTGTTTACATTTATTTATTTATTTTATAACACACTTACATGAAGCAGTACAGAACAAATTCTCACATCTAAGCGTGCCAGGTCCCGAAGTTCAATCGCAAAGGTTTAAACGACCCTCAAATTCTGTGGCAGATATCTTTAGACTACTTTCGATCAAAATTACGAGCACTCATATAGGTGAGGTATATCACTCAAAACAATAATTCAATATTGCATTCAGAGTCAATTCAATTCAAAGCAGTTAATATGATACACGTTAATAATGTACCGGTGTTAATTGCGCCCGAATACCACTGGAAACAATTAATATTAATTAAATTCGTTAAGTTAACATCATTTGCGGTGATATTTAATTATGACATTCACCAAAATACGTACTCGTACAGTTACAATCCGGATGATTAATTAATACCTTACATTGGCTTACTGTAAAATAAACAATCAAGAGTTTTCATTATTAAAAATGTAATGGTTTTATAGTTGTCAGTAAATATTTGAAGTACAGATATGTGTCCAATGGTTACTTTATTGTGACTTTGTCAATGTGGGTAAGGCTAGTACGTCAGAATGACGCAGACGTCTGGGTCGCGGCGCGTTCGACGTGAGGCGCGCGCGCACTCGCCGCTCACGTCATACACAGCTGATCGCGCTACCTACTCGACCGGTGTAAACAAATCATAGTAACGCTCCCACGCTATACAATATTAGATGAATATGACTACAGTACAGATAGGTCACATATGTAAATATTTATTAAAACAGAAACCAGTGTGACTTTCCATTGACTCTCCACTTATTACTTCGAGTAGTCGATACCCCCGATGTCCCTGTGGCATTAAAAGTTGAGATTTTTTGTGTTTTTAATGAAATTTTGAGTAGGTCTTAAAACGTATACTTGATAATTAGTTGTCTGTTGTTATTTTATCAAAATGATGAGTTTACAAAGCGGTCAGGGTCAGTATTTTGGCCGGCGACAAAAACTGTCGTCATTAAAGTCATTAATAACGGGGTCAACAGCTACCGTCGACAGGCCTGAGAGCGTCGACGGAAACTACTTTTTGGGGCCAATTATGTTATCACATAGACGAAATCTATTTTTAATATCACAACTATATTTCTGTATACGCCTAAGACACGATTCAAATATTTGTCAAACATTGTTATTCTTTTATGGTATGATATTTTATGGTAGTTTATTTAATGGTATGGTACAACTTACAAGTGTGCAGTTCTTTAGGACTTCTTCTAGAACTAGGACAAAGTTCACGTAACTTGTAATACTTGTAAGTTTGTAAAAATAATTTTGATAGCTTCCTCTCAAATTGATGAGTTCGTTGCCTTCCGAAAACGTTTTAGACTTACTTCTAGATTTAATTTTATCATGATATTGGGCACTGTTGAACAGATGTTATAAATATAAAGTAAAAGCTTTAACAAAAACAGCACGGCACCATTGCTGAACATATATGTATGTAGGTTAACCAGCTGGTTTGCATATGGTGAATAGATTGTTTAGATAAAACGTCTGCCAAGCAACGCTCAGACAGCATGCTGGAGACTCGTGGGTGGCACTATAAATGTTATGCTGACATAAGTCACTGTATAACAACATGTTAAAACTAACAATATTAAAAAATCTATGGTTGAATATAATCTTTATCTGACGGTATTTCATAGAAATGATATTCATACATTTATGTACAGATCTAGTAACTGATTATAAATACAATAATGCAAACTGTTAAGGCAAAAACAACATCTATTCTCCAGTGTTGTAATATTAATTTTCTATGAAGTTAGTCATTATTAAATAGTTTACAATATTATAGTTACGAAGTGTTAAGCAACGGGAAGCCTAATATGCGGCTAAGGATAGAAACAAAGGGTTATTTGTATTTGTTAGTTTTGAAACTGTCATGGCCGTTTTGCTTTAACAAACATCCCCTAAATTAAAGAGGCAACTTATAGAGTGTTAGGTTACCTTTAGTAACATTTTCGAACTCACCCACTTTTTCCTTTAGTAAGAAGACGATTTAAATATATTTACGGACATCAGTTTTAAAATAAATAATAATAATAATTGTTTATTTCAAGAATAACAGAAAAATGACAACATTTACTGTGGCAGCCACACTAGACAGAGCCTGTGTTGAAATTCTTCACAAATAATAGAACGCGCGACCAAATTAGTTAGGAGGTAAACGGGTAATAGTGGTAGAGGTCAATAAGTACATTACCGATTACATTAACATTTTACCTCGGTAACCATTACGCGAACTAATAGCATTTCCATGTACAGAGCGGGTACCATGTAAAAAGCGAACGTTAAACGGCGAACGCCATCGTGCGCGACGATTCTCGTCGGACCGTAGAGCGAGGTACCCCCACTCCTCCTACTAGCCGAGATTATCTATCTAAAGGACATCGCATTTGCATACAGGCCGACTTCACATATAAAATAATTTCAGAAGCTTATATTTTAGACATCCATACAGAGAATATTGTATACTATTTTTTAATTATTTGAGCTCGTTAGTCAGCTTTTCTTTTAAAATAAATTGCAGTCGGACATTATTGAAGTTGCAATATCAAAGAACAAAATATTGGTTTCAATGATAAAAACAACAAATAGTTGACTTACACCTGCCGTTCAGGTCACTACACCCGTGCACCTGCGGCTAGTCAACACTTAGTCGGTAATGGGAATGAGAGCAAAAATGTTCCATCTGTTAGCTGTAGGTCTCATACAATAGTAAAGCCGACAATTTTATCACTTATGTAGGACCAGTACAGGATTGTATACACGTAAATTTAAACATAGCTAAGCTTGCTCTATATTTACTTTTGCAATTTTCACGATCCATGCTAATAAATTGAAAAATGCGTGTCTTGAAAGTGGTGTAGCCGACATGTTTCATATCCCAAATCATATTTCAAGGAAGACAGGGGCGCGCTATACTTGCCGGAAAAGGCGAAACGATAACTTTTGATGAAACAAAATATATTACTAGTTCCATGGTAGCATGTGCAGGCAAAATTCCATCAAGGAATCTGCCATCTCCAGTTGCTAAGCCTTGTTCGGTTTATCTCCCCGTCATACTCGGCGTTTGGGAAATTGCGTAGACACCAAACAAAGAATTGCACACCGAGATAAGGAACCGGAGCGAATCGCGCTTATGAACGCCCCTCAGCTGTGTTCTCCGTAATTTAACAAACGACCGACCGTTACTCCCCTCCTTTGATATTCCTCACCATCAAGGCTGTTTTATGTAATAAAAACATGTCATTAATTTAAATTCAGAACAGCAAAGCAAGTCATAAATGATTATGTGTAATCGAAACTGAACCGTACGTTGTTAGATAAGACACACATGCGATATTGGGCGTAGCTGTTATAAATTTCTAAGTTTCTTTATTAATATAGAAAGCTTTTTTAAAAGAAATAAAACGGCATCGGATAACTAGGCCTTGATTCTAAGTAACACGAATGGAAGCTCCATTTAAGTTTCATAATCCGCAAGCCGCTGCCCGTCAGAGATAGGACAGTTTCGACGAGGGTCGAGAGTCCGTACGGACGCTCTTTGGCATTCGGTGTTATAAAGGGAGCTTAGGCCTAGCCAGTTTCAAAGAATAACAAGAGTTTTAGCCCGACTAACGAGCTTAAAATTTTAATGGGTACCGGTTGCGTAATGCATACATAAAATTGTAAACCATGCAAGCTGACCACGATCATTCGACAATGAATTCAACCGATCCAATCAGTACTTAACTAATATTTCAACGTTTACATACACAAACGTGCCCAAGCTGCCATTGTGTGTTAATCCAGGTGAGCACGTCGACCTAAACAGATTAATTTCAAACGTGCAAAACTGTAAGTCGAGTTTATTATAGTTTAACTGCATTTTTTTACGCAAAAATAAATGAAATCAATGACGAAATGACGAGCTTCTAAAGATAAAAATCTGGATATAAAACTGCTGTAGCTAATATAAAGCAGTGCGCTGACGGGTGACTTTTGTCGCTGCGACAAAAAAGTTTTTGTCATGTCGCGTCGCGTCTTAAAATCTGAGTGCGCACACGGCAAATGACAGTCACGAAACATTTTTGTAAATCCATGGTTCATTCAACGATATGCATTTGGAGGAGACAGTCATTATTTGCGAATTCATACGTCGTAAAAGTTTTCGAATGATTGCAGAAAGTTTTAATGAATTACTGCATATTTTCAAAGTATTCACCACATAGTTTAGTACACTTTTCCCTTCGCTCAAACCACTAATTATAACATTTATTCCACTTTAAAGTTGGGGTGTTAAAAATGTTTTGAGATTCAAAATTTAAACACATTCGAATATAGAACTGTTTCAAATTCAAAATTGCCGTTAAATATGGAAACGACAGAACTTAAAAGGCATGCCTAGTATTTATCATATGTCAGAATATTCTTTTAATCTTTTCTCGTAAAGTACTGGTCTTCTTTCCACTTCTTCTATATACTATATATATTTGCTTATCGCCAGCGGGCAATCAAAAGTAAGCGGAGAGCGGGGCACGGAAAATGGCGCCAGGATAAACTATTTTGTAGGGATTTTTGATTCGATTCGAATCAGAACATGAAGAATCGATTTATAAAAAAACGATTTCTAAAGGATCGATTCTATATCTTTTCTGTATTTACAATATAAATATAAATCCATTTTATGAAAAACAAAAATATTCATTAAACAATCTGTGGGATCTCTTATCAGTAAAATCATCTATTTTTTAGTTCAAGGAATTCGATTATAAGAATAATTTTTATTACCTATCAAATTAATACATTCAGCTAATTGTAACTATTGTAAATATTTTTTATACCAACACAAAAAATCGACAGTCGATTTTCAAGGGTAAAAATCGATTCAGTACAAAATTCAATTTTTTGGGCCGAAACATAGAATCTTCGATCATTGTGTTATTCTCAAAATTAAATAACATCTTGTAATCTTTCAACCAGTGTTAACTTAAACAAATTATATCATATTTCGTTTTCTCTAAAACAATTCAAGCTCTAGTAATTTCGAAGAAAACCTTGAATATTTTATTAGAACAACTTCAATGCATACTGCTTAGACCCTTTATGATAATGTGGTGATTGAACGCTAGGAGACACTTTTGTTTTGATTACAATGCTATTTCAAGTTGTCTGAAAATATAAATAAAAAGTTAATCCTTTCCGCTTTCCGCTTTTGGCTTAGGGCACAGGCAGAAACTGTTTCGTCACTCGTGCGCGCGCTTCTATCAAACTCTAGCGGCGCGGTGACAGTTTTGTCGCACGCTTGTTCGCAGGCACAAAACAGTTTTGTCATCCGATTGTCACGTCGCAACGTGCGCGCATATCCATATAATTCTACAGCCATAATGAAAGTGACAAAACAGTCACAGTGACAAAAGTTTCCCGTGCGCGCAGGGCCTAACGCTTTTCAAACTCAGACCCTCTTTTGAAAATATCAGTGAGAGGAGAAATTTTGGGGTTTGAAGCCACAGTCTCGCCTGATGGCTTTTAGGGTGGCATCCAGTAGGTAATAAGTTGAGCGATGTTTTGAAGATTTTTTAAGTACTCGCTATAAGTGAATCTTTATTATAAATAAGCTGAAAGAGCACAACAAAAACACCCTGAAGAGCAATCTAGCTACCACAATAGACACATGAAAAATCTAACACAAAACTAATCGAAATGATACTAAGGTACAAGTTTTACATAGAAGTGTTTCTGTTTCATTTTCTAAAACATTATCCCGTTGGGAAAAACACTCCTGTTTGTACATTTATTTGTAAAAAATAAGAGTAAAAATATAGACCATCAATATTGAGCATTAGAGGCAAATTGTGTTGGCGATCCATGGTACATGTATTCAGCTACCGCTTTTCGACTCACAAAGCGGAGTCAAGTTACCAACAGAAGAACACGTCGCGGTCGACGAGCTCACTAGAGACGGAGGGAAGGTGAGTGGGGAGAGGGGGCGGTACTCTCAGCGACGTGACATTTTCGTAAACCAGCCACGGGGAGCGAGGCAGCGGCGCCGTGAAATTTGCAACCTCGGCGCCAGCCGTTATCCAACGGGCCGCGACTCGCGCTAACATAATAGGGGAAATCGATGAATAAATTCGGTGATCCGAGTTTCACTACGCTGTCCGAAAGTTGACTACCTACAAAATATGCCCATTAAAACACAAATTGTTCTCGAAATTATGGCATCACTGCCAATCGCAAGGGAGCAACGTTGCAAAAAATACGAACATGGGTTAAAATTTAATTTACAAATTTTATTTACGTTTTATGAGACATTATTTTTTTTAAAAAGGAGGTGTGACTCGGTAATGTAACAATGGTTTTATTAAATGGAAGTAACTAAATAAGTTATTGATGGGCAATAAGACTTTTATGAATTAGGTAAACATTACTTTATCTAACCTAATAATTATGTGAAATCACCAATTGGACAGACAACTTTCTTCAATTGATTAGAGTAGTACTGTAGGTTTCTTCTTTATATTGTATATTACTATGTTATTCTTACCTAATTAATTATATATTCCTACATCTCCATTTTTAAGTAAGTTGAATTTAAATAGAATGTGACTAATACCTGAACGCATCTATGCACTAATTCGAAGCATTAATTAAAAACCGGTTGTCATAATATATACTCGCTATAGCAATAGCCTAGTGTAGTAATAATGACATCTGTCGGTAGCAAAATTTATAGAGGGTCGAAAGGATCGCAATAAACATTAGTGTTTATTGCTAGTTTATAACAGATATAAATAATTCCCTCCATTGGCAGAGGTCGTGTGATGTTAACATCTGAATTCCCAACCCTCTGAATATGTACAATATATATAAAATTATAGTAGCCACATATATTATTTTAATCCGTCGGATATAGCGCTGGAGCGTCACGAAAAAACGGCTCTAAATATTTCTTGCAGATCACCGTAATTTTCTGGAGGTCATCGGAACTTGAACAAAAACATCGGAAACATTTTACGGTCTTTTAATTGTTTCAATTTCCGTGAACATAAAATAGATGTTTAATTAACTTTTTTGTAAATCGGAGAGATACAAGTAAATTAGAGTTATTTGTATCACAGTTTTTGTTGTTGTTGGATAACAGGTTCTGTTGTTCTGACTAATATTGGAGGGTAGTATCGGCAGTGGATGTCTTTCTGTTTAGATGATATTATTTATGGAAATGGTTTATAATAAGAAAATGTATAATATACATCAGGAATTATTAAAATTAAAGTACAGTGACGTACTGTTTTTTATTACATATATTGTGATGATATGGGTAAAAACAAATATTCTCTATCTAATCAGCGTCCACACAAAATGTATAAATAGAGGAGAAACATGTGTCGCTATAGTTTTCAAGACAGTTCTGCTCTCTTTTATGAACATTTAGGCCTCAAATCTACTCTGTTTGATGGAATGGAAGAAAGAAATAACCACTTTTAATCTGCCTGTATTGGCCTGAGCAAACATTTTCGAAATGTTGCAGAATCGAGTAATATTACATTGAATGTGCAGAATTCTAAAGTCATGGAGAAATTCGTAGATGCCAGTATTCGTATATCGATATTGAACAGAAAGTTTGAGGATAAGATAGCTAGGCAATGGGTACAGAACAGAAGTCGAAGTAGAAACGCGTACTACTAGCAGTTTTCACTATTTACCTTGAACATACCACTCAAACCTTCTTCCTATGTAAAAATCTGCTAAGAACAGATAATAATCGTGAATTTATTAACATATTTCAATGAATACCTGAAGATCTTACAACCGATATTGGATTTCAGGTCCGTTTCAAAAGGTTTACTTAATGCAAATGACAAATAAATAAAAAGCTTTGTAATAAACGGACTATCCTGTCCAAGAACTATTTAAATGTTAGGATAAAACATTCTAGAGTTTTTCTCAGATATTTTTTTAGTTTTCTAGAAATAGGTTTAATTTCTATTTGTTTTAAATATTGTGTACACGTGACATAAACAGCTGACGAGACGATACGTTATCGCGCTCATCGTTAATTAGACCTAACACATATTAATACATTGCGTAACACTTTTGATTATAGATAATGAATTCGTTTTATTTTGCTTCTCTATTGTTCAAACCTTACTTCGTTGTCCTTCCTTCCCAAAGATGATTCTACCTGTATGTTGACAACTTATACAACTTAGTTCCATTTGTCTTTGATTCAGTTTGATAGAGTACCTAGTTAGCACAGAACAACAATAGAATAAGTAATCTCTAAGGTTCATATCAAAATCCCTGCGTGTTTAATCCATTGGTGTTAACTAAACGCCATCTTCCGATACAATTGATAAGTTATGAATTCATGGATACCTTTGCTTAAAAAAACATTAAAATATTTATAGAAAGTCATATTTTATAAAGAAAGTTATATATTATAAAGGTTATTATATTATAAAGGAATTTGTAGACGCAGTATTTATAGCAAAGCTACCGTCATAATTTGTTATTGATCAGTTAATAAACTATTTTATTTAATATTTACGCATGTTGTAAATCATAAATCGTTAGACGCAATTAATTCGTCAATTCTCATAAACGCCTATAAATACAAATTGTTATTCAGTCACCCGTAATTATATGATTTGCTGTAATGTTTCAGCTGTAAGCTATCCAAATTAGTGTCCAAGCATGGTATTAAAAAGAAATAAATAAATACATTAATATTAAAAGCTTTTGGAGTTTTAGCTCTAATCAAAAATAAAATTGATAAAAATCTTTCAAGTTCCATCAAAATAGTCAGTAATGCGGTAAATCGAAACGCTTTCGTGTAGAAAAAACGAGTGAATTTAAATTTTTCCGTTATAACGTGGACAAAAAATGTTACATTTCACGCCAAGCTTCGTCTAACTAAAGTAAAGATTTAAGTAGGGATATGATTGAACATTTTTCCTTGGATTTCTTTAGATTAAATCGAGTGATTATAGATGTATATAGCTTTTACTTTTTCGAAAACTAGTAAACGGATCTCGTTTAATCGATAAAAATGCTGTACCACACAAGTAAAATTAAAAATTTTAAAACTTCTAACTGATCGGACCGATTTTCATCAAACAATGCTAAGAACACTCCTAACTAATTCACCTTTCTACAAAAAAAAAATCAAAATCGGTTAATTTTTACGGGAGCTACGATGCCACAGACAGACACACACAGAGACACGTCAAACTTGTAACACCCAGTCGTTTTTGCATCGGGGGTTAAAAATAAGAGTCATGGCAACTAAAACGTTTAAATCCAACTACAAACGAAAAAGTAACTAATAATATTTAAAAGCAATTAATTTGCTGAATTCAATGGAAGAAGCCATTAAAGAAAAAAACGTGAAGAAAACTCAGCGATTGTGTTTATGTTTCATGACAACGTGCCGGATAATAAAAGGTTTACAGAAACTAGTTTCTTGGTACAATAAGTGTTTTAATATTGTAGTTAATAATGTTGAAGAATGATTTTTTCGGTTCTTTCCTTCATAACTATACCGAGGGCATATTGAATTCCCCTCGCAAATACCGGAAACGTTGTACATCTCACAGCCGAGGGTCTCACGCAATATGAGTAGCATTGAAAATACGGGAAATATAACCGCAAATTACATACTTGAAATACGACATGGTTAGAGTAATAGAAATATCCATGCATTTGATGAAGAAAATTTTGAATTTTTGAAGCTAACTTTAGTCGTTTAATCAAGTTCCTATAACACGTGGCTTGTGTGACTCAAGTTAAGTGGTATTCATACTTTTGGCTTTAGAATGAGTCAACAAACACTATGGCCGTTATTCGTGCCTCGAGCGACGTGGCACCAAAATGGGGATTGCATTTCATGATAGCAAAATTTGTTAGTAGTAAAATCGATAGAAAGATTAGGAAACTTGTGACTGCTACACATTAAAATCTTTTATAATAATATTAATGTTAGTTAATCTTTTTAAATATTGAGTAACTTTCGTTAGGCATTAGATAGGTAAAACGTATAGTTACGATATGAATCTCATCTCCACATCTCACTAGGATAAAACATTTGTTCTGGAAAATTACTAGCACCGATAAAAGTATACTTTTCACTTGAAGTGCTTTGTTCAAAACTAAGCTTTGTTGGAGATAACCTACGTCATACATTTGTGTGATAGTGAATGGAGGTTAGCCAAGCGATATTGGCGGTAATGTAGGCAAAATCGCAAATCCCGATTGTCGTGTGGGTGGCCAACTCCCGTGAGAACCACAAATCTGAGATAGTCGAGGCCGCAGTTTAACGAGATAACTATATCATAATCATAGCACCGAGTTTTGAAATTGGAAATAATAAGCATTGGCAATGTTAAAATATATTTTATTGGTCCAGTTATAGAAACGGTTTTTGTTTCCAAAGTGATTGTGTACATCCGCTATTTATTTTTATATCCACTTTGAATAAGATAAATTTACCATTTATAAAGCTTCTTATAGAGCTGTGAAATGAGTATTTTTTATACAAGATATAAAGAACTTAAACGAACACCTGCTGGAATTGCCTATAGCTCAGAATAAATAAAATGAAAGGCTGATAAGAACGATTTTACAATAACATGCTCGAACTGGCGATCGAGCACTTGGAAATACGGCAGTCTTGTTGTTACAAAAAGAATGTCGACTATGTTTAAGTATTTCTTTGGTCGAATCGTCCGCTTTGTGAATCACTGAGAACGATTTGAATGCATTCTCTAGCAAAACCACATATCATACGCATGAATGTACGGAATGAAATCTTTAAGTAGTAATTCAAGGATCAGGCGAAATAACAATTTAATATTAATTCTTTGAATAGAAAACTCATTATATTTCGTATATATTATCAAAATCTTCAAGATGTTGTAGAAATTCATCATTATCGGATAAAGAAATATTTACCTCGTATTACATAAGTTATTTCCTACTGCCTGCAACAACGCTCGCGTGTCATCTGTTGGCGGTGAAATGCCTATTTCCATATTTTTTTTGTTTCAACCTTCCGTTCCAAGCACAACACTGATGTTTATATTACTTAACTTTAGATACGCAATCACAAAATAGAATAATAATATACACAATTTAAAAATGTTAAGACATTTATCTTCAAAATGTCACCGTTATACCTAAGATCACAAATACGCATTAAGGTCACATTTCGTCGATAGTACAATCGATACACGTAATTAATACAGTGTTGAACCGACTAAAACCACACGTGGTATAGTCGAAATCTGATATTACTGAGAAGAAATACAAAATGACCGTCTACCCACAGCTGTTTCCTGCTTACAATCACATTACTATCATCTAGTACTCTTACCATCCATAGTGTTGTAGATTAAAGCACATGGACATATTTGCTACACAGCCTGTTTTATTAATGTTTTGAAGTTCCAGCGATTCTCTGCTACAATTCTCTTTAAAAAACACCACATCCCATGAAATACGAAAAGTATTCATACGTTTGCTTCATAAAACCGACTCAATACAATTTTAAACTTCATAATAGGATTGGATTTTTATGTGACTTTGCTAGCTACATTAATTACAAACTATCCTTCCATTTTTATTTACTAACAAAAAAAAATCCTTAAGAGCCTAATTGACGAGAATAAGCTTGCTCCTTATAGAAGTGGGTTTGAATTTGGTTTGCAATAAGTGGGCATACAATACGCCTCTGCCTACACCGTCGAGGATATAAACGCAAGTGTTTAAGTAGAGTAATGACATCGTGTTAAGGGTTATTTCTAAAGAATATCTCACTGTCTAAGTTTATCGATAAATGCAAGTGCCTTTTGAGCCACGAAATAGAATCTATATTACCAAATAAATTTCAAGCTGCTAATCTCATAACATCAGTTCTGTTACCGACTGACTGACAGACAACGCACATCCGAAACTACAGGGTGCAAGTAGTTGTAATTTGGCATGTGTGTTCCTTGAGGAGCGTAGATGAGACGAGCACTGAGAGAGGATTTTGAAAAATTCCACCCAAAAGGGTAAAAAGGCAATCAAAGTTTACATCAGAATAACACATCGGCGAAGTCGCTAGCAAAAGCTAGATAGTAATTAAGTTTTGCCAGAGTACTTTCTACTTTACTCTATTCTCATACTATGCAGAAGCGGTCTGTACAGTTTAACATGCTGGTAAGCTTGCATTTCAAAGTATTTTATGTACCTAATTTATAGCGCAAGTACTGCAAGAAAATTACTGAATGCACTAAAATAGAACGCATGCACGTAATAAAGCTGCACACTGACTAATTCACTATCTGATTTATTGCACCCTTATTGTTCATTCTGCTAACTAATTAACGTTTATAAAATAACTTAATATAGATCTTTACACCAATTAGCTAGGTATGAGAACCAAGTTCACATACCTTCAATATTAAGTTTACTCTATGTCTACAAGACTCCGCAACGCTAGTGACACCACTATACCAAGCATGCCAAGTACTGCCCTTTACTCATCTTCAGAGAATAGTACGCTTTTATATGTCCCGTATGTGATGTGATGCGACGGCACTATCAATACCTATTTGTGTGATCGTTTGTGGCATATTATATTATTAGCGTTTCCGTAATTCGGAGGTCACGTTCAGCAGTTGGTTCCGGTTATTACCATGAGATGGCAGTCGTGAAGCTTAGTTGGAGGCCTTAGGGTGGCTTAAAAACATTCAACGGTAAGATAACGTAGCCACAACGTGTCTTGTATGGCCTTAACCTTCTGAGAGGAGACCCGAACCACGCAGTGGTACATTATGAGTTGTTGATGAACGGTGATCGATGTCACAACAACGTTATATTGCATAAGTGAAACGAATAAATATCTACATGGCTCTAAACCTTAGGCAATAAATATATCTGCTGTAATATTAGTCAATATTGTGTTTAAGGGATACATGGTATTATAATGTGAAAACTTCGATCCCGGTGTACGGCAGACAGGATATAAGAAATACCGTGAATAAAGACAGATGGGCAGGTGTACAGCGCGCCAGCTGCCACAAACATTTTCTCCAACGAAGACCACCTGTGTCTCTGTGTCTAGAGAATTATACTTGTTATATATAATTGTACCTATTAGAGAATAATGATTCTTTTAATTATTTCCCTTGGGAAATCAATTTTCGATTACTGGAAACATTAAAATTTTAATACTGGTCATTGAATTACAATCGGAAATTAATATTCATCGTATTTCAAAGAATTTTCAATCAGTGTATTGAAATCGACCGCAATTTGAATGTATTGCAAACTGTGCAAGGCATGAAAAGAAACTGGAATTACAAAGAGGCATTTTTGTATTACACTTACTAGTGTTACAGAACCGAAGATGAGCCAAAACGCGATCTTACCTGAAAGAAAAACATTTGGATTATAATAAATAACAGAAATCTATTGAAAACTCCCAGAAATAGTTCAATACAATGGTCATCAAATAATTGAATCCAGGGCTATGACATTTACCACTTTCAAAAAAACTAAGCCTCAAATTCATAATAGTCAAATTTTCACCATTAAGACAATAATCATTGTTATTAGGTCATAGCATAACAAACAGTTTTTATACACAAGCCTGCTAAAGGGACTACTCAGCCGTCTTACTTAACAACTTAGAGAAAAAAGAATGTCTATAAAATACGTGAAGCTACGTATAGTCCTGTATATCGGGCACCTGTGGGATATAGACTAACCAGTAAATGGATTGCGGGCGGTCCATGCATAATTAGACTAGACACAACGTTGACGAGCATATATGGGGAAATTAGCACGACATGATTGCTGGGCAGTTAACAAACAACAAGTTTTCATATTACATAATACACAATGGCTGTACATATCGTGTAGCTGGAAATTACAAATGAAGTTTATTTAACATCGCTTTGAGTTGAGTTGAGTTGGCATGTAGATAATATAGCATATTGTTTAAAATTCTATATCTATTCATATAAAAATAGCTAAGAATCCCAATTAAGAATTTTATTGTATACGAAAACCGCAGCTCTTTAAGTAATATTCAAACTTAAAACAGGTTACAACCATAACTATGTATGTCGCTATATTTAAGTATATGAAGTTAATTGTGCGTATTATTAAAAGTCCATTTTCCTATAAATTTAAGACGCCAATTAGAAGGTAACCCTTAGTGATATTTTCGTTTTCACCAACCCTTAGAGGACATCTAAGTGCTGAAATGTCTATTAAAATTTAAGGACTACCCACGTGAGATGACTCCTAGTAATCAGAAAGTTTAAATATAGTTGGTAAGGTAATAAGGGGCCTCAGTGTCATATTTTAAAGTTTAAACTTTTTAGAGAAACAATTGGTTATATCCACGCGCAATGCGCAAACCAAGAAACAAAACTACATCTTACTGCAGTCTTAGTCATGGCAAGAATTCAAGGCTTTATCATGTGTATTGAATAGCAGTTGACTGTTCTCCGAGTTGGCTATATTAATATAAGTCACGTATGAAAATTTCACAATGAAACCGAGTCAGCACCTCTCAATACATGACGAAGCCAATATGAAAGAAAGCGAATCTTGTAAATTAAAACAGCCGTCAGCAGTTTAAAGAAGAATGGCTATTGTACAATTTGGCAGGTTAATGGCTTTTGTTTCCAAGGTCCCTTCATTTAACTGGTTTTTAATTGACATTCAAACTCTGGACAATCAAACGTTAGTTATATAAATACTAGCTGAGTCCCACGGTGTTATTGTTGTAAATCGCAAGTAACGCCGCAAATAGAAGCTCCAAGTTTAAAACAAAATTAAAAAAAAACTAAATTGAGAGAGATTTGAGGAGATTTGTCAGAACGGCATATAGTCCTTACTTGGAATTCATTTTCAATCTACTTGTAAGTCGAATCAATGTTACGTTATAGTACAAGATCCTACTGCTCGATTCTGCAGGTATCTGTTTTTTCGATAAAACTAGTTTTAAATGAATGTTTATAAAGTATACAATGGATTAGGGATAGGTTGCCTATCAAAAATTAGCCGCAATCACCTGCAATTAATTTTAGTAAAATTCATTTAATTTTAATTAAATTAAATTAATTTGCAGCTATATGTTTTTTTAATGAATTTTACGACATTTGAAAGAAAATAATGTTACGAATTCAAAAAGAAATGGTTGCCAGCTCTCAGTCAGCCGCAACGTTAGGGTTGCCAGGTGTAAACAGGTATATTAGTCTTATCCCTAATCCATTGTATACTTTATAAACATTCATTTAAAATTAGTTGTATCGAAAAAACAGATACCTGCAGAATCGAGCAGTGGGATCTTAGACTATTACCACGTAACTCAATTTAAAGAACATACAGATGAAACCGCAGACTGATACATTTCGTGATTCTATTTTAAACATACAAGCTACTTGACTACCTACTGAATCTAATTATCGCTTTAATGAACGACATCCTTTATACTCGGATTGACTATATTTCTTATTTACAGGCGTCTATTTCCGTGAAGATATATCAAAGGAAAAAGGCGAATGTATGAAGTTTCTATATTGTATTACATCGTGTATCTAAATGCATATGAATTTTAAAAAATAGTATATAAAATATTTTCTTACGCTTTGATGAACTTTATAATTGATACCTTAGTTCAAACCTTGCCTTTTCTTAAACATTATTAGCTTGGATTACACATATTATATATATTATGATATTAATATATAATAATAAACATTTCATACACAACGCCATCTAGTCCCAAACTAAGCTGAGCTCGTACGTGTATTATGGAACCAGACAAACGTAAAAATACATAAACATTTTTTTTTTGTAAGAACTTCGAAACAAATATTTGCGAATCATACAAATATAGATGGGTTCGACGGGAATCGAACCCGAGACCTCAAGCTAGCAGTCGCATACGCTACTACTACCAAGGCAGTCATATTGTCAGTGTGGTGGTGGATTAAGATTACAGAGTGTCATTGTCCTCAATTCAAGAAGTGGATATCGTCAGACGCGACTAAAAAAGCAAACAACGCAGAATAACAGCATTACAAAGAGAAGGAAACTTGAAGTAACCCTATACAAACCGTCTGGCCAGCATGTAGGCCAAAACCTTCTTTCGAAAGACAACCTTAATTCCAGGAGTGAACTATTAAAGGCTATTGATGATAATTATGATACGGGAACTAATATCATTACAATTTGTATTCATTCACCCCGATACAATCTTCAATAATGTCAAATAAAAAAAAGAATTTCGTGGTATGTAATACTATTTTGTGCGTTATGCTCATACGTACACAATTGAATTGGAAGTCATCAAACAATAAATTAAGCTAGATATAATATTTAGTCATTAAACTCATAATTTTCTTAACATATAGATAAAACAATATGAAATGTTGACACGCAATATTTATTTATCCAAGCACACATCAATTATTGACAACAAACATCGAAGGTATATTGATTGCAGGGGAACTAATGTTTCTAAAACAAATTGAATGTGTTGTACAAACTACTAACACACAAGCAATAAGTAATTTTGTATTTAGAAAGTTTAAAACTGCAGCAGTACTCCGAGATTAATTCCGTCGACAAAAGTTCAGTTCTGTAGAAAACGTTCTTTTGTTTGTTCTTTCAAACCTATTTCAAACTTAGCACTAGCCAAGTGATTACAACTAATTATGGATAGCGCTGTATATTCACTTTATATTTTAGGTTCTAGGAATGAATATTTGCCTCTGGTAATTTGTAAGCAAAAATACAACAGCTAAATTACATACTTTCGTATATTCAACAATAGTTCTAGTTTATTTTATATAAACTTTAGTTGTCAATCAACACATACCTTATATTATAAGGTCTTTGTATATATCACTGCCTGATTCGCGCAGCTTCGTCATCGTTTCTCAAAAATTAATTATTTTTGAGCGTTTATTACCACAATTTTTCCTAAATCTTTCCTCGTTAAATGGACCAGCTAACTCATGTTAGAAATTTTCATTTTCAAAGTTATCAAAGATCCCTATGTTTTTATACCAACTGTCATAAATATTATAGATTGAGTATTGGCTACTAGTGATAAACAATAAGTTGTATACTAATACAATTAGTTCGAGAATTTCATAGTTTATTCATGGATACCTAAAAAATAGCTGAGCTTAACAATCAACGTCTTACATCGTTTCATTTGGGTTACACCCTGCAATTGCCTTGTCAACATTCTGTAATAAGACGGAATCCGTTTTTGGTTGACGGTAAAATTGCTTCCTAGCGTATAATGAAACATTGGCACACAATAAAAGGTAAAAGTTGAACATATGTATATAGATTGGACTGAGTTGCTAATAAGGTAATTACGAGGTGGTAACGTTGTATCGGGAATGCGGGACTGTATGTGTGTGTGGGGTTCATCGCACCCGGGCGGAAACGAACCGGGGGCGAACGGTACCCGTTCCCTTCACTCGTGAACAAATAAAAACTTCCTCTCAAATGTCTATCGTTACGTGGGCCCACATATACACGTATATACATCTGTTTGTAAATGTGCAAAGTTTAAATGTACACCTCATGCCTTTTTAAATGGTAACCAAGGACATACTGAAAGGTTATTGCAACTTTGCACGACGATCAAGTAAATCTACAGGTGTTGAGAACATATATGTATGTTATCGAACAATTGTTATATTTGTTCGAGGTAAATCATACAAGGTGATGTTTCTACGAGGAAAAGTAAATACAGGCAAAATAACGTGAAATTGTATTGTGTTAACGAAACTTGCGACCAACTAAATGGTAGGTAAGCGAGTAACTTATCAAAGTTTACAACTTGTGAAAGTCTCGGGTAAGGAAACATAAACCAAACCGGACCACTAGAAGTTAAGAAGATTGTGTACCATCTATTATTTTGTAAATTAAGATTATATTATTATCTTAGAACGCTTTTGACTTCTGTGCTTTAAATATCAACAATTCTATCAATAAAACAAGTTTTACCTCATATAATCGTAGTAATATACGTAAACGTTGGTTTTTTATTTATTTATTGATGACCCGGTGAACTTCAAATAACATACATACATAATATACTCGTAGTTGTGTGATTTTCTTTTTCGAACACCAACTGAAACTTTTACAGTTTTTTTATTTCTGAAACAGAACTGTTTTGTATTCCAACAGAATAGAGATCGAATTTCTGAACGCATCTATAAATGTATGACAACCAAGTGACAATATTTTGTTTCTAAAAACACAAAAGACATCAAATGTTTTACAGCTAGGTAAAGTTTTTATTGGAAAATAGGCTCGACCGGAGCAGTACTACTTGAACGGCTGTTCGTACTAGCGTCTTTCGTTGATGAGTATGAGAGAAACATATCACTAAGTCGCCATGGTACCATGCTGCATTGTATTCACTTGCAATGAGGATGGTGGCTCTGGATTCTACTCAAGTAATTCTACTTCCATTGGGCAGAGTAAAGTCACTTTGGTAGGCTTAAATATAAATAAAAAACTGTTTATTTGTGTTTCTTACAGATTAAACTTTCCCTGAACTTCTACAAATACTTCAAGATCAAAATAAGTCAAAGCGTTACAGTTCCGTTCTCGACTGTTAGTGTTACATTTTTATACATTTATAATTACAACCTTGTACACTTATGTACATCGTACTTAATGGCCTGGGCATTCTCTACCAGCGAGACTATAGGGGTGTGGAAATTTTGTAACTTATACAGTTCTATCTAGTTATTACACTTTGAAACCGTCTAATTGTAGAAGTGCGATTGAATTTTCTAGTGTTATATAGATAAAAATTCTTGAGCCTGATTCTTTATAACACACTTGTATAAACACTAGACAGTTCGGTTAATGACAAATAAAGCTTTATAGCTTGCTCTGCGTGTATGCGCACACGTATTCAGATAAGACTGAGTATTTCTTGAATAGACTATAATAATCTATGTCGTCAAGTGAAGAACTAAGGAAAAAACAAATGAAGAATTTCTATCTGTTTGTTCCGGGTAATCTCTGGTACGGCTAGACTAGGTATTTAATTTTTTAAACTAGCTTCAATCCGTGGCGTTACTCGCGATTTATACAACAAAAACCGAGGGTAACACCGCGGGGCTCAGCTAGTATAATAATAATAATAATATTATATTGGGATCGATCTATCATCACCGACAGGACTATTGTTGCCAATAAGCCTGATATTGTGGTGATAGATCGATTAGAGCGCCGCGCAATGATTGTCGATATCGCTGTTCCTCATGACGAAAATCTCGTGAAAGTTGAAAAAGAGAAACAAATCAAATATTTGGATTTATCTCACGAGATTGTCGATATGTGGAATGTGGATTCGGCGATCATTGTTCCGATAGTTGTTTCTGCTCATGGTTTGATAGCCAAGAGCCTCGATCAACACCTTAAGAGGCTCACGTTAGATGGCTGGATCAAGGGTCTGATGCAGAAGGCAGTCCTTCTTAACACGGCACGTATAGTGAGGAGGTTCCTGTCTTTGGAGCCCTAACCACCGGTTTCTTGGTCCCTGTACCCGAAGTCGGTGGTCTACTATTTTTTATATTTTTAAATGTACTTTTTATAGTTATATTTAAAAATGTAATTTATATGTGAATATTATCAAATAAAGAGAATAATAATAATAAATTACTTTATTGTACACCAGATGAATTTCAACAATATCATAAATTAGGAGATACAAGTGGCGGCCTTATCGCTCAAACGCAATCTCTTCCAGGCAACCATGGGATGGAATGAAAACATGAGATCGAGAGTGTGGGGTAGTATCTGGTGATATCAAGGGATAGAGAAATAGTATAAATATACAATACTTGCTCATACATATGTAAATACATAAATATAAATAAACATACATACACATATTTATACACATATACACATAGTAATAGATAAGTGTTATATTCTGTATATACTTATTCGCAATATTCTGACTGGTCGGTTACACGTCATTGACGTCTCCCAGGTAGTATTCTCTTACCTTTCTTTTGAAAACAGTAACTGTTTGCGCACGTCTTGTTTCAACTGGTAGGGCATTCCACAACCGAACTGCTTGCACAGAGAAGGAGTGGTCGAGGAATTTAATTGTATGTCCAGGCATCTTCAATCTCAGGTTCTCCGATGATCTCAACAATTTGGGATGTGTGTCATGCAGGAAGGTGAAACGGGATTTTAGGTAACGTGGAGTACAAGGGTCGTATAAAATATTATAAAGAAGAGATAGTTTATGTGTATTCCGGCGAAGGCGGATTGGTAACCACTTGAGCTGTTTACGGTATTCGGAGACGTGATCATATTTGCGTAATCCAAATATGAATCTTATACACAGATTTTGGAGTCTCTCAAGCTTATTTAATTGGTCTTCAGTGAGATCTAGATAGCTGACATCGGCATAATCGAGGATGGGGAAAAGAAGAGATTGTGTTAAAGCAATCTTAGTAGATTTAGGTAGGAAATTTCGAAGTCTGCGCAACGATCCTGCAGCGGCAAACATTTTACGACTCAGCTCTTGTATCTGAGGAGTCCAGGATAAGGTACCATCTAAGTAAATCCCCAGGTTCTTCACTTTGTCACTGTACGGTATAAGTGTGCCGTTACAGGTGATATGAGGTAATGTTGTCCAATCAATTTTGGAGATCATACGCGAGCTTCCAACAACAATTACTTTAGTCTTTGATGGGTTAATTTTTAGGCCGTAGGTGTTGCTCCACTTACATATCTTATCCAGGTCAGCATTGGTAGTGTTAATAGCAGCGGTCAGATTGTTCAGAGATGCCGTGGTATATATCTGCAGATCATCCGCGTAAAGGTGGTAGGAAGAAGTCAGATTATTAGTGATGGTGTTGATAAAAACTGTGAAAAGTAGGGGAGAAAGCACGCCGCCTTGTGGTACACCGACTGTAGTACTACACCAAGAAGAAACAGTGTTTTCAATACTAATGCGCTGCCGGCGACCAAGCAAGTAATTGCGAAACCAGTCAATTGCAGTTGGAGATATGTTAAGAGAGCACAGTATAGACAGTAGAACGTCGATGTCTACGGTGTTGAATGCATTGCTGAAGTCTAGGAGCGTCAGAACTGTAAGCTCACCATTCTCCATGGCAGATCTGATGTCCTCTGTAATGTGGACTAGGGTTGTAGTGGTACTGTGACCGGGTCGGAAGCCAGATTGGAGAGGATTTAGTAGTAAGTTACTGGATAGGAAATTCGAAAGTTGGGTATGGATGAGACGTTCGAGGACCTTGGACAGAAAGGGCAGTATAGAAATTGGACGATAGTCGGAGAAGGATCCAGGGTTTCTCGTTTTGGGAATGGGTATAATTTCGGCTTCCTTCCAAGCTTTAGGGAACACGCTATACGAGATTGAGTAGTTCAGGATATGACAGATGACAGGAAGAATTTCATTGAGGATTGGGAGGATCATATTTCGACTGACACAATCAGAGCCTACTGCATTCGAAGTAATGGATACCATGCTCTTCTTAACATCACAATCAGAAAATTGACTAAAGAAAAAGGGAGAGCAGTCGGGAGTTGGAGCAGAAAGTAGAAGTTTCAGTGTGGCGTCTTTTGTCATTTTATCAAAATTTGACGAAGCAGAAAAATGTTGATTTAGTGAATTTAAGTTGACACTTTTAGGAAATAAATCGTGAGCCGGTTTGCCTACTCCCAATGACTTTAAGAATTTCTAGACCTTTGCTGGATCTCCATTTTCAACGGAGCTATGGATATATCGGCGTTGAGCATTCCTACACACCTTGCTGCAATGATTCCTGATAGCAACGTATTTGTCCCGATTACTATCTCTTGGATTCTTTTTAAATTTAGCCTTAGCAATCACCTTTTTCCTGAGTAAGGCTTTGATGTCTTCAGTTAGCCATGGGGCCGGGAGACGTTTGACCCTCATAGCTTGCATTGGCGCATGGTCATTGTAGAGTGTCGTTAGTTTAGTGTTTAAATGTTCAACCTTATCATCTATAGAGGCAGCACTGAAGATCGGTGCCCAATCAATGTTGGTAGCATCTCTAACCATGGCTTCTACATCCATACTTTTAAAGTTTCGCTGCAGGATAATCTTCGCTTTAGTTTTAGGAGGTCGAAGACGATAGGATAGATAGAGTAAGTCATGGTAGGAAAACTCGTGAGCTGAACACTGGCCATGCTTAACTACGAGATTAGGGGAGGAAACAATGATGAAGTCCAACAGAGATGGTGTAGAGTGTGGGAAATAATGCGTTGCATTGGAAGGAAGAATAGATAGATTGCTAGATTGCACTATAGATTGAAGAGTTGATGACCGAGTATCGTTTTTGAGGAGACAGGTATTGAAATCGCCCATGATTATGGTATGACTGTACGAGGGAATATACTGCTCAAGAAGCACCTCGAACGACGAGAAGAAGTCGATGCGTGACGAAGGGCAATAAAACACACCGAGAAGGATTTTAGAATGAAGAAGTTCGATTTCAAGGAAAAGATGTTCACCTGCATTAGCTGGTGGAGGTTGTGGCGAGGTACTCACGACGGTGTAGGAAATATGGGACCGTAAGTATATGGCAACACCACCGCCGTCACCCACAGCTCGATCATTCCTAATGAGGTTGAATCCTGGTAAGGAATATGCAGAAGAAGGTAAACATGGCTTAAGCCAGGATTCAGAGATAAGGATAGCGTGTAAATTCGTACAGTCAAAACATGCCAGCATATCGGGGAAATGAGCCGGAATACTTTGTGCATTAATATGTACAAGATTGATATTTTTGGGAGCATCAGAGAACCGAGACGAAAGAGTCTCAGTGATTGTTGGATTATCCTGGGAACTACTGGCAGCAGACAGAAAGTCGCTACCGTCATCACTGCCACACTCAGACAACGACATTTCCAACTTAAAATTAAATAGGTTCAGAGAAGAAATGATATGTATCCAGTCAAAATCAATTTTATAAAATAACTAAATGAAAAAAAAAATATAACTAAATAATAAATAGTTGAAATATCAAAATAATAAAGAATAGATAGTAAGTATAGTATGTAAATTAATAAAAATATTTATAACTCCTATCGGTTGATAATCCATCTGCCGGTTGCCAGTTACAAAAAAACCATAAGTTATATGTGACAAAACAAAAAAAAGCAAACGAGAAATCAAAAACATAGAACAAAAACAAAAAATAAACTAATAATATTTAAATCCACACATTCTCTCACAGTCCAGGCACGAGTATAAAAAGACTAGATTTCAGATATAGGAGTATTAACTAAACTTGTCGTAGTTCTGAACGAAACTCAATTTGTTGACACTGGCAATAGTCCTTATGTCACGCACTATCTATCTGTCAATGTATGATACATATGAAAGAGAAAAGTGGGTTATTACACAAACACAATAAATGGTCGTAAAGGTGTTGTTTAATAAGTATACTTAAATATAAATAACATTTCCAACTAAGTGTAAGTATCTACTCAAAAGTAAGTAAATTTACTTACTTTTGAGTAGATACTTTACTCAAAGTTTATGCGTATAAGAAGTTTAGAAAGCTCGTCATCGTCATCATCAACAGCCTGTAACAGTCCACTGCTGGACATAGGCCTCTCCTTAGAAAGGAGGTTTTGGCCTACTATACCACGCTGGCCAGACGGGTTGGTATACGGTTGGTTTCAAGTTTTCCTTCTCTTTGCAACGATGTTGTCTTGTGTAGTTTATCCCTTAGTCGCCTTTTACGACACCTGCGGGATGATTAGGAATAGTGTGACACTCTGTATTCATAAACCGTCACCATTAATTGCAAAGCTAGAGCAGAAAAAAAATACGTGTATGTCGAAAATGTGGAATAGTTTAAAAACTATAACTCGACTACATAAAAACTTTGATAAAATTTATACCTGAGCAATTAATACGCGTCTATTGTCACAATATTGTTGAAACTGAAATATGAAAATAAACATAGAACTTGTTAAAACAACAAACTACTATAAGTGGACCAGCTCTAGCTCGTTAAAATATACAGGTTAATAAACAACTATGCTATGGGCAGTTTAACAATAATAATTACTGATAAATGTAGGGCCACGCCTGAAACAACGACTAACTTTGATAAAAATACTTTTATAAAAGATTGTGCTTGTTTAATTTATTAACTAGGTACAAAAGCGTATTTCAAAGATTTCCAAAACGATTGTAGTGTTTCGTGTTTGATTCCGCATTAGGAATATAAATCTTGTGTAGCGATAACTTTACAAACATACATGAAACGGACACAAAGAACACCCAGACTCAGTACAACAATTTGTGAATCACACAGTGTTTTCCCACATGGGATTTGAACCCACGTTGGCGGCCGCGTAAACCACTAATCCAACAGATGAACTACTGAACTCACGAACTACTGAATTAACAAATATTTTGTTTTAATTCGCAATTCCAATGTTGCCAGAATTCACTATCTTTGAAAAAGAAAGAATTAGTAGAAAATGTAGATAACATTTTATTTTTAAATTAAGAATAAACATGCTGGAGTTTCACTTTCCCAAAGGAGCATCGGTCGCGCAGCTTGTACGAGTAATGAGAGCGGACTTAGTATTTTTTTATTGTCCACGCGGCTTTTGTGGTCTATGTGCAAGGGAGCACAAAATAAGTAATTTAAACTGTAGTGTATTTATATGATAGGACATAATAAAAATGTTTTTCCGTATTTACTTGTGTTTGAAAAGGCAACATAGACACACTTTTAGATGTTTGAGCAGTTATATAGGGCACTGACTGATAAATGAATTTACTTTGCAAATATTTCAAATACGTTTAGACAACTTGAATTTCTAAAATCACATGCATTCTTGAAAGAAAATTCACTTGTACTTTTATTCCACTAGTTTAACTAAAATTTATAGAGTGGAATAAAAATGTGAGATTAATTTCAACAAGTTTCACCATTTAATCGAGAGAATAAATTAAAAAAAAAATCATATGGTTTTTTAAAATCATTCTCTAGGAATAACCTTAAGTTGAACAAGTTGCAAAATGTGAATTATACTTTAATATTTAAAAATTGAAATTGTATGAAAGAAATATATATACGAGTTTTATCACATACGTCTTCATAGCATCAGATTTTAGCCAGTGACAGCCTTGTCAAATTCGGTCCACCCGTTTAAGAGATAAACGGGAACAAACAGAAAGACAGACACAAAAATATTTTTTTTAATGTCAGTACAGTCTACACTTTCATATGCCTTTAATAGAATACTGTTCATATATATAATTATGTATATAGATTTAGAAAAAGCTTTTAAAGAAATAAAATATGTAACTAATATATATCAACAACATTGTCTAAAATTCTTAATAGTTAAACAGCAGCTTTAACGAACAATGATAAATTAATTGTTTATTGGAGCAACTTCAATCGCTTCGGGGCTGTCGAATGCTAAACAATAATTAAGAATCTACGTTGATAAACATGATAAATAAGCTAGGCAGGCAGTTATTGCGCAATTAATAAGAAATGTGCGATGAACGTTTTATGATTATTACTCATTAATAATACTATGTACAATAAACGATCGACCATCTACAATGGAATTCGTCCATTAAACTTTATGTTTGTAACGATTCCGGTAGTTGTAATGCTTCTCAATCCAGAATATATCGAATTTAAAATCTCAACGTAGAATACCGTTTCATAGATTGACGGATTGCCGTTTTTACAAACGTCCTCTAAATTTAAGTGACCACTTAGATAGAGTTAGGTAAACCTTAGTGATATTTCCGTTTTTTTCTAACCTATGTGGGACGCCTAATTCCTTAGACATCTCTAAAATTTAGGGGCTCCTAGTTAAGAGACAATTCGAAAACGGGAATTATTCTCGTCATCGTGTGAACATCTTTATATATATAATTCTTCTGTGAGTGTGTATGTCACTGAACTTCTCTCAAACGACTGGACCGATTTTGATGAAATTTTTTGTGTGTGTTCAAGGGGATCTGGGAATGGTTTAGATTCGCAATTGGACCCGGTAGGTGGCGCTACGATCAAGTTCTGGAATTTTAAAGTTGGGCGGTACGAAGTTCGCTGGGTCAACTAGTCTTATATATAAAATTCTCGTGTCACAGTTTTCGTTGCCATACTCCTCCGAAACGGCTTGACCGATTCTTATGAAATTTTTATGCATATTCAGTAGGTCTGAGAATCGGCCAACATCTATTTTTCATACTCTTAGGGCGCGAGCGGAGCCGCGGGCATTAGCTAGTAAAATAAAAAATTATAACATTGAAAAGGAAAAAAATAGTAAGTAGAAGAAAGCCTACGTTCTTTCTTTATGTATCAAAGCATCTCCATGCCAATTTTCATTGAGCTGCCCATTTTGCACATGCTGTTTATTTTGAATGTTTAAATTTGTGTTGACGTGACGATAATTTATAGTTAAATTTACATTATATATTTAAAAAATATATTTTAATTTGTTGCTATTGTTGACAAATTATTATAGTTGTGACATAACTGTAATTATCGCTTTTATATATGTCTTTTGCATTTAAGAATATTGTCTGGACTTTAAAAGAGACTGTGATCCCTGAGTTTGTTTCGTCCTTTCTTCTCAGGGCTAGTCCAGTTAGAAAAGGCCCAACTCATCTGCTCAAAAAAAGTTTTACTTGCAAAAGTGTTCATGTAACCTAATTGCAGAATAAATGATTTGATTTGATTTGATTTGAAATCGGTGCAACGGTTTAGCTGTGAAAGCGCTTACTTTTCAATTTATGATATTCGTAGTATGGATATGGATATAGTGACTTCGCTTACATCAACAACTTTTTATCAAATTACTTTCACAGCACACATAAATTTTTAACTACTAATAGTCTCAGAGCGTCTGCATTTTAATCCTATTTCTGTGTATAAATATCTCAAGGCGCATTTTAGATTTGAACGGATTGAACGGATGCAATATTGTCATTAGAAGAACCACCTGCAATATCACGGAATCTCTTTCATTCGACTTTGAAAGAGTATCCTTCTAAGATATGACGCAAATACCGGTCGATGCCGCATTAGATATTGATATTTCTTTTATATAATGCCTGCGAAGGTGACTACTGGCTTCTAGAAATGAGGTAATAAAAGAAATGAAAAAAAGTTCCTAATAAATTGAAACTCAAGATGCAAATGTGTATGGAACGGATTTGACTGTATTTATTTCAATCTTTTAATAGTTTTCAGTTTCGAGTGCAGTGACCGATAAAATTATGCTCGAACTCAAAGTCAAGTGAAAATATTTTATTCATGTATCATATTTATGTAGGAAGCAGTTTTTAAATGATTGTTTATAGGAATAATGAGTAATAATCTTCCTTTTTATATAAGCCTGCTAAAGTGACTAGTGTGTCTGATAGCATGAGTAGATAATGCTGGTTACCGTCCTCAATGTGAGTGCACATTCTAATCTATTCTAAATAAATATCATCAGCATCACCGACAGTGTCTAATAATCCACTGTTTAGAAGTACCTACACCACTGTCTTTCTTTAGAACTACCTACATAGATATTTCCGATAATTATTTTTCAAATATGAAGTTAAAAGATTATCAAGAAATCAATTTTGAGTCTTGTATTTTGGTGCAGTACATTAACATTTGTCAACTGATGTTCATTAGGATAACTATAATTAAATAATAACGAAAGACTTGTTCTTTATTAATAATGTTTTCAAAACGTTATTTGACTGCCATAACTAAAAAATGTATATTGAAACAGATAACACTCACTATTAATTACATTTATTATAACACTAGCTTTCGCCCGCGGCTCCGCACGCGTGTATGTCGGTTATCGCTGTAAAAAGTAGCCTATGTCCTTTCCCAAGTTCAGTTCTATCTTCATACCAAATTTCATCCAAATCAGACAGACAGACAGAGTTACTTTCGTATTTATAATATTAGTAGGGATCGTTTAAAATTTACTAAGAAGTGTTGACTAGGGTTAGAAAAAATTGAGGAATCTGTTTCTTGACGAGGGTACGAACGGCTCTTAATTTTCGTTGGGCGTCTAAGTAGGGTTGTTGCCCGTAATATTATATGTATAATGTATAGTTTCGTACCATATATATTCTGATCGATTTAACTATGCATCTATTATATGTAATTCTTGTGTAGGTGGCTCCTCACAATGAACTCTGCAACTATTTATCCGTTTTACATTTAGCGTGATTGAAAAGAAACGCAGATGAACTGGAGCGAATCAGTTAGTTTACTATATTAGTACAAAGGTTTACAAAATTTTAACGGTTATTCAACTATGGCCCTTTTGATAATATGTTTATCTGAAATGCTCTGATTTGAAAGCTTTCTTAAGGATATAAACGATATAATAAGAAACTTTCCACTCAGAAAAATAAACTTTAAACTGTGTGCCTTAACTCAGTTGTCGATAAATTTGAGCTTTATTTAATTCACCAAATGTTGTTTTGTAATTTAAATATATATCCTCCTAGCCTTATTCCCAAGTTTATTTGGGGTCGGCTACTAGTTCAACCGGTTTTACCTGAATTTCAGTTTTTCCACGGAGCGACTGGCATCGAACCTCCGCAACCCTAAGGGAGAACTGAAATTCGAAGATTGAACTAGTTGTCAGTATATTTGAGGGCACTGACTTCCCAATAACGATTGCCATATGTGTTTATGACAACCGGGACCGACGGCTTTACGTTTACAAAAACACTTTTTGGCCCGACCCGGGATTTGAACCCGAGACCTCTTGATTAGCAGTCGCATACGCTAACCACTAGACCATATAAAAATGTACATGAATATATATTATACTAAAAATAAGAACACTTCTAATGCCTAAACACAAGTGCGGGTTGCTTGGAATCATTTAACTAAGCTTCTCACAACCAGGCTGGAAACGCAAAAGCTGTTTGAAAAAAAAATCTGCACACAGATGTTAAAAGTGTACTAAGGGATAAGTACGTATATAGAATAGCGTTCGCAGTTCCACACCACAGTCTGCGGGTTTGCTATCAATCATCTCACTCCCCGCGACCCGCCCAACCCCTCTGCCCAGGAATGGCAATATTTTCACAAGATCCCTCCTGTCCTTCTAGCCGCCGCTTATTTGCTATCTCGCAGCTGGTCGGCTACATTTAATTCGGTGGATAGACTTAATTGGAACTCCCCATGGAGCCATAAATAATATGATAAAGTATAATTTATACACGTTTGTATACTTAATTTCTAAAAACGTACAATTCATTCCCGGCACAAGGTCGCTATTGCTTACACCGAAGTTTGAAACGTGTAACAATTAAATTCAAACTTGAAGCACGTTTTGCAGAAGAAACCATTTAAAGGAGTAACGTTTTCTTAGAATGCTTAGTTTTTCAAGTTTGTTGGGCGCCACGAGAGTCAATTGTATAATGACAGCCATTTAGCGATTTACTCGTTGAAATAAATGTTATGCTATAATTTAAGTTCAGCAGATCCGGTGTACGTTTTTTTTTACTTAGGATTTTCAAAAAGAGCATTTTTAGTCTCTCTCTGTCGAATGTTTACTATTTTCTCGGGAGCGAGTTTCATCTCAAACTTGTAGTAAATTTAAGATTTGACTCTTCATTAATTATTATTCATTTCACCTTTCCCACAATGGTACAGATCTGAGATTGTAATTCGAGAAAAAAGTCTAACATTATTTTATCACTTATAGTGACCAGAAGTTTCGAGTTTTACATAATTGTATGTGTTAAAAAAAACGCTGTTTAGTCCTAATATGCTAGGTTACCCTATATTACCCACGTAAAAATAATAATATCGTTTAATCGTGAATAATATAAAACCTACAATTTAACCTTAAATGTGTTGCAGGTAAGCATGTAATGGTTACAATTAAGTGTATAATGGTGGCGTGCTATTAACCCAGAGACCTTTGCGCAACGTATCGCGATCAGCTGAGTGGTGGTCTTGGCGACAACGACAACTTGGCACACTGCAACCCACTATTCGACCTACTTCATGATACAATACATAACAACCGCTTTCTGGTCGAACAGTATTACTCAGAAGTCGAATATTACTCGTAATTTTAAAAAAAATGTTTAGTGATCGACAGGAAGACTGCTATAGTCTATTGATAAATCTACATTTAGATAACACTAGCTTTCGCCCGTGACTCTGTCTGCGTGTATGTTCTTTGACAGGCTCTAGACTATCTGTGTACCAAATCTTATTAAAATCGCGTATTCACCCCAAAACTACTTTTGGGGTGAATACGCGAAAGACAAAGTTCCTTTCGCATTTATGATATTAGTAAGGATTAGACGACTAACTTATTCACATGATCAGAATTAAATTACAAAATTTCTGAAGTTATTTACCATAAATATTTTTAAACTAAACGTTGCCTCATGATAATGGATTAGCAATAAAGAGGTTTGTGTATGACGAGCAGATTCTTCAAAATTTAAAATAGTTGTTTAAAACTAAGACTAAACGAACAATTTGTACTAAACGAATTACAAGACAAAAATTTTAAGAGACAATTTACAGATACAATTATTTACAACGGCAATGTACGTCGCAATACAAAATACCAGAAGTGATTTCTATTAAAGTACAAATTTTACTAGTGTCGTAGACATTTACCACTTGGGCACAGAAGACTAACAATGAGTGCAGGTTTATTATCAAAGCTGTGTCGAAATACACTGGAGCCGTAACCCTATATAGCGGTCGGTGTGTATTTCAGACTGCATATAATCAGACTACGCTACATTCGAAGTACTAATCGGTAATCGTCCGTTCCCACGGCGCAGATGTATAGAAGCTAACAAGATTCAGTTTACTGTGTAATCATTTTTAATGTTCCTTTACCATTCATGTGAAACACCAAATAGAGTATAAACTTAGTTGCCCATTTCATATATTCCTTGAAACGTTTAATATTTATAACGCACTCTATAACTTTTTGAACTTTACTCAGAAAAGCTACAAAAAGATCATAATGAGGATTTGTCTGATTACTAAATTTCGTAATGGACAAATGATTCGCGGCAAAGTTCTGTTCTTCCTAACCTTATTCCCAATATTATTTTGGGTCGGCTACTAGTTCAACCGCTTTTACCTGAAAATCAGTTTTTCCACGGAGCGACTGGCATCGGACCTCCACAACCCTAAGGGAGAACTGAAATTCGAAGGTTGATCTAGTTGTCAGTAAATTTGAGGGCACTGACTTCCCAATAACAAATGCCATAGATGTTCATGACAACCGGGACCGACAGCATTACGTGTTCTCCGAGGCACGGTCGTGAATCACCGCTAAACTTCCGAACTCCGGGCTGCTATTAGGAATCCCTAAGAAAAACCCAAAAACACTTTTTGGCCCGACCCGGTATTTGAACCTCATTGATCAGCAGTCGCATTCTACATAGGTACTAGACCAACAAGCCAAAGTATATGCTCAATAGGACTTTAATTACAAATATTCAGTGTTACATTGTAGGATTCAATACGGGACGCTGCCAGCGAGCAGGGCAGTTAACCTACATCGATTGGTTGCCAGCACCATGTGCGGAAGTGATCGGACAACCGGATTGCCGCGCCGTGCGTTTCGATACCAGATTTCAAATAGATCTGATATGCTTTTAGATATTTCAGTATGAACAAAGTACTTTAGAATAGAATATAACTTTAATAGGCTGACGAGCTTTATAATTTTATCTTTATTATTATCTCTATATATTCCTGTTAATTGTACTCATGGTTAACATTTCTTGATATTGTTACTATTAATATTTAACATTCTTTTTTTCTCGAACTTCATTTGAGGTTAACTTGTTTGCAAATTAAAACTTATTTAACTTGAACAAAAAAATGGATAGAATTTATTATTCATTTATAACTTTATATAAGTATTCTTTGTAATTTGTATACATTGTGTAGTTTATGAAATACGATCTATGCAAATCAAAAAAGCAGAAATTGCAAATCTGAGTTTGTACGTTTTTAACGCTTTCACGCCTTAACTACTCAACCGATCATCGTGAAATTATTCAAGCACATTGTCACTAAGGGGTACACAAAAATAGGGTGTCCTTTCATACCGATAAAAGTACTTGTTCCACCCTACTGTATAATAGTGGCGGCCACCCCTAGTTGTTGTAGTTATAAGATTGCAGTAAAATCTATCATCATACAAACGTTCACTGACTAAAGTGTTTCTTTTTAAATAAAGCTTTTTGACAAACTTAATTTTATCAAAAGACAAAATCATTAAAGTGCCAGTACATATAACTAGGTGTAGACTTATTCTAACATTCTAGGTTACACTTGACGCCTGGGCTTTAAGACTCGATGACGGAACATTGTGTGGTTTTAGCCGGTTGCGGTTTGAACTCAGTATATAAAAAACTGGTAGATCAATATTAGGAGTCAATGACCTCTTCGTCAATTTCACTACTAAATTCTTGTGATTCCAAAACATCAGTTTGAAATATAACAGTCTTTTATAGTCCACTGAACATCGGCTTCTCTTTCGAAAGGTTTTGGAACTAGGCCGGGTATACTGCAGACGGATTGTTATAGGGTTTACTTCAGGTTTTCCATCTCTCATGGGATGGTGACACTCCATATTCTTAATCCGTCACCACACGGATACACAATAAATTAAATCCTGCACGCGGATTCATTTCACTATTAAACAAACTCGTAACACTAACTTAGTAATTAAGTGACTAACGTTTATTATATTTCAACAGGTAAGCACCAGTACTTATTTCGAAATGTGACTGTTAACTCAATAAGAATTATTGCTACAAATAACTGTGGACTCAGTGACTCATGGAAAGTGTATTTAAATTGTGGGTACGTGGAGTCGGTCGCGGTATGCATCTTAGATGTTTGATACTACTACTATAACAGATATGATTTTATCGTCTCACGTGGAGAATTATTTCTAACATATTGTACTTTAACTGTGATAGTGGTTAACAAGTACGTAATGATAATAATGATAACGGTATAATGAAATGATTTCAGGTGCTTGCAATATTATTAATTGGATCACGCTGGCAGAGTTTGTCTTTCATGAGTTCATAACTGCTCAAAGTTTAACAGTATTTATTTTTTTACAATTATATATACACATATAATACAAGTATAATTTTATAGATAATATCATTAACTTTAAAAAAAGAATAAATATTGCATACTGTAATGTATTTTAAACGGTAAATACCTATTTTGTGCAAAATTTTAACTGTATTTAAGTCGAACATAAACAGTGACCTACAAAACTTAACATATGAAATAAGCGATGACAATGCTATATGTAATCAGTAATGTAAGTAATAGATGTACTCGTAATCAATATGAAGTGATATACCTCACACTCTTGTGTATCTAAATGTTTTTTCATCCTCAATTGAACTGTCGAAGCGTTTAAAATTGAAATTTAATAACTGCAGGTGTGTCACGTAATTCAAATAACACAATAACGATTAATAGACGAATCCCCGATTCCAAAAATGCGTAGTTTATTCGTTGGCCGATACAATTTTAGATACAGGTAACACTTTCACTGTTTTTTTTTTCTCGTTTTCTAATTTTCTTTTTCTTTTTCTAAAAGATACAGCAAAATACTAGTTTAATGTTTGATGACCTTACTATTTTCACTTTAAAACTTGCAGGGCGCCTTAACCGATGAATGAGCAGACCTTAAAAGCCTGGGAGGGCGGGACAGTGCGAGGGGGGTACGCTCACACCCCGCTTCTCAGATCAACAACCCCAAAACCTTAATCAAGATAAGCTGAGCGGACGCCGAGTAAGGTTTCCATGAGAAAAAATTTAATTAGCAAATGTATACTGTGAGAAAATCATACTCCAATTTACTGTTGTCATTGCCGCTAACGACCGCGACCGAAAGGATCGTGACTGTAAATCTGCCTTCCGCTCACAAAACATAAAATTCATCCGTTGGCCGAGTCATACTTCTACCTATATTAATTACACGAGACCATCGCCCGAATAAAACACAACCGGACGCGCCGGTTCGTCATCATTTTGAGTTAATTTATTCTAATGTGCCTTTTCGCAGTAGAGCACATGGTTGGGACGAACGACCGTGGCACACTGTGCATCCAGCTTTTATTAAACAGTCCGAGTACGCTTTACCTGATGCGGTTTCCGGCGGACATTCCAATCGTACCTCGGTCCCGAGTGAACCTCCAAATAGATGGAGCATAGTTTTTTTTGAGCTGGACTCATAACCAAAAAATTTTGGCTTGCAAAAGGAAATAACTTTATTACGAAAAGTAATGAAAAGGAGGAGTGGTGACATAAAGTTTAATTTCTATACAGTCGTAGTGCACATTAGCCATGTAAAGCGTCGTTAAATGGCCTTAAGGCCGGTGAGAAGCAATTTACGAGCGAACACAAAAGTTATAAACAAACCAAATCTCTAAAGATGTGAACGAGTTTCTTGGTAAAAGCGCTTTTCGGAAATTAAAACGATATCTCCGGTAAGCGATCCCTTCGGAATAAGAGTTACAACAATATTGTTGGAACAGGATATTGTCTGCATACAAGTTGGTATCTTAAGTCGTATCTTTCAAACTACTGCAGACTTCGTTGGTGGATAATCCATAGTGGCATCCATGAATTAAGTTAGGTTTCTTTACGATATGAGACGGTGCATGCTTGACAAAAAACATGAGTAAAAATGAAAACAAAATAAGTTGAAAGCACAAAGCGTGACTTAAGAGACGAGAAAACGATAATAGCATTATCGATTCCTAAGTACTTGTAATGTCAGAGGGACCAGGCAATGCTGAATAGATAAGGTATTCCTATCCATTATGTATTAGAGATTTAGAGTAAAATTTATGGTAAAATGTTACGTAATATATGGTTCACGAAACAAGACATTACTACTACAGACGTCACGATAAATACTTCAGTGGGGCTCCTTTGTCAGGGCAATACGCGATCGGAATGCGGCTTTGTCAAAGGACCAATCGGTGTCGAAATTCAAGTTCGGGTTTTGTCTACAGTATAAATTTTAGCCGTGTACCTGTGTAACAAACCAGTTTGTACTTAAGCCATCTGTTCTAAGAAGTTTCCGCCGTATTAAGTTAGTAGCCTAAAGCATCCTGTCCAAACGAACAGCTACAAATTACAGGGATTAACCAATTCTATTAAATTATAATAGGTATCAGAAAATGTTCGCACCTCCGCCTCGCCATAGTTACGTTCCAATATCGGCTGACATCAGTGAGTAAGCAATTTTTGAAATATTGGTTGGACTTAGGAGGGAAAAAATATTTTTTAAGTAATATAGGGTATGCACTGAATACACACGAATTGCACTCATTGCAATTAATGAATGCTGAAAACATATTGCGGTTATAAAACAAGTGTAACTTTAAAAAAACACCTTTATAGTCTTGAAAATCAATAGGTGCGATGTTGTATAATTTTGTACAGTCAGCAGTGCGAGACTAAATAGTCTATGTAAGCGGGTTCTCACATTTTATGATTTCAATGAAAACAAGCCCGTTAGGTGGGTCTTTGTACTCTGTTGGCCTGGGGCCGGGCATCGATCGCGTGGCTTTGGTGAACGCACCCCAAACTCCGAAAAGAGCCGTACCCAGCGAGAAGCGTAGGGGCACTTTGTTCACAGCAAAAAACCCCTTACAACTAATGGTAAAGTATTCTCGTTTCGGCAGTTTAACTGCTGAAAACTTCAAACATTTTTAAAACGATGACATTGGATACTTAGTTACACGTGTAGTACCATAAAGTGCCGAGGTGTTCGGGTTATGCACAAGGTGTGCGTGTATAGTTAATGGTTGTGCGACAGACAAAGTCCCTGTCCCCGTGGAACTAATGACCACTTAAAACGAGAAAATTACGCCATGCCGTCGACCGCATAGACCGAGCGAGTCACGAAGTTCGCTCAAGATAAAAGGAAAACATTTAGAATTTTAAATTCGAAACGCACGTTAAGCGGTGATATAAAAATGAAACGGCCCTTGATCAATTCAAAGAGATATATTATAATATGGACGTTGTATCTTTTTCATAGAATATGTTATCAATATCATAGATACGACTAGCATTTTTGTAACATTTCTCAGTTGTAGAGGGCGGGAGCACAAAAACGAGAGTCGGGCTTAATATCCAGCTGCGTCAGTCCCGGGTGCGGTGACCTCAGTCGCATCTGCCGCCACGGTGCCTGGCTTCACTTTGCACGTATCAAACACAAATCTCAATACTCAATACGTTTATTGCACACCATAATGATAAAGTTGGTTGATAGATGGGACAGTCCTTAATGGATCCTGTCCGGCCTGGCAGCGTAGGAGATGAAATGACAATATAATATTGTTCATACCCGTACAAATAATAAATATATATATGTATGAATAAACATCAAACTTTGACGATGAAAGATTAAGTTTTGTAACATGTTAACTTGAATAAAGGCAAGAAAATTATTGATAATATTCTATATCAAAAGAGAAAAAAATACTAAAATTGTTTGTTACTAATATTTTCTATAAAATCTATGTTTTTGCAGTTTAAAGGTACATACGATCTCCTAAGCATCTACGCATTCAATAAAATTAATTAAAATGGAGTTGATAAATATAATCTATAAACGAATGAAATGAAAGTAATTTAAATCCAAAGAGGACTATTTCGGAAAAATCTATGATCTTACATTAAACTTGGAATATATATTAGGCATACCAAAGTGACTCTATTCTGTTTGATCCAAAGTATAAGTGGGAGAATTCAGGGGTAGGGGTCACCATCCTCACTGTGAAAGTATACAATGCAGCATAATGACCCACAGGCACTATGGCGGCCTAGTAAGATGCTACTTCATCCTTTGGCCTCCGTTCTCACACTCACCAACGAAATACGATAGAACTAATGCTGTTAGGTTGGTCTTTTGTGGGTAGATCTGCCTAGGTCGTGTCGGTTCTTACGCGCCGAAATGAAATCACCGTGGTTCTACTCTACTACTTTATAAATATTTTGCTTACTACGACTAATTTTCCTTTATTACTTTCAATTGAACAATCACCACACGTATTTGTAATATTCACACATATTTTTTTGCCTATGTAAGTAATATAACAACTAAACTTTATTATCAATTAAGTAATTTTTTTAACAAATATTCAAGTGTTTGATGATCTAGGAAAATTATGAATAAAAAAAGCAAAAGTAAGAAAAAAATTTGGTATCACGTTTTCGGAAACCTGGTGTAAGTTAATACTAGAACACATGTTTCGATTAGGTTTTAGTAAGAGCAGAGCATCCAATTGTCAATTAATTCTTTAGGGAGATATATGCATAAGTGACGTATCCAGGGGCTATCGGAGTGTTTCGGCATCAATCAATCACGTGCATCGGCTCTATTATTGTAAATGACCTTCAGCCGATGATGCCTTTGTACCCATCATGGAACGTGATGCTCTTGACATTATAACATTCTATAGACCTAAAACCAGTTTGAATCATTCGTTTTTGGTGTGAAGCGGTGAAGATGCATTCAGTGTTATATCTCATATCAGAAATATGATTCGAGAATATTATTATGATGTTAATTTCAATGAAATAAGCGTAAATACAAACGATGTCATTGACTAAACAAAAGCTTTTATACTTTGAATGCAAACTCTAAAGGAGTTTTATTTGTTTTAATTGGTTATGGAATTATAGTTCTACAGCAATGATATACATAACTCACAACTTCAGAATTTGATTTGGTTTGTGAGTTTTATTTGTTTTAATTGGTTATGGAATTATAGTTCTACAGCAATGATATACATAACTCGTCAATAACTTCAGAATTTGATTTGGTTGTCAATGCAAGTCGTAAAGACAGTCATAAATCTAGCCATAAAGGGTAAGCGGGTTCTATGTTCACTAGCTCGTCGTAAATCTGCCGTGTTGGTGAGTGGTGTCAGTTACATCCAGTGCAACTAGAGATTCTCATTGTGTGCGTGACGCGTTGACGCCGAAACCCTATACTATGTAACTGGACAATGTAAGCTCTAAGATAGAAAAGCCGGTTTAGATCTAGACTATCCCGTCAAGCCTGTGTAAAGCACGAGTTGATATTAAAACGGCGTAATCTGTTCCAAGGCGGAAAGAATAATTAATGAAACACCTGCTTGTGTACTAAACATGAATTAAGAAAGAAATATTTCCATGATAAACCTTCAGTAATCTTATTTCAGTCACGTTTGAAATTAGGGAGCGGTGAGTACACGGTTTTAGCACTCCTAATTGCTTTTATACCGTAAGATTTCAAATAAAAATTGAAATTTCTTATGCATCTTATGTTATTCCTGAGCTTTACTTGTTATCATTTAAGATTAAAACTCGTTAATATTAAAAAACCTTATTCCTATATATCACAATCTTAACTGTAAGTCTTTCTAAAAGCCGCGGTGGACGTCCTGGAATGATAACGACCGTGATTAAAACTATAATTATATAGCACAAGGAAACGATTAATTAATGTCGTTAGCACTTAATGGCGCCTCAATAAAGATCCTACGGAAAAGAACGGCGAGGGCTACTTTGAAATAAGTCTATATGCACGTTCAATCTGAACAGTTTCTATTTCACAATATTCATTTCATTATAAGACCTAGTAAATGTTATGTTGAAAATGAAACACATGTATTATAGAATCTTAAACAAAATTCGACGTTAACTAAATACATTTTGTTGATTACTTTTTCTAAAAGCTTTGTGAGAGGTAAACGAATGAAGAGGTTGAGTGACGGCAGGTGCCTTTTTGGGACTCCAAAGTAATTATAATGGGCACATGCATATAAAAAAAGCAAGTAGGGATGAGCTTTATCTGGCACAAAAACTTACCGCGCAAAAAAGGGAACCAAGAGGGAATTCAACACGGATACGTACCTGAAAGAAACACAAACATAAGGTTAATATATAAAACAAAAAAGTTTAAATATAATATGTATGTGTCTGCCATTGTCTAGCCTGTGTTGGATTTTTCTCACAAGATATTCTTAATATCGACCCCGAGTATGGAAGTTGGGCGGTGTTATACGACCGTGACTTGGCGAGCACGTTAAGCCGTCGGTCCTGGTTGTCATAAACATATATGGCAATCGTTATTGGAAAATCAGTGCCCTCAAATATACTGTCAACTAGTTTAACCTTCGAAAACATATCACCCTAAGAGTTGCAGAGGTCCAATGTCAGCCGTTTCGTGTAATAACTGAAAGTCAGGTAAAACCGGTTGAACTAGTAGCCGGTCACAAATAATCTTGGGAATAATAAATAACCAGTGTATTAGTGTACCTAATATGTATGTACATGTATTTATATGTAGGTATATACACACATACACACCTGACTTAAACAATTTTGCAACACCCAATAGTTTTTTCAGAAGAAAATGTCTGTGGCATTAAGTCCGCCATGTACAATATGTTTGCAGAAGTTTAAAAAAAAAATAAGAAGATGACATATGTAAGTGTTTAATTTATGCTACAAATGCGTATTGAACTTTCTAACGTTTATTATATAACGTTGAAACTTAAAATGACAATACAATGTATGCCTAAAATACGACTAATATAAAAAATTATGCAAAGTAAATTCTGTGCACAGCGGAGGACAGAAAAAATTGCAATATAATACTATTCATTACAATAACAGTACCGACAACTTACTTTTTGCGCATTCAGTTTTACTAAACTTGTGATTAAAAAAAAACATTTTTCAACTTCAAATAGCTGTAGACTCAAGAATTTAAATTGTTATTTACTTGCCGTCTTAAAGTGTTTCTAAGAAAAATGTCTTCTAAACAAAACCAAAGTGAATACAACAAAAGTCTGGTTTTGTTTTCGAGGTAGAGTTACGGGAAAAAAAACAAAACAAGATTCAGTTCTCCTTATTTGTACTCTGTAGCAAAGTGATTACAAAGAGTAATATAAATAGCTTACGCTGATCGAATCTTAGAAAAAGTTTATAGCTCGAAATATTCCCGTCTAATAATTTTATTCATTAATGGAAGTAAAACGCGTTAGGTATATCGCTACGTTTACCCCCCTGACACCTGTATGTCTGAAAAGGTAGGCAGAGGAACATGACATTACATTATTGTAATTTAGGCCCAATCACTTATATACGTAAAGGAATAGTGTCTGTTTACCTATCTACTGCAAATTTTTTTAGGAAGGGAAATGTCAGCAATCATCTAAAAAATCTGTTTTCATTTTGAGTTAAAAATTTTTTTAAATAACAGTAAACAATTACGTGTGTAAATAAAATATGAAGTTTTAGAACACGGCAATATGAAAACACTTGAAGAGTCAAGATCACTTCTGCCGTTGATATATATTATTATTATGTAGTGCAACAGTTTCTCATAAGACGCGACGTTAATTTCGAGTCACGGAGCGGGTGCGAATGCAATCACTGGCGGGAAACTCATTCCGGCTGCATCTCCGGGTGCACGGGCATCGAAAGTAGTTAAATTAAGGATTCCGAACGTACCGAAGCAACGAAGAGACGCATCGGAACGCGAACATGTTAACGTAAAATTTGTTTCAAATACATCCGTTCCCATCTTAAACAAGAACATGGCTATTCTTTTAATACTTCTTTTAATCTGATATGAATTTAAAATTTACGTCTGCCTGTAAATTACTTTCCTAAAATATATGCTGCACTGTAAATTTATCTTTTTTTAAATTAATTTATTGTTTCATCTAGACAATACTCTAATCAAATTTCTTTATTTTATATCATTAAGTTTTCAACACTGAGCACACTCTCGCTTTTGCATAGAGAACGAAGACGTACCTACTTAATCAATGTACATCCATCTATCTGATCTATTGATCTGACTCTGAGTCAATGTCTTAAAGTCGTACAAGGGTACAAATGTTTTTTAGTTTGCCGATAAAAACGATAGATAAATTGAGTGTTTCAGAGTTACAAGAGAGTAGATTAACGTCAGATTTTCAAGTAATCTTATAACTTAAAGTGGCAGCATACGTGCGATGCATGAATGACATACGCATGAAGCTACAGTAAATGTAAATTTTTAACTAAATAACAAGAAATTAAACTATTGTTGTAGCCGTGTGTAACGTTGAGATTTGAGGATAGACAAAACTTTACCAGAATACTGTCAAAGCGAAATATGTTTACCTTCTACAAAGTTCCAGATACAGTCTGTAAGTAACATTGTTATAGAAATCCAATCGAAAACTCTTTACCCTGAGTCGAAGGCCTTCACTAACCAAGGCCTTTCAATTACTCCTACTCATGTGTCGTCTTTCTCAAAAGCTTAGTGCATGCGATACACCATCACACTGTATGAGCGACCTATGTGCATGTCAAACTGGCTATCACTGAATATTTTTTTTCTTCCAGGAATCTAAGGACTTTCTATCTGAACAAAGGCATCATAGAGAAGTTTCTTTCACTGGATCTTGAACCATTATATTATAGATGGGTTTATTTCAATGTTTTATCAGGCAGCTTCGTTAATCTTAAGACTATCAAAGTGACTACTCTGCCTGATGGAAACTCTTAGTAGAATTCAGGAGTAGGTGGACCGTCCTCATTGTGAGTGCATACAATGCAGCATCGGATGTAGACCACACCATGGCCATACTAAAGTGGGCCATGGTCGTACTAATACTGTATAGCCTTTTAAAATTGTCATGGGAGGGATGCGAGAATAGGTGCGCATAGAATATTTAATAGGCGAGTTCTCTCAAAGTAATTAGAATAAAGCTTATCTATGAAAACTGTTCAAGCTAAATTTTAGCTTAGCTAGCTTAGCGTAGCTAAAATTTAAGAATCTAAAGCAGGCACCACACATCGCTATGCGCTATTCGTTATGCGGGTTATTCGCGCGCATACGGCGAAGTGTGGAGAGTTTATTCGTTTCGTTCACCATAAAAATGACAATGACACATCTCTACAACACACATATTTGCCTTAATTGATGCTTATTTGACATAACAGTTCGAAGTGTGGATGGTATGTTTGTTGTTTGCGCGCATAACTAATATTTGGACGAATACGGCGCAGACACATAACGAATAGCGCATAACGAAGTGTGGTGCCTGCATCATAGAACAACTTTGGTTACGCATAGTAAAGTTTGTCAAGTATTTTTTCGTTTAACCTTTACTTATATGAGTATTATATAAGTAATAATTACCCATACCTATATTTATTTGATTTTACTTTTATCTAATACGTATATTATATTTTACGTATAGTACGTATAGTATATTACGATAGTTTTAAAATTTTAAATTTTAAAACTATCAATTACTTATGCTGATATTAATAGTACAACAAGAAGGTGTTTGACTGAACTTTGAGGTCAGCATGACTCCGTAGACAACAGAACAGCTCGCGGCGGCTAGACCTGTTTGATGAAAGGCTATTATGACAAACAGCGTGTATTCGTCTTTGAGGCAATACCAAAGCTAGTTATTAAAGTGTCGTTAAGTTTATGAATGACAGTCTAGGCAGAAGCTGACAAGATTTAATGGTAAAGTTCAAATCAATAATCCCCAGATACGTCATTATTGTACGTACGTAACTAATGAATGATTCAAAGTTAAGCACCGTCAATAACTCTGATATTTTTCAGTGTTTGTGTGTTTCATTACACGGGTTGATAAGTAGGTACTTACCTTTTAAAATGTTTCCTCTAAAAAGAAGGATAACATCAGAACCACACAATTTTAGAAGTGTAAAACAGTTTTAGTACCGGAATCCACGATGCTATTAATTTAGTTAAATTAGTTGAACAACAAGCCGAGGGAGGTGATATGTGTCAATGACCTAATAACTGCAATTTCGTGAGAATCACAAGTGATGTCATAGCTAGAACGTGTATCCGTCCGTCTAACGGACCTTAGGTTATGGGTAAAGCAAATTTAATACAATAGCCACTTAACCACAGTATACGTGTTAACTGTAACTTACGAGTATACCTGTTAATAAATTTGAGTGGGTAGCCAAAGGCAATACATTTAATAAGGAGTTTTAGTACAAATTCGAATGGTTTTATAATAGTCGCTGACCTGGCCAAATTAGTACCGCCCAATTTTAAGGTTATGCTGATATGCGAAAAATAAAAAAAATGATAGAAGCGTCACCTTAGGGTCTATTGGAAATCTAAACCATTCTCAAATCTGCTTAAAACACACAAAAAATTTCAAAAAAAAACGATCCAGTTGCATATAAGAACTATATTTATATACAAAAAAAATTAAGGCTTTGAAATCAATCAAAATAATGAGAGGAGGTGCTTAATATTCATGTAGCGTGATGATACAAAAATATCACGACTAATCCTTTGTGGATATAATAATCACATTTCAATTAACTGACGACAGAAAACATGATCAAACGAAATCGTTTGAAAAATAATTCTCATTACCCACTAACAAATGGGAAAATTCACAATAGCTGCAGACAAAAACATAAAACAATGAACATTCAGATACAGTTATCGACGATATTACCAACGCACTGCAGTCGACAATAGTCAGCCTAGCAGGAAGGCCGTGTTTTGCAATAATCAGGTAGCCAAATTGACATTGTGTAAACGTTTTCACATGGGGGCCGAAAACGGAAACTTGGGTCACGCTCCTTGCATACAAAATGTATTCGTAAAGAGTATGATTAAAATCGTCGAAGGCAACGATCGCAGAACGGTAGCTTCAGTTATTTTACAAGCAATATACAGTTGATCTGTTGAGACCAAGCGTTTAGGTTGCACTATTCCACGCACACCTGGAGTTTTCAAAATCTACAATCTTTCTAGAAGAATTAATGATACATCGAGTACAAAATCCTATCGGATGATAAATCTCATTTACTTTTCATGAACAATTGGATATTTATAAAAATAGATTAATGACACTCAATAGATTTATAGCTTTATTTTTATTGAACCAACGTTACTTTCTTAAGATGATGATAATAGCAGCCGTGGTTTCAGTTCCCAAGACATGTATAGAATAATTTAATTCGAGGGCACATCTGCATTTAATCAATACTGCAATTGAACTAAGAGCTGGTATAAGGTCATTGAAGATGTGGATATTTATTATACTTTGTATCAACTAGTCATTACTAACGATAAAGGTATTTACAAAGTTTAGGAGATTATGTATCTGTGATTTATCAAAATACTCATATTTTAATGAAGAACACCTTGTTTTCATTTTACTTGTAACATATTTCTACAAAATACTGAATATGTTTTATAAAAAAAACCTTGAAATTTCTATACATATATTTAAACAAAAAATCTCTTAAATAATTCGCCGTAACTCGTAACAAATTACCTACGCAAACAAAAAATAGACACGCTTGGAAAACTCAGAAACTAACTTTTCTGCCAGCTTCAAAAGAGGTTAGTGGGGAAAAGCAATTAATCACTAATAGATGTAAAGAAACTACTGATTTAAACTAGAAATAAACCAACTATCACGGTATCATTGCGAAACAAAAAATAAATTATTCCAGGTACTTAGCTGTAGGTTTAAGTACAATTAACTTTTTGTAGTCTAGGAATTAGCCGTGAAAATCAAATGTTAACCGCATGCAATGCAACAATAAACCTGTTTGCATACCAGCTACATAAGGCGAATAGCTTACATGTAATATTGCGAAATTTAGAAACGACCCGAACACTTTTAACACGAATTGTAATGAGCGGTTAATCATCAGACATTAAAAACGACAAGAACCTGTTTGTAAAATATATATAGAGAAATAGAACATTCTAGTTCGAAACACATTGATTATCATGAATTTTATAAAATTTACTGTTCAGAAAAAAATGTGAAAACAAAATGCAACAGGGATTCAAAGAGCCTGCTCAAAATACACCTTCTTTTTTGGTTTGTTGGTGAGTAGTATGTGGATAAAGTGATCAGACTGGTTGGTTAACTACTGCCAAGATTACAAATTTCATGATAAATGAACGTTCCCACCTATTCTGAGAGTTTTTAAATTGAAAGGGTAATTTATATCATATACAGACAATTAAAAATAAGTTAATAAGTAAGAACGTGCGTCAGTACCGAACGTCATACGGAAATCGAGTGATCATATTCCATTTTAGTTTACGGCAATAATTCAACAGTTAATTATACACATATAAGTTTAGTTTATATAGTTCGACATATGATACAGCAGTTGCAAGGTCTTATATAAGAGTATTCAAACGGTGATAAATTAGATTAGCAACTGATTGATGTGATGCGGGACTCGGTGTGCGGTCTGTGTGTTCCCGTGCACGCACAGCCGTATGCCTCCGGGAGGAAGTCAAAGAGCAAACAGGATCGAAACAGGATGAGTCGTATCAATAGTCGTGATAGAAAATTACCGACATAATTGGAAAAAGACACTTGGAATAAATTTAAAATGTATGTATTATTCATTTGAGCTGAAGTGAATCATAGTACCTACAACGCTCAGAATAAAGAAATATTTTCACATCTTTTCTATGTTCTGCTTCACAACAAATGAGTAGAACGAATGAATAGAATAAGTAGACAATTTACAATCTTTGTATTCACTACTTACCGTCTATCTAGCGATAAAAGGCTAATTTGGTTCCCTTTTAAGAAACTGCGTTTTCTACAATTTCGTATTGAAATTTTCGAATGCATTTATTATTCTGAAGACAATGGCATTACGATGTAGGCAGAAGTCCAAAATCTTGACACATTTACGAATGACCCTGTATATTTATATAAGTATACACAAAATATCAAGTTAAAATTTTAACGTTAAAAGAAATGTTAAAACACCTCTCATAGATAATGATAACAAAACGCTCGCTTAAGTAGTCAATGACCTCGACACGTTGAAACTATTTGTAGCTCGTGATAAGCACTTAATAATAGTTACAGCAAAATACCTAACAAGTAAATATTCGAGGGTGTCAAGATTACTGAAATTTACAAACATTTGTGATAACAAATAACAGTAAAAAAGCTGCTAAGTGATAAACCTACCACATATTATTATGATACGTTTCATACAAAGGACAGTTTGTATAAAGAAGTATTCTTCTAAAGTAACAAAACGTAGATCATGTCAAATACCTAGTCATAACTTTAGTCGACAAAATTGATATCAAATGTCTCCGATTGCTATTTCAATATCGGTGGAAAATGTCAATGGCACGTAAACGGCGTGCACGCACATTGCCGAATATTCTGATAAACAAATCGCAAAGTTGAGTGAACTCTGTGCGCGAACTGCGACCGCGTAACTACAGGGAAGCCACAGCAAGCTTGCCAATGAATCCGTGCGATACTATGATTAGATAGTACGCAGTACTAACGTTTTGATACTAAGCCAAATCATTCGCATTGTTTCCTTAATTTTTTAGGGTATTGGCCTCATTCTTAAACGTTTTTGCTTTCAGAATACAATTTCTTAAGTAGCTCACAGATCTCGTTCGCATTATTGTTGATACCATAACCTAAGACAACGTAGAATAAATCGCTTAGTATGACATTCGTGTAAGACTCAAGGTCGATTTATAAAATACTTTCTTGCCTAGTGGTTTTTATATGTATATTGGTATCAATAGAAGAAGAAATATGTTTTCCATAATAAAATTGTTACTTTAACAATGAGTCCTGTTAACTATTTATTAATGTCAGACTATTCAGCATTCAAAATGCTACCTAGACATTTAACATAAATCATAAATTCTTAACATGGACGAATGCGTGCTTCTTATCTGTAGGATTTCAATTCTATACGTAATAAGAAAACGTTTAAAAACCTATAACCCGACTATGTTTTTTTATCAAAGCTATTTGCCTTTGTCACTCGGAGCAATAATACGATCCTATTGACAGATTTTTATTGAAATTAGTTCCATAGTTGAGACCCTACGGTGAAACTTACTAAGTCGACTAAAATTAGTGACTAACTGTTTTTAAAATAGCTAAGGTAATGTGATTTAAAGCTGCTGTAATCCAAGTATTTGGTGTACCCCAACTATGATGGAACTTCAGTGAGTATTTCAGAACACAGATAATTACCATTTATTTCATCTCTATGCTAAGGTGTTTGTGTTAAATATTTGAACTACGACTGAGTATGTCTCGAAAGCAAGTACTTATTTAAGAACCTCCCTCTTTAATCACTTACCTAGTAGGTAAATGTCAAATTCCTAATGTAGGTAATTTAACGGTGAATTTAACAAGTTAATAAGCGTAAAGACGTCGAATAGTCGAATCGAATAGGCGATTCAAGAGGTAAAAAAAACTTACCCCAAAAATATTCGTATTACTAATTGCGTGCGTTACCCCAGCAAAAAAGCAAAAAAAAATGTACCTTAGAGAGATGAGAGTATAACAGAAAATTAGTGTGTTTTAACCCGCCGTCACTCGCGCGGGGTGCTGTCAGCACCCCACGCATGTTTGAACGTAAAAATGACAAATAATTTCTCTAGTTACACATCTGCGCGTCTCAGTACCTTCAAGTGATCTTTAAAACAGTCGATAAGGGGCGAGAGGGGTAGTGTTGTACCAGAGCTTGCAACGTAAGGACGTGTTAAATTTTGTTTGGGGTGCTCACGACACCCCGCGAGCGCTCGTGTTATACTTTTGCGGAGGTTATGGTCCAAGAGCCCAGAGCGATCAGACATAACTTATTTTCACATGGATGAAACCTTAACTACTCAGTAGCGTCTAGTGTACTTTTAAATACCTGCGTGTTTGTGGAACTAGCCCTGTGACACCTGGGCAGATATCAAGTGAGAAAGGTAACTAAAAATAAGAGTTATCTAACTTAAATTAGTATGGCTGATCTTTATATATATATTGTAGAATATTATTCTAAAATAGTTTCATAAAGTGTCAGACACTTTTCATGGACCAGAGCTTGTGTCAGACGCTTTAAAGATCGACAAAAAATTAATGAACTTTATTTATTTTTACATGTCTGATTTTTTAATATGTTATTAAAGTAACTATTACAAAGTTACATTTCATCAGTCAGACAAATTCGAGTGACCAAACATCCCTTAAACACAAAAATTATTCAGCCGGGAGTGCGATCATCATGCTATTTCAGAGCGAGTGAGACGTCCACAGCAACTTGGGTCCCGTTTTTTAGAGTTCCATAGCCAAATGGCAAAAAACGGAACCCTTATAGATTCGTCATGTCTGTCTGTCTGTCTGTCTGTCCGTCCGTATGTCACAGCCACTTTTTTCGGAAACCATAAGAGCTATACTTTTGAAACTTGGTAAGTAGATGTAATCTGTGAACTGCATTAAGATTTTTACATAAAAATAGAAAAAAAAACAATACATTTTGGGGGTCCCCATACTTGGAACTGAAACTCAAAAAAATTTTTTCATCGAACCCATCGAGTAAAAAAATTAAATGTAATGAAAATACTTACTAATTTCAATCTAAGATTTTCGCATTCTTGTTTCAATAACATGGGCTTCAACATTAAGTTGTTAATTATTAAATATTAAAGTGAATTAATTTATTGCATGTATTTGTGATAGGTGAATATATGAGGATCCATTTTATTTTATGAGGAAATATCTTTATTTTATTGTAAAAAAGATACCAGTTAGAAAAAGATAGAAACAAAATATTACCACTACCACAAAAATATCACTACGATTAATTACAGCAAATATCTCCTAATCATGGCAATCATCGACGCAGTCATTAGAATAAATAAATAAATAAATAAAAAATTGCAGTAAATTGCAGTTTACGACTTATGACGTATTAAAAAAAAACTACTTACTAGATCTCGTTCAAACCAATTTTTGTCGGTAGTTTGCATGGTAATGTACAACATACATTTTTTTTAGTTTTATCACTCTCTTATTTTAGAAGTTAGAGGGAGGACACACACATTTTTCCACTTTGGATGTGTCTCTCGCGCAAACTATTCAATTTAGAAAAAAATGATATAAGAAACCTCAACATCATTTTTGAATACCTATCCATAAATACCCCACACGTATGGGTTCGATGAAATTTTTTTATTGAGTTTCAGTTCCAAGTATGGGGACCCCCAAAATGTATTGTTTTTTTTCTATTTTTATGTAAAAATCTTAATGCGGTTCACAGATTACATCTACTTACTAAGTTTCAAAAGTATAGCTCTTATGGTTTCCGAAAAAAGTGGCTGTGACATACGGACGGACAGACAGACAGACAGACAGACATGACGAATCTATTAGGGTTCCGTTTTTTGCCATTTAGCTATGGAACCCTAAAAACGGGATCCAAGTTGCTGTGGACGTCTCACTCGCTCTGAAATAGCATGATGATCGCACTCCCGGCTGAATAATTTTTGTGTTTAAGGGATGTTTGGTCACTCGAATTTGTCTGACAGATGAAATGTAACTTTGTAATAGTTACTTTAATAACATATTAAAAAATCAGACATGTAAAAATAAGTAAAGTTCATTAATTTTTTGTCGATCTTTAAAGCGTCTGACACAAGCTCTGGTCCATGAAAAGTGTCTGACACTTTATGAAACTATTTTAGAATAATATTCTACAAAATATATATAAAGACCAGCCATACTAATTTAAATTAGATAACTCTTATTTTTAGTTACCTTTCTCACCTTATATCTGCCCAGGTGTCACAGATCTAGTTCCACAAACACGCAGGTATTTAAAAGTACACTAGACGCTACTGAGTAGTTAAGGTTTCATCCATGTGAAAATAAGTTATGTCTGATCGCTCTGGGCTCTTACTCTATTACTTTAGCAGCAAGGTACGTGTTTTCAATTATTTTGTAAAAGTAAATTATTTAATTGTGCCCTTACTTACTATAGTATAAATAGTGGTGTTATTCGAAGCATATATTTAATGGCTTTTTTAAATTTAGTAAGTTTCTTTTTAATTTTTTTATTTTCAGACGAGTTGACAAGAGTAAGCGAGATTAGCAGTTTTGTTAGAAGAAATAATATTGGATAACAAAGACAATGTTGCAGTGGAAATTGAAGCCAGTATGTATGAAGTTTTTGTTCAAAAATCTGATCATGATTCTTTGTCAGAACAGGATGCTTCATGGGTTGATAAGTCTGAAACCAAGGATCATCAACGTGATTACATCGAAAAAGATACAGTTACTAAGTGGTACAAAGTCAAGGGTCGTACTTCAATTGGAAGTTGCAATTTCAATTATCTACAATTGGAATATAACGCAATCGCAACCTGACATGAATGGGCCAGAATTTTTGGAATCATTGGGTTTGAGCATGCTTCAAGGTCACCTTGAAAAAAGATCTTCACAACTAGGGGTACATAAACCACTCAAGAGGATGTTGAATGCTCATTGATCAATGACACCAACAAAAAGTAGCGCTGTATAGTTTATCAGCGCTCCAAACGTTGAGTAACTGCAATTTTTGCAAACAAACCATGGGTCAAAAACACATGAAGTTAATTTGCAGTTCTTGTTACGAAAAATAAGTTATTTTTAATTAATTTTGTTAATAAATCCCTATATTTATGATTTACAATGAGAAAGTTTATGTTAAAAACTAAGAAGTTTTTTTTTTTTTGGTTCTTTGAGGAAAGATATCAATATTGTTACTGAAAAGACTGATTACTATAATGTTTTGTACAACAGTAATAAAGAACATTATAAAAATTACGTTTTTAATTTACATACGTCATACAACACTAAATTATAAAATGCGGGTATAATTCCATTAACTGATAATATATATATATTAATGTACATTGAGTGTGCGGGGTGGCTACAGCACCCCGCGAGTGTTCACGAGGCTAAAAACCGCGCGAGTGATCGAGGGTTAAGGAGTAATTTGTTACAAATAGCAAAATTTGTGGATGTAGTAGTTTAAAAGTTATTCGACAAAAACACTTTTTGCTGGAGTAACGTTTCAAACGTTACCCCAGCAAAAATTTTTTTTTTAAATCGTTTCAGACCCAAACGAAATACATGAATAGATAGCTTTTGTTAGCTATTAAATGTTAGCAAACAGCAAAATTTGTGTATGCTGTGGTTCTTAAGTTATTGACAATTTTGCTGGGGCAATATTTTGGACTTGTCTAGAACTTGAAAATGGCTGAACGCAGAAGTTTGAAAAAAGTACCATCGATAGACCTTCATTTGCTTAAATTTGTTTAGTCATTAGTTTTGAAATTTTTTGATGAACACTGATGTAATTAAATGGTTTTGAAAATCAGAAAAAAACAGTTTTGCTAGTAATCCTGTAACCTGTAGTCATGGTTTACATTTATAATGACTGTAAATTTGGATTCAGTAACTTTGAGCAATAAGAAGATATAAGTAAATATTATTAATTTTAAATGGTATATTTAAGTCATCGAATACGCAGTTCCTATTATACAATGAAACGTGGCAAACTGTAACAAATTTAAGTATATTATTAACAAACAACCCTGAAAATTTCAGCTATCAATTAAGAGTATTATAAAAGTTATATGTAAAACAAGAATGTAATAACATTCTCCTATAATCCGACCAAATTAAAAGGTAACGTAAAAGCGACCGCGCCATACATTCGGCTGACATCTGAAATGAATGGTATAATTGAATATTTTGTTGGTACAGTTACGAACAAAAAAAGCTATGTCGGGGTGACAAATATACTGAACTGAGTATGATTTTTTTTTTTTTAATTAAAATCAGTCTGATACACTCACATAAGTACTTAAATGTTTAGAAAAATCACAGATAGTTGAGTAATTTCAACATGTTTAGATACTAACTTGATATTTTTTTGTTTCTTTTTACAATGAATTAAATAAATATTAACAATGTCTAGTAACATTTTCTTGTAAAATTTTCCTTGCCCTTTCCTTGTAAAATGTCTTCAGTATTTTACACGCATTATTCTTTTTAAAATTAGATTTGTTGCCTTCCTGTTGCTTCCATGGTGTCGCGGTGAATGTAACTTATTATTTTTCTCATAACAAGAACAAAAAAAAATGAAAAAATATAGTATACTATTTGAAATTTTGTAATTTTTATATTGTTAAACAAACAAAAAAAAATTATATTGTAAAACACTATTCCCAACTCAGTTAATGATATTTTGGTTTGCATTAATTTGAATTCGAATGAAGCATTAAATTCTATGAAACAAAAAATTAAGTTTTTAAAATTAGTTTAAATATTTAAATTACAATCTGATAAAAATATTCTGTTGACTGTACAAAATACCAGATACTAAGCCGTTAATTTACGAAGATAATATGTAAATGTATGGTGCGGTTGCTTTTACGTAACCTTTTAATTTGCTCGGGTTATAGGAGAATGTTGTTACATTCTTTTTTTACATATAACTTTTATAATATTCGTAATTGATAGCTGAAATTTTCAGGGTTGTTTGTTAATGATATACTTAAATTTGTTACAGTTTGCCACGTTTCATTGTATAATAGGAACTGCGTATTCGATGACTTAAATATACCATTTAAAATTAATAATATTTACTTATATCTTCTTATTGCTTAAAGTTACTGAATCCAAATTTACAGTCATTATAAATGTAAACCATGACTACAGGTTACAGCTATTTATTTGATTGTAAGTATACTGGTTTACTAGCAAAAGTGTTTTTTTCTGATTTTCAAAACCATTTAATTACATCAGTGTTCATCAAAAAATTTAAAAACTAATGACTAAACATAAGCAAATGAAGGTCTATCGATGGTACTTTTTTCAAACTTCTGCGTTCAGCCATTTTCAAGTACTAGACAAGTTCAAAATATTGCCCCAGCAAAATTGTCAATAACTTAAGAACCACAGCATACACAAATTTTGCTGTTTGCTAACATTTAATAGCTAACAAAAGCTATCTATTCATGTATTTCGTTTGGGTCTGAAACGATTTAAAAAAAAATTTTTTGCTGGGGTAACGTTTGAAACGTTACTCCAGCAAAAAGTGTTTTTGTCGAATAACTTTTAAACTACTACATGCACAAATTTTGCTATTTGTAACAAATTACTCCTTAAAACACACTAATTTTCTGTTATACTCTCATCTCTCTAAGGTACATTTTTTTTTTGCTTTTTTGCTGGGGTAACGCACGCTTACTAATTATGTCTCGGATGACTAAAGCGACTACAATTTATCGCTAGTAGGTAAAGCTGTGTTAAATTAAAAATGCTAACAATTTTGCTACGAAACTTGACAGTAATATTCAAACTAGACGGTTCACCTAGACCTAGAGAATTTAAAAGGAAAGGCACATTTCTGAAACCTTTGCTTTTATAATGGTTGTGGTTAAAGAAATTCATTATTTTTCCAATAGATGGCTATAGTATCCTGTATCTCGCGTTATACCGATCGGGTTTCACTGAATGGCGTTAGAAAGATGAGATTTCGTACTAAAAACTTTTCTGACAGTTTTGTGATTAGTTGACTCAATTTTAGACTTCAATTTGTTTCTGCATTCAATTTTCTTTTAATTCCAAATCTATAATAACAAAATAAAATTGACGTGTCTGTATGTGATTTAACATTACCAGTTTTTCACTAAATGCATACGGTACAGGGCGTAATCCGGTACTTAACATCAAATAAGCAACAGTTTGTTTATTACAGCTCATCTCTAGAACTGCTGGACCGATTTTGCCGGAACTTTCACTGGCAGGTAGCTGATAAAATAAGGAGTAACTTTTAACTATCTAGCAAGCAATAAAAAAGGCGACCTTTAACTTAATGTTGTCTCAGATAAAGCAGCAGACTTCATATTTTTTTTAAGATTATTGTTAAACATACGTGCATAAAAAGTAAAGTGTGCACTGTTCAAACAGGATTAAACTGGTCTGGTCAGGAATGTTTACATTTTGCAACATATTCAGCGGCCACGGTTGGTCGAGGCGGAACGGTCTAGAACAGGGTATTGCTGAATGCTGAGCCACAGCACAGCTGTGTACACAAAAATATGTATGTATACATTGTGTACAACAGCAGTCACGAAATCTGAATATAAATTTCGTTGCATTACTATACCTGAAATATTTTAAGTAGCTAAGTATTTGAATTCAGAAAAAACTTTGTTTTTAAATATTCTTGGGTCGCTGTCGCTATGCACTCCATGAGTTTAAGACCGAAAAAATATGTCATATTCGGCCTTTTGTAATACTGCTGCGCCCAGAAGCATAACCCGTGGGTTTTGTTGTTTTTGTATAGGATGTTGTTCACTATACCGTACTTTTAATTTAAAATAAGTTGTAAGTTATTTTTTATAACATGTGCCATGAAAGTCCTGTCAAATCCGCTCCAGCCGTTCCAGAGAGTAGCCGAGCAAACAGACAGACAGAAAAAGCATACATTATTTTATACTTCCCTAATAGACATTAAGTGAAAAGTTGTTAACTTACTTCAATTTTATTATAGCTAGCAGGATGTGGTAACACTAAATTTTCTAATAAATTTAAATTTTAATGATATGAACTAACTTTCAAGAAATTCAGAAACCCCTACAATACTTTGTTCAAACTTTTTTGGAATATACCTACTCTTTAAAAACATAACCAGAATAATGTTGCCGTTACTGAAAATTTCTATAAAAAATTAAGCACGAGTACGTTGTGCACGATAATTGAGAACAAACTTGATATGGAAACGTGCCGGGTGACGTCAGTGCTTGCCACGTCCTCGGGATAAGGGGAACAGATAAGGAAAAATAGGATTTCATAAAAACGTATACCTTTCAACAGTACGCTGTATAAAACACGAGGAGCAGAGTTTCTGCTGTTCAGCATATAAATGCATATGTATGTATACACGGTACATATGCCAAAATTTTTTTTTTACAAGTTTTGTCCGTCTGTTTGTTCCGGGTAATCTTTGGAACGGCTGGACCGATTTCGACGGGACTTTCACTGGCAGACAGCTGATGATATAAGGAGTAACTTAGGCTACTTTTTTTAGACTAGCTTCGCCCCGCGGCGTTGCCCGCGGTGTCAACAATAAACGCGGGTAACATAATATAAATGAACACGATATTACGTATGACTGTGTAAACTTGCTACTAAATACGAAAGTTTGTGAGGATGTATGTATGTAGGTGTATGAATGTTATTTACTCTTTCACGCAAAAATAAGGAACAGATTTAGATGAATACTAGCTGATGCCCGCGGCTCCGCTCGCGTTTTAGAGGTATCAAAAATAGATGTTGGCCGATTCTCAGACCTACTGAATATGCATATAAAGTTTCATAAAGATCGGTCAAGCCGTTTCGGAGGAGTATGGCAACGAAAACTGTGACACGAGAATTTTATATATTAGATTTACAATAGTAAGTAACTATTACGCGCATTTCGAATAATATTACGATGTTCACGATAACTTCAGAATATAATTAGCTAAGTAATTTAGAAGCTTTATTTTTAAAATGTTTTGTTGGTGTGATTAAGATAGGACAATTAACATCTCGCTTAGACCAACAGGAGCCGATTATGATTGAAAAGAAACGTAAACTGTATGTAAAAACATCAGAATAACATTTAACGCGATAATCTACATAAATGTGTGTAAAATCTAGTACTCACTAATTAGCAAGCGAACTTTTCGACTCACTAACTAGATCGGCTGCACTGAAAGTCGCTGGTTATGTTCGCTAGCATAGCTAATGTCCGCTAATACATAGCTAATGATCGCTCCCAGTGCCTCCACACGGCTGCGATATCGTTAACGATTTATCACAAACGTGTGTACGTTCGATATATCACAGACTAGCTTTCGCCCACGGCTCCGCCTGCGTGTATCTCGATTATTGCAGTAAAAAGTAGCCAATGTGTTTTATTGATATATAAGCTATATTACTGTCAAGTTTCATCCAAATCCGTTCAGTTGTATTTCCTTAAAAGAGCAACAAACATAGATACATACTCACAAACTTCCGCGTTTATTTAATTATAACTAGCTTTCGCCCTCAGCTCCGCCCGCGTGTATCACGATTATTGCAGTAAAAAGTAGCCAATGTGTTCTTCTGATATAAGGCTATATTACTATAAAGTTTCAATCGAATCCGTTCAGTAGTTTTTCGTGAAAGAGCAACAAACATAGATACACACACATAGACATAGATCACACACACACACACAAACATAGATCACAAACTTTCGCATTTATAATATTAGTAAGGGTTGGTAGGATAAAATGAAACGATTTGTCGAAACGTGTATAGAGAGCATAACTTGTATGTGTCTGTGTGATGTCAATTACCTAATACCATACCTATACCTAATTAATGTGTCAATATCTATAATCTTTAGGTATGTAACTGAACACAATATACCTATTAAGTCTATAACTTTCAGTGATCACGATCGACTATAAACAATTACCTCTACGTTTTAACCTTAGCTTTACCACAGAATACATAATAGTACCAGTACAGAAGCTTCACTACGAAAAGTAAATTAAAGAAATAGGGACCTTTGGTGTCATTACATTATGTTCAATTCAGATTGCACAGCGCCGAAGCACCTACGATTATATTTACCTACAATTGCTATCTCTTTCTATCTTGTAACTCTTATCTGTTCTAATAATAGGGTCGTCTTCTTTTAAAAATAATTTAAACATAATTTATTTATTTTTTCTATTACTTTAGTGAACAAATTACTTTTCAAATAAAACTAACGTTGTTAGCAAAAGTGTAGTCTTTCTCCACAGTACAAAATAAAATAATAAAATACAAACTACCGTCATTACACTTGTTATGTTTATAATACAACAAAATGACTTACCTTTCAATATCGTCAGGAATTTAAAAAAATGATAATTCTGATTCCTTGTTTTGCCTTTTATTCAAACATCCGTAAACAGAGCAATATCTTTTAAATGGATTAGAATATCGAGGTTTGTGATTAGTTGCCATTGTGGGTATCGAAAGTATAAACAAAAAATTATATAATGCGCGAGAGCGACGACGCGGCGACGCGTATCGCGCGTAAGTGACAACCCTGGCCTGCGCGGCAGGCAGGCGGCCGACTATACCTAAAGTGCGGAGTGACACCCCCCTGGCTTTACTGAGGTGGATATAGAAGGGTTTTATATCGAGGGTTTACGGTGTAAACCAGCAAAGTTAGTTAGTTTACTTAGTTTATGTAAATATTATAAATATTTTATGTACCTATATGATGTTTACTATTCATAACAAAGTCTTAAGTTGATACACTTTACAATTATCCACAGTTAATACTTGTTTTACATTTAACAGCTAGGATAAATGATTATGTAAAGTATACCTACCTTTATAATATTAATTTTACAAATAGTTGCTTATATTGCTTGGTAGCATCCGCACCCGATTGAGATACCGTGTTAGATTCCAGGGTTGGGTCCAAATGTTTGCAATAGTTTGCATCACAGTTGAACACAAGCCTTTTATTTCATAGTAATTTTGTGATGGACTCCCGCGGTATTAACAGTTGTTATTGTTGTAAATGGAGAATAACGCTATTCCTTATGTCACCGTCTATCTGCCAGTGAAAGTCTCATGAAAATCAATTCAGTCGTTCCAGAGATCAGCCGGAACAATCAGACAGACAGATTGTTCATTTGATATTATAAAGAGACACTTTAATTTTTTTTATTTGTAGGTATAGATTAAGCATACACAATGTCATCACCCCAATTCATCCCCTTGATGTATTAAGAGCTTACTAGCGAAGCAAACTACGCAAAAGGAAGGAAAACCTGACAAATCAAACCTTCTGGTCCAGGTTGTATAGTTGGCTAAAATTTTCCTCTCAAGGAAATGCGTACATTCAATAGTGGATTGTGTTTCATCTGCGCAATAGATCAGCGAATCGTGCTCTCAACATATCCTGGCGAGGCACTCAGCTCACTGCAGCCATCCAAAGTACTTGGGCATCCGTTTCCGTTGCACTCGAGACCTGGGTGTATTACTCGATTCTAAATTACAGTTAGACATACATATTGACAACATTATTAGTAAAGCCTTTCGGATGTATGGTTTCGTCATGCGCTCATGTAAAGATTTCAAAAAACCTACTACTTACCTTTCCTTGTATAAAACATTAGTTCGATCTCAGTTAGAGTACGCTGTACCTATTTGGTGCCCCTTTTATGCCAAATACAAACAGAGGATTGAAATGGTTCAGAAAAAATTCCTACGTGCTACTTATTACAAATGTTTCAATTCTAGAATTTCTTATGAAAATCTTCTGAACCATTTTGGGCTCTTGATCTTGGAACGCAGACGTACTTTACTCATTGTAATGATGCTGTACGGCATATGCCACAATATGTATAATTGTACAGCATTGACAAATAAGCTTTGTTATGTGGTTCCTAGAACTGTTATACGGAGGGAGGTGCGCGTACCTCGATTATTCTATACGGAAAAGTGTAAAACTAATGCCGGAGAGCGTGCACCTCTTCACCGACTGTTAATGACGTACAACTCGCACTTCATGCATTTGGACATATTCGCCCTCACTCATACTAAATTTAAAAAAATTGCTACGGAATCTCTTTTTGTTTCTTAAAGACCCATATCATGCATTTGTTGGAATGGTTAAAATTTTTTTATATTAACACCTCCCCCCCCCCCCCCCTCACTCTTTTAGCGCACGTCCGTTAACTTACCCTATACCATTTATCACCCTGTGGACAATAGTGTGGGTTATATGTTGAAAACACAATCTGTTAGTAATTTTTTTGTAAAAACTATAATGTCTGTTTTTTGTCCCAAATAAATAAAATAAAAAATAAAATAAATATAAATCCTGTGTATACCAACAACCCTCCCAACGCCACAGAAAACATATGGCGTAAAAGGTTTCCTCTCTGCAATTTCGTCCAATTAGTCGAAAAACTACCTCCAGGAGATAAACTTCCCTGGCCAACCTGGAACCTGTTCCATCGACACGATAAGAAGAAGAATAGTGGATATGTAGGCTGTTGAGGTGATGTGATGAGGATAAGATCTATACAAGGATCATGCGATATTAGCTCATTAAAACTATTTAGATAACTTCTATAGTATTAGCAAGTGAAGGTAGTTTTATTGCCCCAATTTGAGACATCTCAAATAATGTGGCGCCTCACTGTCGCGTTATCAAATAGTGTACATTAATAATAGAACAAGTTTGTGTTAGGTATAGTATTAATTATCCTCATATGTGTTTTATAAACAGCACAATTAACATAGTAAAATAGTTGTTAGAAAGTTTTATCAAAGTTTATGCCGAAAAAAATGCAGGCACAGACTATAGTTGGTTCGACTAAGGTTGACTGCACGGTTGGCCTAGTGGTTTAAGCGGTCGCCACGCCGCTTTCTATTTCGCCAAGTGTCTTGGGTTCAAATCCTACGTGGGACAACACTTTGTGTGATTCGCAAATTGTTGTTCTGAGTCTGGATGTTCTTTGTGTCCATTTCATGTATGTTTGTAAAGTCCCCCGCGACACAGGATTTATATTCCTAATGCGGGAGTTGTCTTTTTTAAAGATAAAAAAAAGTTACCTACACGGATATCACGACACGACAGTGAATGAAAACATTTTGATTGAAGACACTTAAATATTAAAAACAAAGATCAGTCAATCACAGATTCTTTCTCGCGATACCAATAATTATCGGTTGACGGTGACGGGACAACAAAAATTCGGTGGTTTTTATGGTTGACTTCAAACAAAGTGTTCTAAGTGTTGGCCCCACTCTTTAACGAACACATAGGTATAATACACATCTATATGTACGCCACATATCTTTATCGAATACATATAGGTATTTAAAAGTAACTAAAAATATCTAGACACACAAGCGTACGCAATAAGTTTCCGAACGCAAAGGTCTCACATTTTAAGGTATTATTATACCCTCCGTAGCTCAGGATCGAATTATTCTATTAATCCGAATATCTGTAAATGCCAAGGGCATGATCTTATGTAAAACTTTAAGACTTCGACCATAATATTTTCAGATTGAACGTTTATATATAACACGGTTTCGGATTAAATACGTTTATTAAACTATCTATAGGCCACTTAGAAACATTGAGTACAAAAAGTCTTAAAAGGAACAATTATATTACAAGTCATTTAAGTATATGAAAACCTAAACTGAATTACCATGCATGTTATTGTTTTCATAATAAGTAAAGAATACTCAATTTTAAGCTATTGAAATGACAATGAAATAAATCTTTGTTTCATGCTGGTCGATCCCTAATCATTAACCGTGATGTATGTGCGGTTACTGTGCGGTTAACCGGTACTACTTGAGAAGTGTTGAGTTTCAGCTTATGGATAGGACTCTCAGCGTTCCACGTGAAAGATGATACCTCTAGCACTAAAAAAAAAACGTAATTATATTTAATAATATATAATAATATTCGACATCTTACACACAACATCATCTAAACCTTATCTAAGCATTGCTTGTATTATGGGTACTAGGCAACTGATATAAATACATAAACATACTTTTTCTGTAAATAGGTATATACATATTATACATAGAAAACACCCAGACTCCGAAAAAATTATTTGCGGATCACACAAACATTTGGACCGACCCAGGAATCGAACCCGAGACCTCATGATCAGCAGCCACATATGCTACCCACTAGACCAACAAGGCAGTAAAATTGCAACTGCTTGCCTTAGCATGCCTATGTAAACTTTATTCATACTGGCTGACCGGTGCCCACTTCTTTGGGCGTTACACATTTTCATGCAAATCCAACTGCCACAAGAAAATCTTTTTTATTATTCGGGTAGCCTTTAACTTGTGACACTTAAAAATAATGTGGCTTTCTATTGATAAAAGAATTTTCAAAATCAGTTTAGTAGATCCAGAGATTACCCCCTTCATCCTCACAAAATTTACAGCTTGATAATATTTGTACAGATAAGGAATCTTCAGATGATAATAAGAATCTAATCTAGCGAAGGTAGAAGGGTCAAATGATATGAATCACCACGACAGTCGTTATTAAAACAGCGAATTTTGTTATGGCAGTTACAAAATTCGCTATTTCAATAACTTATAATAAAGACTCTCACACTCTTTCGCAATTTTCGTACAGTATAAGCAATTTCTAGACGTGTCTGCAGTCTCCAGATCACGCAAACACGACGGTTACGAATGTCGATTAAAATTATTGCGCTCGAACGAGAAAGTAATTCATTCTGCAATTTCTAAAATAAATCTGAGTGAATTGCATTTTACTTTATATTTTGAGAAACTTGACAGAACATTTTTTTTAATTGAAATACTTACACCGAAAACATAAATTAGACACTGATTATGTAGGTAGGCGTACCTAGAGCAATACAATACAATAGCAAGTATGCAATTGCGAAGAGAAATAAATTATTACTGAACTTATATTATTAACTAAAAGAATAAGCGAAGTTGATTGTACTTTAATTGGAAGGTTGCACATTAGTTTCATAAAACAAAGTACACCAAAATTTTCTGCTGAAAAATGCAACGTACGGGTCGAACCTACAACTTGTATATCTTCACGTAGACAATGTTTAGGTGATTACCTAATATAAATTGTTATTTATTACCAAAAAAAAAGTAAATCAGCCTGTCTCTTCTCGTTTTCACGTCTAAACAATTTTGATCAATTTTGGTACTTATGACATATGGGGCAAGACATAGGATACTTATTGTCGCATGAATACTTCTAAAAAGTTATTTAGAGGAAGAAAATCAGTATTGGAGAGATTCTACGAAGACTATGTTGAAGGTGACGAGCGAATATGAACATATTTTGAGTAGAACTTAATTAAATGATATTATGGAGTCATGGCATATAATACTCGCACTAGCCGGTACGCGACTGTAAGTTCCCCGTGACCTGGTTACCGTAAGCAGGCCAGTTCACTGCCGGTACTCGAGTAGAATGCCGCCGTTATCTCCTCCACTTACCAATGCCACTTGTGTGATGCCAATTTCTTTACAGTAGTGCAGAAACGGCATACTAAATCAATATGTTTAGACATATCTTTTGCACAATGACTTGTACACTATATTTTGGTTAACTGTTCAATCGATACTGTTACTTTATCTAGTACTAATTGTCGCTCGCGGCTCCGTCCGCTTAACCTAGTACAATACTTGAGATTATGCAGCCACATTCAGAAGTCGGTTCAGTACTTTTGGGTGATTATATCCTATATGTACACAAACAAATTTCATATCTTTATAATATTATTATAGAGATACATGTAATGATGATTGTCTACTAATGACGATTCAGGACATAATTTAGACAATAATGATAAACACGAAGCGAAGTTCGGCGGTAGATACGAAACTTTGTTAAGAAGTTAAATAAACATTAGAGGCTCTGCAATTGTTTTGTACGCTATATATTCCAAAGAACCCGTTCAATAAGTACTTGCCTAGTAATTTATACCTACTACTATATTGCCTATACTAAAATACTTAAGGTAAAGTAATATTGCTACGCTCATTCAATTAGGTAACCAATCTCATTGCTAGGCGTGTTGAAGTGAGATTAACAAAAATGGATTCCATTGTGTGTGTATAGAAAAAGGTTACCGACGATATTATTTCTTTTCTTCTAATATTACATGGGTGTTTTTATACTAAAGTGTGCCATTAAGCGTGTGTAATGTTCTAAAGCTTTAGAAAAAGGCTAAAGTATTCTGTAATAATAATTTGACTAAAATGTTAAGTAACTTAATGTTAATTTTCTAAATTTTGACTGCCTTGCTAGTATTAATATTAATTGTTTAAAGTATTAATTGTTTATTTAGTATTAATTGTTTAAAGCACGCCTAAAAAAATGGCTAACTGAAAAATGTTTCTACACTATCAAAGAATATTTAGAGTCTAGAATTGTATAAATAGTTAGGAATCTATTCGTAATATTTATTTAGTTATTGTTTCCCTTAGTCTTCCCTTTTTTTATTTTTGTTAGAATTATATAAAGATAACAAATTTAATGATATAATAAATTTTAGTCTTATGTTAAGTGACTTCTAAACTAGTTAATCTAAATGTAATACCTAATTAGGAATATTTTATGTAGATTCCCTTTATCTCATATTTGCATGCTATCTATATATGGCGAAATGTGTCTCGCACTTTAGACATTAAAAACCACCTATTATAAAAACCACATTTTTTGCAAATAAACCTAAATATAAAATTCTCGAGTCACAATGTTAGTTGCCATACTACTCACAAACGGCTTCATCCATTCTTATGAAAATTTTTGTTTGTTTAGTAGGTCTTCTGAGAATAGGTGACGTAAACTGTTTTTATACCCCTAGAAGCGAGCGAAGCTGTGGAGGACATCTTATACACAACGCCATCTAGTACCAAACTAAGCAGAGATTGTATTATGGGTAAACTAAGCGACTGACTTGATATAAATAGGTAGGTACATAAACATATTTATTTTTGTAAATACGTATCATCATATACTTACATAGAAAACATAGCAAACAAATATTTGCAGATCACACAAACATTTGGTCAAGCACAACAATCGTATACGCTACCAGTATAATAATATAATAATAATAATAATAAATCTACAAATCTTACCTTGGAATCTACAAATTAGTTATAAATATTATAAATAATCTGGTATATTTAATCGCAAATCTCAATAAAACATCAATACACATACTTAATTAAAACTGACAAAATGACACAGAGAAGATTGTATGGGACAAAAAGTGAGGGCCGTTTTGGAAACGAAGTGGATACCACGGTCCCACAAAACCGATGATAACCGCTGTTACAATTAAAGATCTAAAATCACAACTCAACACAGTGACAGTTTCTGGAAAGTTCACTTTAGAAATGTACATATTAACATGGATACTACTTGAGAAACGTAATCACCATATGCCGTCGGGTACTAATCTACAAATAGGCGAAAGGTCCAATCGATAGGATGTTCAAAACTCAATGTTCGTCATGTACTCACATCCAGTAGATTTGGACCATGAACTACGGATTTTAGATTTCAAATTCAGCGATTTAGCTCAACATAACATTTTGTCATGCTTTCACAAAAGTAAAATAAACTTCTATCCATAAAATAAATTCTATTTTATACAACCAAAACGTGATGGTAATCTTTCACAATTTCTTTTACATCTAATATATTTTATGAGACCAAGAATAAATCCTTAAAGTTTTTCAACGATCGACTTATTTAACTTTGATTTACGCAGGTAGTAAAATATCTGTTTCATTCATCGGGAGCAGGTAAACGAACCTTTATGAAGCTGTGATCGTACAAAAAGTTACTTTTTATAGCGAAGATATGAAACAAGATATTATAGAAGTCACATCAATACAAAGGATCTAAAAATAAGTATCACGATATACAAAAGACTAACGTGCTTACTATCAATGATAGAGCTATACCTTGTTTGTCTAGTGGTTAGCGTATGCGGTTGCTGATCAAGAGGTCTCGAGTTCGATTCCCGGGTCGGACCAAATATTTGTGTGATCCACAAATATTCGTTTCAGAGTTTGGGTGCTTTCTATATAGAATATGTATGTATGTATTTACAAAAAAAAGTATGTTTATGTATTTATATCAGTTGTTTAGTACCCATAATACAAGCTCTGCTTAATTTGGGACTAGATGACGTTATGTATAAGATGTCCGAAATATTTATTCATTTATACCTACTATATGAGATTTTCGAGTGAGCAATTTTGAGTCAAACGTTTCATAAAGTGTTCACTAAACTTCATTCTGTTAAAGGGAACTGGATCAAGTTTTCCAACTGGCTTGGAGCAATTAGACATGGGTAGCAGGGTGGAGACTGTAGGTGCGACCCGAGGCGCGGTTCCCTCTTCAGCTTGATCAATCAACCCGCACGTTCGTGGTAGGTAATTAATTTACTCCAAGAGACCCATAGCTCGCCCGTGCCTGTGCAACGTGCCCATTTACGAGTTCATCGGCTCGTGTATTGATATAAATCGCTGTCCTCGATTGGTATGCAGGTATGGTTTACGTGTATTCAAAGAATCAAGATTGTTTTCATATAAGCTCGATATTAAATTACCTAGGTACTTCTGTACCGGAATTTAGAGTATGTGACTTCTTACTTCTAACATTTTAGAAACTATTTTTAAGAAACCGAAACGACTACGTATTATTGTGAAATTGTGTATCGTTTTAACTCGTAGTAACTAGAACTTTTTCAGTCTTTTAAGCTTAAAAGCGAAAGCGAAACTTAGCACTAAGTTAATACAAATTCCCACGAGTTATCTGTGTGAGCTAGTATTATTGTAATGATTTGCTTTGAAGTTATACATTTTATTACTTTCAACTCGTTATCTGTTATCATTAGGTTCCAGATTGTTATGACAGTGTAGGCAGCGGACTATCGCCTGGTCGCCGATGAGAAATAACGAAGCGCACTCGTTGTGTGGTATGATGAACAGCAAGTGAAAATTGTTTTATTTTCACTATTTTGGAACACGGTACTGATGATCATCGGAAAGTTTAATGTTAATTTAGGTTTTTATATATATACAATAACTGGCGAGTGGAGAGCACGAAGGAAGGTAGGGAACACAGCAGAGAATTTTAGGGTTCTCAAGTGTCGATCGACGCAGTCTCGGAATAATCAGGCGTGCCTCCCCTCGTAGCGGTCGTTCACACACAATCGACGCGCCAAGCGCCATAAGAGAGAGACCTACCTACGCACGCCGAGTCGACACAAAGCATCCACCTATACTTATCAACCGCTACCCTCGATGCACGATCTCAGTACTACGTCAGGATTTGAAGAACCTCTACTTAGAAAGTCAACCCTAAACGCAAGAGCGACGATCGAATATTGCTTACCAGTATTCATTCATTACACCACTTCGATAAGAACGGTATTTCAAATGCAGACTAAATGCTTTAGTTATAGGGCATAGATTCGAATGAAAGGAGAACCTATAGTGCATTCGATTGTGAGAAACATGAATATTGAAAATCGCTCTTATGTCGTTCACGTTGAATCGAATGCACGTCGCCGGCCGGCACAAACACACCACGTGTTTACATATGGCAACTGGTGCAGATTTAAGTTTACAAAACTGGCTAAACTTGTAAACTTTTTAGTCTTAAACTTAATTACTAAATATCTTGAAACTGGAAAGTATTACTAAAACGGTATAAAACAAATTAGGTTTCGGTGTAAACGATACCGATTCAGATCATCGGTATCGTTTTAAAACATTTTAAACAGGAATTCTTCTGTAATTGCTTTCTCTTGGTTTAACGAGTGTATCGCGTTCAGAGGTTGTAAAATAAATGTTCATAACAAAGCAGGCGTCAGAGAGCAATTTAATTATTACTGATTTCGATGGTCGCTCAGCGCGTTTTACTTATCGAAAAGTTTACTGTCACCTAAGTGTCGAGTGCACGGTACCAGTGATAACGGTATATTCTTTGTTACATTACATTACTTCGGAACTTGAGGACTTTGTCGGATATTGCAAGAAGTACCGTAAGGATCACGATTGACGGCCTACAGCACATATCGAGTGCAAAATACTGCTTAAGACCTTAAACAGAGTGGGTGATGTTAAATTATTTAAACTTGCTGCACGAAGTGTCAGATTTACGTGTTTGTTAGCATATATTTACTCTTGAATATGAGAACAGCCAGATCGTAAAATTGAACTCGATAAGAACTACAATGTAAAATTTTAGTTATTGTAAAATATTGTGCTTCATGCACAGCATATGGCAGCTGCTGCATTGTGATTGTTCTCTCACATTATACAAACTTACTTTTTTAATAGTTTTTTTTTTATTACACTTCAGAACAACCCTTTGTTTAAAAGGAGAGTAATGTGTGATTTATTGAAGAAGAGCTGCTAAACATATGCATACTTGTAAATTTCCTTTTCTTATTTTATGTAAATTTCATATGACTATTGTATATTCAGAAGTAAAATAAATTGAATTTATTTCTGATATTTGGTTGTCAATTAAAAAATACTGTGAAACTTAGAAACAATGAGGAATATACTCCATACATAAATTCTTTAGTATTATGTCATACTTGAGTTCATGCGGCCAACATTTTTTATTAACCATATGAAACTACCCGCTCATAGAAAGCTAATTAGGATTCAAAGATTGCATTATTTGTTTGAGTAAATTACTTTACTGCTTCCTTATACATTTGTGATAAATAATAATAATATAATTTAACAAATAAAAAAAATTTAAATTTATGGGTTATTCAAGACCAAAACTATGTTTATGAATCTTACATTCTTTTGTAATAATTATAAAATATTGCAATTATGAATTGCTTTATTGAGTTATGTAAGTTGATTAATAACAATAACATATTGTGTTTACGGACCAACTAGAGTTCCCAACATGTCAAATGAATAAGAATTGGTTTATAAAGTTTCTACGTTGTTTAAAATGGTAGAAAAAAAACAATTACACAACAACAATCACATTATAAATTAAATTTAAGTTTCAAGATGTCCAAAACATTCCATTTGTAACCTATTGCATGTAGTGACAGTTCTAGTTTACTGAAGTTTATATTCTACAATCTTAACTTAAATGTAACAAACTTTTATAAAGTTAAAGTTTAAATATAAACAATAACAACTTTGCTGACTTACCATACAACTCCGAACGCGCCATAGCCGATAGGGCGGTCGGGCTGAACGTCTGTCGGGATGGCCGGCGTCTGATAATAGGGCGTCGCTGCCGCCAGGATGGCGCCCTGAGGCGCGGTCTGCGCACCCCCCTGCATCAGCGACATTGACACACTCATGGAAACGCGAGAGTGCCGCGCGGGGCCGCTTACAGCCGCCATCCAACCGCTCAGCGGCGAGCCGTCACCGCAGACTCATCACACGGTGAATACGATCTCAACACTGTGCGCCTGATCACCAAACCTTGCCTTCCAGTAGACACACGACAATATCACCGATTACTTCTTTATTATTCATGCTCGATCGACTATGCAGGAATCACTGAACAACACTCGAAACGTTGGAACACCTGTAGATTTCACCAGCTAACTGAAGTTGGGTAAGGCGTTTAATTTGTTGTTGTTATAAATATGTGTAGTGTTCAGCTTTAGCTTCTTCCTGGACAAAGGATGAGACCGAACAAATTTAACCGCGCTACGCGAAGACGTCCACACGCCACGAAAATCGAGCGAAACTGGTCGGAGTGAGGGGAGAGGGAGGCCGGGTGACGCGTTGTAAAAAGAGACAGCAAATAATAATGGCGACGACACGCTGAACAGCTGTGCTTGTTCAAGATATCAATGAATTGAAATTATTTTGTATTTTTGTTTATTCAGAATACTTTATAGCACTAAAATTTAAATAAAATAATCGTATTTTAGTCTTAAGTTAATTTAATTCAATCAGAGTATAAAACATTTTGAGACGTTATATGTTTTCAAAAAAAACGTTAGATGGCGTCAGTAGTTTGCTTTCACAAGGCTTTCACAGATTTGAATAGTGTTGTCGATTTATATGCACTTGAGCGGTTAAGTTTTTGAATTTGAAACTTTTATTGTTTCATTTTGATATTTTATTTTATGGTCAAATAAAAAAAAATGTAATATCTCATATATAGCACATATATTATACAAATATACATATATATATAACATATAAATATACATAAATAACATACATCGTATATATAAAATTCTCGTGTCACAATGTTCGTTATATACTCCTCCGAGACGGCTTGACCGATTCTCATGAAATTTTTTATGCTTATTCAGTAAGTCTGAAAATCGGCCAATATCTATTTTTCATACCCCTAGGACGCGAGCGGAGCCGCGGGCATCAGCTAGTAGGTGACACAAGCCTACGTCATCTCCTCTATCGAAGGTTCTCAAACTTCATAATTTTGGAGAAAATTTATCATTTTGGGGATTTTTTTACCATTACTTAATAATAAGCTAATATATGCATTAATTCCTATATACTTTAATAACCTGTATTATTACCACTAGTACCATAATACATATATTTATTATTGGACTTTAGTGTTAAAATTCTTATTACTTTACTAGCCTACGTAGTTGTTTATCGCGGTAAATAGTACTCTATATGTCCTGTATTTAAGAACCAAAATGGAATTCTGTTTAAATCGGTATAGCCGTTTAGCGATGAAAGTATAACCGCCCGACTGAAATACTTTCTTTACAGTGCCATCTTTTGGCTAAGATCATGCAAAGCAGCACATAGTACTATGTATTCTAGAGATTACTATTAGAATACTCAAAAACATTGACAGTCTATTTTTGTATTTTATTAATACTTGCTTGATACTTTAAATAATTTTTCAGACATCAGTAATTACACACTTAGTGACTTACCATTTTTATGGTTCCGTAGTTCATAACTCGGAACCCATAAAGATTCGTCATGTCCTCGATCTACAGCTCAAACGTTTGGTGCTAGAATGACGAAACTTTGCATGAATATGTATTGTTATTACGTCGACAAAGTGCTCCAATAAAATATTTTTATTTGGGGTACCTCCCTTACTCGTAAAGTGGGGATGATTTATTTTTCCGCGCCTACCCCATCGTGTGGGGTATCATTAGATAAGTCTTTTAAAAACATTGTGAGGTTGCTATCCACTAACCATTTTTCTTTAGAAATAAGGCGCCCCCCCCCTCTAAAAGCCAAACGCCTGGCTCAAAAAATTTGATAAAATTCATTATAGTAGTCCATATATTGAACTTTCAAGGAAAACTATAGCGGATTAGTAATTTTTATTTCAGAAGTTAAAGGAGCCTAACTTGTTAAATGCACTCACTTGGAAATCTAACAATTATCTATTTGACACGATTTTAAATCTAACTACCACTAAGGCCCTGCGCGCACGGGAAACTTTTGTCACTGTGACTGTTTTGTCACTTTCATTATGTCTATAGAATTATATGGAGAATAATGGAGATGCGCGCACGTTGCGACGTGACAATCGGATGACAAAACTGTTTTGTGCCTGCGAACGATCCTGCGACAAAACTGTCACCGCGCCGCTAGATTTAGGCCCTGCGCGCACGGGAAACTTTTGTCACTGTGACTGTTTTGTCACTTTCATGATGGCTGTAGAATTATATGGAGATGCGCGCACGTTGCGACGTGACAATCGGATGACAAAACTGTTTTGTGCCTGCGAACAAGCCTGCGACAAAACTGTCACCGCGCCGCTAGATTTAGATACAAGCGCGCGCACGAGTGACGAAACAGTTTCTGCCCGTGCCCTAAGCCAAAAGCGGAAAGCGGAAAGGACTAACTTTTTATTTATATTTTCAGACAACAGGGGATTCTGTTTGAAATAGCATTGTAATCAAAACAGAAGTGTCTCCTAGTGTTCAATCACCACATTATCATAAAGGGTCTAAGCAGTATGCCTTGAAGTTGTTCTAATAAAATATTCAAGGTTTTCTTCGAAATTACTAGAGCTTGAATTGTTATAGAGAAAATGAAATATGATATAATTTGTTTAATTTAACACTGGTTGAAAGATTACCAGATGTTATTTAATTTTGAGAATGACACAATGATCGAAGATTCAATGTTTCGGCCCAAAAAATTTAATTTTGTACTGAATCGATTTTTACCCTTGAAAATCGACTGTCGATTTTTTGTGTTGGTATAAAAAAATATTTACAATAGTTACAATTAGCTGAATGTATTAATTTGATAGGTAATAAAAATAATTCTTATAGTCGAATTCCTTGAACTAAAAAATCGATGATTTTACTGATAAGAGATCCCACAGATTGTTTAATGAATATTTTTGTTTTTCATAAAATGGATTTATATTTATATTGGAAATACAGAAAAGATATAGAATCGATCCTTTAGAAATCGTTTTTTTCAATAATCGATTCTTCATGTACTGATTCGAATCGAATCAAAAATCCGTACAAAATAGTTTATCCTAACGCCATTTTCCGTGCCCCGCTCTCCGCTTACTTTTGATGCCCGCTGGCGATAAGCAAATATATATAGTATATAGAAGAAGTGGAAAGAAGACCAGCACTTTACGAGAAAAGATTAAAAGAATATTCTGACATATGATAAATACTAGGCATGCCTTTTAAGTTCTGTCGTTTCCATATTTATAGGCAGTTTTGAATTTGGAACAGAATATTCGAATGTGTTTAAATATTGAATCTCAAAACATTTTAAATACACCTTCTTTAAAGTGGAATAAATGTTATAATTAGTGGTTTGAGCGAAGGGAAAAGTGTACTAAACTATGTGGTAAATACTTTGAAAATATGCTGTAATTCATTAAAACTTTCTACACTCATTCGAAAACTTTTACGCCGTATGAATGCGCAAATAATGACTGTCTCCTCCAAATGCATATCGTTAAATGAACCATGGATTTACAAAAATGTTTCGTGACTGTCATTCGCCGTTTGCGCACCCAGATTTTAAGACGCGACGCGACATGACAAAAACTTTTTTGTCGCAGCGACAAAAGTCACCCGTCAGCGCACTGCTTAAGGCCCTGCGCGCACGGGAAACTTTTGTCACTGTGACTGTTTTGTCACTTTCATTATGGCTGTAGAATTATATGGAGATGCGCGCACGTTGCGACGTGACAATTGGATGACAAAACTGTTTTGTGCCTGCGAACAAGCGTGCGACAAAACTGTCACCGCGCCGCTAGAGTTTGATAGAAGCGCGCGCACGAGTGACGAAACAGTTTCTGCCTGTGCCCTAAGCCAAAAGCGGAAAGCGGAAAGGATTAACTTTTTATTTATATTTTCAGACAACTTGAAATAGCATTGTAATCAAAACAAAAGTGTCTCCTAGCGTTCAATCACCACATTATCATAAAGGGTCTAAGCAGTATGCATTGAAGTTGTTCTAATAAAATATTCAAGGTTTTCTTCGAAATTACTAGAGCTTGAATTGTTTTAGAGAAAATGAAATATGATATAATTTGTTTAAGTTAACACTGGTTGAAAGATTACAAGATGTTATTTAATTTTGAGAATAACACAATGATCGAAGATTCTATGTTTCGGCCCAAAAAATTGAATTTTGTACTGAATCGATTTTTACCCTTGAAAATCGACTGTCGATTTTTTGTGTTGGTATAAAAAATATTTACAATAGTTACAATTAGCTGAATGTATTAATTTAATAGGTAATAAAAATAATTCTTATAATCGAATTCCTTGAACTAAAAAATAGATGATTTTACTGTTAAGAGATCCCACAGATTGTTTAATGAATATTTTTGTTTTTCATAAAATGGATTTATATTTATATTGTAAATACAGAAAAGATATAGAATCGATCCTTTAGAAATCGTTTTTTTATAAATCGATTCTTCATGTTCTGATTCGAATCGAATCAAAAATCCCTACAAAATAGTTTATCCTGACGCCATTTTCCGTGCCCCGCTCTCCGCTTACTTTTGATTGCCCGCTGGCGATAAGCAAATATATATAGTATATAGAAGAAGTGGAAAGAAGACCAGTACTTTACGAGAAAAGATTAAAAGAATATTCTGACATATGATAAATACTAGGCATGCCTTTTAAGTTCTGTCGTTTCCATATTTAACGGCAATTTTGAATTTGAAACAGTTCTATATTCGAATGTGTTTAAATTTTGAATCTCAAAACATTTTTAACACCCCAACTTTAAAGTGGAATAAATGTTATAATTAGTGGTTTGAGCGAAGGGAAAAGTGTACTAAACTATGTGGTGAATACTTTGAAAATATGCAGTAATTCATTAAAACTTTCTGCAATCATTCGAAAACTTTTACGACGTATGAATTCGCAAATAATGACTGTCTCCTCCAAATGCATATCGTTGAATGAACCATGGATTTACAAAAATGTTTCGTGACTGTCATTCGCCGTGTGCGCACTCAGATTTTAAGACGCGACGCGACATGACAAAAACTTTTTTGTCGCAGCGACAAAAGTCACCCGTCAGCGCACTGCTTTAGATACAAGCGCGCGCACGAGTGACAAAACAGTTTCTGCCCGTGCCCTAAGCCAAAAGCGGAAAGGACTAACTTTTTATTTATATTTTCAGACAACAGGGGATTCTGTTTGAAATAGCATTGTAATCAAAACAGAAGTGTCTCCTAGCGTTCAATCACCACATTATCATAAAGGGTCTAAGCAGTATGCCTTGAAGTTGTTCAAAAAAAATATTCAAGGTTTTCTTCGAAATTACTAGAGCTTGAATTGTTTTAGAGAAAATGAAATTTGATATAATTTGTTTAATTTAACACTGGTTGAAAGATTACCAGATGTTATTTAATTTTGAGAATGACACAATGATCGAAGATTCAATGTTTCGGCCCAAAAAATTGAATTTTGTACTGAATCGATTTTTACCCTTGAAAATCGACTGTCGATTTTTTGTGTTGGTATAAAAAAATATTTACAATAGTTACAATTAGCTGAATGTATTAATTTGATAGGTAATAAAAATAATTCTTATAATCGAATTCCTTGAACTAAAAAATCGATGATTTTACTGATAAGAGATCCCACAGATTGTTTAATGAATATTTTTGTTTTTCATAAAATGGATTTATATTTATATTGTAAATACAGAATAGATATAGAATCGATCCTTTAGAAATCGTTTTTTTCAATAATTTAGTTTAAGTCTAAGAAAGTTTTTGTCATGTCGCGTCGCGTCTTAAAATCTGAGTGCGCACACGGCGAATGACAGTCACGAGACATTTTTGTAAATCCATGGTTCATTTAACGATATATGCATTTGGAGGAGACAGTCATTATTTGCGAATTCATACGGCGTAAAAGTTTTCGAATGAGTGTAGAAAGTTTTAATGAATTACAGCATATTTTCAAAGTATTCACCACATAGTTTAGTACACTTTTCCCTTCGCTCAAACCACTAATTATAACATTTATTCCATTTTAAAGAAGGGGTATTTAAAATGTTTTGAGATTCAATATTTAAACACATTCGAATATAGAACTGTTCCAAATTCAAAACTGCCGTTAAATATGGAAACGACAGAACTTAAAAGGCATGCCTAGTATTTATCATATGTCAGAATATTCTTTTAATCTTTTCTCGTAAAGTGCTGGTCTTCTTTCCACTTCTTCTATATACTATATATATTTGCTTATCGCCAGCGGGCATCAAAAGTAAGCGGAGAGCGGGGCACGGAAAATGGCGTTAGGATAAACTATTTTGTAGGGATTTTTGATTCGATTCGAATCAGTACATGAAGAAGCGATTATTGAAAAAAACGATTTCTAAAGGATCGATTCTATATCTTTTCTGTATTTACAATATAAATATAAATCCATTTTATGAAAAACAAAAATATTCATTAAACAATCTGTGGGATCTCTTATCAGTAAACAACACAAAAAATCGACAGTCGATTTTCAAGGGTAAAAATCGATTCAGTACAAAATTCAATTTTTTGGGCCGAAACATTGAATTTTCGATCATTGTGTCATTCTCAAAATTAAATAACATCTGGTAATCTTTCAACCAGTGTTAAATTGAACAAATTATATCATATTTCATAAAACAATTCAAGCTCTAGTAATTTCGAAGAAAACCTTGAATATTTTATTAGAGCAACTTCAAGGCATACTGCTTAGACCCTTTATGATAATGTGGTGATTGAACACTAGGAGACACTTCTGTTTTGATTACAATCCTATTTCAAACAGAATCCCCTGTTGTCTGAAAATATAAATAAAAAGTTAGTCCTTTCCGCTAAGTTTTCTCCATTCACAATGAGGATGGTCACTAAAGTCGTCACAAAATAAAGAGCCCGGTAAACGATCAAATTTGTTTGACAAACGCGTCAAACACAGCAGCACACGATCAAATAATTTGACAAACACGTAAATTTGTCAAATTTGATCGTTTATAGGGCCCATTAGAAGCCCGTTTTGACATTTGTCATCGTGTTTTTTAATCAACGATTAATTCGTGTTTTTGAGTGAATTTTTTGACATTCAAATTCATAATCCTATTTAATTACTATGTTACCCATACACTATCACAACGCGTATCATAAATAAACATCAAGTTTAATTTTATATTGAAAAAATACACTCAAAAATACTAATTAATCGTTGATTAAAAACACGATGACAAATGTCAAAACGGGCTTCTTATTTTGTGACGACTATAGTCTTGGATTCTAGTTAAGCTTTAAAATTATTATAATAGTTTGCGAATAAATAAAACTCTCAATAATAAATATCAATTATTTTATCACAGAGAATCACATTGTGTTATACAACATATTTACGTGGCTAGTACAAAATATCCCTTACAATGATCCTGGTCTATGCACAGATTATATTGATAAATACATACAAGTTTATGAATTAATAAGGACATATTACTATAAAATACAATATTTGTTCAACAGATAAGTTCTGTATATCAACTACAAAAATAAGAGGCATAATAACGGACCACAGTGAAGCCATGTATGAATGTTTGTATGGTTCACCGAAGAGCATAAACTACTCCACCAATTTTAATAAATGCGTTGTTAATAGATTAGTTATAAGGGCCCGGGTAACAAAGGCTATATAAATTTTATCAAAAGTTTATAAGTAGGTTTTAAAAAACTTTTTCATTTTATATTTGATAGCAAATTAAGAAGGGCTACATTTCGCCTCAACATTTTTGCAGTTGACTCTTTATAATAGTTTAAAATTAATTGCACACAAATAACAACGACATATAGTTTATCGATAAAATATTTCGTTACATAGACTACAGACAGATTATAATAGTTCATTCGATTGAAAAAAAATGTTGACCTTATTTAGCGAGTGCCGTACACTAGCTAAATATTTTTTTCTTTTAAATCGATTGAACTTTACAACACAGTACACAAGAACTAAGATAATATTGCAAAATATAATTATTGTTAATCTTAAGTGACATAAAATTTAGTCGATTAGTATAGTGCAAAAGTGACAATTGTGGACACAAAATAAAAGTTACATCGAAGACAAAAATATGTTTACACTCCTAAAAAAATAAATAAATTCGAAAAAAAAGAAGATGGCACTTTTACCTTGTGTCTTAACTACGAGTATAATTAAAATATGTACTGTGATTTAAAAATAAAACCTTTATCCAATTATTTATAAACGTTATTTAAATTTAAACACGAAGCTGTCTTATTTTGAACTTTCAAGTTGTGAGTTTAAAGTTGAAAACAACATAATTTAAATGTAAATAATGTTTATGAATAAGGTGAATAATATCTATATTTAACGGTTTATACAGAAAAACAATTACAGAGTATTGTTCTATAAATAAAAATGCGAATACGTATAAAATCAATTTTAGTATATACATTAAAGTACGTGTTATTGTCTATATACAACTATATATATAAAACTTGGACAGGATTAGGTTATTTAAAGATTTGATACACCAATGTACATACATTTTAAATATTGTGTAGCTTATTGCAGTACAGTAACATTCTACAACTTTAAACGTATTACATTCTCGAGTCTTACTTGTGTGGGATAGAGCATTGACATTTATTACTACTGTTATTGAAGTTTTTAATTATAGGGACCTTATATACGTGGGTGGTCTGAAAAGTTGCCAACCTAACGATGGTTTTAGTATTTTTTTTACATAGTCTCCTTGAACTCTAAATACTTCTCCCAGCGATTTACAACTTAGTTCGCTATTTTTATTAACGAGTGCTGATATTTTCACGCTGAGATCGGAACTTTTTTAGAACATATAAGTCGTAATTTCTTATCAAGTTTCAATTACAATTTTGATCGATTATGTTCACTGACATTCCTAGGAGGAAATGGGTGTTGTTCTGTCATTTCATATTGTTAACTTATTACATTAGTCTTAGTTCAAATTAACAATATATGTACCTACATACCCCATAATGTTTCGAGTGTGAGACACTCATGGGAGATTAGTTGTTCCGTCCCAAAATCTCTAAAGTTAACACACAATAGCGGTGGGTTGCGATGTATTTAAAAAACCGTGTTATACAGCACTTTATTAAAATGTCAATTCCTCTACTGTGTTCAGAGGGCCAGCAATATATTTGGTCAAGGAAATGTTAAATGAATTAGAAATATAGGTAACATTTCAACTGACTACAGTTGACCATCTAAACTACGGTACGTAGTTTTCACAAGTTTTGCTAATATTATTATTATTTCCAACGGTTGTAGTTAACTTGTGATTATTTTACATTCCTATAAATTTTAAATAATTCGTATCCGTGATTTAAACATTCATAACTTTTCAAACACACGCTTTTCATTTTTGTAGACCTGACAATGTTGCCATAGGGCACATTACCCTTTAAAAAAAGTAATTCCTTCGCGTACGAATCACGTGGAGCCTCCCAAACATACAACATGATTAAAATTGTTCTTACCTTTAATAAATATCGAAACATTTTATTTCAAAACTTTTTTATGATCCCTTATCGTTCATTTTGATTTTTTTGATCATTGCCACAAACAGAAATATTTTTTATACAGCAAAAAAAAGTATATAAAAAATAAGATAAGGAAAGTCGCACACAAAATAGTTTTCATCTAACTTTTAAGATATCGATGTTGAAAGCTGTGTTGTGATGCTGAAGCCTATAAGTTCAACTCACACTGGCTCAGACTTCAAGTGTCGTGACGCAACACGTATAGCATATTCATCTTTATTTTCCCTTCACTAAGGTACAAATTTGTGTTATGCAAATATGGGATCGCGCGTCAACGCTTCGACTCTGCGCCAACGTGAGTTGAGCCTTAGTCGATTGTCTCAATTATACGATTATTTGATTGAACCAACGTTAATATTTTAAGCATCACTATTATTTCAAATCAATTAACGTTAATATATCCCATATTGAGTACCTTAGTTCATATCCCTACATTTTTGGTATATAGTACTTTAACTACAATTAAAAAAAAACTTATTCAGTACCGATTAATAAATGTGATGGTGCATCAAGTTACTGGCCACACGTTTACACACACATGCTAAATTCTTAAATATAAATAATTTTACAACATAATTCGTAAGATACAATGTACAGACTCCAAATTTCAGTACAGACGGCTAATTCTCGTAATAAAAGTTCGGTCACAACTTTTCATAAATATCATTAATGATTCGCCAACTGTCATAAAAAACATCTGCGTGGTAAAATATTACAACTTCCACGCAACGGTTCCAGTCAAGCTATATAAATCTGTTAAATTCTCTAAATGAATAACCACATACATTTTCAAAAAAAGCCTTACTTTTTAATTAACTATCTGTAAAACATTACAAGTCATAATCAGAGATCGGAATTGGTGTGTGAAAATACCTAAAGTTTGCAGTAAGTTTGCAATAATAATATGGAGCTGTTACAACCACTGTTCTTGCAATTGAAATAAATGTTTTTAGTTTATTTTTTTATGCAGTGCAGGTTTAATAATTTAAAAAAAAGGCGACTTCAAAACTATGTAAAGACGCGAAAATGTTCGTTTTCCTTGCATCAACCTGTAGCAAAACTTTTTAACTTAAGAGAAAAAAAGAAATTAAAACCGCATTAGCATTTTGCAGATATATAAAATTCTGTGTTTGACCGACAACGACCGTTTGGGACTAAAAGACCGAATTTTAACCGGAAAAGTACAAAACAAAAATTTATTTAGAACTGTATTAGCAGAAAATTTATTTAGAACTGTATTTAGCAGCTTGTAAATGTTTATAGTTCGGTGTTTCAAAGGTAAGGAACATGTAAAAAAAAAAAACTAAACCGGTAAAATTCAAACCCGGTTTAACTTAAGTGGTTGTAACAGCTCCATATTATGTCCCGCTGCAAACTTTAGGTATTTTCACACACCCAATTCCGATCTCTGGTCATAATGACAAGGTTCTTGCGCATTAGCAATTTGCGGGGCTCATACGGTAAATCACACCCAGTAGTTAAGCGTGTAATACTAGTGTATTCGGTTCCTAAATCTTAAAAGTTCATTTAAGTTTGTGGTGGGTTCCTTTAGGAAAAATAATAATTTAAAAGCGTATCCGTAATCAACGGTGGAAGTTTTATCAGATTAGTGATTAAATTGTATTGTAACGGAAAATTGGATTACCTATCCAATTTTCCGTTACAATACAATTCGAGATAGTATTAATAATAAGTATTTTACAATTTTAATTGGGAAATAGTTATTTTATGACAGTTGTTGATCTGAACTGAATTGTGATCAAATTTTAATATGAGAATTGGCATTCAACCTGTCTTTTTATTAAGACAGCTTCAATAAAAAACCTTGTTTCTGAGATCATGGCATGAAAGCCAGAATAGAGGGTAGGACCTCTAAATCTCCAGATGTAATGTCGACCACTCACTCACCAATACAGTATAGCCTTCTCTTGGTAAAATAATTTTCAAAATCGGTTCAGTAGATCCGAAGATCACCCCTTACAACGTCACAAACTCACATACTTGACGTCTTTATATATTAATAAAACATATATAACATACTCTAATCTCATCATAGTAATAGCAGTAAGACATTTATACCAGTGCATTTGATTATAACAATATTGTGATGTGACAAAGGACTGATTATTGGTTCTCACCTGATTTGACATACTCGATATAATTTAGCTCGAAATATATATATATATATACATATATATATATATATATGTAGGATTCAGTATATTCGTCCTTGTACATGATTTAGCTAATAAATTTTATAGAACAATAAAAAAATTTCTTTCAAAAAAATACAATTTCCACATAAGGAATACATTCCTGTGTCGCGGGGGACTTCACAAACTCACAAATAACGGTAAAAAAAACATCAGGACTCAGAATAACCATTTGTGGATCTCACAAAGTGTTATTCCGTGTAGAATTGCAATAAAAATAAACAAAATTCGACCTTCTTGTAACAGTTGTAGAATATTTTTTCCATTTTGACAACATATATTTTTTCCTCTATGAGAGTTCAAATCCTGTGTTGCTGTTGACGGCATATCGAAGTTTATCGCGTAATGTACTTCGTTTCTGATAATTTGGTAGTTTGAGTAAATTAAAGCAGGTAGAAGATGTTGGAAGACGATTCAAAGGATCCTTCTTCCTGATTGTGAAGAAACCTCGGATCACACTTCCTATAACAAGACATGTGAAATTGTTACTTTCTAGGTTAAATAGAGAAGATAAAAAAATTAATTATACATTTATATGAAAGTTTCCTCATATTTTATGTTTTTAAAGTCAATCGCTTACGTTCTTATTGCATTCAAGTCTAAGTAGTATATATATATTGCAGCATCTATTCACAATGTTAAACAAATGACTGCTAAGTACACTATAATGTCTAGCGGCTATTAAGGTATTATATTTTGTAGTTTGACAAACTTTGTACTAACTACTACCAACTTATACTTATGAACCTATTAAATCAGTAAACGTACCTATTGTATCGCCAGTGTCTTCATCGTCCCCTACTTCGACACAGCGAATAGAAAACTGCGGTTTGAGATGCGCAAATCCAAGAACTGGTGGTTTTGAGCATGACGTCACGAACTGAAAACAAAGTAGAATTATTAAATTGCATTCTGTACAATCCATATTTGTATATTATGTAAGGATCAATCAAAGAAAGGTAAATTGTATAATTAGCTATTGCTCGCGGTCTCGTTAGCGTGGTTATTTCTTACTACACGTTTACAATTTTAAAAATAAATGACTTAATACGTATCACACCGTTCATTCTATAGGATGCGTATGTGCCATGTATGTTAATCGTCCTACCCTCATAAAGTTGAAATTTCCAAAAACCTTTCATTAGTTTGGGGGTCTGGGGGATTCATCATTATCATCATCGTCAGCCTGTTTGGGCACTATAGGCCACTCCAATTGTAATCCACTTGGTTCGATTCTTTTCGGTTTTTACAACACAATATAGTTTAAAAAAAAAACGAAAATTTTCTAATAGCTTATAGCTATCAAAAACCTTTCATTAGTTTGGGGGTCTGGGGGTTTCATCATTATCATCATCGTCAGCCTGTTTGGGCACTATAGGCCACTCCAATTGTAATCCACTTGGTTCGATTCTTTTCGGTTTTTACAACACAATATAGTTTAAAAAAAAAACGAAAACTTTCTAATAGCTTATAGCTATCAAAAACGGTTACAAGCAAACGAATATACAGGCGAAGATAACAAAAGGCGTGTTAAAAAGAAACATCTGGCAAAATTAGGCTCTTCTTTGATGGAGTAATACTGACTGACTAAATGTCATAATGTATGTTTATTGACTATAATTCCAGATGTTCTTAGTTCAATGTAGTGGCAAGGCCATCCTCCACTAGCGCCTTACCTTGAGGAACATGGCCCGCTCCTGTTCGCTGAAGTCCCGCTGCAGCACGTCCCAGAGCCAGCACACGACGCGGTGCGAGTCGTGGAACCCGCCGTAGTAGTGCGTGTTACCTTACCTTGAGGAACATGGCCCGCTCCTGTTCGCTGAAGTCCCGCTGCAGCACGTCCCAGAGCCAGCACACGACGCGGTGCGAGTCGTGGAACCCGCCGTAGTACTGCGTGTTGCCTTACCTTGAGGAACATGGCCCGCTCCTGTTCGCTGAAGTCCCGCTGCAGCACGTCCCAGAGCCAGCACACGACGCGGTGCGAGTCGTGGAACCCGCCGTAGTACTGCGTGTTGCCTTACCTTGAGGAACATGGCCCGCTCCTGTTCGCTGAAGTCCCGCTGCAGCACGTCCCAGAGCCAGCACACGACGCGGTGCGAGTCGTGGAACCCGCCGTAGTACTGCGTGTTGCCTTACCTTGAGGAACATGGCCCGCTCCTGTTCGCTGAAGTCCCGCTGCAGCACGTCCCAGAGCCAGCACACGACGCGGTGCGAGTCGTGGAACCCGCCGTAGTACTGCGTGTTGCGCCGCAGGTCGCGCAAGTCCAGGGGCACGTTGTCACCGCTTATTAGACGTTGTAACTGAAACAATTTATAAAACTTTCACATCCACAAGCTACATACCAACAACATAGCCTATAAATCTGTCGCTTCACATAGCCCTATAAAGGCGATAAGGATCTACTGCATCACGTAGGTCTGACCGGTTGGATAGGGTTTTGTCTAAAGTTTACCATATTCTTATAGCACTTTTATTTAAATGCAGTGTGCTTCTTTAGTTGTCTCTCACAATACCATGGAATGAACAAGGGTAGTGATACTCCGTGTTCTTCTAATCATAAAACTTTATTTCCTGAAAAAATATGCATTGCATGCGGCATTTTTATTCACTCAATGGGCTTACGTAGATTTATTAAAACTGTTGAGGAAACATTAAAATTGTAATGGCTCTATTAAAATTACATTTAACCGTCTTGGCTGATCGGTTATTAATATTAATGTCGCTAAATACCCAAAACGTTAGTAAACTTTCGGTTTTTATAAACAAATATAATTATTCAGCATTTATTTTACCACAAACAAATACATCTTGATATGTAATGTTAGCTAAGAAAAAATATAAAAACGTAACTTACCTCTGGCGTAGAAAATAGAGATAGCCATTCAGGATTTATAATCGTTCTAAATCCTTTGATAAAAGCATTGGTTTGGTCTTTGATCTGCGTGTGCATTCTGAAGTGAGCCATTAGATGGATGTAGTTGATTCTATAAATGAAATTACATTTATTTATTGTATATTAACTACTCCACACAAAACATACACTAGATATCATACATAGAACTACCCGATATGCACATAAAATTTTATGAGAATCGATCAAGCCGTTTCGGGGGAGTTTCACTTTAAACACCGCGACACGAGAAATTTATTTATAAAAGATAATATCTGCTGCGTAGTTAGCTGTATGTCGCTAAGACTGGCCGGGATAGTCGAAGTCGGCTAGGAGTACATTATCATAGCAGTACAAAACATGTAGAGTTTGTGAAACAGAACTATATTTATACATTTCTACTAACTTGTTTTCATTGGTGACTGGGACAGCTTTACCACCGGGCACTAGTTCATGGGTCACTATTTCTCCCAACCTCTCTTCATCCACAGAAAATGTTAGCTCTAATGACGATATATCACCCTGAAACCAATTTGCATAATATTGAACATGAAAGAAAAAAGACTTCTAAAATAATAATAAAAAGAATCTTATTTAAAAAACTTTTAGGATTAATTAACGCGGGGCACGAAGTAATTGCGACGGCAAGGCTCGTTATGCAGTATTGGCATAAGCGACATCACGGGACCCTCTCATACCGGTTGAGGTGGTTCTTGAAAACGATGCTATGGAGATCTCCTGTGTCTGATTGGCAAGAAGCCAATGTCTGACCACCGTCATTGTGGTGGCCGGATTGACATAACTACGAGTAGGTCTCCCCCAGATACGGCAATAAAAATGAAGAAAGTATCGTGAGGATTGACTTGAGAGTTGAGACACTCTTGTGCTGATGCAGGTGATCATTGAGAAAATTTGCTTCAGAGATTTTCGGTACCTTAAAATTAAACCTTCTAAAGATTTATATAATAACTAGTTGACCCAGCGAACTTCGTACCGCCCAAGTTTAAAATTCTAGAACTTGATCGCAGCGCCACCTACCGGGTCCAATTGCGAATCTAAACCATTCCCAGATCCCCTTGAACACACACAAAAAATTTCATCAAAATCGGTCCAGTCGTTTGAGAGAAGTTCAGTGACATACACACTCACACAAGAATTATATATATAAAGATACTCTCTCTCGCTTTTGCCCATTAAGCATGTTGTGTGTGCCCATGTTCTTTTACAAGAATCAAAGTATCTCTATGCCAAATGTCATTGAAATCACTGCAGCGGTTTAGCCGTGAAAGCGTAATAAACAACATTCGAATTTATAAGTATGTACGTTAAGTTCTTACTTGAAAGTGTTTGATATAAGTAAGACTTCTATAGAGGTCTCTGTCTAGTGAGGGTAGCTCATCGATCCAGCTGTACAAAGCTTGCTGCGTCTGGCCCAGCACTTGAGACAGGAAGAATGATGCGAATGGGACGTCTACCACTATGCCCTGTAACAATATATTATATTAGTACATTTTACATGCTTTATGAACATTTTTTGTTTATTTTTTGTACTTGTAACCTCTCAAATTTAAAATGTACTGTATATTTTTTGAGTTTCCTAAAAAAAAATATATTAAGATATTTCGAGTATGTCAAACCACTTTATTCGGTAGTAAAACCAAACAATAAATATCATCATCATCATCAGCCCATCTCAGTCCACTGCTGGACATAGGCCTCTCCCATTGCACACCACTTTGATCGATTTTGGGGTTCTCGCATCCAGTCCCTGTCAGCCATCCTGCTCAAATCGTCACTACACCTGGCCTATGGGCGTCCTACACTACGTTTGCCGAGTCGCGGTCTCCACTCCAGAAATCTTCTACTCCAATAAATATTCTAATTCTAAATATGTACATAATGTAATACAGAACGTGTCCACGTGGTTGTTGTTTGTTCATAATATCTCAACACAATAACTTATCAATCGACTGTCATGATTCTTAAGCTATTATATAGCTTTTATCGCGGACTTTGAGCGCGGCGACCGAATCAAGAAATTCCGTAACGAAAAACCCTAACACCCTCTATAAGGATAGAGATATGATTGTAACTGCAGTGCGACAAGGATGTGGCGGCTCCATGCTCTATAGGCAGATTAGCGCTGCTGATTGCTGCTGCCACCTGCCGTTATCCGTTGCCTTGACAACACAGTCATTCTAGATTCTTCTTTATTTATTCCTTCTATTCTTCCTAAGATATGCTCATATTACTATTATGATCTCTGTTGTCATTGGCTTTCGGTTAATAGGATGATTAGATTGTTTGGCAATAATATTGTTAGAATGTATGTTGGTAAAAAGACAGTGTTTATTGTTTTGTAAACTTGAATTAATATCAAAGAAGAAAAATACTGCATAGATAAAAATAAATTAATAATTATCATTGCATAAGTTGATAAAAATGTTCGGCAATAGCTTTACCGCGACAGCCTCAGATTGTCACACGACTTTTTTTATTTTCCTAACTAACGCAACACACTTTTTTTCTATAGTTGAATGGACGATTACGTCTTACTAGATTTTATTTATCTGTATGTAACTATTTAAAAGTGAATGTTACCTCATACACGGCCTTGCCCAACATTCGTCCGATAAACTCGAACAGTTGTAGATGGTTCTCTTGTAGACACGACGTCGGCGAGGGGTATAGACGCTCTTCGCTCGTCACTCGGAACAAATTGAGCGACGGGTCGAATACTCGTTTTATTGTTTCTTCCAGGAATTCTGCCAACAAACATATTTGTTATATTTCAGATTTCAAGTTATAAATATAGTATCGGAAGTTTTAAATTATTGTTCAAACTTTGTACAATAATATAGTTGCTTATGATTTCGAAAAACAATAATTACAGACACATATCTAGCATTAAAATAAAACCAAAACTATTATTTCAAGTAGGCCTTTCTAGGCACTTTCGAAACATGCAAGCGTGTCGAGCTAAACCCACAGGCGTGCACAATTCAAAAGCGTTAGGACAAACCCGGCACTCACTAGAAATTCCATAAATTAATCTTTTATAATAAGCTGATTTACAATTTTCGTGCACATTATTACTTATGTTTCTTACATAATTAAAAAAAATATAGGATTTTACATACAACGCCATCTAGTACCAAATTAAGCAGAGCTTGAATTATGGGTACAGCACATAGAAAACACCCAGACTTCAAAACCAATATTTGCGGATCATACAAACATTAGGTCGGATCCGAGAATCGAACCTGAGACATCTTGATCAGCAGCCGCATACGCTAACAACTAGACCAACAAGGCACCGGTCTTTTTAAAAATAGATAGGATGTATTATCCCAAGTACGTGGGCGATCGAGATTTGCTGGATTGTATATTGTTAAACCGCGACATACCTCAAGTACTTGAAGTGTTGTTGAAAGAGTAGTATAGATATTGCATGTAATATTAAGAGTAATAAAGAAAAACGCATGAAAACTCGAAAGCTATGACTAATCTAGATCGATTGTTTACGCCCGAAAATTTTTTTGTCCAAGATATACGTTTTCGGCCTCTACCTCGTCTCCCTTGAATTTTCCCTTCAATAATTAATTTTATTATATTATATTTAATATTTTATTATATTTAGAGTACTTGAAAAAGGTAGAATTAATTGAAACTATAAAAAGAGGAAAGCAGCTTATTTCGGACATGTTTATTGATCGTTTAAAACTAACTATTTTGCCCGCGAACCCGCCCGCGTGTATATCGGTTATCGCGTTAAAAAGTAGCCTATATTATTTCCCAAGGTTCCGTCTATCTATATAGGTACCTAACTTCATCAAAATCGGTTCAGCGGTTTAGGCGTGAAAGCGTAACAGACAGAGTTACTTTCGCATTTATATAGTAGCAGTGGGGATAGTAAAGTGTATTGTACCTTTGAAGACGCCGTCCTGGTCGATGCCGGCCTCGTCAAGCCCCTGCTCGTTGATGAAGCGCACGCGCACCTGCGCCTTGAGCGCGCGGCTGGGCAGCGCGGCGAGCTGCCGGTAGCCGTCCTCCACCAGCCGCGCGCGCCGCACCGTCACCAGCGTCGAGCGCCCGCCGCACGCGCGCTCCGTCAGACCGAGCACCACCTGCACCACACACACCAACACACACATATATAATATATTCCGACCAATTTCGGCCATGGCGACCACTTCGACCCCTTAAAAGGCTTCGCACTGATGCGCCCGGAGATGGCTTATATAGCCGATTTTTGTTGCAAACTCCCTTGCACAAAGTGGGCAAGTGAGCTTACCGCTCTCATTATTATAGTGAATGGCAGCAAGTGGACGGGATTTAAGCTCATCGCGCTTGGCGTCGAGATCAGCTAAACGCTGTTCCTCAAATTCGCGGATTCGCTTATTTACAGTCTCGCGCCATTCCGGTCGCGGTACTGCAAAACTCTCCCAGCAAGAGGGCTCTATATTGCAACTTTTCATATGACGATTTAGAACATCTTTATATCTGAGGGGTTATCCGCCATTCTTTCGTTTGCCCTCCTCTAGCTCAGAGCAGAAGATGCGCTTCGCCACTCTCTCTTCCGCCATCCGTGATACGTCACCACACCACCTAAAAGTTGCCGACGCATCAGATATGTACCCTCACACATACCTATACCTTAGAGGTATACAACATTAAAATTGAGAAAGTTATAATAAAGGCAGAATAATTAACTTAGCTGTATTTTATATAATAAATAGAGGGAAGTATATAATCTACACATAATTATGATAAATCTATCTTTAATCTAACATCATTTGAGATCCTATACCCTGTTAATAGTTTTAAATCTCTTCTGTTAATATTTATGCATTGTATATCTATTTTCATAGGCGACGTAGGACTTAATGCTTATACCATTACGTAAAACTGGTTCTTGGGATTTTAATGGTATAATAAACGTAATTTCGACAAAATGTGGAGTTACTATTGTATACCTCTGAGGTACAGATATATCTAGATACTTCTTCTATCGTCTTGTTGGTCTAGTGGTTATCGTATGCGACTGCTGATCAAGAGGTCTAGGGTTCGATTCCCGAGTAGGACCAAATGTTTGAGTGATCCGCAAATATTTGTTTAGGACATTAGACATTGCAAAGAACATATTTAAGCTTGTGATTGGCTAAAAATTATTATATTACCTTTTCATCAGCGACGGCACGTCTGAACAGTCTAACTCGTTCTCCATGCGCTATTATATGCGGCGTTTTTTGTAACAAAACCTGCAACATAATTATGTATGATGAAGATAATATAATCTGAATGTGTGTTTAAGTAATCGCAGTGATTTTTTAGTAATTCATACCTTTTTGTTTACTTTTGTTACATGTTAGGGTTTATTTAATTCGGAAAATAAACCTTTTGCCGACTTATAGAAACTTGATCACAAACACACATAGAACAATACATAATACAGAACCATCGTCCTTAACGATCGCAGAGGTCGCTGGGTTAGCTTAGATCACGATATTTATGGATATTTATCGCACTCTAGCTCAAATTGAACGGACTCGTGATCGATAAGGACAGCTTATACTATAAGGGGCAATGCCCTACCTTAAAAAGTCCTCATCCCTATGTGAAAGGTACCTATTTTATTTTACTTCTGCCCTACCTGTAACCTATGTTGCCTTACCTTAAATTCAACTCTAGCTACAGCTCTGTATACGCTAAAGGTTTAAAGTAATAAAAACGAACCTGTTGAGGTTTTTTGCCCTTCTCCAAGTCGTGTATGAACTGTCCCTCTCGTATTTCCCTGACGAGCCAGTGGTTGGCGGGCGTGTACGAGCGCCGACAGTCGCGACGGTACAACACCAACAGCAGCGTATGCAGAGAACTGAATAACTCGTTACTTTGAATTGTTTTCAGATCTACAACCAAAGATGCCTATTACTATATCTAATAAATATTTCAACTTTTATCTATTCTAACTCTTGGCAAAAAAGCAGTAAAAACTATAAAATATATGTATTAAATACTAACTTTATAGGCATCGGTCTTGGAGTTGAGACCATAAATTTTAACTTACAATAAATCTGGTGTACTATACTGCAGTACTGAATTTCGGCTGGAATCTAACTAAAAGGCGCTTTCTGGTATGTACTAGAAATCACTAGTCACACATCCCAATGTCGAATAGTAGGAAAAACATTTTTAATTGTTTTGCAAAAAGGATTCTTAGAAGGTCTCAACAGCCTTTAACAGTCCACTCCTGGACATAGGTCTCTACTTAGCAAGGAAGTTTTGGCCTCTTTTATCACCATAGCCGGACAGGTTGGTATAGAGTTGTTATGAAGTTTTCCTTCTCTTTGCATTGATGTTTTCCTGCGTAGTTTGCACCTTTACGACACCCACAGGATGAATAGGAATCGTGAAACTCTATATTTTTAATCCATCAACACATGGATGTACTTAACTATCTATATTTAAAGCAATTTGTATTCTAATATAATTTATCATCATTATAGAGAAAACTGATAAAACTTACCAAACAATTGTCCCATAATAGATTTATAAACGAACATGTTCAGAAACAGAGACATGTTCACAAAGTCTTGCAACTTGAACGGGTTCTGTTGCTCATACATTTCCATATCATCTAATATCCTGGAAAGAAACACATATAAGTTAACTAAACTCAGAACAGACAGGTGGATTATGTTTGTTATTGTAGATGGTACAAATAACTTTACTATTGAAAAGGATTATATGTTCACATAGGGCAACACTGTAGGGAGTGCCGTACATAGGCGTTTCCCTATGTCAAAGTATAAGCCCAAATAGGCCTAATACCACAGAATGTGTGTGTGTGTGTGTGTGTGTGTGTGTGTGTGTGTGTGTGTGTGTGTGTGTGTGAGAGTGTGTGTGTGTGTGTGTGACATTGTAAATGTTATCTTGTGTGAGTAGATTGTTTTTGTACGTGAAAAACGACACTGCCTTGTATGAAGAAAAACGTTTATGCTACTCCTCTCCTGTTCAACAAATCATAAAGCAATATGGGCCCTTATTGCTTTATGATTTGTTCACAATAACACAGAAAAATAAACCTGTGTTTATTGAAAATTCTTATTGTCTATCATGAGTCTGTAAAGAAGCCAGAAGCGCATGGCCAGCCTTTCAAAGAGTAAACTCCTTTTATAAAGCTTATTTCAGTTCACAAGTAGCATAAGCAACAATTTGTTTCACGAAGTACTTGATACATATCAGAATAACCAATTTGTTTATGCTATTGCATATTAATATCTGTAGGTGTATAAGTATTTCTATAATATTATTACGTTGACTCTTTCGAAATTAATACACTAAATTTTGCTAATATATACTAGACCTTTTTAATAGGACTATGTTTACATTTTCAGCAATTCAGGTGTGTTTATTGTATAAAAATACTTACGTAACATAATGCGTCATACAGTCGGCGAAAAGTATTAACATTTGAAACTCCGGCGCAGACGACTTCGTATTAACAGCTAAGAGATCAAGGAAGGATTTCAATCCACAATTTGGTCCCAATGTGCATAAAAATTGCCACAAGAAGTATAGAATTTCATCCTGATTACACAACCCTAAAAAAGATAAGAAGTTTATAATATTTTTTACTTTTGTATAATAATGTACAAGGACTGAAAGATAGATTTTTTGCATGTTTAGGAAATAGGCCTCCGGAAGCCGGGAGAATGATTCAGAAACAACTCACTAGGACGCCATAATAATAAATAAATATTTCAGACATCTTACACACAACATTATCTAGTCCCAAACTAAGCAGAGCTTGTATTATGGGTTCTAAACAACTGATACTTTTTTTTTGTAAATACATACATAATTTACATAGAAAACACTCAGACTACAAAACAAATATTTGTGGATCACACAAATACATTGACCACTGGACCAACAAGGCAGTCTGGCATGGTGTAAGTCAACATGCTGCATTGTCTTTATTGACCTCTATTCCTGGATTCTACTCATACTTACCATCAAGCAGAGTAGGATCACTTTGGTAGACTTAAATATCGTCCCCGTAGTGGGAAAATTAAATAACTCTGTTTTTGTGGTTCTGAGGTAAAATTCAACAACTCATGTTATTTACATTATTAGACATTTAACTTATCATTGACCACAGTTATTGATTTATTTACTGAGTTATTTATATTTTCCTTCAAAACATAGTGTTAGTCTGAAGGTATTTATTATTTCACCTGTCCGACAAAAATGGCTATATTTTCGGAACGGAATGCGATACGAAAATGCCAGTAAGGCTTAAATATGCGGCATGTTTAAGGTGTTTTGAAAATAAGGAAGAGTCAATTTCGCCAAAACCGGGCTTATTTAATTTTCCCACTACGGGGACGATATAAAAAAAGGATCCTCGAACAGATAACTGTCGCTACTGGTACTCAACATGTTTAAATTCATAATTATTCCATTACTTGCCTGTTAGTATGTCAAGTTTAACTTGCGTCATAGTCTGTAAAGCTGTGTGGTACATAGAACATATTAGTGCAGTCTTCGTACTGTCCGAAGATCCGAGCTTTCTGTAATTTTTGCTTGAATTTGATCTGTGAAAAACATTAGTTATGTAATATATCTTCGGCAATGTATGCATGTACTTAAAACTATCTGCTATATTATAATTATCGGTTGAACCAATTTGTATTAAAATTTGTGTTCATATCAGGTAGGTATCTTCCATGTGGTGATCGATTAAGAATACAAAGTGTATCCACTGCTGCCACCAGCTAAAATCACTGCCAAGAGAAGGAAAACTTGAAACAAACCCTTTACCAACCTGTCTGGCCAGCGTGGTATAGTAGGCCAAAACCTCCTTTGTCTATGGCAAATGGAGAGGCCTATGTCCAGCAGTGGACTGTTAAAGGCTGTTGATGATGATGATGAATCGGGTAGGTCTGAGAATCGACCTACATTTCATTTTTCATATCCCTAGGACGTGAGTGGAGCCGTGGGCATCAGCAGTGTGTATGTTCCATTGACAGAAAGAGGGAGTAAGGATACTAAATAAATTAATTCATTAATAACTAGCTGAGTCCCGCGGCTGCTGCCTATACTTAATTTTTCATCATCTTCCTAGTCTTTATTATTTCCAAGATTATTTTGGGGTCAACTACTATTTCAACCGGCGACTTGCTTACCAAAGGCGATAATCATAAATGTTCAAGACAAACGGCTTAACGTGTTCTCCAAGGCACAGACGTGAAACACCGTTAAACTGCCATATTTGGTAAGAATTTCTTTAAAATCCACAACAATTTTAGCCTAACCCAGGAATCGTAAGCAATGTGTGTGTGTGTACCCGAGATGTTGTGATCGGCAGCCGTAAATTCAGAGGCTAAACCTAATTACTCTACGTAATTTTCATCTATATTAAAATACATGTATACCCATACCTGCTAGTTCTAGCCTCAAGAGCCCTCCTGATTATAGAAGCAGGATTATTACTCTGAACTGGTGTCGACGGCTGTGAGGGTCCCGCCACTTCCTCACCACTTACACCCGCGTCTATCATTTCTTTCAATGGCATTGCGAGCAACTTCTTCAACATAGGAGCACCCCAGAGTAATGACAACTGGTTTCGAAGGTTCCCCATAGCTGGTGGCAGGTAGACATCCAAGCTTTGAGAGAACCATCCCAAAATGGGATGCCAGTTGCTTAAGTTTCCTTTCTTGCATACGACGTACTGCTGACAGGAGTCTAGGAATCGTGTGACCACAAGCTGTGAAGTGATTAATATTTGCATAAGTCCAACTGAATATAAAAATGGATTTTTGGAAAGATTGAATTTATGTTCATTATTTATGTTTATATTTTTTTTTATCTTTAAGTCTATTAAGTTACGGCCGAACTTTATATTTTTTAAGGCGAAGCGTCTGCCATCAGAACTCCATTATTCGAAATTCTGTAGACTGTAATTGAACTTTTTAGGGGTCCAAATACTCGTAATGTGATGATTGCCACAGACGGTTGAATATTTCATTTAGTTTTAAGTATTTATGATTACAATTACTTTAGAAAACTATTAACGAGCAATCATCATTTGAAATAGCTGAAGAAACGAACTGAAATTTTTTACCCTCAAAAGCATTTTAACTCAATTCACGTTGGGAATATATCCTTCGGGAAACTTTATAAACATACTTGAAACGGACACAAAGAACCTACAACACTTAGACCAGTAAAAAGCGGTGTGGTGACTGCTTAAACCAACTGTGTAGTCATTTTGTCACAGGAATCTATAATTTTTATAAGTAAAAATATTTTATACATTTTTCTTACCACAAATGTAGGATGATAAGATTCTGGCTGTGCGTAGTCCCTCTCGGAGTGCGCCAACTGAATCAGGTTGGCGAGCAAGCAGAGCGCATAGTTCCCCTCCAGAGTGTTGAACACTATGCGCATATTCTGGTCCGTGCTCAAGAAGTCGAGGCATTTGTCGAACATTGAATATGACCGGAACGATAATATAGACTGAAAGACAGATAAAATTATTGTGGTTGGTATATTTAGCTTAAACAACAACTATAATAAAGAATATTAGTTGTATGTTGTATTGTATGTTACTGTATGTATGTAGCATGAGAACTTCTATATTGCGATACAGAATTAGTAGTTACTTCGTTTACATCATTACTCCGTAGTTCGGTACCTCTTTGATAGATGGCGCTATTGTATGGTTTTTGCGCGCTGTATGTGTAAGTTGTCATAATATGTGCAAATGTAATCGACAACGATTTATCTGATATAAATTGTAACTACCACCGTTCCATGATGATCTAGATTTCTAGAATGATTTCATATAAATCATACAAACTTTAGATAAATCTACGCAAATCGGTGTGTAGCAGGCATAACCATTATAACAAACGGACTTTTAAGATAACTTTCCTATTAAATGTGTATCAACATACAACAGCAGCAACCACAACATGTACTCTATTGACTCTTATAATAGTTTAGTAGAATGTATAATTTGTAAAGGCTTAGATTTATTGCCTTTAAATTACCTCAGGGGATATCTGCTGCATGTGGTACAAGAGTGTGGGCACCGAAAGTATCTGTATGATGTACATAGTGAGCAGTTTCTCTGAGAATTGCGCCGAAACCAGCGGCCGCAGTGATAACGTCACTATCGCTGCCAGTGATATGTTCTTTAGATGCACCTTCTCGCGACACAGACCTCGAAGCAGTAGTGACTGAAACAAATTGTGTGATATATGTAAATAAAGTTTTTTTTTTATATTGAAGAACATTTTTAGACTTGAATTTTCGGTAAAAGTTCTTCTAACTTCGGAAGACTACTCTAACTTTTTGTTAGTTGGTAGGAACAGTACTTTTTCAATTTTTTTTTTCGGACATCTTACACACAACGTCATCTCGTTCCACATTAAGCAGAGCTTGTATTATGGATACTAAACAACTGATATAAATACATAAACATACTTTTTTTTAATTTAAATATTTATATAATACATACATATACATTTTAAAACACCCAGACTCCGAAACAAATATTTGTGGATCACGCAAATAAATGGCCCGACCCGGGAATCGAGACCTCTTGATCAGCAGCCGCATACGCTAACTACTAGACCAATGAGGCAGTCAAATCATATCAACCTATCGCCGCCCACTGCTGAACGAAGGAGAGCCTGCTATCTTGGGCTTGACATCCATCCGCCATCAGCCACTTTCTTTAATTCGTTGGTTCATCGTGTTGCAAAGCGCACTACACTATGTTTGCCTTATCGTGGTTTAGACTCTAGATTATTTTAGCTAAACATGACGAGATGAATAGGTCCACTTAAACATTTTCTACTTTTTTCTTTTTTTTAATGAATTATATATTCTTACTAAGTAAACTGTATTATGTTGGCGTTAGGGGCACAACCTTCAATTTATTTAAAAGCTACCTTTCAAAACGTAGACAGAGGGTGAAGGTGGGTGAGTGTGTTGGAGATGATGCTGACGTTACATATGGTGTTCCCCAGGGGAGTGTATTAGGTCCCACGTTGTTCTTAATTTATATAAACGACCTCTGTAACTTAAATATAGAAAATGCACAGATCTTCTCATATGCCGACGATACTGCTATAGTTTTTACTGGTCGTTCATGGCATGAGGTTCAGCAGAATGCTAATGGGGGAATGGCTACAATAGCGACGTGGTTAAAAAATAATTTACTGACCCTGAATACCTCAAAAACTAACTATATGTGTTTCAGTATCTATAATAGTTCCCAGCCAAGTGAAGACTTTAATTTACAAATACATGTGTGTACTGATAGAAATAATTTATGTACATGTCCAAAAATCAACAAAGTGTCTCAAATTAAATATCTTGGTGTGGTTATTGACCAGACATTATCATGGTATCCCCAAGTTGAAATGGTTTCTAACAGAATTAGAAAACTTGGCTGGGTATTCAGAATGCTGAGACATGTCGTTCCTAAAACAGTGACCTGCAGACAGGGCACTACCAGAAATCTCCTGAATGAGATATACGTTGCCTTGGTCCAGTCGCTGTTACAGTACTGTATCCCTATCTGGGGAGGCGCGGCAAAAAGTCGCTTCATTGAGTTGGAGAGAGCTCAGCGTGCCCTGATAAAGTCGATGTACTTTAAAAACACCAGGTTCCCTACGGATGGTCTCTACCAGATAAGCAACCTACTCTCAGTTAGAAAACTCTACATACTTAATATTATCCTAAAAAAACATAGAACCCTGCCATATAATCCGGCTTGTCTGTCTAAAAGAAGAAAATACTTTGTGGCACAAATCCCTCAGACTTCGACATCGTTTGCTAGTAGACAATACGAAAAACGATCGGCACAGCTATACAATAAAATAAACAAATACATAAATATATACTCATATCAATATTATGACGGCAAAAAGGCTATATTGAACTGGATTGGGCCACTCACTTATCAAACCACAGAGACACTCCTAGAGCACATTAAATAGTGTCCAATACTCAGAGCGTGTAAACGCATAAACATGCACTTGCAGAGACCTATATAATCTTCTACATAAAAACACACACACACACACACACACATACACACACACACACACACACACACACACACACACACACACACACACACCGCACACACACATAACATGAACATACAAGTTGAGGCATTAAAATTGTGTACTTATTCTGTCATTTAAATTTTTAATTATTATTCATGTCAAATAAAAATTCTTCATTTTGTTTTTATAGTATGTTTTGTTAAGGTATGTTTTGTTTATATAATTTTTATTTTACCTTTTAAATTATTATTTTTCTTTTTATTTTTTCATGTAAACGCGTTTTTAATGAAAATGTAAACATAATTGTATTTGAGAGAGCGGCCCCTCCTAATACAGGCATTTTTTGCTTAAAAGGAGGGTCCAACAATAATTATACGTTTTTTGTACATTTGTTAATGCAAATAAACTAATTTGAATTTTGAATTTGAATTTGAATTACTGAAATGCCCTGTAGGTGTTCATGGTGGTATTCATTAACTATCAGGTGACGAGACTGTATGCTTGCCTATACTATAAAAAAAAACTAAAAATAAATAAGCATACCTTCAAAGTTAAATAGTAGCCCTTATGGAACAATGATCCCATCACATTCGCACACAACTGCTGCATGCCACCTCTCAACTTATCAAAGTTTTTTAGCCTTGTCAACGCCCAGGTATTAGTTGCAGTGAATGCTATCAATGTGTGAAGGTGGACAAGAATGCTCTGCATATCGATTGGTGATTCCGGCTTCAATTCTTCTAGATACAAACAGCATTTGAACAGTAAATCTTTGATGTGAGCTATCCATTGGATACTAGAAATTTAAAAAGATAAATGTTTTATCAACTATTATGGTTTCTTAGCTTTTATTAGTATGACAAATGACAAATAAAGTCTGTTGTGCTCAACAAAGTAATAATATTGTTATTATTAAATAAATTAATATAAATAAGCATATACTACTACTTCTAAAAGTTTTTTATAAGCAACTTCAAAGAAGGAGAATAAGACTCAGTTCTTATAAATCTTCAATTTATTTTTGCCTGTGGTTCTGATGGTGTGTAAATTGGTTATCACAAACTAGCTTGTGCCCTTATTCAAATAGAAGAACCAAAATCTCTCCATACCTAATCTCATTGACATCAAATTCAAAACATATGTACCCCCCCCCCCCCCCACCGGTGCTGCCCCTAGCAGATCTTTTTAAATCTTCCCATGAAAAAGGCTTATTCAGTTAACACATTACAAAATTTAATAGAGTCATCAGAGACATTATGGATCATAATTATCATACAAATATTACACACACCTAATAATGATTCACATACACATGCAAACTACTCAAGGTCAGTACTATCATCATCAGTTCAGTAATGAATTAATCAGTGCAAATTGAACACTATTGATTGTATTCAAAAGGTTCTTTATAAAAATGCTGTTTGTAACTGTAGTACTAAGTTTAAGTCAATAAAAATCTCTAGTTGTATAGAAAAGTGGCTTTTGCCGCATGTATGTAGGTTATTGTCACAATACATAGCCATCAAATCTATCTCTTTACTGAAATTGATACAGATACTTTCGATTTTGTATTATTACTAATATGGATGGTCAAGTGTGGAAGAACCATTATTAAACATAGTTATTCCCTAAGATTTTTTTGTGTGTCATATTTAACTGTTACCATAGGAAAATACTGTATTAAGACTAAAATTAACTAGGGGCTGTAAAGTAGGACAAACAAGTACAATGGTCCACCTAAACTGCCTTGTTGGTCTAGTGGCTAGCATATGCGGCTGCTGATCAAGAGGTCTCGGGTTCGATTCCCAAACTCCCAAACACCCAAACTCCGAAACTAATATTTGCAGATCATACAAACATTTGGTCAGACCCGGGAATTGAACCCAAGACTTTTTGAGCAGCGGCATATGCTAACCACTAGACCAACAAGGCAGTCAAAGCTTCTTTCAGCTAATGTAGGTAACCTTTATATATTTTTATCTAACAGTTGTACCATAAACGGAACAGTACATTTAAATGGGTTAATATAAATAAAACTGTTTACCTGTACTCTTTGTTTAAGAACACTCCAACATAAGACAATTTAACAGACTCCGAGTGCAAGCTTTGAACAATATACTTGCACAGTATCTCAAATCTTTTTTTGTCCCTCTGTTGTTTAAACACTATGAAGAGTCTACAAGTGACACGGTACACACTTAATGCTGGAATCAGTTCTATTGGCTGTGAAACTTCTTCTTGTGAGGGTAGAGATTTTGTATCCAGGAGTAATTCATCAAAATCATTCCTGAAAAAGTCATTAAACAGTTATAATATTTGAATATTTAATATTTTTAAAGCTAATTTTGTTAAGTATTTTATGACTATTAAAATACGCAAATTGTTGACTTAACAAGCAACAACAAGCTAATTATTTATTTTTTATTATGTAGTAAATTAGATAGTAGTTTAATAGGAGTAAGTTAATAGAGCCACATTGATTACGACACAAATTGGGATCACTTTTTGAAGAAGACTTTGTCCAGTAGTGGACTAATAAAAGCCCTTGAGGAATACAAGTGAGGCAACACTTACAATAACCAGACCCTTGGTATATCATATGAGTATATATACTGCTTTGTTGGTCTAATGATCAGCATATGCAGATGCTGATCAAGGTTTAATTAGCAGGTCGGACCAAATATTTGTGTGGTCCAAAAATTTTTATTTCAGAGTCTAGGTGTTTTCTATGTATAATATGTATTAACAAAAAAAGGTATGCTTATGTATTTATATCAGTTGTCTAGTACCCATAATACAAGCCCTGCTTAGTTTGGGACTAGATATATAGTGTAAAAAAAAATATATGTCTGTGCATATTTATGACAGTATTTATTTATATCTTTTAATTTGTATAAATTCTGTATGTGTGTATCATCATCATCATCAACAGCCTTTAACAGTCCACTGCTGGACATAGGCCTCTCCTTAGAAGGAGGTTTTGGCCTACTATACCACGCTGGCCAGACAGGTTGGTGTGTATTGGTAAGTACCATTTATGTATATATATTTTTACTGTTTAAATCAATACCCATATGATATTTTATTATTAAATGGGTTTCGCTAATGATTTCCTCATTCATGACTATGCCCACACATTTCCCTACTATCCTGCTTTTCACTCAGGGTTTGCTGGAAGACAACTCATTTTTGGCATAAGCTTGACTTTGTACATGACTTTTTCTTGTAACATAAACATTTATGATAAAGAATACATGAAAATAAAAATAAATGAACACTCCTTCTTCAAGGCAAGAATTTCGCAAACGAAAGAGTTTGTAAACAAATATTGAGTAAAAGAATTAATTCACAAAACCATTAAAGGGAAGATAAGCAGGTACTCACAGTATACGTTTGATAAATCTCTGTCTTGTGAGCCATCCTCTAACAACAGCCTGTATTTTTACAGCAAATTGTTCCCGCTTTTTCTCCAACGCACGCTCTTCGCGTGCCGCTTTAGTCTGCTCCAAGAACATATCCTTGACGGTTGATGATTTAGGAAACATTTTCGGTTTTTATTCACTCTATACAAATATATTCAGCTTTGTTTCCCTTCGATTTGGCATCAGTCAAGATATATCCCTACTCTGAAACATTCTCGCTAGCAAAAGTAGCAAATAAAAGCTCCATAGATAGTAGAGAGCACTTTACAATTAACTGTTTATATCATATTTGCAAAATAAAAACAATTGATTTTATTAGATATATTATACGTAGTGTTACATACTCTTTGAGATATATGAACAGATCAGTGTTGCCAGTCGGGTCATGACTGAAATTACCTGGAATATAAAAAATTGTAACCTTTTTGTATAAAAAATAACCTTTCTTAAATTTTTACTGGAAAGATATTATAAGTTGATAGAATAGAATATTAGTTGTATTGACTTACATCATCGATTACCTTTTAATGGCCAAAAATTTTTCGTAGTTCACTCAGGTATTAAATTATCATAAAATAGTAATAAATAGGCTTATACACACATAATTTAAAGAAGATTCTACAACTTTCTTACAATATTGTAAATGTTTTATTAAATATTAACTTTATTATTTATTTGTTTGTTAATTATAGTAGTATATTTCAATTTGCAATATTTTTGTTTATCAATGTAACATGTAATCTTATATTTTTCGAGTGATTAAAGTGTAAATTTTAATAAATAGCACAATTACGATTAAAAAAATTCGAATTTAAATATTTTCATCTTTTGCATTTTCTGAGAAGAATTACTATGGTAATATTTGTATATTTTTACACCATCGGAAAGTAGAGATTTTATCAAACAGAAAGCACCCCATTTTTTGTAAAAGTTGATATTTTGACGGGTAAATTTTCGATTGAAAATTAGGGTAATTTTTCGGTATTAAGTCGAAATGATGTGAAAAAATAGATATTTCAAATCAAATAAATTTCAATGTATTCAGGACATAAAAAGGTAAGTTTTCACTAAATTTCTGGAAAAAATAATTTTATTTGTAAAAGATAAAATAAAAAACTAAAAACTAGTTTTTTTAAATTTTTCACATAAAATTTGAGGTTATGTGAAAAAAGTGTAAATGCAAAAGATGTAGATCTTTTTATTACCAACAACTTTGCCATTTAACTTTTTTTCATAGGACTTGTGGTTTTGCCGTAAATCGAGATAAGGAATTTTTTACCCTTAAAACCTCCCCCCTTCCCCTTCCTGACCTCAGATCACCCGTAAATTATTTTCCCTTTCATTTTTATAATATTCTCCTCCTTTTCCAATGGGTTTTATCCTACTATAATTTGTTATGTTTTAAAAAAATATCTACCCTGGTCTAATCGCACAGTAATTTATTCTATTCTAATTCCGTCAAAAAAACTTATTTTCACTCCTGATATAATTCCCGCTTTGAACATTGTTTGGCACATATATTATGTGCCAAACTATACCGCGATAAGTACAAAAAAACGTACCTCTATTTTTGTCTAACACACTGGAAAATGGACCCCCCCCCCCCACCCCAGCCTGTAAATTTGAGATATATAAATTAAAAAAAATACCAATCGACGTATCTTAAATAGCACTTTCCAAAATTATTTATTATTAAAATAGCACCCTCTTAGTTTACGAGTAAAAAATTAATAAAGATACTACATGCTACACCGTCTATATCACTTGAAATACTTCGAATTTCGTACTTTTTGCAATGTGGAATAATTGCACCCTACTCGAAACTAATTGCACTATCATTAGAATTTCATAAAATGCAATAGTTATTGCAACAAACAAATAAAACGTAATCAGTCAATTGCCAAAGGCGCGTGGTGCGTGGTACGTTTGCGCATGCGCAGGCCATACATCTAGGGTCGTACTAGTGCAACTACCGCCATCTATTAGGCAAGTAAGTATTACATTTAAAATGATTTATTATGAAAATTGAAAGAAATTGAATGGAGGAGGAGGGTCCAGCCTCTTCTCTAGTATTGAGAGGGCTTTTATTGGTCTTGCTATCTTGTTTTTTAATGGGCGTGCGTATACCTATCATGATGTCTGTCAGTTGGTTAGTCTTCGTCAAGTCAATTTAAAAGTGTATAAAGAATTTAAGATTTGAAGAATCCAAACAAAATATAATGATTTAACTCGATGTACTAGTTACTACGACCTGTTAAGGGGGTCGTAGGTGTTCGTTGTGTGTAATAAATTAGTCCGAAGTCGGTACGTAATAATACGTAAACAATTTGGTCAAATAATTTAAAAAGTCAAAATTATTTTTGCAGCAGGGGTATCCCTGCTGCCTCTGTACCTCTGAAAACTGATATACCCAAGCGTAAATCCCGTTTTTGAAAATCCACTCGTCGGATTTCGACGGGAGTGGTGTCTTTCGACGCGGCTAAATTAGCCCTATCATAATATGTAAAAATTATAGTTTTAAGCCAAAGGGTTGCCAAATTATTGTCGAAAAACGTTAATTTTAATTGAATTTTGATGAAAATTTCTAAGTTTTCAGGAGTTCCTGCTCCGGTGGTAAGTCGGAGGGTGTTCAACCGGTGGTGGTGTACAGCAAGGGTGCCAAGGTAGTCAAAAACAACGAGCTTCCGGCAGCGAGTGGCACGGAACGTCCGGTAAGTATAGTTTAAAGTTATTTTTTTGTGATTTTTAGGAACTTTTTCAGTGTTTATTGTAATTCTTTCAGGTGTTATACGGTGCAGCCCCAAAAACGAGGTACACACGTGTAGGCGACGCTAACGCCGACTATTTAAAACCAAAATCAAAAGATTTGGTTGACAAACGACGAAGATTTTAGCGTTTGAAATATGTAAAAACACAAAAAAGCGTCAAAGTCCTAAAAATTTAGTAGAAAATGTCAATAAAACAAACCAAATGGCGTTTTAAATCAAAATAATGTGAATCTTAGCCGCCAATAGCTTCGAGTCGATATTATATGTAAACTTATATAGCAATTTTTAGATCCATACTCTGTTGTTCAGTGCGATGGTTCGGGGATGTGTCTCCAGGGCCCTGCGCAAGTTGGCCGTGGCAGTCTGGCTATGCTGGAGATTTGCTTGTATGACTTCGAGGGGGCTGGTTTTAGGCGATGGCGTCACGGGAGAGGAGTCAGTCCTGGTCCGATCCATCGGATCCGTCCTCCACTCCAATCTCGCGCCTGCCATCGCTCGGCGAGGACGAGAGAAGCCGGTCCGTCCACCCTGGTGACGTGGGTGTTAGGGTGTCGGTCTCAGCATCCTCCATCGCCGCCTTCGCCATTTCCTCCTCCAGTCGGGTCATGTCGTCATTGGTGTCAGTCGGTGTCGGTGTCGGTGTCGTCGTCTGTGTCGTGGTCTGGGCTACAGAGGGAAGGCTCTTGGGGTAGAAGCGGACGTATATCGAACCAAGAAGGTACGATACTCGACGCTCCCGCGCCAAGACCCTCTCTGCCTCCTCCGGTGGGATCCCCAGGGTCAGGTATGTCCCCGGATTTTCACCACCGATGGATGTTGCTCTGTAAAGCGACCACCGACCGATGTCGTACCAAGTGTTCTGACGGGTCAGAACACTCTGGAGCCGCGCTATATCCCCCCGATACCTCGGTACGAAAAGCTCCGCTCTAACACGTGTCGGTATGTCTGCTTGCCGCATGACCGTTAGTTTTAGGTCGGTGTTGGGAAGCTGGATCCTCAGGATGCTCTCAGTCAACCAGGCCAGAGCACCGTCATCCTCGCACCACATCTGCACCGTGCCATCCGCTACCCGGGGGTAGCCACGGAAAGCCGGGAGGGGCGTGCCGGGATCAGTGTCCATGACCAGGTCTTCGAGCGCTGTCTTGATGAATTCAGCCTCGTCGGTTGTCATGTCTCGGGTTGGGGGGGAGAGGCAAATAGCTACAGCAAGCCGCGCAGGAATGTCCTTTGTGGCGAGCGCATAGGTTCTTTGCCCCCCTTGAGGCGGTTGGGTCCTCACGCGCTTGGCGTCGCCCTGGAGAGTGCTCGGCGAAGCCGTCTCATCCGGGCGCACCCTCTTTACCGCTCCCATGCCGCTAGGGCCCGGTTGCGGATCAGAGGTGTCTGGCCTTGGTGTTGTGGCCAGAGACGCCTTGTACGTGGCCCCAGAAGACTACTGCTAACGAAGCTTACCAACATGAAACATTCTAAAACAAGTGTTCCGTTTCAAGTTGCTTTTATGTAAAAAATTAAAAGTTAATTCTACAAATTCCGAAAAATCACCTAAAAGTAACCTTTTCATTAGTGTAACCTAAAAGTAACCAATGCAGTTCAAAAGTCACCCAAAAGGTTACAAAAGTAACCTTCTGGCAACACTGGAACAGATGTCCTTCATGAATAAACTCTTATTTTGACATTTAAACAGTGTTATCAGTGTGATTAATGCTCAACAATTAATACTCACAGCTAAAAATATTTCATTTATAGCATTTTTATGTCGATTATTTCGTTTTAGAAGAAAACTTTGTAACCAACTAAAACAGTTTGATAAATTTAATAACATAATTAATATTATTTAATACCTCAATTCAGAATTTTTTATTGATATTTAATGAAACTTCACGGGAACTTATTGAGAAAACATTGATGAAGAATTTACACTGATTTCCGTAAAAGCCACAGATTTATTATCCAACTTAAACAAATGAAGTACCTTCAACTAACAAAACATGCCTTTTTTCAATTTAAAGTAGATTATAGTCATATTTAATTATTTACTAAAATCGATTTCTTGTCGTACATTTACTAAAAGGGCAAGCCTCCTCTATATTTGACAACAGTTGTCAATAAAATTTCCATACCAAAACCCGTGCTTTGTTTTTATTTGTGCTGGTTGGTTTAGAGTGATTAACGCATATTTTTATAAATATCTCTACGTTGTTTTCTTCCTAGTGATAAAATATTTAGTTTGTAAGTGTTAAATCAAAATGAGCTCGATCCAGGAGCGATTACAGTTGAAGAGAGTGCCTCTTGACACATGGAACATAAGGGAACAGTTATGTTTGGCTTCGGCTGTTGTGAGAAGTGGAGATCAAAATTGGATGTCAGTGTCCAGGGCTTTGAAAACTATTGGGGAGCCAAATAGACCACCCGATTGGTATTCACAAAAGAGTTGTGCCGCACAGTATGGCGCTTTGTTGGAACATGTGGAAACTCCAAAACGTAAAAAGCGTAGTTCAGAAGGCGCAGTGGAAACGCCGCAAGAGAGTATTTTGAAAAGGTTAACTCAAGATCGCATCAATGAAATTCAAAAGACATTAGTTGAGATGAATCAACAATATGAACTGTTAAAGAATGAAGTTGCCGAAGCTCGTAACCCTGCTACTTCTGAAGAACGTCTCAGAGAAGTATGGTCTAACATAGAAGCTCGTACTAGAGCGAGAGAAAGAGAGGCGGCCAGAAGGGCGGCCTGGCTGAAAGAGAGAGATGAAAGAAGAGCACGTGCTGAACGTGCATGGAAACCTACACAACCACAATCCCCAACCACACTTATACCAAATACACAAAATGCGCCTGCTCCCCCTGCATCACCCTTATTGACATCACTTCTAAAATCATCCCCTGTTGTAACTACCCCTCAGCTGATAACTCACCCTGCAAATGTTATTGATGCAGTATCACCTTCTGTAACAGCACCAACATTATCTATGTTGTTGGAAAAGTCTGCTGTGTCTGGGACCACCCAACATGAAAGTAAACATGCTGCAATAGAGCATATAAAAAGCCAACTGGTCCAAATAGAACAGCAATTAAAAGCTAATAATTCTCCACCGGTGTTGCCTGCCCCTGCTCCAGTGCAACCTGCTCCTGTACAGCCATTGGATATTGATGAAATTGAGATTAAAGCAGAGGATGTTTATGTATTCCGAGATATTGATATACATATACCACCAGTTACACCAATGCCTAAAACCAATAATAGGACTGTTGAAAAACCTTTAAAGAAAGAAGAAGAGGGAGATGCATCAACTATAGAAGTTGCTGTAAATGAACAAGAAAATATAGAAGAAGAAATTGTTAAGGAACATACCCCAACAACACTTCCAGTTGCAGTTGAAACTACTGAGGAGGAACCTGCACCTAATAAAGATGAAGTTTTACAACGTGAAGAACAACCAATTCAGCAACCCTTACAATTACCTGCTACCATAACTAAAGAATTCACTCCAGAAACTGAAGTAAGAATAGCTTTCCCAGAGGTAAAATTCCCAACTACAGAAATTAAAGTTATACAACCTGAACTACCAAAGATAAAAGATGAAGTAAAAGAAATTGAGCTACCACCACCCCCACCACCTCCACCTTCTCCACCACCACCACCACCACCACCACCCCCATCAGAGCAAAAGAACATTGAAGAAAAAATCATAGAAGAACCAACAGAAGTGAAAGAGCAGGTTGATCAAGCAATAATAGCTAATGAAATACCAACAGAAATTAAGTCTGAGGTATCGGAACCACCAGAGGAAGCAACTAAAGTTGAAGAAGTTGTTGAGAACATGGATATAGTTCCTTCAGAAGAAACATCCCTGCCTGAACCGAATGTTGACGAAGATCAAGATGAACCAGAGAGGGTCATTGTTGAGCCCCCAATTTCAGCAGAGGAAGAAGTGGCATCATTCCCAGAGACAGCACATACCGATAGCATAGAACAGAGGTTAGAAATGATGGAAAAGGGAGAAGTTATAAATGTGAGTGAACCAAAGATCATTGAAGACATCAGAAAAGAGGAGGAATCTGAGGATTCCATACCACTGAAAGAGATGATGAGAGTAGAATCACAATCACTTCCAATAACACCAAACTTAGAAGTTAAAGAAGAAAAAGAAAAGACGGATGTAGATGACAATCACACAGAAACAGATGATGATACACCTATGGAACTAAGTCGAGAAGAAGATAAGGAAGGGAAAAAGAAAAGAGACTATTCTCGCAAAAAGAAACCTGACTCCAGAACATGTTCAGGATCAGAGAGTGCAGCTGAAGCCAGTGCACCTGAATCACCAAGTACAAACGATGCAGAAAGGCAACATCGCTTGTGGAAGAAGTCCGTCATGCTTGTGTACAGTAGGTTATGTGCACATAAATATGCTTCATTATTTCTTCGCCCCATTACTGATGAAGAAGCTCCTGGTTACAGTATGGTAGTCAAACGACCGATGGATTTAACAACCATAAGGAAAAATATTGATTCTGGTGTCATAAGAACCACAGCTCAATTTCAGAGGGATGTTTTATTGATGTTATCAAATGCCTTAATGTACAACAGTAGCGAGCATAGTGTATATACTATGGCTAAGGAGATGCACGAAGAAGCCTTAGGTCAGTTAGGTATGTTGCTGGCAGCGCAGGCACATGCCGGCCTTGTTGAAGCAACTCCTTCAAGGCGTAAACGTCGGCGTGAACACCCACCAAGGCCTAGCACACATAAACGACATCACTGAACTAGATAGATACTTGTGTCCTAACTATAGTACAATTGCTTACATATAGTGGTTTGTTTTGATAATAGAATTATTACAATACAGTTTTCAAATTAGACAGGTTTAGCCTCTCTAAATCTATAATTTAAAACTACGAGTCCACTGTATGAAAATAAGTCAGAACAGAAGTTTTTAATTTAAAGTCAACTAACTGCATTACTTTGTTGCATAATATGTTCTTAGGCCGTGTTCAGACCAAACGTATGGTCAGCCGCCGAATGTGAGCAGGCTCACTGTGAGCCCCAATGTGAACGTGAAAATAAACGGTATTTTTCGTTCACAGTATGCTTACAATACGCTAATGGTGTGAACAAAACAGTCGGCTTGTATACGTTCACACCGTATGCGTATGCTGAGCGGCCGACTATCTTGACTGAATTGAATAGAGTCCGCTGGCAGAGCTGTATACAATACGCTAACGTAGCTACGTAACCAATCAGCGTCCGCGGCGCGTAGTGACGCGTTATATTAATCGGCGCCGCCGAAAGTCAGCATCTACGCATAGCATTATAACGTATTGTCGGTTAGATGTGAACGAAAAAGTGAATATGTATGGAAATATAATAAACTGAGTAACGCTCGCTCACATTCGGCGGCTGACTATACGTTTGGTCTGAACACAGCCTTAGGTATGTACTTTTAAGCTTGCATTTTATCTGACTTCTTTGTATTTTATGATGAATGAATGTAGCACCTAGTTTTGCTAGTGTGACCTATATGGCACAATAAAGAGTACACGTAAATAATATGTAAGAGATTTTTGTAATTCTAGTATTAGACGAAATGAAACTTTGTTTTTTTTTCGATTTTATTTATTGCAACCACAATGCAATAGTTCTCTGCAAAAGTCAAATACTTGGTTAAATATCTACAAAGTAGTTCGATTTTTCGAATATCATGATAGAGTATGATGTGTAAGACATAATTAAATCTAATTTTTATAATGGCCTTCATTGTTTTATTTATTGTTTATACCTCTTATTTTGGCTTGTTTATCGTTCTATTCCATAAAGTGCTATCCAGCCAAAGGTCTATAGTTTGTCATTGTTTCCGCGTGAGGCGCTGCTAGCAACTTGCCAGATTATGAGATTACATTTATTGACACTAGATGGAGTTAAAAAAATAGAACTAGAAACTTCGGGATTTTCTGTTTTGAATGGTTTAATGTAATGTTGTCCAAAGTAGATACAATCTAGGTACACAATAAATATTTGCTAATAATTATTAGGCCTATGAATTGAGTGTTATAATAAGATAAATAATAATGGCTGAATTTCATTTTTTTTACATAAATGCCTATAAAAAATCTTTAATTGTTTTCCCGCCTTTTTTGTAATCAATATAGTGATAATTTGAAATCAAAGTTCTCAAACGAGTTTTAAACATTATAACTCATAAAAATTTTAAATTAAATAGGCTATTTGCCTGCAATTAGCATCCCTAGTCAGTGAAGATGTTAATATAATTTGAAAACCATTATGGAAACAGTAAGTAATTAACAAGCGTCGTAACAACTTTCACGCTTATAGGTAGGTATCTTATTAAAAATAGTTTTACTACACTGAGCTTATTATTATAGATCAATAGTGGTGAATTATGTAATGAAAATAGGTAAGTAATTATGTACACACAAGAAAGTAGGTATGTAATAATTAGTATTATCTGCAATATTATGTAAGATCCTTGGAAAAGTAATAGAAGTCAAATCATTTTTGATAATGTTAGTTTGTCTGTACGTACAACGCGCGTACGTAAGAGTGATCATTCTTTTATTTGCTCTGTTAGACTCACTTTAGTAGTCCGATGCTGAAGAAACGACATTTCTATTCTATACTTGTACCTAGTATCTAAACTCGGAGGCTATATATCCGTGTCTCAACATTGATTGTGTTTGTAATATGTTATCTATACAAATAATAATCACACACACTTACACTATATATATGAACTACAGGAAGAAAGAAAAGTGAACAGTTTCAACACGCGTTGTCTTCAAAGCATATTAAAGATAAATAACTTGGCGAGACAATTACAAGCGAAAGAGTGTTGCAGATCTATGCATTTTATGCATAGCATTACCGCTAGCTCAAAAGACCAAAAATTATGACCTTTTTCGAGGGATGGGGACCACGAGCTCGGCCATGGAAGTTACCCGCTTTTTACAACAATAACCGCAGGGCTAATTAGCTAATTCATACTAATATTATAAATTCGAAAGAAACTGTTTTTCTGTTACACGGCTTTGAAATAAAATTTAGCATAGGTGATATTTTTATTTATGTGACAAAAGAACATGTGGCAGTAGGCTCTTTTTACTGCAATAACCGACAAAAACTCGAGCGGAGCTGAAAATTATTGTAAGTTTAGTAAATAAATACAAAAATTTCATTTCTTTTTCCTTACACTAGCTGCAAAACTTCACACAACTTGCACAGTCACAGCATGGTGACCCACATTGTAGCAGCATAGTGAAATGTTTCTGCTTAATTGGGTCTTCGGTCTCGCACTCACCAATGAAATACGACAGTATTCACTGTAATTTTTTTTTGCTCTTCTGTGTATAGGTAGTACCGCTTCGGAAAATAGCCTGGCTCTACTACCTTGGTTTTGTCACTTGGAAATGTGTTTCTGTTTTTTTATACTCTGACTGTCGTGTTGTTCTAGTAGTTAGCGTAAGCGGCTGCTGATCAAGAAGAGGTCTCGGGTTAAATTCCCGGATCAGACCAAATATTGGTGTGATCCACAAATATTCGTTTCGGAGTCTGGCTGTTTTTCTATACATAATATGTAAAAGTATGTTTATGTATTTATATCAGTTGTTTAGTACCCATAACACAAGCTCTGCTTACTTTGGGACTAGATGATGTTGTGTGTAAGATTGTCGAAACTACAACACTCAGGTCAATGGGAAGTGATGTGGCTATCTCGCATATGAGCACACACTTGTTAACATTTTCATCTAATTATAATTTTTTAAATTATCTAATTAATGAGTAGGTTTTGGTGTTTGGTAATCTTCGTCAACAACCTTTAGAAGCGATCATAGCCAAGGTACCTCATGTGATTATAAACAATAACCGAGGGTAAGCAAGCAACGACGTAGCGGTCAGTACTTAAATGAGTGTCCGTTTGTGGCACGATATCTTATGAGCGTTTCATGATTCGGAGGTCACTTTAAGTTGTTATTATAACAATCGTGAAGCTCAGTTGAAGGCCAAAACATCCAACGGTAAGATTACGTAGCCTCAACGTGTCTTGCTAGTCTCCAATCCGCACTTGACCAGCGTGGGGACGTATGGCCTTAACCCTCTCCTCAGAGTAAACCCGAACCCAGCAGTGAGATGTTATGGGATATTGGTGATGATTATCCTTTAATAATCCACTGGTAATGGTAGATACCTCCTTAGAATGAGGTTTTGGTCTAATATACCTCGCTGGCCAAACGGACTCTTTGCAGTGCTGGTTATACTTAGTTTGCTTTTTAAGTCAATGCGGCATGAATAGGGCGTATTTTTATACCGTCACTACATGGACATTAATCACAAAATTTCATTTGAAAATGATTGAAATTTCTTTAGTAATTGAAAAAGTATTAGTGCATACACAATAGACTAAAACTTGACACTTGTAAAGTATGCAGTTAGTCACCTAATCGTCTAGATTCATTATCACACTAAATGACTAGCTTTCCGGTGATTAGTGAATGAGTAAGCGAATACCAACTATTGTGAATGTGATCTGTGTCACAATGCTTGTACAATCTGATAAGTGGCATTTGCAGTTATCAGATCGTACCAACGTTGAATCTGTGCGTGAACTAATCCTTACCTGTATTATTGTCTTCGATAAATTGTCAAAAATGTGCGATAATCCCTTTCTGGAACATTTTTTACTGATCGCTGATAGATTACTGAAGCTGAAGGTTCACTACCCAAGTTACGTGACACATCGACTATAACTTATCTCAGTTTAAGTCATTTGGCTAATTGTAAAGAAGCCTGGGAATTTTACGTAGGTTAGGCAAATAAAAATTACTTGCTTTGATCTGGTAGCAATTACCAATATATAGAACGAACCTTAATACCATGACGCCGCCGGTAAGGATTTTTCAATACGATACAGAACACGCTTTAAAGATAGTTTTTACTTAACAGTGTCCGCAGAAGGGTTATGTTTTTCGATTGTATGTATGTGTGTATGTAAGCTAGTTTGAATTTTTTTCTAACTTAAGCTTATTGCTAATGTAAGAAAAAAAATATCCAAATTCATGTCAGGCCACGCATAGAATAGGGTTCCGTAGTTACCCATAATGGTAGGTAGATTTCAAATCGTGTCCAATAGACAATTGTTGTGTTAACTTACTATTTCTTTATTTTTGTACGAAGTTTTCCAAGTGAGTGCATTTTACAAGTAAGGCCCCTATAACTCCTAAAATAAAAAAGTTCTCAACACCTCTTTAGTTTTCCTTCAAAGTTCAATATATGGGCTACTATCATGATTTTTTTCGGATTTTTCGAGCCAGCCGTTTAGCTTTCAGAGCCCCCCCCCCCCCCTCTAAAAGCTAAACGGCTGGCTGATTATAGAAAAAAATCATAGGTACTAAATTAAAAGTGGACAAAATATTTTGAAAGATATTTTGTTAGTATACGGTGGAAACCATTTTATTAACACGTACAGCTGCAATAAACAAGAAAACATTTCTATAAAGTGCACCTGCTTTTCATGACCACACATAATACGTTCTAAACTAGTTAAGTTGGGCTCCAAGAACAATTTAATACCTACGAACATGTCACACAGCAATGACTGGTGCGAGAACTTCCGTTCAGTATTCCGTATATACATTTTATTATTTTATTATTACGGTTGTTGTAAAGGTACAAACCACGGGTCGAACCTAGTCTAAAAAAAGCGGCCAAGTGCGAGTCGGACTCGCCCATGAAGGGCTCCGTAGAAGCAAGTAACATCATATAAAAGTGATGGATGTATTAATAATAGTGTATTGATTGAATGATAGGTAAATTGCAGCTTACGATTTATGACGTACTAAAAAAAACTAGGTACTTACTAGATCTCGTTCAAACCAAGTTTGCAACCAACGAAGTTTGCATGGTAATGTACATTTTTTTTTAGTTTTATCACTACCTTATTTTAGAAGTTATAGGGGGGGAGGACTCACACATTTTACCACTTTGGAAGTGTCTCTCGCGCAAACTATTCAGTTTAGAAAAAAATGATATTGGAAACCTCAATATAATTTTTTGAAGACCTATCTATAGATACCCCACCCACACGTATAGTTTTGATGAAAATAAAATATATTTGAGTTTCAGTTTTAAGTATGGGGACCCCCAAAATTTATTGATTTTTTTCAATTTTTGTGTGTAAAAATATTATAGTTTCGGAAAAAGAGGCTGTGACATACGGACGGACTGTGTGCTAGAAAAGGCCCGTCATTTGGTCACTAGTAGCGTCAGTTGCTTAGCTAATTGTTTAATTATAACGAGCACTCGGACTCCATGAATCTAGCGCCTCTACCTTATACTGTTGGTAATTACGCCGTTTGAGGCTTTCTGCTGATGCAGCATCAGTGCCGGTATAACCAGCTGTACTTAGAAGATGTGATGGTGCGAGGGCGTTGACACATGTTGCGTCCCACAACAAAGGCTTACCTATCTTCCAAGTACCTATGTATATTACCTTTACACGTGTAAACTTAGGTTTTCGTATGTCCATATTAATCTATTAATCTATATTCTATATCATACTTAATTGAATTATAAAACAAGTTCATTTAATTAATTGGAATGCTCTAATCTCTTATCATCTCTAGAATTATTAAACGTTGTTAAATAAATTAATAGTAATAAAGACATTTAAAATTAAGTTGCACGTTTTGATTTGATTAAAGATAACACTGCCGGTATATATATTTATTGCCAAATATTAATATGTTCGTATGGCAATGGGGAACGACAACTTAACATAAGAATTTATACATGAGCCCCGAGTTATGTTTTTTTTTAATTAATAAGACTACTTTCGCATTTGAAATATACATCCACTTATCACGAGGGACTTTACAAAACATACAGGAAAGGTACATTAAGAACACCCATATTCATCATCATCAGCCTATTGCAGTCCACTGCTGGACATATGCCTCTCTCTCCAATTGCATCCATACATATTCGGAATAACAATTTATGAATCACACAATGTGTTGACCCATGTGAGATTTGAACCCACAACACTTGCCGCTGTAGAAAGCGTCGTGGCCAACGCCTAAACCACTAGACCAACCGTGCAGCCAAGTATTATAAAACGAAATCTAAATGAAAACTGTCCCTGAGAAACTTTTATGGGGTTAAAGTCTAAAAATAGAGACTTATCACTACATAGTATAAAACAAAGTCGATTTCTCTGTCCCCATGTACGCTTAAATCTTTAACGCAACGGATTTTGTTGCCGTTTTCTTTAATAGATAGAGTGATTCAAGAGGAAGGTTATTATGTATAATACATGCTTAATATAGTAGATAATAATTTTAGAGGTTTCTAATGTGTGTTTTTTTACGCTTACATTGCAAACGCTGGCTGTACCCTACGAGATAGATCAAAATAATGTGCTACAGTACTGTACATCTTAAAAAGGTCTACAAAAAAGTCCGCGATGGTATATGTCTATCTCTTAGGGATAACCCACAATAACCATTTTTTCATTTTTACGAGAAATAATATCTTATTAACGAAGCGATTTTAAGCAATACAGTATTAATCCTTATCCAATTAAGTACCATAAGTACATTATGTATTTAATATAGATTAATATGACCCTTAACAGTATGTAATTTAAATTAATACTTTTGAAGATAATACAGATTTAAAATGCAGGAACAAAGCGATTCTGGCGGTACCGGCCGGGGCCCGTTAGTTGACGCTGCTGTCGATTTGTCACTATCAGTTAATAACTAAACACTATATTTTATTATGAATTAATATTCTAAGGCGGTACGAAGTTCGCCGGGTCAGCTAGTTATAAATAAACCAATGAAATTATAAATTATCGGTATAACTGGCTACGCTTGCCACAAATTCAAACAAAAAAGGTTGCCATTCTGTAAACCTGGGTAACAGATAGCAAAGAATATTTTAACGATGTTTTAGTGTAACATTCGTGTTATCTGTTCCCTAGTTAAAACAGACAAAGAACTTAGATTATGAATAGGAAACAGTCATCATACTTAAAACTCATCATTTCGGCCTTTTAAGTCAAGACTAGTCAAAATAGTTTATTATGGATCATAGCTAGGTACAAAAGATGCGTACAAAATTTTAATGTGATCAGCCGGATATAGGCCTCTCATTACAAACGAGGTTTTGGCCTGCTATACTACGTTTGATATCGGGTTTTACAAGTTATCCTTTTCTTTGCAGTGATCTGTGGCGTCATTACCTTTAGTGCAGGGTGTACAATGCACACGTGCGCAGCGCTGTTATCGCGACTTTTAACGTACATGCGCCCATGTTATGATGCTGGGCGTTATAATTCCACCTCACGTTAAAAGAGGTTCATACGTGAGGTGTACTCGTACTTTAAGGTCTAGGGCTTCGCTATACCGTAATTTTAAAAGAAAAATTTGAAAGAAATTAAGTTTTACATTTCAGTAGGTCAAAAAATTAACAAAGGGCGCTCAAACAAAACAAAGTAAAGGGCGATAGAGTAATGATTGCTCATGGGCGCTAAAGTACTGATTGCACACGGGCGCTATATAGGCTAGAGACGCCTCTGGCAGTGTGTTGTCCTACGTAATTTGTCCCTCAGCAGACTACACGACACCCATGGAATTTCACTGTATTGTTAATCCGTCACCACGCGAACATACATAGGTATAACTAGTTTATAATAATTTGACTTTAATTATATTCCATTGTTCCTATCGATATCCAACAGTCAGTTGATTTAAGTGAAATTTCAGAAACTTAAAATAATTGTCGGGCTAGTTTATCTAGTGGTTTGTGCCCCTTATTGATAAATCGTAGGTCGTGAATTTGATTCCCACCTTGGACAAATATTTCTGTAGTAAATCTTTATATATATATTTCTTGTGTGAGTGTGTATGTCACTGAACTTCTCTCAAACGACTGGACCGATTTTGATGAAATTTTTTGTGTGTGTTCAAGGGGATCTGGGAATGGTTTAGATTCGCAATTGGACCCGGTAGGTGGCGCTGCGATCAAGTTCTGGAATTTTAAAGTTGGGCGGTACGAAGTTCGCTGGGTCAACTAGTATGATCATATAACTCTGTGATGTGCCATGTAGCGACAATATGTCCTACATAATTACACGAAGTTAGATAAGCCACATATTATAAGATACAGTCAAAGATTAAATAAAGCAATAAAAGGCACGCACCATTTTAGTATATAAGCGCTATTGATAATTAAATAAAACAGACTATCACACCACCTTGAGCCTCATAATACTCCTTGCCACAAACACGGCAAATGCCATTATTTGTAATATATACCTACTAGCTTTTATCTACGGTCCGCCCGCCTGTACATCGTTTTCGGGGTGACTAGTTATTGCTCAGGAATCAGGAAAAAAAGGAAAAAAGGTCTCCATGCCAAATTTTATTGAAATCGGTGCCGCAGCTTAGACGTGAGAGCGTTATACATATTTATTATTACATTTCTTAAAAAGCAACTTTTACGGAGGAAACGTTGCTTAGCAAACATGCTTAAAGCGGATACAAAGAGTACCCAGACTCATAACAACAATTTGTATACCTAGGTATATCATACAAAGTGATACACCGCAACACCATTCATGCAATGCAGGACTAATAGTAGTAGCTTTTCTTGTTGCATCTATCCTTACTAATATAATAAATGCGAAAGTACCTCTGTCTGTCCGGCTTTCACGGCAAAACTACTAAACCAATTTAAATGAAATTTGGTACACAGATAGTCTAGAAAATGAGAAAGGATAGACTTTAATCGCGATAACCAAAGTAGGTACACGCGGGAGGAGCCGCAGATGAAAGCTAGTATTAAAATAATTTACCCTAACTGATTCATCAACAAAAAATCTAAATCTAAACGCGATGACGCTACAAACTTGAAATTTTGGCAGCTGATTTTATGTTGCAAGCACCTACTAATAAGGAAGTTCTGGAAATATGTTTCCTAAAGGTGTAAAATAAGCGATGAACGAGAATATGAAAGTTTGTCATTCGTACTACTCGTAGAAAGATGAAATAATGACGCGAAAGAAGACGCGGGCAATAGGGACTTCGTTTGACATGAAAGCACTTATCTCTATTTAACGACTTGGGCTAGCAACATTTCTTTATAATCAGAAACATGAGTCAATGGTTTTTTCTAATATTATCAATCAATTAGGTAATAATGTGTATGAAGACAAAGAGTTGCATCATTAACTTTTAGCGTGACTACTAAACGTTACATATGTATCTACCTATCTATACAACACTTATCTATGTAGTTACACGAGGAAAAGCTCTGCTGGCATGTCTCCTAACTTCCTGAACACTTACCATTACAATGTACATATATAGTTGATTTTAATGCAGAAAGGTTATTCTGGTTTAACAGAATACGTTTAGTAGGTACATTTTGTTTTAATAGGCATAACTGGATAAACCTACAAGTGGATACATCTTCATAAACTATTACATAATTAATTTAATGGAATTCAAATAAGTGTACAATAGTTACTTAAAATTTAAAATAAACGTGTTGAGTACCTACCTAGGTTTCTAGTACTTATAATACATTTCAACATCACTATATGGTGTAATTTTAAGTGAAAAGATATAAAAAACAAACATTTAAAACAGTTCTAAAATCATTGCGTGAGAGCGCATCATGCAAGAAATAAAGTATAAGCCGCTTCATATACATATTATATTCAACTTCATTCTATTCAAATAACAATAGGCCTTTATCGATATATGCGCCTACGCACCCAATTCGAATGTCAAACGCAACTATTGAGTTTGGATACCTGTCAGAAGGCGGGCGGATACTGCGGAAAGCTTGGGGAAAGCGCCACAAGGCAAACCAAACAACGAATATACCACGAAGGCTTTACGTCTACCGCCATTAGTCCACTACACACCAATCAGGCGTTAGGGGCGGAGTCATGCGCACGCGCCGCCTGCGGTACAAACTAGATTCAGTGTAAACGCAGCTGTCGCTTCGTATCCACGCATAAAGTCAAACGTTTCCACGCTTTTAATTATGAGTTTCTTGTGAATCGTGTTTATTTCATGTGTTTTGCGGGATAATTGTTTTTTAAGGAATTTTATTAATATCGGACTTGTTCGACGATGGTATTGTGAAGTGACTTTGAGGGTGACTTGTCATTAGGTGTTTGTTATTTGTATTTTAAAAGATGATGATGGATCAGGCTCATTTTGGAGAGTATTTGCTGAGACAGCAGATGTTGCACGCTGCCTCACTCAGTGGATTGCGTAAGTCACTTAATCTAATATTTTTCAATTTATTCCGTTGAGAGATGTGTACTTTAATACCTACTTTTTACGTATGAAGCATTTTCTTGAACGAAAATGACACTGTTTTTATACAGACGGATTAAAGTAAAGTGTATTAATCAAGCAGCTTCTTAATCGTGTTAATTATAATCATTTACAATATAAATATTATTATTATCATTTTCTTAATTTTTTTATATATAAGTAGGTACTTGTACATTGTGTACTATGTAATGTACACAATTGAGTTTGTGTTGATGATGTCTTATGTGTGACTGGATGTGAGTCAACAATGATTTAATATAGTTATTTACATAGAATATTGTTGACGATTTATAAGTTTGTTCAATCTGTTTCTACCTATTTTGCATTCTTGACAGAAGTATGATTACAAAATTTTATGATGGTCGGCTGTATTGGTACAGTGTGGTAGCATAATAAATTACATTACATTAGTTAGAAGTAATGTCAAATTAATTGATACCTATTATTAATATTACTAACTAATAGTCAGCTTCTAACTGCGATCAACGCATACGAATTGACAAGTTAGCCAATATAATACCTATTTATGATGTTAATTCTCGTATAAATAATCATAATTAATTAGATAACTCAAGGCAATAGCTTGATATATATTATATACCTTTTAGCAGTTAAATTGATTAATTTTGACATATATTTTACAACTAGTTTTCGCTCGCAGTTCCGCCCGCGTGTATCTCGATTAATTGCAATAAAAAGTAGACTATGTGATATTCTGATTCTGATATATATTACTGTAAAGTTTCATCCAAATCCGTTCAGTAGTTTTTGCGTGAAAGAGCAACAAACACATACATAGGTATATACTAACAAACTTTCGCGTTTATAATATAAGTAAGGATGTACCTTTCGCACAAAAGTAGGTATAATGGCAGACTCAATGCCTAAAGTGGTTAGGTATATATAAATAAATAAATATTTCGGACATCTTACACACAACGCCATCTAGTCCCAAAATAAGCACAGCTTGTATTATTTGTATTAAAGACTGACTAGACTAGACTACAAAAATCCGTTTCCTCTATACAAGTGAATGAAATTGGAATGACTGTATGTAATTTATAATGAACAGTTTTTTACTAATTGTGTATAAAGTATACAGGTATGGTACTGACACCGAAAATGCGATTTTTAGGGTTCCGTAGCCGAATGGCAAAAAACGGAACCCTTATAGATTCGTCATGTCTGTCTGTCTGTCCGTCCGTATGTCACAGCCACTTTTTTCCGAAACCATAAGAACTATACTTTTGAAACTTGGTAGGTAGATGTAATCCGTGAACCGCATTAAGATTTTCACATAAAAATAGAAAAAAAACAATACATTTTGGGGGTACTTGGAACTGAAACTCAAAAAATTTTTTTTCATCAAACCGTTATGGGTTTGATGTATAACGTATCTATAGATAGGTGTCCAAAAATGATATTGAGGTTTCTAATATCATTTTTTTCTAAACTGAATAGTTTGCGCGAGAGACACTTCCAAAGTGGAAAAAAGTGTGTCCCCCCCCCCTGTAACTTCTAAAATAAGAGAGTGATAAAACTAAAAAAAAATATATGTTGTACATTACCATGCAAACTACTAACGAAAATTAGTTTGAACGAAATCTAGTAAGTATTTTTTTTTTTAATACGTCATAAATCGTAAACCGCAATTTACCTTTCATTCAATCAATTCACTATTATAAAAACATCGATCAAAGTTACAACGAACTACAAGAACTTTTATATAATGTTACTTACTTACTTAAATTTCTGGACCGGCGGGACCAATTTTGACGAGACTTTCACTGTCAGACGGCTAATGACATAAGAGTAACTAAGCCTTTTTTTAGGCTAGCTTCGCTCCGCGGCATCACTCGCAGTTTACGTCAATAACCGCGGGCAACAACGCGGGACTCAGATGGTAACAAATATACAGGTCAAGCTAATAAAATCATGTCAAAAGTGAAAAGTCGTGAAAATTCTGTTTTGATAAAAAGACGACTTTCATCCATACCATACATAAGAAGGATGCAAAGAATACCCAAACTTAAAGTTAAATTGTTTACAATCTTCGTTAGATATAAAAAACGAATTTTTGGCTTTCTGAAATCGTGCAAATGTCTTGAAGGCACTCTACGTAACTTACAAGTTATCTATGACTATCGATGAGTCAACTTTGTCCCTTTATAGGTAAAAGTAGTTTGAAGTATTACAATGTAAGTAGTAAGTAGTCATTAGGTTTCAAATATTTAAGTTCAATAGAAAATTGATGCTGAGTCATTCGTTATGGATTCCTTTTTGGACAAATTATATACAAGGAATGTGAAACTGCCTCTTTGGTCTAGTGGTTAGCATATGCGACTGCTGATCAAGAGGTCTCAGGTTCGATTTCCGGGTGGACCAAATTAATGGTTGTGTGATCCGCAAATATTTGTTTCGGAGGTTGGGTGTTTTCTATGTATAATATGTATGTATTTACAAAAAAAAAGTATGTTTATGTATTTATATCAGTTGTCTAGTTACCCATAATTACAAGCTCTGCTTAGTTTGGGGACTAGATGGCGTTGTGTGTATAATGTCTGAAATATTTATTTATAATGTCTATTTGATAGTCTCACCATTGGTGAACTAATTTTAATTTTAACATTATTTGTTGTTCTCTTCCTTAAATTATTAGACGAAAACACAAAAGAATAAATAATTAAAGACCTTATAGTACAATTTACTAAGTGTATCGAAGTCGGCGGTGCTTTAAAAAAGTTTTAAAAATATTTTCAAATTTTGCACGTATTAAATTGTAACACCATCAATTATTCATGCTTTGCAGGTCTTCAGTAATATGGTTGTTTTTTTAAAACAATTTATTTATGACACCATTCTTTAGCAAAAATAAGAAAAAATAAAATAATAATAATGGCTAGTCCAAACGTATTCACACCTTTACATTTTTTAATTGGTGTATTTTAATAAATAATCTATTCAGATTTAATTAGTTCCGCCTATGTTGCGTTGAATAATATTAAACGAAATATTTTTAAGTGTTTAATTTATTACTTTAATAACTTCTAGAGTAACAAATGACTTTCATAGAATATGCTAATTAATTGCTAATTAGGTGAATGCACTTTTCAGCCAGTTTAAATTTACCTACTTAATTAGATAAGTAGCCTTTTAACTGAAAGTTGCCAACGCACAAATAGCTAATCATGCTTCGCCAGATTCTGTATTATTCACATTCAAGAATGCTATTAACATTATTTATGCAATAAAGACAGATATATATAAAAAAAATCATCATATCCGTTCTTTCTATAATTTCCTATGATATTCCTAATTCATAGAGCTCCAAATGATTTCAACTACAAGTTCTATATCACTCTACCCTTTTATAAAAATCTATCATCATTCAAAAGGTTGAAATCACCCTCGGTTTCCGCATACCTACTTAAAAAGGTATATGTTCTTAGATGTATATCAAATACTTTACTATCTTGTAGTTCTTGATTATTTATTGTATTAATAAAATTACACAGAGACTTAATTATTTATTGTTTAGAAAAACCGTGGGGTGCTTTTTACTCTTTAATTATACTTTTATAAATAGCTGCTATTGAAATTATTACATTTGAAATCAAGAACCCTGGGCTTGAAAACAATTAAAAGTTATTTATTATTTCGTAGTTCGGTTCGCTTGTATGCTTTCTGTTGTTAATTTTAACTTTGTATTATTACTTGTCGAAAGCATAGGTATGCTGTACAACCACTCTTTGAAGTCGATCAAAATTATATTGAAAAATGCCACAACATAGACAATTACAGGGCACTGTTAATGTAAAGTGGAAAGAAATATGACTCATTTCATGACATTCTTTAAGTGCACTAATTATACCAACTAATCCATGGGAAAAAATCGTATCAACCATCGCGGGTTGCGTGAGAAACAAAATGCTATCAGCAAATAATCCTCACTTTGTATAGTGACGGCGAGGTCTAAAGAATAGAGCCCTCTTTCCTTAGAATGCGCTAAACAATTGATTTGATTAACACTGCAACTATAACAAAACGTTTAGTTAACACTATTTTTAGATTTTTTCTATTTTGACATGTAATTTTTATCAAGTAACGTAATATGTACCTATTAATTCGTGGTTAAATTTAAAATTATTTTGTTTAACTTTACATTGCTGCGCAATAAAGGCAACAATGTAAATATGTCATTTTATTTTATTTCGTTGTTTGAATTGAGAAGCGAAATGAGATTACAAATTGCATAAAAATGTTTAAGCACTTCAACCTACATATTGTCCTAGTTCTTATACATTTTTTTTTATATTGACACCTTTATTGAACGTTTTTCTTTTAGAAATGGAAGCAGAGGATAGTTTACTAGCTCAGTTTTATGATGTTCCCAAAATTAAACCTGAAGTGTGAGGATACTTCTTATTATTATTGTAGTAATAATAAATGCACAAAATATAAATGATAAAATATTTATGTCGCGAAAATTGTAAAACGTAAAAATCAACAATCATTTTATTTATTTATTTATTTATTTATTAATTCAACTGCTCACTGCACTTACAGTTTGCCCAACACGTACAGCGAGCCATTACAACATAATATAATGTTACAAGTTAGATTTATTAAAATAAAAAATATTGTTAAGTAAATTAATATTGTTAAGTAGACATTAACATGTCTACTTAACAATATTAATACCTACCATTTAGAAAAAGTATACAATATTTGACAAATACACTTAGATTGGTGAAAAATAAGTCAACATCTGGATACTGAGCAATCAGAGAGTTGAGCAGACTGACTGCCTGGCTAGTGGGAGCGTATTGTGCCGTGCACGTTCGTACCTGCGGCGCAGTGAGGAGACGGCACGAGCGTAGCCGGGTATACTGGTTTGGTACCCACAGCATACAACGAGATAACGTCTTCGAATTATCTATTTTATTGTTAAGTAAAAGATAGTAGTGTATCATTAGAGCACACTTACGTCGCAATTCAAGTGTATTTAGACCAACCATACCGAGAACAAAAAGTGATGGAAATAAATAGGGATAAAACCCATATATCTTTTTGTATAAGAACCGAGCGAATTTGCGCTGGACGCGTTCTACCATCGTATTATACCTCGCCTCATGCGGGTCCCAGATTATGGAGTTGAACTCTAAAGTACTACGCACAAAAGAGTAATACAACACGATGACAGTGTTCCTACAACGAAAAGGTGCCGACATTCTCATCACGAAACCTAGGGATTTTAAACTTTTTGTGCACATGTTAGTAATGTGCGTATTGAAGGTCAGGCGCGAGTCCAGAGTCAAACCTAAGTCGCGTATTTCTGTGACTCGGTCCAGCGGGACGCCTGATAATTTATAGCAGTGGGTGTACGGAGAGCGCGAACGAGAAAATGTCATCGTTTTACATTTTGATGCATTAAATTCTAACCGGTTGTGATTACTCCAGGCTACAACACTATCGATGTCCCGCTGGAGCGCTTCACAGTCGTCCGGATTACTGATTCCCAGGAACAGCTTCAAATCGTCTGCAAACATCAGACACTGGGCTGATCTAACTACATCGGGCAAGTCATTGATCATTACTAGGAACTGTGTCGGTCCTAAGGTACTGCCTTGACTCACACCTGAGCGAGTGTCATATGTGTCCGATTGATAGTTACCCAACTGTACATACTGCCTACGATTAGAAAAATAGCTGATAAATAATTTTAGTAAATTTGGAGTGAATCCAAAAGATGTAAACTTTTTTAAAAGTACTTCATTATGGACACGATCAAACGCTTTTTTGAAGTCAAAATATGCCACGTCTACTTGCCTATAATGGTCCATTTCAGTAGCACAGTAGTCGACGAAGTTGATGAGATTAGTTGTGGTAGATTTACCAGTTCTAAACCCATGCTGACACTCACTCAGTTGTTGTTTTATTTGTCTAGTAATATGCGTATTTAAAATGTTTTCGAATACCTTGGCAAACGCTGACAGAACGGCAATAGGTCTATAGTTAGTGATTTGAGATCTGGAGCCGTCCTTAGGAATGGGTGTAACTCGCGAGATTTTCCATGCATCAGGATAGGTGGCAGTTTTAATCGCTAGGTTTAAAATATGCAGCAAAGGTTCTTGTAGTACACCAAGACAGTCCTTTATAATGTAGGCTGGTATACCATCAGGCCCGATTGATGCTCGAGACTTTAGGCTTTTAACTGCCTGGAGCAGGTCGAGTTCACTGACGTAGTCAATACTGACACGCGAAGAACATGACTTATTATTAAGTTCGTTTATATTAAAATGAGATGGTAAACTTAAAGTGTCTGCTAAGAAGGTTGATTTAAAATATGTTGCAAATGCATTTGCAGCGTCAAACCCAGAGACAGTGTGTCCGCTGAACTCAAATTCACAACAAGACTGTCGCAAAAGACGTTCCGACTTGACAAAATTCCAAAATTGCTTAGGATTATTCTTTATATCCGCCTCGGCGCGATCAATAAATTCAGCATAAGCTACTTTTATTAGTTTTTTCGTATGCTGCCTATAAAATTTGAACATTTCATTGTTGTAATCAAGTTGCAACTGTCTAAACTTTACCAAATGATAATGCTTGTTTTTAATGTTTTTTATAATCTCCGAAGTATACCAGGATGGATACACATACTTTGTACACTCGGTACGATGGGTCTTAATGGGAACATTAGCATTGAGAACAGTTGTTAATTTGGTGTACAGAAAATCCAAAGCGCTATTAACATTGGCTGTAGACACCACTTCAGACCAGGACAAGGATGCAAGACATGTATATAAATTATGAAAGTCCGCTTTTTTAAAGTTCCACCGAGGTGAACAGTTGCTACGGCCAGATCTGCGCGCGCCGCTCGCTCTGCCATCGGCAACCTTCGCGGACGCTGTCGTATGTCGTCGCGCTGTATGTGGAACAGAAGTCGCCACAAACCTTTCAATATATAGGCTTGACCTAGGTTTTAAAAAAAAACCTAGGTCAAGATAAGCTCAGCGATTGGACACGTTGATGTGAGATAAAAATAAATGGGCTTTTGTTTCCCCTAATCACTGTGTCAATCACATTAAAAAAATAAAAACCAACTTTAACTTAATGGTCTCATAATAAAAAAAGTAATTTATTTAATTAAAGTATACGTTTAAAATCTAATCCATTAAACGTAGTCTTAACTGCAAATATGATTTTTACAAAGTTAGGCTTTTAATTATTTTTTTTATAAACATATAAATGCATTGGTCTTTCCTTTAAAATTCCTAATTATAAACTTCCCGCCCGACTTCCGACTATTTAGATAATTATCTTTAAAATACAACTATAACATGCCTATAACATGGTTTGTGATGTATTTTTCAGTTCCAGCAGAAAGTACACAGGGTATCCATTTTATCTGAATAGAATACACTTACGTACTCATATAGGAGTATTTTAAGATTAGGGTGCAAGCTATGGTTATCTATATTATTCTTAAAAAGTTATAAAACATAACGCCGTAAACACTGTAGAAATATATTTGAACTGTATGTCTTATACATAGAGTTTAAAACTGTGCCATGTCTCATGCATAGAGTTAAAAAAATATTTTCAGTTTGGAAAAAGTTATGAATGACGACACACTTAAATTAATTTAAAATTTTACAAAAACCTCTTTTGACTTTAATCACTTCCCAACAATTATTAAAAAAAAATGCTCAGCGCCAACGAATACGTTTTTTTCTCAGTGGGGTGTTAATTGGAATTAATTATAAATGTATGATTTTTTTATGAAACTTACGCACTTATTTTCTTTTGTGTTTATTTCGTACCTTGAGCCATTAAACAAAAAAGAAAGGCTATCAAAGTGGGTAAACGGTTTTAAAAATTAAATAAAAGAGCAAATTATACTAAAGTAAAAAAAATACATTAAATAAATATTTCGGACATCTTACACACAACGCTATCTAGTTCCAAACCAAACAGAGCTTGTATTATGGGTACTACCTAACTAACCACTTGTACCGATTCATTACTCAAATAAGTTGCTCTGTTCTAAAGCCTAAAAATCTATTGACTATTTATCGACAGTCTTCTTTATACTAAAATGCAAAATATGTCTTAAAAATCTAGAAAATTTTAGTTAATACGGTAATCATCAGGTTTGTATGTTTTAAGAATTAGTACGGCCTATCTAGGAAATAGATCATGCATTAACACTTTACCATTCAATACCATTTGAATTATCAATTTCAAACCGTGACGACTCGTTCTTACTCATTGTAATTGTTGTTATGGTTAAATTCGTGGAAAATTGTTAGAATATGACTTTATAATAAAGATATCATCTTGTAGTTCATTGGGGTCTCCTGTCAGGACAGGGTTAAGACCTTACGTCCCGAGGTCGTACGTACCGAGTGCGGGTAAGGGACTTGCAAAATAAAGTTGTGGCTATTGTAATTTTGCGGTTGCATGTTTTTAAACCCATCGAAGACTTCCAACTAAGCTTCACGACTATTATCCTGTGAAAACAAACGGGACTGAGTGCTTAATGTGACCTCCGAGTCACAGAGACGCTCATGGCATCATGCCACCATCCATCCAGGTACTGACCGCGCCGTTGTTGCTTACCCTCGGTAATTATTCCCAATCACCTAGGGTAACTAGGCTTTGAGCGCCTCTGGTGTTTCAGTTAAAGATTATAAACCTGGACAAAGCAAGTTCAGGATTGGAACCACTGGTGCGTTTTTTATACTAATTGTTATAGAAAGAAATGACAAAAAAAATGTGAGCCGTCACGGGACGCCTGGCAGATGTGAAACATCGCCATTATTTTGTAAAAGTAATATGCAGAAAAGAACATATTGTAATAGGAACTAAATATGTCATCATCATCATCATCATCATCATCATCATCAGCCTATCTCAGTCCACTGCTGGACATAGGCCTCTCCAATTGCACGCCACTCAGTTCGATATGTCTAAATATGTCATAATGATAAAATAAAATATTACTAATTATTAAAATAGTACAGTATACACTACTGCATATAGACTGTATATATGTATATACCATCGTATAGCGTGGCGACGCGTCGCCACGGCATGCGTCGCCACGCCAGAAATCTGTTTTACGTGCGGCTATAGATGTTTCACATCAACAGTTAAAAAACCAAGTCAAGTCAGTGTTTTAGCTATCACAGTCCACTGCTAAATGAAGCGGTCGGCAGCCATACACTGTGATCCACTTTTATCAAATCGCATTTACCCTCATACAACAATAGGCAACTATTAAAATCAAATAAAACAAAGTTAAAGAAAAATATTGGCTAGAAGTAATTACGTATCCATCGAAAAAAAAAAGAAATCGAATACAAGAAGTGTATGATTCCAACTTGACTATACTTTTTGTACACGTGTTACGCGATACCTTTGCCTTGAATGTAACATGTTTAATGCTGTTTATGAACATTTTGGGACTTACCTTACATGGATAGGTAAACTAATGTGATGGTTTGTGTGTGTGTGTATCTCTGAAGTGTCTGAAGTTTAACTGAGCGAAGCGCGACTCTATGATCTCAAATGCACATTTACATGTAAAAATGCATTTGAAGTTAAATCATAGCTTAAATAATTATTTCTCTCAACTTAATATCATTATTTCAGCATTTGTTTTTTTATTTTATTAGCCTGTCTCAGTTAAGATAATTTAATTTATCTCTGTCTGATGGAAAGCATTAGAAGAATCCAAGCGTAGTGGTCACCATACTTATCGTGAACACAGACAATGAATCATGGTGATCCACACTATGGCGGTCTTTTTAGATGCTTTTGCACCATTTGACCTCCGGTCTCACACTCAACAACAGACAGCAGGAATGCTCTCAATCAAGTGAATGCTTTTTGAAATGGATCGCTTAAAAATATTTTGTTATTCAATTTTTATTCTAAATATTTTAGGGTTAAAGGGTGCTTAGCAGAAGGTTTTGGTGTTGGAGATAAAGAGTAATAGTAACCATGTATGGATATCTCATTTTCTTTAAAAAAATAAATAAATCGTGTTTAGTTTCTAGACCGTCGAAAAGAATATATAGCTGGCATGATTTTGGACTAAAATTTTATTTTTTTAAATAAGTCTATGTAACTCAATTAAGTAGTTTTATTTATAACTAGCAGTACTCTGCCACGCTTCGCGTTCCCTGTGTTACGTTGATGAGCATTTGAGGAACAAACCTGACGTGAAAGTATACAGAAACCGTATTTAAAGATATCTGAAGATATAGTACCTAGGTATTATAAATTAAGACAAATAGAAAATAGAGAAGAATGGAAAGAATTCATTGCACCGACCCCCAAATACATTTGGGAAGAGGGTAGGAAGAAGATGATGATGAGAAATAGTAGGTACATACTATTATTTTAACCTAACATTATATAATATTACTGTTTACAGAATGTCCAAGTGACTACAATTTATCAACAGCTATATAAAGAAAATGTCAATGTTGCTTTCTTAGCAAAGGATTGCAATATTTCATATACTCAGTCAATTATCACTCTTATGATATCTTATCTATAGCATCTATTTGAATACTTCTGAGAAACATATTTTTTACAGTATAAAATACACCTGCCATGATGCCTAAAATAATAGATTTGCTACCTTTGCTGAATGCTGAATGCAGATAAAGTCTAACTTTGTATGTTTTAAGCAATAAATTTCTTATATTTAACTATTGTTAGCTATAGAAACATATATACAAAATAGAGACAACAAAAGTTTTTATATTTAATTTTATATGCGAGTGTTGCCTGTCTTTATCGCACATATGTAGAATAAGTGCGATGAAAAGAGACCTGTATTTTTACCTCGGTAAGTATAAACATCTTTGAACAATTTGTAATACAATTTATGTAAATAAATATTCTAAACGCAGAAACTCTTGGTACGCGTCCCTACTATAATCAGTCTGTCAGTCTGTTACTACTTTCACTAAACCACTGAACCGATTTTGATCAAATTTGGTATGAAGATAGAACTGAACTTCATAAAGGACGTAGGCTACTTTTTACCGCGATAACCGACATACACGTGGGCGAAGCCGCGGGCGAAAGCTAGTATTCTATAAAGGAGGAAACACAAAATTAAAAAAAATGTTCATTGTACATATTACTATATACTAGTAATTGGTGTACTTATTCGTGTGATGACGGATTGAGAATACGGAGTGTACCACCTGTATTCATCTAATGACTGTAGTAAAAGCGACTAAGGGGGCAAACCACGCAAGATAACATCACTGCCAAGAGAGATAAAATTTGAAACAAACCCTATACCAACTCTTTTGGGTAGCTTGGTATAGAAGGCCAAACGATATTAGATGTATCCCTTGTTGAATACAATAAATGAACCCAATGATCAAATATTTAAGGCAAAAATTACCTGACAATTATGTCCTCCATTGAGCAGATTAAACATAAAGATATTCAAACCCCAATTAAAATAAATAATTGCTTATAACTATCGTAACACATGTAAGGAGATAAGCGTTTGCGGTATTATTGATGGTGACTAATAAAAAATGTGTATCAATGAACTCATATAAGGAAATATACATTTTTTTAAAGGGAAATATTTATTTATGAACTTTATTTAAAACGCTTTACCTTAGGTACACAAATGTAATGTCAAGTTAATAATTTCAGTTTCAAATTGTATCTTTATAATCATAGGCTAACTAATTTTACAATTTAAAAACTTATGGAATAACGATTTAATAGTGAATCTGGAAGAGCAATTCATTGTTGTTTGCCATAAACTTTTTGTCCTTGAAATGATTCTAGTAACAAAAAATGAAAACACTTTACTTACTAATTCTCCATAAGAAATATGAAACTCGCATTTAAATGCAGTCAAACATGAGAAATTATTTCTCTCTTTAAAGTTGGCATATCTTTGCGTCATGATAATAAGATTTATATCCATTTCCTTTCATCAATCAAAGACAATTTAACAGCTAAATTAAAACATACAATGACGATAAAGATTCATTTATTTATTATATGCTTTCTTAACTATAATTTCCGTACGATGTCTCCATAAAATAAAATATTTTAAGAGCTGAGGAACGGATACTACTAACACATATAATAATTACACATCGGCTCTTTGATCGCAGCACCGCCGGCCATCGCGTCGCCAAAACTTGATTACTCATAAAAAATCAATATTATACATTGCATCAGATGAAAGCTGAATTTAAACCGCGCGGTCCTTACATCACTGAAACTTTATTTTATTCGAAAATAAACCTTAAGCACTACAACATAGATAGTTAATGTATTGGATGATGAATGAACCTCACGGTGTGATCACACTATCTCATTAGTTTGGATATTTCATAGTTTTATGTGCGTGTCAAGAATATTGTCTCTCATTTACATGTGTCGTCTCGAGAACTTGCTAACGAGATTTAATTAATTTCGACATGAATTATGGTACTTTACATATAAACAGATAGTCATGATATAACGGTGAACATGCACTTCAGTTTGAAGCCATTCATATTTTTACGTGATTTGCTGTAAATTAATGTATGTAGGTATCTCAAAACGTAGGGTTTTGAAGCTATTTCAATTGCATAATTGATATTATTTACAGGCAGTAAAAGGTTAAAGGATATACTAATATGATAGTATCAAAGCTATATAATTTAGTATTATATTTATTTTTGTTGTTTAAGGTTTTTAGACTGGTGTATATTACAAAGAAACACGTTGTCTATCACGGATGTACATATACGTAATGTATTAACATATTTTAATATGCAACTAACTAATTATAATATACCCCTAGTACAGTATTCTAAAAATAATTTCTAATTCGTTTTGTAAACCTTTGGTATTTTTAATATTTAATAAATTTAAATATAGTTAACAAATTAATTGAATCACGCGCAAATTTGGTGGAAAAGTAGAACTGAGGTTTTTCAGAGATAATACAATATCCTTTGTTTACTTATTTTCGAGGTTTTATTTAGTTCATTTAGACTAAATAACATTTTAAATTGTATTCGAATCGGAGGTTACCACATGATAAAAATGTTAGTACAAGTTTGGTATAAATAACTTCATACAATTCAAAGTAATAAACTACACAGCTTGAATAAGAATGTTGTACGAATTTATGACATCCGTATCATTACCTCTGCAATTTACAAAAATATTTTATTTATTGTTCAAACGAAATTTGTCCTTGATACTAACAAATAGCTAATAAGTAGGTACATATAAAATTTAATTTTAATTCAATCAAGGTTTCAAAAGTACAAGCACTTACTTCTTATTAAGTTGGCGAAATTATAGATCAGAAAGGATGTCTGGTTTTCAAACAACCACCACTAATGATAACTGATATATTTTTTTAACTTTATTTTTTTTATTGGCATATCTAAATGACTTATCCAAACACTGCTCAAGCTATAAGATTCTGTTAATTGAAACTTACTTCTGTCTATGTGTTGTAGTGTAACATTATTAATGATTCTTCTTTATGATATGATTTGACAAATTGCATAGAGAAAAATATTGCGTGTGTTTGTCTCTGCTACATCCATCGCGAGGTTTATTATGTACCTATCTGAACATTTTAGTATACGACAGAAAAAATAAATTCCACATTTTAGCTTCATGTTAACATCATGTATGGCTACACGGTTAGATCCAGGTACCATACATGTATGTGATACATGTTTATTTAGAAGTGTGTGCGAGGCTGCTCACAGCATGAGTCTTATTCTCATTTAGAACGAGTTGATTTAGATGATAGAGACGTGCTAACTTATCAATACGTACTTTCATTGCGAAGCAATAAAACATTACAAATCTAGTAAGCAATGTTGTTCCATATGTGGTCTACTAAACGAAAGAATTATAATTTGTGAATGTTATGTTTCAGCATACACACAAGTCGACCTTACTTTTAGACCATAATAAATCCGAAAACACTTGAGATATTTATATCTATTTATGTAAATAAATTTGTTGAGTTTAAAGGATAGATAGTTTAGTAAGAATACGAGTACATATCTATGTAAATTTATCTAACTGTTTTCGGAGTCAACAACTTGAGTCATTTAATATCAAAAGTCACTTATATAAAATGCTTGAAGTCGAATTCGAATTTTATAAAAACCTAGTATTATATGTATGTCCTTTCTGTTAAATAGAACACCGAGTGGGCGCGGACGCAGAGCCGCCGGCGTGCGAGGCGCGTCTGCTCAATGGAGACCTCTGGCGGCGCTTCCACGACATCGGCACCGAAATGATCATCACTAAGGGGGGCCGGTGAGTACTTTTAAATACATCATACAAAATCTTACTCGTATGCTTAATTATGAGTAATAAAGACGACGATGTAAAATACCAGTCGACAGAAGTGCTTACCGACCAGTTCACGATTGCACTTGCGACCTCCAAAGGCAACGAGAGTTACCAAACACCTTGAAAACGTTGTACCGAATTTGAAAGAATCAATTCAAATCAGAAAATTAGTATATTTCTTATGGTTGAAACTTTTACTTGAAATGGGGGAAGTGATGTGGATTAAAAATAAATATGGTTAATAGGTTTAACAAACAAATATGATTCTCAACTCTATGAAAACCTTAGCTATTTTTCGATGTGTCGTACAGTAATGCTCTTCAATTTCTGTAGTGCCTAACTGTGTAGAAATACGTAAACAGCAATGATTGAACAATATGATTAACTAATACGATAAATAGCTTAATTAATTACGAATTTACTTTAGATTCATTTAAAACTTTGAATTATTTGTTTATGTCTATAAAAATAATCAGTACTCATTTAGTTATGATAAATAATGAATTTAAAATCTAGAAAAATAAAAAAAAATTGTTATGATTATTATTTATTAAAGTTAATTTTACTACCTAGAAAAATAGATGAGTTAATTATATAAAAGTAGTACCTTAGTTACAATGTTCTGCTAATGTAGAATACTTTTTCTTTCAGACACATTAAACTAGATAATTTAGATACCTACATTTTTATTCTCCATTTGCCTCTAATTTAAGCAATGAACACATATTTGCAGGACCAACTTACAGTAAGTGTTTCATGCACAGAAAAATGTTAGAGATTTAAATTGTGGTTTACTGAGTCTTTTCAAATTCATGTTGCCATTCTAAACAAGTTTTCCAATAAATATACAAACAATTACTTTATTTACACTATAAGTAGATAAAAACTAAAGTTAGAAAGTTAGACAGGCGGACAGAACTTAATTACGTGATTTCTTTTTGTTATTTGACATGTGTTGTTTCAAAAAGATTAATTAATAAATAAATCAGTACAATTATTTTGGTCATCTGACACACAACGTTATTTAATCCCAAACTAAGCAGAGATTGTACAATGAAGTATTACATAACTGATATTAATACATATATATATAGTTTTGTAGATGTATTTGCAGATCATTCAAACATTTGGTTCGACCCGGGAATCGAACTCTTGACCGGCAGCCGCATACGCAATCCACTAGACCAACAACAGACATTCACAGATACCTATAAATAAGTGGTAGATTTGTTTAGTATATACAATTCTTAGAAGATTTGATTGTCAATGCACACGACAATGTAGACAAAAAATAGGTTGAGTTACGAATGAAATGATCTTAAATACTTAATTAAAGTTTTAATTTTCTTATTCATATACATTATATATTAAGCTATTAATTAGCAGATGAAACCTTTGAGTTTTAATTTTGAAAGTTAGTTGTCGCAAATAGATATGTACTGTTACAAGTACTCTTTGTTTTAAACAATTTTAAGATTTTAAGGAAGATTCATAAGTTTAGCATACTTATTATAATATGTCCATTGTCAATTAGTCTCTTTTCTATGCCTTAACGTTATTTTTGACGAATTATTTTAATTACTATCTAAATAAAATAAAAATCCAACTTTTGTAAAACAGGTTCATTAGATATTAAATTAGATTCATTTTAACAGGTTCGATGCACCAAAACCGTTTATTCAACAAACTTTACAATTGATATAAAAAGAAAAAATATAATTATTATAATTATTATGGATACTTTAATCGCGACAAAATTGTTTAACGGGTTTTGAACTATATACGAGTAACATACTAAATTAATATTTCAGACATCTGACACAATGATATAAACAAAACAGAGCTTTTACTATGGGTATAATTATACTATACTATATATAAACTGATATAAATACTTTTTTAATTATCATTTATGATCTGTCCCACGAAACTGTTTAAGAAGTGTAGTCAATGTATTTGCTATTTATTACTTATCTATTAATTTTTGAGCAAAGCGCGCTGCCCTCCTCCCGCCCATCAGCGCATTCGTATTTGCCACCATGAAAATCTGCGATAGCATCATAACCGCGAAGACGACATTTAGGAAAAAACTTACATTAGCCATTAACTCAATTAAACGATGCAGCTGTCGGAGTCTAAGAATTATACGGACAAAAACATATTGCTAGTAATAAATTACAAAATAATAACAAAAACTTAACGAAAGCCCATTAGGACTGCTGAATCTGACGCGAGGCTTGTTAACGAATAATTTGGAAGACGGGGCCGGACCTCCGTCATAGACAAAACAAACAGCTGCCTCGACAGCAATTTGTGCATTTCTCTAAATGGCCGAGCACAAATTACACCTTATTATAAGCTTGTTTGCTTTACGACGGTACCCCTACAATTATATTTTTTTCGTGATCGATAATGTGGGTGCGAGCAGTGAAGAAATTACATAGTCGACGAGATCTCGGCGCCTCCGCCCTTCCTGCGAGCGAGCACTGCGACCCACCGCGAGGCAGCCTCCCGCGTCCGACCCTCAACCCGCGGTCCTCCGCGGATAGGCGAGCAACTCCCTCATTACGTCCACTATCTCGTTATTAGCAGATGGCAGTCCGGAGGCGACCGACAGGACTCGATCACAGCTTCCAACATAAACACGATTAATAGCAATCGCCACTTTCGCTTCCTTATGAATATCTTATTAACTCATTAGTTTTATAATACATACTTCCGAATTAGATATATTGTTACCCCCCGGAGCCCGACCTTTGCGGTAGCGTCAAAAGAAAGTTCATCACGTCCTGTCGACTTTAACCGGAATTACAAACAGAAAATAAAATATACCGTAATTACTGCCGTGTAATTAGCGTTCGAGGACAGCAGTGCATCCGCGATCACTCTCTTATTAAACTGGCTGGCAAAAAGTAGATCGCTTCTCGCAAACGAATAGCTGTCGTTCGTGATGGCTGTAGCGGCGCTCCTTCGCGTTGTCCCTGTTTTTGTACTCCCTGATAATTGGCCAAGTTCATCGTTGCTCCTGTCATCTCCTACACGTTTCTTTGGCCCGCCTGGGCGCACAGAGTCACAGTCCACGCGGACCACCGCCGCCGTATGGCTAATATTCTGATAATTTACCGCTTTATCCAGTGGTTGGTGGATCTCGTTAGCTTAGCTGCCCGCGCCTGTCTAGAGGTCACTTTTGTTTGTTTTATATTAACGATCCCGCGTGAGAGAGGCCGGGGGCGCGCCGGCGCCGACCCTGGCGCCATGCGACTCGAAATGGGTCAAAAATATTTCATGCATTTCTTGTATTGGATACCTACTGAACGCTACATGCGTACTGTAATTAAGTCATTCTATGGAAATCGTAGATACAAAGTATCCGTTGACAACGGCTTTAATAGGTAGTGGTAATGCAACGCTTTTAGTTGTTATTCAAATAGTGATAACTTAAAAGCCTATCTTGACTATTTTCTTTTGTTCAGATGCTTTCGCAGAGAGGGGTTGAGTTCCTCAGTTAATAGATAAGGCAAACAGTGGATTTGGGCGGTTCGTTTGTGCAAGAGGGCCCGAGTGGCGTGTGTAGTCAGAGTTAACACCTGCCATGCCAGAGCTCTATGTATTAGATGTCAGATTTGTTGCTACAGTCGTAGTGAATGTTCCCACCTGTGCCTACTTGTAAATTTATTGGTATATGGGACGCTAAGCATCAGTAGGTATATACAGCTATGTTTACTCTCGACTCGAACAGGTTTCATGTCAAATTTGTTTGCGTTGTGTCTAGGCCTAATCGTGTGCACATACTTCTTGGCTTTTATACACATTTCGTAGATATCTTTAAAGTGTTTTGTGTTGTAATTACTTTTTTATATGAATTTTATTCATATTTCATTGATGGACATTAATTAATATACGATACCATCATTTAAAAAATAAGTTATACTTAGTTTTAGGCGCACATGTAGACTGGTCACGCGCTCACTTCAACAATAAACTAAAAGAATACGTAAACGTACAATACCGTATGTTCGTCTGACACGTCCCATCTGTACCAGTTCATGTTCAGAGATAATACTTAACCCTCAATAATCGATATACAAACAAACATTGGTCGGAATAGAGTAGGTTATTTATTTTTTCTCAAAACCGAAATATGACAAATGCATCGCTCGCGTGTCGTCGCGCGGACCTCCCGCCATTTTAAAAACAAACACACATCACAAAAACTTGTTATTTATTCTTGTGTTTTTCGTTGGGAAGGGCGCGCCCGAATTCGCTTGAAAAAATCATAAGTTATAATTAAAAACGTCTGCGTACAATCACTCAGTCGGATACATCGCGAGCCGACGTAGCTTCCTTCATAGAACCACGTCGGCGTCGTCATTCTGGTAATTCGTGAACGTGAATTACGCTCGTAATTGACGTTTACCGCCGACTGCTGCGAGATAAAATTTTAATCACATCTCGAATCTACGACGTATTCCAAATCATATCTAACAAACGAGTGTAAGCTCATTCCGCCGCTTGTTTTAACAGAAATACCGATTAATTGATTCGATCTGTGTCGTAATTAAAATGGGTGATCAGGGTGCGGGGAGCGGCGCCGGCGCCTCAAAGCGTCGCCGGCAACATTCCTTTTGTTTTACCACGGGTCGTTTGTCGCCTGCGCACGCACTGCGTCCCTGGCGGCGCGAGCGGGACGAGCGGCCCGGGCGCCGACCCCCTGCAGCGCGCCGGCCGCCCGCCGCGCGCCCCGCCCTAACCGCGCACTACTAATAATCAGATTATGACAGTCGCTCGTCTTCCGACTGACTAGTGTACCACGCCACTCGTCACTCTTCCGTCCGGTTCCTTTTTGACGTTCCACGTTAACTTAGCCCGTACTGAAGTGCCAGATTGAACGATATCGCAACTCCTAGACCCGATCGAAGCTAACCTGACGTGATACGTTGTTTTAATATCAAGTGGCAGCGGGTGGTTACTTCAAGTCAGGCGAACGTTAATGAGCATTTTTTAAAGTTTTTGTTTCCACCTTCCTAAAGCTTTTGATGATGCTTTTACCAAGTCGATAATGAATGAAATATGTGAAAAGCTATAACTGTGCACAACATGGTCAACCTATACCAACGTTCTCTTTGTAGAGAAGCGATTTGATAATTTCCTATTAGTTAGGTATATAACCTAAAATCACACTCACCTTTATCAACTATTGGAAGCTACTCTGTAATTTAGAAAGCACTTAAGTGTCGATGAAAACTCACTAATCATTAAAACCATTAACGTTTCTAAACTGAACTCAATTACTATAAACATTAGAACAATTTACCTTGTGGAACAAATTGTACGTACAATTTAAAATTGATAGAAAACGTTTACAGTAATGAAGGCTTAGATCAAATCTTTAGAAAAATATTGCAGTAAAAATGTAATGTCATTGTATGTAATGGGTAATTCCGTCGAGGTGGAGCAAGAATCTGAAGCACGCGCCGAATGGTCGTCGCCTCCCAGTGATCATATCGCAATATCTCCTGGGAACACACCATACACAAATCTTTACGTTTTTATCTGCACCTTGACCAATGCTCTTGTATAAAGAACGTGCAGTGTAAGTTTTCTTGAGGAGACGTCGTTGTACGCGCACCGATATAGATCCATCACGTCACTCGCCAAGCTCGAAGTAGAACGATCAACAGAATAGCACAGTCATCCTCGGCTCCCGCGCCTTCTTGTCCCGTCACAACCTAAAACAATCGACGATCGAGGTAAAAAACAAACACGAAAATGATAATTCGAATATGAAATATAAAAAAATATGCGTCCGGGCTTCATCATAGCATCGCTGTGCGGCGCATGATTCGTTTTTTGCCGACGACAGACAGCGCTCTGATGATAATTTCTCATTAGGTTATAACATTTTTGTCGGTTGAAACGTCGTAAATTCCACGAATAATTTAGGGAAGAAAGTCGTCGTGTTAAAGATGTTTTGTTTTTATGGCGCCAACGAGCAGCTCGGGTTAGATCGGTATCTCTCGATACAAGCGTTTAACCCATGTTATTCGGAACTCTGGAATTATTCTCACGGAGCCCATCTCAGCTTTGCTACCTAACAAATTGTAATGTGAGCGAATGAGACAATCCACATTCTTTTAAATGACTTCTTGACTGGGAATTAGGGAAAAAGCTGGTTATGTGTTGACTATACCATTATCGCTGTCCTTTTATTGTCTAATTTGTATTTGAATGAAAACAATTAGCGTATTTGTGATTCCTTTCTTTTGCAATGTTATTTATATGTGCCATTGTCAAAAAACAAAATCAATGGGTACTATTTATCATGTTAGTGAGTGCAACCTAATCCTAGATTTCTTTTTATTTTATTTATTTGTATCGGGTCATCCTAGATACATAAAAAAATTTAAGTGTCTGTTTATAACACCAAAAAACAGTGTTTTACTGAATGCATTTGAAAGTATATATACGATGCTAAAAGCTATTTAAAAAAAACTCCGTCCGTCTGTCTGTCTGTTTGTTCTGGCCAATCTTTGGAACTGGCTAATTAAGTATTTTTATGGACTACTCGCGATTTACAACAATCACCCTAAATAACACTGTGGGCCTCAGCTAGTTGATAATAAATATTATTTACCTCATTAAATATCAACAATTTGTATTGCCTGAATAATTTGAAGGGATGCCTAGAAGAGATCCCATCTGACATTCAGGTACATGATAACACGCGTCGTATCCAACGTGATAGCTACATAGCTACGTGTCCATAAAGCGTCTCCCAGTAACTGTGGTGAACTGGCAGTCTTTGATTATATACATGTCTAGATGGAGTGTTGCGCTGCATTCGCAATAAAAACAACAGGCCAGATTTGAAGGGCTTGTGTGCGTATTACACACACATGCAAGCGTTGCCTACGGGCGCGCGCATGACGTGGAAGCGTTCTGAGTGATACCAGCCCTTGAATGTTTTCCATAAAAGGAGGGAAAATAATTGTGTATTGATTTTGAGAATTGTAATTTGTATTAAATTTAAAGTCAGTCAATATGTATTAGAGTTTTTGCTTTTGAGTTACTAGGTAAAATATATGTTGGTGAAAAAGGGAATTGCTATTAAAGCTTATCTATTCTTAATGCTTAACAACAATTTGGTTAATATCAACAAATTATATTTAATTTAATTACTATATTTTTAACTAGATGTTCCCCGCAATTTCTCAAAATCATGTTTTTATATCGTTCTCGTTAAGAACTCAGAGAAATGTAGCTTCCGATTAGTAAAAGAATTTTCAGAATCGGTTCAGAAATTCCGGAGATTAGCGCGTTCAAACAAACAAACACTTACTTTCATTATTAGCATCCAAGGAGCGGCAAAATCGACACGCATATCAGATTTTAAATAAAATAAACAATATCTACCACCTTAGATTTAAAAAAATATACTTTATAAACATAATATATGATATGTATTATCCAGCACTATAGTTAAATTGAATTGGCTTGAATTCTCGAAATATACTTTTTCGATCATGATTGAACAATTTGTAAATTGGCTAACACTCAGATGGGAAATTTAAATTCAATTAACAGGCAACCCTGTAAAAATGCCGTCAAAATGGTGGTCGAACTTTGATAAAATTTCACTGAGTTAATTTAATTATTTCTTTACAATATAGTTATTTAAAGTTTACTTACCGATGATAACTATTTTTTTTAGTTGATTTCAATCGTCCAAAGTAATTCCTGCACACTTTTATCATGCAAAACGTCATTTTTATACGCCACTCAATACGTGTTTACCGTACAATGACAGTAACGCCACTGATCGGCCGCGACGAGCTTAGTCTCTTACAGTTAAATACTATTTTTTTGGACGTTTAGACGCTCGAACTCTCTATCTAGACATGTATATAATCAAAGCTGGCAGTTATCGAGGGTGCATCGTCAATCATAACGCTCGTAAAAATACGGGAACGCACGTACAATAACAGCGGCGATAAAAAAAAACTTGTTGTGATGTATACGAATTTGTTACATTTCACGCAAGATTTGTCACTAACGAACCGTACAATCTGAGTTTTTATTAAAATAACGATGCTAATCGAATGATAAAGAAACATTTGTATTTGTAATAGATAAAGTGTAAATATGTTTTAAATGGTTTCTTTGACACATTCATATCGCTTTCCATTTCCTTTTCGAAAGTGAATTTTCTTTTTATTTCCTAACATTTAGCTCGATGACACGCATGGTATTCGGACTGTCATCATCATCGAACTAAATCATGAGCTTAACGTGTCAATCGCCTAATTTAAGTTTTAGACAGAACATGTACTTTTTCATCCTTTTCTACTTATATTATTTTTCTGTGTCTATTTAAAAGATAATTCAATAAATTAATTTTTTTTGTAGCTAAACCGTTTTTATTTTGCATTTTTGAGCACATAGTATAAAAATGATTTAAGTATTGGATTGTAGATAAATGAGTAAGGAAGATGATTTTCGGACTCAGCGCGCTCAGTTCTTGTAATTTTTTGGTTTAAACCTTCTGTAGAAGTTTTGTAGGCATGATATGTCCAGATATTTATGTGTGAATAAAAAATTTGGCCTTCCATAACAGTTATAGGCTATTTATGCTAACTTCGCATTTCGCTAATATTTAAAGATAATGAGTGACGATTTTTTATTTATTTAGCGTCTCATAAATCTAAAAATATTAACGAATATAATCTACTATGTATATGTCAACAACGATATGTGACACTGACGACTACAGAGAGTCTGTGGGTCGCGGGGTAAGAGGGTCGCGCCACCCGCGCGGTCGTGAACCGATAGCATCGGTGACTGCGCCTGCGCATCGCGACATCACGCGCTGATGTATATCACCGCACGCCGCTACCGAAACCTCAGCGACCACAGATAAGCTCACAAAGTAACAAGCGCTATGGGCGACGCTGGGTGCAGGCTAACGCACGACTCTCGAATAAATGTGTCGCTTCAGTCGCCTAACTACACTCTGTGAGAATATGACTGATTTGGATGTAAACGTGGCCCAGCATACTTAATGGCTGATGTCAACGAGATTGTTGGGAGCAGTAAAATAACATTTCTGTTATTTACCTAACATGCTCTTTAAACTTTAAGCCTCTTTACACCTTAGTAAATTGAGACTGTGACATCTTCAGTATAATTTCAAAAGTATTCTCATTATTGCTGAATTTCGTACCAATGTAAAGTATGTCGATAATGTCTGTGTCTACTAAAACAACACAAGTAATTTATCAGCTATTGATAGGTACAATATAAATACCATTTAAATTTATTTTTCTTCTATAAATTGTTTCAATAAACCTTTTTGAAAATAAAATAAAAAGTTGCAATAGTTCCTGGAAAAGTTATAATACCTACTTGAAGCGAATAGAAACACTTGTATGCAATGCTCGCTAATTAGGTCGAAGATTCGAGATTAAAGTCCACACTTATGAGTTGAGACGTGGCGATGAGGCGACATCAAAACACATTTCTGTGAAACATGTAACAAGGGTTCAATGTCAATAGCGACTGCTACGATGTCGCAACTCCACGCCCACTAATTGCTCTGATGACGCGTCTTGGTCGGCACGTTTGAACCCGACACATTACGCAAGCCTTGGTGCGATTCCCGGTATGCATCACCCGCAGTTTGTGAGAGCGATCAGCAACATAGATCATGGTCAACTGACATCACCAAGGAACTTAATTTGTTTGAAAATTTCAATTTTTAGAAGTTCAGAGAATACTAAACTTATTCAATGAAATATTGATAGAGAAAGGAAAGGTTTCATTGATCGAAATAACAGCAACGGTTGACGTCATACTGAATCAAATCGTTGTCTAGAACATAATGATAGCTGTTTTATTGAACAGTTATATAAATAATGACTAGAAGGTTAGATACACGGTCGTTCTCCGCTTGTACCATCCGTACGGTATTAATATCAATTAACACACGCGGGCTTAATTGTGAATCGGGCGGTTCGCGTGCGGCGGCGCCTTTGTCGGCACTAGTGATACCCCCTCCACGACTACTTGCGTGTGCGCAACCAACTTTAATTCGCAGCCTAACCCTTTCGCTTCTTCGAAAATCCTAAAATACTGGCGCCGTTCTTAGTAATGTTCGGTAAAGGATAATGAACTCTATTTCAATAATCTACGGTCGTAATTAATGCTAGAGGATGCTAGTGCGGCACCACGGTACGACGAGCAGAGATCCTGTGCTTGATTGATCGCTGCTCGTTGGGATGCCACTACCGTGTTCGTTGATTGTACTTGCTGTTAATGGCTCTTGTTATTCTCGTTAAGTGCAACAATTTGTTTGCGACTCATTGGCACTTGAAGATTGTTTGGTGATAAACGATATGAACCTACTGGATTTTGGTTCGACAATACCAAAGCACTTAGGCAAAAGCAAGCTTTATATATGGTTAAAATTTAGAATTGTATCAAAACAAGAGAGCAAATATTCTTGATTACCAAAAATAACTTATTTATTTATTAAATCAAATTAAAATAATACTTTTTTACATTTTTATACTTGTGTTAAAGAAGTATATACGTTCAATCACATTTATTTGCTGATGAAGCATTCAAAACGAATTTTGAAAGAAAGAATCTAGACTGTTTTATGGGGTCAACAGGTTTGTCACCCATCACCCAACTCGCCGTAAGCGATATTGAAGACAAAAATAGTACTCTCAACCCTTGAATTCCAAAACACGACCCAACAAAAATATACTTTGTATATTATATTAATCGGCTGTTTCATATTTAGAAAAACAAAGATCCAAAACCCCGTTGGACATTTATTAACATACGTACTTAGTCTACAAGGTTTTCAAGTTTCAAATATTTAGAATAGGAATACCAGATTCCATACAAGATCGAACACAGGCTGCTTAGAGATTAACATAACATCATGCTCAGATATAAAAATGACGCTGGACCTTCAAAATCACTCCCACTCATCATCATATCACTTCCCTTTCTTGGAATAGAACTTGGACGTGACGGTGATACCCAGAAGCCATTACTTAATACCTTGTATAAAACTAAAGTAAAGTCACTCACTTTAGAAGTCCCTGAGACAATCATTTACATCAAAGAGACACACCTTCTGTGTATTGAAACATAACACTTTTTAGGAAATGACTTAAATCAATTAAATTTACGTAGGTCCGTTCATTACTAAATGGTATTCAGACTAATTATGAATTCTTTACTGCGGACTTTATCCATTGGAGTTCTTAACGTGTAGTCAGTCTGTTTAGCAGCTGACTTGTGTATGATGGAAGTGTTTCCCCAGTCGGTGCCTAAATAAAATAAAACTCGGGTTTTCACAACTTAAACAATACTAAAACATGACATGATGCTAAAATTCAACAGCTACTTATCGATCCGATCGCTATTATCTTAGATAAAATCAACGCGTTTCAGGAGATCATTAATTCTTTGCTTAAATCGGAGCTTTGACAGGATTATAATTAGAAACTGTCCGTTCTTTTGGGTTGTCCTTTTTAATGTCGCTTGCCTGGTCCCATACTGCGCTCGCATTTCATTAACACAAAATGTTAAAAAATTGGGAGTTCTCATAAAACGGTGTGATTTATGTATGTCGGCTCGGGAGCTAACGAGCGATCGCCACTGGTCTGGGGGCGCCTGCTCCCACCCACACTAACACGATTAAATCCGAACTTTATTACAATGTCTTAACGTCGCTAATGAAATATTTGTCACGTATAAACCGAATATTGTTCATTGTACAATTAAGCTTCATAAGTAATGCAATTAAATGGGCTCATTAGTCGTCGATCTTTGTTTCAGTCTGACAACTATACTCCTTTTTATTTTAAGATTCACTGAATCCAGATAAAAGAACATCTGATCATATCGGATCGTTGATCAACGTTGCAATGTCAACGTCGCTGACGAAGTTTTTTGAATCGATATTATATCTCAAATTAATTTTTAACTGTCGGCAAATTCTTTAATCATTTATTCAGCATGAGTTACCGAACTGTGTATTGGCGAAATGTAATCTAAACGATCTGTTGTCGAGTGCGGCGTCACCGCGTCAGGCTCATAATAGGCTCTAGATGCGGCCGGTAGATAAGCTTTGTGTAGTGCGCCGCAAGCGCAGCTCGGCGGTCGGTCGTCCTCGTCTCGTACCCACTGTCAACTAAATTACCGCACGTTTGTCGGTCCTTCCATTCGCAATTTACGAGCAACAAGCTTTGTGCCACGCGTGAGTACCGCGGCGCCGGCGCCCAAAATGGTGCTAAATTAATGCAATACTTTCACCGTAACGACATCCATATTCATTTGAAACAAAATACTTTTTACGTAAAAGCTCTTGTTTGTCCAAAGCGGAGTATAAACTTTTTCGCGATATTGATTAAGCTCTTATTGGCAAATCCAACTTTTTTTTGGACACATGAATAAATTTCTCTGTCAATTACTATAAGGTGTTCATATCATTAAAACATTTTTGCTTGGAATTGAGAACATTTCTAATGTGATTTAAATTATCGAAATTATAACTTTATTATTCCAACGTAGAATATCGTTTCAATCGTTATGTATTGAATAGTGCTTTAGAATAGCAACCAACAGTATCAACATTGTAATAAATGTAAAGATTAAACAGTCTGCGAAATAATGTACTTATGTGGTCATAAAATCAAAAGTCATCTGGCGTAAGTTCGTCAATTAATTGAGGCGGTACTCTTTACAAAAACTTTTACTATCTGCGAACAACGCATTTAAGCGGAATGAGGGCAATTGGACCTAGCTGCAGTCATTGGGTAAAACTTGATTGGTGATTAAAGTTTAAACATTTTCAATTTCCGTGGCGGCCTCTTCGGGTCCGGTCGGTTGTAAATTTGGCGACGAGATGCGCTTAAACATGTCGCGCAGGTGCACCTACGCCGCGGGCGTGCTTTGTGCACACCGCGCCTGCTCCGCCCATTCTGCACTCCGTCAACTGCAATAGTGGTTCAGTTATCTGCTTGATGTACTCAATTCTACATCATAAAGGGTCTTATAATACACTAAAGACACAAGTAAAAAAGTTTAGTATTTTTTTTTAACAATAAATATTTGATTAGCGTAAACTCGATAACTGTTGATAAGTGTAGATACAGGGGTTAATCAATTTTGTTATAAAACAGGGGTGGATCGAGAAGGTAGCTGCAACATTTTTTGTTACCACCTGCGGACATCAGCAAAAACCAGCCAATAAAATAAATGTTTTTTGTATAATATCTCTATGATTGAAGGTGCTGTCGCTGATTTTAAACAAAGGACGACAGATAGAGTCTCCCATCAATATGCTAATACGTCGTTATATCTCTGAAATGATTCCGTGGCCTTTTTTGTGGTCGTGCCCAAATTGGTACATTTGTTTTCTTACGAGTGTATTTCTTTATAAGTATTGTTTGTTTATTTAGTTGAGACCCTCGTAGCATATGGAAGTGCTTTTTTTAAAATTATTGACATTAAAAATACTTGTTAATTTTGGGACAAATACAGAAAATTTAGCGTGGGAGATATTCCGTTCGAGGTTTTTAATATTTTATTATAAAGTAGATGTTAGGAGCTAAGTTGTCTTTAGTGTGCTAATGGTCTAAAGATTTATCGAGAACGTTGCGTCTTTTATCAATTGTTAATAACAAAAAAGATTTAAAATGTTTATATACACACATTGCAGATTACATTAATAAAGTCACAACTAAGTTAAGATTCCCACGTTTATAACCATACATTACAAGTATCTAGGCACTTATCGTAGAAATTTTACCGCCTTGTCAATTGCTTATCACCATGTTAAACCATTAACATATTTTTTATTCAATTACCTAGAAAGTATTTAGTGTTTATGAGATAAAATATTGATGTGCAAAAAATATGTTAACTTGTAGCTATAAATTTTTATAAGTATTCGAATAGCGTATGATGTAAAAACCAACCACGAGACCTCAACAATATCGAATAAAGTGCATTTATTACTTATAATGTAGGTAATCCTCTCCTGAAGATATCCAAACAGGATAAACTTCATTTTTATGAGTAAATATAAATATTAAATATACATATGTACGAAGCCGGTCGAGTGAGATTCACACGGGCCGCTCTCACAGTCCGAGTGAACAATTTGACACTTCCAGGTGTATGGTTTTTTATATAGGCAGACAATGGCGGAGGTGTTTACCCAGGCCCACATCTGGGCGGACGAAAAAACCGGCCGGACTTCTCGTATGAGCGTTAATGAGCGCGGGTTAGATACTGGATATACAACACGAGTATTGTACACTTGGAGTTGTTTATCGTACGAGTTATTGCCTAAGTAAATGAACGCAGATGTCCCGAACACAAGGGCGCGTTGTCGCGTTAACGACTGTCCTGTGTAACATTGAACTTGAGCGATAAAAAGGCAATGAAATTAGCTGTAAAGATAACTTACAGTGGTGAGGGGTAGGTTAGTGCTTTGTCTTTAATATTGATCATTGAATATAAACGTCTACAAATGCTACCACTCTTAAGTGATAGATTACAGATTTATAACTTGACACTACTACTGATGTACGAATCAATTAAATCAGATATTCAATTGGTATTGCAAGACGCACATTTAAAATATAAAAAAGAATATTTCCATAAAAAAAGCCCTGATTAGGTATGTGGTTTTTATCTTTCGGACAGCTAAACGACGGTAAATATGAAGACGACAAAGCAGAATGCTCTACTTATCAAAACTGGTTGTCCCAGTACGCCGGTATCGATTACGTCCGAGAATCAAACATAACTATAATATGTGTTTTTAAATGGTCGTCAAAGTGCCGCAAATTTGTCGTACGGGAAACAATCCGCAACGAGTCGGTCCGTTTAAACATTTCGAGTACGGATGCTAGAGCGGATATGACAGTTTCTTTCCTTGTTGTTAGCGCCTCCGTGCGGCAATTGGCAAGTTGTTACCGATTTACGACCCACTCTAAAGTTTATTCAACGCTATTCTGGTGGTCCCATTGTGTTCGTAAGTCGCCTTCCCATAGTCAAGGCTCCGCAGCTTAACGCTCTCGAGGGGCTTTTATGGCGGCCCGCTTTTTTATTATATTTATTTCATTTGCATTCATTCTTCTTCAAATTGTATCGTAAACTAAGTTTAGAAACATAAAACAATTAATATAAAGGTTTGACATGACTCCTCGATCAAAACGTCTTCAAAGCTTTCAAATGGTTGACAATCAAACCTACAGGTTGCCTTTATTGAAGTAGGCAACTGCAGTGCAAAATGTTTCTTGTGCACTCTTAATAAAGTACATAGTCACTGTGTGTTTCTGTAAGGTATTTTCCTATACTTAATACTGATCATCGTCACATCATCTACTCAATTTTACTACTGATTCAGGTAAATACGACGCAGATAGAAGGAATTTTTCATTACATTTTGCGCGTGAATCGTCACCTCTTAGTCGGCGTGGGTGCAGCATTCAAACGACTCGATAAGTGGACTGAGGCTGATAAGCAACATCTTACGAACGGTAGCCGGGTGAAGGGATTTGTCAACGTACGGTCAACACACGACACGACTTTACATAGTTACTCACGTTTATATTTGAACTTCGACTGTCGTTGATATTTGTTCAACGCTGTACTCGTTTAATCAATGTAAACAAAGAATGTTATATTTGATTTTTTGTTAAAGTATACCTATTCGTAATTAACGCCTTTATTCTAGAAGCCTCTATTATTTCAATTGGGTAGATTTAAAATGCATTAAAGTATAAATTATGGTTACAATGGATTTTAAATAAAAAATATTTTAATTAATCGCGGCTTTGTTGCGTATCCTCTTTAATATCAGGAAACTAGAATGCCTTTTCAAGTAAGAGGTACAATTTGTAAACTAAATGTTTCAGATTAATGTAGCAAGTTCCGTAAAGGCATTAAGTGACTATAAGTTCTTACATTCAAAATATATGTGGGATATTTAACATCTAGTCTACTATAATTTGATCCAATAGGTATGTTTCCATAGGTAGATATTATGGAGTGAAATTAATTAATAGAATCACATTAACAGCTTTTAATAAAGTTCTGCTAGATGGCATCTTCTTAGAACGGAGGCTTTTGCTCTATCGTTCTACACATACGGCACCCACGGATATGTTACATATTGACTGTATGTCAAAACTTGACCAGGTCAGAGTCACATATTAGAGCCTTAAGTTGATTGTTCGTTCGTTTAAGTTTACTGATTTTAGACTTGTAGCTTGTTAGTGTTGTAACTCAAAAAATGAAAGTCATTTGCCCTTGCACTTGCAAAAAAAATTGTACATCAACGGATAAAATGACCTACTAATGAGCTGCAAAGGATCTTATTATGATAGCGTTTAATACCTTATCATTGTTTCTCGTGTATATCATATATGAAACATTTAAAGGTATGAAGCGTTTAGTGACGTTTTTACACTCGTGTGGGCTGAGTGCGTTGGTGTATCCGATACACATTACTTCTATAATTGACGTTGTCCTCAGCATATTATGTATATTAGAAATTTATGCATAAATGAAGCAGACAAGTTTTTTTGAGCGCGTGTGAACCGGGCATTTAATTATTTAAATTTGGCGATATTTTTTTATTAATTTAAAATGCAATGAGTTTCTTAAAAACTGATGTTGACTGTTACACTTACGACCAATTTAAACCAATTTTTAAATCACCTTCAAGAAAGATTTCATAAAATTCAATTTTAAGTATTCGATAACCACTATTTTAAGTCATATTTTTCATAGTTAACTGTAAAGTACGATATTGGATTACAACATCAGTTATAAACGATTCCGTGATCTCCACCTTACTTATATCACAAGAATGATGAACGTCAGATAAGATGTTCTGACGGTACTCTTCAAAAACTATCACAGTGACCATTAAGGTTTTTATTTATTTATTTCGTTAAGATTAAAACTGTTAAGTAAATCATTTTCCTTCTTACGATTCCATGTTTCGATAGTTATGCCATATAAAGTTTCAGTAGTTGCGCTCTTTAAGATTAAATAAGTATTGTCTGTTGTTCTGTCTGTACCGATGTCGCGCACGTAAGGCGGTAGCGGCGATCGTAAACTTTAAATGGAGGCTAATTTAGTTTGTTGTTAATTGAGCTTCTGTCGGCGCGTTATCGGCGGCTGCATTAGTGGCCGAGTCTCCTGGCGGCCCGCGCGGTGAGCCGCAGAGAGCCCTGATAACAAACGCTATTATGACTGATCACATGCCGACGCCGATATGCGAATTGATTTCTGTTCTCTTATTATTACTGTATGATGTTTTGTGGTACAGTTATAAATAATAGCATCAGATTTGGTTCTTGTCTGATGTTTTTTAATATACTAAATACCACATAATTGAATTTTGTTTAGATTTAAAATAGTATAATATACTCTTTGTATAATTTATATGGAACTGGACTGAAATAGAAGTAGTCTTTTTTAAACAGAACAACTTATGTATAACTGTTAAGGATATATATTTTGTGTCTTGTATCTTTACAAACATTAATAAGACGCATTAAGAAACATTCAGTAGCTCAATATAAAGTTATCTAATGAGGAAATAGAACCCGCTACAAGCAGATGGATGACCGATGATTTAAATACTAGACTATAAGTGCACTCTATGTAGGTATAGCAGTATAGTGTTTTATTTCACACGTCCTCTTCACTGTTATTACACTTGGTATTGTTTGAATTAACTATGTTAGGTCAACCAAGTTAGCACTTAACTTGAGAATTGCTTCTGAACTACGTTCAAGTTATAATAACCATTTATATTTTACGACCATACTTTAACAAGCAATTACATTTTTAAACGCACAAGTAATGATGGTAATATATAAAATAATAAGCTATTTGCTAGAAGACGAATATGAACACTTATTACAATCTTCACACGCATAAGCATATTATTGGATCCTTTTAATTTTTATTTGAATGCACAGCTTATCAGACACGCTGTAACACATGATCATCGAGAGACGTTCATTTAAAATCATAATATATGTATAACTTAACAAAGTCATTATGCGTAAAAATCCGAAACATAGCTTTTATTATCTCAAATACCTGAGCTGTTCTCTCTTACTCTGTTTCACAGATTAACCAACGCCGCGGTAGGCACAATCACTCTGACCACTATAATTACATTAAGAACGTGGATACTCCGCGGCGGTCACCGATAGCCGCGGCGCCACATGTATCTCCGTTTATGACACACAGCCTTTAGTCGATACAAACGGGTGCCAAAAGGCCTCGTTGGTCGACACATTTACCCCTATCACATTTTTATAAACTTGATAAAAACATATGACAATAAAACTCCTACCGTTCGATTGTTATAGTCATTTCGTTATCACCTTCTTTGTATAAATGTATTCGAATATTGTGTGTGTGAGTGCTAGAAATTGCTCTTTTGTCATTTATGTGTTCAGATCAGTTAATTGTCTACGCCTATGTTGTATGTATGTACTAACCATGTACTAACTGTATTTCTATCACGGTTTGTTCGGGATTGTTTGCTTGAATCTTCGAGTTACAGAATACAATAATGTTTAAATACTACATACTTAATATAAAGCAAAGTCTTTCACCTCATCTGTCTGTCTGTTCGCGATAAACTTAAAAACTACTGCACCAATTTTCATATTCTTTTCAGCAATGGCTGGATTGGTTTTCGAGGAAGGTTTTACTATATATTTTGTCAAGTTTTAAATATTTATATCTACCCGTACAAAGCCAGGGCGGGTCGCTAGTTTAATATATATACTTGATTATTCTTGATTTTCCATTGCAAGTTAATATAAGTCCTATTACTTTCCTAAAGCTACATTGATGTCACTACAAATTACGGCCAACATCAAAATAGATATCTTTGATTGGTCATTGGTAGGATTAGATTGTGTTTAACGTAATTAAGTAAAGCCTTAATAGTGAATTGAGCTTTTGATAAATGTACAGTATTTTTAGTGCAACAATTTGTATATAAGATAATATAATAACTATTAATACCTCTCTGACTATCATCTGTACTGATATTATGAAAAGTAAATCTGTTTGATACGCTTGCCCGCCTTAACCGGGGCACCGTTTTCAATGATATTTGGCATTTGAATCAATTGATTTTTAAGAAAGGATATAAACAAAAATTTATAATCTAATATTAAACAAGATTTTAGTAAAAAGTTTAAACATTGATTAACTAATTCCGTGCAAATCTCAGCTTATAACAGTTTTCAGCATCCAACACACTTAGACACACGGCAATATTGAATAAATCGAATAGTTTTAAAGAAGTAGTGAAGTGATTTGCATGACCACTTAATGTTTCCACTGGTAATTAATGGTTTATGTTAATTCATTGACTTGATACAAGACAGTGGTACCTAGTTTCGCTCAAGTCAAAGACAACTCAGGGAATGATATATAAGTGCATTGACTGATGACAAATTCGTGAGTTTATTTTCCTTTACATTATTTCTGTAGTCATACAGTTTAATTCAAATATCATTACTATTATTATAAATTGCTGGTCTAGTGGTTAGCGTATGCGGCTGCTAATCAAGAGGTCTCGGGTTCGATTCCCAGGTCGCACTAAACATTAGTGTGATCCACAAATATTTGTTTCGGAGTCTGGGTGTTTTTTATGTATAATATGTATGTATTTACAAAAAAAAGTATATTTATGTATTTATATCAGTTGTTTAGTACCCATAACACAAGCTCTGCTTAGTTTGGGACTAGATGACGTTGTATTTATATGTCCGAAATATTTATTTATTAATATTATAAATTAAAAAGTAACTCTCGGCTAAACCATTCCACTAATTACAACGGAATTTAGCATGGACATACTTTGATTTTTGAGCAAGGACATAAGCTTTTTACCGCGAAAATAGTTTGTCTTTACATAAGTTTTTACCGCGAAAATTGAAGAAGAGAGAGAGGTTAAGTTAAAATAACTTTTTTTTTAATAATTTTGGGTCGCAATGAAACTTGGTTTCTTTTATGTAACAAATTAGTTTGAAAGTGTTTTATACTTCAGGTTTATAAATGCATATTTGATCGTCTGTAATATTTCAAATTGGTTAGTGTTTTATTCATCTAGCTCAACAATCTAGCCTCGATGTTTACTTACCCACGGAATTAGGCATAAATTACTTCCTTTACTATTACGGCAGCTGTTAGTGTGAGGGCAAGTACAATCATAAATTGTATGTAGACATTATTTATGTAATAATAAACGACCGCATTACTTTCAAGTTTCTCGTTGTCGAATAGTGTAAGTAGTTACCCTTGGCATTCCAGGTTTGGGTTCTTTAAATCTATGGCATTAATGTTTAAAATTTTAAAATACGTATATTGGTACCTGTATTAATTAGCCATGCCAACTTAAAAGACGCAAGGGTGCCATTTTGGCAGTATCAACAGCTAATGTTGCGATAAAAGTATTCAATCTTATTTAATAAAATCGTACTGGGAAATTAATGGATACAAAGCTATTTATCAGACTAAATGGATCAATATAAAATGTATATATATTCCCTAAACACAACTGACATCAAACACTAAAACAATGTTTTTCTTTCCAGGCGTATGTTCCCATCTTTACGTATCTCCCTTGCTGGTCTGGATCCTCGAGAAGAGTATTGTGTTCTTCTCGAGCTGTCCTTAGTTGGGCGGCGACGCTGGCGATGGGCGGGAGGTACTTGGGCGGCAGCGGGTGGTGCAGAACCTCAATCTCCACGACGGTTAATGCTACATCCTGACTCCCCGGCCCCTGGACATCATTGGACTGCTAATCCTGTGTCATTCAGCAAGCTTAAACTGACAAATAATACTATGGATGCACAAGGCCATGTAAGTTTCTTAGTCAAAATCTAACATTCATGGTAATTTGAAATGAATATGCTTATAAATCTCGACAGCGCCTTCTGTGATTGTAAGTAACAACATGGCAGTTACTGAACCTGTCGTGACTTAAAAACATGGTTACGATGACATTCTTACTTATTTACAATTAACATCAGAACTCTAGAGATGATCAACATGATTAGAAGAACTAAAAAACCTTCATATACGTTCTTTTTTTACTTTTTTTTCAAGTGGTGTTGTTGTTGTGAATATGAAATTATCGCTATATTACGTATGTATTTATGTATGTATTAATGTATAAATTACAGCTATTTATATGCTGTCATTAAACTATTGCAATTCCTCATAAATCAGGTTTCACAAAATATTCGGTATGTGTGAAACTAAGTGAATATGGCAATAAGCAGTAAGCAAAGAATATATTGTTATCTTGAGAAAAAAATTATGACAGCAATGTGATAACTAGTTGGTAGAAAAAATAGAACTGAATCAAAGTGCATTGTAAGAAACATAAAATGACAAATCCATTATCCATTGTGTTTGCACAAACAATGTAACTTCATTACACACTATTATAAAGTGCAACCAATTCTAAGCTTGAACTATTCTGTTTATCAGAAATAAGTTATGAAGCACCGCTTCATCTATAATTCAATAACTGTTTCCTACGTTTCCATATGCATGTATTTATTGCAATTGGTATCATGTTAGTTATTAGGTAGTTATAATAGTGCAACAGTTATGAAGATTGCAGTAAAATAGCGCTTGAATATGCAACGAAATCGCCGATTACGTCTTGTTTATTTCTATCAAGATGCTGTAACCTTTTTCTGTATGAGGTTCTTTAGTTTAAGTCATTGGCAAGGCAAATTCAGTGCCTGTTAACCCCGATATTATAAATAAAAACAACAATATATGACCGACGTAATTAGGTTGATAGATAGACAGGTGTGTTACACTATTTACACATGGGTACACTATTTACACATGGGAGCACTATTTACACATGGGTACACTATTTACCCTAATATGTAACAGAGGGGACATGGAGACTTTCATATGTTATGTAATTTTGTAATAGAGCACTAAATAGAATAAATAAAAAAAAAACTGCAGATATGAAACGCGTGCTTAAATTATCTCATAAAAGACCTATAAGCTTTATTTACATTATTTTGTTGTTCGCCGAATGTGTGGCCAAGTTATTCTATTCATTTAAAAAAAAAAGATGTTTATTAAAATAGGTATACCATAAAATACGAGTAGTAAACTCATTAGGTAAAGATTAGGTTTCACTACTTTTTGCAGCTAAAAAAACTGCTTTTGCAAAAATGAGACTTAGGATCTCATTCTTTTTAGTTGGTATATTAAAGAAATTGACGCTTATCCGTGAGTCACTCACCTTTAAATTTTAATAGTTGTAATTACTATCGAAAATTGTTTCAATTAAAAGAAATTTGAAATTATAAAGTAAAATCAATTACACAATAAACAGTAGATAAACTGTAAATGCAATACCTCTCCCCAACCTGCACTCGGCCAGCGTGTGGATGGCCTTAACCCTCTCCTGAGAGGAGACCCGATCCCAGCAGTGGGACGGGACATTATGGGTCGTTAAAGAGGTAATCCAGGCATACCTTTCTGAAGATCATGGTGCAGTTACTTGCAGTACAGTTAGACTGCCTTGTTGGTCTAGTAGTTAGCGTATGCAGCTGCTGATCAAGAGGTCTCGGGTTCGATTCCCGGGTCCAACTAAATATAGTGATCCACAAATATTTGTTTCAGAGTCTGGGTGTTTTCTATGTACAATATGTATATATTTACAAAAAAAAAGTATGTTACCCATAATACAAGCTCTGCTTAGTTTGGGACTAGATGATGTTGTGTGTAAGATGTCCGAAAAAAAATTAGAATAGTGTTAGTTACATACTTCGTAAATGAGTATACAACAAAGACAGGTATTTGTTGCAAACCTATATTTATGTATCTTTTTATCTACCCACATATGTTAATTTACTTTTTATCACCCCACCGTACAAATTCTTTAAATTCTCTAAGATAACATTTGCTGACAACATTGTAAATATCAAAGTAACGACATGTCTTAGCGATTAACTCGTCACTATCAGCAAACAGTAGTCATGTTTATTGTCACTGGGGTTGGAATATGTCAGTAACACGTCATTACGTCGCTTAGTCAATGTCACACTCGTAGTAAATCTTTCGTTGTTCAAGTGGCTCGAAAGACCAAGATTTGCAGTATAATCTAGTACGGATGTGGAATTGTTGGGGAAAATAATATGTAGAAAAGAAAAAAGAGAATTTTATATATTAGTAGATTTAGACGTTGCCCGCGTGTATATCGGTTATTTATTATATATTACGTTAAAAGTAGTATTGTAACCTTCTTTAGAATCAAGTGTTCCCGTGTCAAATTTCATTAAAATCGGTATAGTGTGAACACGCAACAGATTGTCAAACAAATTTACTGTCGAATTTATAATATTTTAATGCAGATTTGCAGATTTTTCACGACGCGACGTAGGTTGAGTTCAAGGCTGGCTAAATGTACATTTAAATACTTCCTAAAAGTGGAAATTAGATAATAGTGTCAGTTAATATTTGTGTAGTCCGTTAGTCATTTTATTTTCATATTTACATAATTGTTTTATATATTTGCATATGTTATTTTTATTTTTAAAAAGGTATTTACAAAGTTTCGCAAATGAGGTAAATATGGATGCGAGTAGCCAAAATCGAACTAAGTGGCGTGGAGAGGCCTATGTCCAGCAGTGGACTGCGATAGGCTGATGATGATGATGATGATGCTATAGTACTGTTATAATATTTTATTTATGTTAATTATAGGCACTCATAGCTCAGTTGCTCTAGGTGTTTAGAAACAATCACCGAGGGTAAGCATCGACAGCGCAGTCAGAACTTGGTCGGGTGACCGTTAGTGATATGATACTCTGAGCATTTTCGCGTTTCATAGGTAACGTTAAGCAGTTGGGTTTTTATCATAGAATTACAGTCGTGAAGCTTAATTGGAGGTCTTAAAACATATAACGGCAAGATTAGGAATTATAAATAATAATAATAATATAATTTATTAAATAATAATAATAATATAAAAATGTAGGTACATATTACGTAGTAAATAGTACATATAAAGTTGTAAAAATGTGCTAGAACGTTTATGTATATTAAGATTATTTTAAATGTTATGAAATCTTAAAACCGTTGGTGTTGGTATACATTGTTACACGTCATCAACCTCCCAGGTTGTAAATATTAACTAACTCCGTCGGAATTTAATTGAAAATTAATAAAAAAAAACTCATAACAAAAGTATGCTGCGAACGCAAACATTAGCTTCATTGTAAATTATCTCGTAACAAAAACTTTCAATATTGGGTACGGCTACATACAGCCTTCGTTGAACTTTCCGCGATCGTGATTCTGCCTCATGTATCGACCTCTATGAAAGGAAACGCCTCTCGCGCAAACACTTCCCATAAAAACTGTATTAAAAACAATTATAAACGTTATACTCATCGAAATAAGAGTTAAAAACAAACAACTCGTCGGAACGTGACGTAAAAAATACATTCTTCGCAAATAAACTCATGGGAGTTTAACGTTTTGGACTGTGTATTAAGATTGAGATTTGAATGTATGTGTTGTGTAGATAATACGAGCCGCGGTTGCCTGCCTGTACAAAGACGTCTATAAGCATTTCGTCACTTGAACAAACAGTCTGAAAGGCATTGTATTGTAGCTGTGTAGCGGCAACTAACTGTACTCTTTATCCAGGCGGTGTGTTTAGACAGGGCAGTTGACGCCTCGATTAATGACGAAAGTGTCTACCTTAGGCCTTGTACACACTGTTTACGCTGTATGTTTGATGAGACGCGTTCCGAGTGACATTTTACGACTGCTCTTATTACTTGTTTGACTGTTGAATAAATCCACAATGATAACGTTTTTTATGTCTCATACGTGTTAGAAAGTTAGCCTTTTCGGAATGCCCCATCTGTATTGGAATTATGATTTTCGTGAGAAATAATCATAAAAACTAGGTGTTTTTGTATAATTTCTGGGAAGCTTAATTAGTTTTTTTCTTTTAAGTGCTTAAATTCAAAGTAAGTTTTAGTTTTCTGTAAGGTATCGTATTTAATGTTTGTAATCAAATTTGTCAACATATTACAACATAATGTACTAGTCAACTTTACAACCTCTTCAGTAATTTACTTTATACTTGCCTATTCCCTTCTATGCAACCTAGTTATTAACTGATATAAAATCTTTGATTAACTTCTTGGCTTACATCTTTTCATGGGTGATTTTATTTTTAATACATATATGTTTTTACATAGTAATTAACTTAACTAGCTTATATATTTGAACAAAAGGAATCTAGATTTTGAAACTAAAAATATCACTAAATTATATTAAAACCCATTTTAGTTATTTCAATGAATGTTTTAGTTTAAATATAAAGGCAATTCTGTTTGAGTGTGATTAATAGAGTAATAAAAGACATACCTATCAAAATAAATATCATGACAACTTTGAGTCGCATCATACAATATTATTATGACGTGTAGGGACAGCAAAAACTAGTGGCGGGTGCGCATGAACAGGCATCGTGTGTTCGTAACCAGCAGCGATCGCACCGGGCGGCACCTTTGTGCACCCATCCAACAAAGAGCAGCTACCGACCTCGCTCCCACTGTGATAATTCGCCTGGAAGAAATCCTTCCATGTACTGTGCACTTGAGGATTTGCCACCTGAGATAAAAAGCCTACTATTATACCCTTTGTGGAGTACGTTTTAGTAAAAGAACTGTTGAGTTGCCGTGCGAAAAATACATAATTAAAGAAAGGATAAGTGTTACGTGAAATACACTAAAAGTGAAGTATTCAACGATTTCTTAGCAAGCTAATTATTGAAAGGAAAGGTTGGAAGATTAACGCGCGCCATTATCTGATATTATAATTATGAATAGTTTAAAGTTGTTTCTCAGAATTTGTGGTAGAAAATAGTGGGTGATCAGGTACCTAATTAAATTCAAAGATATTTATTTTATGATCGAGTTACCAAGATTCATATCTGCGAACAAATTTTTCGGTCTATGAAATGTAATAATTAAGATTCAAACATGATTTTCTTTAATTTCTCAATTCTGATTTTATTTTTTACTGTGAGATTAGAAAATATCTGACGGTAAGCGGTTCGATCCATTAGAAGTCTTTCAAGTTTTATGAGAGAAGTACCTTAGGTTAAAATCTCACATTTTCCTAAGTGCATTAAGAAGTATCCTTGGCTGATTAACAATTGAGTGTTTTAGCGTTTTGAACTTTAAAATAATATAAATATCAAAACCTACTTACTTCATTCAGTTAATTCTATTTATTCATATATATTTAATATAACTTTCTCCCTAATAGATAAATCGTCATCATTATTTTTTCTAAGGAAGAGATGGCCGTTGAAGAAATTTGCCCTACCACAGTTCACCGAAACGAATTTAAACAAGGTGACATTTTGTTAAATGTCATTCAATTCCTTTATACGTCAGATGCGCATGCGCAGCATGATTCTAATAAAGTATAATTACACATTCGTTAAAAAACGAAACGTGAGGGGCAACAAAACCTTGTACAAAAACACTTGTACGTCAACATTTTACGACACATTAATGTTATCGAAGATGCGATCGAGCCAGCGACGTGGAAGACTGCTGTTGTGTAGAGTTGGGCTCTACGACAAACGTTTATCTTTACATCTTGTCACGGCGATTGTTTTTGATACTAATTAGTGAAAGACATGTGTAGCTTATTTATTAGATAGATAAAAAGCGTGTTCTTTAACGGAGGGTGCTTACCTAACTCCCTCTAATTCTATTAGAAATGTCTCTATGTCTGTGCTCTACTTAAAAAATGCGGTGCTCGTTGAACTCTTTTCTATACAAAGTTAAAAGCGATCGAAGTTTATTTGTCTCCGATGTTATTAATATAGAATGTGTAATCTGATACATGGAGATTCCAATTGCGTTCATTAAAATATTTGCTTCTTGTGTCGCTAATGTTAGCCGAAAGTCGAATTAAACAATGACATTTTAGTCAACATGCTCTTCTTGTTGATTTATGAGATATTTTAAATATTTATTAATAGTTTTTGTCAGTGGTTTTATTCGGATATTATAAATTTATTCATCTCTCGGTAACATGAAACTTTCTTTAGGACTGCCTTGTTGCTCCAGTGATTAGCATATGCGTCTGCTGATCAAGAGGTCTCGGGTTCAATTCCCGGTCGGACTAAATATTTGTGTGATCCATAAATATTTGTTTCGGAGTCTGGGGGTTTTCTATGTAAAATATATATATGTATTTACAAAATAAAAGAATGTTAATGTATTAATATCAGTTGCCTAGTACCCAAGCTCTGCTTAGTTTGGGACTAGATGACGTTGTGTGTAAGATGTCCGAAATATTTATTTGTTTAATTAAGAAAGGTAATCTATGTATTCGTAATGAGCAAATAAAACGGTACTATACTGCCTAATGTTGATAGTTTTTAAAATTAATTTCTGCAAAAATCAAAACCATTACCCAGATCTACCCTCAAAAGTTCAAAGTTTTAAAACATATTTACATACCTTTTGTTCTTAGAGCGAGGGGAGAATGTGGTCAGTACCTTTATTACCCTATTCTCCCCTATTTGTTCGTATAACTGCCACCATTATATTTATAATCACTTAAATGTATAAAAATACAAATTTTGACCTATAAGTAATTACGAATGCTTATCAACAAAAGTAGTTCTACATTATTAAATTCGAGGTACGGCTTTTATATTGTCATAAATCAACCCAGTACTTAACCATCAAAGGATTCTATGTTTTATTGCTCAGACATTACGGTACAAAATAACAGATCTATTAAATACGTTATGACGTTTTTAATATTATCTAGCTTTTATAATTGTTTGATATTATTAGCTTTAAATCTTTACGACGATGTCTAGTAATTTGGTTGTTATTAAGATTAAAGGTTATTGTAGATAATGTCTATATTTACTGAAGTAAAATTCAAACTCATCTATAATTGTGTGGTCACGAGCAAACCTAGTAAAGAGCCTTGCCTTCATAATGAACGTGTTTCTACTAAGTGATATATCTTTAATACATTAAAACTTGAAGTTAATTTTTTGTACCCTCGTTTAAGCAAATTCTTGAATACGGAAATGATAGATTTTATGAAGAAGTAGCAAAAGCAATATCTTTTGAATAAATAAATATTTCGGACATCTTACACACAACGTCATCTAGTCCCGAAATAAGCAGAACTTGTGTTATGGGTACTAGACAACTGATATAAATACATAAACATACTTTTTGTAAATACATAGATATTATACGTAGAAAACACCCAAACTCCAAAACAAATATTTGCGGATCACACAAACATTTAGTCTGACCCGGGAATCGAATCCGAGAACTCTTGATCCAGATCCAGAAGCAGTCCACTGCTGGACATAGACACTCTCAAATTGCACGCCACTTGATTCGATCCTCGGCTTCTCGCATCCAGCTCCTGCCAGCCTACATATTTACCACCATTAATTATTATTATTTACCACCACAGATAATTCAAGACGATTTCGTGTTGGTAACTTTTAGAGTGGTCTAACTTTCAGACGTGATTTAGAGTTCTTCTGAAAGTGTTCGGATTTAATTAATGTTAATACTAAGAAAAAACTTTCTTCACATCTCTGTCAATGGCAAAAACAAATGTGCCCAATCTGGTGTCTATCTTGTTTGATGGAACACTCGTTGTATGATCGACGAGCTTCCGAACGCGGCGAATCCTTTGTATTGTCTGTCAATCTGTCCATGGAGGCTGGACAAGAAAACTTCATATCACACATTGTGGGAACTATCAAGATCTGTACGCTGCACGGTACCTCAAATGTCTTGGGAATTCGTTTTTTGATTAGATTATAGTTTTGATCTCACAGATAAACAATAATATCTTCAGAACATTTTTTACTATAGCACCAAAGTATAATCTCACATGCGTAACATAAGAAACTTAACATCATTATAATCTTTATTATATATAGGGTGTTGTAAGAGACTATGTTGGAGAAATACAAAATGAAGGAAAACATGAAACACACCCTATGCCGATCTTGTCTAGCCAGTGTGTTATAGTAGGCCAATACCTCTTTGGTAAGAAGAGATCTATGTTCATATGATGATATCCATTAAAGTAATATCGATTATTTTTATCATCATCATCAGCCTATGGCAGTCCACTGCTGGATATAGGCATATCCGATTTCACACCACTTAGTTCGCTTCTCGGCTACTCGCATCCAGCTCCTGTGTCATCATCATCATTACTCCACCTGGCCTGTGGACGTCCTACACTACGTTTGTTGAGACGCGGTCTCATCTCAAGAACACATATTTATTTTTATAATCTACATTAATTTAATCAATTGAAATTAGTATAAATCATTTTATACTACAAAGTACAGTAATGTATTCACTGGTTTTGTGTTACTTTCTAAGTTAAAGTTAGATATTTTTTTTAATCTACAATCGAAAGTGACTAACTACTTTTTGTTGATCTATTTTGAAAAAATGAAACAATAGTGTGCAAACCCTTCATCGTTTGAAGTGGTTACAGTTGCGGCGCCCGCGCAGGTAGCGGTTTCGCGTCAAGTACCAGATAAGGGCTCTCTCGCACATGACGGCCGGGCGACTCCCAGACGCGACAGTCTTGTACTCTTGTCGCCAAAGCGCACGGTTGGCTTTCGTCTTTGGACCGTACGGATTTTGCTTTTTAAGTTGTTTGCACTTTATCTTGGTTTAAAAATTAGCATTTGTACATTTTTGACTTTTAAATGTGCGAGTTTCGTCTCAGTAGGCGGGCCGATACGTCATGACATTTTGTCGCTAATTTTAAATATGACTAACTTTAATTTTGTCTCTGATCAACAATATCTATTGCAACTGTTGTTTGGATGTGCTAGCCTTAATGATCATCTTTACTATTATATACTATCTGATCTACAAATAACTAAGTGCATTCAATTAAATTTTAAATAAAGATGACCTTATTTTTTTCTGAATCTAGATAATTTACTGTTTAGGAAGATTTAGAATGGCTTCTTATTTTATTATACGTCATTCAAAAGACCCGAACAACTCTCAGGTTTACGATTGTAATTCTTTTGTGAAAAATGCTCGTTGTTTCTGGTTTTAGTGTTGATTATAATTTAAAAAGCTACCATTTTAACAACTTCAACGGAGGATGGCTTAAAAGTAAATTTGGTAAACATTGAGATACTATACATTTGGTGAGAGTCGCCAGAGTTTGGAACGACCTGCCTGGGTCTATTTTTCCTGATGAGTTGAACTCTGGAGCCTTTAAGAGTAGAGTGAACAGGTTTCTTTTGGATGGGCGTGTACCATCTTCGTCTTCATCTACACTTTCCATCAGGTGAGATGGAAGACAAACGCCTATTCCACTACTTTGACACTTTTTTTTTATGTCGTAGTCAATTTACATGTTTACAAGTCACCTCTTGTTAAATGTGTAGTCCTTAAACATTTATATACTTTAAAAACCCATGTTTCCTGAAGTAAAAATATTACTAATATTTTTACTTTTTACTAATATTGATTTATTTAACCAAATAATTTTTACAACTTTGAAAATAACTTCTTTTCTATTGTTCTTTAAGATATAACATTATATATAAGAAGTTGGAATTTTTAATACAGAAACAAAGTACTAATAATTGTAATGAAAAGACAACAATATGACGGTCTTTGAAATGTACAACAAATACCGTAGAATAAGTGAAGCATCTACACATTTTTTATTTAATTCAGGATGAAACTTTTCACCCGTTTTTTATGTTTTCATCAACAACCTATAACGTCCCACTGCCGGTTCTGGTCTCCTCTCAAAAAGGCACTCTTGCAAGACACGTCGTGGCTACGTAATCTTGCCGTTGGATGTTTTTAAGCCACCTGAAGGCCTAATACAAACCGAGACCGACTGCTTAAATTGACCTCCGAATCACGGAAACGCTCTTAACATTTCATGCCACAAACGGTCACCCACCTAGGTACTGGCCGCGCCCTTGTTTGACCCTCGGTGATTGTTTCCAAACACCTATTTGTACTTCATCAATCATCAACAGCCTTTAACAGTCCACTGCTGGACATAGGCCTCTCCTTAGAAAGGAGGTGTTGGCCTACTATACCACGCTGGCCAGACGGGTTGGTAAAGGATTTGTTTCAAGTTTTCCTTCTCTTGGCAGTGATGTTAGCTGTTTATTTTGTTCCTTTTGTCATCTCTTACGACACCCATGGAATGAATAGGGGTGGTGACACTTTGTATTCTTAATCCGTCACCACACGGACAACTATTTGTACTTAATTTTTACTTATTTCTATTTCCTTGTTTTAGATGGTACTCACATCAATGCACAAGTACCGTCCTCGGGTGCTGGTCGTCCGCGCTCGTGATGCAGCAGCCCTCGCGTGGGGAGCGCCTCATGCGTCTTTCTCGTTCGCTGAAACTGAATTCATAGCTGTCACCGCCTATCAGGTATGTAACATCATTTATCTATTTCATATAATTTAGCACATACGTTCTTGAGGAGTTCTATGTTCAGCAGTGAACGTCTTTCGACTGAGATGATGTTTAGTTTGAATTAGTTATTGTTTGAATTAGCTGTAAAATAATTGTTGCACCATTGTCTTAAATAGTCTACTGCGGGTGCATAGGCCTTTTCAATTAATGCACTTGAGAAAGTATATAGCGAACTATCTTACTCGAATTGGAGCAGCCCAACTGGTGAAATGCCTCCGTCTTACAGAAGACCGCATTCAAATAACAATCAGTTTGGTGTTGTTGTGTTCCTGTGAGTAAGTAAGGTTTCGAAAGCTACTGGTGGGGTGCTACAATAGTAGCAGGGCCTTCAGGGTGAGGATGACAAGCCCAGTAAAAACTACACTACTGGACTTGTCAATCTCATATTTGGATCCCACTACCGGATAACATCAGGTGGAATGTGGTCAATCTTGAAGTGCGATAGAAAAAAATCGATAAATATCATAATTGAAAGACATGTAAAAATCGACACAGATGCAAAAATTAAATTAAATTCTTTGTAAGGTTATCCAATTGAAAGTTGTCCATTGATATATTTTTTGTTTTACATTCGATTCGACCCAGGTTCTTATAAGGTCCTATAATAAAATTCACACTATTAAACAGTTTCAACTAACGCAGATTCGATCTTTACAAGGGGATTCCGTATATGATATGATCGCAACGGGTTCCGGGAATACTTCCTACGATTCTTCGAAAATCGCACATACTGCTATGAAGCTAGTTTTTTTTCTCGACGTAGGCGCCAAAGCTTTTACTAACGCATGCTACGGTGCCAGTTACAAACAAAAAAAACAGATTGCGACGAACGAAGAGCGGTCATTGTGTAAGTTCTGTTTGGAAAACAATACCGACCGACTAATTTGCCGTTTTTGTTCAGGCGGTGTATTTGTGCATTGTTAGAACCACTCAGTAACTTCGAAGCCGATGTGCGTTGGGCTGTGAACTACAGTTATTTTTGAAGAAGCTAAACATTGCCGATTGAAGTGGTAATAGAATGATATCATCGATGCACAATACATTCTCTTTTTTTGGGGCTAAACAACAGACTGGTTTTCTTCACTTAGTATCGGCAATTGTTTTATATTAGTAGTTTTTCTCACACTTGATAGATTGGTTCCTCGACTAGGTATATGACCCCGACTATATTTAATGGCGTTGTGTAAAAATCACAAAGATTACCGTACACTCCTAATTATATGTATTAAATCTGCATCAAAGCTGTACAACCAGAAGGCCTCCTGCTGTTATTTATCCAACACAAAACTACTGCCTTTAGCGTTCAGCGCACCGTGGCCATCCCTTGCATAATCCGACCAAAGTAATTACAGCACGGCGGCTTTCTTTACCCCCGACCATCATGTTGACTGCAGCGAGGCGCGAAAGTTTTCTCGCGTCCATTTTATCGGAAGCTTTGTGGGATTAACTAACAATGGTCCAGCTAACGGGACCCTACCCTTAACAATAGCCGGCGGTGTATCATTGCGCATTATCCCCGGACAAGCGACCGATCGCCGGCTCAACCATTGTTAAGAATTATCAGCGAATTAGAAATTACCTTTACAGCCGCCGCTCCTTTATTCGAGAGCGTAACTAGGTGGCACGCTAGTTCAATTACGGCGACACAAAGCCCGACCTCGCATTTTGTAGACACAGTAATGCACATCATAGCTTCAGCCCATCATCGAATGTTTGCTAGTTTCCATTTGATAATTGGAGCCTATCTGTTAGATAAATAAACGAATGTTTCTCAGACCCTAATTACACAGTTAAAAAAACTGGCGACAGTCGCCAATATGTGAAATAGTCACGCAAAAAGTATAAACCACGCAAGTTTGTGAAATGACGTCACGGGCGACAGGGCGGACTAGGGGCGGCGCCTGCCACTCTCAGAGCATAACTTTGCTAACCAACCAACTTTAAAAGTGCACTTTGTGCTGCTAATAACAGGCTTTTAGCACTATTCGGTTTTTGGGCGCCTTATCGGTTATCTGGAGGTGCAGTGAGTAAACGGCACCCGCCGGCGCCGCCTTATCAAGACAAGCAAACAATCACGTACAAGTGATTTCACGTATCTCGAATGCGCTATTTGCGTTCAGGATTCGCCAGATAACCAGCACTTGGGACTGTTGATTGCTTACACATTTTAGGATGGATGCGAAAAAACCTCGTTTCCAATCACAGCTATATTGTGTCTGTCAATAATTGTTTTAGAACTGTCGTCGTCACTCACGAATATAAAAAAAAATGTAATTTGTATTGAGTTTCATGTATGTAGGTGGTGTTTTTGTGGTAGGCGCCAAATGTAAGTCGGGTGGAACAGTAGCGCGACAGGCGGGCGGCTAGGCGACATCGACAGTTAGACACGACATGCCATGCTAATTGGCTTGTCGCCAAGTCTTCCACATGTGCGACAATTATCCCTTACAAGCTATTAGCGCCGCCCCAATATATGCGGAAACGGATGTTTAAATTGCATTCTCAGCCAAGATAAGGAGATTTCCGTGTGACGCGTCGACAAATCTCTGATATGAGATTATTGCTTGTATAGGGGATCTGTGTTTTATTGTTACATACGTAGTCATTTCCACATACAACATAGCTAACTGCTTAGTTTAGAGTATTTTTTCACTATTTCAGATGACACTGTCTCTCTTTTATTTTACTTCTCTTAAACAGAAATTACAAAGTTATATATTTTTTTAACCGGCTTACTAGTTATAATTATGCGTAATGTATAAATTTGTAATACTCAAGTAAACGACTATGTCCGATAACGTAAAAAAATATATATCCGGATTTGCCTGAGCTCTGCCCGCGTAAAGTACGATTGTCATGATAAATAGTAAACTTACTATGAGTAATTTTGATGTATAGTTTTTATTCCCGTAAAGTTTCATCTAAATCCGTTTAGTAGTTTCTGCGTTAAATAGTAACAAAAAAACATGTCTCGCAAACTTTCGCAGTAATAATATTAGTAGAACCAAATTCAATGTTTCTCTTCATGTTCTGATTTTATGTTCTTTGTCCACAGAATGATCGCATAACAAAGCTGAAGATCGACAACAATCCATTTGCGAAAGGCTTCAGAGCGTGCGGCCAATCGAAATGCAAGAGAAAAACATCAGACACCACAGACAGTAACCCAGACCCTGGCTCCGAGCCAAGCGAGGCCAAACGACCTTGTTCAGATGCTGCTTCATCATGTTCAGAGGAAGGCAGCTTAAGATCGTCATCACCAAGATCTCCACCTCTCGTGGAGTCCCCTGCACCTTTAGTTGTTTCTTCAGAGAACATCACCCCACCACCACCTACGTTTTATCCGCCCGAGTTACCTTACTTAGGTATGCACATGCCGATGCCTCTCGGTCTATGGCCCAGCAGTCCTATGAGTATCCCTGGTGGATTATCGTGGGGAGCAGGACTACCCCCCGCTGTACCCCCTCCCCCTGCACCACAACCTCCCTGCAGACGCGTCAAGAGCTTTACTATCAGCGCTTTACTTGGAGAAGGTTGACATTTGATACCTTTTTAAATACATAATAAGAATTTAATCTTGTGTCTTGTAGACATGACATAGCTATTAAAATATGTAAATAAAATCTACCATGTATAACTTTCCTAGTAGACAGTGTTCATGAAATTATATACTTATATTATATTTAGCTTATATATAATCTGAGTTTTATATTCATTGAGTACTTTAAAATTTATTTTTATAACCGTTTCCTTCTGCTTTTTTGTCACGTATAATTTGGCTATAGAATGTTATAAAACTTGTTTAGTTCTAGAAATAAATAGCTTAGTTACTGTTGTCAGTTATATTCAGTATATTCAGTACTTTACCACATTTTGTTTATATTTTTAAGTGAGATTATAAATAATACACAAAAAACATTTATATTCTTATTGTACTCCAGAAATGAATATACTTTGTCAATATCTTACCATGTATATAAAATTATAAAAGTACCGTATTTTATAAAATATAAGAAAAATATAAATGTATATAAAATATTCATGACTTGTTTCGATCGAATTTGCTAAGATTAGGTAAAGTTCTTTTTTATATTGATTTAAAATATAAACATAAATATAGATAAAACAGAGTATATTGTTTATACATGTGTATTTTATATACTTTTATACAAATTGTATATTGAACTCGAGATCAAGACTTGTCCTAAGTGCCGTCAATACTCAGGAAATCAGGTATAAGAGGGCTATATAAACGCGACAGGGATATCCGCAATATATATATATAAATAGTGTTGTAAATAATAAATTGTTATTTTTTAATTGTAATAATTAAAACCTTCACGCCTACCTCGTTAGATAAGTAAATGAAATATTATATTATTGTGATAGAAGTGCCTTAAGGTTGTATAAAGCGTGCTTGGTTCATAAATTAATGATGTAAGTTTTTTACATATTGTATCAAGTTTAGATTACATTAATTACATTTTACACGTGTCAAGTGTAGATTACAGTTAAAGTGTGTAAAATATACCAATATAACTATAACTCTATAATGTATTGTTACATTTTTTACAACATTTGTTCCGTATTTTAAATAGGTACGATAATTTTAAATATATACATAGAATAATAATTATAATTTGTACATAATGTGAATAATATCAGTCAATTATTTACGTTCAATATATTTTTATATGATCTTATTCTTGCTTTTCATTTTATTGCCCACCTGGAAATTACCACAGTTCGACCAAGCTTGGTGTAATCAGTAGTATTTTTTACTCAACTGCGTCAAAAAGAGGGTAGTGTTTTTCGAGTGTATATATATTAAATGTATGTATGTCTGTCCATTTCTTTAGCGAGCCCTACAGCCCAAACGTATAAACGGAATTTGAAATATGAGGTGTCCTTGAATTCAATAGATTTGTGGTAGTGACATGGGCTATATAAAATAATTTATTTTTTTATTCTACCAGTCAACCTTGAGTTGGTTCAGTAAATACGAGGCAGGTGTATATGTATATTTAAAATGAGAAAAGAGAAAAGAAGATGGTTTTTTTTTATCACATGGATTTATGGATATCAAAAATATTGGTATTGGAAATACATAGACGAATTCAAAATTGATGTAAAATGCGTACTTATATATTTAGATAGGTAATATAATATTATTTTATTAATTATTAATGGCCTTAGGCCAAGGCAAAAGGAGAGTCCTATGTCCAGCAGTGCACTGTTGAAGGCTGTTGATGATGATGATGATGATCTAAACATACAAGAGAATAGTTAGAAATGTGCGATCGATTATACATTTACGGCCTTACCAATAAACTTTTATACACGACGTATAACAGGATTTTAACAAAACGTTACCAATAAAACAATATTTGACGTTTTGGTTGTATACATCTGGTATACAGATGTTTGGAAACAATGAGATTTTAGACAATCGTTATTCAGCCCTCGGCCCTTGTTTAGCGAACGTGTAACTTATAATAATTAGTTGCTTATGTAATTTTAAGTTTGAAAACCATGGATTATTTACAATATTTCGATATTTTTGATGAAATTGACAATGAAGAACCACCAAGAAAAAGAAAATGTTACAAAAATCGATATGATCGTTTCTGTTTATCTGAAAATGAGTTTCGGTCAAAATATAGGTTTAGCAAACAATATGTCAGAAAAATTTGAGAATTAATTAGATGCGATATTGAACATCAAGCTCGAGGGAGGGGACTATCAATAGAACTTCAAGTTTTTACTAAGAGATATAATATAACTAACGAACGATGTGCAGAGGAGATTGACTTTGACAAGTTACATCAGTTGCGTTCTAAAAATGTGTGTAGGTATGGAACGAGCGAAACAACAGTTTTTAATTTTTTTTTATTTGTAAAAGACCGTAAAAACAATATATTTGGAGATAAAATGATGTATTTAATAATAAATACAATTTATATAGCTATAAGTATAAAGTTGTGAGCGTATTTTCAAATGAAATATAGTCATTGAATTAGCGCCGTACGAGTTTCGGAACGCACCTTTGAATGTTGCCAGTGGTTTTTGTTATACGAAGGCGGTAACTATCTATTGTTTACACACTGACTATTAGTAAGGGTATTGTGTAACGCCTATTCACAGCCTATACATTGTACAACTAAACATTTGTCAAACAGATGTGTAACTTATTTTTATTAGTAAGGCCGTTATTGTATAAAATATAAAAATAACCTAACGCCTTGTGAACAGTACAGTGTTATGAGTACGTAGCAAAATAGCTGAAACCTGAAACTGACACTTATTTTAATTTCAGGCGCGTAGCGTATTTTATCACGTCACCATAAATACGTTTAAAATACTTTTCACGTTAGGTAAGATTATCACAATATATCTAAAACTTATATTATATAGTTACTAGTTGATGCCCGCGGCTTCGCTCTCATCCTAAAGTTATAAGAAATATTTTACATCCTCGGACCTACTGAATAAACACACAAAATTTCGTGTCACAATGTTGGTTCCCATACTCCTCCGAAAGGGCTAGAACGATTCTTATGAAATTTTGTGTGTTTATTTAGTAGGTCTGAGGACGGAAACTATTTCTTAACGTTTTTAACTGAGAATCGGCCAACATCTACGTGAGCCGCGAGCGGAGACGCGGGCATCAGCTACTCTTATATGTAAAATTCTCGTGTCACAATGTTCCATACTTCTACGAAGCGGCTGGACCGATTTGTATGAAATTTCGTGTGCATATCGGGTAGGTCTGAGAATCGGCCAACATCTATTTTTCAAACCCCAAGGACGCGAGCGGAGCCGCGGGCATCAGCTAGTCTAATATATAAAATTCTCGTGTCACAGTTTTCGTTGCCATACTCCTCCGAAACGGCTTGACCGATCTTTATGAAACTTTATATGCATATTCAGTAGGTCTGAGAATCGGCCAACATCTATTTTTCACACCTCTAAAACGCGAACGGAGCCGCGGGCATCAGCTAGTCTAATATATAAAATTCTCGTGTCACAGTTTTCGTTGCCATACTCCTCCGAAACGGCTTGACCGATCTTTATGAAACTTTATATGCATATTCAGTAGGTCTGAGAATCGGCCAACATCTATTTTTCACACCTCTAAAACGCGAACGGAGCCGCGGGCATCAGCTAGTCTAATATATAAAATTCTCGTGTCACAGTTTTCGTTGCCATACTCCTCCGAAACGGCTTGACCGATCTTTATGAAACTTTATATGCATATTCAGTAGGTCTGAGAATCGGCCAACATCTATTTTTGATACCTCTAAAACGCGAGCGGAGCCTCGGGCATCAGCTAGTTTTATATATATATAGAAGATATAGATACCCTCTTGATGTCTGTATAATAGGTACCTATCTCAGGAAAAATACAACCAATATGAAAATGTCTATCGTGGTACCGTATGCGACTGCTATGTCTCGGGATAGATTCCCGGTTCGGACCAAATATCTGTGATTCGCAAATATTTGTTTCGGAGTTTGGGTGTTTTCTAACTGCCTCGTTGGTCTAGTGGATAGCGTATGCGACTGCTAATCAAGAAGTCTCGGGTTCAAATCCCGGGTCGGGCAAAAAGGTGTTATTGGGTTTTTCTTAGGAAATTCTTAATAGCAGCCCGGAGTTCTGAAGTTTAGCGGTGATTCATCCCCGTGCCTCGATGAGCACGTAAAGCCGTTGGTCCCGGTTGTCATGAACATCTATGGCAATCGTTATTGGCAAGTCAGTGCCCTCAAATTTACTGAAAACTATGAATCAACCTTTATATTTCAGTTCTTTGTTAGGGTTGCAGAGGTCCGATGCCAGTCGTTCCGTGGAAAAACTGATATTCAGGTAAAACCGGTTGAACTAGTAGCCGACCGCAAATAATATTGGAATAAGGCTAGGAAGAAGAATTTTGTTTGGGTGTTTTCTATGTATGATATGAATGCATGTATTTACAAATAAAGGTATGCTTATGTATTTATGTCAGTAGTGTAGTACCTGCCCATAATTCAAGCTCTTTTGGGACTAGATAGCGTTGTGTGTAAGCTGTCCGAAGTATTTATCTATTTATGTGTATAGTGACGGATATTCACTACTAAGGCTTAGAGTCAGAGACTTTGGGTTCATCTTCTGAGCGCTTCTCAATAAGTAAGATGTATTCTTCTACAAGAACACGTGTAGGTGGTCGTTGGTTGTTCCAGGGACTTCCTTCCGAGGGAACACGTGGCTTCTCGGCTTATAGTACCCGAGGCGGCGTGCGGTTTTGGTCGGTTCGAGTCCGACATAACCACCAACTGGTGGTATCCGGGGGGATTTCCGCACGAAAAAAAAAAGGTGGTCGTTGGTTGGAACACTCAGAACGTACTAGTGTTCAGTTCCGTGACAGTAAAAATAAGTCAGGTGCACCTACTACAAGCTGGTTAGTTTTGGATCTATTATGTGATTGCATAACTAACTATACGTTCAGTACAGTGGCCCCTTGACTCGCCGTTTCTCGGTTCAATTTAAAAAAAAAATTAAGGTACTAAAAACTACACATAAAGGGGGGGGGTTGTTCTTAACCTCACCGCGTATCACCACGGGGGAGGAAGGGGTTAAAAAACATCACATGGACGGCTCCTAAGTGGAAGAAGTACGCACCAGAATGAAATCTTTCCTATGCCGAGCAGTCAAAAACTGGAACTCACTACCAGCTCACGTATTTCCTTCTCACTATGATTCCTGGTCCTTTAAACGGGGCGTGAAAAATTATATATTATGCCGCCATACTTTCTGTCTGCATTCGCAGCAAGTATGATGACCACCTCTCTTGGATTCCGCTCATGCTTTCCATGAGTCAGGATAGAGTCACTTTACTAGACTAAATATAAAACAAAAAAAGTATAATTGTGTTTGTAATGGCAAATGAACAGTTTTTAACTGAATGCATATGTAAATAAATATCCTAATATTATACCTAAGCGCGAAAGTTTGTGAGTATGTATGTATGTTTGCTGCTCTTTCATGCAAAAACAATTGAATGGATTTTGATGAAACTTCACAATAATATCGGAATAACACATATTATGCTACTATTTACCGACATGACTAGTATGATTTACGGGAGCTACTTATCAAAACACCAATGGGCCGAAGGGGGTAAATCAGATTTTACAAGGACCTAATAAAATAAAATAAGCATAAATCGAAATGGATATTTTTTCTTCTTCTAGGGGAAAATTTTTATTCCAGAGACTTCCAACATAACCATCAACTGGTGGGAACCGTGGGGATAATATAAGGATTATCTTAGGCTACTTTTTTACACTAGTTTTGTCCCCCGCGTTACTCGCGGTTGTTGTAGTACCGCAGAGCTCAGCTAGACTTTTATAAATGCAACCATAAGACATAATAACAGATCAATCGTTTATTTGTGGAAACATAAGTAGTTACAGGTCTCATACATATGTTATAGGATTTCTGTGTGAACATTTTTAACATTGGCGACCAGTAACGCCATCTATAACTTTTGTTGAGATCTTAGGCATTGTTTTCTAAAATGCAAAGAACAAATACCCATATTAAAGATTGATTTAACTCCGAATAAATTATAAAATTTAATTTTGCTTTTCAATTTCAATATAATAAAATATGTGTCATAAAATAAATTTGTTCTGCAGCAAATATTTAATTTATTTGAACGACACAATAACACCAAACTTTAATGGTTGGGGCAGTATCTTTCTATAGCTTATAAACTTATAATATGCAGTATTTACTTTAAAATGATTTGTACTCATTATATCAAACTCAAATGGTTATATTCCAGAACTATGTTTAATTAAACCGTACTACAACAAGAGATCATTCGAGGGAACAACCACAGATGGCGTGACTATATAGTTCCAGAATAAATTTAAGTTTTTAAGTTACTCTTCAAGACATAATATGTACTGATTCCTAGTACTAAATAGTACCTACCGCGTTATCAAGCAGGCCATCAAATATAATATGACAAAACTAGCTAATGCCCGCGGCTCCGCTCGCGTCCAAGAGGTATAGAAAATAGATGTTAGCAGATTCTCAGACCTACCCGAAATGCACACAAAATTTTAGACAAATCGGTCCAGCCGTTTCGGAGGAGTATTAGAACGAACATTGAGACACGAGAATTTTATATCTAGACAATATTATAAAGCTGCAGAGTTTGATTGTTTGTTTGAACGCGCTAATCTCTGGAACTACTGGTCCGATTTGAATGATTCTTTCAGTGTTGGGTAGTTCATTTATCGAGGAAGGCTATAGGCTATTTTTTTTCAAAATTAGGGATCCGTAATAAAATTGCTATTTTGTAACACAAGGTGTAAAATCGAAAAACTATTTTTTCCACGGAAACGAGAAAAACGCGGGTGAAACCGCGGCGCACGGCTAGTATAAGATAAGATTTTGAATCTGGTTAGTTTGAAACTAAGTTTTATATTCTTCTCAACAGATGGCTCTACAGTCAACTTATGGGTGTAACAGGAAAATAGCTAAGTAAAATTAAGTAGATACTTAGACAAAATTTTGACAAGACTTGAATCTGAGACACCATTGTTTAGATTAAGGAAACTTCCTGTCTTTAATTCCAAGTTCAATTACTTCAGTGACTTAGAATATTCCAACAAAGATTTATAAATTTTAGTCTTATAAGTTAGACAAGAATTAAAATGCAATGTATACCAATTTATTAATTTCGATATATTTATTTCATGGGTACATGAACACAGAATAGTAATTAACACAAATATGTACAACAAATGCCTCCGAGTCTAACAACTAGAAATAGCAATTCCTCATTGTAGCAAAACCTAATTTATACAAACATTACATTTTGTGATTGTTATAAAAATATTTCGGGTCTATTTAAATAAAGATTACTTGTCTGCGATTATAAGTATCTACATACAACACAATGAAATACACCCAGACAGTAGAAAGTGAATTATTTTATACTTAATTGTAAGGTGAACATGACCCTATCCAGTAATGAGGTTCTGAAGTTCAGAACTTAGTTCGTTAGCATCAATATTGACTTTAGTATTTGATGTGGGCGCAGGGGTGCTAGACTCTCTATTGCAAGCCTTTTTATGAACAAACCAGTGGAGGCGTTGGCACTCCCGGTCACAATATTGAACAGATTTACATTTGGAACACTTTTTGGCTGGTTTTTCCTCCCCACAGGTGCTGCAATAAGGAATAGCATCAACAAATCCTCTTTGTCCGTTGATAGTACAGTTGATCACAGATAAAGCTGGCGGAGGATCTTTACTTGTCAAGGAGGTAACCATTTGGTGGAAGGTGGTGCATTCTCTGTAAGGAAACTCTCGTACACAATCTTTCAGGAATGCATCCATTAAGTCTAGAGAAAATCCATCTTTACCAGGTTTCAGCAGTTTCTTTGCAAAAATTTCAATAACGTCATGCTTCTTCTCATCCTTGTCTGTATTTACTTTCTTATCTTTAATGTTATGGATTTCTCTAATGAGGTATCCAAGGTAATGGTACTTGAAGGCCATAACTTCATTTGTGTCACCTCCTCTCGTCATTTCTTTCTTGCACATCAGTTCAAGAACCTTTACAACTTTTTCAGCATTTTCTAGTAAGCTAGGTATATGTTGAAGATGTAGTGCTAATCTCACAGGATGAATATTTACTCCCAAGACAAACTTATGCAAAGGATCCACTAGAACTCCAGGTAAATAGGGCTCGGTCTGTTGGCCTTGTAGTATACTGAAATATTCAATTTCCTTACGCGGTACGTAGTTGTTGATTGTCGCCACAGTGTGATGGTTCCCTACAAATGCCGCCATTTGCGAGGCAGTTCGTCCGACAGAGTTTGTAGCCGTTGACTTGGCCCCTGCATCCAGTAAGAGTTTACACACCTCAGAGCTCCCCGACAACGCTCCAAAGTGCAAAGCAGTATAGTTATACTCATGTTTTCCTGAATTGACATCTGCTCCCTAAAAAGAAACATTTACAAATGAAATTGTGTAGTTAAAAATGATAGTGACACACACTACCAAAGATATCTGCATACCCTATCGAGAAGGAGTTGCACCATGTCCTTGTTCCCCTTATAAGCGGCGTGTTGTAGCGCAGTCATACCATTTTCGTCGAAGAAATCGACGGTCCCTTTGTGTTGGGCTAATATATTCTTGAATTCTATGAAATCATTTACGCCTATTGCATCGAATATCGTCCGTTCCGCAGCGGGTTTATCATCACTTTTCGTTTCCATATCGATTACCCTATAAATTTTATTACAGAATAGCAAGATGCTACAAGAAGCAAACAACCTATAAACTGAACTGTCAAAGTCGATGTGAATGACACTCTTAGAGAGGTTTGATTTTAACATTTTAGAAAATCGACTAAATTTCTTTCAATAATCCAATAAAATTCTTACATTACCATATAACAATACATACTAAATGTTATTTGTTTAATTGAATTAAAACTCATTACTTGACTTCTGGTTCATTTATTTAATTCAATAAATATTTATAGTCTCCTTTTTTTTAATTGACTGGACAGCCTATTAACCCTTTGTAGCCCAAGATCATAAAATTTTACATAACTTTGGAATATGATAGGATTAAACAAATAAAAAAACACGTATTTCTCAAAAAATTTAAAATATTTATTATTTTTGATTTATTTGACATTTTAGGAAGTGTAACATTACTGTAACATTGAGATAAACTACAAGAAAATATAGTTATGTGGTATGGAAGGATCTAAAACAAAAGCGTAACACTACTCCGCATTTTTCACAATTATTTTGTGATACACCAGTACATTTGGAAAACTTGCACTAAACCTTTTTCTAGCCAAATCGGCCGGTAGCCAATTTGATCCTGCCTATCTGCCAATGGGGGGACATGTTGAGTTGGGCCCATTTGTGTTTTTTGTCATGAATTCCATTTTCAATTGACCTTCGGTTATTGATATTAGGTTCAAGCCTAGCTTGCATAAGTCACACCGATCTCAAGTCGAAAATCGACAATTGTCTGTCACTGCAGTTTTTTGCCTGCCTTACTCCTTGATATAACAGCCAAGAATTTTCCATAGTCAGGTCTAATAACTGATAAAACATCCGAACCTGATAGCTTTTACTTTGTATCAATATTTTATACGTTCCCATAATACTGTCAATCAATTCTACGTCTGCCATAATATGCCGATTATATTTTCCGATGATATGGGACCGATCAATCTTCTTATTGGCTTTTTCGTAATATCTGACTTGAGACTTCGGCAAATTACCAGCAAAAGATGACACCAGAGTTACAACTTTGGTTTCTTCCAACATTACGTTTCATCAATCACATCCATCCATAGTCCATATTCGCCACATATTCAACGGAAATTCCGCGTACTTTTTTCATTACTTTCTTGTTAGCGGGTAGTTTGCAATCTGGAATGCGATTGCGTGGTACTGTCCCAAGACTCAATATACCCCCTTTAGCTAAGTACTCCAGTAATGCCAAGGAAGTTATGAAATTATCAAAAAAATGCTGATAATAGCAAAAAAATAGAAAACACGTCTTAGTATGGGGCGTGCCTGTCTTGGTATGACTACTATGTTTGAAGATGTTCATAAATCTGTTTCATCGTGGAGTTCAAGTTTTTCTTTTTCCATTGTATTTTCCGCTTTTTTCATTTTTGTGGATACTTTATTTGAATGGCTCACTGCGTTCACATTCTTCAATAATTGCCTCCATATCAACTGAGGTATCTTCTTTACATACAGATAAAAGTTCTGAAGTTTCTAATAATGGCTGAAATTCTGGATCAATAACGCTCATCATCATCATCGTCCTCTAATCCGTCTTCGCAATCATACAGCAGTAACTTTGACCCCATTCTGAAATAATATGAGATAATTTTACATCAATATCCACATACTTTAGTTACAATTATTATTTCCGTCATCACTCAATGTAACAGAAATGTTACAAACATTTATAGATACATTTTTCCCATAAAAAAGCAAAAATATTCTTTGATAACAATATATAAAGAAATTCATTCACTTACCTATAGGTTTCGACGAAAGCAAAACAATTTTATACACTTTTATTATATTTTTATTAAATTCAAACTTTCAATGAGTTTCAAATTGTCACTTTCATCAACACATGAAATTCGAACTCGCTAAAATCGTCTATTTTTGCCATCTATGATTTGTATTTGATACTAAAATATTCGGTGTAGTATGTTACAATGCTGTGACATTGATTTGAATAAACTAAAATGTTTAGTATATATTTTAGCGGCATTATTTAGGTTTGTTACAGAAATGTCACACGAGTCTACAAAAGGTTAACTTATTCACTTATCCTGCAGGATTTCAGTTCCTATGGACAATGTAGTGCAGTTAAAACATAATGACAGCCAATATAGCAGACATGTGGAAGTCATATAAAAATATTCTGATCTCCCCTCAGGAGAGGGTTAAGCCGTACGTCCTTACGTTGGTCGAGTGCGTGGTGCGTGTTGGGGACTGGGAAGACACGTTGTCGCCTCATACTAAAGCTTATGATAACAACCGGGACCGACTGCTTAACGTGACCTCTGAATCATGGGAACGCTCATAACATGTCATGCACAAACGATCATTAGTGGTTGTTTCCAATCACGTAAGGCTACGTTTATTATTTTCTATTAGAAATTTTTTAGTCGTGTAAGTTTTTTAAACTTTACAATGAGGTGATCTGGGTCTTCATTTCATACGATCCCTATTGTAATGTGTATAACTGCCATATTGTAGAATTTAGATTTTCATATAGATTATCACTTAAATTTTTGTACGAATAAACCTTGGTGTTTCTTTGTAAAATATTCATCTATTTTAATACTTGAAACATCATTGAATGAATACAGTAATGACCCTAAAATATCTAAATTTTTAGCGGTATTAAAAAAAATACTCTTGTTGAGAGGCTCCGGTATAAGTAGAATCATGACAATATTTAAGTTTATAGATTAAAATGAACGTCATAAACTTATGACCTTCATTTTAATCTTAGGGACCTTCTTCATGTAAAATCTAATTAACACGTATAGTGTAGAAGTTTAAAAAGTCACCTCGTCACTTTCTACCTCGATGAGTGTATAATGTGGGTTCAAACTCCACATCTGTCAACATTTTGTGTGGTCCACATACTCGTAGTGTTGTTCTGAGTCTGGATGTTCTATATTAATAGGTATGTTCATACTATAGTTTTCATAAAAACTAAATAAATAAATAGTACCTAATGTTAAAAATCCGAGGTATAATAGTTAAGCTTCATTGATTTGATATTCAATAGATTGATTATTTTGGCATAAGTCTATTTATGTAAATTTATTGACTAATGTTGTCCATGCCATGAATCAGTATCATTTTGGCCACTAATACATGGTGTTACAAATGGCATTAAATACAAAAAATGGGTAAATAAATCAAAACCATTTATTATGTATAAATTTATTCTAAAATCAATAGTCATAATGGCTGATATGACTATTGATGTAATTTCAACAACTATTTAAATATCAACTACACTTCTGATACATCAATACATAAGTAACATTCAAGAGTAAAATGGAATAATAAGATAGAAAGCATGGAATTATGTCTCTCTCATACATAAGAGGCTAGTATTAAAATATTATAGCAAATACGTTGATTAAATGTTTTCTAGATATTAAAATGTAGAATTTTAATAACAACTACGTAATTTAAAATCGAAAGTGACTAAACACTTTTTAAGTTTTTATCATTTTTCAAGACACAGGATAGATATTTTTCCTATTAATGGTGAGAAGTTCTATAAAAGTTGTTTTGGTACAAGAGTTACAGGTATGCTTCTGAAAGTGTTTAGTGACTTTCGTTGTTGATAATATATATGAAGGAATACAATTCACTACACATCAAGTAAGTAAAGTTGTTGCGTGTGTAGAGCGCGTTAAATTTCTATCTCGATGGAAGATCTAATGATATCCGATGAATTATATATTTTTTTATAAGTACAATTCATCAGTCCGCATTGCCCAGGACGGAGTGATGAATAGTAGTTAACAATATAATTTTAACTTGAAACATAGAGTTAAAAATAGAGCACTTGAATATATATGATTGGTTATTATAAGCACAACAATTAGAGAGATAAAATGGATTATTATTATATAGAGATACTTGTTAACTTCATATTATTAGATTAAGATATTGATTAAATAGACACAGACTAACATATTTTATTTTAAGTAATGTGGGTATATGAACGTTAAATTGTATAATATCAATTTTCTTATTTAATCTACAGTGTCTATTATCTACACAGCATTTTTGTATTCTTATTAATATGTGAATATATTTCTAATTATATTAATAAATCTCTAAGATACATATTATGCATGACATGAAATTTAAAATTTTAATATTGATATCTATGTTAACGATTATATATGCGCGTTATAATATGTTGCGCTGTAAATTACCCATATAGCATTACTATATAATGATTATTATTAGAAGAAATTATATTTAAAGTTGTTAAATATTTCAATACTATTATATTAATGCTACGATACACGTATTAGGTGCTTAATTTACAATTCTTATATCTACTTATTTTTTTAAATTAAAAGATTCCATAATGTTATAGATACTTAAATAAACATTACCTATGCTCATACAACTATGTATGTATTTATAAAATGAAATATTTGCCAAATCAATTGTACTTAATTTTTTACATTCAATATTTCGGTTGTTTTAAAAACTTGCAACACAGTTTGACAATATGAACATGTGAGTACAATAAATCGACTAAATAAAAATCTTAAGGATGGTTTAAAAAGCAGTTATTATTAATAATACTTATTTGTTCCAGTGTCAACCTCAGTGCTTGATGGGACTACGTCTAGACTATAGCTAAAACATCGACGGTTTGCTGAATTATAGGTTAATCCTTTATAAATACTAAATATTCCTGAATATTGCTATTCATCTACGCTTAGGACTATTTATGTGATGAAATATATAATGATATAGTATTTAGTAACTTCTACATGTATGTAATAACGAATTAAATATATGAGTACTTTCACTAATAAGTTGCCTACTCAATCCATTACTACGTAGCCTACCAAGCCTTAAGCTATACAATAAATACTTAAGTAATACGGTACATTCTGTTGGTACAATAAATGGGTACTAATATCGATAATAATTAAAATACTAGTATTAATATGAAGGTATACGATTCGCATGTTTTACCCTTCTACATCCACGTTAAGCATCAATCTTTTCCAAAAAACTTTGTGTTAAAAAGTGATAACATATAGAGCAAAAGAGTTAAGAATCATACCTTGATGTATGAAAAGTAACATTTAAAAAAATATTAAAGTTGAAGCCAATAATAATCTTAACCAGCAAAACCAAAAAAATACACTCGGGAGTGTTTAAACATCTAGACATAGTAGACGTCAAAGGAGAGTTGTGCTCAGACGAGTGCGGGGGCTGAGGCGAGGGGTGGTGTGGAGGCTGGGGGCTGCTGTGGGGTCGTAGGGGTCTGTACCGCAGATGCCAGCCTAACTCCGCCGCTCTCTGAGACGATCATGCCATTGTGAACGGTGCCGTTTCCTTCTGTATCAGCGTATGGTGTAGTCAGGATTCGCAGACGCTGAGAATTGACAATAAAACTTTTGGTTTACACATACATTTAAACGATGAACAGTTAATAAGGATAACCAAACGTCAGGATATTAGGGTCGATAGTCTCGGAGATAGTATATACAACCTGGTCTAAACTGGTTGAATCAGTTATACGAGTGTTGGTGGCAAGCATTCGTTAAAGAAGTGTATAAACCAGGTCGCTGGGGGACTTTACAAACATACACAAAACGGAAGCAAAGAACACTCAAACTCGGAACAACAATTTGTAAATCACACATGTGGGATTTGAGTCCACTACACTTGGCAAAGTAAAATAAGGCGAACATTTAAACCACTAGACAATCAATTACTTGCCTCAGTTAAAATTTTCCTCATTTAATCCGTATAATCATTATGTTAGTTAAAGGAAGTGAATTCTATATACACGTATAAATATAGTAATATGAGGGTACCTGTAGTAGAATTTTACCTCTAAAAACGTTCCTTTAGTGGTTAGCAACTTGAATATGGCCACAGTGGGTATACACATGACACTGGATCCAGCTATAGCCCATCCAAGAGCATTCGCCCAACCCGGATACACATAGTCCTCGTATTGCAAAGGTTCGTAATCCAATAAGCCGTAAGCCGTTATAAACAGTAAGAAAGCAGGGGCAGCAAAACGCCAGCAAACTCGCCAGTAAAGACCGGGCCGGAAACCGATCATATCGCGTATGTCCTCACAGAAGCGTTCAGTGCCTGTAATATTTTTACACAAAATTAATATTTTACTATTTCATTATGTTTTCGAATAAATTTATAATGAATATTCATCAAATCAATTACCATAAATCCAAGAAACAGCAATTGCTTCGAAGAATACAGCGATCAGTATAGAATACCCGGCAGCATATCTGTCAAGCAACTGGAAGAAGTAGAATCCGCCCTTGGTGCATGAAGCTAGTCCCACGAAGAAGTAAAGCGTGAACAGGCACGCCACAAACAACTCGCGATGTCGACCAATTGGAGGGAATTCGTCGCTTAAAGCTGTTATAATAGCTTCAGACCCACCAAACTGGAATACATAACAAAAAGTATTGTCGCCATTATGTTGAAACATTTTATTTTTTCAGTGAATCACTGAACCAATATTTTGTCGTTTAAGTCTGTTAAACGATGTTTAACAAATGCTAAATGATTGTGTCAAATATCGACATCAAATTAACTCGTTGATAATAATTATAATCATCTTACTGAATGTCGGGCTTCTAATGCTTATGACTTGTAATACTCTAGTTAAATACGATGTAGTATTTTTTAATTCTATTCTCAGTAATCGTAATTCAAATGCAATGTTAGACTAATAGAATATCTTTCCACAACAGCGATAATGCGGAAAGCTAATTTTAGTAGTTCACTTACTGAAATATTGAAATTAGTAAAGAACTGTTTCTTGGCAAGTAGATTAACTTAAAAAGTATTTCGAGCTTTCTAATTCTATAGATTTCATACATGTGAAACTTACCGAACTATCTAAACCAAGCGTCAGCAACATCATGAAGAAAATCAGCGCCCAAAACGTCGATCCAGGCATAGTGGCGATAGCTGCTGGGTACACCACAAATACAAGTCCCGGACCTTCTGTAGCAACGTCTTGGACCTGTTTGCCTGAAGTGTGTGCCATGTAGCCAAGCACACTAAAGATCACAAAACCAGCCACGAAGGATGTTGCGGAATTGATTACACTTGTTAGAATGGCGTCTCTGTGGATAAAGTTAGATATTTTTAGCTTTGTAAGAAACATTTTTTTGTCTAAGCCTTTCAATAGGCCGCCAAAGTGTGAGTCAGCATGCGGTATTGTCATCATTCGCAGTGGGTATACTGGCCGTAATTCTTGGTAGTCAAGCAGTCACTTTGGTAGACTTATAAATAAAAAAAATATATTTTTTTTTCGAACTATCAAATCAATCAGCAGGAATAAATAAATATCCGCAGGTTAAAGAACAAGAACTAAGAGTGGTAGTAGGGTGGGAAAGAGAGTGTAAGAGAAAGGGGGAGAAACGTCCTTCAAACTTCTAAGTACTTACTTATATACATTATTGTGGTACTTATTGTAAGACGCATAAGCCAAGAGTACTCCAAATCCAGGTCCCAAGGAGAAGAAAACTTGAGTAGCTGCATCCACCCACACCTAAATATAGTAAAACTAATTTTAGTCACATTAACTTTTCTACAAGAAAAATAAATTTCACCGAATCTCATCAGTTTTATCGAGGTTTATATTTATGGAATGTTATGATGCTGAATTACTCTTTGTTACTTCTGACGTGAAAAGACGAGCCGAAAGAGAGGCTTTAGCCGAGTTGACATTATTATCAATTGTATTTCAATTGTAGAAAGAAATGCGAAGCGAAATCGAAAATCTTGACTAGGCATTTAGTTTGGAACTGCTCAACCATGAGATGGCACCCTAAAAAGTACCTAATATTTACAAAGAATCACAGTTATGTTACGTTGAACAAAGAAGATGTAAGTCATACCTGAGGTTGTGTTATAGCTTCGAAGTTCGGACTAAGATAGTATTGAATGCCAGTAGCAGAACCAGGGAGTGTTATGCCACGAACTAAGAGAATCAGAAGCACTGCATATGGAAAAAGAGCTGTGAACCAAACCACCTGAAAGAAACAAATGCAGTCGCTTTTTATTACTGCTAGAACCCTTTCTGTAAATATTTGACAGCAAATTTTTTACTTAAGTTACAAAAATGAGTTAGGAATTTTACTTTGCCCGAAGTACTGATTCCCTTCCACAAGGAGAAGTAGCAGATGATGTAGACAGCAAGCAAGCACAGCGCCATATCCCATTTTATAGATCCCAAATCATGCAGACCCTTGCTTCCCTGTAGTTCTAAAATTGCTCGGCTGAAAGTTAACGAAACTTATTTTGTTAAGACATAGTTGAAAAAAAAAAATTTTGAAATATTTTTTTACATCATATTAATCAATCAATCATCAACGACCCCTAATGCTCCAATGCTTTGCTCGGCCCGCCTCTCAGGAGAGGGTTAAGGCCACACGTCCCTACGCTTGCCGAGTGCAGGTTGGGGTCTGGCAAGACACGTTGTGGCTACGTGATCTTGCAGTTGAATATTTGATGATACCGACCGAAGGCCTCGAACGTGAACTCCGAATCACGTAGACGCTTATTGGAGACGTATCGCTCGATATTATGCCACCAACGGTCACCCTAGTGGTATTGACCGCGCCTACGTTGCTTACCCGCGGTGACTGTTTCTAATCACCTAGGGCAATTTCTCTATGAGCGCCCCAATGTTTTGAATCATCAACATCAACAGCCTTTAACAGTCTACTGCTGGACATAGGCCTCTCCTAAGAAGGAGGTTTTGGCCTACTATACCACGCTAGCCAGACGGGTAGTTATAGGGTTGGTTTCATGTTTTCCTTCTCTTTGCATTGATGTTGTCTTGCGTAGTTTATCCCTTAGTCGCCTTTTACGACACCCGCGGGGTGAATAGGGGTGGTGACACTCTGTATTCTTAATCCGTCACCACACGGTCATGTTTTGAATGGTACCAATTTAATATATATTTATCAAGAAAACTAATAAGAAAAAATCTTACTTGAAATATTCAGAGGCAGGGGAGGTAAACGGTGTGACTTGATGTGTTAGAGAAGATGTAGAAGAGCTGTTAATACGTATTCGTGACCTGTTATTCTCCATCCCAAACTGCAATCGGAAAACATTACATTCTTCTTTTTTCTTTTTAGTTTATTTACTTGTCTTTTGTTTAAGAAATAAGTTATTCAATTCTATAATAAAAAAAATATTTACTAATTTACGTATATAAATCATATAAATAATAATAATTTCGGACATCTTACACACAACCCCATCTAGTCCCAAACTAAGAAGAGCTTGTAATATGGGCCCTAGACATCTGATATAAATATATAAACATACTTTTCTTTTGTAAAGTTATACTTATTATACATAGAAAAACACCCAAACTCCGAAACAAATATTTACGGATCACACAAACATTTGGTCCCTAGACCTCTTGATCAACAGCCGCATATGCTAACCACTAGACCAACGAGGCAGGCTTATATAATATATTTTATTTTACCTACTTAATTTTGTGCTTAGTTGTCCAAAAGAACAAAATTTCGATATGATTAAAAAATATTGATTGAAAAATAAAAGAATTCAGTTTCACAGCAACCTGCGCTAAAAAATAGAAATTGGTTTTTAAAGCACGTTACATCGTCTGCGTCTATTGTCATCAATACTGGGCTCCTATTTGTTCATTTCTATAGTTTTTCTCAATAAATGGACTATCTATCTAAAATTAAATGATGAGTGGAAAATTAAGATTATTTTTTATATACCTATAGCTGAAACGGCGTTTCCATTGAAAAATTTAACGTTATTGCTTTGAATAAATGAACGGCATTTTCCCTTTTAATATAAATAAACTATTTGTAATAGATCAGATCACATGGCAAACTCTTTACAACTCATAATATTCTTAATTTTAGTAGGTAGGTACGCTTTGCCATTAACGGTTATGTTAACCGTTGTTCTATTTCATTTACATCTCTTATTCTTAAATACTATATTGTTCTGGGCTGTTTATACTTGTACATGTAAACGTTACAATTATATATACATCTAGTATTACATAAGATAAGGTTTCTTATATCAAGTAAACGGCCCCTTTATAAAAATTACTTACATCTCTGCAAGCTGGTGTATTCCACTCGTTGTTGCAATTGGTCCAGGGTAGCATGGTTGTGAAAGAAGCGAAGAAAAAGCGAAGTGCCCAAGCGATGATGACATTATAATAAAAGTCCACGTAGAATGCTATCAGAACCACTGCATAACCGATACCTATAAACAAAAATCATGTTTGTAGGAGTATTGATCGAACAGTACACAAAATAAAAATATAAGATTGAAGGCCTAACTTTTGTTAATATGACTCCAGTTCTATGAACAGGACCAGTCCAGCCAATTAACGGCTGGTTGCAGTAGCTGAACTTATTTCTAGATCGAACTGCACATGGAGACCTCTATTCCGAACCGAAGAACCAAGCTAGACAGATACATAAAGGAATCGCAAAAGTTGTAAATAATTTAAAGTAAAAACAACTATTCTATACAAGTACGGATCTAATTTTAAAACATCATCATCAGCCCATTTCAGTCCACTGCTGGACATAGGCCTATTCCATTGCACACCACTTTGATCAATTTCAGTTAGATCGCCAGCCAGCTTGCGAAAGTCGTCACTCCACGTGGCCTGTAGGCGTCATATGTCCTAATTTTAAATACAAAACCAAATTTATGCGTTTAAATAAGTATTTTCAATAATGGTATTGAAAATAATTATGGAATTACAGCCCAATTATGTTGAATACCACTCAAAAGCTCCCAAGATTAGATGAAATTCGTAAAACAAAAACCCTTATCTGACTCTTAAATTGTAGGTTAATCGTACGAGCAAGGTCGAAATCCATTTCAACGAAAATTCTTTCACTCAGAACGGTTTTCCAGCACCTTTCCAGTCCATTACCAATTTTATTTCTCTTCAGAAATCACGTCGTGGTAGAAGCCACTCAACGGTGCGACGTGACAATCGAGTCAAATGAAATCACCGGGCATAAGCCGGCCTCGCAAATCTACGGAGCCTTTTGAGAGACCGTATGGGACGAGCACTTAAGGGGAGCCTCGGGAATGGTGTCAATTATGGGTGTTAAGTGCGAGGGGCGACGTCCAACAATATCGCGTTCTTGTAAATGACGCGCCCCATGTTTTGCATAAAAAGTCTTCAAGATGGGTACTATTCGGTATTGTTTTGTTGAAGTGTTGGATTTTCTGACGTATGTTGGAGTTACTACATACTTATTTTATTTATAATTTATTATTTTTTCAGATTTTCATCTATAACTTTAAGAAGTGCTTAAAGTATAGGTACTTTAATGGAGTGTAGAAATAAAGTTACAATCTTGAAATATATAATGTTGGTATAATTGTTTTTAAGTACCAAAAAATAGGTCAATCACAATCACAACATTACAAGTAATCCAAGTTGATTAAAGTACCTAAGTTATACTCATAAAAATATTGCCTATTTTAGCAGACCTTATATCTGTTTACAAATTTCCAGCCCATATGAAATAATAATAATGTAGAAAAACTCTTTTAAGTTCACTTAAATTCACATAAGAAAACAAAGGCGTAATTGCATGTCATCAAATTTACACGTAAAAAACTCTGGAGGAAATAAAAGTGTAATAACAATAGTGAGGATGTGGCTAAGTGGTGGTGGCCATAACTCTAGATCGCGAGGCCGTCGCGTCTCCATTCCGATGACATTAGCAGCACGTACGTGACCAGCCATCGCCTCATAAATCTGTCTGTTCATGTGACTTGCGCGTGCCGCAATAAATCCAAGGTAAGTAAAGAGAAATCGACACAATTTTTATTTAAGTCCTCATAGATGTATTGATTCTTTATTAAATAAAAGTTACGAATACGCTGATTGTGAATGAAACTGAATACCCACTTAAGGTACAGTGAACGACCCAATTTATTATATAAATAAACGGAACGCTTGGAGATAGAAACATTAGTATTTAAAAATAGATTGATCATATGAGTTCCAACTACAACTTCTTCATTAGCCTCTGCTTAGAAATGGGGTTTTGGCATACTACGAGTATACCCGTAGACGGGTTATTTTAGGGTTTGTTTTAAGTTTATTTCTCTTTGCAGCGATCTTGAACTGTGTAGTAGTGCCCTTAGTCGCCTCTGGCTCTTACTACACCTATGGGAGTGGGATGAATAGGAGGTAATCAAAATATCATTTACAAAATTAACAAATGGTTGCTAGGATTTTCTTCCTTGAATATTTTGTGCTACTGTAAGTAAAAAAGGGTTCCCACTTATTTAAATACACACCTAAATAACAATATATATAAATTATTTTGTGTGTGTAGGTGACGTACAAATTAATGACAAGCAAAACTTACCTTTAAATAGAGGCACAAGCCTCCCCCAGCAGGTGATGGCGCCTTTTCGATGAAATTGTCCCAAGGCCAGCTCCATGTAGAATAGCGGGATACCCCCCACCACCAGCATGATGCAGTATGGCACCAAGAATGCGCCTAAATAATCAGAAAAACAAAATCTTAGTAGCAACATTTTGTTAGTCGTAGTCATAAAGTAACACGGCAGGGAATAGCCATACACCTGAGGTGTTCTCCTCTGTTAAAGTAAAAGCCCAAATGAACCTAGGCTGTTTGCTGTTATGACACATAATTGAACCTCGATTCATTTTATTACCTAATATCCAAATGAGAAAGATCCCCATGTGCTGTTAGTTAAGCTTCTAAGAAATAAGACTCCATAATGGATTTGTCCCTTAAAAGTAGTAACTAAATTTAATCACAAAGTTTGGAAACAACTTTAACTAGTTCTCTCTAAATTATTTAAAATAATTATATTTATTTTAATTAAAATTTAATATACTCAGTATATTAACATTTATTAGATCATTCTTTTTACATTAGTACCTTCAAGTCAAGTCAACAACCCATAATGTCCCACGTCCCACATCAAAAATAAATATATAAATGATATAGGACCATTTGAATCAATGTTTTAACTAGTTTAAATGATTTTTTAAACTGATGTGTCTTGAGGTTTCGTTGTTTTAAATCCGTATAATTTGTTCATTCACAAAGTAGCTCACATTGCTGCATTTTTGCCTTCACAAAGAAAATAGTGACCACTGCTTTTCAAATCTACTCATGCCTTCCATAAGGCAGAGTAGAGTCAATTTGACAAGTTCAAACATAAAAAAAGAAGTCGACATTTTCTTACAGAAATATGCATATCTGTTAAATTCCATAAGGCAGCTAAATAATTCTTATAATAACGTACATTTTTCAGTCAATTTCCCCTAAAGAGTTCCGCAGCAATCTGAGATGAGGTCGCAATACCGCCAATAATTTCATATCGGCTCCCTCGAGAGGGCGACGCAAATTGTACTGTAATTGGCCTTTTAAGACTCTCGCATTTAGCTCCTGTCTGCTTTATAAGTCTTGAAACATTTCTCTTGCATACAATGTGCTAAAACGCTTGGTGTCGTCGTAATAATTTTAGCTTTCAATCAAATAAATGTATGAGATATTTGACATTACGGACTTTACTTACAGACGAGATATCAATTCGATTATTCAAAGGTCTTTGACTTGATATGATATTTCAGTAGCTGGGTAAGAAAATATTTTATTATTTCACGAAAAGGCAAAGACTGTGGGGACAACCGGTTAAACTCTTGTATTGTAAAAGTGTACTAATTTAGACTTTAAATATTAAAGTATCATTCACGTATATTTTACATCATAAAACAAACACATTTGAACTTGACAAGAATAGTTCACTCGAACAGTAAAATAATCAAATCGAAATGTATTCTGATTTTCTATTTAAAATTACTTCAAATGTCTCAATCAATGCTACTATATTTTCAGCTAGAGACCCTTGCTTCACCCAGGTTCTACACCTGGGTAAAGGTTGGGGTCAAAGTATTATATATAAAAGCCTAAGACAGTCACTAGTGACTCGTCAATAGATAGCAATTAAAAGAAATCAACTAAAAGATGAGAACTTTGAACTAAAACATGTTCATGATTATAACAAGTGTTTGTTCTTTCTTTGTTCTGGTTTCATTCATCATCAGTCATCCTTTAAAAGTCCACTGACAGTCTTCTTAGAAGGAAGGTTTTGACAATACTCCGCTGGTCGGAAGGGTACTTTTAGTAAACTGTATTAATCAATACTTAACTTTCCAACTTTAGCTAACATACAAAATAATTAAACCGTGATGGGACTCCTGCGCCTATCTATAAAAGGGTACCTTAAATTATCACATATTATTATTTAACATTAAAGCACTCAACTTTTTCAATTGTTTATTATATTTGAGCCCACCAAAGTGACTCTTCTCTGCATGATGGAGAGCATGAGCAGAATTCAGAGTAGGGGTAACGATCCTAATTGCGAGTGCAGACATTGCAGAATGGTGACCCACACTATGGCAGCCTAGTGTGATGCTTCTGCATCATTAGACCAGTTTCGCACGCATAGATTAAATACGACAGAATTAATGCTGTCATTTTTTGAGGATAGTACTACTCCGGTCGCCGGCACGTTTGTGCTAAAATCAATGTGGCTCTACGACCTTATAATATATCATAAGTGAGTACCACCGGTCTACTGTGACGCCGTGGTGTCGCACAGATTGAGCTGTCTACCAGGACTCTTCTATGCTGAATCATTCAAGGTCATTATCATCTATCTATCGACTATCGTTGAAGTAAGAATTCACTGAACAATAGAAATTAAATTTAGCATAATTATAACTTACATCACATCTACGAACTTTCATAACCAATAGGAGAAATTATCAAAGTAACCCGGCTCACTTTTGCACGGAAATTCACGTAAGTCTATAAAATTATTGAATATCCTCCATTATAATATGCATGTATCAAACACATAAACCTTCCTCTTGAATCGATCTATAAATAAATCGCTGAAAACTTCATTAAATACGATAGGTGGTTTAACTTTATTTTAAACGATGTAAAGATATACGGAGAAGGAGTTTGAACTGTTGCTAAAGTAGGTCAGTCGAGACAAAGCAAAACGTTCCACAGAAGCGCATTACCCAGCTTCGTTCCAAGTAAACAGCTAATGACGACGACAATTGTTAAATGACGAACTTCCTTAGACTTTAAATGAGTGAGAAACCTACACAGAGTTGACAATGATGATATGTTAACTTCATTATTAAAGCTATTGAACTATTAGACCAAGACCCAAAATGTGACCCGCAGCTATCGTTGTAGTGTACCTTTATAACAACCACCGCGAATAAAATCGTGGGGCGAAATTAGTCTAGAATAATCTAAAAGTCGTCTAATCTTAAATATCTAAAAGTAGTCTAAGTTACTCCTTGTGTCATCAACTATCGGTTAGTGTTAGTCCCGTCAAAATCGGTCCGACCACTCCGGAGATTAGCCGGCTCAAAAGACGCAAATAAAAATTTACAAAATTGTGATTTAGATGTAAGTACCATATATACATGCATGCCCGTATGCATTTAATGAACAACTGTTAATTAAAAAATTGCAAACACACCAATTTTTAAAGTATATTAATGTCAACTTTGTATATTTTCGTATCTTTTTGCGTAGCATTTACTTTTAGTAGTTTTAGTCTGAACACTCAACATGTAGTGTTGTCGGTGAATAATAATAAAGACAGACGGACAGACAACAAGAATAAAAAGATAACAAGACTAAAATAGGAAACCACACCCACTGGGGATGTACATGAGTCATAACCAGCTGGTCTATTTGCATCTGAAAATACACTATACACATAATTACCTTATTAACTTGCATTTATTACAATACACTATACACCATTTACACACTCAATCACTAAAACAAAATTATATCTTGTATCTATATTTTAAATTTTAAACTTAATTTATTTTATTCTATTTATTCTTTTAACTGTTACTTAATGTATATACTATTATGACAAGAAAATGTAAATGAGAACAAAAGTACTAAGCTCTTAAAATTAGACAGTAAATTTTTTTTATTGAATATAAGGAAAAAAATGATAAAATATATGAAAAAGCTTAGAAAATATACATAGCATTGAAAATAAAAATGTAAATAATAAAAAGTGTAAATAAATACAAACTACATGTAAATTAACAATACTGAGTATATACTCAGTAACTAATTATAAGTATAGTAAGAAATGTAAGACTAGATGTACAAGATCCTGGTTTATGATCGGGGAAAAGTGACGGGGTCAACATAATGACCCCATAAAAAAAAAAAAAAAAAAAAAAAAAAAAAAAAAAAAAAAAAAAAAAAAAAACATGTAGTGTTGAGTTGCTGCTTAAAAATTAAGCTAGTTTCAAACTTGAGAAAATACGAAAAACTATTTACACAGTAGCTTCTATTTTCTCTTATTCTACGAATCAGACAACTATCTATAACTTCTTCAAAGATTCCCGAGGAGGGTGGGAGAATATGGCAAGGATTAACTTTATTGCCGGATGCAACAGGTCCCGAATAAAGAGCCGTGGAAGCATTCCAACGAAGTTTCTCTAAGTCGGGGACGAAGGGGCGAAGTGCCTTTTGAGCTCCGTGTCGCTTAAGTGAGGATAATAGGGCTTTATGGAACAAGAAGCTTTCTAAAATGATAGTGTGATTTAATTTTGTGGAACTATGTGCTGTGTTTGTGTGTTAACTGTTTTTATATTTGTGCCATGTCTGTCTTCTATCTTTTAGAAGCCAAGCTCTTTACAATTTCATAATTAAACTCGATTCTTGCGTCTTAGAAGAATGAAAAATAGATGTTGGCCGATTCTCAGACCTATTTTATACAAATAGATCCAGCCGTTTCGGAGGAGTTTGGTAACAAACACCGCAACACGGGAATTTTATATATGTATTAGAAGGTTGCAAATGAAAAAACCATAGGTATGTGCTTTTCTCGTAAATTGCACGATAAGTATAAAACTTTTATTTAAATTTAAGCATACCAAAGTGACTGATGGAATCCAAGGGTAGGGCCAGGCAAGGTTAATTAAACAACGCAGCATAATCATGAATATTTCTTCAGTCACAGAACAGGTCAGAAAATCTTTCTGTCCACGTTTATTTCGTTTTAAAGTTAATTAACCTTATTCACTACAAAATGTGTAATCGGCTCACGATTTAATTTCCTTTTCTATCTGTAAGAAGGACTAAAGGTGACTATAATTGAATCGTCTCCGTTTCGATAAAATCCGGCCGGTCCGCGGGGACCAGCGCCCGCCGATGATTGGGTATTATGAGATTGCCGGTTCGATACAAGATGCGCATTATATCATCCTAGCATCTCGGGTCCAACATCGGAATTGTTTTAAACCATATTGTTTATAGTACTGTGATTTATAACCCATAATAGTCTGATCGCAACTTGGGTTGGAAAATTTATAGGTTAGATTTACATGATAATTATAATTCTCAAGTAGGAAATTATTTCTTGATGAATATATTATGTATCATGTTTACCATATTACGGTAAGGACAATGAGAATGGTGATTCCTATTCTACTTTGCTTTCCATGTCCATAATGTCCATCGGGCAGAAGAGTCACTTTGGTAGGCATTAATATGAAGAAAATTAGAAGTAATCTTTTTATAGTTTTAACAATTTTTAACTAATGCCGGCTAATAAAAATGTTATAAGGCTAAACCAAACCACGTACCTTTATTTTGTTTAAGTACTAAGTGGATTTCCAATGCATAATGAGGATTCCATGAATTATTATGTTATCTATTTGATTTGAAATCAACAAATCTATGGACTACAACCCAACGAGTGGATTTACACTTAACACACTGTCAACCAGTCAAAATTTGTTTTAAGTTTTCGAATTTCTCCTACTAAAACACGCTAATGTTACACATATAAACCGTCGCCTTAAATCACTTTACTATTAATGAAAATCACATTAAAATCAGTTGAGTAGTGTAAAAGTGTTAAGTGAACAGACAGCACAAGCAACTTCATTAGAGTTCCGTTGCCAAATGGCAAAAAACGGAACCAAACGGATTCGTCATGTCTGTCTGTCTGTCTGTCTGTCTGTCTGTCCGTCCGTATGTCACAGCCACTTTTTTCCGAAACTATAAGAGCTATACTGTTGAAACTTGGTCAGTAGATGTATTCTGTGAACCGCATTAATAGTTTTACACAAAAATTGAAAAAAGCAATCAATTTTGGGGGTCCCCATACTTAGAACTGAAACTCAAAAAATTTTTTTTGCATCAAAATCATACCTATCTATGGATAGGTCTCAAAAAATGATATTGAGGTTTCCAATATCATTTTTTTCATTCATTCATGGGCGAGTCTAACTCGTACTTGGCCGCTTTTTTTATACTATGCAAGGATATATGTTTTGAAAACTTGGTTATACCATTATTGGCACACAAAATTATTGGCATTTAAAATTATCTAAATAAAAATTAGTAACGAAATTATTGTTAAACATATTTTTAAATATAAATAAAACCACCTCACTGTTTTGCAATTTACAAATAAGTAATATACAATTAGTAAAGTGATGTTTCAAACTCTCTCAATTCTATAAAACCAACTGATTTGTCGATTAAAATCACAAACTCTGTCAGTGAGGTCCATAATTGAAGGTCCGTACTGCCCACACCTCACAGTAATGATGGATGGGAAGGGTCACATGATTAAGTGGTGAACGAGTACCAGTCAATTAATATAGCAACACTTTGACACGGATTTGTAATTAGAGAGAGAGCGAGATTTTGACGAAATGTTATGTGTGACTGATGACCAACGATAATGAATGAATGAATGAATGTGGTTATACTTTGATTGAAATACTCTCACTCAATACTGTTTCCTTAAAGTGGACTAGAAACAAAAGCCACTGAACCAATATCAGTGGTAGGTACTTGATTTTAGTTCATTTATTCAATAAAAATCCAGGTATCATTTTGTTAATACTCTGTGCCTGTGCTAGTATTAATAAAATTATACCTGGATTTTTCGATGTTTGTTGAAGATTAAACGACGATTCGTTTAATATTCAAAAGACATCTTGTTATGCATTAATTAATTTTGGAATAGCATAGATGAAGATAGATAATATTGTACGAGTATGCAAACATATCTGTCTCTTCTTTGTTTTATATCATTGACACATGGTAGAGGTAACATTTCGTTACTTTTATACGAGTGAGTGAGACTATCGCATACCCGCATATTCTCTGAAAGACGGTAATACATTTGAATCTTTGGAACTACATTTCTCTGTAAGTGTCGGTAGTCACTTCCCAACTCGACTGCGCGCTGCCCAATTTTACCAAGTATTCAAACACAACAAAAATTTCAATATTTATTTTACAACTCTTCATAACATGTACCTTTGAGATAAATATATTCATAAATAAATACGCTCATATAAACTGTTCTAAGACAAGCTTGACATTTCAACTGCTCACGAGAATTGCCAGTTAATTAGATCAAACGCGGCCCGATCGGCCTCTCACTCCGTGTAGAGAGGATGACCTCCCTTCTCCATTAGCTTATTACCCTCTCCCATTATTGCGTTACTAATTTTCCTGCACATCGAGAAGCTAACGAAGTTTCTCTTGTCGCAAAGGGCACGTTTTGATTGTCAATTACTGACTCTTGGACGCTAAAGGGTGACTGCGCAACGGACGATCAAAGCGAAGACCAGGATGCAATTAGGTAGTTATATGTTAGAAAACTTTGTTTGTGGAGCGCCACTGTGTTCTAGTAAGTAGTTACCTCAACTTTACGTAGCTTAAAGTTCGAAAGAAACATTGAATTACTTCTTCTAACGGTAATTATTTATTCAAAGTTACATGCAAAGAGAAGATTTATCCTCTGTGTCATACATTTCATGGAAACAAATCTGCACGGTTGGCCTAGTGGTTTAAGCGGTCGCCACGCCGCTCTCTACTGCGCCAAGTGTCGCGGGTTCGAATCCTACGTGGGATAACACTTTGTGTGATTCACAAATTGTTGTTCTGAGTCTGGGTGTTCTTTGTGTCCGTTTCATGTGTGTTTGTAAAGTCCCCCGCGACACAGGAATTTATATTCCTAATGCGGGAGTTGTCTTAAAAAAAAAAAAAAAATCATGGAAGAGCGTTAACGAAATAAAACAAAACAACTAATTATAGAAATGACGTCTTTGTTACTCCAAATATTATTTAGTATCTACCACTATTGCAGCCGGTTTTACTGAATATTCCATAAAGCAGTTGGCATCAGACCTCCACAACCCTAGGGTCAAACTGAATTCGAAAGTTGAACTAGTTGCCAGTATATTCGTGGGTACTGGCATCCCAAAAGGATTGCCATAGATGTTGAATACTTTTTACTATCATTACATTAATATCTAGCTTTCCATATTGCAATCCATATTTATTCTTTTCAAATATACTTCTTTACGTTTTACAGTGATCATAAACATTTTTAGCAACTTATAATCAGTGTTGATAAAAAGGTAAGAAATCACAAGATGTTGATAATATTATTTACTCTACATTATTTGCAATACTTTAGCTTTACCTGTAAAGAAATATGACGTTTCAACGTCATTTTGTCTACTTCTATGTATTTTTGAGTTAATTTATTTTCGTTTTATTTACAACGGTTTTGTGTATTTTTTTTAATTACAAAATTAGCCTTAATCATGTCAATGTTAAGTTGCTCAGAAGAAGAAAAAGTTGCCGTTATATTTGAAGCACCGCCGGAAGTCAGTTCCGAAGAACCTTCAAAGAGCGAATGGTCCTCATTAGAATCACAGATAGTGGTAGAAAATGAGAAGAGGCTACTCCACGATCAGGGTCTATATTCTCCGGGTAGTTCTGACATATGCCCTCGATATATACCGCAGTCTGATAGCACAATATTGTCGCACCCATACTATAACTATCCAGCAGTTCACGACCCTGGTATAAAGGAAGCCCTTCTGGAGCCCGAAGAAAAATTTGAATTTTCAAATGATGGACAAGACTTATATCTACATTTATGTTCTGACATGAAATTAGCCCCAGTGCGAATATTTCACAAAAAATTATTAGACACAGAAATTTCTCTTGGCTATTATGGCGTGGACCCAAGGGCTGTTCGAGCAATGGCGATGGCTTTGCAGTTTAATAAGAATGTTCGTGTTTTTAATTTGACTGACAATTTTCTCACTGATGACAGTTGTTATCACTTGAGTCATATGCTTAAAACTAATACAACATTGAAGGAACTCAACTTGACCGGTTGTCGCATAGGTACATCAGGGCTTATCAATCTCGGAGACCAATTAGCTGTAAATCGTTCATTAGTCACATTGAACCTCTCTAGAAATGAAATTGGGGATGAGGGTGGGGTGCACTACGCTAAACTTATATCTGAAGGTGTCACCGTTAAGGAAGTAAACTTAAGCAAAAATGACCTGGGTCGACAAACTGCTTTAGCATTTATGGAGGTCTTCGAATGGAGGGATCCACTTACATTTTTAGACTTATCATGGAATAATTTCCTTCACGTTCCATCCACTGTAAAAATGCTATCTGCTTTAGCAAACAGTAATGAACTACGAGAAATTAATTTATCATTTAATGCACTTGAAGGAGATCGTATAGCAGCTGCAATTTACAGTATATTACTTATTCCTGCATTGAAAGTCTTAGATCTGAGCCATAATAGACTTCAAGGAGAAGCGATAGATATAATAACGTCAGGTTTGATTAGTGCTAAAAAACTGGAAACATTAAATCTGTCTTTTAATCCCATGTCACCCGAGGATGCTTACCGTACTTTAGAAAAAATGTTGCGCCCAAAAGTCAAGCTCCAAAACCTACTGATGGAAACTGTATCTGTAGAAAAACCATTCTTAATTTTAGTCGCGAGAGTTTCAAAGATGAAATCTCGGAAAAATTTTAAAGTGGTTTATGGTGATGTGTTGCATAACTGGGATGTAAAAGGTCCAGATGCAAGAACTTTACTCTTAAAGCGAGCAGAATATCTTGGTACAGTTAACAAGAAGAAACATATTGATATATTGGTTTACTTCTTAACACTAAACCAGCAAAATAGTGCACCAATACTACCCAAAGACTTATTAGACCGGCTAGGTGAAGATGGGATTCCCCTAAATAGTGAATATGTTGACCAGTTAGTCGAAGTTTTTCCTGGACCGAGATTACGAAAAATGAAGTCTATAAACATTACATCACTATGTGATTACATCAATCGTCTTTATCCAAAAAAGAAGGTCCCAGAGCCGGAACCGATTCCTGAACCGGTTGTCGAAGTAGTGGAACCCCCTCCACCAGTGAAAAAAGGCAAAGAAAAAAAGAAAAAGTAACGGCTGTGTCCATCCGGATTTTTTTAACTATTTATTTTGATACCATGTTATAATTTGGAGCTTTATTTTAAGTATTTTAATTATTTTTATATTTGTTAACACTACATTAAGGACGTATCCTTACGTATTTTAAATATATATTTTCTTATCTTTTAAACTTTTTTATTTTTTAATATGTTATGATTTTTAGTTTTTCTTCAGTTTTCTAAAAAATAAACTATTTACAGAACATACAAACTGTTTATTTTGATAAAATATTATAATTTCTTGTACTCATTTTGTGTTTATTTGTGTGAGTTATTTTTTACAGAATCTTTTATACATCTATTTCTATTTGTTTTGAAATATATTTTAATTTATAGATTAACTTTTAATCTTATATTTATTGTACGACGGCATACCTATACGGAACATGTTTTTTATTTTTAGGTATTTGATTTAATTTGTTTTATGTATTCTCTTTAGTTTAATATATTCGTTTCAAAGGTAATATTTTTTTTGTAGCTACATACTTTCACCTACACCTAACTTAAAAATTACGCGTGAATTAGTAGTATATTTGAAAAATATCAACATCAACCTATCTGGATGCTGTTTATCGACTGCTGAATTCTTGATTCAATAAATATTACCTAAATGCTATTGACACTAATATTTAAATTAAGATGCAAGACTGGCTGATTCAGACTGACATTAGTCTTAGTGAGTGAACTAGAACAAATTTAATTTATGTTATTTCCGGCCGGTCGTGACGTCCTTTGGTCTCGCCTGAAGCGGCTCATTTCCGTTACAGCAAACGCGTGAAATCCTTCGCTGGGCGACGACGTAGGTGTCATGTCCAGACATTCAGAATATCATAACATGCCCTTATACATATACGATATTCTGAATGTCTATTATTATAATTTACTACATAATATTGAATTTGTTGAGGTCTGGATAATTAACTGTAGTTAAGGGTCATATGACTTGTCCATTTTCTTTTACTGATTACCTATACTTTTACTCGTAATTCTGACTATCAAGTTTGAAGTCCCATTCTGTTCGAACATAAAAATAATTATGGGATGAACACTGTACGTACATCTGGGTGTGATTTTGACTAAAATATTTCAATTCAATAAATTATTACGGGGTCCGTATTAAAGTATAATAAGTATTAAAGGGTCCGTGTGGTGACGGATTAAGAATACAGAGTGTCACCACTCCCATTCATTCCGCGGGTGTCGTAAAAGGCGACTGAGGGATAAACTACGCAAGACAACATCGATGCAAAGAGAAGGAAAACTTGAAACCAACCCTATACCAACCCGTCTGGCCAGCGTGGTATAGTAGGCCAAAACCTCCTTTCTAAGGAGAGGCCTATGTCCAGCAGTGGACTGTTGAAGGCTGTTGATGATTGATGATGATGAAATTATTACTCCGCCTAGTTCGAAATTCCTCTCTCAGTCTTTAAAATCGATATCGATAACTGATTGTTCACGTTAAATTCCGTTCAAAATGAACTTCACGAATAGTTTTTTTAATTACTCGATCACTAGAATAGAAGAAAATTTTAGGATATTTATACCTGTCTATGTTGGTAAAAATTAAAATGGATAATTATTTAGTAGGTAGGTATGTAGTTTAACGGTTAAATTAAATTTCCCTCTCTTTTGTCAGACATTTTGACTACTATTCAGTGATTTTACTGAAAATTCGAATCAATTACTCCTCTCCTTATTTGAAAAGACACAAACTTTAGGTTTTATTCATAACATCGCAATTACACGGTACAGCAATCGCTACTCGGTACCCGGAGAATGCGGAGATGTTAACCCTTCAATTAGCAAGCGGCTGATGTAAGCGTAGTGCTATGCAGGCCACTCAAGCCTACAGTCTACCCGATGCACAAGGCGTACGATTGTTAACCGTCTATTATGCGTCGAGGGCCCTACACACCCAGTTAACCCGTAACCGCCGCCGTGGTAAATCTTGAACCATTTTATGAGGACTTGTCTTGTGAAACATGGAGAATTAAACCTGAACATTCATAAGATTCTAACACTATCTGTTTTGTATTACGATTATAGTGGTATTTGTGTGAAAGCTTATATTATCCAGGAGACGTGCACATAACTATAGTTAGGTATAGTACAGATTTATATTTTAAAAAGATTTATACTAATGATAAATGTCAATGCATTGATAACTATAGTAATCAATGGGAAGAAACAAAACATTTCAAAGTCACAAAATTATTGTAGAAACCTGTTTTTGTTATGAAGCAAGAAGAATACGTTACAAAAATATTTAAATAATACATAAATTATTTAATCTATCTCGTCATTCTCCTAAAACATTACAGCTATTGTACATTTGATACTATATCATCTTCTACCAGCATCAGCATTGGAATTTAGAACACAAAAAAAAAATTTACTCGGAATTTGGCTAGTAGGTAGTCGGACTGATTTAAAGGATGTGGCGGAAATGTCAGGCAAGACGTAGCGCCCTGAAACGCAAAATTACCGAGGCAAGAGGCACTTAGTGCCATTCAAAGCACAACCGCGACACTCTAGGCATGCACCGCGTGTAGCATGGTGCTCTGGATAATTGCATTTATGTATATATTTATGCTTATACATGCTCCCTAAATTTAGTCAAGTCTAAAGTCAAACTTCTTGAAACGTTTATGGTTTGTTACAACTGTTATACATTGGTCAATTATGATGCAAAAATGTAACTTAAAGAGTAGGTAATAAACAAACGTTGAGGTTAATAAAATTATTGCAGAATTAAACATTTTGTCATTTTAAACTTTGACCAGTCTTTTAACTGCAGTATTTCGGGTAAATTTTAACTATTAATACCGACCTACTCGTGGCATCAAAGACCTATTAAATTTAGTAATAAAATGAGTGAACCATATTCATCATTCATCAATCAACACTATTTAACATTTCACTGCTGGATATAGGACTAGCTTTAGACCGGAGGGTTTGGTCTATTATACCTTGCTAACCGGACGCGTAAATATAAGTTTTCTATCCCTTTGCAGTGCTGCTATCTGACATAGTTTGCTCCCTCAAACACCTCTTACGACACCCTTCGGATAAATAGGGTTAGTGACACTGTATTGTGTCACCTCACTGACGTCTGTGCAGGCTAAAACAAAAATTCTTGCTTTTGTATTGTAAAATTGATTTATGTAAGGGATTGTTTTTTGTTTTTTCGGGAAGCGGACATTTCATCTCACCCACATTTTTTTATCATTAAATTCATAACGACGACGATTTGAAAACTAGAAGACTTTACAATTCAAGTCGTTTATTACGTTAAATTTGCAGAAAAAGCTGATATTATTCAGCTGGTTGTCATCTCATCAAAAGAAGAAGAAATAGTATATAAAAATTTTATTATATAAATACTCACCGCCCCCATTCTTGTAGCAGAGGTAGGGGAAACGCCAGACGTTGGCGAGGTCGACGGCGAACCCGATGACGGACAATAGGAAGTCCACCTTTTTGCCCCATGTTTCGCGCTCGCCGACGCCCGGCGTAGGCGTCTTCACAGACATCCTACTGCCCAACGTCCAGAAGCCGCCACACCCTGAACACGATACACTTATATTGCAATTGAAAAGCTCAATAAAGCTAGTATTAGTGTAGATTCAAATGTAGTGTATGACACCCACAGGCCAGGTGGAGTGACGATTTGCGCAAGATGGCTGGCAAGAGCTGGATGCGAGAAGCTCAAAATCGATGAAAGTGGTATGCAATGGGAGAGGCCTATGTCCAGCTGTGGACTGAGATAGGCTGATGATGATGATGATGAACGAACTAATCTTAGAGACTTATATTACTATCTTCCACATCTATACAAATAAATAAAAATGAAGTGTATGTATGTAATATCATAATAACAGTTTTTTATTAAATGAATATGAAAGTATATACGTTAGTTATACCAAAAAAGCAATTTTTAACATTTTTGTCTGTCTGTTTGTTCGGGTAATCTCTTTTTGATCGATTTTGCCAGGACTTTCACTAGCAGAAAAGTGACGACCTAAGGAGTAACGAGTTTTTTTTGGACTAGCTTCGTTCCGCGGCGATTACATTAACTCTGTGTAGAAGTATGTACTTCTTCCAGCGATGCACAATGCTAATGCAAAGATGCACAAGCACAATTAAATTCTAGTTTTTTTTTAACTAGGTCTTTTATCTTTACGTTTAGTAGCTGGTGTGAGATTATTGTTATCTGTTAAATCGTACTTAAAAATGACTAATGCTCGTTTTCATCAACTATAATTAAACCGTCTCTTTACTAGGAGCCCTCTAACGTAAGTGGCTTCTAAATTTTAAAATAACTCTAATCACTTATTACTTAGGTGTCCCCTAAAGCTTAGCGAAAACAAAACTATTACTTAAGGTTACCTATATTTCTCTAAGTGGTCCCTTAAATTTAAAGCAACAGTACTCGACCTTTGATCTGCGGATTAATTAACCGGAGAGAAATAATCACGCTGGTGCGGTCCTCCATTACCGTTTGGGCATAATGAAGTGACAATGTTATAACGCGCGCCGTGACAGAGGGCCCACTCTTCGTCCAACATGCTGACCGTCCGACTTCGCGTAGGGTTGACCAAATTTGAAACAGTCAACTTTTGTGAATTTATTTATTTTTGCGTCTTATATTAAGATGATGGTATTATAGCTTTTATTACAGTGGTTTTACTAGCATTAGTGTTTTAGTCCACTGATGCAGAATCATCTCACTATGTCGGCTATAATAGACCAGAATGAGTATGCTAGTAGGTATACCTACGCTTTACGGGATTTTGTCCTTTGACCTAAGTTATGATCATATGTGAAAATAACTTAATTTGAAATACTTTGTTTCCACTAAATTACAACTTCATTTACATGACCTTTTTTTCACAATATCATCTAGTCCCAAACTAAGCAGAGCTTGTATTATGGGTACAAGACAACTGATATAAATACATAAACATACTTTTTTTTGTAAATACGTACATAATATACATAGAAAACACCCAGACTCCGAAACAAATATTTGTGGATTACACAAATATTTGTTCCGACCCGGGAATCGAACCCGAGACCTCTTGTTCAGCAGCCACATACGCTAACCAAGTAGACCAACAAGTGCGCTACACGCAAGAAAAAATAATATGGGAATTTAAATTTGTAACTGTAAGTAAATCTACACATAATATTTAACAATCTGTTTGTAAGCGAACTACGTAAATTTCTTGTAAAGTAAGGGTAAATTCAATAAATTAAAAGTGTTAATGCCAACCCTGGCAGAGTCGCCCAAAGCGTCCGAGTGGCTGTCATGCCCAGCGAGCTTTCGATTAACTGATGGCGATTTCGCGACGAAAAACCGCTTGTCACCGTACACCCCTAGCCGACAAATTGAATTCCGAACGATCGACATTCATTAATAGATTTTAAGTAGTTGTGGATGCATTTGTACTGCACTTTGTGTTATGTTTTTTTTTAATATTTAGATGTACTTAATTACAAATCTGCTAAATTAATTTCAAAAGATCAAGTACAGAAATGTTGGAAAATGAGTTCAAGAAAGCTACATTCGTCATATGATATTTTTGTAATATAAGAGGACGAACAGACAAACGGATGATCCCGTGGAAAGTTGCAACTGAAAAGTCACAAGTGCGTTTGAGGAACGCTCTCTTCTTGAAATTGTATTAGTAAAGGAATGTCGTGCAAAACAAAAGTGTTTTGCCGTTTATCTAAGTGTTTAGGATAAAATTTGCCATGTGGAACGATGGCAAAAGTTATCAATCCGATCTAAGATCTTCTGGATTTTAACGACTTGAGTCGCTCTTCAACGAATGAGATCCAGAGGGAGAGCCTGATATGGGAAAGCCCCTGCGTTGAGATGAGCACAGTGTTCCATATTCTTGTGGTTTTGGACTTTATAGAGGAAGAGCCGTAATGAAATATTGAAACGATCTTTTCAACACAAACCTTGACCAGTTATCTCGAGAGCGTACTTCGGATTTAAGAAAGTTTTAGGATAAGTATATCACGCTACTACCATGTGGTGACGGATTAAGAATACAGTGTCACCACTCCCATTCATCCCGCGGGTGTCGTAAAAGGCGACTAAGAGATAAACTACGCAAGACAACATCGATGCAAAGAGAAGGAAAACTTGAAACCAACCCTATACCAACCCGTCTGGCCAGCGTGGTATAACTGGTGTAGTAGGCCAAACCCTCCTTTCTAAGGAGAGGCCTATGTCCAGCAGTGGACTGTTAGAGGCTGTTGATGATGATATCACGCTACGACCAACAGGGGCAATAGTTGCGAAGAAAATCCGATAATTTCAAAGATTACCTTGCGAATTCGGGGTGGGTGTTACATAGTTTCACATCCGTACGTAATTTCAATTCTATGACAAGATTTTAATCAATATATCCCTTTCGCTGTTAGTTTTAATAAAAGCTCATTAATAAAAACCTTCGTTTAGCTGTGGAATAAAAAATATTGCAGTAATAATGAAAAAAAGTAAAAAAAAATATCGCAGATTTATCTGATTGCTTATGTATGACACGTTTAAAAAATACTTGTAACATACCGAACACATTCAGTTGCTTGGTTTTTCTATTCAATTCAATGATGCTTATTCTGTGATTTGCATGACCAAACTAAAATTTCACTAAAATATTCATATTTAATCTTATTTTCATTGTGATTTCCAAAATTTTATTCTGTTATCATATATATTTTAATCTGACATCACTAAAAGTTATAGGTACCTAAACCAGTCAAAACTAGTAAGAAATAACTTAACCAATTTTGGTTGTGTCGAACCAAATATTTTTAGTTCTATGATTTTAATAATTTCAAAGGACTACCTATATTAAATTTTCATCACTATAGTTTATTTCAGAAAGTTAGAAATTATTAGAATTGGCAACCATTATCTTAATCTATATTATACGGTGTTGACAACACACACCATTGAATGAAATTGCACCACCCTGACACTGACAAATTAAAAATAAATCGTATATCGCCATATACATACCTATTCACTACTATATACTATAGTATTCATGGACGCTATAGTATTTATATAGAAGTAGAAGTTAACTTTGTAAGTTTACATTTAAATTCTTAAATGTTGGACGTCTTTCCTTTCCTTTGAATTTCGAACACAAGAAAATAATGATAGAAGAAAAAATCTCAGAAATGCATTTAATCATCAAAACCTACGAATGATTTTGTCCATTCACTCTGTTCTGATACCGTTTTTTTATCAGTTAGCAACTTCCACGGCAAAACTAGAGAACCAATTAAAATAAAATTTTGAACTACTGAGCCTGAAAAAGAACGTAGGAAACTATTATTATTCCACGATAACCGACATACAAGTTTGCGGAGCTGAGCATTTGAGACTAACGAACCTGCTCAACTTCGTCTGCGTGTCTTAAAAGAATTAGATATTTTTTGGCGCGTTTTTAAAACTATTCTTATTGACACTCTGCTCCTATTGATCGTAACGCGATGTTATTTAAAATAGTAAATACCTAGTCTTCCTCGACAAATGGGTTATACATTATGAAAATAATTAGCGAAATTGGTTCAGTTGAACATAATTGGACTAAGGGGCATAGGGATTCATCTATGATATATATATCTTGTGTAAACTATTAAACCAAAATTTCACGTTTTCTATAAAAGTATGTTTTACTAGCGTGCCTAAGATAGGATAATTAACATCGCGCGTACACCGTTAGGAGTGGAGAGCAGACTAAGTTGCGTGAGTCAAACAGTTTTATAGATATACATAATAGATATACATAATAGATATACATAATAGGTATACATAATGATAATAATGGATTACACAGCGCTATATGTCGTGGATTTGACTCCCAGAAAGGACTGCACTTTGTACAATTCACAAATTGTTGTTTTGAGTCTAGGTATTCTTCCTTTTGATGTGGATACTTTTGTAAAGCCTGTATGCGATTCAGGATATATTTCTAGTGCAGGAGTTGTCTTTCAAACCAAAAATGTTTGTGAAATCTAGTATTCAAACCCTTCTGCGATAAGCAATAATTTCAGAAAAAAGTCACAAAATTTATACATTGTTACTAACTAATACTGTAACTTTACGTTGTAGGTAATTGAAAGAAAAATTAAAGTGGAACCTAGCTTATAACTTTCTCCTTTAAGACGTAGGTAGTTATGTCCAGTCAGTTGGTAACTAAAGCCTTAATGGTTTTATAAAAATAACTAGCTGATGCCTGCAGATATTCGAGCGAATAAAAAGGGTATGAAAAATAGATGTTGGCCGATTCTCAGTCCTACCCGATTTGCACACTAAATTTCTAAAATTATCTAATAAAAAAAAGAAAAAGGAAGGAAACTAAACTAAAACGTAAATATATAGTGTTGTGCTTACTTGCGTGCCGGCGGTCGCACCAACGGCGCCATGTCTGCGCGGCGCCGTGCCTTGCCAAGAATGACGGGACCTCGTCTTGTTTGACTGCCGTAGGGCGGGACTACACCACGCCTTGCACTGCGCAGTCAGAAACACGCCCCCTAAAGACTATATCGAGAAATAAAATGTAGCATGAATTATGGCGAAAAATATTATATGTACGATTTACATGGATCCATTCTCCATGTCTTTAAAGGTCTGTCTTTGACGTAATCGATAAAAGGAGGCTTTCTAGTCTGTTATCTGTATGATATTTTATTACATTGTTCTCCACTCTGTTCTGAATTTATGTAAATTATATGAAAGGTAGGGTAAAAGAACAGATGAATTCGTGATTTTATTGTAATTCAAGTTGGCACTTCGGCATCTAGACGTATCCAATTCCAAACGAGAAGGTGCTAGGGAGGGTGCTAGACACTTACATGACTATTCTTTAGTATGAAGTGCACGTGAGTAAACGAGTTGCCTGATTGCAAGTGTCAACCTATGTACATTTAGCACACACAAACAGCAATTTAATAGTCACCACTGCTTTCCGAGCATAAAACCTGTGTTCTGCAATTATTTTCCTTCTCACCTATTAATTCAGGTTGTCGGAGAGGAAGGCAAGGTACTTTTTACTCTTGTTTTGCAGATTTGTGAAGAAAGCCACTTACTATCAGGTAATTCTGACTGTACCTAAACATCTTTAATATGCTTTGAAAGTCTTCAATTTGCCCGGTTTTAACTAACGAATAAACAGTTGCGTAATTCCTTCTCTTGACAATTCTTTTATAACTCTGACGGACATTTAGAACATATTTATCGGTTCCAAAAACCTTAACAACTAACTATCTAGGTGAGTGTGGAGCTGTTGGTAGAATTCAACTGCGAGTTAACCAAACTGATTTGCTTTGTTTAAAATGTTTTTTTTTTATCTAGAGTCTTAGGCGACACTGCACCGCGCTCCGTCGCGTAGCGCGGAGTGCCAGATTTTAATATTGTATGCAAGTATGCAACATCGATTAGTATAGAAAACACGCCAGGTCCAACACACTGAACACGCGCAACGACGCGTTAGCGTGTGGCTAGCAGCTTCGGGATTGGCTGCCCGCGCCTACGCGCGTGTTCTCGTCGCCAGTGTGTGAATCGCCTTACGTACCTATGCGGTTTCCGATTCAATTTCAAGAATGACCCAAAAAGTATTGTTGAGTTTTTGTACAGGACATTCTTAATGATGGCATGGAATATGGAAGTTGGCGGAGTTTCACGGCCAATCTATCACAATCGTTATTGAGAAGTGCCCTTAAATAACTAGTTATACCTCCTAATTAAACGCCTTTAGAGTTACAGAGGTTCTATATCAGTTGCTCCAGGTGAACTGACATTCAGGTAGAACCTACTGAATTGGTAGTCTACCGCGTCTTTGAATTAACAAAGGCTAGGAAATAGATGTAAGTACTTTGTTGTTGTTGTTTTTTTTCTTTTTCTTAAATAGTACTGCTTCTACTTACATACAATACTTCTGCCAAACTGTTAACTCAGTTTGTTGGCAGATGTAGCTCCCTATATTCAATATAAAAGCAATGTACAAAATATACATGTTATTCCGCGACTCAATTTTACTACTACTACTATAACTACTACTACACTATACTACATATATACAATCTAAACAATATCGTTCCTGTTACATTGAATAAAAATAAAACTTTTACATATATATTTATTCACATACAACGCACATACACATACATATGCATAGCCATACTGTTCCTGCTGTTGGGCTTAGCACAACAATTGTGGTTGACCCCACAGCATGAAGAATCCCTATCTGGAAACATCTGACATGAGATCTGTGTAATACTTATCTAGAAGGTACTTACTAAGTTTATTTCTGAAAGATCTTTTTGTAGTACACGTATTTTCAATTTCTATATTTACAATGGCCGTTTATCAGCCCTTGAGAAATAGCTACTGCACCTGTATCACCGAAGTGTTTTTTTTTTAATATTAATATATTTAACCACACCAAAGTGACTCTACTCTTCCTTATGAATTCAAGGGGTCACCACCAGAAAGTGTTTTTGGGTTTTTCTTAGGAAATTCCTAATAGCAGCCCGGAGTTTGGAAGTTTGGCGGTGATTCACGCCCGTGCCTCGGAGAGCACGTAAAGCCGTCGGCCCCGGTTGTCATGAACATCTATGGCAATCGTTATTGGGAAGTCAGTGCCCTCAAATATACTGACAGCTAGTTCAATCTTCGAATTTCAGATCTCCCTTAGGGTTGCGGAGGTCCGATGCCAGTCGCACAGTGGAAAAACTGAAATTCAGGTAAAACCGGTTGAACTAGTAGCCGACCCCAAATAAACTTGGGAATAAAGGATAGGAAGATGATACCTTTCTAGTCAATCTAGCCAGTGGCATAAACCACCTGTCTACAGAGAAACCTATGTATATCAGCGAACCCTAAAAGGCTATTCACGACGACGATTAAAATAAAAATCTCAAAAAATATTCAAGCTCATTTTTCGAAACGTCTTGGGACTTCGATATTATAAGGAGTAATTGCAACCTACTTTTCATAAAGTTAATGTAAGTAATCAATTAGCGTGGTGTGGGTGAGGCGCCCTATGTCGCGGTAGGCGGCGCTGCTGGGACCACGCCTCTTCCCTCCGCCCACCTACCCTCAATCTCGAAGTGTCGCTCCTGGAGTGCACTTGTAAGCAGGTGATAGCTGATCTACTAATACCAGTAACTATTAGACAACTCATCACTACAAGTGAAACTATATAGTTTGCTACTTCCTGTGGCGAGAAACGCCGCAGAGAGAAGCCAGTCTAAAAAAAATGCCTAAATAACTTTATATGTTATTTGACACTGAAAGTCCCATCATAAGCGATCCAGCCGTTCCAGAGATTAGCCGGAACAGACACACAGGCAGAAAATAAATTTAAAAATTGTTCTTGTATGTAAGTACCGTTTATAACTACCTTCAAATGCATTTAGTAAAAAACTGTTAATTTGATACTCCAATATTAATTATTTGTACCTACAGATTATGGCAGTTGCAGTCATAGCACTCATAGCGTCTCAGATGCACGCAAACGAAATGTGATGATGTTTCTTTTTAAATAATCCCTGTTTTTATAAGTACAGTCCTGTTCTGTCAGTCCCCGTTCTCCAACAGAGTGCATACGTGTGAGTTTGTACTTTCTTATGCATGAAATAGTTGATTTTGTTCATCTTATCACACAAATACTTCTTTTATATATAAAATCTTATTAGCTTTTAAAATGATAAATGATATTTATTTCTGTAAGTAAATCTTTTCAAACATTTTTACAAGTCGGACTTATAGCTAGAAGGCGCCGGCATTTCCTACGACTCACTCTGGGAAGAAACGCCGAAACAAACCACAGAGGTGTATTTTTTTTTTAAGTCCGTGTACAATATTAAAGAGAATTATGTGAGTGCAGTAGAGGGTCTGGGTTGGCCTTTTGAAGAAAGGACCATAGTTTTGAGTCGACCTGTCCATACAGACGGCATACGGGCCCCAGCTATCGTGTAGCCTAACCGATGTAGTCAGGATCCACAACCCGGAACACGACACTGCCGCCAGCATTCCTCCTTCTCCCTTCCTTTACAGGACAACACGGGCTGGACTGGGAAGTCACCGCCTCAGGGTAGAAGAGAAATACGCACTAGAACGAAACGGTTCGGCTCTTTCTTCTTATACCGAGCATTCAAAAGCTGGAACTCACTATCAGCTCACGTGTTTTCTTTCCAAAATGATCCCGGGTCCTTAAGCTTGGTGTGATATGATATAGCATCTCACGAAGCCGCCATATTTTATTGTTTGCATTCGCGGCAATGGTGTGTGGTTAAACACAAAAAGTAAATACCTAATTAAAATAATTATTTTATTTATGTTGTTTTTCTTTTTTTTTTCACCTTAATGAGAAAACATTAAAAATCCTTTTTTTTGGACAAAACTCAGAGTAAGTAGTCGTGGGGCGGCATAATTGGGTTTGCATAGGTGGTTTAATAAAATAAGTCAATGAAAGCGGCCCACTTAGCTATGAAGATAGGAAGCAAAATTAACAATTTATTGATTAAAATTGACAAATGCTAGTAAACCTGTCACACACACACACACTCATAGGTCAACTAATAAACCAATTACAATGAGTACTTTTTTCATATATTCCTCCTACAGCTCATTATTTGTGAGAAATTATTTTTAGGATGAAGAACTATGGGAAATTTTATACCTTCTAACCTAATAGCTGGAATTGTTAAAAGTGGATTGAAACAGACAATTTATTACTCGATTTGTTTTATGAATTGCACTAAGTATACTTTGCTAATTAATTATTATCATAACAGCACCAAAACATTTTAAATAAAAAAAGTAAAAATTAAAACCTAACTACGACCAAAAACGGCGCTGAAGAAGGGTCATACACGCTGGCCGAGTGCGGGATGGGGACTGGCAAGGCACGTTGTGGCTACGTAATCTTGCCTTTGGATGTTTTTCAACCGCCCGAAGGCCTCTAACTAAGATTTACGACTATTATCTTATGATAATTACCGGGACCGACTGCTTAACGTGACCATTACATGAATTCTATATCCGTTACAGTTTGTCCCAAAGTTCTTCGGTAGCGACGGGAAAAGAGACACCAGCATAGTAAAGAACAGGAAAGAGAAGAGATTGAGACAGAAGTTCTTTAGTCGGGAAAGGAAGAAAATTTTGAAGACGTTTGAGAGAATGATATGATCTAAAAAGCTTTTGCCTTACCCCTGCACACGTAGGTATAGCCCATGACATCGTGTTGTTCATTAGATCACCGAGATTTCTACTTAAAATGAATATGGTAGGTATTAGTTGTTTGACAGTAATCACATTTTTCACTACGATCGCAGTTGAGGGTCGACCTTCTCGAATTTCATCATGGAGAGAAGCACTTGGTTCGATCTTCGGCTTCTCGCATCCAGCTCCTGCCAGCCGTCTTGCGCAAATCATCACTCCACTTGGCCTATGGACGTTCTACATACCAACGCCTTACGGCTCTCTAATGTTCTGCTTCCCTCCTAAAGCACTTTTTTAAACGCAGTAGTACAGACGTATTAGTGCAGTCTTGCGGAGGGAGTGATCTTTTAAAATCGTAAAAAATCTTCGCCTTAAAATCTTTTCGTGTTAGGTACTTACATTTTGCTACTAATAATGAACTTTCTTTAACTCGAAATAAAAATAATTGACACCTGACTTCCAGCTAAAATGTATCTTCATCAACTAGGATAGGAGCCTATGGTCTATTCTCTGTTCGTTCGGCAAAATCAAACCGCTAGGTCATTGCGGCGCTGTGCCTACTCTACAGGCAATAGAACATGATGTCCAAAAGTGAAGGTTTGGACCTTAGTGCTTCAGTGCTTCAGTGCGTTGAAAAGTGTTTTCTCAATGTATTGACAAGTTTGCTTACCTACATGTTAAAATTGATTGTAATAAATCTAAACTTTCTGTATTAATTAGGCGTTTAACATAATATCACTTGTTGCTAATGTGTGCATGCTGTGGTCTCCTTTAATTAAGGGAGTACACCTGTACACCGAGAGATTACCGTATTTTTTTTCATTTTGTGTAATAGTTGTATATAGCCTTTGTTGGAAATTTTTAAACTTTATAAATTACTTTTTACTTTTTTTTTTTTTTTTTAATGAAAAAAACTAATAAGCTTTCGTGTTTGAACATAATTTAACATTTAAAATGCAAACAGTTAGCACGCAATTCGTATTTCGGTGGAAGGTTTCGGTTTTAATTTCAAGTCTCTACTGGATTATCAGAGAAGTAGGGGAAAATTATGGAACACTGAAAAATATAGGAATATACCATTGCTTAAAGAAACTCTCATTGATATAGAAAAAAACCTTGAAATTCTCGAAGAAAAATAGAATACTTCGCGAGTAGTAATTCCATAAGATTCCTTCAGATGCTAGGAACCTATCTCATCAATAAGTAAAAATTGAACGGTATTTAAGCTATGCCGTTCAATAATGGAAGAATATAACAAATTGATTACAACTATTAAATAACAAAAGCTATATTTGCTTTAGTTGGTGAGTGTTTGAGTATTAGTGTTCTGTGTTGGTAACGTTGGTAAGTCAATTCAATACAGATGTTTCATGACAGTCCTCGACCTCACATCAGTTGAATTCAGTTTAATAAGAAGCATACTAGATGACGCTAGTAGCTTTCATGACTCACTTTTTCACCAGTCTTGTTTTTGATAAAAAATCATAACATAGTATTTATATATTTTATTAAATACTACTAGAAACTACCATTTAAAAATACTTGTATAAGTTTTGGCAACATTATAAGTTAGCCACACTGAAACTTTACATTGATTGGTTGTTTCTTACCAATTAACTCAATTTCGTTAACCAATAGCGTAGCTCCAAGCACACAGTGTAAAAATGTCGTCGTAAGTGTAGTTGAGTGTTCGACAATTTCCTATCGTTTATTAAACGAAAGGCAGTAACAGTTGCACTCGTATTTAGCAATATTAGCTATCTTATTTATTGTAAATTTCCATTTTCCTGCAAACTAGTGCTGCAGGTACGATTAAGATTTTTACTTTCTCTTCATAAGACCCATGACAGATGATCCTTGACCAGTGTTTTTTGTATTTGTAAATAAAAACAAAGATGTTGAATTTAATAAACAGTGCTTGCGTGGACGGGAAGGAAAAGTCATACGTTGACGTAATCACCCTAATGATATTGTTATCCGTATGGATATTGAGAGACTATAAAATATAGAAACTGATAAAAATAAAGTTGTGACAGCTAAACAATTTTTGTGTTAATTTTTGCATAGATATGGGCGATGAAATGGATCCTTGCGAGTGCTTGTGGAATCACGAGTTGGCAATGCGTCGTCTCATCTCATTGGTGAGTAAATGACCTTGTATAGAGTAATAATAAAGTGGGTGGCACGTCCACGTCTACAACGTGACATATTTTGTTGCTATTCATGTTTACTAATATTGTTGGTACACGATCTTTTGATGATTTAGAATTCCCTAAATGTATTACCATTTGATAAACATGTTCATTTCAATATTTATCAACAGAGTACAAAAATGTATCTTTTCAAAATGGATTTAACTTAAATGTACATCATTAGCAAAAACCAGTTTTGTTGGAATTATTTGAAGTATAAACAAGTTCATTAGGGCATCTATATATGATGATAAACCATTAGAAGCATGTTTTGCTAATGTTTTCAATAATGAACTGTGTAACTGCAGTAGAAATCAAATGAAACTTTAAAATAAATTTATGATTTTCGTCCATATTCAAATAAAGAATTCTAATAGGTACTTCATTTGACTGCCTTGTTGGTCTAGTGGTTAGCGTATGCGGCTGCTGATCTAGAGGTTTCGGGTTTGTTTCCCGGGTCTGACCAAATATTTGTGTAATCCTCAAATATTTGTTTGGGAGTCTAGGTGTTTTCTATGTATAATATGTAAGTATTTACAAAAAAAAATATGTTTAAGTATTTATATCAGTTATTTAGTACCCATAATAAAAGCTCTGCTTAGTTTGGGACTAGATAAGGTTGTGTGTAAGATGTCCGAAATAAAAAAAAATGTAATATTTCTTCTTTGTTAAATCCTTCCATAGATTTTAATAGTTATAACTTTGAATCTAAGTATATTTGTTCTGTGTCTATCATAAAGTTACAGTTCCAGAGTAACATATATATTCTCTGCATTTATTTTTATCACATGAACTGGACGAAGGCCTCTCTTCATAAAGTAGGTTAAGGCCTAAGTAGTATTTTCTCTCTTAGTCAATTCTTAAGATACACATTGTATGAAAGGAGCAGCGACCCTCCATAATCTAAATCCATTATCAAATTGACTACATTCTCTTTTATTTATGTTTTATGACTTATAACATTTTTATTTCTCGAATTGATATACTATTTTATAGGTATTTAAATTGTTAACTGCGTTTATTGCTTTACATATACCAATTAGTTAATTTTACTTCCATAAAAGTCTTATTGCAGTGAATTTAAACTTTTGTTATTTTATTTTAGTGAGCTTACAACAATAAGTTATTTTATTTCATTTTTATGAACTTACGCAGAGGTACCATCTCTACATCTACTACTAAATTTTAGATCACCATCGTCAAGAATACAGCATGGTAGGGGTACCATCCAAAGACTAGATCCTTTTTCATAAAGAAAAAAGCTGATGGTCGAAAAAGATTTTCACCAAATGACTTCACATACTGAAAATAGAATTTGAAAAATCAACACAACCAACTTTTCAGCCCATTTGAGAATGTAGTACCGTTTGCCAATGGCTGCACCCACATGTATAACGATTATCGCGGAAATTTTTTTTTTTTTTTCGCGGTTTTGAATTGAATTGGTTAATTAAATTGGTTGATTTGTGAAAATACATATACTTAACAGTTTTTTAATTTTTTTAAATGCGTGTCCTTCTTTTTGTTGATATTGTTTATGAATTGTCTTTCTTTGAGTGAACTAAAATGACCTCTTTCCTTTTTAGGGTTCGCCCATATATAGCCGAAGGGTAAAAACGTAATCCTATTACTTAGAATCCGCTGTCAGTCTTGTCTTTCAGTCACATTTATTTTCCCTTATTACAAGAAATACTAAAAACAATAAAATAAGTATTTATAGGGATCTTCCACACAACATACGTGATTCTTTTTTACGTTTTCTGCTCGATAATAATCACGGCAACAGGTAGACGCTACGGAACCCTTCCTGCGTGTGACCGACTCGCACTATCCGAATTTTAACGTATCTTAAAGAGTAGATAGAACTCAAAACGATCTGTTTTCTTGTGTGGTCGTGAGGTTCATTGTTTTTTCTATTTCGAAACTAAACATCAAAATACACTACGTAATTATGGTTAATGCTTTTAGGAAGGGACCACAACTCATCTCAGATTATTCCGCGCGATTATAACAAGCATTTTATATGTAATTAGGTCATGCTAAGTCCCGCGGCTGTGTATAGCTACAGCGATTACATTATAATTTATGTTTCGATACGGGGTACGTATTTGACATAATTTTAAGCATTTTTTTTCTAGTTTTTCAAGATCTTTTTTTCTTTATTACTTGTTCTTTCAAGATTTTATTTGCTTTTTGTTACGTACTTGCTGAGTCCCGAGGTGATAGTTGTAAAACACGAGTAACTCCGCGGAACGAAGCCTAATCTAGTTTAACCTAAGTTACTCCTTATGTCGTTAGCTATCTGCCAGTGAAAGTTCCGGCAAAATCGGTCCAACATTTAAGAAATTAGCTGGAATAAACAGATAAATATATAAATTTTATTAATTGCTTTTTTTATCTAAGTACTGCACGGTTGGCCTAGTGGCTTAAGCGGCCGCCACACCGCTTCCTACTGCGCCAAGTGTCGTGGGTTCAAATCCCACGTAGGATAACACTTTGTGTGATTCACAATTTGTTGTTCTGAGTCTGGCTGTTCTTTGTGTCCGATTCATGTATGTTTGTAAAATCCCCCGCGACACAGGAATTTATATTCCTAATGCGGGAGTTGTCTTTTAAAAAGAAAAAAAAGAAAAAAAAAAGAAATATCATATAAACTTTTATAAACATTTAGATACAAAATTGTTCATTTATTATTACAAACAGGTACTTCAATTTCATTGCATGTAATAGAATCATTTGTTCTTCTGAGAAATTCATCCCTTTCATTTTCAATCTAGTTTTTTTCGTCAAAATCAACAACTTCAACTTTTCTTTATGTAGAAAACTGGATGCGTAATGAGTATTTTCATTACGTATCTATCAAATTTTATTTTTTAATGTTTTAAACAAACAAAACGAATGTATGTAATATGTACCTATGTAATGCTGTGTACTTCGTTACCTTACACCTTACAACAATTCTACACCACCTAAAGGTTCACTGGAAGAGAATGCCCTGGGCAGTAAATCCGTCGATATCCGAAAGTGCATAAAGTTATTATTATTTTAAACCACGCCATTTTCAAATTAAAGATACTTATTTGAAACTTGATCAGGAAGCTATCACGGAAATGAAATGGACGCATTTTTGTTTTAAATTTAAAGTTGGAGCACAAAAGACCCTGTATCTGTATAAGTAGCTATCTGACTTTAAAAGGGAATACAAATTGAACTTTTCTGTATATATACTAGCTTTAGCCCGCGGCTCCGCTTGCATGTATGTCGGTTATCGCGGTAAATAGTAGCCTATGTCCATCTCAAGCTTTAGGCCATTTGTGTACCTCATTTACATCGGTTCCGTAGTTTTGGCCGTGGAAGAGCGACAGACAGACAAAGTATCTTTCGTGAATAAATAACCATACTATGGCCCTGTAGTGAGATGCTTCTGCATCATTAATAATAATAATAATACTTTATTGCTCATAACACATACAAACTGTACACTCATATCTCAATTTTCAAGTTACAATTGTAATACTGATAAGATGTTAAAAATGGCAAGTTATGTAAGTAGCACACAGTGTCCCAAACTGAGATATTCTCGTATTCTGGGAGCCTGTAAGTTCTCTTTAAGCAAGGTGCAAAGTGAACATTTGTTACAATTTGTAATGAACTTGTTTTATTTTTATTTTTGTTTACAATCTTAGTAAATATGTTACCTTTTCAGTGTTATTAGTTGCTCAGTTTCATCATAACTTATTGGGCCTAGAACCTTGCACTTTCCACTAAAAACAGAACGAATACTGTCGAGTTTAGGTTGGTCTTCTACTTCCTACTACCTTTTCTTTTAATATTAATTTCCTTGCAGTCTAAACCATAGAGTACTTTGAAGTCTCCGTGGTTGGTACTAAGATTTTATATTACCCTCACGTATTTCATGAAGTACAAATCAAGATCAATACAAATTATAAAAAGTGGCAAAGTGTGTGTCAGGCTACGCATATAATAGGGTTCGTATTCACCCATAGTGGTAGGTGGATTTAAATCGTGTCCAATAGGTAATTGTTACCTTATTATTTCTACATTTTTGTACGAAGTTTACAAGTGAGTGAATTTTACAAGTTAGGCCCCTATAACTCCTGAAATTAAAAAGTTATCTAAACCGCTATAGTTTTCCTTTAACTTACGCGTAATCGGTAAATGGTTTTCGCAAACACAATGTTTTTAAAAGGCCTATCTAATGATACCTCACACGGCGGGGTAGACGCGAAAATGACGAGTAATGACACTACAAACAGGAAAACTACCCAGTTTTTTTTTAATGGAATTTTATTCTAGCATTTTGTCGACAAGATAAAAACATACCTCATCTTTCTAGCACTAACCGTTTGGGCTGTAAGTCGAAGACGGACGGACGGACATGACAAATCTATAAGGAGACATGAACTACGGAACCCTAAACAGGGCTAATTTTTTAGACTGACTTCAGCCCGCGACATTACCCACGGTTGTAACCTTACAACAACAACCTCGAGTAGCCTTAACCTATATTTCATTATACATATTAAACACTGTTAAGCGACCAATAGATAAGTCACACAGCTATATGTCGACATCATTGATACCCGCAGTATCTGATAAGATTACGTTGAATATGTACCACTTAATGACCAGCCATAGACAACACGACTGTTATAATTATAATACTGCATTAGAATACAAGTTATAAGATTTCTACGTATTTATGTCGCTACTATATCCCACATACCTATATAAATGTGTAGCTAGCAACATACTCATATGTCTTAAGGTCATAGCACACTGTAACGGCACGGCAACGGCACCGCTCCAACCCAGCGATTAGCTTGTCATTTGAATTTGACCCTTAAATCGTATGTCGTATAATATGTTTCATAACATCATTATAAGGAGCTTGCACCTCCCTCGCTGCTTAGCCAGCTAGCGGTAGCCAAAATTCAATACAGAGCCGTGCCCCAGCTGTGCCGTTAGAGTATGCTATGACCTTTATCAAGTAAATTCTTTCTCCTATCAAAGTTTACGTAATTAAAAAAAATATAGAGTGGGACGAATTTATGTTCTGTTATAGCATTGTAGTTGAAACATGCCAACCATACGTCACCTTTAATTAAGCACACTAATATTATTTATTCAAATGAGACGTGTCAAAACATCAATGTAATTAATACATCTACCGACCAACCTACCAATAACAATTCCTTACCCGGAATGTTTTGCAATTTTTTGATCCAGATCCTTGACACCCAAAATTATCTATTTAGGTATATACATATTTACCTATAAATTTATATTTTAATTGAAATTATAAATTAAATTGTCTGTTTGTAGTTTCAAATCAACAGTTTTTCACTAAATGTATATGAAAGTACACGTACAGCAAAAAAAAACAATTTTGTCTGTCGTTTTATTCCGGCTAGTCTCTGGAATGGTTGAACCAGTTTTGATTGATTTTGCTCAACTAGTTTTTTAATAAAAAAATGTTTAAAGTACGAAAATGACTGTTTTCTATGACGTTTGACAACATCTATTTGCTATTTGTAATACTACGCATATTTATATCTAGATCTCAATTTAGGATCAGAGCCGTCCAATTTCATGCAGTGCGCAAATTTGTGCGCAGTTATGTTCACAAACAATGACAAAAGAAAGCTTCAGACATACCCAAATTCAAAGTCATCTTTCTTACTTGATTTATGTCGCAACAGTATAATGTGTATGTCATTTGCGCACTACGGCTCCAAACGTTATTATTGTGAATTACATGATCATTTCAGAGCAATTCGTACTTGCAGACTTGTTTGTATTGTTTAAAAACGTTACAACAAAAAATATATATTATAAATAGGTTTATAAAACAAAAGAATATACATTATACAATTTTTTAGCTGATTCATTGCCATTACTTTTTTATTCTTACTACGTAACTATTATTTTTACTAGCGTTTTCTCTATGTAGTAGCTTATGTCATTCATTAAGAGCCAAAGTATCTTGATGCCAAATACCATTAAAATCGGTTCAGTGGTTTAGCCGTGAAAGCATAACAGACAGACAGTCGTATTATAATAATTTCAATTTAATGATATTAGTATGGATGTATAATATGAGGGTAGATACTATACTCTATGACAGAATAAATAATAGTACAATACAGAAGACTCACTCCGCAAAGTAAATTAAAGGAATAGGGACCCTTGGTGTCAAAAGATTAAGTTCAATTCAAATCGCAAAGCGACCTGCGATTATATTTACCTACTATTGCCGGCCGACTATACCTGTGAGTGACACCCTCTTGACTCTAATAAATATCTGTTAAAATATTAAACCGTCTCATATTTTCTATTACCAACAGTGATTACGACCTTGATCTTATTTACATAATTAGCGATTTTAATTAGTAATACCTCATTGTGCTATGTACTATCACTAATAATTTTAAAACAGTAAATCATCCAAAGACACATGTTCAATTTTATTTACATTCCAAGTTCTATTATTCAACAGACTGACATAAATATTCCTACCGACGATAATAAGTTATTTACAAACAAACGCAGGAAATCGATTTCACCGACATTGATAAAATAATTAAGGGCTCCTGTAATAGTTACATAAGATGGCAAGTATTGTTAGTTGGCGTACATTATTTTATTCAAAGTAACATGTAACGTAAAGGTTTTTGGCTAAAGTGATAATAACATTAGTGTTTGATCATGAAGGTATATAATATCGATAAATAAATAAATAAATATTTTCGGACATCTTACACACAACGCCATCTAGTCCCAAACTAAGCAGAGCTTGTATTATGGGTACTAGACAACCGATATAAAGACATAAACATATATATATATATTTGTAAATACATACATATTATACATAGAAAAACACCCAAACTCCGAAACAAACATTTGTGAATCACACAAACATTTGGTCCGACCCGGGAATCGAACCCCAGACCTCTTGATCAGCAGCCTCATACGCTGACCACTAGACCAAAGAGGCAGTCAAAATCGATAAATGGGTAGGTGTCGGATTGGTTTCATTGCCGTCCATTATTTTGACACTGATTGCGCTTCAAGAAAATAAAAAACTGATATAACATTTACAATTGAGAATATTTTGATGTTGGATCAAATCAAATTAATTTTGTCATCATCATCCGATTCCAGTCTACCGCTGGATATAAGCCCTTCTATGGTACAATTAATTTAATACTGTTTAAAAAGATAATTAATAATTAGCATGAGAGCTCTCCAAAGGACTTTGAATATCATCACCTTTATATTTCAGGTATTAAAAAACAATCACGACACAAGTAGTAAATGCCAATCAAGTAGGTATATTATGTCCTAAATTGCTTGCCAACATTCATTACTGCAGCACTGGACTTGTCAAGGCTTTTGTCTCCGTACAAATTACTTGACAATTGAATTCGTAATTTTATTTATTACATGACAACATATATTTTTAAAGGCATCGCTTTGAAAATATATACAAATAAATACAATTGGAGTGTCTGTATGTAATATCTAGGGCTCGGAATAGGTAGTTTAATTTTATGTACTTGCGATTTTGTGACATCAATAGTATGGATATGAATGTGAAATCCCGGGGAACTTACTATTTTCAGAGATTGTAAAAACTATATGCCCTTGCCTCCAGAGCCAGTTATAACTCGGTGGGGTACATGGCTAGAAGCTGCTTTTTACTATAAAAAATATTTTAATGAAATATCACATATTCTTTCTTTATTTCATGATGAAGAAGTACAATCTATAAAGAAAGCGAAAGAAGTATTGCAAAATCCTAACCTTCGACGTGATCTAACCTTTATTGAAGAACATTTTGGAATAATCAGTATTGCAAATTTTATGTTATGGTTTATCCGTGTTATGCTTACGTTGACTTTATTTCTGCAAGTACATAAAATTAAACTACCTATTCCGAGCCCTAGACTAATATCAAATGAACAGTTTTTTTACTAAATGCATATCAATGTACCTATATACGGTACTAACATCAAAGAAGGCAATTTTTGTCTGTTTGTTCCGGGTAATCTCTGGAACGGCTGAACCTATTTTGACGGGACTTTCACTGGAGCATGCCGATGACATAAAGAGTAACTCGGGATTTTTTTTACACTAGCTTCGCTCTGCAGCGTTACTCGCGATTTCCAACAATAACCGCGGGACTCATCATCAACAGCCTTTAACAGTCCACTGCTGGACATAGGCATCTCCTTTAAAAGGAGGTTTTGGCCTACTATAATAGCTAGTATAACACGTTAAACGCCACGTGAAAAACTGAGTATTTCCGTATGGGCCACGGGACTCACCGGTGAGCCTTCCCTTGCTGAACCGTTCAAGCCACGGGGGTCACCGGTGAGCCGAGTGTTAGGTTCAACGAAAACGTTTCCCACAAGCCAAGTATTGTAGCTATCGAACAAATCCCATATTAAAGTGAGCCGTGTGGCCCTGTAGCCTAACCGGACGGCGTGGTTTTTAAATCCTTTAGGAATTTGTAGTAATTTTAAGACTTGTAATGGCGACACTAGGGTTGCTCTTACAGATTATAATGAAATTCAATAAAACCAGGAAAATATTATATATTTAAAAAAATATATAAGTAATATTTAAAATACTGGCACATAATTAACTTTTTATTCTCCAAATAAAAATATCGCTTACAAACATTATAACAAACTTATGTCATACTTCATGTAATCTAATAATCACATTTGAATGGCACTATTTATCTTCTTTATCAGAATAATAGCTCATCTGTAATAATCATATAACTAAAGAAATATAAATATAAAAAATGAATTTTGTTAAACCACTGTCAGCAAAAAGAAAGGGTTACTTGGACAACTTTCGCAATAAGTAGATACTTTTCGGTCAGAGTGGCGGTAAGACTCCGCAGTTTCATCAATTTAAACCTCCTGTTATCAATAATTTGGATATTTTTTTTGTCACTGATTTACCATCGCTGTATTAAACAATAAATCTATAGCTAGCTTCTTATACGACTTTACGAGTGGCGTACGCGCGGGTGAGCCGTAGCGTGACCCCGCGGCCCCCGCCGATGGAAAATCTTTATTCCTTTGTAGGAGGCCACGCGACCCACCCGTGAGCCTTTTGCTATATCTCTAAAACTAGACGGTAGAAATTGCTAATTTTTATTTTCTGTACAAAATTACGCATTTTATAAACGTAGGGATGAAAATTTCAAGTTGCCAAAAAATAGTAACTTCATGATTTTACCTTGGCCCCAATGGAATAGTAGACTAGGCTCACCGGTGGGCCGTAAAGCGTCCAACGTGATAAAATAAATTTCCAGCAGTTCATTGTGCTTGTATTGGTGACAAATTAAACTGATACGAAAAACTAATAAAGTCTTTGAAACGAGTATTCCGACTATACAGTATAAGCAAAAGGAGCACAACTTTTTAACTTAGCGCTATAGTTTTTTGTGCGAGCTTTTTTCCTCAATTAGTTTGGGGTCGGCTTAAGTTTTCTATGAAACGGCTGATCTTTAGATTTTTTAAGCGGAACGATAGGCTTGAAAAAACAGTTGTGAGAATCTGTAGAAAGACTGTACATAAAAAGTGCTCAACAATTTTACTCAATTAAAATCTTCTACTACCTATGCATTTGTAAAATCTGTTATTCTTTATTATTTCTTTTTCGTTATACAGCTTCGCCAAGGCCAGTCTTACTGCACGGACAGCGAGTGCCTGGACCAACTGCCCGGTCTACCCAGACCAGAATCTTCCGCGAACAACTTTCTAATGATGTTCCTTATGATGGCGGTTGCACTCGCCATGTATGCGATGCGCCCGCGCGGTAACCAGATACAGGATGCTGCGAAACCTACGCAAAATTCTCAAGTAAGCCCTTTAGGATTTATATTATAAATCTCATTAATATACAACCAAACCAGATTCGATCTGTGATCGCCTTTTATACCTTAATTCAGTCGTGGGTAATTTCACTTCTTAATTTTAAGCATCAACATGTTAGAAATCTATGTATTAATACGTGAAGAAAAACTAAGTACTCGTTTACTCGAAAATATACGGATGAGTACGCAATTTGGAATAGTTGAAGTTGAAATATAGGACGGCAAAAATAAATCAAATGTGCATTATAGTCTAATTGCCTATGCGGCTGCTGATGACTGCCTTGTTGGTCTAGTGGTTAGCGTATGCGGCTGCTGATCAAGAGGTCTCGGGTTCGATTCCCGGGTCAGACCAAATATTTGTGTGATCAGCAAATATTTGTTTCAGAGTCTGGGTGTTTTTCTATGTATAATATGTATTTACCAAAAAAAGTATGTTTATGTATTTATATCAGTTATTTAGTACCCATAATACAAGCTCTGCTTAGCTAAGACTAGATGTCGTTGTGTAAGATGACCAAAATATATTTAATTTTCACCACTGGGTGACCACTAGTAATAATAATTGCACGAATGACATAGTGGTCGAAGCGGTCACCAGCCGCTTTCTACTTTTGTTGGATCGAACTGCACATGGAACACTTACTGTGATTCACAAATTGTTGTTCAGAGTCTGGGTGTTTTTTTAGTCAGTTTAATGTACGTTTGTAAAGTCACTTGCGACATAGGATACATTTCTAATGCGGGCGTTGTTTTTTAAGAACCAACTTTAAAAAAATATTATCGAGTCCGATGCATCTAAATCATGATGAATGTTTAATGAAGCATTAGGCATGGTATTTAGTTTTTTTCATAATCGAATGCGGTCAAATTGGAATCCGATTAAATAAGGAAATAAGTGAAAAATATTATCGACCAGTATTTTTGTAATATGTTACCAGTAACTCTAGGTTTAAATGTAAATCTAATAATAGACAAAATGTGACGGTTCTAAAAAAATGAAGGTCACTGACAGGTTTATATCGTTATTGACGATTGTTTCACCCACGCCTACATAATAGTATATCATAAGAAAAACATATTTAACGTCGAATCGACAGCGTCTAGAATCCTCATTATTTTTGCTTTAAATCTGCGTATTTTATCGTTTCTAAGATTTTATAAGACTTACACTGTTCCTATGTTCATGACCACATGTTACATTTAAGTTTAGATAAAGTGCAAATGTTAAAAGTTCATATGCCCTGAATCATGGCATGACAGTGATGCAGTAACTGAGAGTCATTTACTTTACTATCAAATAGCGCACTGAAATTATCCTGTAACATTATCCTTATTAATTTCATCATAATTAATCATCGACCTACTATTTGCGACCGTTTTGATAACGTAGGAATTTCAATATAAATTATTTCTCTACAATTATTTTCACTTTAAATTGGTTTTTGAAATATATGAATAACCGAAATATAAATAAAACTTATAATGAATTAACTGAATTTAGCTCATTCCAGTCGGTGTTAATTGCCGCATCAGAATCCACAAGGTTCTGTCATATTATCGTACTAAACTTACTTATATCGAATAAGAAAATACAACTCGTTTAAATAAATTTTTTAACAACTCTATTAACAGTTTAACATAATTATTATTACATGACTTTTAACATCTGTCAAACAATGATCTAATGGTATATCTGATTGTTGTTTTCCGCAAAACCTATTATAGCAGAATTTGCTACTGTATGAAATAATGACTTTACATGACTTCAAACTTTTATGTTATAAAGTTCTTAAGGGGCTTTAAATATATTTATGTAGTTTTTAATTTGGGTACTTTATAACGCTGAAAATACTGTTATCTATGTCGAGGCCTTGAACCTCGCCGGATTCAATTGACACATACTGGCAGACATGTTTTGTGGAATTTTGTGCTTTCGAATGAAGTTTGTTCTAAAATATTTTTCTTATATTCGACTAGTAATTACAAATAGTAAGTCTGGCCCCTTGAGACTAGAGGATAAAACCTCAGCACTTTGTTTTTAGAAATGTCAATGTATTGCTGATTCATTTCCGCAATGATAAATGACATTTGAAGTTTTTACATAAAAGTTGGATTGTTTTGACGAACACGGGTGACGAAATTTGTATTAAAGATCATTTATGTATCAGCAGGCCAGGAATGAAAGAATACTCTTTAGCAATTATTTGTGGAGTAATTTAATTGTCTGATAATCCACCCCACCGTACCACATTTATAGCGTAAGGTTAAACATTGAATTAAAGCTAAGCCAAAGAAAAGAACACCATATGAATGGTTCCCATAATAATAATTGGTGCAGTAATTAATTAAGTACAATGATAAGTAATTATGCTTATCGTCGTTGGACTTGATTTTTTTTAGAACACTGATCGATTATATTGTGCAATAAACATTAATGAAGCTATACATCGCTTAATGTGGGTTTAGTTACTGTTTATGGCTATAAAATTAGATAATGTGTCCTACATGACTAATTAATTTAGTATTGTTATGGATATTCTGTTAACAACATTTATAAATTGATAATAATATAATAATTTTAAAAGTAACTACGCTGCCACGTCTAAGCCACTGAACCGATTATGATGAATTTAGCTAGATAGATTGGATCTTGGAAGGGCATAAGGTACCTTTTCGCTATAACAGCCAATAATGGGCCGCGGGCAAAAGCAAATTTTTTATATATTCTCATATTAAAGCAGTATATTTAGGAAACGCGATCGTGTGATGCGACGTTTTTAACCACGATACGACTACCCACATAACAGTTTTATTAATTTGAAAAAGTTGTTTGTTTCACGAATGCAAATTTTTGATTGGGTGAACCGAGACTCGAGCGATTGACAAATGAAGTACATAGGATATAATTTACTAGAAAATGATTTCATTTAATGTCCCACTGCTGGGCTTGGGTGTCATTCTCAGAGAGGGTTAAGGCCATATTTACTAGCATATTATAAACGTACCGTATATTAGGTTGCCTCATCATGAGAAGGTTCAATTTTAAAAATCCCTTTTAGGTCTATTAGTTTTAGAACTAAAAGGTAAGGTCAGCTCGTCAAGAGCTTTAAATTTTTAATAATTAATTGACATATATTATTGCAGGATCACGATGGTGCGCCTCCGACACCTCCGAGAATATAATTTGAAAATTTAATCATCGAGGGGTCAGCCAACAATGAATTCCAGTAAAATGTATTATAAATACTTATAGAAAATATGTCGGGGGACACAACAGCCGTCGCCAGCACGACTAGAAATGTAAGATCTTGCGAATTACGAGTAACGATAAGTTTAAACACGGAAGGTTGGATTGAAACTTGAGTTTGTTGCCTTACCTTACAGAAATCTCTATTATGACTTATTCTCGAATCAATAATTATATATTTCAAATTTGAATTACATGAAATTATTCATTACTTTCGATGTTTGGTTTACATTTTATGTAACGCATATTTATCGTCCTTTGGTGCTATGTTTTTCGAAAGCTAAATTTGGACAAATACATTCTGTAAATGAAAACCAAACTAATATTTGCATGGTGATATCGACTTATGCGTTCCTAGAAACGTAACAATTAGTGCAAAATTGTATCTCATAGTTGAAACTCAAGATTTGAATGAAGAGTATTAATTTATAAATGACCTGTTTACTAAAAAAGACAATACACAATTATTGAACGTCCTTTTAAATCTCTTAGGTAAGTTGGAAATTGCATTGCAGGTTGCATAATGTTAACTGCGTTTGTGGAGTTTTTAGTTTATGTAATCGCCATCTCTCGATTTACGGTCGCTTAACGAGCGTAAACTTTATGCAACATTAATAGTTCAGCAGTAAGGATAAATTTAACGATCTGACGTAGCTGACTGAGGAAATGACATTTCCTATTTATTGGGATTAATACACGTGCTAAGACAAGAATCTCCCTCACACATATTATAAATTTGCAACACTATTCTTATTTATGTGCACTTTTTTTTGTGTTACACTTAGTTTTAATAAAGCATGATTAGAAAAATGAATATTCTCGATTGCATATACACAAAATGATTTCTCGAATACTTGTTTTTTTTATTTTTCTGGTCAATGTAATGCATATTCCACTAGTTTTAATTTGAATTGGTTTGGGTAACATTGTGAACCATAGTATTTATTGTTTTATTTATCAATATGTTTATATTCATTTACAAACCGTTCGAGATTCTATTTATCAGGATAAATAAATATATCTGAGACATATTTTGTATTTTTTTTTACTTAACCCAGAATTCTTACCTGATGCACCACTATCACTAGATTAGTAAATGGTATTAAATGTGTTATAAGCAACAAGTATGTGCATACTATCAGATAATTATGTGCAATTGTTACACTTTTTAGTGACAGATAACAAATAGATCAAGAAGTATTCATACATTCTATAACAACACAGTTTACAAATACACCACTGCAAAACTCAAGTAAAGTTTCCTAGAACAAAACAATATAATAGCTGTGTGCTACAAACACCAATATAAACAGCACTTCAAAAGGCACATTTGTGTAAATAATGTGTCCTTGGTTTTAATAATATAATTGTACTATTTATAACTTTATTGCACACCACTTTACAGTACAAAAAAATATATTTACAGAGATCGATATCCAGTTTTTTTTTTATAAGTAGAATTCTAATTAATGTTTGTATATTAGCAGCGAGATCTACATCTCGAAATGTAGATAGAGACTCGAGCTACAAACAACTCGCTCGAGATGAGACCAACAAACATTATTTGCAAAAAAACAATACAACATAATAGTATACCCGTAAAGATTTTCAGTAAACGTGAAAAACGAGTAGATAGGTCACGATGGAAAGTGCGTCGTACGCTCAGGGTTACCAAGAGCCACAAGTGCATTGCCGACCATAGTCACGTAGCGACCAAGTGCAATGCCTCCCATATACACCAAGCGTCCCAAGTACGTTACCACCCCTTAACACCAAGCGCCACAAGTGCATTGCCGCCCATAGACACAAAGGGACCAAGTGCAATGTCGACCATATACACCAAGCGACACCAAGCACCCAAGTACGTTGCCACTCCTTTACACCAAGCGCCACAAGTGCATTGCCGCCCATAGACATAAAGCGACCAAGTGCAATGCCTCCCATATACACAAAGCGACCCAAGTATGTTGCCACCCCTAGACACCAAGTGCCACAAGTGCATTGCCGCCCATAGACACAAAGCGACCAAGTGCAATGCCTCCCAGCGTCCCAAGTTGATTGCCGCTCATATCTGCCAAGCGATCCAAGTGCGTTACCACCCCTAGACACCAAGCGCCACAAGTGCATTGCCGCCCATAGACACGAAGCGACCCAAGTGGATTCACATATATGCCATAGTATAGCTCTCAATAGTAAACTTTGACTTCGATGGAAATCTAACAACAGGATAAACAAAGTAAGAAGTACTTAGAAGTGTGTTTAGGCTATCATGTAGCATAGAAACTGGTTAGGTTATATACGCATTGACAACTAGACCTCGTACCTGTGTAACATCAGTGATGTCCGTTCAGCGGGTACAACTTCCATAGATGAGTTATTCTGTTTATAAATCACTGCACTCGGTTCTGAAGGAAATGTTAAAGAGTGAACTAGTGTTATGAAGATTCCCCAAGTCTATTAATTATATAAGGCATCAAGACCGATTCGATTATACAATTAGTACCTTTGCCAGGAAATATTGGGGACAAAGTTCTTTGATCCTCGTCTTCAGCATAGAATTCGAAATAGGCAGGCTGTTTTATTTCGTTGCAAAATTGTCATGTATTACCTTCGGTTCCAGATGATTGCAAGAAAGTAATAGTTCAAACATCATCATTTTAAAAGTTGTTTCGTCACTTACGTCTTCGATTGATCTCCGCGACGTATCCAGAAAATACTTACTTTTTTATAAACATCAAGTTTTGTTTAGCGTCTTATGGTCTGCGAAAAAACAAAATTAGCAACACTATTTTATTATCCTACCGCTTCTAAGTACTTTTCTGGGCATTTTATACTAACACCAATATATTTTATATTTGTACAAAACCAAGGTTCAAATTGTATTTGAAAATATGAATAGTATTATATTTTGTTGTTTCTTAACTTAAACTTAACTAAAAACAGTCTAGGCTAGACTAATACTTACACTTTAGACCTGCTATAAAATATTAAAGAAAAGGAATAATCTGAAACACTGCAATGATTTTGAATTTCTTGTATTTACAAAATAAAAACTAAAAGTTTAAAATGTTGTCACTCATTCATTAGAGCTGATGAAACGATAAACTTAACAGGACGTAGTTAAAATGCACTAAACGTGCTAAGGTAACATTATTTCATAAATAAAATGTGTAAAAATAGAATTGTCCTACTTCCCAGTTGTATAAAAATACCGAAGTACTCACATACGTACAACTAACAATTCCTTACATACGATAAACGTTTGCATTATGAAACTTTTAAGACACTGTTTCAATTCATGTGAACAATCAAACATCATGAGTCTTGTATTCTATCAACTTCACTTTTTACTTTTTTTAATAATGCACTTATTTTTTTGTACTTTCCTGTTGAATTTGGAAGGTTCTCGAAATTAATGATGTCACAAATGTCCTTCGCGAATTTATCGTCTGAAGGTAGTTTAACATATGATGAAGCAATGTTTAAAACCGGGGTACCGTATTCAGTATCTTTAACGAGGCCACTCTTGCTGTCAAGAGCTCTAGATATCCTAGAGTCAGAATTGGTTGGGCTTGTCATAAGTTGTGATAAGTTTGTCACAGATTCTTGTGAATTTGGAAGTTGAGAGCGTAATGAGGAATCCTGTATGCTAGTTACTTCACAACTTGAATTCTTTTCTTGCGAGTCAATCACTTGCGAATCTAAAAGGGGTTCCTTTGCATCTACCACTTGAGAACTTGATTCTTGTTCTATTGGATTACTCAATGAAGTATCTTGAGAATTCCTATCTAAAACAGGAATTTCTTGTTTGTTGTTAACAGACACTAAATTTACATCCTTGTTGTCACTATCAATGACTTCAGCTTTGTCCTCAATAGTGTTATTGTCAGACACTTTGTCAATACTTTTTCCCTTCTCCACATTTTCTTTAGTAGCATCATCAATTGGAATATCTGTGATCTCATCTAGCGACTCTTCAGTCTTATCTGTCAAAGTAATATCAGTCACTTCTAGAGCATCAAGTAATAGCTGCTTCTTTGCTTCTAAGACATCCAGAGAAGGGCTGACGCGATCACTACTCTCCGTTTGTTCCTGAAAACAGAACATCATTTTAGAAGTAACTGTTTTTCAACTAAATTATTGCTATCATCATTTAATCGACCATTTTTACTTACCATCTCACTGTCATCTTCATCAATTACAATAAAATCGGACATGGGTATGGGAATGTCTCCTACTTTTAAAACCTCTATTACTTCAAGATCATCATCAGAATTTTCACCCTCTTCTTTCTCATCTTTCTTCTGTGGGGACGGCTGAGGCTGGCTAGAAGACAAGGGCGGAGTGGGTGTTGGTGGAGGGCAACTTGGTGGTGGTGGAGGAGGCGGAGGCGGAGCTTCGTCAGGGAGAGGAGGAACTAAAGGAAACTCCGTTAATTCTGAAATTTTAAATAATTATTGGTACCAAAACATGATCTTTTTATAGAATGCATAATGTTCGAGTGTGGATTATTGCAATTAGTTGTACAAGAAACTTCGTATTTGTTAGTGGTACCCTAACTGAATGTATTATACATGTTTTATTTTTATCTATAACTGACATCAATTAGAGGGCATATTTTTATTCAGTAACCCTATTATTTATTGTTTTCATACATATTCGAGAGTAGAGAAAGCTAGAACCTTCACAAGGTTATGTCCACCATATTACATGAAGCGATAATAAATAATTAATTACTTGGACGTAAGTGAGTTCATTGCTTATTAAAATTAAATTATTAGGGAAAACAATTTTGATAAGCTTGCTATTAGAAAAATTAAAAAGACAATTTATATATTATTCCATATGTCAACTTAATCATTCTTTTTTCGTTCATTAACAATTTTAAGATGATTTGTATCTGTATAAGAATGTTGTGATTAGTTCTCATCTTACCATCACCACTGTCTATGTCCATTTCAGTTTGACCTTCTATCGTGGTATTGTTAGAGCCTGCTGAAGGGAACATAGTCAGCTTCTTGCGTTTGTATGCCTTCATTGCATTTGGAGCTAGAAACTGGAGCATTGCCAACTTGCTGTCTTGTTCCGCCATCGGAGGAAGACCCATGACATGTGCTTCCTAGAATTATATTTTATAATGAGATATAGTAATGAATAGTATTCCATTGTCTACTAGAACCCATTACAAATACATAGCTTTTGATCAAAGTACTATCATAAATATTGAGTTAATATCATCATAGGCCTATCACACCTGGACATAGGCCTCTCCCATCACTCTGATCATTCAACATCATTTTGTGTCATTGCAGTTACATTTACTTATATTATATAACTTCAATTAAAATAAACTATTGCCAAGCAGTTTGCAGTGTAAATAGCATTCATATCATTGCTAAATTAAATGATTAATTGAATTCCAATATTAAGCTACTAAGGTAGTTTATCATACATACCTCTTTATATCTTGGACTAGGCGGTACATTAAATCCAGGGAAGTCCAATATTTTCTTGATGTCAAACTTATCCTTTGAACCTGGTTCTATATATTCACCTTCTTCATCATCTGCTTCCAAAATTGCATTACCCTGTAATTTTAATCAGGGCTCTTTAGTGATCTGATAAACAGAGTGGAGTAGTACAATAGTTAGTGATGGCTGACTGCATATTCTTGCGAAACAACACTGAAATTACACAGTCAAAGCCTTGGGCAATTTACTAGTCATCCTCATCAACAGCCTTTAACAGTCCACTGCTGAACAGGTCTCTCCCTAGAAAGGTTTTGGCTACACACTGGTCAGATGGGTTGGTAGGGTTTATTGCAAATTTTCCTTCTTTATGCAGTTACGTTGTTCTGTTGTTTGTCCCTTTGTCGTCTCTCACAACACCCACAGATGAATAGGGGCGATAACACTGCATATTTTTAATCTGTTAACTTAGAGACAATAGTACTTTTACTACAAAAAAAATTTTACTTACCACTGAATCAAACATGGATATTCCTGAATGTGATATCCTTGCCTCTTCTAACCAACCTGGGGGATATCCTAACATCCGCATTTTATAGATATGTAATGGCAACTCGTGTCTTTTTAATCCTAGTGCATGACGCAATTGTCCTGATAGTCTGCCAGGTATCAAATGTCCAAATTTTTGCTCGTCTTCTACGTGGTAGCGCCTGATGAAAGTTAAGAATTAACGTATACATTAACAGATTTAAATAAGGTTAACTTGTCCTTTGCAAAAATACAATAATTTATTATTAATGAAAATTAAAATTAAGGTCATAATTTAATCATCCTTACTAATATTATAAACACGAAAGTTTGTGAGTATGTATGTATGTTTGTTGCTCTTTCAGGTTAAAACTACTCAATGGATTGTAATGAAACTTCACAATAATGTAGTTTACATATCGGAATAATACATAGGCTACTTTTCAACGCCATGACGGACATACACGCGGGCGGAGCCGCGGGCTACAACTAGTTAATTATATTTTTCAAAAAGTCTGATAGTCACGATGGCATGATAGACCAGCAAAAAAGGGTGTATAAGACTAAATATTACAGTTACTATAAAATAAAATTTCACATACCCAACTCTAACCGGAAAACTCTTCCTCTTATTTGCTATTCTAACAAAATCTTTTGGTTTCGGACAATCTCTAAGAGAATGACTGCCATCACAATTAAAACAAGTGCGTCCTCGGAACGCCGGTGGAGGAGTTGGCTCTCTTTCAGGTATGTTAGAAATAACAGATGATGTCTGAAACAATAAGCAACATGAAGGATGATAATGATGAAGAATATGGTGTGCCACCATCCTTATCCATCCTATGAGGCTATAAAAGTGGAGTCAAAGAGATAACTATGCAGGACAATATCAACTCTTAGAGCATCATAAGAATCATAGATTATGAATTTATCTGAAGCCCATATTGCAATATGGATGTTCAGGTTCTAAAAAAGGTACAGGGCTGTTTCATTACATGTTATATACCATAATCACAGAAATTAAGATACTGATACAACTCTAAAGGATGTTCAATCATGATAAGTTCTCGAGTATCAATTCTAAATTTGCCCAACAATTAAAAAATTAACTTTACAAATATTAAGTTGAATCTAAGATGGACAAATAATTGGAATTTGTTTTTAACTGTCCGGCGGTCTACATAATAATAATGATTTGATTACAGTCACAGCATGACATCATTATTTATTCTAGATGGGAATTGAACCCATGGCATGTGAAGCAGCAGCCAAGATCACTAACCAACAGTTTGACAGGCCGGTCCAGTTAATTATTAAAGATGAAGTGTGATATTTATTTACTAACCTGACTGTATCTTGGTACATCATCACACCTATCATCACCTGGATCAGTGTCCACAAAAAACAAGCTGTCATCTACAGTCTCATTAGCAGCTTCAGGTAATTCTTCATTTAAATCTTCTGGCCAAATATCAAGTTCTAGATCAGTCTCACAGTCAGAAGCCTGACTTTCACCTTCATGGTGCTTAATTAAATTTAACATAAATGCCTTAATCTGCTGCTTATAGTTAACTGCTAACTTATTATTTTTAAATCTCACGGTAATGAGTGGTGTTTTATTTTCACATCCCTCTACTCCTAAATCACTGTTACCAGGAGAATCTATAACAATATCCTCATTAAGAATAGTAGCTTTGCAGTTTTCCGTAATAGTTTTCTTAACGCAGTCGACGACGTCTTCATTCGGTACGGAATCCAAAACGTTTTGTGTTTCAGCACTAACCAAATCAATAGAAACTTTCCCTCCATTCTGTAAAGTCGTGGACGATGCAACATCGCTTACTTTATCTTCGGATTTTCCAACAGTAATATTTGAAATAATAGTTTCTTCGCTTTTATCATCCGCAGTAATTGTCTTAGGGCTGATGACCGTCTCTAAGCGTCTTACTTTGGGCTCCTTAACCTCGTCGTCGCTGCTGACTTCTATGTCATCGTTATCCAATTCGAAAATGATATCGTTCACACCTGCTTTCCGTTTTGCCATTATGGTATGTAATCATCAAGTTATAACCAACTGTAAAAGGTATATAACCAACAACGTTTTAACTACATTTATTTATAACTATAAATTCACAAACACAACGTAACAAACGTATTTTGACAAATAAACACCACGACCACCACCACTGAACTCAAACAACAATCACAGAGATCACAGAGTGCTATTGAGTGCTATCTATGGTATGCACTGCACTGAAGTAGGAAACCTAGGTCTATGACTGAAAATCATATTTAAACGTAAAAAGCGGCCAAGTGCGAGTCGGACTCGCCCATGAAGGGTTCCGTATCAGCAAGTAACATCATGTAAAAGTTCTTGTAGTTCGTTGTAACTTTGATCGAGGTTTTATAATAGTGTATGTATGTATGTGATTGAATGAAAGGTAAATTGCGGTTTACGATTTATGAAGTATTACAAAAAAACTACTTACTAGATCTCGTTCAAACCAAGTTTCGTTGCATGGTAATGTACAACATTTTTTTTTTTTTAGTTTTATCACTCTCTTATTTTAGAAGTTACAGGGGGACACACATTTTTCCACTTCGGAAGTGTCTCTTGCGCAAATTATTCAGTTTAAAAAAAAATATATTAGAAACCACAACATCAGTTTTGAACACCTATCTATAGATAACCCTACACATACGGGTTTGATTAAAAAATATTTTTCAGTTGATCGAATAGAATAGTTGACAGTTGGTAAATACTAAATGGTAACACTATTCGAAACTGTCATAAATCTCGTAAAGTGTACCTACTTGAATAGGTTAGAATACGCCAATTATATTTTCAGGAAGTAATACAATGTCCTATTTATTTCGAAAGCTAGCACAAAAAAATCCTAAAAATATATTTCATGATGCACAAATATTTGTTATTTCATGCCGTAAATTGAGTATAGTTCCTTCACTATATGGTAAGTATGTTGACAATGTAGTATATAGTTTAAAAGAAATAGTTATAAAATTAAAACATTTTACGATAGATGGAGAGCAAGATCCGGCACCAAAATTCTTCTCCTCAAATGTCCAAGTTATGCTGAAAAGGCTAACTAGACCAGACTACAACAAAGTGTTTCGTAAAAGAACTAATCAGGGCCTGACAATTCTCAAAACACCATCTTATAAATTCCTTACAAATGAAGAATTGGAAGCGGAATTGGCGAATGCTGAAAAGAAGGCCGAAAAGTTGCTTCAAATGCCTCCTGTAGTTAAGGTACTTTTAAATTAAAATTGTTAAATTGGAATGGTTAACAAAATATATTTATACTTTATTTTTTAACTAAATTTTTAGTCATTTTTAATGTAGAATAGTTGTTGTTGGATATTACAGAGAATATGATAAATGAGATGTGTTATAACTAAAGGAGTTTTCGAGAAAATTTCAGAGGACGACATATCACAAAATCAGCTGACTTCAAATTCTTTCTTTTCAAACATTGCTAGCTCCCGTAAAATACATAGCACATAATCAACAATAACAACAATCAATAAAAAAAATATTAACTGTAGAATGCGGAAGTTTCGCATCTCTATAATGGTTTTTGGTATAAATTCGATCCGAAAAAAAAAACCTGTAGAATGGTCTGTGCCACATTACGTGAGGCTTAGGGAGAGAGATATATCTTTAAAAATTTCAACTTTCTACCTTTATAAAGCTATGAGTTATGAATTTTTAAAATGGTCTATTGACTCTGGTCTCAAGTTAGATATTTCGAGATATAAAATTTCCACTTTCTATATCAATATTAACACTTAAAATTATATTTATAAAGCAGAATAACAATAACAAAATTTTGTGATATCTATGACAACTATAAGTAATAAATAAATATTTCAGACATTGTACACACAACACCATCTAGGCCCAAACTAAACAGAACTTGTATATTGGGTACTAGAAAACTGATATAAATACATAAACAATTTTTATTTGTAAATACATACATATTAAACATAGAAAACACCAAACTCCTAGAGAAATATTTGTGGATCACACAAATATTTAGTCCGACCCGGGAATCGAACCCGAGACCTCAAGCTGTCTCATATGCTACTACTGCTCCACCAAGGCAGACATGCATGATGAAAGATTGTTATTACATGTAGAATATTATTTTGTTCCACAGATTCAGAAACATATAGATGACGTCCTCTCCAATGACCCAGCTTTGATAGGATATGATACAGCAAAATATCTGTTCACTGATATCACCTTTGGTGTTGCAAATGAGCACAGGTTTATCATAGAAAGGTATGGTTCTATAACAATAAAGTATTATTTTTAAGTCTCCTTTACACCTCTCCAGATGCGACCGTTGTCTGGTTGGTAATCCTCAGTACTAAGTCAGATGTCTTCTTCTCCTAGTGCCTCTTCAATTCTGAAGGTTGGCCGTCAGCTTCCTGTACTCCTCTCTATCATTGACCAGGCGGAACAGTTGCTCAATGGTGGCGATACTGGTCCAGTTCGGATATTTCGCTGCCACAATTGTTTTCTTCACCCAGTGCGTTTCTTCCCTTTTACTTTGCCCATCATTATTAATTGAAGCAGCATATATCTTTAGTGCCTGAGCACATGGCCAAGATATTCAATTTTTGTGCCTTTTGATAGTAAATATCAATTTTCTAGGAATATGGACATACGGGAGCACGATCTGATTCCTGACCTTTTGCATCCAACTGATGCGAAGCATTTCACATTTCAAAAGCCTCTAGGCGTCTTGTCGTGTCGTCTTTTAGGTCCATGCCTCTCAGCTGTACATGACAATGGACCAGATATAGCACAGAAGCACCCTAACTCTGAATTTTATGTTCAGTTGAGATAACAACATATAAAAGAGTTTCACGTTTCTTCTTACTACTGGGATCAAGTTCCCATTTTTCGTTAGTAAGATTATTGGCTGTTTTTCGTCTTTGAGCTACCATTTCTTTTATGTTTATGTGCATTAAAGCTGTTATTTTTACGAAGGAGATCTTCCATATGTGTGCAGTTATCATTGTTATAGGTGTTCTTAGCACGAACAACAGCAGGAATGCTGTCATTATTAGGATCGTCTTCTGTGTGAGGGTAGTACTGTTCCGGTCGAACCGGCGCCGTTTCATGCTGAAATCAATGTGGCTCCATACAATTTTCAACAATATATTATAAATTATTTCTCTGTCTATTTGTATTGGCTAATCATCAATCAGGTTAGCTCATGACTAAACTTTGTCTGTGGTTTTACTAGCGGTTGATATAAAGGTACATGAACACTGGGAGCAGTTTCAAAATAATAAATTAAAGTTAAAAATGGTTAAAGCTGTGAAATACATACATTCATAATTTGTCTTTCACACATTTATGAACTACTAAGCAAACTTATTACGGAGACTATTCAGTCACAATTAGAACTGGAGAAGGTAATTATTTGTAATGTAGGTGCTTTTAAGTTATTGATACTTAAAGTTAATTATATTATTTCAGAGACCCTGATGGTATTCTTCGCAGCTGTGACCATGATGTTAGAAAAAGGTTAAATCAGGTAATTATACTTAAGTCTTACTATTAAAAATTATACGCAAGTGAGTTGATTTGAATGGGTTTTATGGTAATGGGTAGAATCCAGGAAATGAGGGTAAGCAATGTAGCATGTTGACCCCTGCCATGGCAGTCTAATTGGATGTTTCCTCATCATTCTTCATCGGGTTTTTGAACCTGGGGGAATGATGCAGAATGGGCTGCCAGTCTCACACTCACCGAAGAAATACGCCAATAAAAGTGCTGTCATTATTAGTTTGGTTTTCTGTGTGAGGGTAGTACCGCCCCGCTCTAGCCAGCCCTTTCGTGCTGAAATCAGCGTGGCTCTTCTACCTCCAGAAATAATGCGTGAATACATTATCTATATATATATATATATAAATGAATTGCTGTTCGTTAGATTTGCTAAAACTCGAGAACGGCCGGACCGATTTGACTAATTTTGGTCTTGAATTATTTATGCAAGTCCAGAGAAGGTTTACAAGGAGAATATATAAAAATTAATAGCATTATTTTATTGATCATGGATTCCTTTTGTTTGTTTTGAGTTTATTAATTACAAAAGTTTAATTCTTCTATTTATTGATTGAGGCAGTACAAAGTCTGCCAGGTCAGCTATTTTTAAATAAAATGATTTTAGCTGTAGAGTAATTGAAATCTAGACATGATAATAAACATGATTTATGTGTCGTATATCACAGTACCTATTTGTTTTTTCATAACCTATAGCACCGATATGTTTTAGTTGGTAAAAAATTTTCAAAATTGGTTCAGTAGGTCCTCCAGATTACCGCAACAAGCTCACAAACTATGTCTTTTTACAATGATACTAGCTCTCGCCGCATCTATGTCGGTTATATCTTAATACAAAATTTAATTTAAATCTGTGTAATAGTTTTTGAGTTAATCACACAGCCAGACTTCACGGATGACTTTATTTTATAATATGCAGTGATAGAGATTATACATACTCATGTTTTTACTGTAAACGGGACTTATTCGCGATAATATTATAAAGGTTACGATACCTGGAAAATAGATTTCCGACGTTTCGAACGGGTTATACCGCTCGTGGTCACGGGTAGACTGATGTGAGCTTAGCGTCGCCTTCGTGATGTGCAGGTTGTGTCTACCCGCACTTATCACGAGTAATCGAACGAGTATCAATAAGTCCCGTCTACAGTAAAAACATGAGTATGTGTAAAAGTCGCGAGTCTAAAAACAGAGATTATAAAGTTGTATTGGCTATTTTGTGTCAATAAAGATTATATTAATATTAATCTGTAATCAATTCTTTTTCAGACATACTTCCCAATGAATGGTCGAAAACTGAGAGAGCCAGTTATGTTTACAGACCAAGAAAAGCTGTACAGTTTATTAGATAGGGAGAAGTATGAGTTTGTACTAGACCGTGCATGTGTGCAGTATGAACCTGATGAACCTTCCTATCAAAAGATCACCAGCATCACATACCAGCATATTGATACGCTGAGCAAATATGAACTATTGAGGTTGGTAACATATAACATAAAATATTATAATTTCGATAGTATGTCTGTGTGTTACACTTTACAACTAGGTATTATAATAATCACTTACTATACATAATAGTAGTAATTTAAAAAACCGTATCCATATTAGTATATCCATTCTATATACATATGTATACAGTAATACCCCGACTTACGCGATAGGTGGGACCTAGCGATAGCCGTGTAAGTCGAATTCGCGTAAGTCGGGGTTCAATTTTGTATATAAATACATATAGGTAAAGTTTGTGAAATCGGAACTAGAGTCTAAAGAAAATAATAATATAAAAGAATCATGTTCAGTAAAATGTTAGATAATAAAAACAATATATATTACTATGAATAAACATAAACCGAAGTTATTTTGATGTCAAAGGCTTCAATTATTCTAATGTTTTAATGACTGGTCCATTGGTTGAAGCAAGCTGGTAGTGTTTGGTGTTTAAAATAAAACTTCCACCCGTGGATCGAAATTAATTAGAGTAACGACAGCAAAGTGGGCAAATGAAAAACCGCGTATCCGAATTCGCGTAAAGCGGGGTAGCGACAGTCGAGTTATGACTGTACTTTTACTATAATATATTCAAAAGTAACTTTGTGGTTTCATGGCTAAATTGCTGCACAGATTTCAATGAAATTTTCTATGGAGATACATTAATTTATGAGGAAGGACATAGGCTAGTAAACCTATATAAATAAGTCTTAATTTTTTAGATCAACAAGACACTTTGGACCTTTAGTTTTTTACCTGACCTGGCATCAAAGCATAGACAATTTAATGTTGGAGTTACTACAGAACAATGCAGTTCGGGATGCAGTGCTGCTCACAGCTTTGAGGCAAGATCTACATGGTGATGTAGTTAATGGAGAAACTTTACAGTCGCTTGTACATCAGGTAAGATTGTCTTTGAGCAATGAATAACAGCATACATAGAAGCGCAGACCTTAAGGATTTCATGTGCCGTTTCCAAGTGGGGTCTGTTCCCAGTTTAGTTCGTAGTTGGCGGCGCTGGCGTCGTTCTCTGTTCAAATTGCAATGAGTAAGAGAGAGAGATTCGGTCAAAGAAAGTTTGTCTTTAAAGTGCCCATTAGAACTGTGTTTTCATGTATGTTGTATTCATGGTTTTGAGTCTCAAGGTCTTGTCTGTCAGTATCACATCAACAGCTTTTAAAAACCTTCAAAAGAAGGCACACTCTCCTCAATAACATGGCAGTCATCGAAACGAAGTGTATGTTTAAGACGTTTAGTCGTTTATCCAATGTGGGCCTACCTCACAAGATTTTGAAGATTTCTACTCCATTAAAAGGTTGTATAATCTGCAAAAAAAATATCATGTATATTTTTACAAAATAGTATAAAATAAGTATTCATAGTCCACTGGTAATAGTACAAGCACTGCTTAGTTTCGGACTAGATGGCGTTAAGTTTCAGATGAAAAAATATATATTTTATTATTTATTTCAGGTGTTAGCTACTCCGATTCAACTCACCAAACCTGAGAGCCTAACTGAGGAAGATATTCAGTTAGACAGCAAATGCACGGAATGCATAGAGAAGTACATTAAAAGTAATTCTTCTATGAAAAGTCAGCAAGAACTAGCTCTTCAGGGCTTTAGGGAGAATTACCAACAACTGATAGAGCTGAGCAGGGGCTTGAAAAAAGCACATGGAAAAGCGTAAACTTTAGTAGAATTAAATATATGAGTAGTTAAGTTTTTATGGTATTTTTATTGTACTGCCTGTTTTTGAATCCAAATAAAATCATTTAATAGTCTGGTAAAGAAATACTGGTTTTCTTTGAATTTTGTTAATTTTAGCACTTTTGAATATACCATTGCATTTGATAAACGTAACTTCGAAAGTTTGTTATTACGAATTGCTTGTGGTTCCCTAAAGATTGTCTCATTGGACTAGCGGTCACGAGGTATCGGGTTCGATACCTTATCGAATAAATTTTAGTTGAATTTTATTACAAGAAGTTCTTAATAACATGTTAATAACAGTATGGAAATTGGCGTTTTTCCATTTCACTCCCGTGCCAGAGAGACGTATAATTATGTCATGGTCGTCTTAAATATCTATGGCAATAGTTACTGGGAAGTCAGTGCCCTGTGCTGACAACTAGTTAAACCCTCGAATTTCGTTTGCCCTCAGGGTTGCCAGGGTGGTCAAATGCCAGTCGATCCGTGCAGAAACTTATATTCGGGTAAGCCGGTTGAACCCGAGGTTTCTTGGGATTAATCAAGGCTAGGAATATTGAGGTATTTTTAGGGATGTAATATGTCGCGGACATGAGCTTGCAGTGAAATGTAGTGTTTACATGTTTGCACAAAACTCATTGACCGGGATTAGTCCGTTGCGCCGATTAATCCACTTACTCTCAATTATGGCTTTCCCTTATCATTTTCCCGACCTCCGGTGGCCAAAAGAATGATGCAGGAAAATCTCAGTAAGTCGCCATGGTGTCTACAATGCAGCATGGTGATCCACACCTTGCTGCATTGTAGGCACCAACAATGAGGATGGTGGCCCCTCCCTACTCCTGGATTCTACTCATGCCTTCCATCAGGCAGAGTAGAGTCACTTTGGTAGGCTTAAATTTTAAAGAGAGAGATATATGTAAAGAAATAACTACAGGTAAACAAATACGTATAGGTAATGATAATGACATACGGAGCCGAGACCTTTACACTTCCGGTACGGTTGCTCCATAAGCTTAAGTTGCTCAGCGTGCTAAGGAAGTGGTGTTCTTGGCGTTTCTCTGATGGATCGTATCAGGAATGAGGTGATCAGACGTCAGAGAACTAAGGTCATCGACATAGCCCACGTGATTAGCAATCTGAAGTGGCAGTGGGCTGGCCATATTAGCCGCAGAACTGATGACCGTTGGTAAAGAAGAGTTCTGAAGTAGAGACCGCGTCTCGGTAAACGTAGTGTAGGACGCCCACAGGCGAGGTGAAGTGACGACCTGCGTAAGATGGCTGGCAGGAGCTGGAGGCGAGAAGCCCAAAATCGATCAGAGTGGTGTGCACTGGGAGAGGCCTATGTTCAGCAGTGGACTGCGATAGGCTGATGATGATGATGATGAAAGAATTATATAAACCGAACGGCTGGCAACGGAATGTGCGGTTACCGGTAGACGCTCGCGGTCAGGCTTGAGAATATGGTAATAAAATACCTATAGACTTCAACAAATGTGTACTCCATTTAATTTCATTTAAAGCTCTGATTACGAAATAAACTTTGTTGACTACCGGCCAAAGTGTTGAATTAGAAAAGCTGACCCTGGGCTCCACAGTGTAGCTAAGCTCTGGAACCAATCGGAACAACCGTTGAGATGACGATAACGATAGTTCAGATTACGAAAGAAACTGTTTTCGAATCTGAGGTTTAATGATTGTAATCTTTTTGCGGATGCAAACTGTTCTGTTAGGGAATCTTTCATGAGATGTCGGTGTGTATATGTAATTTGACACTTAATTTGGCGGGCAGCTCTAGACAAAAGGAGATTAATTGAAAAAAGTTTGTAATATATTTACTGAAAATTGTAGGTATATAGCACCGATTATTTGGTTTCTTATATTCGTATTTCATTATTCCCTTATCTGTAGTACGTAGTAGTCTATATTTGTATTTTTTTAGTGTGAGTGAATTACTTTGTGTAGGTACATAACATCAAACCTTTTTGCATGACCAAGGAATAGTGTGTTATGATATTAGCTGTCACTTTGTGGAGAAATACCTATACATAGAAATCATGTCAAAGCTTTTTTAAATATATAGTTTTAGTATTAGTATTATTTATAATAAGTTATATTATTTTGTATTTACTTTTCTACAATACCTATGCCCTTTTATCGTAAACCACGGGAATTTACGCCCCTATTGATAGCGGCAGAAAAGAAAGCTGTCAAAAATGGTGTGCATCACGCTATATTTACATCGAGATTTGACAGATATGTTGGCGACTGGAAAAATGATTTAAAAGAAGGTACGCAGAATGTACATAAGCTCAAGTGGTTAACGTACATTATAAATATTTTAGGAGAAGTGATAAGATGTAGGTGGTAGCTACTCTAGTCTTCCTAGCCGATTCCGACCACGGCGTTAAGACTCAACAGAGACCAGCCATCTAGGTACCATCATTCTCTATTCCCTCATGGTTCCTCATGTGCAGTTTTTGACGTACGAAATAGAGCTACGCTCATGTCAGCACAAACGGGTCTCGGCTCGACCGGGGCAATACTACTCTCACACAGAAGACCAACCTAAAAATGACAGCATTTGTGTTAGCATATTTCGTTGGTGAGTGTGAGAAAGGAGACCCAATGACACAGAATCATCTCACTAAGCCGTTAAAGCATAGTGGATCATCATGCTGAATTGTTTGTACCTACATTGAGGACGGTGACCCCTACCTACTCTTGGATTCTACTCAAACTTTCCATCTGGCAAGGTAAAGTCACTTTGGTAGGCTATAAATAAAAAACTTCAATAACTTACCACAAGGTCAACTCTAGTCGAAAATTTATTTGATTTCAACTGTCATTTAGAAGGTAACTATCCTTTTTATCTGGTTTGTGAGTCATGTGAAAAGAGACTACTGCTTAGCAGGTGTCGCTAAGCTATCGTGAACGATTACGAAGAAAAAAACGTTAACATTATTTCCTAAACAATTGTGTTTACAGGCAAGGGATGTTTTCTAACAATCGGTGGTAAATTATACGAAGGGGACTGGTACAAAGGTTTCAGGTGTGTATTACCAAATAAAAATAGGTCTCAATCTGTAATTTACTATTTACGAATGGATTGGAAAGTATGTATTTTTTTAAAACGAATAGAAAATATATCTCATGATTTATTCTTGTTGATTTCGTTTTTTCGCGGTTCAATTAAACACAATTATGAAACACACACAAGTACCTTAACTTAGACCGAGAACAACAATTTCAAACAGTGTTTCCCCAAGTGGGGTTCGAACCCAACAACACTGCGCAGTAGAAATCGGCGACCGTTTATGGGAATAACAAAATAGTGCGTCATCCGTGTATTTTTTAAAACCTGCTCTAGGTTATATGCTTCAAATTATGCGATACGATTACAAAGACAGCGTTTTTAAAAGTAGCAAACTTAAATAACAAAATTTTGACGCGCGTTCGTACCTTCTTATTATTATGATTTAATGCAGTTGGGTCAGGTAAATAAGTTTTTGCACCATAATTTTTAGTGACTGGTTTAACTGGTTTAGCCGTAAAAATGCAAACCTAGCTCAAAGTAGTGAATCGGTTACAATAAATTTATAGACCAACGTATAAGTATATTTATTTAAATCACAGACACGGATTCGGTATCCTAAGTAATCGACAACAGAATGGCACATTTCGACTCGAATACGCAGGCGGATGGGTACGAGGCAAGTTTGAAGGTGTCGGTTGGCGATATTATGATAATGGCGACGTTTACTTCGGGTTCTTCAAGAAAGGCCACAAATACGGCTATGGCAAGATGTGGTACAGAGATGGGACTTACTACGTCGGGTATTGGAATGAGTCCAAGAAAGAAGGATTGGGTATGTTTGTGCAAGGTAATACTCGTATTTGCCGTATTAAGAACGCTGTTAAATGGCACTGTTTCAGTAGAGCTTTCCTAGCTTTCAGGAGATTGCATGTACAAAGGCTAGTTTAACTGAAACCTGAGTTTTCTTTACGAACTTTTAGAGTGAATATGGGACATTTTAGATAGAACGACAAGGTAGTCATATGTGTTAACGCTAAGTAGAAAAACAGTAAATAATCCCAATGTTATGGACATTACTTTTGTGGTATTCTATATAAAAGAATAAAATTACAGTCTCTAGGTAAAATTGGAGTATGTCAAATGTAATATCAAATGAAAAGTTTTTTACTAAATGCATATCAAAGTATATAGGTATTAACAACAAAAGGCCGCCTAATCCCTAGAACGGCTAAACCAATTTTGACGGGAATTTCTCTGGCAGAAAGCTGATGGCATTAGGAGTAACCAGCTCGTAACAATAATATTATATTTTTAATATTAATACATACCTACATACGTATACATTCAATTACATAATTATGTATTTTTCTTTATATTTCCAAGATGAATCTGTGTCAGGCGAGTATTTATTCAAAATGAAACGAGCATGATAAACGAGCATACTTGTTTTACTATAAAAAAATTTATAACAGATATTGCTAATACATTTTACCTAACAGTTGACGGTAACCGCTATGAAGGCAACTGGGAAAAGGACATGAAGAATGGCCTTGGTCGTTTCTATCATATGCACACAGGCCAACTACAAGAAGGTTGCTGGAAAGATAACATCTGCATCAAGTCTAAGATTACTGATATTATCATACGACAATTCTGCGATCTTCCCACGGAGTACCCTATTCCACCGGTTAGTTTTTTATTTAATATTTTTACATTTGAGATGTTAACGTGTTTTTGGACTTAGGTTTTATTTCATTGACAGCTAGGGACAGATGTTTTATGTAATCTGTGACTTGTAACATCGTCATAAACAGCGTTAATCCGTTTAATACTGCTCTCTCCTCTTCTCTCTATCCTTTTGTGCTTTTTATACATATTTAAGCCTAATAAAGTTAGTGAAATAAATATATTTGACACACAACTTCATCTAGTCCCAAACTAATCTCTTACTATGGGTACTTCTCCTTGCGGTGCCTCTCCACTACTGGAGGTTGGCCGTCAGCTCCACATACCTCTTCTCGTCCCTCGCCAGACGAAACAGTTCCTCTAGGTTGGCGATACCGTTCCATTGTCTAACGTTACGAAGCCAAGACATTTTCCTTTTATGGGTACTAAGCAACTGATATAAATGCACATGTACCTTTTTTGTAAATACGCACATATAAAGTGATACTACTCTGCTTGATGGAATAAGTACATGTTTGTTTGGAAAAAGAAAACTCGAATTTTTAGTTATTTTCCTTGGATTTAACGTTTTTAGTCTATAAAAGAACCTTTCACGCAGAAATTGTCGAGCCTCTGTCGAATTTTGCAACACATTTGGTGATTCATTTCCATTTGTGTGGTAATCGATTAACATGGTCTCAACTAGCCTATTGGTCTAATTTTACGTAGCAAAAACGAAACAGGGCTCTATTCTTATTTTTACCGTTAACTTTCTTTTTTGTCAAGATTTCAGAGTTTATATTGTTTTGCCGCGATGATAGTTAAGGAAATCAATATTTTCGAAACGCTGAGGAATAAGTTTTAATGGCTACATAATCATAAGGAAACATGTCTAATCTCAATCGACCTTCACCGTCGTCGTAAAATTCGTGAATATAAGTTGCACCTGTTATAGTAGGTAAAATATCACAAACCCAATAACGTTTTGTTACTATGTTATTATACCTATCATTAGTTCTACTTCAATGTCGAAATTTCATCACGATCATATGTAGGTAGGTACCTACTTTTTTTCTGAAAATTTACCCGCAATGTGGTAATACCTTACTAGATCAGGTAGTTCTACAACTATTATATGGTTAAGTACAGGGCCGGATTTACCATATAAGCTGAAAAAGCTGAAGCTTGGGGCGGCAGAATTAGGGGGGCGGCAAAATGGGTCAAAAACTAAACTGGTAAAAAAAAACCTTTTTTTAGGCATTAGGAGTATAAATCCTGTGTCGCGGTGGGCTCTACAAACATACATAAAACTAACACAGAGAACACCTAGACTAAGGACAACAATTTGTGAATTGCACAAAGTGCTTTTACACGTAGGAACCCACGACACTAGGCGCAGTAGAATGCAGCGTGGCGACCACTTAAAACATCTTTTTTTTTATGTGTGGAAACCCCCTCGGGCCGCCACGCTACCGGAGTTTGCAACGGGGCTGTATGTCGGTGTGCCACTCTGCACCTGAAATAGCAGGGGTCCAAGGAACCTGTTATTACGCCCTCTGGACCTCTCCCAGTAGTTCCTCTCACTGAAGCGGGTGCCATCAATTGCTTATCTCTCCATGGCGACGTTCGGCATACGTGGACGTCGCCTCCACTGAAGCCTGAAGGCAACTGAAGCAGATGGAGGAGAAAATTTTCCGTCCAATTACGGTCACACTCAGGGTAGCATGACCATGGCATAGTCTAAGACTATGCGACAGATACATCAGAGATGGACCTCTACGCATGGTACCGCTACACAAACAACAGCATGCATACTCAATAGGGAAATCAACAGAATCCGCTTTGCATAGTGTGATTTCCAAGATTGAATGCGCTTTAGACCACAAAGGTTCAGCACTGGCCGCCTTCATAGACATAGAAGGCGCCTTTGATAAAACAATGTTCCACAGCATCGACATAGCCCTTAAAAGGCATAGTGTGGCCCCTACCTTGTGCAGTTGGATAACCAACATGCTCAGGCAAAGGGCCATACAAGTCACGGTGAATGACACCACGAGAGCCATTGTAGCGAAGGGATGCCCACAAGGAGGTGTCCTCTCGCCCTTATTGTGGAACCTCGTCGTGAACAGCCTCCTAAGTGGTTTAAACGACAAAGGCTACTTCACCGTAGGATATGCCGATGATATAACAATAATAATAAATGGCACTCACGAAAACACACTGTGTAACCTCATGCGTCAATCCTTGAAAATTGTAGAGGACTGGTGCAAAGAGCATAAACTCACAGTCAACCCCACAAAAACAGAATTAGTCCTCTTTACCAAAAAAAGGAAGCTGGCAAAATTGCGACTGCCACGATTTTACGGATCTACCCTAAACCTGACATCAGAGACCAAATACTTGGGCGTCTATTTGGACAAACAACTGAATTTGGCGAAACATACTGAATATATTACCACAAAAGCCAGTATATCACTGTGGCAATGCAAGCAACTGCTTGGCAGAAATTGGGGCATCAGTCCCAAGGCCACTTACTGGCTATACACCACAGTTATTCGACCAACTATAACATATGGCTCCTTAGTCTGGTGGCCCAGGACAGACTTGGTTACTTGCCAAAAAACCCTAGAAAAACTACAGCGATACGCCTGCGTGGCTATCACTAGTAGCATGAGAACCACACCAACAGCCGCACTGCAAACTATGCTGGGGCTGCCACCCTTACACTTAGTTGTTAAAGAGGAGGCAGCACTAGCAGCGTTTAGACTCCATAATGCCGGCACACTGGGAAATGACTCCAGAATCAAACACACACGCATAAGAGAACGAGCGATCACACATCAACCAATGTTGACATCACCCAACGATAGGATGCTGAAGAAATTTAATTTTCAGAAGCACTATAATATACATCTAGAAGAAGAACCACACGACAAATCAGATACAAATGAACTCAGAATATACACCGATGGCTCCAAAACCAACTCAGGAACCGGAGCAGGTGTATTCTCAGACGAACTCAACATCAGGGTATCGAGGCCGCTAGGCAGATTCAACACTGTATTCCAAACGGAATGCGTGGGTATTATCCTGGCGGCCCACGCTATAGAGACAAGGAAAATTACGGACTCACACATCCGTATAGTCTCTGATAGTGCATCGGTACTTAAATCCCTCAATAAAACCCATGTCACTTCGAAACTCATAATGGATTGTCACAACGCGTTAGAACGCGTTGCGACCTCCGGCAGGAATTCAGTGACAATACAATGGATAAAAGGACACAGCGGATCCCTAGGTAACAATGCGGCTGATGAGCTGGCTAGGAGGGGATCGGGCGCGGCGGTTTTTGGACCCGAACCCATCGTGCCCGTCCCATTCGGCCAGCTCCGTGGCTGGCTGCAAGAATTTACCCGCACACAAGTACAACACCACTGGCTATCTGTCCCAGGCTGCAGACAATCAAAGGAAGCCATGCCACTTCCTAATGATAAACTAACCAAACGCTTACTGCGTTTGGACAGGGACAGTTTGCGGCTGGTGGCAGGAACTATCACCGGACACTGCTCACTAAACAAACACATTCACATAACTGACAGTCCCCTATGCAGGGCATGCTTAGGGGCAGAGGAAACGGTGTCACATGTACTCATTGAGTGCACAGGTGTCACCGAAACACGCAAAAACACCCTTGGATCTCCCAAATCCCAAAGCCCTCACGTACAATGGTCCACTTAAAGGACTAAGTGCGGAAACCACCCACATAACATAGAACATAGACCATGGCATAGATCGCAGAAGGTTGCGACCGCGGTAACCGTATAGGGCCCGTCGATACCCCACCGCTGCCGACCAAGTATAGCCAACTCTTGTATATATTGACGTTGACAGGTGTATGGTTAGATCATAGAGGCCTATCTGCGCGACAGGACGGTGAAGTTTGTGGATCGGAACGGGGTGGAGAATCGATGGGAAGTGTGTTGCAGGGTTCCTCAGGGCTCTGTATTGGGCCCATCATTATGGAACCTCGCATACGATGCGGTCCTTCGCACCAGTCGCGGACGGTACCCTAATACTGGCCAGAGGGTCATGCTTCGAGGAAGTGCTTCTGCTTGCCGAGCAGGGAGAGGCTTGTGTTGTGGAAAAGATTCAAGAGCTGGGCCTAAGGGTGGTGCCTCAGAAAACTGAGGCAATTTGTTGCCATGGCCTACGTAAGCGCCAGGAACCACCCAGCTCGCGCTTCCGAGTGGGTGACACTGAAGTCCAGGACGGGACGGTGGAGCTTCGAAGAGCATTTCGGGCGATTAGTCCCCCGGGTTCGAGGGGTAGCAGGGGCATACCATCGTCTGCTGCCCATCTCGGGGACCAAGTGAAGAATTTCGCTGCCTCTACATGGGCGTCGTGCGATCCATGGTTCTCTATGGGGCACACGTCTGGTCTAAGGACCTGGCGGGTTCCTCCTACTGTAAGGCTCAACTTAGGAGTCTGCAGCGGCTGATGGCCATTCGGATCGTACGGGGCTACCGTACGATCATGAGCCTAAAATACTACGGCAGAACGAACACACGCACTTGGAGGGCAAAGCTCGAAACACAGGGCTGTGCCAGCCAACGCGCTGTTGGAGCCGTTCTGCAAAGCTTCAAAGCTTGGATAGAAAGGACCGACTGTGTCACCTACCGATTGACTCAGATACTCACCAGACATGGTTACGGCAAAATGCCATCACTACGGGTCTGACGGGGACTCCGCCCAGCATACGCTAGAGGACTGCTCTGCGTGAGAGTCCAAGCCTCGAGATCTGGTCGGGCAGATCGGTCGAACCCTGCCACCGCCAGCATTGATCGCGGCAATGCTGGCCAGTGATGAAGGGTGGGACGCCGCGGTTTCCTTCTGTGAGAGCGTAATGCTCCAGAAGGAGTCAGCAGAGCTGGCCGATCCCGCTTGAAGGAGGCTGCGAAGGTAATGCGGTAGAGGCAGCTAGTCCCCAATCGTTGCCTAAGGGTCGTTGCGGCTCCATCTTGGGAAAATGTGACCACTGCAAGTGACTCGAGCAGACGACACCCCGGTGCGGCTGAAGGGTTTCGTCTGGGGTGGGTTGGTGTTCCGCCTTTTACTGTCTAAAACGGTGAGTAGTGGAACGGTAAAAGATGAAGGTGCATGGTTAACAGTATCGGGCCTTTCTTACCTATCTTCTTAAGCTTACCAAACCTTATAAGTAGTGCAGTAAAAAACAAGCTTTGCTTAGCTTAAAAAAACAAAAGTTATAAAAATAATCTAGTAACTAAATTATTTCCTAAAGAAAGGAATTAACTTAATTGTGAAAAGTGTAACTAATTTTAGGAGTCAGTAGGGGCGGCAAAAATTTTAAAGCTTTGGGGCGCCAAATGTGTAAATCCAGCACTGGTTAAGTATAATATACTCGTAGCTACATGGGTAGGCTGGCTTCTTCAGTGCATAAATATGTGCAAGTTTTTTTGCTACATTGCCTACCCTCACAATAAGCATGGTGACCCCTACTCCTGGATTCTACTCATGCTTTCCACCAGGCAGAGTAGAGTCACTTTGGCAGGCTTAAATATATAAATTATATATATATATATACATATATTTATAAAAAAATGTATAAAATTTCACCTTATTACATTAGGTATACTTATTACAATTTTGATGGTATGTCCTCTGTGTGTGGTTATGGAAATACGAAATGGTTCTTATGACGCCCGGCCATTGACACACAGCCTGACAAAGCATACCTACCGTATACGATGAAATGATTTGGATATTGCATTGATGTATTAAAATTATCAGTGGAATATTGTATGCAAATTAAATGGTAGTTACGATGTACTTAGCCACCCACAGCCGTAGTTATGCACAAAATTGTTTGTACTATATAAATCTAAACTAGTCCCTCCACAAAGAAATAATGTATCTTAAAATTTCGTAGGATCAGCTTTGATTTGTTTTTAATTACCTATAAACTGTACACTTCTGAAATGAAGCCTCCGACGCAGAATATTTGAATATAGCCGTTGTGTTTACATCGAACTGTCACAATGGAATAATATTTATAAATTCATCATTCTTAAATAAGAATTTTCACACCACAAATGTATTTAAAGATAAAGAACCTAAGGTCAAAACGCGAGAGTTTGAGCGCTGCATCTCATTTACTACACCACAGATTTCACAGATCATAGACACAAAAACAACTTCTGTAAATGTTCTCAGACATACACATTACAACTTGTTATTCCGTCGCAGCCGTCCTACCTCGGCATTTAAACTACCTAAGTGGCGAAACAGTAGGTACCTGTACTAAAACGTGTGCACTAGCTTATTAGGTACTATTATAAAAAATCATTTATCCTTGTGTCAATTACAAAATGTACAGCATTATATCAACTACCAAAGTAACAATACCTGTGTGAAATCTATTGGACCGAAAGCATACCTACCTTTTGTTCTCGACACAGTTCCAACTACTTCCAACGAATGTAGCGGCATAGCGTTTAGGTTAGGTACCTACAGCTAAGTAGGTATAAAGCACGCGATAACATTATTGTATTTACATAAAACGATAACAATACAGCATGTAGTTAATTTGCAACATTATAGATTTTAATGTATCTTTACAATAGTCATTAAAAGCGTTGCAGCTTCATGCAGTTATGTCTAAATTGAAAGTAATAAAGAAAAACGTTTATTGCAAACCACGGATAACCCCCAGGAGGTAATCTGTGTTGCAAACATACACAGGACCCTACATAGTTATACAGATTTAAGGGAATGGATTACTTCCAGTAAATTAAAATGCCCAGTGCAGTCTCAGCCTACTTATTGCTTTAACCTGAGTGACTGCAGCGCCGATGTTGATAGTGGCCGCGCCTGGTGTCGTCGATCTGTCCGGTCAGCTAACAGTAAAAAACTAAGTACATTGGGTCGACTTTTCCGAAGTTGTACAACTGCCTCAGAGACACCAAGCATCAAGCAGATCTTTCGTTACTTTCACTTGAGAACTAAGCTTCGGTACTGGGGAGCCACTGGAGACTAGCTGCGACAATTTTCTCCAAGACTTTTCTCAATGCAGGCAATAGAATGATGAACCTATACAACTTAGAGCTCTGATAGTAGTCCTTGACTGAATTCTTCAAACCCGACAACTGTGGCCCCCTTTCACTTAATTGGTAAGTGGCCCAGGATGAGGTATTGAACGCATCAGGGTCCTGGAGAGTAGCTTGACGACAGATGTCCGCAGTGAAGCCATCCTACTAAGACTATAAATGTTTCGGATATCTTACATTCAACGCCATCTTGTCCCAAACTAAGCCGAACTTGTATTATGGATAGGTACTAGACAGCTAATATAAATACATAAACATACTTTTTTTTTGTAAATACATACATATTATACATAGAAAACATCCCAACTCCGAAACAAATATTGGCGAATCACACCATCATCTGGTTTGACCCGGGAATCGAACCCGAGACCTTAAACACAGCAGTCGCATGCGCTCCCACTGCGCCGCTGAGGCAGTCATCACTGTACTACGCAAGACTGTACATGTACACATACTGCATACAATACCTAATTATTAAAATAATATAGTTTGAAGCAAAATAGGAATTAAATAAAAAATGATCAGTGGTGCAAGATTTTCCTGACTAGGCAGTCAGCCATACTTAGGTACTCGAGAGAAAGAATGCTTAGTATTGGTCTTAAGTCAGTGTAAATTAACACGGGAAAACCGCATCTTGCACTCACTATGTCAGACACGTGTCCGATCAGTCAAACACGACTTGACATACCTGAAGACTAAGAATGTGTGCCTGTTTATATACATAATAGATAGATACACAACTGAAGACTAAAAGTTATGCTCATTGGCGAAACGAGACGGTGCGTTTGACTATAAGAAAAATGTTTATTTGACACTAAATACTACATTCACACAGACACAGCTAAATAATATAATAAGTGCATTGCACAAAAAGTTCCGTCCTCCAAACTGTGCTTAAGCCTAAACTGTTCATTCGTGGAATTATGACGTTCTGATATTCTAAGACGTGAATGGTGCTAGTTCGCTACATGAATAAATAAATAAATATTTCGGACTTCTTACACACAACGTCATCTAGTCCCAAACTAAGCAGAGCTTGTATTATATTATGGGTACTAAACAACTGATATAAATACATAAACATACTTCTTTTTTGTAAATAACACCCAGACTCTGAAACAAATATTTGTGGATCACGCAAATATTTGATATTTGTCAATGCACTTATTATCAAAACGAATCTTTCATACGGTAGATTTAAGAAAAGAAACAGTTTATTTATACATTATGTATCGGCGGAATAGCACTGTAAGTCTGTGCGCTATAGTTTCTTCAATTCAGCTACGTCTAGTTGCCTGGTCTCTTGAGGTGCTATTAATTAGTAATGTAATGCTTCAGAGATTTACAGCATATAGCCATGTCTGTAGCTACCTGCTGAGAAACCGGGTCTGTAATATTTCCTGTAAATGCTCTCCCACATAGGCTCGTTATTATCATGGGATAATATTAGATGTGTTATCCATTTTAGTGCATTTAGGATGGCTACGAAGTTACACACTGCTGGCAGGGTCATAAAAAAACTCGGCCTATGTTCAGCAGTGGACGTATCTTGGCTGAGATTTTATTAAACTAATTGTGATAATTATCAAAATAATGAAACTACATATTTTTTATTATGTATTCATTTATTCAATGTTATTTTCATTTACAGCAAGAACTAAAGAATGCGAAGCGTATCCTGGAGTTGAGCAACCTCTGGTTCAACCAGAAATTGGGAGACATCGACAAAAAACTAAAATATTGCATCGACCAAATGTATTAAAAAACTACTGGGTGTATAAAAGCTTGTAAATTATTGTACAAAATTTCTATACTTTATATGAACAGTATAATACTTATTTCTAATTATTTATATTAAAAGATTTAATAAATTGTCATTCATTATCATATCACAGTACTTATTGGATTTGGTAGTAAATACAGTCAATATCATTTTATTGCCTTCGATTATGTTGTAACAATTGCTTCTAATCAATAGGTACACTTACATATTAACCGATTCAATGCTCATCACTGGATTATTTATTTCTTACCACCGCGTCGTAAGTTTTAACATACCATGTACTTTGTACCCGAATGGTAATTCTTCTCTATTTTTGTGGCATCATCCACAACGTAATAAATATTTAAAAAATACGAAATAGCCCCAAGACTGAATACGTTTAAATTCTTGCGTTTTAGTAGGATTACGATCGATTAATTTTATATTTCTGAAGTTGGAAAATGACCCAAAAAAGCAACGATTCCCTGAAAGGCACTTAAATTAGGCAGGTACTATGTTTAATCCCACTCACTTTTAGTACAGGTCAACGTATTGTTGTCGATTGGAAATTAGGAACTGTCCGGGCAAATCGGGAGTTCACTAAAGAAGGAAAAGTTGGTAGTGGGAAGCCAATAGTGGGAAAATTTATTGCTTACCCCTAAACCATATTTACCATTGGAGTGTTAGTCCAGTCATTATAGTAAGATCACCTCGGAATTCGAGATACCCAGCTGTAATTCTGTAAATACTTGTATATTGCCCCCCTTAAAGTTGTCTCAAAACCTACTTAAGGTAGGGTGTACGCAACTATTAAATTTCAAGGTCAGAAGTCACAAAAATCGTTTTTTTGCGCTTTTTTTGTAAATATCTCATTTCCTATGGTTTTTTGCTGTTTGTAATTAATTACAATATTGTAGAATACAAAATTCTCTACAAATTTTGTTTAAAAAAATTTTTATACGATGAACCGTTTTCGAGATGTAGGACGGAGAGCGCGCGGTCACAGCATCACTTCAGATCAACCGGTGCCTCCGGTTGAAAACTGATTATAAAAAAAAATGAATATAAATATTTGTCAATTTTTATTAACTATTATATTATATTTTATCATTTTTTCCTAACCTTTCCACTTTTTATTCAGTATTAATTTATTTAACAACACTTACCTGCCCATGTAATTGCAGAATTGTTAATGAAAATATAGGAATAATATTTGAATTTTAACCTAATTAATATTAATAACTTATTACATGATGAAAAAAAAACAAATAAATTATGAATTAATATTTTTATTAAAAAATATCATTCAATACATTTATTTTTATTAAAAGTAAACAAATCGAATATTGGGTACAAAAACTACAATTTATAATTTTATTCATCTTCTTCCTCTTCATTATCATCTTTAACGACATTTGTCTTAAGTTCTTCCATGGTTTCGGGGTCAAAAGTTCTATCTTCGTTAATGTCGCTCTGATATGGTAGAGCATTGAGACAAGCTTGCCCATTACATTGGCCACAAGCTAAAGAGCATTGCAAGCCCGCTTTCCTGCAACCACTCTTGCAGTTGCAGAAAATTGTATTTAGCAAATCTTCTGGAGCAGGTGGTAAAATTATAATGATAGGCTCCAGAAAATCGTTTTGCATTGCCCAACCCCCATACTTGGGGTTCCAAAACATGCCCTAACCAAGTTTGAACTTGATAATATACACATTTGAAATGTTGATGAGCACTGCACTTGTTGGTGGAATATTTGACCATAAATTTGAATATTTACTTGTTGACCTGAAGTGATGCTATGACCGCGCGCTCTTCGCCCTCTATCTCGAAAACGGTTCATCGTATAATTTTTTTTTTAAACAAAATTTGTAGAGAATTTTGTATTCTACAATATTGATATGATTACAAATAGCAAAAAACCATAGGAAATGAGATATTTACAAAAAAAGCGCAAAAAACTGATTCTTGTGACTTTTGACCTTGAAATTTAATAGTTGCGTACACCCTACCATATGTAGGTTTTGATTCAACTTTAAGGGTGTCAATATACAAGTATTTACAGACTTACAGCTGGGTATCTCGAATTCCGAGATTCTTACCTAATTTAAGCTTAAATGACTGGACTATGTTGAAAACTTACTCGAACAGGCAAGGGGTTAAATACATGTATTAAAATATATGTTTGTGGACCATAATCAGAACCTTCTAACCTCACAAATTAAATACAGGTATTGATTAGTTTATCGTAATTATTAGAGCTATCATCTCTTCTGATAGTAAACACAAACAATTAAAAGGCATGCCTTTGTATGCCACTAAAATTTCCTATTATCAATTGCGTATCATAGCTATTGGCCGTGTTTCTGTTACACTAAGCTACACGACAAAATTGTTATTGGATTATATGTATACTTACTTTAAATGTGTTATTGTCTCGTTGATTTAGTCCATTACTAATAAAATAATAAAAACGTAATAATAAAAAACGTAAAATAATAATAACCATTCTGGACATCTCATCAAAATCTATGTTTAAGTAAAGATTTAAGCATAAACAACGTTCTGTAATAATAATAATAATCTCTATTTAAAAACAGTTTTAAGATTCACGACTGAGATATCTTGCAAAATACATGTCTTGTTACATAATTCTTATTCGGAAAATAAATATTTCGGACATCTTACACACAACATTATTTAGTCTCTAGCTAGGCAGAGCTTGTTCTATTTCTACTACATAATTTTAACAAAAAGGAACCGACTTCAATGAAAAACTATTCCGAGTACCCAAATCGCGACATTGTGCCTATGATATTTGAGGAGTTCCCTCGATTTCCTTGGGATCCCATCATCAGATCCCGATATAGTGACAAAGGGACCACCTGTAAGCTACGCCCATTCCAATGCAAAAAGAATTTTTGAAATCGGTTCATAAACGACGAAATTATCGCTGAACTTACATAAAAAAAAAGTTTCCGACCAATTGAGAACCTCCTCCTTTTTTTGAAGTCGGTTAACTATACATATCGTAGTAAAATTAGATGTCAACCAGATAAACTAAGTTCTTAATGTAGAAATTCTTTTAATTTTGTGGAATTATCAATCAAAATCATAATTAAGTTATTTATCATGTCGTATGTATTAAGAGACAATTGTTTTGTTAATGGTACAATCTTGGACAGATGTTTGTTAAAGATTTGTAACTGATATACTTTTATTTGGTTCTGAACTAAACATCCAACATGAAATTTTAGTGTACTTAAGTTGATGTTAACAACAGAATCACGACCAATTACTGAATGCATAAAAAAATAATTTAAAACAAGGCATTAAAACCGAGAGGCAAGAATTGCCGTTCGGTACTTCCTAGTTATTGACTTATTGTCATAATATGTAGAACATTGAACTATAAGTCTAAACACATAGCATAGAAGCAGAAATGTTTAGATACACTAGTTGACAATTATCAGACGGATGTTATCGAACTCATAAGATCATATCTGAATATCGTGTCTTTTAAAAAAGATAACAAGCCTTGTTATTATTTATTCAGTAGTTTACCTACATATTTTTTAATTGTACCTAGTGAGTAAGCACGCAAATTTATATACATGAATGTATGTATGATTAAAACTCTCTAGGAAGAAGTTGAAACTCATCTTCTGACAAACCTTTTTGATGGATTTTTGGGGTTTATCGCATTATTTATGTAATAGCTGCCAATATGACTGTACTCTTTCTGATGGAAGTGGTCACCATCATCGTGTGACACACTACTGGTGTGTTGTAACCTATTGGTGGCCTACATGTTAATTTATTATGGTTTTCGTTCTCAAGAATGCTTCTGATTGAATTAATGAATGTATGAAGAAGCTGAATGAAGAGATGTACTGTGGTATGATGGCAATGGTTAAGAAATCTATTTACTTGCAATGTCTGCTTTGAATGTTATCTTTAAGGATGTCATAAATACAATACAATGGAGCACTTCAATAAAGAACGCTCTTATTTTTATCTATGGAGTGATTAATGATTATTGATGGTAACGAAACTATTAGAATGAATACCGTACAGGACAGACATCAAAAAAAATAGCACAACATATTTGTTTACTTGAAACTTTGCTGGGAAAATTGCTAATGACAATTGTCCAACCTAATTAAATTACGTCAATCGGCTGCAGAGGAACGAGTGAAACAATTACATAATCTGTGCAGCAAGTGACTCAGCCTTGCAACTCTTACACTTGACTCGAGACACGGATCATTAGGTAACACAATTTCAAAACAAGTTTGCGATATAATACTTGCTTTACAACTGACTGACGTGAAACAATAATAAGACAATAGACTTACAGTAGAACTTTGTTTAACACATATATATTGCCCACAAAAAATAGCTTAACGGCTGTCCAATAAGAAAGACAATTATTGATTGAGCACCATGTTTAAGAACAATGGACTGTAAGTTTATAACTGGCTCCGATCAATGTCTTACAGCTAAACACAATCTCTAGAATAACTTTTGATTATTCATACCTGCTAGGAATAGGTGTATTACATGTGTCCATAGAGCAATAATATGAGTAATCATATACAGAGATAATACATATCAATATTATTAACAGATAGTGTTGCAACAATAATACTAATGACAGAGTTACCTAGTTACCTACGATTTCATTATATATCAACAGCTGACTGAGTCCAAGTAGCGACATAAAGAAGAACATACGTATATTCAGGGAGAAGTAGACAGGCTTATTAGAAGTCCACATTTTGTGCAGTTTTGTTGTTACATATACATAATCAAAATAGGAAAGTCTACTACTGCACCAACATAACACTGAGACACAGATATAAAATGATCGTGCTTATCGTACAATCGTTTGCTCTGAGGTCACTCTAGCTAAACAACAGGCAACAGTCGACAAGAAGAGGCAATTGTAGGATAAGGAATTTTGAGTATCTTTCTCACTCCTACAGTAAGCGAGGATCTTTTTAGACAAAAATATTAATCCATCAGTATTTTTAGACAGAGTCATTTGGCTAAAAAGACAGTCTACGTCGTCCTCTAATCGATTCTTTGACTTTTTACCATTTTTAAATATAAGCTTTTGCCCGCGGCAACAAGAAGCCTATGTCCATTTTCGGGCTTTAGACTATACGTGTAACTAATTTCTTTTAAATCGGTAGTTTTGCCATGAAAGACAGACAGTCCGACAGAGTTACTTCCGCATTAAAGTAAGGCAAGGATATAGTTATTGTTGAATAGCTGAACTGGTTCGCGATAAAATTATTTAAAAGGTTACGCCGTTTCAAACGGGTTGTCGTGTATATGTTCTTGTAACAGCGCTGAGTGACGAATTAAGAATGTACAAAAGTAAAAAGTGAGAGTAATATGAATTTTGGAGACTCCTGCTCGTCTTTTACGATGTTGCCAAGTTTTTATTAATATGCATATATATAGCATAGTAGAAGGTCAAGCCTTGAATTCTGATAACCCACATTTGCATAACGTTTAATGTTTGCCTATTTACCAAGGTGACATATTTGTTTAGTAGCTGAATTTTGTACATGGCTAAATACTCTGTGCTTGTCTTACTAAAAAAATAGGTTCTCGTTTTTAGGACAATTGTTTTTGTCCCGTCCTCAGAGAAAGCTGTGTCATGATTCGTTGTTAAGTGTACGAGACCGGAGGTCTAATTATGCAGAAGCATCCGAGTACGCCGCCATAGAGTAGGTCACCATACTTGTCTGCATGCGCAATGAATATGGAACTATTACTCCTAGATTCTATGGGTGTTCTCCATCAGTCAGGCCCATATAAAAAAAGCAATGTTACTCAAGTTCAAGGAAACGATGTCAAAATTTGGTTGATTAGACAGTACAGTTGGTAATATGAGACGCAACCTGAATAGAATAATTACAATCGGTTTGAAATATCTGGTGTCGTTTTATTAACTATGTGACATTGTTATGTAAAACATCAATAATGTAATATTTATGGGAAATGGATTGAACGCAATTACGTCACATTGATAAAGCACTAGTAAATCGAATTATCAACCTTTGATAATTATAAATTGGGAGCAAAAATATGCTTCTGTACTAACCTAGAAAATTAATTGGGATTACATACATTTATTTTGCCTGTAGCTTCTAGCATGTCGTACTGAACATGATGACTGGCGGTCGACGGACACATAACACATTTTGCTTCTAAAGTCACAGATACTAGTAATTCAAAGATATTGATCACAAGTCAAACATCTTTTACCGACAACCGTCAGGGCAAAAAGAGTTCTAGAGTGGAGACTGCGTCACGTCAAATACATACTAGGACGCCTACGGGATTGCTAGCAGGAGCTGGATGCGAGAAGCCCAAAATCGATCGGAGTGAGGTGCAGTCGGAAAGGTCTACTCGTATCTCCTGAAGTGAGGTTCAATAAGCTGGTTATGATAATACATATATTACCTACCTTTTGTACATTTCCCATTTGCTGCATTATTACCCAACATGACAATTGCTTCGTAAATCTCTTGTCCTTATTATAAACTGTTGCCTACATAATAGGCAGAGTATGTAATATGGTAATAATAGCAATCAAACTACTGATAATTCATCTTATATACATACGTATTTACAAACAAATTACACCCAACTCCAGAGAACAAAGACCACTGGTGTAGCACTATAACGCACTGGGTACATCAAAAGCAGCAAATCCTGTCCCCTTGGCAAAGAAGAGCGTCTCTTTTATCTTGTATTATTGGTAAATATTTGTTTTGAACACGTTACTTAACGTTGAGATGACGTCATACCCATACATTTGTTAGTTTTCTAATTACATATTTGTAGAATATCTATTTAGACAGATGGCCTTATAAGAAAAACTCTTTTTTCAGCAAATCAAAGCTTAACAATTTTTTTACAAAACCAATTGGACCAGTATGAATAATTTTCAGTATCAGAAAATAACAATTAAGTATCATTGAATCGGTTAGGTGCCCTAAACATGATCTAGACAACTATGTGCATTCAAAATAAGAATTATTCATGTTTCGCACTAAAATAACACAGGTAAAAATCAACAATATTAGTGTATCAACATCGTGTCAGCGCCGGCAGTGTGGTGTTAAGAAGCTCACCATCATCCTCAACAGGCATTATCAGTTCAATGCTGAACATAGGCTTCGCCTTCATAAAGAGGTTTCTGAGAGTAGATTAATACCGTCTAGAATATTTCTCTAAACCTCCAACTCCAGTTCTTTGAGTGGAGACTCACGTAACTAAAATTTCGACACGATATTCAACAAGCTTCATGATGAGATGACTTATCTCGTAGTAACGTAACGAGGTATATACATTTAAGACAAAAATAAGTTATTGTTACTGAGTTGAAAACTATCTACCTTTCAGATATTTATTATAATAACAAAAGTTGTACGTACTTACATATAGTATCTAGGTACTAGAGGCTTATTAAAATCTAAGTAAAACAGATAACGTTGCGTTTCTCATTGGGAAATCACACATTTTGTATATTTAGCTTATCATGGTACGAAACATGTAGATAAGCCCTTATTCATGGGGATCATCGAGAATATTAATTGAACTTATATCGATACGAAAAGTTCATTGCCAAAGTTGTCAGTGTAAAAATTGTTTCAACATTGATGAAAGATCGACGGTGACCTAAGTTTTGCCTATTTGCAGTTTGTGAATGCAGTCAGTTTTGTACATCGAAGTCTGAAGCACCCGTAGTTTATTACTTACATGATAAAAATGACATTATAAGCGTACTTTTCTTGTAATTTTTGGCGACCGTTTCTATCTTGTAAATAGGTAATAGAATATCTTTGCGAAAATTCTTCTTAAATTAAATTCAGCTGTAATGAATATCGGAAAACATTTAGGATTCTAATAGTTTCTAATAATTATATTTTTAAGGCTTGTTTTTCCTGTAATTAATTGTAGTTCAATACAACTCAATAAATGAATTAACGAGGAAATTAAGATTATGGTCTAAGTATTCCTATATCTTGTACCAGTAGTCATTACAGTACTAAGTAATTAGTATCTAAAATATTCTAGGGAAAAGCCAGTATGTTAAATACACAGTGCCAATAGAAACAAAAAATATAAATGTCCCATTTATTTTCATTCGATATTTAAATTATATTAAAATAATATGATTGTATTTACAGAGATTCATTGTCACATATTTTGGAAATATTTAAGAGACTTGTACCAAATGAGATTTATATATCTATATATCTACAGACAAAACTGAACGACACGATGTTAAATAAATTCTCTAATTATTTAGTAGAAATATTAAGTTTCGTACATATGATTGAGATAATAAATCTATCCTAACTCATAAATTTGCGAGTAAATCTGATGATGTTTTCATCGTCGGATACTTCAACATTACATAATTACAGTTTCACTGATACTTTCAAATTCATTCATTCGTAAAAAAATACATTTCATTCGTGAAGTAAGTAAAAACAACAATGTTTAAAGTGCTTATGGAAGAGTTGTGGTATTGGATTTCATCTCGAGTTCCATTATAAAAAAAAATCCTCAGATTTCACACACACTTGAGGACTTTTATTAGTACAATTTTAGCCTTTTCATCCAAAGTATTTGCTTTGAACTTTATAAGTACAATAAACACTGAGTATTCGTCGAATTTTAAGTAGTATTATATCTCATATGAGTCATGAGAAATCGTAACACTTATGACAAAATAAGAATATAATATGTCTATCTACTTATTGCTCCTCATGTTAGAATGAGACAGACCCACATATTCTTAACATATGTGCATTTTATAACTAGGTACCTTCGAACCATATTCCAATATAAAACACCTTTAAAACTAAGTGTTCAAATCATTGTGCTATCTATATATTGGCACTAAATAAGTACAATCTTATTCTTCTAAGTACATAACTTACCTAATTATTCAACGGTGTTCACTCACAAACGAAATATATTAACAACATCCCAAAAAACAGACAGTACATACAGGCGGATCAAACAATGCGACTTTGATCTAGCAATGTCAACTTATTCATGCGGGCGTCTTGATGCCCCAATTCAATCTGTTCTTGCAAGGATTCCAGTTCCTTAATACCTGTGACTGTCACTTCGTATTTGTGGCTCGCTAGGGACATATAAAAATGGATAGCAAAAGCTAGGAACACTATCATGACTGGGACAAGAACGACACAGGCGGACCATGCAGCTGTCGTACTCAAATCGTAGAACTTAACCCAACAAAGTATAGCTATCTCTATGAGAAACAAAATAAGACCGAGGAGGGTAGAAAAGGCCCATGCAATTTCGATATACCAGTGTAGTCTTTCGTGAGGTGATTCGTGTACCAGTGATATACTGTGTAGATTCCCGACGGCTTCGATGTTCGGTAGGATGCACGTACTTATCATTAGAGCTAACATGTGCACAGCAACGAGTAATGTCGTGCATACTGTGAAAGCTACTAACATTTCAGTAGGCACCTTCGATTGATTTGGCGGATTCAGTTGCACTTCCACCATCGCTACCTGTTGACAATTATGTTATTTATTAAAACAGGTGCTTTTAGCATATATGTATTAAAAAGCTACTAGGTGTAGCTATATTTATCCTTGCTCTTTAATAATAGGTCCTGAAAAGTGAGTTACATCTCCAGAATCTTTAAAAAGTGAATGGTTGCAGGTTGGTCTTTTCTTTTCAGACTTGATGTATTAAATCGATCTCCTAGAAATATAATGCAATCTCTGAATATCTTTGTAAAGAAACATTGAGATTTAATTGAAGGTCTCTAACACAGATTAAATAAATGCGATTAGAAAAACACAATAATTATGATAGTTTTACGTAATTAATCGATTGGCCTATTTGCAGGACAACTGCAATTATAATTGAATGGTTGGAACGATTATGACGGATAGTATCATGTTTTTCGATTTGTTTTTTTATTTAAAAAAAGGCAACTCCCGCATTAGGTATATATATTCCTGTGTCGCGGGGGACTTTACAAACCTACAAGAAACGGATACAAAGCACACCCAGGCTAATAATAACAATTTGTGGATCACATAGCGTTATCCCGTGTTAGGTTTGAACCCATAACCTTTGGGGCGCAATAGAAAGCGGCTTGGTGACTGCATAAACCACAAGGTCAACCGTAACAAAGGTAACTATAATAATGATAATATTTATTATACAAATGCAAATTGTTCAACTTAAAAATAGGTACGTGAAAAATTTAATAGAGATAGCCATCGTTGCCGATCTACTAGGTAAATACCTGTATATTCTACGGACGAGTTGGCCATTGCCTATGAACGGTTGAGGCAATATCGTTAATTTTGCAAGCCATAGCCATAAAAAAAGATCACTCCGAATAACTTCAACAATGAGTGATTTTTCTTTGTTTCCGAGAATTTCATAACACAGGTGACGGGTATTGTTACTAGAAACATTCTTTATCGGACGATGTTCAGTCGCAACATGGTTGCAATGGCAAGATCTATGTTCGGTATTGTTTTTTACTTCTTCTGTAATCCCTACTAATATTATAAATGCGAAAGTAACTCTGTCTGTCTGTTACGCTTTCACGCCTAAACCACTGAACCTATTTCGATGAAATTTGGTATGAAGATAGAACTGAACTTGGGAAAGGACATAGGCTACTTTTTACCGCGATAACTGACATACACGCGGGCGGAGCCGCGGGCGAAAGCTAGTTAGTTAAATAAATCTGTTACTTGACTCACAAAGCTTATGTCACCTGTACTTATTAACTAAACACTAGTGGTATTCGATTTTATTATTTTTATTTTAAGGAAATTCTGGACACATCTTCAAGAAAATAACAAACATATTACGACATTGGGATGTCCTCCAGTCCTCGAAGTTAAGAGAGAGAGATTTATAGATATTTTAGCTAATTGTCACTATTTAAGGATTTCATCTTTTCTTGAAATGATTTTCAGACTAAGAGTCAGATGATCTTGATGTCTTTTTGAAACCCCTACTGCGACGTTCATGTATATTACTGCCCTGGCTACATGCTTTGACATAATACTATCGATATATGTAGAGTAGTTTATACGTTTAAAAATAATGAAGTACATTTAGCGGAATAGTTATTATTTCTGTCTTGCAAGATACTTGCTCATAATATTGAAACACGGACAAAAAGAACAACACCCAGTGTGGATGTGTGGATTCGAATCCAAATCGGGACAAAAATCGAGTCTAGACGTTCTTTTAGATTTGATATTCATTAATATATTAAAGCTTAAACCTGTTAAAATAATTTAAGGACATACCATAGCGAAACCAGAGAGCAGAGCGGAGGTTTTACTGGAAGCTTTGAGTTTAGCTCTGCTGAGCTGCAGTTTTCTCCACGACAGATAAGCAGGGGTGTGGAAGCCTTCGGCTGATTGTATTGGTGTCTCCCCCGACATGACGCACTTGTGCTGATTTGATAACACAAAACATTAATTAAAAGAAATAAATTATATATTAGTTACGATTAATCCAGGTAAATCTATTCCTGAATATAAATCCGAAGGAAACATCTACTTTCTCTCTCACAATCTAGGACCAGCCCCCCAATTATATTTCACTATTCTCTTGTTTCTTTGGCTAATGTCACTCAGTCAAGTGATCAAAACAAAATATTTGCCAATGAAACGAGAGAATACAGAAATAGAATAGAACTTGGCTAGGGGTGCGGGAGATAAGGGGTCTTAATTCAACCCAGGGACAGTCGACAGGACAGATAGAAAGTTTTAGCCATGAAATGCCTTCTTGGACAACATTCATTAGCGGAAGTGTCCAATGTTATCTCGAATTGAGAATGGATGTGCTACCCGTACGACTTAACTGTGCACCTCACACTGTGATGTAATGCTGACGGTACAATTTGTATAAAAAGTTTATATTGTAACAATTGATGTTGTCTTGCGTAGTTTATCCCTTAGTCGCCTTTTACAACATCCGCGTGGGATGAATAGGGGTGGTGACACTCTGTATTCTTAATCCGTCACCACCCGGACAGGGGATACGGGACAGGGACAAGGGATAAACTACGCAAGACAACATCAATGCCAAGAGAAGGAAAACTTGAAACCAACCCGTCTGCCAGCGTGGTATAGTAGGCCAATACCTCCATTTCAAGGAGAGGCCTATGTCTAGCAGTCGACTGTTAAAGGCTGTTGATGATGATGATGATTGTAACAATATATAAAACTAATGGCCGTCCGCAACTTCGACGAGTGGAGTTAAATATTTGCACATAATTTTTAATTATACCGGAAAAAACTAAGTTTGTATGAAAGCCGTGAAATGCACCGTTAAGTCGTACGGGTAGTAGTTGTTACATACTTTGTTTTCTTGAAAGTTCTTTTAGGTAGTGGTAGAAAAAGTTTGAGAATGAAGGCAAAAAATACCCCATGCCGAACTGATTTCAACCATGTCGAGTAGAAAACGGAGACGGCGGAAAACTACAATCTAAATATATTTTAGAGCACTTTTGTCAATTCGAAAGTCTGTAGTAATAATAATAAATAAATATATATTTTTTAATATAGTGTGCCAAAGTGACTACTCTGCCTGTCTTTGGAAGTGCAAAGGCTCAAGGGACTGGAAGGGCTCTTACGATATAAAAGGGCAAAGAAAAAGACGGGACATTCCAATCAGAGCTTCGGGCTCCAGTAACTTAACTCACTCGGTTGAAAGGAACAAAATAATTACTTCACATACATTATCTGTAAGCACGTGGACCGTGGTTTACAAAACTAGCGCAACCAACGTTTTATACAAATATTTTGCTTTTCAAACATTTCTGACATCGTCTCGGCGCAAGATGTCCTTTTCGATAACATACGCTCATTATCTCGAAAAATCATTTCTCTAAATTAAAAAATCGGCCAAGTGCGTGTCAGGCCACGCACAGGAAAGGGTTCCTCAGTCACCTATAATGGTATGTGGATTTAAAATCGTATCCAATAGATAATTGTTATGTTTACGTATTAATACGTTAATTTTGTATGACGTTTTCCAAGTGAGCGCATTTTACCATATAAGCCTTTATAACTCCTGAACTAAGAAAGTCATCTAATCGGTTATAGTTTTCCTTCAAAGTTCATTAGATGGACCACCATCACGATTTTTTTCAGATTTTTTGAGCCAGCCGTTTAGCTTTTAGAGGGGGGGGGACGCCCTGTTTTTACAAAAAAGTGCCCTTTAAAGTGAAATATCTTGCAAACGGATACCTAAATCAAAAAATCGTCTAAGAAACCCTTTATTGTTTTTAAAAGACCTATCTAATGATACCCCACACGATGGGGTAGCCTCGAGAAAAAAAAATCATCCCCACTTTACGTGTAGGAGAGGTACCCCAAATAAAATTATTTTTCATAATTTTATTGTAGCACTTTGTCGACGTAATTACAACACGTATTCTTGCAAACTTTCATCTTTCTAGCACTTACCGTTTGGACGGTAAGTCGAGGACGGACGGACGGACGGACGGACGGACGGACGGACGGACGGACGGACGGACGGACGGACAGACGGACATGACGAATCTATAAGGGTTCCGAGTTATGAACTTCGGAACCCTAAAAAGGACATTTCGAGAAGAAGAAAAGAGATTTCGAGAAAGTACCATTTATGAAAAAAGATGTTTTGCACTGAGCTGCCTGAAAACTCGTAATTATTATAACTTTGACATAATGTTATCTGGAAGGAATTAAATAAGAATGGGAGCTATTTATTAGTAATTAATGTTATTGGATTAAAGGATGACAATTGTGCATTTTAATTAATGGTAAGCAGTCCTAGTAAATGATTAATGCTAACCATTTAGTGACATGCCTACTCTGAAAACAGATATTAATAGAAAACACCATCACCAAAAGAAAACTAAAGGTAATGTACACAAAAATGAAATACTGATTATTTCTGAACAGACTACAAAAAAACAGACTTTCACAACCTATCTGGCTAAGGACAGGACAGTCACAACAAATTTATAAAGTCAAATTTCTATATACAGTAGAAAAAACCAGTAAAAAAAACAATAAATTTATTGTTTCTTTTGATTGACTCAACTCTATATGAACAATCAAAATCTTAAATAAAAGCTCCTAAACCAGATGTAACAAGGAACAGAATAATAATGGACCAGTTGAATATGAAGAAAATGATATTTGTTTCTTTACACGATTACACAATATAGCTTATATAAAATGTAGAGTATATGTGTACAGTATAAATCTGCCTTTATGAATGATTATTATTGAAAAAAAAAACATTCCTATTACTTAAGTTATAAATAGTGCAGCATGTTAAGATACTGCTAATCAATATTTATATTTGCTGTTGAGTAGGAAGAACTATAAAACTGAATAGATTCAGATACAAAACAGTATGGTGGGAAAAAGCACCTTACACCAAATGCAGCTAAATTCATATTCAAACATCACAGCAGCTTTAAGTTCTAGTTCTGACATACAAAAAAAACTTGCATCTTTATATCATCAAATGATTGTTGATAATAATAATTGTGATTTAAGCAAAAAAAATGGGTTCAAGTGTTAACAAAAAAACACTATGGATAAAATAGTTCTGTACAAACTCATGTTTTTTGGTGCAAATGGGACATAATCACAATAAAATTAAAAAGATACTATACAAGAGTATGTATAAAATTTGCAAAAGTTCAAAAACAGTTCGGTACATAGTGAATTGGAACTGGCCATAGATTTTATAAATTTAGTTTTTTTTAATTCAGAGAACTAAATTCAAATTTGACATTTGTAAATTTAAGCAAAAAGGTAAGATATTTACTGAAACTCTTTAGAATGTTCTTAAGTCTAAGAACTGGTGTTATAAATGAATATGAACAGCTACTAAAGAATCAATGAATGGTACCATGATTGAAGCCCATTTCCAAATTATGTACATCTAAATTAAACTCACTGTTGTAAGACAAGGATAAGTAGGAAAATCCTCTGCTTCAGTGTGCCACAAAACTGCCTATACCTGTCATCCACTCCTTGTAAGAACAAAATAAAAATAATGTAAAATATACACGCTACACAGTTAAATATAATAATGACATTTATAATGAGAGAAAGTACATTACAGATGCTTCACTCAGAGAAGATGTGATGATTTAAAAATACACGTACAAGTTAGTAATTGCAATTTTCTGATATACTTAATGGTTTATTAATATAAAAAAATTCTGATAAATATTATTTTTCTTTGACATCAGACATTGATGATATTATTTATCTTGTAGTGAAAAATAATCACCAATACATTCTATAAGCCATTTAAAAAATTAATACAGCGTCATTATTATAAATAGGTATATAAATAACTGATAGTGGTTGAACAGGTCACAATACAGATCACAAACATTTTATAACTACTACATGCGTGTGAGCGGCGTCGCACATCTGCAAGACTGATGTTATAACTACTATAAAACAGTAATTACGAAATGTCATTAGCAATCAAACAATGTATAAGCCGCAAAACAGTGTACCATACTATAGAAGTCAGAAATTCAGATCATACCTTACTCAATTTTGGACACCAGTTATTAGAGAAACCGTAATGTCCGCCTGGCAGTCCGGAGGGGTAATTATTTGCAGCTGTACTGGCCGACCAAACCGACATACCTAAATTATTCGCACGATAGTCCTTCGATTTGAGACGACGAGGTCACTTTGAGCCATAAAATAAACAACTTAATGTAAACTCTAAGTCACATACATACACAACACATTATTAAGTTTTGTAGACCTTAAAGACGCTACGCAAGCTATACTACTTTGGTCATTTATTTATAATCATGTATTATTTATTTAATAAATAGAACTACTTTGATGGAAATACTAAAAACCGTAAACGTCATTATCGAAACTTCAACTTGATGTTGTCAAGTTCTTGTCAACTTTCGTGATATTCTCGCTACTCTTCATTAGGTCTAGAAATTTTGATAGGTTGATTTGTGGAAAATTTCAATTAACCTCTGCATATGTTTTCTTCATGGTTTTGTTTTATATTAAAGCAATTATCTTTTCGTTTTCTTCACTTAATACTTTGCAAATTAATGCCACAGATGTAGACTTGACGTACTCTGAAACTCCGATTTGAAAACTTACTTCTATCTCCATTCCACCAATGCAAAAAGAAAAGAATAGCAGTACACCGTTACTTTAGGAGAAATTGTCTAAATGTCATAATATGGAACACGCCCGTACAGATGCAAAAAAATGAGTTCATTTTGTAACGGTACTGTGAACTACTGTGTCTGAACGGGAGTGTCCATGAGAAGTCGGACAAACAGCCTAGCGAGAATGATAAGCGAGTGACAAGACTGACAAGTGGACGATTCGTTCGGGTAGTGGATAATGTAGGTCGGTTAGTAGTTTGTTTTGATATTTAGCGTGAATTAGTAATTCAGAAATAGTTAGCCTCGAGTCAGCTGTGTCTCAGGAATTTATGATAAATTCGATATTGTTGCTGTTGGTGATCTAAACATTTGTGGTTAAGTGACTTCTCAGTGCGTCGCGATGGCCGAGGCTGCAGGTGCCGCGAGCACTAATCCTAATGCTGAAATCATTCGAGGCCAGGTGTTCGAAGTGGGCCCCAGATACACTAATTTGCAATATATCGGTGAAGGGGCTTATGGAATGGTTGTGTAAGTATACAAATATTGGATAACTTTTTAATAGTAGTGCCGCTTTATGATTATTAACGCCTTTTTAGCTATTTAGAGTATGTTTTAGAGCAATACCTAATTGTATTCTCTCCCTGTAAACTTTAATTTACAAACTATATTAGTAAATAAGTACTCTTTGTACTTGAAATAAAGTTTGTTGATGCTGTCATACATTTCAAAACTAGTTTCCAGTTAGATTATCGAAATGTTTATCACTTTGATAATATGAAATTTAATATTTTCACTAAGTACTGTAAATATTGTTTCAAATGGCACTGAGCTTTGCATGTTTTGTTGGTATGGTATTCAGTTGTTTTTCTTTAAGTAAAAGAAAAAGAGTAATTGTAAATGTTTACAAACTTACTTTTACACAATGATATGTACAACAAATCAATTTGAACTTATTTATATTCTTTCGGAGTTATATAAAAGTGCACACTGCTTGATGCATTTCAATTGTCAGTGAACCAATCTTTTAAGTTTAAATATTTACTTTAAAAAATACAGTACAATATAATTGTATGTAGACTGTAAGTCTGTTTAAATTCATCCATCTCCTATATTTGTCTTTTATGTTTTAGCAACATAAGTAATTGAATTAACAATCATACTTAATTAATAATGTAGCATCATTAATTAGCCTCTTTATTGGCTGTTTACGTAAACAATTTTAGTAAATGAAGTATATTATCCATTTATTTGACTTATGTCTTAAAAATTAATGTATTATATTTTAATTCAATTGTCATTGCTTGTCATTGACATTGAAAACAAAATGTGGGTAGGGGCAGTACAAGGAGGTCTTGGCGAAGGTTGCTGTAATCTATTGGATGCATTCAGCACAAGACCTATTATTTTGGGGAGCCTTGGGAGTGGCCCATATCCAGCAGTGGAGGTACCTCGGAACGAGAAATACTCGTACTAATGTTGAATGTACTGATGAATAATAATGTCTCCTTGCATGAGAAATATTATTAAATATATTATGAGACTTTTCAGATATTTTTTACTTTTTAAACATCAAAATAAAGGTGTATACGAGTTTTCAATTTAGTATCTCACATTCCGAGGTTGACCCCTTTATTTTGAAATTACGCTTTAAGCAGAAAATCAGTTCGAAATTCAACTACCTAAGTAGGTATAAAATTGATCAAACCTTTAACAAGATCAGAGGACAAAATGGTCCCATCCATCCCCATCTAATGAAATATATATTAGCCGTACAATATTAAACTTTACGTAGTAGTAGATACATAGGTACTAAAGATAGCCCCATATTGCTAAATAAAAGCAGGTCGTTTGACCTATCGGTGGGCATCACCCTCCCCTGCTGACCTTGGGCTATTGGCCCGGTGTTCAATTTACCGTAACCTGGCTTTATTGACTCGGGGGAAATGCAATTTTACAATATGTGTATAGCAAACAACAAACGCGTCGATGGCTATATTTAAAACTGGCATTAGCTTTGATTTGAAAAAAAAAAATCGTTAAAGTATAAAGAAAACAGGTTTTGTTTATTGTTAGATAAACGGTTAGTGTACCAGTAACAAACCGATTAAGAGACATTTTGAAAGTAATTTTGATGTTGTGACTCAATTATTGCAACAATCATTGTAAAATAAGAATTAAGTATTCCTTATCTAGCATAGAATCGTGTAAATTATCCCTAATTTCTTAATAGTTGTTAAGTTTCTTTTTATTTAAAAATAATTTGGTAAGTCGCAATGTACCTAAGGTGGACCAGATTGTGCCAGCAATAGCCCGGGCATTGCACCAATAGTGAACCAGTAAATAAACGATTGCTTTTGATGAAGAAAATTTTATTTTTAATACTATCAAGTTTTGTACTTAACAATCATCACAAGTTCTGTGCAAAGATTGTTATTGCTTTAATCGTCAATATAGTAGGAGGTCCCATTTTTCGTTGAACGGGATATATTACAGTTTGATATTATGTTTATGATAGTACTGTGAGGAATATTAAATTTTCGGTACATTTCTCTACTTTTTGCGCCTTTACTGTGAGGAATATTAAATTTTCGGTACATTTCTCTACTTTTTGCGCCTTTGCTAATCTCGACGCCTTTGCGAATCCTCCTTGTAATTGAAAAATGATCTTTTCGCCACCATTGTGTCTGTTAAAATGTTCGTGGTGAATTACTGGAACTAACTCGTAGTATACTATAGATATTAACAGTAATAAACCACTGGTTTATGACTGGGACACAGTGGATATATGTGGATAAGTTTTTTTTTATAATAAACAATTCCAGTACATATATTGAGTAATTATAAATGTAAAAGAAAAAATAAATAAATTATCAAAAAGCTGAATCATCAGTTCTAGACCAAATGGAATATTACTGGAAAATCATTGAATTCGTGTTATGTTAGTTAACCAATGACTACTATTGATTTAAACTAGCATTTTCTGATGAAATAATATAGTTGCTTTACATATCATATTATGCAGTTGTTTGCAAAATAAGTAACATCGATTGATATAAACAAAGATTTAAAATTATTAAAAAATCTTACCGTCGTCGATGTCTCGCTTACTAAAATGGCCGCCTGGAACGGGGTGAGCGTTTAACATTTCGGATCATGTGTTTTTACTGATGTAAATGGCGTGTATAACGCTTTTATTTATGATTAAATGATTGATATAAGTACGGCAGTGCTGTCAAACGTAAAAAAAAATCGACAGAAGCTTAATATTTCCATGTGAAGTTAGAAATGGTGTACTAACTGGTTCCTGGCGTGGTACTGATGCACCCACCCAAGGTATTTCTTTGTTAGTAATGACTATATAAGAATCAATCACCATACCAAACCCATAATGGGCTCGGGTCTCCTCTAATAAGAGAGTTACGGACGTCCCGACACTGGGCGAGTGCGAGTCTGGGACTGGCAAGACAACGTTGTAGCTACGTAATCTTGCCACTAACGGTCTCCCATCTAGGTACTGACCGCACAGTCATTGCTTTCCCTCGGTGATTGATTTTAACCACCCAGGGCAACTGTTCTATGAGCGCCTTTAGGTAAGAATAAAACAGGAACTATTGAGATGTAAATTATCTACTGGTCCTACAGTTTCGAACATTATCAATACGATAGATAATATCTCTCATAAATTTTAATACGATTATGTGACTAAAATATTAAAGCTAATTTTCAGCTAGGCGCACATCAAAATGTATGCTAACAAGTCTCCTATAGATATATTATATCTCAACGATTTAATAACATAAATCTTGTTGTTTAACTGAAATTCCCGCATAATTTGAAAGTAAAATTACGGTAAGGAAATTTTACAGCCATTCTTAGGTGTAGGTACTTCGGTTTACATAATATATATATTTTGTGTATATTAGTAGAGGCAAGCTCTAAGTGTCGTTAGTAACAGGCGATGTACTACAGTTAACCGTACAAAACCGAAGTCAACGGAGTGACAAACTAATAATAAGGGTTCATGCATGACTTAACAATACTCGGGCCTTGACTAGCCTGAGGCCCGAAGACACGAGCAGTGTGGCGGAATAAATAACGCGCTCGGCCAGACGACAGACACGCCCGCCATATTGCAATAAGCGGCCAGTGACAATTCAAACTGTTATTTATTTCCTAACAAAACTACTATGAAGATAAATTGGTTTTCTTTACCTCATTTTCCTGGTCGGTCCTATTCAGTCTAGACGGAAGTTGGTATCCTTATCTAAATCTTCATTTAATGTTAAACGATTCTTTTGGCATGTTGGGTTAAGGTCTGACTATTTATCAGTCTGTTCACTGAGTACTTTAAACTGGTCTCGAAAATAAACAGGAAAATCGTGGTAATCAAACAAATAAAAAGATTTCGCGCGATCAAGAGAGGAAATAAATTGTAAAATGCTTAGAAGCGTGCCTAACTTCAATTACTGTTTAAAAATAAAACAAACTTTGAAAAGCAATATTAATGTAAGTTTATGAGTCGAGTTCGTTGAAAGCTATCAAGAGGTGGGCGACAGCGACAGTGCGAACATTAGAGCCAAGTTATATAAAGTTCTGCGAATTGCCAAATAATTAGATTTGGCTGACACAGCGATGAATAATGCATGATCACAATAATTTGATACGTGTTAAATACATTCTGGTTCGATTTCCTTAAGTTAATACGTTGTCTTATTTTGTTAAATAGAGACAGTTTATAAGAAAAAATACCATAGCCCCTAGATTATACTAAAGAGGAATATTTTCCTAAATTTAACTTTTAAACCGCCATGACCTCAAATGGAATGGGCCGCTAGGTACAATTTTTAGCAATAATTTGACCGGCATAACCAAGCACTTACCCTAAATACAACTTGCGTAAAAGGCTATATTGATTTTTTCACCACAATACAATGAAGGTTCTACTACCATTATCATATTGGAAGCGATATCACTACATGACTTTATATTGAATATTATCAGTACATATTATAAAATATACTTTGGTTATGGGGCTGTCTGTCTGCACGCGATAAATTTAAAAAGTACCTTGGGATTATCATTATTTACGAGAAAAGTCCAATTAATTAGGTGTTGTGCAATTTTCATGCAATATGACAATAGGAAACTATTTGCGTGCGCCGCGTAATCCAATAGCTAAATGAAAAAAATATGTTAAAGTAGGTACCTATACATTAAATTCAAGCTACAAGTAGAAAGACGGAAAAAATATAAATTTTATATATATACTAGCTGAAGCCTGCTCGCGTCCTAGGGCTACGAAAAATAGATGTTGGCCGATTCTCAGACTTACTGAATATGCATAAAAAATTCAATATGAATCGGTCAAGCCGTTTCGGAGGAGTATGGGTACGAACATTGTGACACGAGAATTTTATATATAAGATATATGTATCTAAATGGAATTCAGTATAGGTACAACGCAATTTTTAAAGTAATGATACCTACTCACGTACGTGCAGTTTATATCGAATTATGCGATCAATTGATCGTATATGAGTACTAGCTGACCCGTGCACGTGTGGAATCATATTTTTTTTATATTTAAGTCTACCAAAGTGACTACTCTGCCTGATGGAAAGTGTGAGTAGAAACCAGGAGGATAGAGTCAACATCTTCATTGTGAGGATAGGCAATGCAGCATTGTGACCCATACCATAGCAACCTGGTCAAATAATTTCCCTCGGCCTCCTGAAATGATGCAGAATGATTGGGCCTCCGGTCTCACAATCACCGACGAAATAAGTCTACACGACTACCACGAAGTCTTTTAATTTATCGAAATAATACAATAGAGTATAATAATAGCACATATGTTCTATGGCCTCCCATCGGATTGAGACAGTGAGGTAACCGAGTGCACCAGTGTTCGCGCACAAACTTGTTCACTATGAGACTGGCCGCCGTAGGCGAAATCGGCATGATCATAGACAAAGGTTTAAGTATCACTTGCTAGTAACAAAACCTAGTAATCCCTAGTTTATAAAGGAACCGAGTAGGATTAATAATCAAACCTAAGAGTTAGACTAACCATCAAATACCTGAGGCTAGTGTTTTTATATAATAAAATATTATAATTCAACCTTCAACACATCCAGTTTCAGTGAGATGTAAAACCAATTGACCCCCGCAAATATTGTTTCAGCCCGCAATGTATATCGTTTTTACGCGCGCTTTAATTAAAAGATTCGTTTAGCGTACAACAATTAATTTACTGCCTCCCCATTTTTTAACATATTCCCTGTGTGATCGCTAACAGGAGTCAGTGACCGTCGCTAGGAGTGAGTCGGGTCATGGCAAAATTATTTTCTCCAAGGAATCGAAAAGAATAATCAGTTACTCGTACATTCTGCTCAAAGCTAAGTATGTAAATGTATGTCTACCGCTGCACATAGGCCCTGTTATTTTTCTAAGTTAGTCAGCAATTATCATTTGTTATTTTTGATAAATTTTGGTACTTTAATAATTATTTAGACGTATGAGAATTAGATATTAATGTTGGAAAACATTTCTAATTACAATTATGAAGAAGTTTTCAACCACATATTTATCTTTCAAATCAAAATAAGAGTTTTTACGAATAAAACGTGCATCAAATACTCATCATGTTTTTAATACAATGTACTCACAAAATGTTTTTTCTCATCTACTTATAAGATTTAGCTACATTAAGGCCTCTGCCTCGAATTTTGCGGGTAGCGGGGCGGCAGCGGCGGCGGCGCGGTCGCGGCGGGATCCATATTGCAGTGATTATTAATCCTACTCGGTTCCTTTATAAACTAGGGATTACTAGGTTTTGTTACTAGCAAGTGATACTTAAACCTTTGTCTATGATCATGCCGATTTCGCCTACGGCGGCCAGTCTCATAGTGAACAAGTTTGTGCGCGAACACTGGTGCACTCGGTTACCTCACTGTCTCAATCCGATGGGAGGCCATAGAACATATGTGCTATTATTATACTCTATTGTATTATTTCGATAAATTAAAAGACTTCGTGGTAGTCGTGTAGACTTATTTCGTCGGTGATTGTGAGACCGGAGGCCCAATCATTCTGCATCATTTCAGGAGGCCGAGGGAAATTATTTGACCAGGTTGCTATGGTATGGGTCACAATGCTGCATTGCCTATCCTCACAATGAAGATGTTGACTCTATCCTCCTGGTTTCTACTCACACTTTCCATCAGGCAGAGTAGTCACTTTGGTAGACTTAAATATAAAAAAAATATGATTCCACACGTGCACGGGTCAGCTAGTACTCATATACGATCAATTGATCGCATAATTCGATATAAACTGCACGTACGTGAGTAGGTATCATTACTTTAAAAATTGCGTTGTACCTATACTGAATTCCATTTAGATACATATATCTTATATATAAAATTCTCGTGTCACAATGTTCGTACCCATACTCCTCCGAAACGGCTTGACCGATTCATATTGAATTTTTTATGCATATTCAGTAAGTCTGAGAATCGGCCAACATCTATTTTTCGTAGCCCTAGGACGCGAGCAGGCTTCAGCTAGTATATATATAAAATTTATATTTTTTCCGTCTTTCTACTTGTAGCTTGAATTTAATGTATAGGTACCTACTTTAACATATTTTTTTCATTTAGCTATTGGATTACGCGGCGCACGCAAATAGTTTCCTATTGTCATATTGCATGAAAATTGCACAACACCTAATTAATTGGACTTTTCTCGTAAATAATGATAATCCCAAGGTACTTTTTAAATTTATCGCGTGCAGACAGACAGCCCCATAACCAAAGTATATTTTATAATATGTACTGATAATATTCAATATAAAGTCATGTAGTGATATCGCTTCCAATATGATAATGGTAGTAGAACCTTCATTGTATTGTGGTGAAAAAATCAATATAGCCTTTTACGCAAGTTGTATTTAGGGTAAGTGCTTGGTTATGCCGGTCAAATTATTGCTAAAAATTGTACCTAGCGGCCCATTCCATTTGAGGTCATGGCGGTTTAAAAGTTAAATTTAGGAAAATATTCCTCTTTAGTATAATCTAGGGGCTATGGTATTTTTTCTTATAAACTGTCTCTATTTAACAAAATAAGACAACGTATTAACTTAAGGAAATCGAACCAGAATGTATTTAACACGTATCAAATTATTGTGATCATGCATTATTCATCGCTGTGTCAGCCAAATCTAATTATTTGGCAATTCGCAGAACTTTATATAACTTGGCTCTAATGTTCGCACTGTCGCTGTCGCCCACCTCTTGATAGCTTTCAACGAACTCGACTCATAAACTTACATTAATATTGCTTTTCAAAGTTTGTTTTATTTTTAAACAGTAATTGAAGTTAGGCACGCTTCTAAGCATTTTACAATTTATTTCCTCTCTTGATCGCGCGAAATCTTTTTATTTGTTTGATTACCACGATTTTCCTGTTTATTTTCGAGACCAGTTTAAAGTACTCAGTGAACAGACTGATAAATAGTCAGACCTTAACCCAACATGCCAAAAGAATCGTTTAACATTAAATGAAGATTTAGATAAGGATACCAACTTCCGTCTAGACTGAATAGGACCGACCAGGAAAATGAGGTAAAGAAAACCAATTTATCTTCATAGTAGTTTTGTTAGGAAATAAATAACAGTTTGAATTGTCACTGGCCGCTTATTGCAATATGGCGGGCGTGTCTGTCGTCTGGCCGAGCGCGTTATTTATTCCGCCACACTGCTCGTGTCTTCGGGCCTCAGGCTAGTCAAGGCCCGAGTATTGTTAAGTCATGCATGAACCCTTATTATTAGTTTGTCACTCCGTTGACTTCGGTTTTGTACGGTTAACTGTAGTACATCGCCTGTTACTAACGACACTTAGAGCTTGCCTCTACTAATATACACAAAATATATATATTATGTAAACCGAAGTACCTACACCTAAGAATGGCTGTAAAATTTCCTTACCGTAATTTTACTTTCAAATTATGCGGGAATTTCAGTTAAACAACAAGATTTATGTTATTAAATCGTTGAGATATAATATATCTATAGGAGACTTGTTAGCATACATTTTGATGTGCGCCTAGCTGAAAATTAGCTTTAATATTTTAGTCACATAATCGTATTAAAATTTATGAGAGATATTATCTATCGTATTGATAATGTTCGAAACTGTAGGACCAGTAGATAATTTACATCTCAATAGTTCCTGTTTTATTCTTACCTAAAGGCGCTCATAGAACAGTTGCCCTGGGTGGTTAAAATCAATCACCGAGGGAAAGCAATGACTGTGCGGTCAGTACCTAGATGGGAGACCGTTAGTGGCAAGATTACGTAGCTACAACGTTGTCTTGCCAGTCCCAGACTCGCACTCGCCCAGTGTCGGGACGTCCGTAACTCTCTTATTAGAGGAGACCCGAGCCCATTATGGGTTTGGTATGGTGATTGATTCTTATATAGTCATTACTAACAAAGAAATACCTTGGGTGGGTGCATCAGTACCACGCCAGGAACCAGTTAGTACACCATTTCTAACTTCACATGGAAATATTAAGCTTCTGTCGATTTTTTTTTACGTTTGACAGCACTGCCGTACTTATATCAATCATTTAATCATAAATAAAAGCGTTATACACGCCATTTACATCAGTAAAAACACATGATCCGAAATGTTAAACGCTCACCCCGTTCCAGGCGGCCATTTTAGTAAGCGAGACATCGACGACGGTAAGATTTTTTAATAATTTTAAATCTTTGTTTATATCAATCGATGTTACTTATTTTGCAAACAACTGCATAATATGATATGTAAAGCAACTATATTATTTCATCAGAAAATGCTAGTTTAAATCAATAGTAGTCATTGGTTAACTAACATAACACGAATTCAATGATTTTCCAGTAATATTCCATTTGGTCTAGAACTGATGATTCAGCTTTTTGATAATTTATTTATTTTTTCTTTTACATTTATAATTACTCAATATATGTACTGGAATTGTTTATTATAAAAAAAAACTTATCCACATATATCCACTGTGTCCCAGTCATAAACCAGTGGTTTATTACTGTTAATATCTATAGTATACTACGAGTTAGTTCCAGTAATTCACCACGAACATTTTAACAGACACAATGGTGGCGAAAAGATCATTTTTCAATTACAAGGAGGATTCGCAAAGGCGTCGAGATTAGCAAAGGCGCAAAAAGTAGAGAAATGTACCGAAAATTTAATATTCCTCACAGTAAAGGCGCAAAAAGTAGAGAAATGTACCGAAAATTTAATATTCCTCACAGTACTATCATAAACATAATATCAAACTGTAATATATCCCGTTCAACGAAAAATGGGACCTCCTACTATATTGACGATTAAAGCAATAACAATCTTTGCACAGAACTTGTGATGATTGTTAAGTACAAAACTTGATAGTATTAAAAATAAAATTTTCTTCATCAAAAGCAATCGTTTATTTACTGGTTCACTATTGGTGCAATGCCCGGGCTATTGCTGGCACAATCTGGTCCACCTTAGGTACATTGCGACTTACCAAATTATTTTTAAATAAAAAGAAACTTAACAACTATTAAGAAATTAGGGATAATTTACACGATTCTATGCTAGATAAGGAATACTTAATTCTTATTTTACAATGATTGTTGCAATAATTGAGTCACAACATCAAAATTACTTTCAAAATGTCTCTTAATCGGTTTGTTACTGGTACACTAACCGTTTATCTAACAATAAACAAAACCTGTTTTCTTTATACTTTAACGATTTTTTTTTTCAAATCAAAGCTAATGCCAGTTTTAAATATAGCCATCGACGCGTTTGTTGTTTGCTATACACATATTGTAAAATTGCATTTCCCCCGAGTCAATAAAGCCAGGTTACGGTAAATTGAACACCGGGCCAATAGCCCAAGGTCAGCAGGGGAGGGTGATGCCCACCGATAGGTCAAACGACCTGCTTTTATTTAGCAATATGGGGCTATCTTTAGTACCTATGTATCTACTACTACGTAAAGTTTAATATTGTACGGCTAATATATATTTCATTAGATGGGGATGGATGGGACCATTTTGTCCTCTGATCTTGTTAAAGGTTTGATCAATTTTATACCTACTTAGGTAGTTGAATTTTGAACTGATTTTCTGCTTAAAGCGTAATTTCAAAATAAAGGGGTCAACCTCGGAATGTGAGATACTAAATTGAAAACTCGTATACACCTTTATTTTGATGTTTAAAAAGTAAAAAATATCTGAAAAGTCTCATAATATATTTAATAATATTTCTCATGCAAGGAGACATTATTATTCATCAGTACATTCAACATTAGTACGAGTATTTCTCGTTCCGAGGTATAACCCTTATTTGACTGGACTGATTGTATTTATAAAGCGGTGTTTGCTTTTATCCTCCTTTTTATAAAATCGTAAATTGTAGAGATTATTATGTGCCATCAATTTGCGCAGATTTACCAGACGTGTGTATGAGAAATCGTTGTAGATTGTCGTCGGTCAGTGATCAATGATTCTGCACAAATGGGTGTGCACAGTTAATTGTAACGACTTATAGTTACGTGTGTAACAAACTTAACCCGAGCGACTCTCTTCTTCTTTTTTCTTTTACAAACTTTCGTCATAAACGTCAAAAGCAACGTTTGACGACGTAAGCACATGAGTAGGTTTGCCGTTTTCCGTTTGCTTACTCATGTGAGTTTAAGTACGTAAGTAATCACTAAAAAATACTTCATAATTCCTAAGTAAACCAATGAAATCTTTTCTCAAAAAAGAATCTAAAGAAAAGAAGAAGAAAAAGAAAAGAAAAGTAATACATTTTCGACTTTGTTACATTTTTATACTGGTTGACCAGTATGAAAAATTTCCTTTTGATCTTAGCGTTAAATTTCATAGCCCAAAATCTGTCGCGATGAATAAGTTATCCAGAATTAAAAAAATCAACGAAATTCGTCCAGCCGTTTGTGCTGTAACCTAGACAAACAGAGACAAACTCAAATATATCTAACCCAGTTCAGTTTATATACTTGTTCAAGTTTGTTATCCAATTAAAAGGCTTGTTTACTGCATTAGGCACTTTATGGCATACCTATTTTTTAAAATAATATGTACCTACTATCCGTTATGGCGATGCACCAACGTTATTCGCATACTTTCCTAATCATCTTGAAAAAAAAAACAACTATTTTTCATATTTTATCATCAGAAATATTCTTCTAGAAGATCTAGATTTAGGTTTAGTAATACGTTTGTAAAAAGCGACCACTTTTTATCCTGTATATTAGTTAGAAACATTGTTTTCCGTAAGTACCCTTTTTATAGTGATCGTTACAATTAGACTTAATTAAACTAAGTGTCCCATGTTGTGTGCAGTCCGCTCGCATATACGGCTAATGTTCGCCATTTTAATACTAATGGTTTATTATGACTATAAAAGTTTTTGCCTCGATGTCTTGTTTGTTCCCCTTTAAATTGACGCCTGGATTCCAGGCTAGCTAACGAGTGACATTTAATTAAAAGCCTTTGCGGTTTCTTGTAATAGAATTTTACTCTAACACAACCGTTACGCATTAATGCGTATTAAGCGAGGCCATATTTACTATAGTTTCGATATTAATACTGTTAGAGCGTGGGCGGTGACAATTTAGGGACCAGTGTGCGCCGTTTACGGAAGTTGCGTCGTGTTGTGACTCATTCGTGCACAAGTGATTGTAGACTGTAGACATAATTATTTTAGTCTGTGCACCACAGATTATGTGCTATTTAGTCATAGTTTGATTTTTGTATATTAAATGTATTGCCTACAATATTTTCTTTTGTTTGATTTGCCTGATTTAAATAGTAGTTAGGCATATCATATTTGTTTGAAACTGTCGAAGATGTAATATTTAATAGTCTAGAATGTAGACGTATTTACAGGAAAATGAATAATGAAAAAAAATGAATGAATAGCCGAATAATATAATCTATAATCGTTTTTCTGCCTACCTAAACGAGTGTGGAGATCAGCTATTTGGATTTCATAGCTGTGTAGTAGCCAGACGTAGCTACATATTCTACATACATATATAGAAATAGGTAGGTACATATGTTTAATACATAATAATATGTGTCTGTAAACATGTAGCTTTTATGAAAATTGTAGTGAATGCTCTAAATGTAGGTTAAACTTATATACCTATACATTTACTCGTACTTACAGATTTGTTAAACTAAAATTTTTACCTTCTATCTTTTTTAAATAATGGAAAAAGATATTGAAGTAATACATAGTCGTTTTGATCAAGTTTATAAATGCAAAGGTGTTTATTTATTCAAAGTTTATTTAAGTAAAATATCATCTAGGTGTAATGTACCGCATCCGGCGCGTTGTGGTTAAACAGCCTTTTTATGCGACTAACGGGTTGAATTTTTTTATCTTCATTTCGGGAACCCACACTCGTTCTCAAAAATACACGTTTATACTTAACACTAATCCGGTCAATATAAAGCCTTTGAATGAGTTCCCAAAGTGTCTATACGACAAGAAACCAACTTCGTAATATCATTGAAAAATTGTAGTTATCGGTAAAATAGCAGTATACAATGCATGATTGAGTGGGGTATTAAAATAAAGCTTTATTAAGTCGCTACTTAGTTATATAAACTAATATTTCATCACACAAACGTAGGAGGGCTAGAAAATATATTGTTTCAAACTATGGTCATTCCATCTATCCGTGAGTTGAGTTCATCCCGTAATCACGGTGCTTGCAACTGTGCCGAAATATTAAAAAAATATTATTATTGCGGTTACAGCAATAGGTTGATACTACATCAACCTATTGTGGTCCACTGCTGAACGAAGATCTCCTCCAAGGAGCGCCAACCATCCCCGTCTTGGGCAGACCGCATCCATCCGCTGCTAGCCACCTTCCTCAAATCATCGGTCCATATATCCTATTTATGTTACCGTATCAAGGACTAGAACATGATCGAATTTTAATAATATATTTGCGAAATGGGTTTGTATCCTAAATAACATACGCGAAAAAAAAAACAGATTTTTGTTTGACTTGCCTTCCTTTGTATGTAATCACTGAATTTAGAGTTAAACCATACATTACTACGGATTGATATTGAAACTATCCTTTATGCTAGTTTCAATACCAATCCTTAACTCTCTTATGCGAGGAGACCTGACTCCGGACCTGACCTGAGTAGGACGTCATGGGCTGTTGATGAAGTTGATGAATAGTTACTTTTCATGTTTAATCCTCCTGGAAGTCGTCCATCTATGTACGTGTTTTGAAATGTTGTATCTTCTATTGTTCATGAACAGATAGTATAATGTATTTAGGGACTGACTCATCTTTTTTGTTTCTGGAAGTCATGACTGTATAAAACTATTGTTTTCGTAGTTGGTCCTATATTTATTAGAATAAGTATCACTTTTTGCTGCCGTGCCATGATTAGAATGCTGATTTAACTAAATGACAAACCTCTCCTGAGTCATCATCATCAACAGCCTTTAACAGTCCACTGCTGGACATAGGCCTTTCCTTCGAAAGGAGGTTTTGGCCTACTATACCACGCTGGCCAGAGGGGTTGGTATAGGGTTGGTTTCAAGTTTTCCTTCTCTTTGCATTGATGTTGTCTTGCTTAGTTTATCCCTTAGTCGCCTTTTACGACACCCGCGTGGGATGAATAGGGGTGGTGACACTCTGTATTCTTAATCCGTCACCACACGAGTGATAACCCTGAGTCATAACCCTGATGTTTCCTTTCTTGAAACGGTAGGCCCCGTGCGCTTAGCGTCGCATCTATCCCGACCTGCTTCGCTTGGGTGACGAATATACACGTTGTATTTACACTCCTTGACTCGCATCTGGAAACACAGATTACAGATTACAAAGATGATAACTTATTTGTGTCTCTTTAGTTTTAGAAGTTCATGGGCAACGGTGGTCACGTGCCATTAAGTGACCCCTTGCACAATTATTCCTTACCATTTTTTTTTATTAAGAAAAACCTCATTTTTTTTGTATGAACCTGCCAAGTGACTTTACTGCTTGACGAAAAGGATGACCAGAATCCAAGAGTGGAATGCATTGTGAAATGTTTTTAAGAAAGTAGTCGTAGCTAGACTGAAGTGGCACCTAATAGCGAAGCTTAGTACTCAAGCGAAATATAACTAAAGATCTGCTTGATATTTGATGTCTCTGAGGTTACTTTGGCAAAGTCAGCCTACCAAAGTAACTCTACTCTGCGTTATCTAAAGCACTAGTAGAAGCCACCATGCTCATTGTGAGTGCACAAAATGCAGCATGGACATCATGGTGGCCTAATGAAATGCTTCTACATCTTTGGGCCTCCGATCTGGAACTCATCATCGCAATACAACGCACGAATGCTGTCACTTTTAGGTTGCTCTTCTATGCGAGGGTATATCATCACAGTTGAGCCGGCCCTTTCTCCTTTTCTTACTTTAAAAAAAAAACTAATTCTTACATCTTAACAATAAAACCTTATTAGTCATTATGCAGACACGTCGGGTGTAACATTTGTTGCTAATGTTGTAATGGCGGTACTTAAAGAGCTTGTTCCATTTTATTAGTAGTCCCTTATAGTCCAAGTTCTGTACCAATTACACTTCGAGGTTAGAAGACACTGTCAGGCAATAAATTTCATTTTACTTTTGTCCTTTTTATTACGGTCTGGTCCTAATGGCATTCAGGTAGGTATGTGTGTAAATGACAATAAGCTATGACTTGGGCGCTAGTACCACTCAATCTGAATATCTTACAAACGAACTCAACGACACGAACTATTCCATATTTCAGTATTGTTTGCAGATTCTAAACAATTTAGGAAGAAAACACGAATGTTGTAAGAGTACAAAGAATTCGTAAAGACAAGAACTATAAAAGTTTCGACGTTAATTTTGGCCACACTGCTATCTTTGAAACCTATAAAAAACCACAAAGATATGTGTGTTTTATGACGTCAATTTGGGATTTATTATTATATTTAACGTTATGATTAGAAACAAGTGTTGGAAAACGGCGTGTATTTGGGTAGTGTATTTTGAATGAATGCATCGGAATAAAAACATACGAAGCAGATATTGAAATCACTGATTGTAGTATTTATAGTACAATATATGTGAACATATTACTCGTAACTACAATGTCTTGCTTATAACTCTATGCAAAAGAACTGGTTGCGTATTTAACTCTGACCCCAAGTAACTAGTTTTGGGTTTGGTTATCGCAACAGAAATAAAATTTTGTCTTTCAAATAAATGATTTTGAAAATGTCTTTACTTATTTACATAATTGTAATATTCCTCCCACATATTAAAATACATTTTAGACCTGAGACATGACCAAAATGTAATACAACTATAATTTATATTACCACCAACAGGTTGCTTAGAATTACATGTACAACAATATAGCAGGGTTATTGGAGTCCGACAAGGGTTGATATGGGTAAGAACGGGCTTACATGGGCGTAGTCATAGCAATATAATTTTAATGTCGTAATTAATTAATTTCCATGAGACTAATGGATATTTTACTGTCTTGTTGCTAGTACTCTGTTGAATGTGCTACGACACTATTTTACTGGTGTTTGAAGCTTATATAATTGGCATTCGGTTTTTAAGGTATTTATATTATGATATACTTCTGTTATATTGTTGTTTCAGTTGTTTGTTTACACGATCCGCCCGTTTGAAACAAAATATTATGTCGTTGGTATGTTATGTAGGTATGTAGTGAATTGTTAAAAGCTGTTGATTATTTCAAAAAGCCCTTTACCCAGGTATAGCTTTCGTTCAGCATATAGTTACTTTTCAACTTTGAAGGCTCGTTTGCCTCCCAAAAATTCCTCACAAGGTACGAAATTAGAACTGTTTACTGCTGTTGAAAAAAAAATCGTTGGATGTAGTGACGGATTAAGAATACAGAGTGTCATCACCTCTATTCATACCGTGGGTATCGTAAGAGGCACCTAAGAGACCAAATTATGTATCACAACAACCCTAAAAAGAGAAGGAAAACTTGATATAAAACAAACCCCTATACAAACCTTTCTGGCCAGCCATACATAAAAAACTCACCAAGTAGAGAGCTTGTTGACAGCCAGCTGTTGACTAATAATGGGTGTTGATATTATCAATATAAAGTCGTGAACTCAGATGCTTCGTCTTGATATCTAATACATATTAAGTTTTGATTCAAACATTTTTACATTATCGATTATTATAGTACTTTTTGACAAGATTCTTGTTTTAGATACCTCTCTAAATATCTATTTCAAGTCGGTACTCAGTCCTTAAGTGATCATTATTTTAAACATGCCACGTATTTATTCGAGAGGTTTATGGTTCAAAGCCTTCAGGTTCATCGATTTATTTCCTTGAGTTGGAAACGTGGGCTATCCATTGGAATTACTAGTAAGATATTTTATATGTATTTAGAGTAGGTAATATAGATACATTTTTTTTTATGATTGATGGATTTATACCAGCTGTACGATTTTTTTTTCTACAACTATTCTTATTGGGAGTCAGTGTCATCAAAAATATAGTGGCAACAAGTTCAACCTTCGAATTCAGTTCGCCCTTATGTTTACTGAAGTCCGATGTCGGTTGCTCCGTAAAAAAATGCTAAGAGCTCGAATAAGTGTAACCACGATGATTTGAGAAAAAGGACGACCAAAAGATGATGTCACTATCTGTAACATCATTCTGTACTAACACATTCCTCTACTTTTTTTTGTAAACTCGTAATACCTGTCGCTTATTGTGTGACACAGAAGATTAGATACGTAAAGTGTGAAACAGATAATGCATTTCAACCTGGGCGTTGCATTGATGATAAATCCTTTTAATTTATACAGCAATTCTACTTAATACTCGTTAACCAATTTGGTGACTAGTTGCAATCTTTATGCGGTAATTATTAAAACTTTTTTTTTGTTGGAAACGTGGGGCGGGATCCATTGGAATTACTAGCGAGATATTTTTATGTATTGAGAGTAGGTAGATACATAATGCCTTTTTAAAAAAAATATTAAAACTTCAGCACGGCCAAGAAATCGACCCCGAGAACCCATGATCGGCAGTTGCATACCCTAACCGCTAGATCTTTTAGGCTGTTTGCACACTTTTTAACTACTAATGACTAAATCTACCATCTCGTTCTTTGACTTACTTTGGATTGAGTATACATTGTTCAATCTGGTGTAAGTTCTTTTTAATTTTAATACTCCGTAAGTACGTTTACAAACAAAATTTGAAATCAAATGTTTCATCTGTAAATAGGTTACAAAAACACTTTTATCTATTGAATACATATAAGTTTTTTAAGCCATCAAATCCAGTTTGGTTTTCGACTATCAGTATGATAAAAAAAGCGGCCAAGTGCGAGTCGGACTCGCCCATGAAGGGTTCCGTACCAGCAAGTAACATCATATAAAAGTTCTTGTAGTTCGTTGTAACTTTCATCGATGTTTTTATACTAGTGTATTGATTGGATGAAAGGTATATTGCGTGTTACGATTTATGACGTATTAAAAAAAAACTACTTACTAAATCTCGTTCAAACCAATTTTCGTTGGTAGTTTACATGGTAATGTACAATATACATTATTTTTAGTTTTATCACTCTCTTATTTTAGAAGTTAGAGGGGGGGGGGGGGACACACATTTTTCCACTTTGGAAGTGTCTCCCGCGCAAACTATTCAGTTTAGAAAAAAAATGATATTAGAAACCTCAACATTATTTTTGAAGACCTATCCATAGATAGGTTTGATGAAAAAAAAATTTTTGAGTTTCAGTTCCAAGTATGGGGACCCCCAAAATGTATTGTTTTTTTCTATTTTTATGTAAAAATCTTAATGCGGTTCTCAGAATACATCGACTGACCAAATTTTAACAGTATAGCTCTTATAGTTTCGGAAATAATTGGCTGTGACATACGGACGGACAGACAGACAGACAGACAGACAGACAGACAGACAGACAGACAGACAGACTGACTTGACGAATCTATAAGGGTTCCGTTTTTTGCCATTTGGCTACGGAACCCTAACAAGTACCTACCCAATATGTAATAAACACAATATTTTATACCAAATGGATCTAGTTTCATTTCTGATTGTTGTAAGGAGAATAGACCTTCAACTTAACCTAAATAGGGCTTGTTTAATGTTTAAATCTATGACAAATACCCCTAACAATATAAGCATGTGAGAATACCAAGATCATCAAGTTAAAAGCCAAAAATGTATCCTTATTTGAACGAGGAAATGTTGGTTTTACGGTGACGCATTCTGCCTTTGTCTCTGAAATAGACGCCCATATTTAATAAAATTTACCTACCTTAATCATATTACAACTCATATTAACGACAGCTGTTTGTTTCAATGTCTGTATAATTACATTCATATTACGAAACAATTTTGTTACAAATCGCCTACCAAAATTAAACCGTATATATCTCGCCGGATTATTACAGGGCAACGTACAAAGCTTGAAATATTTTATTCATCTAGGTCAACGTGACACTCATGTAGGTTAAGATTAAGGTAATATTTACCAGGTTTGCAGTGATATAGTCTGTCATAGGGGTGGAAACCAACCAATAATTTAAGAATCAGAAATTAGAGAACCGTTAGGGTTTGTGTTTGAAGCTATCTTATCTAATACACATAATATGTGTATACACACATATTTTTATGTATTGTATTTTTTTTGTATAATTATACCATACAAGGACAACGTGTAACTTTTTTTGTGTTTTGTATTTTTTTTTAGTATAATAACTTTACCATAAAGGACAACGTGTAACTTCCTATAAGTAAGGATTCAAATCTATCGGCAATTGTTAAGAAATGAACTAAGTAAATTAAATAATTTTGAAAACTTTTGCTACTATATATTTTTTAATAAATGAAAGACTTTTATTAAAGCGTTCTCTTTAAACAACATTCACACTATTATTGAAGTGTCTACGATAAAAACAATTCAAAGTGTAGATAATATGGCGCAGGGAATGTAGACAACTAATTTTCCTCAAGGAAATGTCAGATTCTAAGAAATGCTGACTTGGTTTTACCAATCCTTAATAAATTGGAAAACGATATCCGAACATAAAATCTCAATTACGGAACCAGTTTTTTCTAATCAAAAGATCACTGACAGTAACTTCTGATGCGCTCAGCGACGAATTGCGTTTTCAGCATTTTTATATCCTGTATTTTTATCGTCCTGGGACATGCGATAGTCCTCGTTTGCGATTTATTGATTAGTGGTTTTTGTCCACAGCTCCACCCGTGTTTATGTTGGTTATGGCGGTAAAGCCTTTATCTTGCCAAATTTACTTCAAAATTATAGAACAAACACTAGGACCGTATCTGAATGCAGTAAACTTTAGGTTTACCTTATAAATACTAAAAGGCACACAAATGATAATAGCACAATTTTAGTGCATCAATATGTGAATGTTTACGTGCCTAGTATTTTTTTTTAATAAATCAATTAACCATCCACTAAATTTTCTTTTACAACTCCAAGCTATGTTACATTCAGGATATAATTTAATCTATATAATCATATAATTTTCATTGGCGATTTTAATTTTTCTACCAGAATGTCAGAAAAGTGATAAGATTCTGCTTCTATATTCTTATTAGATTATTAAACAAAAAAAAATCAGAAAAAAAGAGGTAAATTTCAAGTTATTTGCATTAGATGTGTTGTATGTAAATGTAACATATGTTATTTCTTACCTTTTAAATTTTCGCCATCGCCTTCCTTTGATACCTTGTTTTCAATAGTCCAATTGCCGTCAAGTTTACGCAATAAAACATATCTTTCATTTAAATCGTTTTATAAACTTCGCGAGATTCATACATGAGATTTTGTGAGATTCGGCTCAACGCGAATCCCTCTCTAAAAGTCACACTTAATTAATGGACGTCCAAATCCCCTCTTGACCTAGTTCGAACGAATATCAAACAAAGGATTTTTGCTATTAACGAAAAGGATTCGAAATCGCATTGACTCAGATCGTGAAAGAGAGAACGTCTCTCATCTTTTTCTAAGAAGAAATGAAAGAATAAAAAAAGATTCTATTTGTAACCTTTTGAAGTCGGTTAATATATATGTGTAAACACAATCGACGGTGATTTGTCTCATAGAAATTGCAACTGCAATCCATCGACGATTAACTGAAACGATTTCTCATACACACGTTCGATAAATCTGCACAGATAAATAGTTGCGTGTGTATGTAAGGGTGTGCAGCGTAGTATCATAACCTGCAAATTCGCTTCGACCGTTTTAATCGATCTTGAACAAGTTCTGAGACTTCTGCAGGCTTCTCTAAAACTACAATTAAGTTTTTTTTTAAATAGTCTAAATTCAATAGTACTTACAGTTGTGAAGTTAATAGCATTCGAATTATTTTTAGAAGTTGTTGACCTTAAACTACCTACCTATAACACATACTTAATCTTTTTATCACCACGGCGTACCCAATGCAGATAAATAATTAAAATATGTATTTGTGCCTATTATAAAAAAATAATACCTACACATAACCTATTTATACAGTTTTTTCCCTAGAAGTTAGTTTACACTGTATGCACACTTTACAAATTTAGGTAGAGCTGAATCTCAACATCTTTGCTGTCTGTCGTTTAGTATTAACATGATTGTTTTATAATGACTTGTTTAGTTTTTATTCAGCGTATCTAACCAAGCTGATATCTTACATTTTCGACCTTATATCTACAAAATTACGTTTCATTCTAACATTAAACATCAAGGAATCATTTGCGACACCATCAAGGACATTTGTATTTTTGACATCCACATTTTCTTTCAAGTTAAAGATTGAATATCTAATAACGAAGCTGTACCACTTATACCTACATATATAGCTAGTTCTAAGTCCTAACTGTATTTTTTTTTCTGGTGTACAGTACAGACATTATTATTATTATAAGCTGTAGATATCAAGTTACATATTTTGACCGGTTCAATCAAGTGCCAAATACGCTGGTCAAAGTAATCCAAAACTGTGATGATTTTGAGTCAATCTCAGATAAGTAGTTTGTAATGAATATATTATCTATACAAATAAATAAAATTGGTGTGTCTGTTTGTAGTTTCAATTAACCAGCTTTCTACTAAATGCGTTTTAAGCATATACGGCACTTACATTTAAAATTGACTGTCTGTCTGTCTGCTAGTGCCGACTAATCTTTGGAACGACTTTGAAGCGACTTTCACTGATGGCTGATCATAAAAGAAGTACATTAATCTACTTAGACTAACTTTGCCCCACTGCCTTACTCGCGATGGTATAACACCAAGGGGTCGCCTAGTTAGTTATAAATATAAATGAAACCATTACGAGTAAAACATACCTTTACGGAGTTACCTTGTAGGTAAGGTCATTATCGTAGCAATATTCCTAATCTCGAAAACCTCCACTATCAAGTAACATTATTATTATATTGGGTTGTTTACCGTATATATTAAACGTTTTCCGCACTATGTTCAATTGAACGATACAGTTAATCACAGACAAATTGAGTTTCTCTGTGAGAAAAGATTTATTGTCTTTCAGAACCACAGATCATAGAAAATGATCTGTGTTCAGAACTGTTCAGAACACTATAAATCAAGTGAACTAAAATTAATATTAAAACCTTACATATTTTTGTATTTTTTTTTCTTTTTGTAACAATGACAACTGCATTAGGAATATACATCATGTATCGTGGGGACTTTATAAACACACATGAATCCATGGTTGAGTAGTTTTCCTGCTTGTTCACATGATTGGTTCTTATCTAGAGTTATTGTTATTTTGTAGAGCATCACATTTGAAAATACACACATCAAAAGTGTCTAGGGATCAAGCATTTTTATGCGGATTTCTTGAGATTGAGATGTGGCTTTGTAATAAATTTATGATTTTATAAATTTATATGGATCCTTTTTGGTGCATTTCATAATTTGAATCAGGAACTGTCAATCAAATTCGAGTAAAAGATGAAAATCAGCTGCCAATATTTTCCCTATAAAAACATACAACGCATTGAAGAAATTATTAGTGCCACTGTTTCCCTACTACTGATTAAAACCAACGTTATTATGGAGCGGCGACGTCATTTAAGCAGGGAAGAAATGCTCAGAGCCGTGGGAATGATAGAAGCTGGTTCCCGGCAACGTACTGTGGCTTTAGCTCTGAATACAAGTCAGAGTGTTATCAGTCGACTTTGGACACGTTACCGAAGCACTGGTACCGTGGCTGAGCGCCATGGAGGACGGTATCGCTGCACCACACGGAGACAAGACCGATACATTCAAATCTTAACTCGAAGAGCTCCAACAATAACCGCCATGATGTTAGCCGTGAGGCTTCATCACTCTTCAGGGAACTTAATTAGCGACCAAACAGTCAGAAACCGCTTGCATGAAGTGAACCTTCATTCCCGAAGACCGCTACGGGTACCACCTATAGCAATGCACAATCGTAGGATTCGATATCAATGGGCTCTTGAACACAGAAATTGGGCAGAAGAACAATGGCGTTTCGTGTGCTTTTCTGATGAGTCTCGTTTTGGTATGAGACCGGATACAAGACGTATACGACACTGGAGAACCCCTGGACGCCAACAGCGATTAAAATCCTGCCAGGAAGTCCATCCTTATAGTGGTGGAACCATCATGGTATGGGCGGGTATTTGGATCGGCGGAAGAACTGAGTTGATTTGGATCAGAGGCAACCTCAACGCTCAAATTTATGCTGAGACGATTGTATCAGACGTCATCGTTCCTCTACAAGTGCAAATCGGTCCCTTATTTCAGTTAATGCATGATAATGCACGACCGCACACCGCAAGAGTTGTAAGACAGACTCTCGCCGCAGCTAACATCAATGTCCTGCCCTGGCCTGCTCAGTCGCCAGACTTGAACCCGATTGAGCATGCATGGGATATGCTACAGAGAAGAGCTCTGCCGAATATGGAGGGTATCCAGTCGCAAGAAGACCTTTTTTTGTTGTTGCAACGAACATGGGCGGCCATTCCACAGCGTGATTTGGATGAACTCATTTTGAGTATGCCAAACCGATGTTCTTGTGTTGTTAGTGTTCGCGGTAGAAACACGGATTATTAATTGTTTAAGTTACCTAATAAAATTTTAAAGAAAACTGTTATTTCAGTCTTTTTTTCGAACTTTAATGTTAGTGGTTCAAATGTCAAAAATCCCTTTATTAGGAAAATGGCAAATTTCTTTACTAATGCAAAGGTGACTTGGTTTATCGTTACTGTGACAAACGAAAACACTTTATTTGATGAATCCTTAAAGAAATTTTTAATTAATATCAATCAGGAGAAAAGTTATTGCAAAAATATATGTTGATCCCTAGACACTTTTGATGTGTGTAGCTTGTAGATATTGGACATTAAGCTGATTGGATTGTAATTATTTAAATCATTACCGTCACCTTTTCTGTAGAATTGCATAAGTACATGAAGTCTAAAATACGACCTCATTTCTCGGTCCTTAGGAACACTTTGTATAATGAATGCGGCGAACTAAGGACTCGTTTACCGCTATTGAAACATTCGTATTACAAAAAGGTCGTATAATTTTTACTGTCATATATACTTAATTTCGTCGTAAATTCGTCTCATATTTCTTGATGACGTCATAAAAGCATATTATACCATGGTCCCTAATGGGCCATTATTTTCTAGACACACCTTTGATTGCCGTTTTTCTACCCACGCGATAGAGAGATTTATTAGTCTGAATATCGAGAATATTTGATATGTCTGTTCTATCGGTTAACGGTTTTATCTACGAGAGAAAGGTAATATAGTTATTCAATTTGGCTAATTTATGTATGTGTAATAATTTCAAAATTATCTTTAAAGTAATATATCATTTTCTTATTACGCTCCAACACAAAATGTGAGGGTTGTTATAAGTTTGAAGTGATTTATGTAAATATGTTACCGGCAATCTGTATAATACGGTATTCTATATAATACCTAGGCAATTAATATTCATAATATTTCATACATTACCTTAAGTTTTAGTTGTTCTATACATTACCTAGGTAGTAGGTATTATATAGAATACCTGATTTATATAGATTGCCGGTAACATATACATGCATCTATCATAACTGCCGAATGGATGATAATTAATGATTGTTTTGTGAAAAACAGACTTAATCGACTGTTCTAACCATGGAAAGTCTGCCATGAGTGTGTTATATTTTTTTTTGTTAAATACATAAGTATTAAACAAAAAAAAAATATAACACACTCTTAGTCGCCCAGTGCGGAGCCGCGGCTATTATAATATTATATTAAAGATAACGATTCACCATTGCACGTTAATATGAATGGAGGCTTTTTTTTTTTGAAGAAAATACTCAAAGTATTCCCTTCACGTATTAATATTAGAAGATACACTTACTGTATGTAGGTCGGGTTCCATGTGCTAGAAATGTGAAATGAGGACAGGTTCTTTTCATAACATAACTAAGTGCTTCCTAAAAACCTTCGAAGGGTTTTAGTGCCTGAAAGTATTTAATGTGTGACATGTGTTTAAGTATTATAATATGTTAAAACGCGCAAAGAGAAGAGATGAGAAAGTCATATACTCTGTACTAGGTAGTAGACTTAAGACTTCAAAATTAATATTTTAAACATTTCTTTTTCTTCCGATTTTGTGTTCCCTACTAAGTGTGCGAGACTTTTCTTAATTACTCGTTATATCATCAGCTATCTGCCAGTGGAAGTCTCGTCAAAATTGGTCCAGTTGTCCCAGAAATTAGAACTCCGGAACACAGACATATATTTTAAAAATAGATACTTACAAAATACATTGTGTGAAAAACTGTTTATTTGAAATTGCAAAGAGACAAATTTTATTTATTTGCCATTTAAGTTTAACAGTAGAATGTATCTTAGGCATACCTAATGTCCATCGAACCGCAAGGCGGCCTACACTACGTTTGCTTAATCGCGGTGTTCACTCCTCTGTCACATTTCGGCTCCATCTACCATTTAATATGTCCATTACTGAATCAGTTACATGTTATCAAGATGTAGAACGCTTTCCACGAATGTCGTTCACGATGTATCGCACACCGATTCCGTTTACACTTGATTCAATCGACCATCTCCTGAAATATCACTTCTTCGGGCTATCGTTTCACGCTTCAATACGTATGGATGAGGCTAGATGTGTTACGGTTTACAAAATACCCTTTTCATATTTTGTATGATGTACATGCCTGTGTTTAGTGACAAAGTAAGAGAGATATATTATGCCTACCAAAATGACTCTACTCTGCCTGAAGAGAAGCATAGCATGAGGAGAATTCAAGACACCTTCCTCCGTAAGGGTCACCATCCTCATTGTGAGTACAGACAATGTATCATGGCTACTTAGTAAAATGCTTCTGAATAGTTGAACGACCAAAAATGATCTTAAACTTGTCCTGTAACGGAATAGATGAACGTGTTCCGTATAACACAAATATTAGGATGAATTTTTATAATTCACTTGTAAAAGGCGCTTTCCGCACGAATAAAAGTTGAATTTAACTTTGTTATTTTTGGGACCCAACGTTCACCTTCAGTGTTTTTTCAGAGAACTCGATCCTCGACTAACGTAAAATAAATAGTAAAAAGCTGGTACATTTATTGGAGACTGTTTTACATTAAAACTTTATGTAACAGGCCGGCTCGTGTACAAAAAGGATTTTTATGTATTCAATCATATTGAACTGAAGTTAGCATTATTTAGAAATAAAAGCGTTCGAAAGAGATTCAAGGTAATATTGGTGCTTTTTGATGTAAGAATTTAGCATTTTGTTCTGAATCGTAACTTATTATTAGTCTTGTTACTAACTTTGCAACCCATGTCATACATATTCATCAGAATTACTTTCCTATATATTTGATAGTTGAAATATATATATATATATATATATATATATATATATATATATATATATATATATATATATATATATATATATATATATATATATATTTAACTTTCACGTATTCCATAAATATTAACATAACGACAGCAAAATTAATATTCACTGTGATGTATTCCATTAAAACATTAATATTTTTTCTGCTTGTTACTTACGGGCGTGTGTGACTGGGTGGGTGTGTATATATAAAATTGATCATGTAATTATTATGGTAATGTTCATTTTGTCCAGCTATTTTCTAAATGCTCGATATGTGGAAGCAGTGTCATGAAAATAAAGAAATTAACTTGGTTCTATTTATCTAATGTAATTTTAATTCAATTAACTAATTTATGAATTATTATTTTCTTTATATCGACTTCGTGTATATGATACCGATATTAAAAGTGATAATTAACACATTTTCCAGAACATAATACTTCTAAAATACTTTTAGTCCAGGTAATAAAGATATTGCCCTTCCAGAAATTAAGGGAAAACTGGATTTTTTGATGAACCTTCTTTTGGTGGCTCTAAATAAATAAAATGGGGTTTTGTTTAGACAACATTTGTATCGTAGCTACTACCCAGTGCAAGTATGGCTTGGCAATGAGCCTAACACTCTAGACTGGGGACGGAAAATATAGCAGGATAAAATATTGGAGTCAGTGAAGACTCCTACCTGCTCCTGATATTCTATTAAACACATTTCTTTGGTAGCTTCTTCTAAAGGATATAACTTGAATTGCGGTTGCAGGACAGTTGAATTATTCTGTTCACCAGTTTGTGGTAATTGTCATGATATAATCGCGAAAAACCGTTGCGACCTTTGACCCTGAATAACTTATTTAGCGACACATGGATCAATTGGGTGTTTTGGGGTTTTGTTTAGAACCACAAAAAGAAGGTTCATCCAAAAATCCAGCTTTCGCTTAATTTTGCCGAAGTTTGGTCTTTTTTTGGTCTTAATCCCTGGACTATTATTTGATTATAACTCTTAAAAAAGACAATAATGTTCGTACGATGTTCATAATTATAATTAGAATAAATCCTAGTTAATAAATAAAAATTAGTTCCGGTACCATTTAAAGATTGTTTCCAAAATTTCAGCGATTTCAAACTGATTTTAGGTACCTAACACACATTATAATACTATTACTATAATAATAATATAATTAGGTATAGACAAGAATTGTCACACAGTTATTTGAGCTAGCAAATTGGAGGTCAGGTTAATTTATATTTAGTGTTTCTCTGCAATTCTGGGCAAGGAGCTTTCGTTTGATATTTTTTGAACTCTGTTTAATTTTTTTCTTAAAAATGTTATATGCATCATCCTCCTAGCCATTATTCCCAAGTTTATTTGGGGTCGGCTACTAGTTCAACCGGTTTTACCTGAATTTCAGTTTTTCCACGGAGCGACTGGCATCGGACCTCCGCAACCCTAAGGGAGAACTGAAATTCGAAGATTGAATTGAAACGATTGCCATAGATGTTCATGACAACCGGGACCGACGGCTTTACGTGCGCTCCGAGGCACGGGCGTGAATCAAAGCCAAACTTCCAAACTCCGGGCAGCTATTTAGGAATTTCCTAAGAAAATCCCAAAAACACTTTTTGGCCCGACCTCTTTGCCGACATCCAGTCGCATCTTTTGGCCTCTTGATTAGCAGTCGCATACGCTAACCACTCGACCAACGAGGCAGTTCAATGCATAATGTCTTATTTCCTATTTTTTTTCTATTATCTAATAAAAAAAATAAAGATTTTTTCGTCCTTAAGTATCAAACACGTAAAAGCCCTTGTCCAAATCGGTCGAAACGTTAGCAAGTGAAGCCCCTAAACAATTGTTTACCACATTTAGCCTCGTCACTTTACCTCCAGTAGCAGTTTTTTGATTACGAACAGATAAGTAAAAGCATGTGAAATAAAAGTCTTCATTTCAATAGGTGGAAAAAAGCTTTTTGCCAGAACTGAAATTCAACGGAAGCGGAACAAATGATCCTTTTACAATCTGGAAATGTCTGAACTAAACTGAAAACTGTGTAGCTTAAGAACTTTGTGTGCGAGTACATTTTTTTATATATTTAAGCCCACGAAAATGACTTTACTGTCTGCCTGATGGAAAGCATGAATAGAATTCAAGGGTGGGGGAGGTTTCACTATCGTAATTGTGAGTACAGACAATGCAGTATGATGACCGACACTATGACAGTTTATTGACATGCTTCTGCGTCACACTGGTTTTACACTCATCAACGAAATACGACACGAATGCTGTTATCATTAGGCTGATCTTCTGTGTAAGGGTAGTACCGCTCCGGTCGGGCCGGCCCATTCATGCTGAGATCAGCGTGACTCTACTACCTACCTATTACTATCTATTGCCAAGTAGCAGGCACTAAATTTTATTTATTTATTATCCTATCAATATGCACGTAATAAAAATAGTTATGGGTACTTTGTAATTTTATTCCCGTTTGTTTTGTTGAAAGAGTCTGAAAGATTTCTTCACCATTTTGAAATGAAACCTTGTCAATACGAACGGTATAGTCGTCAAGCCTATCTAAACTTTCCCCGTTTATGTATTTTGCACCTCGGGCTATTTGCGCGCTTTCTACTATCAACCATTTCTAAGTATATTTTGTAGCTTACGGATTAATGCTTAAGAAATTGTTTAAAGTCTTTGTTTCGGAGTTTAGGTGTTTTTTTATGTACAGTAAAAACTCCTTATTCGCGCTTCCGCCATTCACGTTTTCACTGTTCAGACTCACTCAAGACTTTATTTGCGGATCTAGTTCAAATTAATATGCAAACATTGCTGGAATTGCCAATAGAATAGAACGCAATAGGTTTGAGCACATAGAATCTAGAGACATTCAGGAATTACTTGAATCACCAGATCACAGATCATAGAAACACCAGATAAAGATTTGACTGATACTGATATAGTATATATTATGTATGTATGTATTCATAAAACCGTAGTATAAGCTCTGCTTAGTTTGGAACTAAATGACGTTTTCTGTAAGATGTCCGAAATATTATTATACAAGAGAATCAATTCAGAAATGAATATATCTTAATAAAATATAAAGATACTTGCTTTCGCCCGTGGCTCCGCCCGTGTGGTTGTCGGTTATCGCGGTAAAAAGTAAAGCCTATGTCCTTTCCCAAGTTCAGTTCTATCTTCATACCAAATTTCATCAAAATCGGTTCAGTGGTTTAGGCGTGAAAGCGTAACAGACAGACAGACAGACAGAGTTACTTTCGCATTTATAATATTAGTAGGGATTAATGCTTTTCCCATTATACGTCACAGGTGAAGTAGTAATATTCTATTAACTTTTGGTATATATCCGTAATTAACATAGTTCTAAGTTTGTATTATTTGATTAGAATATTTGCGATACTAAGTGTTGTGATTGTGCTGACGTTATATCAGACTCAGATTTTCGAAATAAAACTGGCTTGCCAGTGTTTTTTAATACGTCAAGCACAGAGGTTACATAAGATGTTATGAAAGTACTAGCTGTGCCCTCGACTCCGCACGCGTCCTAGGGGTATGAAAAATAGATGTTGTCCGATTCTCAGACCTACCCAATATGCATACAAAATTTCATGAGAATCGGTCAAGCCGTTTCGGAGAACTACAAACACCGCGACAGTACAATTTTATATGTAAGATTGTTAATAATAAATATAAAGTCAAATAAACCCACGCTTTCCTACGAGTATTTATCAAGTATTTTTGGAGAGTATTGTTCTTAAATATAAAAAAACATAAGTTTTGAAGAGAAAATGAAGGTAAACGAATTCTGTTTTACTGCTTTCTTTTACAATATATACATAATAAGGGATTCATTTATCAACTTTGATTTCGAAATTCAATTTTAGATTTAATTATATCAAGTATGAATTTAACTATATCATTATATTTCATTATTTTAAGTAAATAATATGAAACTACTATGAAATTATATTCTAGCTAAATTTAATTCGTAAATTGTATTCGGCCAAAGGCCATCGTGTGTACGCTTCAGTAGGCACAAGACTAAAAAAGGTTCAAATATGGGGAAAAAAATATAAAAGAGGAGCAAACGTTTAATTTTCCTCCAAGCCATCCCACAATACGACCCGTATTGTGGGACCGCCAATTTTAGCAGACCGTATTACAGTTTCATTTTGTTCGCTATGAAGATAGGTTACTCGTATATTTGTATTACATCAAATACTTTTAATAATTACTACTCTATACTTCCGTGTCTACGTTCTACTGTCCGTGTGGTGACGGATTAAGAATACAGTGTCACCACCCCTATTCATCCCGCGGGTGTCGTAAAAGGCGACTAAGGGATAAACTACGCAAGATAACATCAATGCAAAGAGAAGGAAAACTTGAAACCAACCCTATACCAACCCGTCTGGCCAGCGTGGTATAGTAGGCCAAACCCTCCTTTCTAAGGAGAGGCCTATGTCCAGCAGTGGACTGTTAAAGGCTGTTGATGATGATATACTTGCGTTAATAGCAAAAGTATAGTGCTGAAACAAAATGGCCGTCCAGAGAGAGAAAATTGCGACTTTCCCTCGTTTTTCATGCCATAAAAAGAACTTTAGCCAAGTTTTACTAATTGACTTTGAAATAATTAAAACATTTTCTCTTTAGTAAACGTCATTTCCTTGTGAATGTTACTTTTATTTTATTCTCTTAGGACAAGTGATATAGGTATATATATGACTTATGTAGTTAGTATAAGTAGACGTTTTAAATACATACACGAAATCGTGATAAGATATAAATATGTATAGATTAGTCTCATAATAACAGTTGGTTTATGATAAACTTATTGCATGCCACTTATATGCGTCATGCTACTTCATAGCACTGTACGAGTTTCACACTGCGGAACTGTCTCAGTATTGATTACCGCATGACAATCATGTACTTTTCCCCAAATATTTTGTGTTTATTCAAAGGAAATACTTAGTCGTTTGATGAGAAACAGTTTGATAGCGAATAGGTCACATTCGATGGCATTGCATTTTAATATTTATTACACTTGAGTTAAACGAAACGCGTTCGCTACGCTTACACAAACATTTAACTTACGACATTCAACTTACATGAACGATTTGATTCTATTAGAGATTGCTGCTGATAAAGAAGCGACATGTTAGAGCGCTGTATTTTTATTAAATACGGGAGAGTCTGTATATTTTTTATTGATAAATTGATTACTCTGCCTAATGGAAAGCATAAGCAGAATCAAAGAGTAATGGTCGCCAAACACATTGCGAATAATTCTGCATCATGGGGCCTCCTGTCTCGCACTGACCATTGAAACACGACATCGCGCCTATATTAAATTGAAAATATGTTGAATTTATTGTTGTTCTGATGAGTTGCAGTAGGTTCCCCATCATCATCATCATCAACAGCCTTTAACAGTCCACTGCTGGACATAGGCCTCTCCATAGAAAGGAGGTATTGGCCTACAGTAGGTTCTCTAAAGCGTCTAAACTACTTAATCGATTTTAATAATTGAAGTGTCAATAAATTCGTAATAATGACCCGGATCACACAGGCTTAGCGTCATCGGATTATAGTTTTTTATTCTTTTTGTTGTATATAATGCGATTCCTTATTTTTTTCGTCGTTTGAACTCTACTCATACGAGACGCTTTTCTTTTTGTTCTCAGGATTTTTATATTAATAGTTCTCTCGAAAATTTAGGTTTTATTTTCTTTACTTTCGGTAACTAAGTAGGGTCGAGTCTCAAATACCTTAATTATACTCGAAGGCGCTTTCACGAAACTACTCCTGAATCAAGTGTCCAAAACTACCGTTAAACGAAAGTATGTGGATATCAGGATTAGTTTAACGTAACTATTTTAGCGCAAGATTAGATGCCATTGACTAAGTTTCATTTCGGGGATTCTGTAATAGAAATTGAGAAGGTACACATACGAGGGGAGGTCTAAAAGTTTACAACATTGTAATGATTAAATGAGGATAGAAATATTTTAGTACTGTCGTATATGTGTGCTCATTATTACTTTAAATGTCAAATAACAACATCATACCTTCATTTGTTTACGAGTTATCGCCCAACTAAAAACTAATTCGGGAAGTTAATTGCAATTTTATAGCAAATTGAATTTCGTACTGTGATAAAATTACAGAAATAAAAAAGAAACGGGTGTCAGCATCAGTTGGGGTATCAGATGCAACCTAATTTTAATTTTGCTAATCCTTCTCTCTCTCGATTACAAAGAACAAGGCCACAATCACCGGAAGGAAATATACGCAACAATATTATAAAAGTTAAAAAAAGCTATCAAGGAAAAACGACGAGGAAAAATTTCTAAACGTGTGATGCTTTTACAAGATAACGCTTTACACTAACAAAGTTGCAATGGCTGCCTTACACAAGTGTGGTATCGAGCCTCTTGTACAATTCCATGCAGGCCAGATCTAGCCCCCAGCGTTTTAATACTTATTCACTTTCTTAATTTAAAAAAAGAGTTAAAGGGAAGAAATTTTTCGAATGATTACTAAGTGAAGGAGGCAAGTTTAGCACATTTTGAGAGCAAAGAAGAAAAGGACATTGGTTTATGGGTCAGAAAATGAATACGTACCAACGAGAAAAAAGTATTGAGCTCAAGGGGTTGTCAAATATTGAAAAAGAAAAATGTTTTAGTAATTTTATTTATTTGACAACCCTTCCACACCGCGTACCTCTCGACCTACCCTTGTAAGTACAATACGACAAGATTTTATTGATATGTTGCCTGCGCCTTGCCTCTATTTCATTGTTTATTTTGTTTTTCTAAAATGAAAATAACCTAAGTTATTCCTTATTACGATCATGTTTAGTGTTAATACGTGGGGTTTAAGGCAGGTCTGTATATATTAGCAGTAGTACTCACTGTTCAGGCCATTCTACTCGTCGTAAACCTAATGCAAAATATGTGTACGGCCTTAATGATACAAGGATTTGCCATTTTGGTCTTCAGTTTTGCTAAAAACGAACTTTTGACGTTATAACTGAAGGTTTTGAGATGGTTGGACTTTAACAATTTAATTCATCTATACTAATATAATAGAGGTGTAATGTAGAGTGCAATCAGTAAAAATGTTATATTTTTCATATTGTCTTTGTTAAAATACACTGCCACTACTAATATTTAATTTATGTATCAATTCAAATAGTATTGTTAGCGATATATGCCTATTGATATATTAACATTTCTATTAATACACATCACAAGCTAAAACATCTTAAGAATGTCCATTTTATAAAGTTTGTTGGGAATCCTGTACCACAGAAAAAATAACAAACAGCGCAGCAGATGGCAGACAAGAAGTGGCTGCCATCTGGTATCACACTGTCATGTATCTTAAATGCTTAACGTTATAAAGTACGCGATATATATATAAATATAGTCCGAATGAAAGAAAAAAACAGTTTTCGAAGTACTATACAAATGAGAACCGTTTTTATTTATTTGTAACAGTAATTTAGTATCAAGAAATTGTGTCCTTGCATCTATGATCAATAATGCGAACAAAATAATAACAAAAGGAGGCACCCATTAATAATGTGTACCATTTGGATAGGAGAGGGTCGAGCCAAATCTTATTTAATCGTACATGTGGATAGTTGTGGTCTCGCACAATATAACAACGTTTTTTTTGACAAAGAGCAAAAGTCTAATTGTTTACTCGATTAGGGGGTTGGGGGAGAGGGTTGTGCCAAATTTCACCAAGGACGGGGATTCGGTTAATGGATGCTCTCCAACCCGCTTGAAAGTAAAAATGAACAGGGAACTGAAATATAATGAACGCTTTTCCATGAGTCGCAAGCAAAACATAGCTATTCCAAGATTCACAAAATGTAATTATCTCAGATGAGATGTGACACGTACGTTTTCAATTGAAACAAAAGTCGATTTTATTTTTAAATGAACAACACCGAGTTTCGTAGGCGGTAGATCTAGATACTTCCGAAGTATTTATTTAGTCAAAAGATGCACGCATTGTGTGTGGGATGAAAAAACTTGTTTGTATACTTTATCAACGAGTTTCGGTTGAATATAATTAAAACTACACCCATTATGTTGACAGCAATATTTTGACAAAAATATTGACTCCTATACTGATTGACTGTACACTTATTGTCTCTGATAATTATAATCAGAATACAAAGAAAAACAAAGATCGAATGACTATAATAATTTTCAAGGCTCCTGTGAGTGGGCGAATCGGTGCAAGAAGGACTCGGTAACACTTACCAGACCGCCATTGTACTGAAAAGTCCTAGTTAAAAGCAGCCGCAACCGGCGTGCGTATATGTAAGGCGTTGATGAATTGAAAGGAGGCGAGAACTCTAACTCAGGATCGTGAAAAAAGTTATTCATTGCGAATATATGGTTTTTTTGCGATTTTAACATTCTGGCATATAAAAACTTTTTTTTTTGGTTTTACAATGGACGTATTAGATGAATGTTTGAGGCGACGACATATGTAATTAAAAAGACGTAGCACCTGATTGAATGGCCTATTGAATGCGGCTCACCTATCTAGTCGTAGGTGTGCCTGTGGAATTCAGATTGCTACCGATTGCTATTAATTATAATTAAGTGGGCTTTAATTGTCATTTGATAGCATAGATATAGGTCTTATAGATATATATAGTATATATAGTTCCCTTAGATAGGTCTGGCCGGGGCTACTGAGATATGTTCATGTACATAATGTAAGTGATTATTTCACCTCTTAATTGCGACGTTTTATGGTTTTATGGTCTTATGGTTATTTTCACTAACGTCTCCTTAATTTAAGGGGCTAATTAGAGAGTGTTAGGTAACACTATTGAATTTTTCAATTTCAACAAACTTTAGGGGAAATATGATTGCTTAGATGTTTCATCAACTGTACTTATCTGTAAGGAATTATTGTAAGAAATTTAGAAGCTATTATTATATAGATCACACGTTCCATATTATCAGATCTGAGATCTAAGATTTACATTTGAAAAGCTCGACGAAAGTCACTTTGTAAACTCTAATCCCTAATCTCTAAGTCGCTGAGTGAAAAGCTTTCACTTTAATGTTTATCTTCAATTATGTCTGTACCTTCATTTTTTTATACCTAATTTAATTATTATCAAGTTAGGTACCTTTACTTGATTATATTTAACTACGTAAGTATTTGTTACTATTTCTGTTCATCTATTTGTATAAAGTAAATTATTATCTTATTAGGGAAATGGATACTTAAAAACACCCACGTACAATAAGAGCAGATTTTTTAGCTGAAATCAAAATAGCAATTTGAAAGAGGTAGTGCTACATTGATTTCAGCACGAATGAGCCGTCTCGACTGGGGTGGTACTACCCTCACACATAAGATTAACCTCAAGTGACAATATTCATGCTATCTTGGTTCGTTGGTCGCTCAGCATCTCACTAGGCCGATATAGTGTGGGTCACCATGCTGCGTTGTCTGCATTCAAAGTGACGATGGTGATCAAGATCGTGGACTACCCTCATGTTTTCCATCAGGTAGAGTAGTCACTTTGATTGGCTTGTATAAAATAGCAATATTATCATATAAAATTTAACACCCTCATTCCATACTGAATTGAGGTTTTTGATCCGCATATGTATGTGATCAAATCATACGAAAACCCTCAAAACCCGAACCTCGCTTGATATTATTCCATAACTCATATATCACATTTAGGTGCCACGACCTTTTATCGCCTTTTGTTTCTCTGTGTACCGAACTCTCATTCCCGGCGACCTCAAAATTGTATCTGTGATTTGCAAATAATAAGATTGTGTAATCTGTTTTCTATAAAAGCTTTTGTATTCCTGATGTTGTTGCCGTTATAAGAGATTTTTCAATCGATCAATCGTTTATTTGCGGCAACATTGTTATTTACAGGTACAGGTCTTATGCATGCACATGTTAAAGGTACACTACGTCCTATCACATAATGTGGTGTACAAAATTTTTTCAAACCATTTTAAATATTTAAAATAATTAATATTAAATATTAAGAAATTACAACAAATGTTAAAAATTAAAGTTAGAAAAAGTACAAATAATGAAAGAAAAATATATGAAACATAAATATCACAAATTGTTGGGATAACTTAAGTCAAAATGTGACTAAGTTGTGTTACGGCAAATATTATTGTACAAAATCAAAAAGTTGTAGGCGATAAAATTCATTAGATTGCATGTAGGTAGGGTCATGTGAAAAATAGATTCGTACAAACTTATGAATCGTTGAGGGATGTGAGGAGTATGTCGTATACTCCAACCAGGCGAGATCATCGTCGGTATGTGTTGGGCAGTTGTATATATGCTAACCGGCGCGAGAACTTTTATACCGCGATGCAAGATTAGTGGTTACTTCGCGGTACAGGGTATCTTAGATAGATATATATTTTTCTGTTGAGCTGTATGTGGAATTCGCCGCAAATTATTTAACAATTAAGACATTGAAAAGTAATTCTACCTCTATATAAAATGAATACTCAATTAAAGTCCTATTCAATGAAATAAAATCAATTTACTCACAGTCGAAGAAGTCACCTTGTATATGGTTAACTTCTGAACATCAAGAATGTAAGTAATCAAAGTTAAAGTGAAGCTTTAACCTTTAATCTCCAACTTACCCATCCTTCTAACGTAGAGGTCACTTTGAACTTAAATTAACTGAGGGCCAGCCCGAGACAGTAATGGTTTAGTACAACAGTGGTTAGCGAAAAGCTCCAACACATATCATAATTTAGCTGTAGAAAACACACAACAACCGTGTCGCAACACAAAATCAACCCATTGTTTAGTTTTACTAAAATCTCATAAATTATCTTCCTTTGAGTTTCTAGAGAGTTTCTAGTGACATCTGACACACAACATCATCTAGTCCTAAGATAAGCAGAGCTTGTGTTATGGGTACTAGACAACTGATATAAATACATAAACATACTTTTTTTTGTAAATACATACATCTTATACATAGAAAACACCCAGACTCCGAAACAAATATTTGTGAATCACACAAATAATATTTGGTCCGACCCGGGAATCGAACCCGAGCCCTCTTGATTTGCAGCCGCATACGCTAATCACTAGACCAACGAGGCAGTCGTGCAGATGTGCAGAGCTAATCATCAAACAAATTAAGATTTATTAAAACGTTTATTAATTGAATTAATTTAAACTATAAATGCAGTTTGCAATTAATTTTGAGTTTAGCTATAATAATTGTTCAGTTAGATTGAACTTTATCTATCGCAAAAATGAATTAAATTGAGAAAATTTTGTTTTCAACCATTTATAGAGAATGCTTCAAATATGAAATAAATTATCAATCCCGTCCCTGTCGTATACAATGACACACATAATTAAATAGGTACATGCATAGGAATAAATGTACATACATCTAGATTGTATAAACATATCTATTAAGTTGATTAATTCTAAAATAAATTCATTTCTTTTTCTATTTGCTAATGAACCATTTATTGTAATTACGAAAATCACGATTAACAAACCCGCACTGAAAGTCGTTCCTTAGCAAATAAATTTAATCAATTTATATACCTAACTAATTCACGGGTTTATCCAATGGGAGTTCCCGAGGGAAATTGAGGAACATTTGCCTCGGATTCTTGTTGATTTGAAAACCTCTGAAGTACTGTTTTTCGCATATCATTATTTGTATCTTTTTAAATTATTGCGAAGTGTTTTGAATTTGCTTTAAGACAATATCAAGTGTGTGAATGCTTAAAATATTATTAGAATCAATCCTTATTACGATTTAATTATGTATTATTATTATGCTGTAAAGAGCAAAACAAGTCCTTGTTTGTTTTCAATATTCACCCGGGGCTATTAGTAAAACCGTGTTTTCATTTCAATTACCCTGAATGCTTAGCATAACAAACAACTCAACCATAATATTTATGAGAATATTATATTGTTAAATTTATTCTCCAGGCCCTGACTGAAATAAGATCAATAACATAAATCTATATTAGATACAAATATTCTGTGGTCCAAAAAAGTGTGTCATCTACGTCCAGACATATTTCTTTTCTAGATAAAAGTAACATATAATCTTCTCGTTATATGTAATCTGCTCGAATCTGTCTTGGATGGTTTCCCTCGAGAAAATGAACAGTACATTTTTACCTGAAAACCCTATCCTAAACAGAGCTTATTTTGTTATTATTTATTGATATCCCTGCTTGAATTATGTTAGTGTGACAGCCTTTGAAAGTGCTAGGGACAATGTGATTCGGGACGAATGATTTATAGTCTTTTATTGTTCCACAGGTCTGCTATCGACAACGTTAAAAAAGCCAAAGTCGCCATCAAGAAAATATCGCCGTTCGAACACCAGACCTACTGCCAGCGGACTCTACGAGAAATCAAAATCTTAACACGGTTTAAGCATGAAAATGTACGTCTTTAATTAGTACTTAACACGTTAAATAAGGTAATATTTTTTTTTAAAATAAGGTCATCTTTTCCAGATAATTGACATTCGAGATATTTTAAGAGCGGACTCCATTGATCAAATGAAAGATGTTTACATTGTACAATGTTTAATGGAAACCGACCTTTACAAATTACTAAAAACACAGGTAAATTACCTTTACAATTATTATTGTTTAGTAAAATAACGGAATCTATAAAGTTCCTTGTAATACAGTAAAATTCATTTTAAATTTTTTATAATGAAATGTTTAACTTCTAAGTTCATTCTTAATACTTAGAATTAAATTTTGTTCCAGAAATTAAGTAACGATCACATCTGTTACTTCCTTTACCAAATTCTGCGGGGACTGAAGTACATCCACTCGGCTAATGTACTCCACAGAGACCTGAAGCCGTCAAACTTACTACTCAACACTACGTGTGATTTAAAGGTATGGTAAAAATTCGCTCGAATGTTCGAAAAATGATACAAGTAGTTTTCTCGTATATTATGTGTAAACTGTTGTCTACATCTTAATTATATAAAATTTTCGTGTCACAATGTTAGTTACCATACTCCGAAACGGCTTGTCCGATTTTTATGAAATTTTAAATGCATAATCAGTAGGTCTGAGAATCGGCTAAAACTATTTTTCATACCCCTACCCATACCCCTAGGATGCAAGCGGAGCCGCGGGCATCAGCTAGTTTCTATATATATATATATAATAGCTGATGATGTCTGATCTAAATATTGACAACCATTTTGTAAGAGAAACGAAAAATGCAGGTTATTTTTGAGGTTTATAAAGTCTTTGAAAAAAGTCATAATCATGCGTCTAGAACTTTGAAGAATCTTTTCAAATGAACAAGCTTTTGTATGTAAAGAGTCTCAAAGATTCACAATTCGTCATATTCATATGTACATTATTTTGCCATTAAAATATTGGTTTGATTTAAAAAAATTATATCCTGAAGCAAGTCTTATTTGTATGGAATAGAAATATACTATATACAATAATTTCAATAAGTATTTTTAAAATTAAAAAAAATATAAAGCAAAAAATACTATGGATATTGTAGAATCATTTTTCATTTGTACCTTTTATCTACGATATCGAATCGAAACTTTCCATTTTCAATATTTAAACCTATTTGAAAAAAAAAGGCGGCCAAGTGCGAGTCGGACTCGCTCATGAAGGGTTCCGTATCAGTAAGTAAAATCATATAAAAGTTCTTGTAGTTCGTTGTAACTTTCATCGATGTTTTTATACTAGTGTATTGATTGGATGAAAGGTAAATTGCGTGTTACGATTTATGACGTATTAAAAAAAAACTACTCGCTAGATCTCGTTCAAACCAATTTTCGTTGGTAGTTTGCAAGGTAGTGTACAACATATATTTTTTTTAGTTTTATCACTCTTTTATTTTAGAAGTTAGAGGGGGGGGGGGGGGACACACATTTTTCCACTTTGGAAGTGTCTCTCGCGCAAACTATTCAGTTTAGAAAAAAATGATATAAGAAACCTCAATATAATTTTTGAACACCTATCCATAGATAGGTTTGATGAAAAAAAATTTTTTGAGTTTCAGTTCCAAGTATGGGGACCCCCAAAATGTATTGTTTTTTTTCTATTTCTATGTAAAAATCTTAATGCGGTTCACAGAATACATCGACTGATTAAATTTCAACAATATAGCTCTTATAGTTTCGGAAATAATTGGCTGTGACATACGGACGGACAGACAGACAGACAGACAGACTTGACGAATCTATAAGGGTTCCGTTTTTTGCCATTTGGCTACGGAACCCTAAAAATTGCGAATCCTTATAGTGATTGTTGTGTAGCCGAATATATGTACATATATACCAGCAATGTGTACACATAGAATTAGAATCAAAATACAAAAATAAACCAAATAAATCTTAGTTTGTACATTTCATCGATACCGCATAAAGTCATAAACTTAAAACAAAGCCACACCTCGTGTGAGCCACATTATTGTCACTAGTACATTCACGTTCAAACGGCATTGCAAAACCACATCTCATCCACAAAATTGTGGTCGCTATACATGACTATAGCTGTAAACAGTCTTAAGTTTAACTAGAGGCACTTGTTATATGAACGGCGTAAACTTTAATTAAAAGTCTAAAGAAATAAATAAATTGAATTGTCTGTTTTAAATGAAGTACCTGAGCCACCTTTGCTACTATTCATTACAAAACACGCGTTTACTTTTCTTTTTAGCTGTAATATAGAATTCGTAAGCTATACTAAGAGTACTCACGTTTACCGAAACAAAACTAATCTAGATCTATTTCACCCCTGAAAACTCCCAAATACCAAATTTCAGCGAAATTGTTAGTGTCATTTCCGACATCATAAATATAATATATCCTTATTGATATTATAAATGCGAAAGTAACTCTGTGTGTCAGTCCTGCTTTCACGCTAAAACTACTGAACCGATTTAAATGAAATTTAGCACACAGATAGCCCAGAGCCTGAGTAAGGACATAGGCTACTTTTTAAGGCAATAGCTGAGCCGCTGGCGAAGGCTAGTAAATTTAAAAACATACAAGAATTACTCGTTTAAAGATTAGATTAGATACATACGAAAGCATATACGCTACTCAATTTAAAATTCTATTTAAAATTCAATTTGTAAAAGTTTTGTTTGTCTGTCTGTCCGGCTGTCTGCCCGTATGTCTGTCTATATGTTCCGGCTAAATTGATTGAACGACTGGACCTTTTTAGTCAGAATTTCACTAGCAGATAGCTGATGATATAAAGAGTAACTTAGCCTACTTATATTTTTAACTGACTTCAAAAAAAAGGAGGAGGTTCTCAATTCGTCCGAATCTATTTTTTTATGTATGTTTAGCGATAATTTCGTCGTTTATGAACCGATTTCAAAAAATCTTTTTGCATTGGAATGGGCGTAGCTTACACTTGGTCCCACCGTCACAATATCGGGATCTGATGATGGGATCCCAAGGAAATCGAGGGAACTCCTCAAATATCATAGGCACAATGTCGGTAGGGTACTCGGAATAGTTTTTCATTGAAGTCGGTTCCTTTTTGTTAAAATTATAGACAATTTTTTTAGCTCTTTGTTTTTAGTGTTATCCTGTATTATTGGTGTATATATACAACAATAATCGCGGGTAATACCGCGAGGTGAAGTTAGTATTACACATTTTGCCTTAAATTCGAAGAATACTGAACTTGCCTTTTCCAACTTCCAACAAATGTTTTGAAACTTTGGTCTTTCTTATTATACATTCGGGTTCAGAAGTTTATCTTAACAAAAACATTTTCTCCAGTCTACAAAATTTTCTTTTCTTAAGTGGGGATATTTAACATTCCTAAAACAACTGTTACAATTATATTGCTAATGTGGTTTCTGTTTTTGTAAACTATTTTGAAATAACACACCATTACGGTAGCCTAAAGTACACATATACTTTATAGAACTTTGTGAATATTACTCGTAATAATAACAGAAAAGTTTTAGGAGTGTTTTAAATCAACACACATTTTAAACATTAAATTAAAAAACATTGTTCTTCTTCTTGTTTGAGTTAGGCTCTCCATAAACTATAATGGGATTTAATGATTAGCCAGAAAAGATAGACAGACTAAAGAAATTCCAAATGGTGTTTATTGTGATGAACTGTAAAGGAAAACTATAAAGTTTGTTAAGTTAGTTCAGAAGTTATAGAGGCCTAACTTGGAAAATACGCTTGTTTGAAAAATTACACATAAAAATAACTAATAATTTTAACAAAAAGGAACCGACTTCAATGAAAAACTATTCCGAGTACCCAAATCGCGACATTGTGCCAGTGATATTTGAGGAGTTCCCACGATTTCCTTGGGATCCCATCATCAGATCCCGATATGGTGACGATGGGACCATCTGTAAGCTACGCCCATTCCAATGCAAAAAGAATTTTTGAAATCGGTTCATAAACGACGAAATTATCGCTGAACATACATAAAAAAAAAAAAAAAAGGATTTCGACGAATTGAGAACCTCCTCCTTTTTTTGAAGTCGGTTAAAAACAATTATAAATTGGACACGATTTTAAATCCACGTGCCATTATGGGTGACTACGGAACCCTATTCCATGCGTATATTGACACACACTTGGTTATACTTTCATATTCATTTAGAGAACAGCTGTTAATTTGAAATTACAAACAGACACTGAAACAAATAAAATATTTCTTTTTAATGATACGTGCTTTCATTTGACTTTGATTCCTTCATTGACTTTTTGACATTGACTTCATTTCATTCCTTTGACACGGTACTTGGTTTTTAACAGTACATTCAAATAATGGGCATTGAATTTTTTTTATGTAGGAAAGGTCTTATTTGATGGATGTTATATCTTCAATATGTAAAGTCCTTAAACTACAGGACATTAAGGTCAGTAATTGTATGATTAGGACTTTAGGCGGATCTCATTTTGTAAAACCCACTTTCAAGTGCCATTAAGGCTGGCATAGTAGTGAATGGTACACATTGTCCTCTGGAATGTTAACACCAAAACCAAACTCTATATAAAAGTCGTGAAATTTTGCATTTGCCTTTTTCACTTCTGTACTAAATACTAGCTTAGCTTGCGGGTTAATGGAGTTAATGTAGGTTTTGTTTCTTGTTTTGTTTCTTAATTAAGGAATTGCTTAGGAGCTTGCATTCTAAATAGTATTATAATTAATTTATTTTTATTTCTTTATTTACAACTTCATGGACTGTACATGGTGGACTCGATGCCCTAGCCATTTTCTACGAGTCAACTTTTTTGGGGTGTAGAAATTTAACAAGGTGGCTTGCATGTTTAACACAAGACGCAATTGACATAAACTACACAAAACTAATATAGCATAAATACATTATTTACTAGTTAACACTTAAAATAAGAACAAGCAAATTCAAGTTTACATAAAAAAAATGATAATATTGTTTTTACGAATAAAAAGGCGAATATTTAAAATCTTTGCTTAATCATCGGATTCGTTATTATTTTAAACGCTTGACGACATCGTAATGTTCCTTCGAAATTAGGGGAAAATGACATTTGATTATGTTCACGTGCTCATTTTCATGAAACGGTTACGTATTACGAGAAAAGTTTGTAGGTATTTGTTTTCGTAAAATTTTATTTAATATATGGAAAGGTTTTCCATCTTTATGGCATGCGATAGCAGCTGTAAGACTAATGGTCGTTTTTACCAACATCTCCTATATTTAAGGGGCCTCTTAGAGACAGGTAACTTTTAGTGATATTTTAGTTTTTAGCAACCTTTGCGGACACATAAGTACTTATATTTGTTTTAGAATTTAGGGGCTACCTATGTTATGGGGCTTCTAGGAAATGGTAGGAGATGGTTTAAGTATTCTTGGTGAAAACGGGCATAAGTATTGAATAGCAATTGTAAACCTGTGCATATCGAGGTAGAAGATTGCTGGATGCACACAAACCATGTCCGGAACATCATATATCTAAGTGTTGGGAATAGAACCCATACGCACAATTTCTAAAACTCGTAGTTTTCATTAACTTCTCCTGTTTTACCAACGAAGTCGTCTAACAAAAATAAAGTGCTCATTTCTTGGGCCTTAGAAATTAGGTATAGTTTTTTTATAGTGAAGGCTAATTGAATCGATGTTAAAATCGATTGACATGTCATATATTGTGTATATGGGCGGCGACAATCATCTACCATCAAGTGATACGTCTTCTCGTTTGCCCCCTATAATATAAAATAAAATATATATATATACACAGAAACATGTTTCAAGAGCTCATGTTTTATTCTCCAAATTATACTATATTCTATTCAAGTTATCATTTTATTCCGTCAGCATTCCACTGCTGAACATGGCGTCTCCCATTTCACACCACTAATTTTGGGATTCTCGAATCCTCCTGCTCATCTACCTAGGTCGTTATGAATTGTTTAAAAAGCTTTTTCTTTATTTTTATCCTACTTTATATATTAAATTCTTGTTTTATAGTATTATATATACTAGTTTTCATTATGTGATACCACAATAAAAGGCATTTATTTAATTGTTTGTACGGAATGTGTCAACGCCATAAATGAAATTAACTACTTAAGAAGGCACTATACTTTCAACGGGGGGTCCCTTTTGCTAACGAAGCCGTCCCTTGGATCCAATTAGGGTCAGTATTTCATGACCATGTGGACATACATAGGTATATAAATGTTTTGAATAATACGGGCGGACGGTTGCAATTCGTTTATACAGAATCTATTGGTCAAACGTAATCCTGACTACATAGGAATATCAGTTTCGCAAGTTATATTAGATTAAAGTACCTATTTGCGATTCTCGTAAGCTTTAGTTAATTTTGTGTTTCGAGGATTTCGATAATTTGGAGTTGTGACGCGTTATCTGTGTCTTTGTCAAAGAGTGAAAGCATCCAGTCGTACTGACTAACTCTGTCGAATGTCGGACGTTCGCCAGTCAAAGTTAGCATGCATTTTTGAGTACAGCATCAATTGACTAAGTTTCATTCCCTCTCCTGTTTCGGGGAATAAAGTTGGCACGAGTCCTACTAAAGCAAGTAAACACACGCTACCCTTGCTACACACTTCCGTCGCTCTTCACAAAGTTATTCAGGAAAATTTGTGAATAATGATAGTCTTAAAAGCAAAGCACCATAGTAGTGTTTTTGTTTATATTTCTCTTGTTATTATTTGGCTCACCTCATTTCTGTTTAACTTGTTACTCAAATAATTAATAATTTAAATTAAACCTGAGACTTGTAAAACCTAGGTAGTTGATGCGTATAAATGAAACTTGATTACTGTTGGAGTCCAGTTCCTTAATTGACGTGATATTTAATTGTTTGCTAACAGATTTGTGACTTCGGACTGGCGCGAGTAGCAGATCCCGACCATGACCACACAGGATTCCTCACGGAGTATGTCGCCACGCGTTGGTACCGAGCGCCTGAGATTATGCTGAATTCCAAGGTAATATATATAAATTATATTGATTATTTGCGATTTTTGCTACGTGTTTTGTCATTCAACTGCTTATAAGAGATAATCACATCAAAGTTAGTGGTATATCTAAGACAAATGCTGATGAATTTTGAAATTTACGTTGAATTAAATCAAACTTGTAATATATGATTTAATCTGTATTTATAATTATATAGTTGATAATATATCTATGTAATAAATTGAAAAGGAGCGTTCATGATCTGATTTGCGTATTCTTCCCCTGGATCTATATAATGAAACCCGGTGTTTTACTTTTCTCGATTCAAAATTACCTGAGAATGATTAATTTGAATTAAGGGATTCTAGTTACGATACGTATTGATTTCTCAACTATGTTGCTTAGGAACGATATAAACATACCTTGATTTAGTTTATCATTCTACTACCAGAATTTTAGAATATTTTCTACATGTGATAGTAAAAGTGCCAACAAAATGTTTCAATGTCATAAAGATGCAAATTTTAATAGAAGCGTGCTCGGCACAGATAAAGCTGCCTTTAAAACAACCATCACTCTCACTCACTTGATATATACATAACGTATACGTTGACAAAACACATGTCGACCTCAATGTGAACTAAATCAACCTTCGTAAAGCTTTTTCCCGTCAATATACTTTTACGGCTATGCAAACATCGTGTTTTCGAGACGAACGGAAATTAACGAGTTACGCATGTGGCTACACGAACACAGATACCAAAGTTATAGACATAAGTTTGGACGATATAATTTATGCTATGTTCGTCTGATGCATATTCAGTACCATTTCTGTTTTGCATGCGAATTGCCTGAAATGTCTAATTGAATATTCGGGTACAGTAGAATAAATATGTTATATAAATACGTGTACGTTCACTGGTGTTATGATATGTTTGTAGATGTAGATTGGCTACAGGGTAGGATAGTATGGACAGTTCAGTCTCAGCACATAAAACTGTGATTTTTCGAAAGAAGCAACTACTTCACTAGTAATTTAGTTTGGAAGTATATTATCACGAATATGACTGCACGGTTGGCCTAGTGGCTTAAGGCCCGCGACACCAAGCGTGAGAATTTGTGATTGAACACCCACATATATATTTTACATACACACAGACGCATCGCGCACTGTCGCATACATACCGTAGCAAGCAATCACCGACTTTCGGTTTTTTGCTTATGTTAAATATCCATCAACTGTTCGCCTTTGTAGAACGTATTTTAATGTGTTACAACGCACGCAATGTATCTTGCCATAACGTAAAGCCCGTAGGATTCATTCAGTACAGAAAGTCATAATACTTTCTGTATACCAATCGAATGGTCAAAGATTATAAAATAATTTTACACAGTAAAAAATAAATTCGCTCGCGTGCATTGTCTGTCAACTCAGATCCTTTTAAATACGCAAGGTATTTAAATACGGTTTTCATCATAATTAAGGTTACCTTTTAAAGAAGATTTATTAATGTTATTTTATTATTTTAAAGGAACACATAAATAAAGCCAATATTGACAAAAGTTTACGAGTTACTTAAATTAGGAATAACCTACAGTAATACTTTTATAATTATACTTTTTTAATATTTCTTTATTATTTTATTTGTGAATATTAATTTCAAAGTAATTTGGAACAATGTAATATTAATCCTTATCTTAATAAATACTGTAGACATTTAAAACAATTTTATTCTACATGAAATATGTAGAATAAAATTGTTTATTACACAATATTATTTAAATAAATATTTTATAATACGTCAGAGCGTTCATCCAGGTCGCACCCGTAATTGGCCGTAATCTTACACTAGTGACTCTCAGTGTAAGATTTTATTATGTCAATAATGTGTGTTTAACGATACGTGGTCTTATAGGTATTTAAAAAACATTTAAAATTTGTCAAATTATACCCTCCTTTAAAACCAATCTATCCATTACTGCAAACATCATGAAAATCGGTGCAGTAGTTTTTAAGTTACGTTATGTTTTGAGTTTAATAGACAGGTTGAAGAGGCAGACTGTGGACTGAGGACTGTGTTTTTTTTTTAATATATTTAATGCAAACGGCTCATTTACGCAATAATGTTACTAAAATAAATGTGAAAGTAACTCTGTCTGTCTGTTTGTCTGTTACCTTTTCACGCCTAAAACGCTGAACCGATTTTGATCAATTTCAGTATAGAGATATATGGGACCTCGAGAAAGGACATGGCTACTTTTTACCACGAAAATCGACACACTCGCGGGCGGAGCCATGGGCAAAAGCTAGTAAAACATAAATACGACTAGCGGTTTATACATACGTATAAAAGTGAAATACTAATCATCCAAGACCAAACCATTGAGTAGTATTACTTTCCATCATCAGCTGAACATCTTGAAAGATACGACTAAAGGTAACACACATATACGAAAGTAACTCTGTCTGTCTGTCTGTTACGCTTTCACGCCTAAACCACTGAACCGATTTTGATGAAATTTGGTATGAAGATAGAACTGAACTTGGGAAAGGACATAGGCTGCTTTTTATCGTGAAAATAAAGGTAGAAGGGTTTGAAATAGGGGACGAAAGTTTGTGTCGAAGTTCCTTATTATCAAATATAAAATCAGGTAAGATTGTTTAATGAGCCCTTACCATGTCGTGTGATATAAACGAATTCCACGCGGGCGAAGCCGCGGGCAGAAAGCTAGTTTATAATAAATAACAATAAATAAATATTTCAGACGAATGACACAGAATATCATCAACCAAATATTCGTGTGATCCGCAAATATTTATTTCGCAGTTTATAATACATAAACATACTTTTTTGTTATAAATACATACATATTATACATAGAAAACACCCAAACTCCGAAACAAATATTTGCAGATCATACAAACATTTGGTCCGACCCGGGAATCGAACCCTAGACCTCTTGGTTAGCAGTTGCATACGCTGACCACAAGACCAACAAGGCAGTATGATATATTACAATAATAAATAAACAACTATTTCGAACATCTTACACACGACATCATCCAGTCCCAAACTAAGCAGAGCTTATATTATTGATTCGACAACTGATATAAATACATAAACATACTTTTTTTATTGCTTACCTATAGAATACACCCAGACCCCGAAATAAATATTTGCGGATCACACAAATATTTGGTCCTACACGGGAATCGAACCTGAATCCTTACTCAAGCAAAGTAGTCGCATGCGCTACTACTGCCCTCATCATTATGAAATGATGGCTACCAGATATTGCGTCTGGAATAGCATTACAAAATAAAAAAAATATATAATAACTATTTATAACGTGCTTATAAAATTTTAGGGTTAAACTAACACTGAAAACAGCCAACACCTAAAAAAATAAATTTTGTGGATCTCATAAACATTTGGTCCGACCCGTGAATCGAACCCGAGGCCTCAATCGCATATGCTACCACAGCGCCACCGAGGCAGTCATATAAAATGAATTTTAAAAATCGGTCCACAATTGACAGAGTAATCAATGAATGTACAATAAAAAAAATCATTTAGTTAAACATAAATTATACTCCTTTTTTGAAGTTGGTTAATAATAATTTAAAATATAAAGATTGGTGTGTCTATTCTCAGACCTACCAAATATTATCAAAAGTTACACACAGTCACGTCGTCGTATGTAAACAATCAAATCTCTGTGTGCGTGACAGTGCGTGTGGAGCTAAAAACGAGCGTGCGCTCGCCTTGAATATTCGGAGAACACTGAATTTTTGGATCGCGTGAACTCTGTTTTATTGCAAATTATTTCTCCATACTAAAATGTATGGAACTTTTGCCGCTAAAAATTAATGATGTTTAAGTTTAAATTATGACTTTCTGGTGAGAATTAATAGAAACCTTAAATGGTTAATCTCTTCTTTGTACTTTTTTCTTGCAACTAATAAAATATTTATTTCAAATAAAGCAACATAATACTAGATTGATTCCAAACAGAAATGGTCGATTTCGGTGATTTTAGTCACTGTTGATGATTTTTTTCTCGAAAATAAATAATCGTATTAGTAATTTTACTCGGTTTCTCTATAGATTGCTTTATTATGGAACTGAAATATTTTTTTTACTGTCAAATAATGAATTAATTTGTTTCTCTTGTCATAACCGTAAGTGCTTTTTCGAGCAGTTATGGAAACGATCCCCTTAAGCGGTCGCCACGCCGCTTCCTACTACGCTAAGTGTCGTGGGTTCAAATCCCACGTAGGACAACACTTTGTGTTATTCCCAATTTGTTGTTCTGAGTCTGGGTGTTCTTTGTGTCCGTTTCATGTATGTTTGTAAAGTCCCCCGCGACACAGGAATTTATATTCCTAATGCGGGAGTTGTCTTTTTAAAAAAGAAGAAAAGAAGATAATATATTTTCCATGTGGTGACCGATTAAGAATACAGAGTGTCACCAACCCTATTCTACCCATGGGTGTCGTGAACACCGTTTAATGGAATAAATTACGCAGTACAATAGCTCTCCGAAACGAAGGGAAACTTGAAACAAACACTGAACCAATCCATCTGACCAATGCGGTATAGTTGGCCAAAACCTCCTTTATAAGAAGAGACGTGTAAGTCATATAAATCATTAAATATTTCGTATGTCTTCCACACAACGCCCTCCAGTCCCAAACTAAGCCGAGCTTGTATTACGGGTACTAGACAACTTGATATAAATAAAGAAACATACTTTTTTTATAAAACAGTAAAACTCCGAAATAATATTTGCGTATCACATAAAAATTTGTTCCGATCCGGGAATCGAACCCGAGACCTCTAGCACAGCAGTTCCTTATGCTACCACTGCGCCACCGAGGCAGTCATGATGATGATATGAATAATTTTAATTGCCAAGAATCATTTTAAATCATGGCATTGTTTTCAATTTCATTTCGCGCGATAGACTTTAAACACTTTTGCTTTTTACTGAATACGGGACTTATTCGCGATAGCATAATACAGTAAAAAACATAAGTATGTATGTGTAAAAGTCGGGAAAGTCTAAAATCAGTTTAAACACTTTATCAATCATCATACATTACTTTTCAGGCCCTCTGTATCAAACAAGTATAAGTAAATAAATAATTATTTTTAAGTATAACATAGGATAAACATATTATGTAGATTCTGATTCGATTTAATTAAGTGCTTTTATTAAAAAAAAACATTAGAATCTAGAACAACAATAATATAAATATATTGGACTGTTGGGTCGGACGGGTATGTAATTTATTTTCCTTCATAAATACGTAATAATGTTTACCCTTTTTGTTCACGTTTAACTTACGTAGATAGATAAATTGGAATAAATGGATTATTTGATGTACGTACGTTTATCTTATCTTCGTATGTACCTACATCTATTACGCATGTGTTTGTTATAGTAGCAGAGTTATAGTATGCGACTAACCTGCTTCCCACGAAGCTAAAAAATCTTCCGACAATGTTTACATACGATATAGTAAACAGTCGTCGCGTTTAGTTATTGGTTATCATATTTTCATAATACATAATGACATGTTTCTGACTTTGAAAGGTACAGGAGTTTTGCACTAACGTCGAACGTCACTACTATGTAAATGCCTGGCTGATATTTGAAATCGTTTACCTTTATCAGATGAAAATGATGATGTACGCAAAATAGTATGTGGTTGTACTATTATTTTATGTTAATAAAGAAATCCCGTTACGTCTCATAAATTATAAGAATAAAAATAAAGTAAAGGCAAATACCGGTTATTTATTTTAAGCTCTTCCGAACAGTAAGTTTCATTCAAATATTACAAGGACTCAACACATAAATTGTCACAATATTTAAGGGAACTCGTTGAAACGATAAATGGGCTAAAGTGGAATATTAAGATGTTCTTTAGGTGCTAGTCTGTGGAAAATATAATATATTTACATTTTGAATACGACAAAGCACTTAAACGATTATTGTTCTCTCAATTGAGGACTATAAATTCAACAATTTTGGAATTTCAGATGAAATGGTTGTTTATTTTGCGCGATCAGTTATGGTTTTTGTTTCTGTTATTTAAATGATAACTAATGTCTGCTAGAGACATATATCAACACAGTAGGGAGTTCCCCTATCCAGATAGGCCAACGCATTACATTGTTATGAGACAGAATGTATTTGTGTGCGTGTGTATTGTAAGCGTTTTATTTTAATTGTTATGTGTGTGTGTCTAGTGACCCAGGATTGTTTTTGTATGTGAGTCTAAAATGTGTATGTTTGAATATCTGTTGTCAAAAAAAAAGCTAGACTGTTTTGTAACAGGAAAACACGCTATGGTCTGTCCTCTCCGGTCAGCCGCCCTTTGTTTCCACATGCCACACAATGGCTACGTCGGACCCAAACCGACCAAAACCGCACGCCTTCTCGGGCACTAGAAGTCGTGGAACTATTTTTTTTCGTGACTATTATTATTCACTACACTCACTATGCTCCTTACACTTCGTTTCAATTTCCTTGTTTTTTCCTTGATAGCCTTCCCGCTACTCTTCTTATAAAACCTCTTTGTACTTGGCGATCTATATATTTTTGCTGTTTCTTTTTAATCCATCCCCATATAATAAATTTAACGATGACTCCAACCGCCATTAATATTAATATTAACAATATAGTGTGCATATTGTCTTCTTGACCTTCTTGATTCTCGTTTTGTCCTGACTGAGCTATTATGACGCCTTTGTCCTCAAGTTTCGTGTAAGTTTTTCCCAATTTGAAATATATTAATTTCCAGTAATAATTATCTACTATTTATAATCACGTACATAAATTTTTAGTCACATCTGAGTTAACACTCCTGCGCATGAGGCAATACTCTTGCGCACGAGGCGGGGACGACATGCGGTGTCGAAGGAGAAAAGTGATTAATGCACAACGGTTTAATCCAGACTAAATAGACAGCGAACAAAGGAATATAGACTAACTTAACCACTAACAGAAAATCCCTGGGACCCCGACGTACCTCGGGCCATATATGGTTTGCAGACGGCCCCCTAATATGCGAGATCTCCGATGTTCCCTTTCTGTCAAATACAGAAGCGCGCTGGTTTTGTAGCGTTGCCACCCCAGTCTGCTTCTGGTAGGGTGACAGATGACCTCACCTGTCACCCCCAGTCCTGCGCTTATGGAGGACGGAGATCATTTTCTCTGGCTTACGGAGGTCTGAGTCGCCTGCGGTGCCTTCCGTTGCCGGGCCTTACGGACTGGGAGTGTTCTAAATCTCTCCCGGTCCCGCTCCGCCATCTCCTTTGCAAGCATAACTTGCTCACAGAAAGTGACAGCGGAGTTCTACATACTCTTTCTCCGTATCATGACCGCAAATCATGTTACCGAGCGAGAGAACTCCCACTCCTCGCCTCGGCTCCTCCCACGCCGGATCGTTCTATGACTATAAATATACTTTTGCACCTTTAATTTTCCACAACTCATAATTATTATTAAAAAGTTGTATGCCCAATATACAAATGATGCCTGCTGTATAAAACTTAAAATTTTGTATATTATCGCGGAGCCATATCATGGAAACTCGTGAACGAATTCTGTTGTAAAGTTAAACGCAATATAATCCTGGACCGAGCGTGAACATGTAAGCATGTAATAATCCTATTTTCTTGTAATAACAGTATATCCGAAAGAGCAGCCGCCCTAGTCAAGTTGCAAACGTTTCTTCTTTATTATTCTATTCTCCATTCTCGTTTCATTGGCTAGTCACTCAGTCATGTGATCAAAAGAAAATATTAAATAAGGGAAGATTCGTATTTCGTGCTTCGTGCCGAGTACGTTTAAATCATGAAGAACTTAGATCGCAGGGTATCATTGGTATGGCTTCTTATAAAAAAAGAGACGGACTCGCCCTTAACTATGAGTCATTAACTCCAAATATTTAGCGTCAGTCATTCCTTTTATATGCCTGATAACAAATTAGACCCAGCTGTTGTACGTTCTGCCTTCTAATTTAATCATTTTCACTACGTTTCAATTATTTCTTCAGTTAATAATCTATTTCCTAATTGTACCAATTAAATATGTGGTTTTATGTTAAGTAACTATAAAACATAAATCCAATATGTATTATATTATTGTATACCTATAATTCATTACATTACGTCAGTCCATATAAATATAAAATACAAATTATTTTGTACAAAAAAAGAACTTTTCATCATAACAGTGGATGATAATATTTCTTCAGATATTAGCACTTTTTAGGACTTGAATACCCCTCAAAAGAATGCCTGTCGGCTGGCACCTTGTCCAGCATTGGCGAAGTGATTACACTAATACAAAATTAACTAAACCCCAAGGAATAACCTGGAACTAATAGATTAGGTACGGTCAAAGTCGTGAGCAAAGATAGCTTAGGTAGGCTATGGTAGACGATGATGCTGTAATTATATGCGTTGTCTAATTGAAATCTTTTGTATTAGAAAAAAGTCCTTATAATATCATTTTTTGGCATTAAATTGTTACTCAATATAAATTTTGAGTTAAAGCTATAGTTACCGTGATTAAATTTGTACGCAACACTTGAGTACTCCAGGCATGACATCTAACGCAGGGCAATATCTAGTTAGATTATTATGCGTGAAACTATGATGAATTAAATTATCTATCCATGACAGATACGGTCTACTATTGAACTAATTGAATCTATTACGTAAGGTTGTGGTTTTCCAGGAAAGTGTTTTCCGCACTTCATTTTTGAATACATTTATAAAAAAGAAAAGACATAATCTCACTGCATATTTATCGTTATCGGGACATATAAGGAACATTCCATAGTTTTATTTGATATATGACTCTGATGATTATTTATTCAATAACACGCTTTAGTAGTAACTGAACTTAACTAAGACTTATTCTACCCATTACTCTTCCATTATACAATTAACGCCTTAAACAGGATTGTCCAAACAAAACATTTATGTTCCAAATATATTATGTTGCGACATTCACTGGCGCCTCCCAACCCAGTATTTTGATAATAATGCTTTTACAGACTGACAATAAAAGCCTACAGTTCAATGTAGAGCCTTGTCTGTCTCGTAGGCTTGACATCAACCTTTCAGGCTGTTGACAGACACAAAATAATACAACTTTTGAGTATTTATTAGGTTCACTAGGGTTTTCAATATTTTTCCTCGTTATTCAAGTGCATTGTGTATTTCATAGAGTCCCTACTTCGAACCTTCTCATTAGGTAGAAAGTGATGGTGGGCGTTTAAGAAACTGCTTTTATGAATAGTTTTTTTCCCTCAGTGCTTCGTAGAAAGAACAGCTAGTTATTTATAATAGAACGCTAAGAATACGTAACCAGTATGATGGCTTCCACTTAGTTTAAAGTTGTGGGTGTCGGATCTAAGGTAATGGATCAATTTATTTTACATAAACTTTGACTTTGTAAAACGTTTGAATTAAGACGATTTTATGTTATATAACTTATTTAATTATTGAAATAACTTAATAGAGGTATGCTTTTTCATCACCTATACCTGAAACACTGAATGAATCTGTGTGAAATTACAACTAAAACAATGTTCATCTATGCCGTAAAAATAAAGATTATAACTAAATAGATATGCGTTTCATATAAATACAGAATAACGTATATTTAATTCTTCAAAAATATTATGTTTCTAATGTTAAAAATATCTATAAAATACTTGTATCACAAATTTAGTTGCTATACTCCTCCGAAATGGCGTCATCGGTTCTTATGAAAATAAAAAAGTTGTCTCTAAGTATGTAATATAATATATTTACGACGAAATTGTAATATGAATAATGTATAACTTTTTAACGCCGACCTAGATCCAATTGAGGCACTTTCAATACTGTTCTCTATAGCATATATTCAGTTACAAAGATCGCGACTCGTTTTACGATCCGATATTACATATTCTGTAGATTTCTCATGTTTAAATTTCCTTTATTGTCAAACGCATATACTTTGTATGGCCTAACGGCCATACGTGATAAAATCAGTGATTAATGTTGATCGCACTTGTGGTATAAAATGAATGTAACTTCTAATTAAAGTCCAAGCATCGTTTGCCTGAGGATTATGACCGCGCCAGGAGATCTAATGCGGTTATGTGAGTGAGCGAATATTTTTGTTGTACCTAATGTAGGTGTACTCGTAGAAATCTTAACCTTGTGAGGTGAGGCGGTAAAAATCCGATCCAGGGTTAAGTGATCTAAAACCTTAGGTTTTAGGTGATCTAAAAAGGTCGTAAGACACAACTATATTTTTGCATGTGTATCAATAGAATAAGTTTAAATACGAAATCTGATGAGTAAAGAAAATAACTCAAAGGGGCCGTCCATTATCCAGATTTTATATTGAACAGAATATGTTTTGTGTGTGAAATCGTGAAGTTTGAGTAGTTCGTTAAACATCGTGTAAAACAAATGAGGTAGGCTAATTGCCATACATCATCACAATATTAACAGTCCCGAACTAGATATAGGGATCGTCTTAGAAAGGAGGTTTGGGACCACTATCACTCTGACCAGACGGGACTTCCACAGCCAGTTAAGGGGTAACCTAGGATAATTTTTTTAGACTAGCTTCGCTCCGCGGCGTTACTCGCGATTTACAAGAATAAACGCGGATAATATCACGGGGCTCAGCTAGTTACGTAATAACAATAAGAAAAATTGAAGAGATAAATTGAAAATGTCAATATCGTTATTGCGATTTGACCTCATTGAAGCGTGAAGTGGAAACGGCTTAGCCAAAGATGATCAGAAAGTATTTTATGTCTACTGAGACGTGGCCGGCTTAAGTATGTGCCTTACACGTATTGTATAGTACGCGTATGTGTGCACAGTATACTGATATCTTCTTCATAGAAAACAGTAACGAATATAGTTCTTGACTGTTATATTACATGTCATTCTCTATTTCATGAGGACACCTAAACATTTTATATGAACTATAATAAATTACCCTGTTACAAATAGTAGGTACCTACGTAACAATGTTGACGAATCGGTACTTGAAAAAAAAACCAAACCAACCAAAAAGCTGGAAACGGCCGTGAGAAACTAACAATTTTTTTCATTGCCGTTTTCACCAAAGTACCCTAAATTTAAATGGCCCTTATAGAGAGTTAGGTAACCCTTCATTATATTGGCGTTTTCATCAACTTTTAGGGGACAAATTGCTTAGATTTCTGTTAAAATTTAGGGGCTTCCTACATTAGAGATCTTTTAGTACGGAGACGGTTTAGTTTAGTTCGTCACAAAACCTTCTGAATGTGTATTGTGTTTGACACACACATACTAATGCAAACATAAGTTTGGTAATTTATATTAGTCAATTAATATGCCGTCTTAAAAACGTAGTAAAAACAATAAGTATACCTGTTGAAAAACGATACCTACAGAATAGGACTCATGTCCAAATAATACCTGTAGTCATCACTGTTGCAATGTCACAATGTTATTGTTTCAATGGATATTGACGACATGTTTTGATGTGTAAAATAGATAGTTAAATGTCCATATGTATAAAATGCACTCCTCCACACAGTACCGTTTACTTAACCCCTACATGTTTCAATTTCTTTCAAGTATTTATTTAAAGAAAACTCCAGCTTTAGGGATAATTTCTGTCGCAGGGCTGTTTACAAACGTACATGCAACAAACATAGAAATACTGAGACTTGGAGCAACAATATGTGGATCACATAGTGCTGTCCCATGTGGGGTTTTAATCCACAACACTAAGGGCAGTAGAAAATGGCGTCCGTTTCAACCACAACGCTATCCATGCAGTAAAAATTAACTCAACATTATTTGTCCCTAGGGCTACACCAAGTCAATAGACATTTGGTCGGTAGGATGCATCCTAGCAGAGATGCTGTCGAATCGGCCAATCTTCCCGGGGAAACACTACTTAGACCAGCTGAATCACATCCTTGGCGTGCTCGGATCGCCCAGCCAGGAAGATCTGGATTGCATCATTAACGAAAAGGTAAGAGATTCTCGGTTCATAATTACCTTCTAACCACACCTTCTAACCGTGTCGATAGGTAAACAAAGCTGAGGTTAGTATCTACTTAAGATAATGTAATTCATAGGTATTTTCTTTTATCTTATGACTCAGGGGATTCAATTCTTACCATATATATGGAGACTCCTCCCATCCCCCAGTTGAGGAGTACGTTAAGCGGTCGATCAGGAAATGACTTAATCACATTCACGTTTTCGCTTTAAACATCAGAGCGAGCTACGAAAAATTGTTATGTATTTGCAGACAGGAGCGTCCTAGGGCTGAAGCTGTTTATTGATTATCATAAGCGTTATCTGACGGTCAAGATAGATATCTCTCAAGATAGATATATCTCTTCCTGAAAACATAATCATTTTTTGTTAATCATTTATGATAAAAGCCTTTAATATGTACTCGTATTTATCTGCGGTTTTTAGTATCAACAACCCTTAAGTTTACCTTATATCAGCACATTGTTTCGTAACTTTGTTTTCAATTAATCATACACCACTTCTAAAGTAATCAAACCATCAACTTGTCCTTTTCAAGTACTGTAACAGTAGATCTACTAACTTTGGCACTTAAGACAAATAATCAAGTATCGAAAGTAACAGAACATGTTCAAATCATGCAATGTTTCACTACAAAGATACCACTAAACACTCCTAAACTAAACACTACCCACTGAAAGTCCTAGAATCATGATTGTGTATTAATCATGACATCTTAAATTATTATTTATGGCATAAGTAGTAAACCAGCATACGTGCATGTCGCTTGATATTATTCGCCTGCCTTCGTTTATGGACACCTAGAAACCAAAAAAAAGAGCAAAGACCTTTTTAAAATACCAGTAAACTCCGTATATTCCGCTAACTTACAACAATTTTTGAATCTTCGTGATTTTTGTCGTGTTGTCGGAATGTTTGCACAGGAACACAAGAAAATGAATGTTTTTTATCGCGAGATGTCCACTCTCCATATGCCCATCCGCATTCGCCATATTACCCGCATCTTCTCTTCTATTACATAATTACATCCAGTACATCAGTTTTTAGGGTTCCGTAGCCAAATGGCAAAAAACGGAACCCTTATAGATTCGTCAAGTCTGTCTGTCTGTCTGTCCGTCCGTATGTCACAGCCAATTATTTCCGAAACTATAAGAGCTATACTGTTGAAATTTGGTCAGTCGATGTATTCTGTGAACCGCATTAAGATTTTTACATAAAAAAAGAAAAAAAACAATACATTTTGGGGGTCTCCATACTTGGAACTGAAACTCAAAAATTTTTTTTTCATCAAACCTAAACGTGTGGGGTATCTATGGATAGGTGTTCAAAAATGATGTTGAGGTTTCTAATATCATTTTTTTCTAAACTGAATAGTTTGCGCAAGAGACACTTCCAAAGTGGAAAAATGTGTGTCCCCCCCCCCTCTAACTTCTAAAATAAGAGAGTGATAAAACTAAAAAAAATATATGTTGAACATTAACATGCAAACTACCAACGAAAATTGGTTTGAACGAGATCTAGTGAGTAGTTTTTTTTTTAATCCCTACTTAATATTATAAATGCGAAAGTACCTCTGTCTGTCTGTCTGTTACGCTTTCACGCCTAAACCACTGTACCGATTTTGATGAAATTCGGTATGATGATAGAACTGAACTTGGGAAAGGACATAGACTACTTTTTACTGCAATAATCGAGATACAAAGACCAAAGCTAGGTGATTATAAAAATACATAAATCGAAGATGTCAAAATGTATCACTGTTTACCTCCTGTCAAAACTTCACAGGTTGCTAGGAATAACACTTGCATGGCAACCATAATGATAGTTTGTAAATGACATATAGACCAGTAGACCAGAGTAGATAATTTTTGAAAACAAATAAAATTATAGTAGGATGAAACTTATTGGAAAAGGAGGAGAATATTATAAAAATGAAAGGAAAAATAATTTACGGGCGATCTGAGGTCGGGAAGGGGTAGGGGGGGGGGGGAGGTTTTCCGGGCGTGAAAAAGCATCTCACTAAGCCGCCATAGTGTGGGCCGCCATACATTATTGTCCGCATTCGCAGCAAGTGTGATAGCCCCGACTCTTGGATTCTGCTCATGCTTTCCATCAGGCAGGGTAGAGTCAGATTGGATGGCTAAATATATACAACAAAGGGTAAAAAACGGTTTATCTCGATTTCCGGCAAAACTACAAGGAAAAAAGTTAAATGGCAAAGTTGTAGGTAATTAAAAGATCTACAACTTTTTAGGGTTCCGAAGTTTATGACTTCGAACTCTTATAGATATGTCATGTCCGTCTGTCCTTCCGTCCGTCCGTCCGTCCTCAACTTATCGTCCAAACAGTAAGTGCTAGAAAGATGAAACTTTGCATGAATATGTATTGTAATTACGTCGACAAAGTGCTACAATAAAATTATGAAATATATTTTTATTTAGGGTACCTCCCCTACACGTAAAGTGGGGATTTTTTTGTTTTCTCACGGCTACCCCATCATGTAGGGTATCATTATATAGGTCTTTTAAAAGCATTAAGGGATCGTTAAGACGATTTTTTGATTTAGGTATCCGTTTGAGGGAAATTCCACTTTAAAGGCCACTTTTTTGTAAAAACAGGCCGTCCCGCCCGCCGAAAAATTTGTGATAGTGGTCCATATAATGAACTTTAAATGAAAACTATAACAAATTAGATGACTTTGTCAGTTCAGGAGTTATAGAGGCTTAACTTTTACAATGCGCTTACTTGGAAAAGTCATACAAAATCAACGCATTAATACGTAAACATAACAATTATCCATTGGATACGATTTCTAATCCACGTACCATTATGGGTGACTGAGGAACCCTTTCCTATGCGTGGCCTGACACGCACTTGGCCGATTTTTTGCACTGGAGTCACCATTGTCCGTCGAAATAAAGGATCTCGATTACGGTAGACCAGTAAACGCAGTCAATCCTGGTAGCTCAATCGAGATAGGCATCACACGTAAATTAGTGACGTACCGAGGGGTCCGCAAGTGCCTCGGCTGTCAGTGTATACGACTGAACTACTCAACAGCCATGCATCGCCCGATCACACAATAGAACACATGATTTAGGGTATTTTTTATAGGGGTTTTCTACATCTCAGTTCAATCGTGAGGCTTAACCACAATACACCTTGATATTACGATATACGTCTTCCTATGCCAGCTCAATGGCAGTGTGAGTACGTGCCAAGCCCACCCTCCTTGCCCATCCGCTGACAGCGGGGAAACTCCAACCCGTTTAAATGTTCCATCTTTACGAATTCTTAACGAGGTTTAAATCCTCTTTGTTCCGAAGGGTGAAAAACCAATAGAGGACCCGTCAGAAACACTAGCGACCGAATGGCTGAAGAGATAAGGCCTCCTCATTTTGCTGGAATATTAGATGTTGGCGGTGATACCCTTCTCCAAATAGCAGAAGGAGAATCAGCGCCATTGGTAACGTTATCCAGGTGCACTACGTGCAGGTTTCCTAGCCAAGCAATGAAATGTGCACCTGTAAATAATGACAACATTTTTTCTAATCATCTTAAACCAAGGCCACTGTTTATCGGGTACACGACATAAGAAGTGCAACCGATCATATATCATTATAAATGCATTATACCTACGACTACATATATATATATACATTATGTAAAACATACTAAATAGTTATGTTATTGCATAAGACATCATTTTATACGATGTAATTTATTTTATATTTTGTATCACTAAGGAAAATAAAGAACGATTTCTGACGTCAGTAGCTATGGTCCGTCCTGCTTATCGTTTGTCAAACCTACATAAAAACCACTTCTGAGGCTCAACGTCAAAAACTGTAATACAAAGTAACTTATCGACTGTATCACTGTGAATAGCAATTATAAGAGTTTAAATTATAAGAATTTAATAAAAGTTTAGGGGTTGATGTGTGTTTAGGATCCCCGAATGTTCGCATTATAGCTTTCTAACAGTTCTTTTGAACTGACCTGTTCGAGCCACCCACACCTACTAATATTATGAATTTGAAAGTACCTCTGTATTGGGCTTTCACGACTAAATCGATTTCAATGAAATTTGGCATGAAGATACTTTGATCCTTGACGAAAGACATAGCCGATATATAGGCGGAACAGCGGGCAAAAGTTAATACGCAATAAAAAAAAGAGGCTTGCTCGCGGCTTTCTGAGAGTGCGAATATTTGTATGTCTGTTTGTGTTATTTGGTTTCAGTCTAGATCATCACATAAACAGCCTTTAATAGTCCACTGATGAACATAGGCCTCTCCTTATAAAATAGGTTTTGTATTACTATACCACGTCAACTAGACGGGTTGGTATAGGGTTTGTTTCAAGTTTTCCTTCCCTATACATATCATTCATGATGTCATGAGTAGTTTGGTCCCTTTAGTACCTCTTAGGGCGCCTGTGGTGGTGGGGTCGTGAAATTCAGTATTCTTAATCCGTCAACATACGTTTAAATCTAGAAAGTGATGTGTAACTGTTTCATGTAGTAATTAATTTAAAAATAGTGCCATACATTTAAACATATGGAACAAAGTTTAGCATTGTCGCTCGATTTTATGTTCAAGACAGTGGTAAGCTGGCGGTCAAACGTACGATCCTTCCGTTCCACCTGTTTCGGGTCTCATGAATAAGATAAGAGCTGTAAAAGTATACGTGCCTCACTTATAATTTACAGGTAAAAAACTCTAGAAATGACTTGGAAAAGAAAAATATGATCGGAAATTTTGTGAAAGAAAAATTATGTGTCCATATTATACGCCTTCATTCTTAGGAGGTGAATTCTTATTAAGTGAACGTTAACGGGGTTAATGATAGTTAGAAATAAAGTGAAAACTACGAACATAAACAACAAATCGAAATTCAAAGAATAAGTTTCGAGATATTATCCATGTGATCAACAACTTTTATGCAAAAACTATGCTCATACCCGCGGCTCTGCTCGCGTCCGTTTCATCCTTTATTACCTAAGGGTATAAAAAATAGTTAACGTCCTATTCTCCGATCTACTAAATAAAAGTTGGTTTAAATACCACTTCCTCACTATCTTCAAAAGCATTTCTTCTACAAATTAAATGTAGAAGAAAATAAGTTATTTATTGAATATTTACCAATTTAGACATTAAACTGCAAAATGTAATATAGTATATAGGTTATAACTTATAACTCACTTCAGACGAAAATGTACTTTTCTTTATAACACTAAATGTATACAACGTTTTAAATTATTTGTTACTACCTTACTATTAAATAAGAAGTTAAATACCTATAATACCGTTTTACTGTTGACTAAGCCACTCTAATTAACTTAAAAGAAAAGATTTTCTCTCAACACAGAAACCTTCCAAAACGCTTAATGGCCAAATTGTATTTGATCAGTCTTGATAGCCTGTGGTGAACGTTTCGCAGATTGTGTCGATTGGTTCTTGTTTACACACAGAGGAATTGAAAACTATATTTATCTTCTTGTTTGTGTGTTATTGCGTTATTTTCGACTGATTCTAGTTCACTACAAATAAACTCGTAAAAATACACACCTAAGAAGGTCCATAGCAAAAAGGACCAGGGACAGATTATTTTTGATATATACATATAGGCTAGTCAAGACGCCCGCATGTAAAAACAATAAATTTTATTTTCTATGAATATACTAAAATAACTTCATTAAGCCTACTTAGTATTCATTAAAAACTTTCCAGATGTTTTAATTCGACCTGTATTTGACTTCAAAGTTTGTAATTAGTCTGTGTATAATATACTTGAAAGACAGGCTTAAGTATGTCTAAGCTTCTTATAAACATTGTAATACATATAACTTGTTTGTCTAGGCTCGTGGGTACCTGGAGTCGCTGCCTTTCAAGCCCCGTGTGCCATGGACGGACTTGTTCCCTGGCGCGGACGCTAGGGCCCTGGACTTGCTACATCGCATGCTCACGTTCAACCCACACAAGCGGATCACTGTCGAAGAAGCACTCGCACATCCTTACCTTGAACAGTACTACGATCCCAATGATGAGGTATGGAAACGTACGAAACATACGGAATATATTATGCACGAATAACATAATGCCGAAACTGTTTTCTTACTAAACCTATGTATGTATTGAGACAAAGTTTTGTTTTGGTAACTTCAGCCATTTTAGAACATAAAGTAATTCTTCTACATTCTTTTATAAAGAACATTCTTCTTAGATGTAGTAGTCTCCTAGTGATGTAAAATATATATTCATATTAGTCGATTTTAAAAAGCCCGAAGTAATCAAGATATGGAGTGGGGACTTCGGTTTCTTCTACCAATTCTAAATAAAAGTGTGTGTGTGAGCCTTTAAAATAATTTATCAGTCTTAAAAGACACTTATTCAGTCTTATTACACTATTTATGTCCAATTAGGTTTGTAATAGATATCTTAATTAGAACCTTATTATTGCGTTAATAAAGCAGCAATTTTTTTTGTGTACCGATTGAACGACTCGCTCTTAAAGAGAACAATCTTTTGTTTCAAACAAAGTAAGATTTCCCCTCTGGCGATGTCAAAGGGATCGGAACCGTGGAACATAGCAACACCGAACCTAATAGCAAATATTACTGTCAGAAATTAGTTTCATTGAAAGGTATTCGTGTTTAATATCAGTACAATGTAACTACATATAATTAGACAATGTCACATTCATCGTTTCTAATTTAGGCTAGCTCAAAGCACCTGTCACGATTACATATATTTATATAAACCCAAAATCGATTAAAGTGGTGTACAATGGGAGAGGCCTATGTCGAGCAGTGGACTGCGAAGGGCTGATGATGATGATATATACATGACTTTATATTTGTACTATTTATTATTTATTTATTGGTATTTGTAAGAAAAATAAAATATAATTTGTTACCTGATTTGATATACCTGAATGGTGACTGCTTATCAGTATCCTCAAAAGCAAGTATACGAAAGCAGCTAAATCTATCAAATTTAAAGAGATAATTTCAAACATTTAGCCTCAAGTTCCTTGACACTTTCGATTTGCGCACACCAGCATAGATTTACTAACTTAGGTATCAAACTATCAACATGTTACAATTGCTTTTTTTTCTGATGAAGGCGACATTCCGTTCGGTCATTTACATGATCTAATGTGACCGTTTCAACTAAACTCTCTGTAATATTTTGACCGAGCATTTTGAATCTTATTGCACAATGTAATTGGTAACTAATACAAATATTTTGTCATTGTAACCAAGGATACGTTTTTTATAGGTATAACTCACGAACCCCAACATACAATACTTGTGATGATCATAACCAAGTACGATGCCAATTATAATGAAACACATTAAGCTGAAATTGTAATTCAATACCAATTTGTAAATTTAATTTAAATGTACGTAAGATGACGAAGGTAGATTTTATAGGAAATTATCAATCCTTTCTGACGACTCCTGAGTTTTAATGTTACTAAATAGCTTAATTGATGTGGACAATTTCCGAAATGTCCCGAGTATTGAAAGTCAACCAATCAAAACTACGTTGATCCGACTAAATCTATTTGTTTAAGGTTTGTGGACAATAGAATCATTTTATTGGATAATATTAGCGATATGATTTTGGCATAGAACAATAGTTAATCTGTTATTTCTTTGTGCAATGAAAACGATAATTTATTTGCATAGCATCTATATGTAACCTTCCTGTGGTATGAGTATGTCTGAATACTCAGTAGCGTCAAACGAGGGACTTATCTCGTAAAAATACAAAGAAACTTTTATTGGGGTGCAATAATAATATAATAAAGTTTAACGCAATTCATTTTACATTTCATGCGAGCATTTGACCACGACGTCGGGATGTTATAAAACTTTAAAAAATTTATCTTCTTGCTTTTGCCTGCAACATGTTATCAAATGTCAGTACTTAGTAAATGAATAATTAAGTTTTGCAGCAGTCTGGTAACTAGCCATTGTACTGGCTAGTCTGGTAGCCAAGCTATCTTGGATGCAAATAATAATATTCGTATACTGTTACTAAAATCCATCTATATTTGCGAAATAAACTTTAATTCAATTTATATTTATAATATTTATTTTAAATATTCAAATTACCTAAATGTTGATTTCCATAATAAAATTACGCAAATGCCAGAACTACATTATACCACTCTACCAACAAATTTCTCGAAAAACAAACAATATGGTAATGTAATAAATAAATTAAGCATAAAACCCGACAACATTCAAAAACAAATTTTAATTACAGCCCGTTGCGGAGGAGCCGTTCCGTTTTGCGATGGAGCTCGATGACCTTCCCAAGGAGACCCTCAAAAAATACATCTTCGAGGAAACATTACTGTTCAAGAAACTGAACGAAGACGCGTAGATAACATCTGCCCATTATAATAATATCTAAAGAGCCACCCGCGTCTACTCAGACGAGAAGGGTAAGGCGTTTGATGCATGCCAGCTCTGCGTTCACGATCATCGTATAGTTGTCAGATGCGCCCGCTAATATCATGACGTCATTATCGCACCGAGTTATATAAAATTTATCATCGATGTTTTTATCTTATCTTTAACAACGCTTCGTGATAAGCAAGTAATACGAATAATTCTTAAGAATATTTGTTCGCTCTTCTAACTTTAAGGATAATATACAAGTTTGTGTAGAACAGGAAAGTGTGGATTCAGAGCTCGCACGTGCGTGCGACGCGAGTATGGTCTAATTATATTGATATCTATTATGTTGGTTTAAGTTTTCAAATATTCATTACTCGTAGTCGGTTAACCAAAGGTAATTGTTAACCAAAATGTCGTTTTCATTAGGTATTCGACGTTGTGGACTCTAGAGTTTTGAGTACACCGTATTTTTTTTTGTATTATGCTCTGTAATCTATAATAATATTTATGTGTGGTAGACTCAAAGCCGGTTAAAGTTTGTGAATGATGTGAGACACATTAAGCCCCATATTACGTAATGAAATGTTTATGATCACGTTGATATATTACTCTATTAACGTGCTGAACCATGGATTATCTTTGAACACGTATCACGTCACGTATTTTCAGAAGTATTTCGCTTAAGTTAAATATGTATGTGTGGATTACAATTAACTATTTCAGTGAGTGCTTTTCTCGATTTTGAGCCTAACACACATATGTTTAGTAAGGTATCTGAATGTTTCTAATTAGCGTTTAAAATTTGCAGTTTTCAAAAGCGCAGTTCTATTATATTCTTATATATATTTAGTCGCTTTAATGGCGATTAAGAAAGTATTGTTTTTTTCGTGGCAGTATAATGCATAATAATATTTTATTTTAATAGTATCTGCCAAATAAATAATAATTCGCTACTTGTTTAAATTTTATGATTCAAAGTTGGATACTCTGAATCATGACGTCTGAAGATAGACTTACTTATGTTCAGAAATATCGTATAGGTATGGTTGGATCAGAATGTAGAAGAAATAGGTATATACATTAACTTGTAGTGAACTTATAGTATCATAGATAGGACTTTTCTGAAATTTATAAACGTTAAACATACCTAGTCGTACAATTTCTAAATATGGATGTTCGATCATTGGAGTTGAAGGATATCGATATCATTCTATTGTGCAGTATTACGCGTCGATACGACGAGGGTCGGGTTACATGCCCGCATCGCGACCTACATCTAGGGGAATACGTTTATGTGCGGATACGGAACAATATTCAATGTTTTTATTAATACTTAAGCGTGTCATCAGACACATATCTAGCTCCTTTCGGGGTTTTGGAAGTAAGGAAATTGAGAGTATGTAGGTATTGTGTAAAGCAATGGCGTTCGTCAGCTGCTAGTCGCACTTGACGATACTGCACGATGTTGGCGAGTCTCATGACAGCGCTAACGTCGAAATACCAAACAGTAAGGAGAGAGTATTGCGATTGAAAGGCCGGTGTAAATATTTTTACATTTTGAATTAATGTATTTTAAAGTGTCACCGAATAAAAATTTTAAGCACCACATTATTATTCATTAATTCTGATGTGATCTAATAACGAATAAATGTACCTTCTTTGCGACGGGCGAGTTGTTCGTTGGAAAACTTGCGTGTATTCAATCATTTTTTTGTAATAATAAATATCGTCTTCCTTGTATTGCATGTTAGCGCACAAGACAATTTTAGAATAGTTAATTCTTCATATCAGATATTAAAGAGGTGTTTATAGAATAATTAAAAATTTCGTTGTTAAATGTCGTTGTTGGTAGGTTCGTCGTATCAAGTTTTTCAACGAACTGTGTTGGCACAGACATAAACAAAGAGTGGTTGACGTATTCTCGAAATTCGCTAGACGGATGGGCATTACACGACTAGTTCAAGTTCTGCGCAATGACGTAGAATTTATCGAAGACTACCCACATTGCACTCAGCTTCTCTTTGTTATGTTCTGTTAATGTTGAGACGGCTAGGACCATACGGGTCTGTACCCTCTTACATTACAACTTACAAGATAGTTTTACATATATTTTTGTAGTGCCATATACTTTTATCTCAGACTTATCATAAATAGGAGACACACGCTCGATTTACATATTCAAGATCTAAAGTAAACCGAAATTATACTTTAGACGGTCTTTGAGTATAAGACACTCGACTATCCTCAAATAATTCGAAAAATTTGAGTCGATTAAATTATTATAATCGTATTAAGTACTAACGAAAATATGATGTTTCGAGATACTCTAAATTACGAGACTAGAGATCAGTAAGGTAATTTTCAGAAAAAGTGAGTTGTAATGTTGGTCGGTACGTGCTCTGCGAGACCTGCCGTGGGCACCAACCTGTTGTTACTTCATTATTATCTATAAGATATTGTTAGAACGGTTAGCCCATGTTTCCAAACCTTTTCCAGTGCGGCTATATCCTAGACTCTGCCGAACTCCTCTACACCTGTTCTAAGACTTGAGTAACGTTGATTGTTGAATGTATTTAGAACATATTTTAGCTGATATATACAACTTGTCATTCAATTTAACCAGTACATAATGTGAAAAGTTTTGAAGAGAGTATATTTTACGTCTCGAGTTTATCTTGAGGCTTTACGTGTTGTATAAATGTAATAAAAGTAATCGTTTCTTGCGGTTGTGGTTACATTTGCGGGCAATCGTTTCAAGTTGCACTATGACGAAAGGAAAGATATAATAAATAATGGTATTATAAAACAAATCGAGGTAGGTAGGTACCTGCCGAGATGTGTCAATTGTTGTTTAATGTAGCCACAGCCTTCTTCGACAGAAATACTCCATGCACTGAAGCGTGAAGGTGATCTATCCAAGATTTTATTCAAAACTAAATTAAAGCTGGTAACGCACAGAGAGCGATACGGCAAAGAAAATGTTGATTTCATATCCTATCGTTTCGGTTAATCTTCATGTCATATTGAAGTACAAAAGTTCTGAAGTTCGTTTACATAATAACAAGAGTATCTAAGCTTCTCTAAGGCCTCAAATCGTTCACTAAACACAAATGTGTAAGCATTCCTTAAAACTGAATGCTACTAATTTAGTAAAATCTTGCACTAAAAACGATCGCTCCTTGCCGGTACCGCTCACTGTGTGGTCTCAGCTTAAAGAACATTGATTGACGCGTGTTACCTACTTTTTGTTTTTTTTTTCAAGAGTTGCTTGCGAATGTGTAATTTCAACTGTATTTTAGAACATATTTAATTAAACTTTGTAAAAAAGACAAGCTTAGTTATTGTGTCTAAAGGTTTAAAATTTTGAAATAAGTGGATGTCTCGCCGATTGCTGTTTGTAACCTGTTAAACGACTTTATTATTTAGTATCTTGATTCTTATGTAAATTTTTATAACAATATAATTGCTAGTACTATTCATCTTAACAGAAATTTGCTTAAGGTCGAATAAGGCTTGAATACTTACATAGGTCTAGGAACAAGTTATTGATCACATATTGTGCCTCGATAGCTTGTTTCTAGAACGTTCGTTTCAGTCATAGCTTTGAACGTATTTGAACGTTCATCGACTCACCAAATGTTGCAGGAAAACTTGATCGCTTGGGTTAAGTAATGAGCTAGTATTATTTTTACAAAACTTTTATAAATACAGAAGGGCGTTAGGCACAACTGCAGATGAAACTTCCGAATAACGCCAATAAGAACGTAGTAGAAATATATATTCAGTAGTACTACTACGTAGTAGAAATATATATTTCTACTACGTTGTATATAAATTATATTCTATATAGTATAAATGTGTTGTTAGTGTTCCTTATCTTCTAATTATATTAAATTCCAGGCATGTGTATTCTGTCAAACATATCTTACGACGGGTAGTGTTAGAATATATATTCGCCAAAACACTTTTTTAACAGTGAATCTAGTTCAACCAGTTCAACTATACAAATAAATATAATTTGAGTGTCTGTATGTAATATCAAATAAACAGTTTTTATTACTAAATGCATATCAAAGTATATACGGTACTTATTCAGAAAGGCAATTTTTAAATTTTTTGTCTGTCTATTCAGCTAATTTCTGGAATGACATGACCGATTTCGACGGGACTTTCACTGACAGAAAACCGATGAAACCCAAAGAGTATTTTTTTGTTTTTAAACCAAGCTGCGCTCGCGACTTACAACTATAACCGTGGGTAACACTGCGGGACTCGGCTAGTTTTTTAATAAGTATTTTGTTCCTTTATAAATACGTTTACTATAAAACAGACAACCAAAATGAAGAACTCAGATTCTGCAAAATGATTGAAGATATTTAATGAAACTTAGTTGAGACAAACACTTTCATTCTCCTAAAAGATTAGATTACAGAACAAATTTAGTTCAGGAAAGAATTTTCACAATATCTTCGTCTTCAGTGAATAAATCGGCTTTCGCTTAAACGTTTGACTGACGCACTCTTAGAAATTCATACTTAATTTATATAGGATAGTTGATGCCTAACGATTTGTCGCATTGAAGTTGAAATACTACCTACGCATTGAATTATTTTGTAATTGTTTCAGACGGCGAATATCCTTTCTACTCTTATAAAGTCATGATTTTTTTATTAAATATACGTATGCTACATGGAACCAAGCCATACACTCAAACAGCCAAAATCGAAATAAGGACTCTGTCTATAATGACACACGGATAATTATCTCGATTTAATATGTGTGTAAATTGGTTCCTTGTTGCACAAGTAGGTCCAATTGTGCCTAAAGCCCTTTTATGCTAGATAACGATTTTAAGACTACCTTAAACCTTGTTATCACACAATACTTCCTTTTTTAGTAATATATAACCTCCAAAATAACACCAGAGATAACCCATCATGTATTTATTGTTAAAATATGAGTGTTGCCATATTTTCTTAAGTCATTATGTACAAATTGGATATTGTAAGATCATTTGTTATCTGTCAACAGTTGAATATTACGAAAATAAATCAAATCAAAAGAGTTTTTAAGTAGTTTTATTGTTTGCCAAAACCTCCTATTTAAAGAGAGGCCTATGTCCAGCAGTGGACTGTTAAAGGCTGTTGATGATGATGATGATTGTTTGCAAGGACGCTAAATTGAATCCTTGTCCGTTTTCATTTATCGCTGTTAGGATACAACATTTTATGTCATTCTTTCGACGAATGTCATCATAAAATGACTTCTTTTATCCTGAAAAAAAAAACGAATGCATGTAGATTGTGAATCGAGGTATTAATACTTTTTTATCTTTTGTTTCTTGTCCTTTTTTATGTTGGCGACTTATTTTATATTGACCATTAAACCCTCTTTTCTTAAAAGTATCATGAAGTGGACTGTTAATAATGATATTTTTTTACTCAAAGATCAACTATTACTATTTATTAGATAGGATCTAATGGTCTACTTACAATATATGAGATCAGTTTTTAAAGTTGCAGTAGGTTTATCCGGTACATCGAAGTGAACATGACTCTGTATGTATACTTAGAAGAAAAACTTTAGCGCAACGTCAATAGACATTGATTTTTCAAACGGTTCCAATATCTGACTGTGCAATTAAAGCTGCCGAAACCATGACGTTCTCGTTTGATATCAAAATTCGAATCACTGAAGAAATCCGATATTTTTTACTTCCTTTGATGACAGCAATACGAGTAATATCGGATAGTCCTGCCAATGTTGAGTATTTAGTCTTCAAGTCGTCGTCGTATTAAAATTAATGATAAAATAGTGGATGAGATGAAATGGACCCCGTCTTTTGAAAAAATAAAACGTTTTCTTCTTTGAGCTCAAATGAAAATCCACTTTGTAGGGTTCCGCAGTTTATGACTCGGAACCCTTATAGATTCATCATGTCCGTCCGTCCTCGACTTACCGTCCAAACGGTAAGTGCTAGAAAGATGAAATTATGCACGAATTTGTGTTGTAATTACGTCGACAAAGTGCTACAATAAAATTATGAAAAATATTTTTATTAGGGGTACCTCCCCTACACGTAAAGTGGGGATGATATTTTTTTTCGTGCAGCTACCGGCAGCTATGGGGTATCAATAGATAGGTCTTTTAAAAACAAGAAAGGGGTTTCAAAGACGATTTTTGGATTTAGGTATCAGCTTGCAAGATATTCCACTTTAAAGGGCTCTTTTGTGTAAAAACAGGGCGTCCCCTCCCCTCTAAAAGCTAAACGGCTGGCTCAAAAAATCTGGAAAAATTCGTGATGGTGGTCCATATAATAAACTTTAAAGGAAAACTATAACGGATTAGATAACTTTGTTAGTTCAGGAGTTATAGAGGCTTAACTTGTAAAATACGCTCACTTGGAAAACGTCATAGTTAACGCATTAATACATAAACATAACAATTAGCTATTGGATACGATTTTAAATCCACGTACCATGATGGGTGACTGAGGAACCCTTTCCTGTGCGTGGCCTGACACGCACTTGGCCGATTTTTTTAAATTAAGGGTAGGTATATCCTTAATTTTGAAAAAGTGGATTTAGTTATTTTATTCTTGATTTAGTGCTAAATTTAAAATTAATTGAAAAGAAATAAATCTAGAAATCAATTAAATTGTAGTACTGGCTGGTTACAATATCTTAGTTATTTATGATGTGTTATTATTTTTTTGTTACTATATTCTAGTAATCAACTGTATTAATCTTTAACTTTTATAGATTACTTAATTTAAACATATTCCTACGAGTAGATCGTTACACGTGCCCGTCGATAACATTGTGAATTAATGAGATGGCATACACAAACAGCGTCCTATGACACTTTGAAAACTTCGCGGATCTCTGCAATTCTAATCTATATTTTCAGTTCAGTTCTTGGCTTGTGTGTCACTGTATGAAAAATTCAAATTATGTGAAATGACTAGGTACTCGTAGTTACGTCACACCATTATAAATAAATATTAATAGTATGAGGCGATTATAGCCGAGTTGCCCTAGGTAATTAGAAACAATCACCGATGGTATGAGTACATCTACATCCATCTCAGTATGGTATATAGCAGAACGATTCTGGTCTCACACTCAGCAACGATGAACAACCGCACGAATACTGTCATTTTAGAATGGACTTCTGTGTTAGTAGTAATGAGAAAATCACTCAAATAAAATTAATAAAGAATAAGCTGTGTACTTGAGTATTTTGTGAAATATTGCTATGTGATGATGATAAACTCTAATCCTACACAAAGTTCACTTTTTAACTTTCCATCCTGGAATCCCCATGATACTTGCCTTCCCTCTAATAAAACGATTGAAATGACTTCAAGCCAAGCTTGAGCCTAACAAAAACATACATTATAAAACATAACCAGTCTTCTTGAGAATATTATTCACATCATTATGCAAATACGTTTTACATGTAAAATAGAGATAAACCGCTTCATCAACAGCCTTTAACAGTCCACTGCTGGACATAGGCCTCTCCTTTGAAAGGAAGTTTTGGCCTACTATACCACGCTGGCCAGACGGGTTAGTAAAGGGTTTGTTTCAAGTTTTCCTTCTCTTGGCAGGATGTTAGCTGCTTATTTTGTTCCTTTAGTCGCCTCTTACGACACCCATGGAATGAATAGGGGTGGTGACACTTTGTATTCTTAATCCGTTACCACACGGATAAACCGCTTACAGTGTTAAAATTGATTTCCCCGTTTTTTAGTTTCCATTTTCAGTTAACGCCTCGCTCGTCCGTAGCGACGACAGGCTAGGTCACGCTCTGCAGCGCAGTGCTGGATTTACACATTTGCCGCCCCAAAGCTTTAAAATTTTTGCCGCCCCTACTGGCTTCTAAAATTAGATACACTGTTCACAATAAAGTTAATTCCTTTCTTTAGGAAATAATCTAGTTACTAGATTACTTTAACAACTTTTGTTGTTTTTTAAGCTAAACAAAGCTTGATTTTTACTGCTCTACTTATATTGTTTGGTAGGCTAAGGAAGATAGGTAAGTAAGGCCCGATAGTGCTATGCACCTTTTTTTTTCGCGGGGACTGCTTTTCGCACCATACCCTCCGTGGGGGTAAACGGAGGGCGTGTGAGGGACTTCCGGCGAACCGGTCTAACCATTAAACCCCGCGGCGGCCTATCTCGGCAGTCGGGAGGAGCTCCAGGAACGCATCAGCGACTTCTGGATTCCCTCCTGACTTACCCCATGACTGGGGTAACATCTCAGGGTAATCAATAAATTACCATTGGGACAAGACAATATCGTGCCTCTCGCCGTTTTACACAGTAAAAGACGGGACACCGACCCGCCCCAGACGACACCCCCCTGCCGCGCCGGGGTGTCGCCTGCTCGGGTCACTTGCAGTGGTCACATTTCGCCAAGATGTGGACGCAACGACCCTTAGGGAACGATTGGGGACTTGCTGCCTCTACGCCGCCTCCTTCGAGGGGGATCGGCCCTTTCCTGATCCCGCTCTGCGGACTCCTTCTGGAGCATTACGTTCTCACAGAAGGAGACCGCGGCCTTCCATCTTTCATCACTCGCCAGCATTGCCGCGATCAATGCTGGCGGTGACAGGGTTCGTCCGATCTGCCCGACCAGGTCTCGACGCTCGGACCCCATGCAGGGCAGTCCTCCAGTCCAGAGTCCAGACTCCTGATCGGAGTCCCGGTGGGACCCGCAGTGGTGGCATTGGGCCGTAATCTCACGTCCGATTCTATTCAAATACTCACCGAAACAACCAATGTCCGGTGAGTATCTGAGTCAATCGGTAGGTGACACAGTCGGTCCTCTCAATCCAAGCTTCGAAGCTTGGAGCGCGTTGGCTGGCACAGCTGGCTCCAGCTAGCTCCGAGCCCGTAGGGCTTCCGTTTGTGCGTTCTGCGGTAGCATTTCAGGCTCATAACCCGGCGCTGTCCCTTCGCCATTCCGACCGACAGAACGAATTTGGTCGTAGACCATCGTATTAATTTCGGCCAGAATGTCGAAGGGTGGAGACCGCGCCAGGATCGTCGCTGCCTCATACGAGATCCTACGATAGCTCCGTACGATCCGAATTGCCATCAGCCGCTGCAGACTCCTAAGTTGAGCCTTACAGCGGGAGGAAATCTCCAGGTCCTTAGACCAGACTGGTGCCCCAAAGTCCTCTATGGGTCGCACGACGATCATGTAGAGGCAGCGAACTTCTTCCCTTGGTCCCCTAAAATTGAGCAGCAGACGATTTAACGCCCCTGCTACCACTCGAACCCGGCGGACTAAAAGCCCGAAATGCTCTTCGAAGCTCCACCGATTGTCCAGGATGAGGCCAAGGTACTTCATGTACTGGCCCACCCGGACTTCAGTGTCACTCAGAGGTGCAAGCTGGGTGGTTCCTGGCGCTTACGTAGGCCATGGACAACGCACTTGGACGACTTTTGCCTAATTTGGGTGGAGCCAATGTCGCGACGAGACAACTGTACAAGGGAGTTGTCTGGTCTATGACACCGAACGGTGCATCGGTTTGGGCGGCGGCTCTGACTGCTCAAAATAGGGTATGCCTCTGATGACCCCAGAGGATATTGGTGGTTAGAGTCATACACGGTTATCGCGGTCGCAACATTCTGCGAAGAAATCATTTATGCCATGGTCATGATGCCCTGAGTGTGACCCCTGCTATTTCAGGTGCAGAGTGGCACACCATGTGGTTTTAGTCGGTTGCCGACATGCAGCCCCGTTACAAACTCCGGTAGGGTGACGGCCCGAGGGGGTTTCCACACGTCAAAAAAAAAGTGTTTTAAGTGGTCGCCATGCTGCATTCTACTGCGCCAAGTGTCGTGGATTCCTACGTGGGAAAACACTTTGTGCGATTCACAAATTGTTGTCCTAGGTCTGGATGTTCTCTGTGTTCCTTTAAGTGTGTTTGTAAACCCCCTGCGATACAGGATTTATACACCTAATGCGAGTACCAATTTTTTTTTGGGCCATTTTGCCGCCCCCCTAATTCTGCCGCCCCAAGCTTCATCTTTTTCAGCTTCTATGGTAAATCCGGCCCTGCTGCAGCGCTTTTAAAAAATGTAAATTAAGTTTTAAAACATATCACCGCCATGTTGCTTGAAACGGCTTATACTTGAATATAGGTACAAAATCATCAAAGAGATCCATGGTATAAAATTCATAAGTAGACTGAAGTAAATTTTAGTAGTCTTACTAAAGTAGACGAATCTACACAAAAATAAATGTGGTCAAAACGCACAATTGTCATTGTTACAAATCAAAATAGCGGCTTCACAAATTTGATATAAGTGCTAACGCGTGTGAGCCCATATTTGTAACGTAAAGAAAGCATAATTTACATACTTTTTCGTAAAGGTTAATTTCGTATTCAACCCCAAAAAGGTTTATAGACATGGCAGTAAAAAAGTCATATCGTGTAACCTGTTTTACTTTAAACACTAGAATTATATTCATAAAACAAATGATCTAGATTTGAGATTTGCCTGACAAGTTAAATGTTGCTGTACACATTATTTTAGGCGTTTTTAAAAATAAAAAAATAGGAAAAAACGTGTTTTAGGGTTCCGTAGCCAAATGGCAAAAAACGGAACCCTTATAGATTCGTCATGTCTGTCTGTCTGTCTGTCCGTCCGTATGTCACAGCCACTTTTTTCCGAAACCATGAGAACTATACTGTTGTTGGGAAGTAGATGTAATCTGTAAACCGCATTAAGATTTTCATATAAAAATAGAAAAAAAACCACACGTTTTGGGTGTCCCTCTACTTGGAACCAAAACTCAAAAAAAATGGGGTCTTGGATAGGTCTTCAAAAATGATATTGAGGTTTCTAATATCATTTTTTTTCTAAACTGAATAGTTTGCGCGAGAGACACTTCCAAAGTGGAAAAATGTGTCCCCCCCCTGTAACTTCTAAAATAAGAGAGTGATAAAACCAAAAAAAAATATATGTTGTACATTACCATGTAAACTACCACTGGAAATTGGTTTGAACGAGATCTAGTAAGTAGTTTTTTTTACTGTTACGCTTTCACGCCTAAACCACTGTACCGATTTTGATGAAAGTTTGTATGAAGATAGAACTGAACTTGGGAAAGGACATAGGCTACTTTTTACTGGATAACCGCCAAACCCGCGGGCGGAGCCGCGGGCGAAAGCTAGTACGTCATAAATCGTAAACGGCAATTTACCTTCCATTCAATCAATACACTATTATAAGAACTTAACAATGATGTTACTTGCTGCTACTATATAATAGGTTATGACCTATTATATAGTAAATGTGAACCAACCTCAAACGATATACATATTATTATGCATTTTATTAGAACTCGGGAACAATTCTTTCAAACACAGTTTTTGTGATGCTTGAACCGTTTACGCAGCGCACTGAATGGAAACTCTCAAAACGAATAGTTGTAGCGTGTGTATATGTAGCCTATAGCCTTCCTCGGTAGATAACTTTATTCTCATATGGAGGGGTTGACGAACGGAATGGTGATTTCTTTTGAGTATTACATTTAATGTAGTTTATATTCCTATCCTATCATATATTCCTATCATATAATCGTATAAACATTATGGATTATGTGTATAACCAAAGTACGTCAGACAGCATAGATAATCATCTTCAAAATAGCCATAAATGAAGTTAATGGCAGGTTATGGCATTGCTATTTGCTTTGTTTTGTAGAACTAAGTATACCTACTACTGCTTACGATATTAGGTCTTTGTAGGGGGAATTGTTATGGTATAAATTATGCGATGTAGAGTTAGAAAATGCTTTGCTGTAATTATCAGAAATGCATGAAGTTATCACCTAACGATCCTTAGAAATGTTTTAAAGTTTTCTCTAAAATATCAATAAAGAAACTGTTAACTTCTATGTACTGGCCTTGGAAAGGAGTGGTAGATATACGCACTAGAACTAGTTCTTCTCTCCCTTACTGGGTGAGCAGTTAACAACTGGACGTCACTACATGTGTTTCCATTTCTCTATGATCCCGGGTTCTCATTAGATCGCTGTAGTATGAGTCGCCATACTGCTTGCATTCGCAGTGGGTGTGGTGGCTCCGACTCTTGGAATAAATTCATGTTTCCATCAGATTCCATCTAGCGTCAACTTTGCATACTTTAAAAAAAAAGAAGTCATTTCATTTCATTGTCATCTTTTTAAAACCGATACTAATTGTCGTGTACGGTTTATGTTTTCAATTGCTAAATGGTGACGTTTGTGTTTAAAAAGATTAACAGTTGTTCTAAATGTCTTTGATAAATGCTGTGTGTAAACATACGTGAAAGGTCATCTGGCTGCAAACTGTTGTTTAATTCCGATTACACAATTTGTCTTCAACGCGGTGCACGTCAATACAAATATTTTGACTCCAAAATGATATTGTTACACGCTTTATATTAGCTTCACCTGTATGTTTGTTTGTATGTTTGTAACCGACTCCTTTGGGCGCGATTTTGACCCACTTTCAAAGGCCAGATTTCGTTCAAACTTTGTACATTTATCGAGGACCGATGACATTACACTAATTTGATAAAATTATATCAATTTGCTTAATAAGATTTTTGTTATTTTATATTAATTTCATCTATCCATGCGCGACGACAGCGCCACATGACAGGTGGCGATTATGATTGATCAATATTGTCACCGTTGTCAAGCAACAAGTAAATATTGTGAAGAAAATTAATGAAATCTTCTGTTATTTTACTATATTAGACAATTTTGGACGGTAGTAGTTAGTAAAATTATTGCCAATAACATTAAAATTGTTATTTTCCGTGGGAAATGAGTCTACTGTTGACTAAAACGGGGTTTCGTGCAATCACCCACGAAATCATTTCTTAACCGGAGACAGACAATGTCTAACAAATCAATTTAATTACAGCTAAACACAATTTATCATGTTGAGAGTGCTTTGTGCGACTGTGTTTATAATAAGAGAGGGAAATGAAAGCACATTGCAGCACTTATATACTTCATAAATAATATATTATATATCAATGTAAATAATGAAAACAGTTTTACGAAGATCAGCCAAGAACAACAATGGGGTAAGCCAACTGCCCGTCAAATTTCCAAGGAAGTATATTCTAAAAGAAAGTACTTCCATGAAATGTTTCCCACAGTAAAGAAACAGAAGTGTGAACCATTTCAGTTTAATGTCTCTGATTTGAAGGTAGATTGTGCTTTAAAATGTGTCCTAGAAGCTGCTAAAAGTAATGCTGAAGATATCGAAACTTCTGTTAGCTACTTAGTTGTTAGTTTACCAAATTTTAGTCGAACAGGCTGATAAATTATTTTATTGCTAACATTTATTAACACTTGCACATTCTCCTATCTTTACACTTACTTTTGCACGCGGTTTTGCACATTTATACTCACAACCACTATCCATGACTGAGAATACTAGTTCTTCAGATACTACTCAACAGTTACTATAGCGTTACGGAAGAAAACAACGCTTCATATGATAAATTATACAGCTAAACAGTCAGAGGAAGCCAGAGCAGCTCGTTTGCAGCAAGTGCGTGATTCTATGGCCCAGATCTAAGCCTCAGAATCAGACCACGCCAGAGAAGTCCATTTGCAGCAAATGCGACATTCCATTGCTGAGATCCGAGTCTCTGAATCAGACCAAGTCAGAGCATCTCGTTTGCAGCAAGTGCGTGATTCCATGGCTGAGATCCGAGCCTCAGAATCAGACCAAGCCAGAGCAGCAATGTTGAAGTCGAACATTGACGTGTCAAAAGAATTAGTAAATGGTAACATGGGTTTTATTACAGAAATTATATGGCCAAATTTTCGCAGAGGTCAATTATATGCAGAAGACATTCCGTCAGTACCTATCGATTTCGGTCAAGATGGTGTTCACGTAATTAAACCAATATCGGTACGATTTCCAGCAAAATACAGCTATGAAACTGCCGAGAGACGAATGTTGCCATTGATTCTGAGTTGGTCATCGACCGTCCACAAGATGCAAGGCTGTACAGTTCATCATGCAGTCATTTATCTAGGTTCTCATCTCTACTTACAAGATTTGTCATCACATTAATGAGGTGATGCTTACACAATATGCTGATGATTTTGTTATCTTTATTAGCAATAAAGACATACAAGTGTGCGAGTTGAAATTGCAATCAGCTTTAAACTCAATGGTTTCTGGTCTAGACAACATTGGACTTGAGATATCAGCTGTAAAATCTAAAGTTTGTATTTTTAGTCGGGGGCGTATTAGGAAGCAGGTCAATTTAGAAATTGATAATGAAGCTTTGATGTCTGTGGAATGCGTTAAATATCTAGGCTTATGGCTTGACAGATCTCTTTTATGGCAAAAACATATTAATGAAATATCTCAAAAAACTTCAAAATTCCTAAATTTACTTAAGGTATTGGCGGGGCCTACCTGGGGAATTCACACTAAACATTTACGTACACTTTATATTTCCCTAATAAGAAGCAGATTTGATTACGGATGTTTCCTCTATGGTAGTTGCGCTAAGACCCATCTGTATAAAATTGACAAAATACAAAACCAAGCTTTACGAATCATAGGTGGTTTTATCAAGAGTACGCCAGTATATGCTATGGAAAGTGAATTATGCATACAACCACTTTTCGTGCGAAGAACATTTTTATCCTTTAAATATTATTCGAAAGCAATGTCTTGGATTAATAACCCAACAATTGAGCTACTAAACGATCTTCACTTGCTATCAAATAGTCGATACTGGCGAACTAAAAAAAAACCCTTACTTTTATCTGCTCATACAGATCTTAATGATATTGAAATAAACTCATCGTGTCCGCTTGAAATGTTTTGTCTTGATACTTGGATGTCTTACATAGATTTAGATAATATAATTAATATTAACTTGAATTGTATAAAAAATCAAAGCGAGATTATGAATTGAATTCCTTAAGATTGGACGTATTGCAGGAATTGAATGATATGTACAATGGATGGCTACACTTTTATACAGATGGCTCTAAAAATTCTGATGGTAACGGAGCAGCGTACTACTATCCAAATTGCTCAGCTATGTACAAAATTTGCTCACCTGTTTCAATTATGACGTTGGAATTAGTTGCAATTTCAGAAGCACTTAATCGTATAAACGACTTGAGTGGGCAAAAGTTTGTTATATTTACAGATAGCAAAAGCGCCTTGCAGCACTTGGCTCGATGCGCCTCTGGCTTCAGAGGTGTATCGATAGCCTATGTAATAATTAAGCAAGTACGTAATATCAGTGTATCTAAAAATCTGAAATTGCAATGGATACCATCACATATTGATATAAAGGGCAATGAGGAGGCGGACAGATTAGCCAAGTTAGCGATAAAGGAAGGGGATATTATTAACATTAAACCACATTACTCGGAGTTGATACATAAATTTAAAATAATTTGTTTCGATAAATGGAAAGAATATTTTGATGAACACTCTAAAATAAAAGGGGTCTGGTACAAGACTATTCAGTCCGAACCTCCTCATATACCGTGGTTTGGTAATTTAGAAATAAGTAGATCATGTGTTACAATAGCTCATAGATTACGATCTGGACACATTCCATCAAAAAAATTTGAACATCTAATGCGTAGAGCTAACTCACCAAATTGTGATATGTGTAACATTGTGGACGATGTTCAACATTTGTTGATGGAATGTGTTAAGAATCGGTCTAAAAGATATGAAATAATGAAACAGATTAACTTGAATTTTTTGGATGTCGGTGTAATTCAAAGTGTTTTGGCTGCGCCGACATCTGAAAAAGCTATTAAATTGTACAGTCTAGCGTATTATAGATAAACGATGTTTACTAAGTTAAGGCCTTATGGGACTGACATACCCTATTAGGGTAAAAGTCCCTTCAAAAAAATAAAGAGAAAAAAAAAATCTAGGTTCTCGACTGTTTGCAGCTGGACAAGCTTATGTAGCACTTAGTCGTGGAAGATCTTTGGACGGAATTAGAATTGAAGAACTTGATTGCTCAAAGCTAACAGGTCAAACTCCATGTAACAGAGCAGCATTAGATGAAATGATTCGATTACGAAGTAACACGTAATAAGACTTGTCAATATCACTTGTTTGGCAATGAACATACCGTTATGTCTCACTGTGTACATTAACGACTGAAAATAATTACAAGTACTTAAAGTTATCACGGAATTAATAGTAGATTAAAACAAACAATAGTTTAAAATTAAAAAGACAAGCTATTATAAATAAACCAAACTAAAAAATAGAAAATAAATAATAGTTTTAAAAAACTAAAAAACACGCTTTTTATAGAAATCCAAACTAAAAAATAAATTGAAATAAAATTAAATTAAAAATAGTGTTCAAAATTTCAATAAATATAAATTAATACGTGTAAATAAAGAAAATTGTATTTTACTTAAAAAAAAGCGTGGGGTGCTTTTTAAGATAATATCAAAATGATAATCACTACCCATATCCTTCAATAAAATACTTATAACTATTGACACCATGCACCCCACGCTTTTTTTTAAGTAAAATACAATTTTCTTTATTTACACGTATTAATTTATATTTATTGAAATTTTGAACACTATTTTTAATTTAATTTTATTTCAATTTATTTTTTATTTTTTAGTTTGGATTTCTATAAAAAGCGTGTTTTTTAGTTTTTTAAAACTATTATTTATTTTCAACATAATAGAATAAGTTGTATTCGGACTGATCATAATTGAAAGCTATAAAAGTAGCTTCATAAATTTAATCATAAAGTCAATATTAATTCAAAACATTGCCCACCTGGAGAATAAGCCTGCAAAGTTCTGAAGTTGATTCTGTTGTCATTTCCCTCAGGTGCAGTAACTTTAGTAATGAAAGGGACCGCTATTATTTACGGGTGCCACTGAACTTAATCGCTCTTTCAAACTTGTTGGTCGGTTTTGCTGGACATAACTTTAAATACCTATCTTTCATCCAAAAAATATATAAAAATTTGTACAAAAATAAATAAAGATGATTGTCATCCTTCTCAATCCTATTATTTTGTGAAGTTCCTTGAAAATATACTCATATCAGAATCTACAAAAGGTACCTGAATAAACGGTAAGGCGATGGATGAAGGTGTACGAATTGTGTTGAACTTATTATAGCTTCGAAATTTTAGTGTTATATTATGAGTTTAATATAATTACTTTTAAACTTTGTTCAAAAAATTGTGTCTGAGTTATATAACAGTTTTAATGAATATGTATGAATTTGACTTACTAGGTATAATTATCAGGGAAAAATGGATATTTTTTCAAAATATTGTTGTTTTAATACCTACATTCGTGTGTTGATTTATCGTAAATCTGAGAGAATTGATAAAATTTTGGCGCTAAAAAGAAATTTGTGTAAAACCAACTGCTATTGATACAGAAACATTTTTAAAACGGCGTTTACGTCAACTTTTTAAAACAGTTTTTCATTACCATAAAAAATTCAGAATAACAGGTTTTCTTACAACAAAAGCTAGTAAGGGATTAATTTCGTCATGTGCTATGGTTTGTATTCGCTATTAAGTGGTATTGGGGTCTAAATCTCAGCGGATTTGACATTGAGGTCTTATAAAGAGCCTTATCGTATCTTGAGGTCAGCTTTATCCTCTTAAGCTTTGTCTTCTAATCCATATGTAGTCACTTTTGTTATCTTATACCCCATAGAACCAAGGCCAATAACAATACATTTTTCAATGAAATTTGTAATCTCTTTTAGACTCCCTTTTGGCATGGCTTGTTTTTTTTCTTAAAGATATCCTGTAGTATTATTTCATAACAGAACTGTTTAAAAACTTCATCAATCTTCAACAACTTCTTGGTATCTAATTAAATTTTAAAGCATAGGCTATCATTAATGGGACTTGCAGTCATTGCCTGGATGAGTAACCGTAACTGGCGTCCTCGTCTACGTCTTCGTGATTCGGAGGTCACATTAAGCAATCGGTCCAGGCTGTTATTATAAAATAACATTCGTGAAGCTGTTTTGTTGGAGGCCTTGAGGTGGCTTGAAAACAGTGAAGGGAAAGATTATGTAGCCACAACGTTGTCTTGCCAGTCCTCAGTCGAACCGTGAGACCATGCGTCCCCACTCGATCAGCGTGTAAATATAGTTAAAACTAAGTCTTATGGTATCCTAAACGACTAATCTATAAACTATCTACTAATACATACCTATACTGCTAGTCCATAAAACAAGTAAATAATTTATTTCAGTCAATTACATGTCAAAAGACAAATTGGCCTTGAAATAGCGTAACTTATTCTGGTGGTTCATATTTTTTATATAAAACTTCGAGGTAACATAATATTGTTTGACATTTCAGAAAGATAATTGCTTGACATTACGATCTATAGTAAAGAAAATAACCGACTTACGACTCGTTAAGTTTCCCGTTTTATTGGAAACTATCTTTTGCCTGCGGCTTATTTCCTGTATGACAGGTACCCTTTGTAATTTATTGCTATAGATATATCAATGTGAAAGTAACCATTCACATAAAATTCACGCAAACTGATATTGATGGTTTATAAATATGTTAAGTACTTGTAACACATCTACTGTCACTTACTTAACGTTACATTTTCTATGTGTATAGGTATGTAATGTTTGTATGCCTGTATGTAAATATGTAATGTAGGTAAACATTGCAAGACACGCGTGAGCGGCGCCCTCCGAAGCAGGCCGGTGCGCGCTCGAGGCACGACCAGCAGCTGCCGTCTCCGTCGTCGCTCCACATAATAATTTGGAACACAAAAATTATCTGAGATAATAATTGACTTTATGACTATACTTACTTACTTATTGACTTACTTCCTTGGGCTAGCGACCCAAAGTGTGTCTTGGCCTCCGACATTAGAATGCGCCATTATTTTCTATTCTTTGTCAATTGAGACCAACTGGGCACTTTCATCTCTAGTTTACTCAGGAAAGTCTTATTATTATCAAATTAATTGCTTTAAATAGTTCAACTTTATGTAAATCACTTCATACATATGCGTGTTTTACCAATTACAAGAATATTGAATTCCTGAGCCTTAGGCTACTACTGTAAAATTCGTACCGTAATGTTTCGTTATACTCATTATATATTAATATAATTAAATGGAGAAAATGTTCACCACATGTTACGTGTACTTCATTATGTAAAATAACATTACATCAATGATTAATGTTATAATTTGATTACACTTTATTTATTGAAATTAGGTAATTACACAATGAGCATACTTAGAGTATGGATTTAATAACTGTATGGTAATAATGTAAATAATAAAAAAATTATATATTTTCTGTGTACCTTTATTGAATTTAGAGCTTGTATGTATTAGAATCTCGTACAAAGTTTCAATGTTTTTTAATATAAGAAGTTTTATAGTAGTAAAGTTGCTATAACTGTTATAGTGGACAGCAGCAATGAAATTCTCTCCTAACTTATCCTTATTTCTGTCTACTTAAAAGCTTTATGAAAAGAGCTGGCTTTCGTAATTAATAGTCTACGCTCAAAGGCGCGAATATAAAACCCTCAAATACATACTTTTGTGTTCAGTAGTCTTAAACTATCTAGTAGATAGTAGAGACACTCTAATTTCAGCAGGAATGGGTTGACAACCCTGACACAAAAGACCAACCTAAAAGGTTAAAATTCATCCGATTGTTTTTCGATGGTGAGTGCGAGACCGAAGGTTCAATTATGCAGAACCATGTCAATAGGCCGCCATTTTGTGGTACGCTATACTATATATACGTTGTCGGAATCTGCAATGAGTATTTCAGATTTTACTTAAATGTACCACTTTCCATCAGGCAGAGTAGAGTCACTTTGGCAGAATTATATAAAAAAGACATATATCCAAAGTTCTTTCAATAATTTTCTATACTGGTTTTATTATTTCAATTCATTAAAGATGAAGTTTTGACACAAAATTGACTTGAACCGTTCAGGAAATTATACTGTGTAAAATATACATAAAACATATTAGTTTATTTGTACATAAATAAGTGAAGTACCGCCAAATTAGATTTCTATTGTAATGTGATCCCGAGAGGGACCCTTTAGCCGGAATTACATTTCAGACACCCTTTTCATCAAGAGAAATTTGACTTTTGTCTGAAGTCCCGCTGAATTATCTTTTAATTTCCTTTCAAGTTCACTCAGAATAATAAAATTAATATTTAAGGACCCGAAGATAAATTGTCAGTTTTATGAATTTTAAAGATTGTTTTTATTTTACAACTATGTTGGCAACCCGACAGATGTGTCGTCAGAAGTTAAGTGAGAACCACAGCTTAAGGCATTTTGGCTGTATATGTCCTTATGCAACCTCACTAATAATTTTAAGTCAATATAAAAGAATGTAAATATCTGACATTACTTTAATTTTCAGTACTAAAGCTAGTTTGCGAAAACGCATACAAATAAATTAAAGTGTCTGTTTGTATGTAATATCAAATGAACCTAAATGTACCTATGAAAGTAAATAAATTTTAAAAATCTGTTTTTCTTGCCTGTCTGTCGGCTGGAACGATTTTGACGGGAATTTCAATAGTAGATTACGCTACTTTTAGTTTAGACTAGCTCCGACCGCGGTTGTTGTTGTCAATATAATATAATTATGCTCAGTATCTTTTTATTTACTTATTTATATATATATTAGCAGTCTATGTAAGTTCGTACGTTTCATCGTAGTGCCCAAAATATTGTAACTGTTTCAATGAATAAGGTTTTATAATTTTACCCCTTGAACACACACAAAAAATTTCATCAAAATCGGTCCAGTCGTTTGAGAGAAGTTCAGTGACATATACACTCACAGAAGAATTATATATATAAAGATGAAACGTTTCTTGCCTCATAAATACGTACGCAATGATGGAGCCCAAAGGTTCTGGAGAGGTGACCGCGGCTGAGAAGACTTGGAAGACAAGCTCTTTCGACTGAGAAGAAGAAGAAAAATTCAAGTTAAAAAAGCAACAAAACGTATATATATTAATTACAATTCATGTTATGTTTATAGAGAGAAATATCTAAACATTTTTATATACTGACAATCTTGAGATAAATATCAAATAAATAATAAAACACATAGAAAAAATGGCAAGACTGTCAACAAAATGGTACAGAATCCATTCGCTTGAGTAGGTAGTGTTCGATGGTGACTCAAGAGGCCCTCGATCTCCGTTTATCTTCATAACTTCAATGAATAATAACTCAAAGAAATTGATTTTAAACTTAAGGTTCGATAATAGTCTACAGGGGCTTTTATAATACCCTACCCGATTCTTGAACTTTATAAGCTTACGTTTTTGATGTAAGAGATTTTGAAGAATTTATACAAAGGCATCTTATAGTAAATTCTCAAACTTGATCAAGCGATTAGTCACGATCTGTGATAAGCAAATTTTTTATAATAATATACAATAGTGTGGTATAAATGTTGTTTTTATTGTATTTTCAGTTATCACTGTATAAATAATCTGTTTGTAATTTATTTATTTATTTAAAACTTAATGCACATGTAGCACAAAGGCGGACCTAATGCCATGAGGCATTCTCTGCCAGTCAACCTTCAGGTGATGTAGGAATATGATGTCGTAGATGCAGACTTAGGATATAAAACCTGACAATGTAGTTGTAAACATTTATTTATGGTCAAAGGAACTAACAAAAATTGGTAAATGCAAGAAAAATTTCATTGCTCATTGAAATTCTAATCTTACGAATGTAAAAGACATTGAGATTGTGTAATTTGACACTCAAGAATTTCGCGTAGTTTATTTATATTAGTAATTTAAGAATCTTTAAAACGATATTATGGCAATCGCATAGTTCGTAAGTAGTTTCTAAAGGACGAAATTACACCACTTAGTAATAAACTCAGAGGCGTCTCTTGAGAAAAATTCGATTACCTTTCATACAATGTGAGCAATGTAACCTACGAAGAAAATAATTTCGATCTAAATTTTGTCACACTATTACATTAGAAGCAAACCTAAGAAACAATGCTTACATGTATGTACAATATGTACATGCAAATAAATAAATATTTCGGACATCATTTTTTTTTTCTTTTTTATATTTAAGCCTGCCAAAGTGACTCTACTCTGCCTGATGGAAAGCATGAGTAGAATCCAGGAGTAGGGGTCACCATGCTTATTGTGAGGGTAGGCAATGTAGCATGGTGACCCCTGTTTTGCATCATTCTCCCGGCCTTCGAAGGGCGGGAGAATGATGCAGAATGATTGGGCCTCCGGTCTCACACTCACCAACGAAATACGACAGCAAGAATGCTGTCATTATTAGGATGGTCTTCTGTGTGAGGGTAGTACTGGCCGGGTCGAGCCGGCCCATTCGTGCTGAAATCAGCTTGGTAGTAGATACCTACCATACACAACGCCTAGTCACTAACTAAGCAGAGCTTGTATTATAGGTACTAGATAACTAAACTAAATACATACAGATACTTTTTTTTGTAAATACATACATATTACACATAGGAAACACGTAAACTCCCAAACAAATATTTAAGGAACTCATAAACATTTTGTCCGACTAGGGAATCGAATCCGAGGCCTCAAGCACAGCAGTTGCATACGCTACCACTGCGCTACCGAGGCAGTATTTTAATAGGCACTATTAGTAGCTCATTTCTCAATTAATTTTGAAATATTCTGTAATCAGGTAAGAAGATGAAGATGACATAAAAGTGCCCAACACCATTCACGTTACTTTCAAGAATTAAAATGAAATTCGATAGGTTTTAGTATAGCTAGTATACGTTTTCATTACTGCCTTGGTCTACGTGCCGCATACCCGAACCACCTGCGTATGCGGCTGCTGATCAAAAGGTCTCGGGTTGGATTCCCGGGTCGGACCAAATGTTTGGATGATCTGCAAATATTTGTGTTTTATATGTATGTATTTATAAAAAAGTATGTTTATATATTTATATCAGTGGTCTAGTACCCATAAGACAAACTCTGCTTAGTTTGGGACTAGATGATATTGTCAGATGTCCGAAATATTTATTTTTTATTTATAAAAACAACCTGTTATAGTCCACTTATGGGAATAAGCTCCTTTGAAAACAGTTTTTATCCTACTGTACCTCGCTATAAAGACGATTTGGTTTAGGGTTTTTGTCAAGCTTTCATTCTATTTATGATGCTATTGTCCGGCGTACTTTTTGCTCTTCGTCGGTTCTTGTGACACCCACAGAATGAATAGGAGCGGTGAAACTCTGTATTTTTAATCCTTTACCATACAAACAGTCGTATACGAATAAAGGTGAACATACTTACTGTACAAAAGACATGATCAAATAAATAACATGAAAGAAATATATATATGGAAATTTTATACACTTTTTCGAATGCCTCTTTCATTACAGAACTACAAAAACATATTATTTCAAATAGTAATAGCATTGCTTTTTTTTAATTTGTAGTGGGATTACTTATAATAGTACTCAATAATCAAACTTAAAATATGTAGTTGATATTACACTTTTTTTTCCTGGGGAAATCCCCACAGATACCACTAGTTGATGGCTATGTAGGACTCGAAACGACTAAAACTGCACGTCGTCTCAGGTCCTATGCGCCGAGGAACCAGGTATATACTCAAAGGAAGTCCAAAATCCAAGCAAGACAAAATTTATCAGACCGTATTTTTTATTTTAAATAGTCCTGTCAAAATGACTGTCTAATGGAAACTATAATCGGAATCTAAGAGTAGTGATTACCATCCTCATTGTTGAATGTAGACAATATATCATGACACTATGGCTGCCTATTGTGATCCTTTTGGACCATTAACCATCCAAACGCTATGAAACACCACGAATGAGGTCATTTTGGTTTGGTCTTCTATGCGAGTCGGTCGAGCCGGTCCGTTACCTTCAAAATTTCTTTTAATCTAGACTCCTTTTTAAATTTTAAAGTAGTTTTAAAAGAATACATTAAATATAACTCAGAAGATTAGAAAGGTCAGACTCGTGGTTCAAGAAACTGTATTCTCAAGATAAACATTTAAGTCTGTGTATACACAATTACTTAATGTTGTTTGTAACAAGATAAGGTTCTTTGAGAAGATAGAATATATAAGAGTATCACATTTAGTTAAAATGTTTTAGAATAAATTAAAATTGACCCTTTAGCTGAAATAAAAACACTGGCTATGAACAGGTAAGTCAAATTGGTTGTAAATAGTTTATTTTAAAGATATTTCAATTATTATTGGGGTAATCAAATACATTTTTATTTGTTAGGATTGTACTAAAATTTGTATGAAAATCAAAACAACAAATGTGGATTTGTAAACAATTGAATGATTGATGTTCATACGAGAGAACATTCAGTAATGGACGGCGAAGTGCTGAATTGATAGAAATATACGTTCTATCTGGTTCGGCAAAACCATCGCGTCAAGAATCCTCTAAATATATATGTGAATAAAATCATGTATAAAATAGGTCTGAAGTAATTTGACAAATGTTACCAGCTTTGAATATTTATCAGCCTATTAAATTCCATTTCATGTCAAGGGCTGTGACAATCGTACTTACGGTGGTGAAGTGGTTACACAGCCATAACAGGTTATATTGACTTCCGTTGATAACTTTTAGGTTTTTTAAAGCCATCGCCCGCATTAGGAATAAACAGAATGTGTCCTGAGTTCCGAGGAGCTTTAGAAACATACATAACGGACACAGAAAACACTCAAACTTAGAATAACAATTTGTCGATCACCCAAAGTTGAAATTTTAATCCACAACACGCCGCTTTATACTGCTAGATGTTTTTACTTAAACCACATATGCCAAACGTGCAGGCGTTTTTGAGTGCACATGAAATGAATCTCGTTATAAATCATAACTTCCATTTTTATGTTGTTTTTTACTTCCATTAAGCACCTCCCTCTTAATGCGCATTTATTTTTAATGTTACCAATATTGGTACACAGAATAAATATCTAGAGAATACCCTGTAAAAATCTTAACGGTGGCGTCCTAATTTCACCAGAGTTACTAATTAAAAAGCGCCCCATTGTCATGAAGCTGTGAGCAATGAGGTATGCGTAATGCTGGCTTTATTTTAACATCAAAATAAGACTTTGAATAAGTTATTTCGAGAAACTAAGACAGCAATTAAAGAGAGTCCATCTTGTAAACTCAATTGTCTTTTAAATATTTAATGACTAGAAAGGTGACTTTGTAATTTTTTTTTGTACATTTTAAATAATGTCTAAAAATTCAACGAGTGGTATTTTATTATTCAAGATATCTGATGTACTTTATAAATCTTTTTATAATATGTGTGTGCGTTGCAACATCACACACAGGGTCACAAAGGCAGGCACAGAATATTGCCGTGGATTGCATTTATGAGTCTTGACTGTACACTTATATCATATGAACACTGCAAGTCTGTTTTACCATCTCTCTTCAACTCAAGAAACATAGTATATAAGTAATAATTCATTATATTTCAAATGACTTCTTAATGAGAAAATCCGCTCCAATGTGAGTAATTACATTACTACCGTAGCAAGTGTAGGGCGATTTCCCGAAAGATAATTTAGAGAGGTCATGACCCTCAGCAATGGGAAACACCACACAAAGAGGAGGATGTGAATAAAATGACGACCAAGTTGACTTTGAAGCTCAGTTTCGCAATAACCTGAGCTTTAAACGAACAGATTAATTTGTTTCTGAAATGAAGCTTTAATAGTCTTTTAGAACCATCAAAGTACGATAATTAGAAAAGTTAGATCCTATCCTGTTAATATAATAAATATGAAAGTTTGTTAGGGTGGATGAATGTTTGTTACTCTTTCACGATGTTTTTACGAATGATGCAGAAAATCAAACAAAAATGAAAATTGAATGTAGCTACAGTCCCAGTCACAAGACATAAAAACTGTGAAAGTACTGTAATTGCCCATTCCATAGCGTAGATCTCTATGGAGAAGAACGGGCAAGAAACTCCATGGACACTCTTTTAAATCAAAATGTTTTTTACAAAATCTTGGTTACATCATTCATGTTGAGATGGTACATTATGTGAGAACGATGTAGCAAGACGTGCACGTTAAAAATGTCCATAGTACAACAAATATACAATTTAAAAAAAAAAAAACAAATAAACCGTGGCAACTAAGAGATGACCAGTCACAACTGACAGCGCCCGTTCACGAACATGACGCATGGATCAGCACCATTCAACTCAACCATTTTGAAGGGAATTCAATGATCCGACACACGCGCCACCATCAGCGTGACATTTGAGTGAGTATGACATACTCTCAACCGCCAGGGCAGATTCAAGTCAAGAAAAGACGTAGGTTTCCAGTGAATGATAGCTTGAATAGCTTCCTAGTACATAGTACTCACAGAATGATTGAGCTTCCGGTCTCACACTCACCAATAAAAGACGACAACATTTCAGGTTGGTTTTTTGTGTAAGGGTAGTACAGCCCCCGTCGAGCCGGTCCATTAGTGCTGAACATTAATATAGCTTAAATATCAGAATAAAAAATAGACTAATTAGCGATAACCGCGATACACGCAGACGAGAGAGACGCTTACTAAGAGAGTAATGGAGAAGTATGACAAGATACTTAGCCGTAGTTATCTCTATAATAATTAGAAATAACACTAAACAAACTAGTAAAACAAACATATGGCCATGTGATTGTGTACAGCAACTAAATGTCGACGCAAATCGAATTAGGGCCACCGCAGACTAGCTACTTTTAGCATCGGCGATCGGCAACTAGTCGCTTTTTAGAAGCTAAATACGGCGACCGAACGCTCCACACCGCAAACTTAAAAACGCCAAACGCGGCGATCGAGTCGCTTTTTAGAAGCGCGACACAGCAGCTGAACGCTACTCTACGCACTATTTCGGATGCCGGTAGCAGCGACTTGGCATTTGAGCAGTCGCTAAAACGCGCGTTTCCGATACCGCGATCGAACGCAGGAAGTCGCTAAAACGCGATGCAGCATCGATGCAGTCGCCAAATCGCCGATCGCCGATGCTAAAAGTAGCTAGTCTGCGGTGGCCCTTAGGGAAAAAATAACGACAAGAAAACAAAACTAGATCAACCAAATTGTCTTAAATGTCAAAACTAGAAATAGAGGAGTAATTGTCTTTTAACAAAAGTAACAGTATACAGAAATGTATTAAAACTTATCTCATTAAGCATTTTACATATCATAATAATTTTGAATATACATATGTAACTTATTTGTTGCCTCGCTACTTTCAGGAGACAGGTCAGATTTACTTTAACAAAAACCGTGGCAACCGTATAATTGCATGTTCTATTTTTATGTACTTGAAATACAAGTGATTTACAGATGTGTGCAATCAACAGTATGAACATATTTGTGTGCGGCTACAAGGTTAAAGGGAGCAGAAAATGTAGCCAACCTAGGTGTTGCATGTTACACATATTATGTACTTTCAATTGGCGTTCAGTTCGTTTGTCAGTGAAATTTAAAGAAAACATAATATTTCATAATTTTAATTAATTATATTCATGACACTTTTTTTGCCAACCAATTTGTATTATGTTAAAAACTTAATTTATTTAATAGAATATAATTTTCATCTGGTTAAGAAATCAATGAAGGTTAATCTTGTCTCGGAGCTTACACTGATAAAGTAATATAGGGCAACATTCATGGTAACATCAAATACTATAGACTGCGGTTTTTTGCTTGTTTCTTTTTTAAGCTACATGAAGATTATAATCTAAATACTTTTTATTCTATATAAGTATTTATATATATATTCTATCGTTTACTATCTAAGCAGAAAGTTATAAATCATTCACGCTCCACCGAACTAATTTTCGCAACAGCCCTCGGCGGAGTACAAAACTCTGACCTTAATTATTTCAAAAGATAATTATAATCAACAATAACAGTTCAGTTGTGTTACCAAGTGAAAATACGGAAAATAAAATGACTAGAGGCAAATTAAGGAACCAACAATATTTAAATTTCATGAACGTAGTCTTAATTTTTAATCTCGATTGTCGGCACTTAGTGTATACTCTTGTTTTATCTTGTACAACGGTCTGCTCACATTAGTTTACCTGTGACCACGAGCAGTATAACAAGTTCGAAATGTCGGCAAGTTAAAAGTATCATAACCTTATAATACAAGGGTATGTTAAGATACATTCTAGAATGAAACTCACCTGTACTCATTTCACTATTTAATTCACTTTAATCTTGTCCGGTTTTACTCTATTACATTATCAAGGTTACTTAAGAAAGATTCTTATAAACAGACTTATTCGTTTCTCGCTAAAGTAAGGCACAGTGCAAGTCTCGATAAGAATGTTATTGAAAGTGCAGTAGTACAAAGAAGCAAGGGTCGTAAACAGCTTTATTCGGGTCTTGCTTTATTTCGAAAATAACAATGTATTGTTGAGGTATTCACATCACGTACGGATATGTACTGATTACGCCAATTTGGAAAATTATAATAATAAAAAAGAGAATTTTATTTTATTTTACTAAGAATAACATTATAATTATTTCAAATTTAGTCATCATTTTAATCTATTTTGTAATCATCAACATCAGCAACAACCCATAATGTACCAAGGAAAATTTACCTTCGCACCTACCTCATTTTCACATCACCTGAAGGTCGACTATGAGAGAATTCCACATTTTACAACAAGTGCAACAAGATTTAAATAATTAAACAACGACCCACTACTAGGTTCGGGTCTCCTCTCAGGAGAGGGTTGAGACCATACGCGGCTATAGTGCGGTTTAGGTGCTCTGGAATTTTCGTTTAAAAACGTTTTTTTTTTTATTGTGAATCATAATTATATATAATGATGTTTAAACACACACACACACATCATAAGAGCCGAGGGCAACAACTAGTACTTTATTTATATAGTTACATAAAAGTCTTAATAATTTGAATTAGTAGTGCAGGTTACGATTAGTGATTAAATCTTATATAAATATTTCATTAAAGTTATTTTGAATGTAACTGTAAAATACTTTCACCATTTACACAGTATGTTAATTTTATATAAAACATTTTATATAAAACGTTTCTAACACGTACATAAGTGTATACAACTGTAACGGTTGCAAACCTACAACTCATTCTACGAGGCTACGGAATGCTACGGTACGCGTAGCTCGTTCGCGCTGATTACCTCGATATTGGAAATCTAACTCGTCAGTACTTCTCTGTGAAATGGAAAATGTTAAATATATTTATTTGCAGAACGGCATTATTGCAACAGAATTTCATGCAGGTATGCACTAGTTGCTTTATTAACAGTTCAGATTGTTGGAATCAGCGTGATTTCAGTACGAATGAGTTGTCTCGCCCGTGTCAGAACTACCCTCACCAAGAAGACCAACCTCAAACTGTCAGCATTCGTGCAGTCGTTGGTGAGTGTGATACCTGGGGCCCAATGAAGCAGTAGCATCCTTCTAGGCCACCATTGTGTGAGTCACCATGCTGAACTGTCTTCATTCACAATGAGAAGGATGACCCCTACTCCTGGATTCTACTCATGCTTTCCATAAGCAGAATAGATTCGCATTTGTAGCGATATGATTTGATAAAGTCAAAAATAGTCTCTATATTCCGACCGTGTTAATGTAGTTTATTTTCATACAAACGAATTAATATTCCGGGGAAAATTGTTTATAAAAAGCCCTGTGATTCCTTCCTATTTTAATAATTTCGGTAGGTTTAAGCGAAAAAATATTCTTTATTCTTTGTATGTAAATGCCAACCAGAAGCGATATAAAAGTTAATTTACCTTAAAAACGACTGTGGAGTTGATAATCTATAATCTACCTTTTGTACTTGTCGTAATTTATTTATTTATTTATTTATTAATCTTAGGGAAGCTTACAGCAATACATTTAACATAAATTATAAAAGTAGCAACAATACGCCAATAACAAGTCTCCACAAATAGAAACTAAATACTATGAAAAACATAAACCCTTAGGCAAACAAAAGCAATAAATTTCCTTATATATTGTAAGTACAAATTAAAATCCTTTTTTTAAAAATAGTACCTGCCAATCAACATGTTTAAGTAACTTTAAACTTTGTTTCAAATACAATCCTGAATTTTAAAACGAAATTGAGTGCAGTGTCCCTCTCATTCTTGATATACTCATAGCAAAGATGTCAAGGTCGTGTTTACGCACTAAATCATTGTAAACATGGCAAGAACGATATAGGAAACCGTTTTGACGATACCTAGTAGCAACTATCGGTATTGAGAAAAATGGAGCGTGGCGCAGTGAATGCACTGGTACATAGATTTTCACCTTGTTCAGTAACTCAGGACAGTCGACGGAAGAGGTCACTATACGGGCAAGAAACAATAGGTCGGCAATATCCCGACGTTTTCGGAGTTCCAGAAAGTGATGTCTTTTGCATGAAATTGCATAGTCATAACAAACAGACTTGGCTCTGAAATTGAGAAATTTGATAAATTTCTTTTGAACTCTCTCAATCCTCTTAATATAAACGTCATATCTCGGATTCCAAATTTGCGAGGCGTATTCTAAATGAGGACGAACATATGTTGAATATAAAATTTTCAAAGTTTTCGCGTTTTTAAAGTCTTTGGATGAGCGCATAATAAAGCCGAGAGACTTCAAGGCCTTTTTTACTATGGAGTCTATATGATTTTTGAACAACAATTTAGAGTCATGCAGAATACCCAAGTCCTTAATCACATCAGCTGCTTGTAGTTTTTCATTCTCTAAAAAGTAATTAAATAAAATTGGGTGTTTACCTCTGGTGAATGTAATTTTTGAGCACTTGCTGGGATTAAGGTTAAGCTTATTCTCGTTACAATAGGTATTTAAGCGAGAAAGATCATCCTGCAGAGCCAATGCGTCGCTAGGATTGGAAATGAGCTTGAATATTTTCATATCATCAGCAAAATTTAAAATTGACGAGTTATGGAAACAGCTATGAATGTCTGATATGAATATAAGAAAGAGAAGCGGGCCGAGTAAAGATCCTTGGGGTACCCCACTCGGAACACTCATCCATTTAGACATATAGTTTCCCAATACAACTGCTTGACTCCTATTGTCGATGTAGGACGCGAACCATCGAAGCAAGTCTCCCCTAATACCTGCATTCTCCAGCTTATATAATAAGATTTTATGATTTATACGATCGAAAGCCTTACTATAATCTGTGTAGATTACATCTATTTGTTGGCCTCCCTCCATGGAGTCCGTTAAAAATTCATTGAAAAGAATTAAGTTAGTGACAGTGGACCTTCCCTTAATGAAGCCATGTTGAGAACAAGGCAATTGATCCTTCAATGCGTTATATACCTGCTCATATATAATTTTTTCAAAAACTTTCGCTATAATTGGCAATTTTGAAATTGGACGGTAATTATTAATTTGGTTCCTTGGTCCTTTTTTATGAATAGGAGATATAAAAGCCGATTTCCAGATATCTGGCATATGACCACATCTAACAGATTCCTGAAGTAAATATGCTAGGGGTAATGACAGTTGCTTAGCGCAGTTTACGAAAAATATTGGAGGAAGTAAGTCAGGACCTGCAGACTTTCTAGGGTCCAACCTCATTAGCTTGTCATGAACTATATTAGAAGTTATTTCTATGCAGGAAATATTAGCATCCATGCCCATACTCACATAGGGCAAAGTAGATGTTGAGTCAGTATCAGATAAGAAATTTGAATGAAAATATTGAGCAAATAGATCACAAATATCGTCGCCCTGTGTTGCTGTTTTATTATCATGAACCATATTATTTGGTATAGTGGTTCGTTTTGAAAGCGATTTCATGTGTGACCAAAAACATTTTGGGTTAGTCTTTATTGAATCCTCAACTAATGCTATATAGTTAGTATAGCACTTACCCTCCAAATCTTTGGGGCGCTTTCGCAACAACTGTACCGTCTGGGCATCAGATATCATTCCGTACGTTTTGAACTTACGCAGAAATTTGGCTTTTTCTTTTAAAAGTTTCTTAAGAGCGGGCGAATACCACGGAGGAAATGACTTCTGACGAAGTACTTTACTTGGCACACACAAGTCACGTAATTTATTTATAGACATATAAAAATACTCGACTGCTTCATCAAAATTTAATTTAGAAAATTCATCTAACCAACGTATATTTGACAAGTTTTTGTTTATTTCATCGTAATTTGCCCGTTGAAACATAAATTTTGTACGAGGGGCCGGTTTTAACATCTGAGTTATCTCGATTTTCAGCGAGAAGCACAATGCCTTGTGATAGGGATCAAGAGGTACAAAAGGACCATGACACTCGATTACGGTAGCTTCGCAATTGGACAGAACCAAATCCAGCCATTTGCCATAGAAGTTAGTTACAGGGTTATACTGATGTAGATCCAGTAATGCAAGTTCATCTATTAAGTTGCTTTCATTGATACCCAACACGCTACTTGGTTCGAGGTAGGGTGCGTTTTCCGATCTATTCCAATGAATCGAGCTCATGTTAAAATCCCCTACAATCAAAAAATGGTCGGTGGGGCGAGAATTAACAAAATCACGTAGATTATTTAAGAAGTTATTGAGCTCCTTCCTTGTGGTTCTTCTCGCAGACCCCAGCTAGGGTCTCGGGGTAACTTATCCAGGCGTTAGGCCTGTTAAAGTGATATTCCGCGCCGCCTGCAACTACAGACGGGTCACTGGGTTTGGCCTGACTGGCCGTGATGGTAGTCCCGGGGTGTTAGTCCGGTGGGGGGCGTTACCAACGAGATTGTGCCTTGATAGGTAGACCACACGAAGTGGCTAACCTGCTAATAACGCCCGGGTCTTGTCCAGTGTGGTGACCTGTGCTTAGCGAGGTCGAGCTCCGGGGGATGGGGACCCTGCGGAGCGCCCGTCAGCCAGCACCAGGTCGGGTGTTGGGTATGGTCCGGTAGAAGTTGCCACGGAGACGAGATCTCGTGGCAGGCCATACCTGTCCGGCGGTCGCCGATGGTAGGGCGCGAGCTCACGCAGATGACGGGCTTGCGAGCCGTCAGACCGTACGAACAGGTTGGTGCTCAGGCGTCTTACGAAATCATCCAGGCTCTCCACGCGCAGGTCCCTGGAAATCGTTCTGTTCCGCACAAAGCGGGGGGCGTTGGTTAGAGTGCGTAGTGCGAGCGACTGCTGCGCACGCAGCCGACGTCGATTCGTCTCAGATACAAGCGCGAACCAGGCCGGGGCACCGTAGGTCAGTCGGGTGCGAATGTACGCCTTGTACACACCAAGCTTTGCGCGGAGCGGCAATCGGGATGATAGGACGGGTCGTAGAAGGGCGCGTGCAGCACGTACCTGGGCAACGACGTTGTTCACATGAGGCTTCATGGAGAGGGTGCGGTCGATGGTCACGCCGAGGTATTTTACCGTCGTGGACCACTCGATATTCTGCCCCATGAGCTTTAGCTGTGGTAGGGTTACGCTTCCTATTGAGATCGCCTGAGTTTTCGCCACGTTGACCGTGAGCCTCCAGTCTTTCAGCCAGGTGGGAAGTGCGTCCAGTGTGCGCTGCAATTTGGCTGCAGCGTGGGTGGCATTTTTCGACATCGCCATGTAGGCCGCGTCATCAGCATACAGCGCGAGCTTCACGCCATCTGTGACGGGGATGTCGTCTGTGTACCAGGAATAGCACACCGGTGACAGGCAACTTCCCTGCGGCACACCGGCACAGATCAGTCGTTCCGTGGACAGGGCACTTTCAACCGCCACTTGAAAGCGTCTGTTTTGCAGGAAGGTGGCCACAATCTTCACTACTCGACGGGGAGTAGCAGATGTGGACAGCTTGTACAGCAGGCCGGCGTGCCAGACGCGATCGAACGCCTTCTCCATGTCGAGGAAGACTACAACGACCCGGTCACGCTTGTTACGCGCGACCGTTATGTCGTGCAGTACCCTCGCTAGCTGGTGTGTAGTGGAGTGTTCGGCGCGAAATCCGAACTGTTCGTCGCGTGGCTGAAGATGTGGCGTTATGTGCAGCAGTAGCAGTTTCTCGAACAGCTTCGACGTTGTCGAGAGGAGCGTTATGGGGCGATAGCTTCCCGGTAGAAGGATGTTCTTCCCCGGCTTGGGCAGCATGATGACCCTGCCAAGTCGCCATGTGGTGGGAAAGTGTCCAGTGCGGAGAATGCCATTGAAGAGGCGCGCCAACGTCGCGATTGCTCGCGGAGGTAGGTGGCGCAGGGCTTCGTTAGTAACTCTGTCTGAACCGGGCGCTTTACGGAGAGGCATCCGGCGAATCATCCGCTGAATTTGTCCAGGGGAGAAGATGACGGGATCCTCAGTAGGGGCTATCGGCTGCTCGAAGTATAGCTCGAGCTTCCTCTCGACCTCTGCTACATGCTGCATATTGTGGGCAGGATTCGGTTGGAACTGCGCTTCCAGAAAGTCAGCAAACATCTCCGCTCGGTCCTCAGCACGGTAACGTGGGGTTCCGTCGCCGGCCATTAAGGGCCTAATCGGAGCTGGTTTTCCTGAAAGTTGGCGGCACAGGCGGTGTATGCCCGACCAGTCTTCACTAGCTCGCTCAATGGTGCGTTGCCAGGACTCTGTCGTGCTAGTTGCCAGTGCGGCAGAGATTTTCGCAGCCAGAGCATTGAGCTGGGACTTCATGATCGGACATCGGGCGATCTGCCATTGCCGACGCAGTTTCCTCTTCCTCTCGATCATTTCCAGGATGTAGGTTGAGGGCTTGAAAGGTTTCCTTGAGGTGGTGTCATTGAGTTGCGACTTTTGAAGTGCGGTCTGTAAAGTAGCATTGAGATCCGTCGCAAGCTTCTCAACGTCATCGAGTGTCTCCACTAGGAGGGTTGGCGAGTGCTTGGCCATATAGTCAGTAAAGACCCGCCAATCCTGGCGTGAACGAGGGGGTACCTGGAACGTTTGTGGGATGTCATCCAGAGTCAAGCACACCGGCTGGTGGTCTGAGATGAGGTGGTCGTCCAGGACGTCAAGATATACAGCCGCGTCAATGCCGCGGGTAACGACTAAATCTATGACGTCCGGTGTGTGGGCTGCGCAGTACGGGTAATGCGTCGGGACCTCTGGTCCTAGTACCTGGTAATGGTTTCGGTCTGCATCATCTAGAAGGCGGCGGCCTTCCGGGCATGTATAGTTGGAGTTCCACGCCGTGTGCTTCGCGTTAAAATCACCAGCAATTATTGTGGGCAGCGGTGATTCCAGTAGGGTGTGCATATCAGCCACAGCGAGCCGCTGTCCCGGTGGCCTGTAAAACGCAAACACACGGGTGGGCTGGCTTCCGATGCAGACCTCTACCCCTAAAGCGTAAGCAGATTGCAATGTCGGTACTGGCAGCGCTTGGTGGACGACTTTCCTCTTGACCAGGACCGCTAATCCCCTATAAGCGGTCCCTCTTGGCGAACGCTGATCCTCCCGGTAGACATGGTATCCACCCATTTTAAATTGGTCTACTGGTCTGAGGTGGGTTTCGCTGAGCAGGGCTATATCCACTCGCCGTTTAGCCAACAACAATTTCAATAGCCTGGTCTTCTCGGGTGACATCCCGTCGGCGTTCCAGAATAGTATGTGTAGTCTACGCGGATCCAGACTTACACAATTCTGCTATGCAGTCGAGGATCAGCGGGATAGGATCCCGTTTCTCCAATAACGCCACCACCACCTTTTGTAAGGTACCGATGACGCTGGTAATTCTAGGGTCCAGGTTTACCGAAGCCGGCTTGGAGGCCGGTCCCGGAGGGACAGTCCGCTTCGCCTTCGTCCCCTCTGGTGGGGCAGCGACCACGGCGTCTTCCTGGATATTGTTCCTGGGCGCGTTTGCCTCTTCGGCCTGTGCCTTGGTTTTCTTATTGCGTCGCCTCCTGCGGCGCGCACGCTCTTCCTTTGGTGGATTAGCAGCTGCCATGAGCGATGCGGGTGCATTGCCGTCCTCGACGGTTGTTGGCTTCTTTGTGTGCGGTGCGGCTGCTGATGTACGTGCAATGGTGCCAGCCTTCCGGTTTCGACTTTCCTGTTTAAATACAGGACAGGCGGCACTATTTGCGGTGTGTGCTCCTCCGCAGTTCGCACATGTTGGGGGCTCCTCAAGAGGGCGTGGGCAGTCGCGGGCCGAATGAGCTCCACCGCATCGCACACATGAGAACGGCCTGTGGCAGTTATGTGACGAGTGCCGAAACTGTTGGCACCTGTGACATTGCGCCCCTTTTTCCCGCGCCATGCTTCTATGTGTACGCCGGGCATACACAGAAGTTCTGTTACTTCATAGATGCCCGGCGTAAGGTTTGCAGTGCGCGCCAGTTGCGCGAAAAATATACAACCGGGACGACCCTGTCGGCCACGAATGGGGCGTACAAACTCCGGTGTAAACCCGAGTTCCTTGAGCTCAGCCTCGATATCTTCTGGTGAAGTATTTACTGGCAAACCACGGATTGCCACCTTTAGGCTACGTTCTGCAGGAAGGGAATATGAGAACCAGGAGATATTCTCACTTGCCTCCAGCGAGTATAAGTACCGCTGGATGATGCGGTACTCCTGGTCTGATTTTGGAATGAATCGAACTCCTTTTCCAAAAGGTCGTCCGTTTGGTGCATGTCCAAGTTGTTTCTTAAGCTCCCGGAAATGTGTCGGCCAGTCCGGGAGTGCTTCGACCACTAAGGGCGGGTATCGGGCGTTCGGCTGTTTATTGCCGACGGCGGAGGCGGCGGCAGAGACAGCGGATGAAGTAGTGGGTGTGACAACGGGGTCCGCAGCAGCGCGGTCGCTAGATGGACCGGCGGTACATACGGTGACGGGTGCAGCGGCGACAGTGGCATAAGTGGGCCCCATGACTTCCATCGGCGACCCTTTCGTTGTTGCCGGTTGACTAAAGGGTGGTGTTATGAGGAGTACCCTCCGTTTCTCCATTTGTGGTGGGGATGGGAAGCGGTCGGGTGCGACAGTGGTTTGGGGACCTGGGAAGCGCGTGTGGTAGTGGAGAACTAACCACTAGGTCGTGTGTAGCAGGTATTAAATCAAAGGTTCAACTCACGGTTAATGTGTATTTTTTTGTCCAACACACACGACTTAACAATTGAAGGTGCGGAAGATGAAATATAAATAAGCACAAGCACAGTAAACAGTTTTAGGCAGGAAGATTGATAGTCAGAAAATAGAACATAAAATAAAGTATATAGGCGGTATAGAAGCACTAGCACAAGCATATAGAAATTAGGTAAACAAGCGTCCGTATGGCGTCAATAATAAATTACGACTGGCGCACGCGCACGCCCTGAGGTCGTGCGAAGCGCGCTCAGTTACTATTATGTACAGAACACATAGTGTACACCAGCTGTCGATAATCGACATCGACATACAATTAATATTTAATATTTTAGATTATAAAAGTGTATAGATATATGTAAGTGTAAATAGATAAATAGTTATAAGGTTTAAATTTAAGTTAATTTTAAGACTATTGCATAATAATATAGTGAACTAAAGTGAGTGTGAGTTATACGTGTAGTAGGTAGCCTACACCACCCCCCTCCAGAGACCGTCACGGGCGATAAAAATCTGGGAATTTAACTCGCCGTCCAGAACGTGTTGTATACTCCTTCTGAGCATCTGGTAAGGGTTCTATTTCAGTCTGGTCGGACAGTATGAAGGCCGGTTTAACTCGGTCTATAGATACTGTGACCTCTTTGCCCCTCTGGAATATTTTAAAAAATTTACCATCCCGGGCTAATACCTTGTATGGTCCTGAGTATGCTGGTTGTAGCGAACCACGAGATGCGTCTTCACGGAGGAACACATGATCGCTGGTTGCAAGTTCTTTATATACGAAGACCTTAGGCTTGCAATGTCGCGCAGCTGGTATAGGTCGTAGTTTCGCAGCAATACTTCTCAGGCGGGCAGAAAACTCTGATAAGTCAGTTGTGCAACCTTCAGTAGGCTCATCGAAGAATTCGCCTGGTAATCGCAAGGGTTCTCCATATACGAGTTCAGCGGATGAACTTTGGAGATCAACCTTGAAGGCGGTTCTTATGCCTAATAGCACCCATGGCAGTGACTCTGTCCATCTGTCGTTTCCATGGCAGACTATTGCGGTCTTGAGTTGGCGGTGGAAACGTTCCACCATGCCATTACATGCCGGATGGTATGCAGTAGTCCGCTTGTGCTCAAACCCGGCTGTTTTCGCCAGACATTCGAATAAAGCCGACTCAAATTGTCGACCACGGTCAGTTGTAATGACCGTCGGACAGCCAAAACGAGCGATCCAAGTCGACACCAGGGCTTTAGCCACGGTTTCTGCCGTGATATTTTCTATCGGTGTTGCTTCCGGCCATCGAGTAAATCGATCTACGGCCGTCAGGCAATACCGATAGCCTTGCGAAAATGGCAGAGGTCCGATAAGATCTATATGGATCTGTTTAAACCTAGTACGGGGAAGTGTAAACGTACCTAGGGGTGCAGTGACGTGGCGGTTCACTTTGGCTCTTTGGCAAGCCAAGCAAGTACGCGCCCACTCCCTGCAGTTCTTACGTATTGCTGGCCAGACATACCGCTCTGCTATAAGTTTGGCAGATGCGTTTGGTCCAGGGTGGCTTAGCGAGTGCAGACTTTCGAATACCTGTCTGCGAAAGAATTTAGGAACGTAGGGCCTGGATGTCGGTGTACTGACGTCGCAGTACAAGGGTATACGACTTCCAGGAACACTCAGCTTCTCCAAACGCAGTGATGAGCCGTTGTCAATAAGGTGTTGAAGTTCAGGGTCGGTAGATTGACCTTTGGCTAGCTGCTCGAGGCTGACCGGAGCTCCCAGTTCTTCGATACGTGACAACGTATCGGCAACTATGTTATCCTTGCCAGATATGTGCCGGATATCAGTCGTGAACTGGGAGATAAAGTCAAGGTGTCTATACTGCCTTGGCGAACAGTTTTTCTTCCTCTCATGGAATGCAAAACTTATCGGCTTATGGTCAGTATAGACGATAAAGTGCCGGGCCTCGAGCATATGCCTAAAATATTTTATGCCCTCGTATATGGCAAGTAGTTCCCTATCATATGGCGAATATTTCGCCTGCGAAGGGCTGAGCTTCCGCGAAAAGAAGGCAAGCGGTTGCCAAGAATTGTCCTGGTATTGTTGGAGAACTGCACCGATTGCCTTATCGGAGGCATCTGTCACCAAGGCAAGTTTGGCGGTGCAGTCAGGGTGTGCTAGTAGGGCAGCATTGGCAAGGCTATCCTTACATGCGATAAAAGCTGTGAGGGTATCTCCCGTCAAATTAACGGGCTGGGAACCTTTCACCGAGCCTGTTAATAATGCATGTAAAGGTGCTTGAAGTTCTGCAGCTCGAGGTAGGAACCTCCTGTAGAAATTGAGCATGCCTAAAAATGCCTTGAGCTGACGCACAGTTGTTGGTGTCGGGAAATCTCTAATAGCCTGCACCTTGGAGTCTAAAGGCTTAGAGCCTTTTTCGGTTATACTGTAGCCTAGGAAGGTTACCTCTGGCCTACCGAAAATGCATTTCTCCGTGTTGACTAGCATACCATAATCCTTCAGCTTGGTGAAAATTTGACGAAGGTGTTCCTCATGGGCCCGCTCGTCCTTTGAGAACACCAAAATATCATCTAAATAACAGAAGGTAAAATCAAGGCCTCTGGTAACCTCATCCATAAACCTTTGGAAGGTTTGGCCTGCATTCCGAAGCCCGAAGGTCATAAAAGGGAATTCATACAAACCAAATGGTGTTGTAATCGCGGTCTTCGGAATATCGTCCTCATTGATAGGTACCTGATTATAAGCCTTCAGTAAATCGAGGGTGCTGAAGACTTTGCAACCAACAAGATTATGAGCGAAGTCATGTATATGCCTAATCGGATACCTATCGGGGATGGTACGCGCGTTGAGCATGCGGTAGTCGCCGCAAGGCCGCCAGCCATTATCCTTTTTTGGGGCTAGGTGGAGAGGCGATGCCCAGGGACTCTGTGAAGGTCGAGCAGTGCCGTTGACGAGCATAGCCTGGAACTCCTGTTGGGCAATTTTTAATTTATCCGGAGCTAACCGGCGTGGGGTACATGACACTGGAGGGCCTGGGGTGGTGCGTATGTGATGGACTGTGTGGTGTGTGATGTTGCGGTGTGTTCCAGTTGGACGAGTAATCTCGGGAAATTCTTCGAGAATTTTGTGGTATCGAGTATCACCAGTCAGAACTTTTACAGATGCTATACTACTACATAATACTACTTTGGCTACGGAAGATACAGAGGTAGTACTATCTAACAAGCGTTTGTTACGGCAATCTACAATAAGGTAGTAGTAATTTAAAAAATCAACGCCTATGATGGGCTTAGTTACTTCGGCTACAACAAAACGCCAATTAAATACTCTACGTAAGCCAAAATCTAAATTTAAGTATACATAACCGTATGTAGAAATAGTGGAACCATTCGCAGCACACAAGTTGTAGTCCGTCTTGGCACGTCGATCACGAAGAAGGGACCGGGGGAAGACACAAAGATCACTTCCAGTGTCAATGAGGAATTGTGTCTTCGAAGCTCGGTCTGTGACAAACAGGCGACCAGTGGTGGTTGAAGGGCAGTCAGCAGTCGCCATTATCGACCGCCCATGGCGTTTCCCGATTTGTAATCGCAGGGGGTAACGCATTTGCTGGCCTTCTCTGCGAATTTGTAATGGTACCAGCAAAGCGGGAACTTCCTGTAATTCGACTGCGAGCGCTTCGACCTGGAGATTGATCTGCGATGGGGTGATCTCGTAGATCGTGCACGGGGTCTGCTTCTGTCCGTAGCAAGTTCCTGGAACTGCCTCCGAAGCTCGGCAACTTCTCTAGCCAGAATGTCCAGTGATGAACCGGGTGTGGCCATGCTTGTGGAGGCTACAGATGGTGAAGGTACGGCCAACTCCTGAATACGATCGGCCAAGTCCGCCAGATCATCGATTGAGGATGTCGCCGGTTGACCTGCGAGCACCGTCTGGATTCCGTGGGAGAGGCGGCTTGTCCAGATCGTCCGTAAAAAATCATCGGGTACGTTGACGCCAGCGAGACTTTTGAGATGGCGGAGAAATTGAGAGGGCTTTCGATCTCCAAGCTCCTCATGCATTAACAGCTGTTTCAGCTTCTTCTCTTTTGACGCTGTCAGACGCTTAATAAGCTCGCTTTTCAATTTCACATATTTGTCTGAGGCTGGTGGGTTAATAATGAGGTCTTTCACTTCCTTTGCAAATTGGGCATCCAGCTGACTAATAACATAGTGGAACTTTGTGGAGTCACTGGTGATGCCAGATATGGCGAATTGACCCTCCACCTGTCCAAACCAAACTTCAGGCTCTTCCGGCCAAAATGGTGGTAAACGTGTGCCAACTTTGAAAACATCGATATTTTTTATCGACTCGCCCTCATCTCTAGTGTTCGACCTTTCTGTCGTCAAGGGCATTGTAAGTCCGAGTGCGACTTGGAATTCCTTCTCCGTGGTTCAAATACGGGGTCACCAATGTAGTAGTGGAGAACTAACCACTAGGTCGTGTGTAGCAGGTATTAAATCAAAGGTTCAACTCACGGTTAATGTGTATTTTTTTGTCCAACACACACGACTTAACAATTGAAGGTGCGGAAGATGAAATATAAATAAGCACAAGCACAGTAAACAGTTTTAGGCAGGAAGATTGATAGTCAGAAAATAGAACATAAAATAAAGTATATAGGCGGTATAGAAGCACTAGCACAAGCATATAGAAATTAGGTAAACAAGCGTCCGTATGGCGTCAATAATAAATTACGACTGGCGCACGCGCACGCCCTGAGGTCGTGCGAAGCGCGCTCAGTTACTATTATGTACAGAACACATAGTGTACACCAGCTGTCGATAATCGACATCGACATACAATTAATATTTAATATTTTAGATTATAAAAGTGTATAGATATATGTAAGTGTAAATAGATAAATAGTTATAAGGTTTAAATTTAAGTTAATTTTAAGACTATTGCATAATAATATAGTGAACTAAAGTGAGTGTGAGTTATACGTGTAGTAGGTAGCCTACACGCGGCGGGGGAATAGCCGTCTTTTTTGGTCTTTGCGGAAGCGATCGTATCCCCTCTGTGAAGGCAGACGCAGGTGGTGTAATTTCTAAAGCAGCGGCAGGCGCGGCTGTCAGTGTAGGAGCGGGTGGGCTACCAGCCGACGAACCGGCTAGAGGTGGAGTCTTCGGTAATAAGAGCTCGGCGGGGGTGCAAAATTCCTCTCCCGCTCCCGGCGCCGGAGTCAGCACAGCGCTGGACGGCGTACTCGGCCGAGTTCTCAGCTCATTTAGATTGGGCCGTGATGTCTGTGTGGGTCGACGTATCAGCGAAGCTTCTTCCACAGCAACCACACGGTTCAGCGCGGATACTGCGGCGCCTCGGGAGCGGACGTAGACACGCTTCACGATCCCGGAATTTTGTTGCTGCGGGCGGGTTGCCCGGCGTGCGGGTGGTAGTGGCATTTCAGATGTTTTTTATATATATAAATAAATAAATAAACATTGGGACGCGGCTTCTTGATGCACAACACAATCAGCACTTTTCGGCACAAAGTACCCACTGAACCAGCCCACCGGGGCTTGCCGCTGGTGGCAGACCGGGGGCTGAGAACGGTAGTGTACTCTGCGATATCCGAAGGCGTTGATGTGTGCGTAGTATAAACAAATAATTAGCTAGCGCGCCAACCGTGGTCGTTCGGCGTTCAATACGCAGGGCTGTTATTGTCACTTCGCTCGGAATGCGAGGCGAGCGGCGCCTGCACCGGACGAAGTGACGTCACAAAAACGTACGGCGAGAGATCGATACACACGTGTGTCGCTCTCGACAGCGCGCAGCGGACTCCGAGTTATTGAGCTGTTGTGTGAAGTTTAAACCCCTTTTTTCATTGCACAAATAAACTGTGCATATATGCAACTGTATATCATTAGCAACACAAACAGATAACCATATATCCTCGGCAGTAGAATTCCATTCGGGTCGGATAATTGTATTAAGATGTCTCCGAGTAGCAACAAGAACTCCCCCCCCCATCGACTGACCAGTACTTTCGTAACAGCGGTCACGACGCCACACCATATAGCTATCGTCAAACAGTTCCGCATCCAACACACTATCATTTAACCATGTTTCAGCTATCAAAATAATATCATAACTATTCATACTTATATTTCTCTTAAATTCGGTGGTCTTCGTCCGTAAGCCGCGAACGTTTTGGTAATAAAAGTTAATCGTAGCCATAGTTAGTAAGTAACAATGTCAAAATAACAATTAATATATATATAGTAATGTCTCTAACTCTCGGAAAAAACGCAAAGATCAAGACGGGATCGCCAACAACCAGTTTTTACTAAACTGGCCACACGAATGTTGGCGATCCCGTTGTAATAATACAAGTAATTCATTACCTTTCGCTATCATCATCATCATCAACAGCCTTTAACAGTCCACTGCTGGACATAGGCCTCTCTTTTGAAAGGAGGTTTTGGCCTACTATACCACGGTGGCCAGACGGGTTGGTATAGGGATTTGTTTCAATTCCTGGAGGCGGAAGTGCTCGCCGACGTTTATCGGCGAGTGGCTAACTACCAGGCGGAGAGTGGTGGAGTTGGACCTCCGCCCGAGGACGTGCGCGAGTGGCGCGAAGCCGCTCACCGAGCCACGATGGATCACTGGTCGGTCCGGCTGGAGACTCCACGTGCTGGCTTCGCCACCGTAGAGGCGCTTCAGCCGGTCATCGGCGAATGGGCAGTGCGGCAGCACGGGACCCTTACCTTCCGACTGACGCAGGTTCTTTCCGGGCATGGTTGCTTCGGAAAGTATCTGCACTCGGTCGCCAGGAGGGAATTGAGTCCCGCCTGCCACCACTGCGACTGCAGTGAGGATTCGGCTCATCACACGCTGGCGGTCTGCCCCGCATGGGAGACGCAGCGCCGGGTCCTCACTGCAGTCATCGGAGGGGATCTCTCGCTGCCGGCCGTCGTTCGTTCCATGGTCGGCAGCGAGAGCTCATTTACCGCGGTCGCAACCTTCTGCGAGGACGTAATCACGCAGAAGGAGGCGGCGGAGAAGGCCCCGGAGGACGACATCCAATCGGACCAGATTCGCCGCCGGCGACTCGGGCGGCGGAGGCGCGAACATCTGCGCCTCATGCCGCCTTGAGTGTGGCCGCGGGTGGACGGGATGGGTTTTCCCTCCACCCGCATTATGTGGCCAGCCGCGAGGGGGCGGCGTCGGTGTGTGCCGGACGCCGCCTAAGCGAGGGTCGTCAAACAGAGACGGTGCCCGCATCAGGAGCGGGCAGGCGCTGGAGAAGTTCAGAAGGAGATCCCACCCTGGACTTCTCCTACTCCTAAAGGGAGAAGCGCGGAGATGGCACACTGTGTGTTTTTTAGTCGGTTCAAGTCCGACACACCACCCCGCCGTAACCCCCGGTGGGGTGACGGTCCATGATGATTTTTCACACATTAAAAAAAAAAAAAAAAAAAAGGGATTTGTTTCAAGTTTTCATTCTCTCTGCAGTTATGTTAGCTGTTTATTTTGTTCCTTTAGTCGCCTCTTACGATACCCATGGAATTTATAGCAGTGGTGACACTTTGTATTCTTAATCCGTCACCCATACGTCACCACACATTCGCTAGTGTGCAAGTTATTTGTTAAAAATTTGTTAGTGTTTGTTGTTTATTTAATAATTATAATTTTATTTTGTTGATCATTGTTAATAATTTAGATTAGATTTTAGCTTTCATAACGACTGCTGTTCCTAACGACCTTCCTTTGGTTTTGTTTACATTTAGTATCATTTTTCGTTGGCCGTACTTTATTTCATGTCAATCTGTAATCGAATGCCAGCAGTCTGACGAAGACATGGCTTGTTATCACGTTGTCTTATAAACAGTGTTGAAAAGCAATTTTTCGCTTCAACTACTGGTTTATATGAAGGGTAAACACGATAGTGGAATGTGATTGTATTTCAGAATTGGTAAAATAGGACCGAGCTATTTCAGAACGGGTGCCGTTCGGCTACGTTTAACTTTTTTAAATTTTCTTTGAAATTAGTCTAAATAAAAATATGAACACTTTATTTTAATGTGTTATGAATCTCAATGGATCCTTTAACCAGTAATGTATGTCAAAGCCGCCACATTGTTAAATACATATATATTTCTTTTATATTTACGTGACGCACTTTCTTTAAAAGTTTTTCGATTCCATACACCTACGAATTTCTATGCTACTTCTATTATTCTACGTTTACGTATATATATAGTCTACTACGTTTACGTGTAATATTACGTATATAATAGAACTCATGTGTCGATAAACGAGAAAAGTCATATCGGTTCTAGTAGTTAAGTCTAGTAGTTAAAATACTTGATGAAATTTTCACTTCAAAATAATGTTAATATAATCCAATTCTAAATATACATCGCTTGATAATTTATACCTAAAAACAATTTCTAAATTAAAATAATGACAATCCACTCACGAAATTTTGGCGCAGTGATTAAAATCTTTAATTTAATTTTGAAGTTGATCAAAGCAGTACCTAAAAGTAAATCGTCAGTGTCACAAGCCAATGTTCATCTCAGTGACGATTTATTATTACGCACGTTTCTACATACAAACGTTTTGAGAAGTTTGTGTGAATTTGTATATTTAGAATACATATTACTATATATAAAAAATAATAGATTATAGAGATAGATAGAAAGATTTATAGTCCCGCCACTTTTCTCTATACTTTAGATAGTGATATAATGTAAAAAGGAAGTTAAGTATTTTATTAGGAAAAAACATTAGAATCTCCACCAGCTGTTTGCTATTAGGAACAAAGCTTGCGTTATATTTTCTAGGCACTAATATCTTTTGAATAATGAAAGTCGAGGGCGATCGATAACTTTAGATTATTGATTAATAAATAATTAATAACTTTAGATTATTGATTAATAAATAATTAATCAATAATCTAAAGTTATCGATCGCCCAAATCATTTCCCGTTTTGTTTTACTAAAGAAAGTTTGCCCAGTAATTAAAAATAGATGAATTATTTTGCTGTGTTGAATTTGGATAACTTTAGGAATACCTTTCGGTTTAAAATTTTAGATTTCTTGATGGGTTTTTTTTTTATAAAACTTGTGTAAGTATTTGGTACGCAGGTTTGGCCATTCGGATACAATATTTCATTTGAATTTAATCTTTAAATCGGATTCTTTATGAGACTTTTGAATATACCTTATTTTCATAATTTTTCAAATTGGAGTAACATAGTTAAAAAAACATATTTCGTATTAAAATTGAGGAAGAACGCAAGCTTATAAATTTCTTTATATTTGACAATACTTAAATCTATTTGGATAATGGTAAACGTGGCTATTGAATAAAAAAGTAAGTACAAAGTTCTTCCCATTTAATTTATATACAATATGTTGAATACAAACCAATCAGCTCATCAAATTGAACATGTTTTGTAAGAAAAGGTCAAAAGTTTTTTATCTCCCTGAGGCTCGTTCTCCTTTCATCTCTGTTATAATAAAAATTTGTTTATTAAAGTTTTTAAATTTTAAAAACTTTTTTTTAACAAACTACAAAGACCTATAAGTTATTTCGGTAATGTTAAAAATGTATATTTTAAAACTTAAAGTTAAGGACTATACTCTAGGACTTTTTTTAGGAGTTTTACATTACCGTTATTTTATCAACAATCGATATAAATACCCCAGGTGTAAAAAGTGAAACAAGAGTCGAAGAAGATTGATTTATTATGTGTCTAAATTATCTATCTAAATTATAAATTGAAATTTTGACAACCCCATTAATAACATTCACTGGTTTACCGACAATTTCAAACCAAATAACAAAGATTGAAAAAGTTTTGAAACAATTACACAACGATACATTTTGTGTAATTATTCACATTTGCCATTTATCTTGCGGTTTTAGTTGTAATTCCAAATGTCCTTGCACCTATGAATGATTTCATTTTAAAGTAAAATATTGAAATGTACCACCTGCCACGACATACTTCGTGTAAAACAGAGGCTACCTACCTTGTGGATTAGTTTTTACACTTTAAATAAATATAAGAATGCCTGATAATATTTTGGCGAGACTTATTCAGAAATTAATAAATCAAATCAATTTTTATATAATTTTATAAAAAGTCGATAAAGAACTGTCCCCCTATTTGTTATAGTATTGTATTAAATGAAATAAGGTTCATTTAAAATTTGTCATAGTCCTTCTAAACTTATTAATAATGTCTTTAAAGTTTTAAATTAAATTCCAAAAATGTAATACGAATAACTTTATAAGGCTTCATACTAGCCGTATAAAGACGAAATATTCAGTTTTTATATTCACAGTATTTTTTATCTATAAAACCGATATTTTTGTATTCTTTAGTTTGTTCGTAGTTTTTTTAACGTATGACACGGTGAAGTACTCTCATAAATGTACTGTTTTGAACGATAGAGCTGTATTTTCAAAGAATATTTACACTCGTGGGCCCGTGTTTACGCTTGGGAAGCAGTACAAGGTACAGCGGTGAGGTAAGTGGCGAGGAGTGAGGATGCTGAGTGCGGTTGTGACGTAGGCGATATTGTGACCGTGACCCAGTGAGACTCGGCAAGCCCGTTTATACCTTATCATAAAAATATACATAGATAAAGTCAAGGTGTTTCTTCATGTTTTTAAAAATTTCTTTGTCTTCGTACATACTTAATTGTGGTATGAAATTAGTAGCTTCTGGTAGGTAATTCTGGTTTTAATGTTGGTTTAAGATTATTAAGTGTTATTTCTGAAACTAATGAACGATCATAACTTTTAATATGTTATCATAAGTTGTAAAATATATTACTATAATATTTCTCGTAGAATTCACCTCAAGTAAAGTGACGCTTAAGTGATTATTGAGTGAGTGACGCTAATGCTAGTAATTTTGATAAATTTATTAGTTCATGCAAATGGATGTTTGATAATTATTTACAAAGTTATTATAAAGTTTTCGCCAAACATTTTTATGCATCAATTACTATATTATTATATATCGGCGCAACACAACATACAAAGAACTACCTCATCGCTGCACGTGTTCTCACTGTCGTAAACAACTCGCAACGGTCGACCGCACCACTACAATGCCTATAAAAAGCCGCCCGCTGCAGCGGAGCGATGATTCGTTTGTCTGCGTTCGGACAGCAAACACCTAACTTATTGTGAAATATTCGAAGCTGTGTAATCAATAATAATTAAAAGTGAATTCTGATTGAAGTAAAGTTTATTTTAAGTTATTTCTGAAAAGGAAATACTCCAATAATAATAATAGTAATGACGTCACTGTTTTTAAAAACATTACCGGGCATACCGTCACGTCATATATATAATTAGTTCAATAAGAAGCGCTCATAGCCTAGAGGCCTTAGATGATTAGAAACCGCTGTCAGACCTAGATAACCCATCTAGATCTGTCCGCGCCGTCGTTACTGACCGTTTGTGGCATGATATGTTACGGAACCCTAAAAACGAAAAAATGAGATGATAAAATTTTTAAACGATTTGAATAATGGACGCAACCCAACACATTTAGGTCAAGGTGCTCGTTTTACAATTACCCTACTTCTCGACCATTGTACGAGTAGGTATACAAATTAAATAATATGTGATGGTTAAAATTTATCATCAATTGTATTTTACTGTCAGCAAAGGACTGAAACCTCTTTAAAAATACTTTAATAAAATATTTTATTATTGCATAATATTAAAATCAAAAACAGTAGTTACAGAAAAAGTAAGAAATACAATTCATGGGAGCCTGTTTCAGATTATTTTAAGTGATTTTATCTTTAAACGTTAAAATTAAACTTTAATAAAAACGAAGGAATTGGTATTCTTTCGCTTCGCTCCTCGTAATGAGAAGCACCATTAAACTGTTATGCATTATTGGCATTGAATCAATGAATCAATATTATCATCATTCTACTAACTACCATCACACTAACAGTCCACTGCTGGACATAGGCCTCTCCTTAGAAATGAGGTTAATATTGTAGAGGCAGTTTAATCCAGAGCTGTTTTATCTTTTACTTTTTCTCGTGAGCGTAAATCCTTCAGGCAATTTGGATAATAATTTATTAAAGATAGTAAAACAAGCTGGTTCGACCTGCGTGGCACTACCCTCTCTACAGGATTTGTGCTGTCTTGTTTCTTTTTGGTGAGTATTAGACCGGAGGGCTAATGATACACGAGCATCTAAATAGGCCTCCATGCTCCACTGTTGCATTCACAATGAGTATAGTCGCCACCATTCTTAGATTCTGCTCATGCTTTCCATTAAGTAAAGAAGATTGACTTTGGTAGGCTCTTATATTATATGAAAGTCTTAAAGTTAATCATGCTAATAATTTGTATAATTTTTAGTATTTGACTATAAGTGTAAGGATATTTATTTTGAAAAACTTTATAGTTTGAGCATTGGTAGTTTAATATGGAAGCTTGTAAAATTTGTTAAAAAGTAATTGGAAAAAGCTAGATATTCTTTATATTTCGAAAATTTTTGCTTTTGTATATACAACAAATAGATCCTGCTTTGATGACGGGGTAGAAATGCCTTCGGATCTTTGGCTCCCAGAGGATGATGATGGTTTTAAGTAGACACACAACACAGCCAAGGCTACGTGTTGTGTGTCTATTTTAAACCACCCTGACGGCCAGTCTTAGTTGCCCTGGTCTAAACAGGACTATAAAATAACAAATACTTAATTTCTTTAAATCCTCTACAGTACAATCACTAGGTACATATGAATGGGTCGGGTGTGATATAAAAGAAAATGTTTTAGTATTTAGTAGCTATTTCTGGCAATTCTGCAAACAGTTAAATATGTGATATAATTAAAAGGCTCTATTTAGAGATTAGATATAGAGAGAGATAGCTGTTTATCTAGAGATTACTTACTGCTGAGTCAGAGGTCGCGGGGTCGATTTCCGAACAAAACAAATATTAGTGTAATAAACAGAATCGTTCATTCTACATCAGAGTGTAATTTAATATTGTATATAAATTAAGTAAAATATAAAAATATTCCGGGTCAGGTCAAACGTATCGTTGGGGTTTTCTTAAAAGAAATTCTTAATAACAATCCGGAGTATGGAAGTTTGACGATGGTTCACGTCAGCCTCGAAGAGCACGCTAAACCGTCGATCCCGATTGTCATGAACATCTATGGCAATCATTATTTGGAAGTCAGTACTCTCAAATATACTGACAACTCTCAACCTTAGAATTTAGTTCGTATCCGCTTCGCATAAAAACTGATATTAGCGGACCCCAAATAATCTTGGGATTAAAGGCCCTAGTAAGGCTTAAGGAAGCCCTTAGGAAGAAGAAGATATTAAATACGATATAAATAAGTATATCAGCACTTTGGATTTCAGAGTGAGTGCGGCTCTGCCTAGTTTTAACACAATGACATTGTCAAATATGTCCCAAGTTATTATTATAATGAAAAATGAAATTTTAGATATATTAATGCACTGAAAGTTTTGAATTGAGTTTTGAAATGATTGGGAATGACGTCGATTAAACTATTATATTATATCCAATAATACAAGAGTTATTTAAGAGTCAATAGAGATGAATAATAACTAAATTTCTGGTAAAACTAGTTGAAATTGTAGGCGATCTCAAATAGTCTTAGGAATAACAAAGGCTAGAAAAATATATAGGTAATACAAGAGAACAGAGGTGTTAGCGGTTGTAGTAATAGAATCGACGTAAAAAACTGTCTTCTTGGCTAAGTTTAGCTGTGTTATTTTGTTTAATAAACAAAGAATAAAGCTTAGTAAGTTTTAGAAGATCTAATGCCTTTTTCTAAAAAACGTTTTTCTCAAACTGGAAGACACAAGGTGCCCGCACCAGCGCAACTGACCCCTCATCAGGAAGCTCTCCATGCCTGGCAAACCCGTCCGGCGAAACATCTCCACGTTGGAAATCGGATCCTGTCAGCGTATATGAAGTATAGCTCGGCACCTCAGATGGAAGGCGTCAAGCCGGTTAATGTCACCTTTGTAAAGGCACCAGGTCTCTGAGGCATACAGAAGCAATGGCAAAATAATAGCCTTGTACACTGCCAGCTTAGTATTTAGGTGAAGATCATGAGACCTCAAAACACGGCGGTAGAGCTCACCGAATGCTGCGGCAGCCCCAGCGATCCTTGCGGATATCTCAGAGCCAAGACGATTGTCGCTACGAATGAGACCGCCAAGGTAACGGAAATTTCTACCTCCTCCAAAGCTTTATCGTTTAGGTAAACAGACGTTCTGCGCGGATTGTCCCCTTGCAGGCTGTTTTAAGATCCGAGTCTTCGACGCGCTGATTACCAAACCAAATTTGCGACACAATTCGTTTAAACAATCCTGACATTCCTGGAGATCAGCAATACTACCAGCCATAAAACTTACAAATAAACATAGACTGTAAAACTATTAAACTTCTTTTTGTGTCGTAGTAGTTAAAATAGCTTTTATTATTTGATATTAACATATCTTAATAGTAATTCTGCTATTCGTTGGAGAGATGCAAAATAAAATCCATCAAAACTGGACCGCTTTGTAACTAGGAATATTAAATGAATCATAAATAAAATAGCGTTAAAATTTATTCGCCTTTGGGCAACTTCATTTTTTCCACTTATAATGTCAATCATCCGTTAGATGAAGTTGATGATCGAACTTATGTATGGAAATAAATTTACTTACGATTAAGCAATAAAACAGCAATAAAAGGTATCTTGTGGGCACATTGGAGGCTTTATATTTGATTGTAGTTTATCGTTTCTTAGGTCTCCACTCTAGCTTATTGAATTTTTTATCCCAAGCCTGAAAATGTTCTTGAGACACCATTTACTATTCACGAAGACCATTAACCTTTAAGCTTGCGATGAACTTTCCACATATATACATATATTGTTCTTTTTACAATTTCATTTGAAAAAAACTTAGACTATATCGCCTTGGGCTTTGCATTGTTATCAAAGAAGAGTCACCAGAATGAGCAATATCATTAATAATCAACTCTGCCTAATAGAAAGCAAGAGTAGAAGAGACATTGCAATATAGTGACCCAAATGATGGTGACCAAGTAAAATACTCATTCACGCCCCGCTTAAAGGACCGATAATTATGGTGAAAAAGAAACACTCGCACTGGTAGTAAATTGCAGGTTTGACTGCTCGTTTAGTTTTTCTATATGTCACGGTTCACCTATTTCTGTAGTGGTTCTTCACACACGTCTTTTGTTTAACCTGATGACAGGTGGGTTCCGATAACAAAAATCAGTAAAAAACTACAAAAGTGTCTTAACACCGGCTTTCTGTGTGATCATGTCACTCAATGTGTAATAATTGCCATGCCACGCAATTTTTCCCTCATTTTTTGAAGTAATGTTGTCCTGCGTAGCTTATTCCCTTTATCGTCTCTTAAGACAGCCATGGCAATAATTGGATAAGTGATTTTATAGTTAATCTGTCACCACAATAATGAAATTCGCGAATAATTTATAGTCCACTTTATAACACCTTAAACGTGGCTAGTTGCAAAAATACATTTCTTTCTCGGGCGGAATTCCCCTCGGATACGACCAGCCATCGTCTGGTGGTTGTGTCGGACTCAAACCGACCATAAGCCTCGGGTAAAAGAAGCCGAGGACACAGGTGCACCCTCTAAACGGAATCCCTTCAATCCCGACATACCTCAGGCCACCTACGGTTTATAAATAGTCCCTTTCTGTGTGGGAACCCTACTATTCCCTCCTGCTCATAAGCTGCTCCAAGCGCCTCCACCCTTAAGGAGCAAAAATAAAGTTCTTTAACAAGGTTGTCCGGCTTGGAGGAACTTTTGTTCACAGAAGTTCACACAGTTGTAACACAGAGTATTAAACATATCACGTTTGGAACGTAATTTCCGTAACATGCTTGTACTTTGTCAAGAGGATGATGCTACCAAGTAGGGTTTATAGTGAAAGCGGTAACCGCATATCTCCAGTTGGCAGTTCGAGTAACGAAACCATTGCCGTTTTGTGGACGAGACCTCGTTTCTGATGGATAAACTTTTTAGTGGTCGCTTGAGGTGTCTATTTTGGGATCCAGTAATTTGATTTCAAGTTAGTTTCAATTTCACACTTACATCTACCATTACAGATATGTAGAATCTAATGCGTTATACGTAGATAATTTGATTTAATCAAATTAACTTATTACCAAGTTCACAGTAGGTGACCCAAGTAAATTCGCTCAGTGAACAAGTAAATATGTCAACAATATTAGCTACAGTTTTTTAATTTCTAATACTAAAGTTATTTATAAGGAATTATTCTCGAATCACTGACTGGTTTTAATGAGTAAATTATTCATAAAATTTTCTGTTAGCGAATCGAGAATTTAAACTACTATGATATTAAAAACTTGCTTTTACCTGCTTCTCCGCCCGCGTGCATTTCGAATATTGCGATATCATTTTCTGGATTAGTATTATATGCATGTGTATGACACTCACATATATGAGAACCCACAACCCAAACTCGGCCAGCGTGGGGACGTATGGCCTTGTGGGTTCTTCATTGGTGGGTGTAGCCTAAGTTACTACTTAGACTACACCCGACGTCAGTACACATGCTACAGGTACGACGGATGTGCTAGCAGGACGGGGAAACAAGTGCTTAACACTAGATTGTAATACCAACTCTTTTTATTAATAATATGTACTGACTTAAATATTATAACTCCGTGTATCGTGTCTGTGCATGTGTGCATTTGGTCATTGAACTTTATACATACAATGCAATAATTTATAACGGATGCTAAGTCCATTGAGTATTGACACGGATTACTATAGCCTTAACCCTATATTGAGAGGGGACCCGGGCCCTTCAGTGGGACATTATGAGTTGTTGATGTTGATGATAATTGATAAAAGAGTTTTCAGAATCAGTTCAGTTGATGCAGAGATTACTCCTACAGTCTCACAAACTTTACCTCTTTATAATAATTCTTCTTCGTTCGTAGACAAAACACTGCAATCTCCACTAAGTCTATTCCACCGATTCATTCGCCCGGTCTTCATTTTACTTGTAAATTCAGTACCTACTTTTTGAAGCTATGTCTTGTACCTTATATAAAGATAATTAAGTCTCAAGATTCAAATTAATTGTGATTAGTTGCTTTTGTAGATGGTAACAAAATATTTGTGTCATATTTGAATTGGTAAATGAACAATGTATTTAATAAATAATGGAAATTCACCCAGAAAATAACAAATTTCATTTATTCGTAAGTTTGTGTTCTTCTATTTTTAAATTTAATGTTGATACTCTAGAAAATATATCAGAAATGATATTACACTTAAAAAGGCTGCATTGTGGTTTTTTGTTATGTGTATCTACAATTATCTTTACCAGGCTATGATTTTTTAATAAAACACTTCGCTACTTTAGCTTTCCGTGTTATGCGGAATATAGCTCGAGTTTTTCCTCTGTTAATTTTTAGTTTTTCAAGAAAATGCAAAAATATTAGGCAATATTTTTTGGGCAAGACGTGATTTATATACCGTATTTATATTTATGGTTGTCTCGTTGTTCTGCCTTGACTGGTTAGCGTATGCGACTGCTAATGAAGAGGTCTCGGATTCGAATCCCAGGTCGGGCCAATAAAGTGTTGTTGGGTTTTTCTCACAGGAAATTCTTAATAATAGCCCGGAGCCTGGAAGTTTCGCGGTTATTCAAGCCCGTACCTCGGAGAGTACATGAAGCCGTCGGTCGCGGTTGTCATGAACATCTATGGTAATCGTTATTGGGAAGTCAGTGCCCTTAAATCTACTAACAACTAGTTCAAACTTTGAATTAGAGTTCTTCCTTAGGGATGCGGAGGTCCGATGCCAGTCGCTCCGTGGAAAAACTGAAATTCACGTAAAAACGGGTTGAATTAGTAGCCGACCCCAAATAAACTTGGGAATAAAGGCTAAAAGATGATGATGATTTATATTTAGAAATTTTACAAGTTAAATTTCCATGTTGCTTTTAGAGATGCCTAAGGATGTTCATTACTTATCATTAAAGGAGATGGTCCTTTCATGCCAGATAAAAGACATTCATGTTTCATTCATATAATGATAGCATTATATAAAGTGTAACTGTACTGGCGTATTAAACAATGGATATTCTTTAAATATCTAATACTTGTAAAGTCACTTAATTCATATCAGATATTAATTGTTTGTGGGTTTTTAAATAAGAAAATTAAGACTTAGGTACATTTAAAACCGGGTATGGAAGATGGCAATGTTTCACGCCCCTGTCTCAGAGTGCACGTTAAGCCGTCGGTTCCGATTGTCACGAACATCTATGGCGATCGTTATGGGGAAGAAAGTGCTCTTAAATAGTTCAACTTTCGAATTCAGTTCACCCTCAGGGTTGCGTAGGTCAACGGCAGTCGTTCTGTAGAAAAATTGTTATTGTTATTTAAGTTCAAATACTAAACAAAATAAACATAAGTACACTTATTATTACCAAATATTATTTGTGTGATTCACAAATATTTGTTTCGGAGTCTGGGTGTTTTCTATGTATAATATGTATGTATTTACAAAAAAAAAAGTATAAAGTATGTATTTATATCAGTTGTCTAGTACCCATAACACAAGCTCTGCTTAGCTTGGGACTAGATGATGTTGTGTGTCAGATGTCCAAAATATTTATTTATTATTTATTTATTTATTATACTGCCGTTTTTGCGTTAGAGACTGTTTTAAAAACATGCCTCCAGCCCCACGACCTTCTGTGAAATAATCCCTTTTTCAATATAAGACAGTGTTTTTGTTGGTAAAAAAAGGGCTCCTGTGCCCTATTAATATGTAACATATTTTTTTAGTGTTACCGTGCAGCGTTTATACAATTTTTCAACATGAGCACGAAAGACTTGGTAAGTACTTCGTTATTTTGTTTAGTCATTATGATTATTTCTATTTATCTGCGGGTAATCACGGCATTGCCAGCAGTTATTTAACAGTACGTAATGTCAGTAACCTAATTGCTATGTACCACAGTTTAATTACAGCGAAGGCGATTTGGTTACGATAGAGGTTAATTCTGAAAAAATATGTAAAATATTGCCCTAAGAAAATGTTTTTTCACTTAGATAACTGGATATATATTTAATCCATAGTAAAATTATAAAATTGAAGTGTTTGTTTCTTTGAACTTGCTTATCTCAGTAAATACTAGAGGAAATTTGAAAAAAAAAAATTGTGTTAGGCAGCTCAGTTATCGAGGAAGTCTTTAAGCTATTTATCATCATGCTAAGGTCCAAAAACGGTAAAGTAACAATGAAAAATGTTGAAAAAATTGCTAAAAACTTCCTTTCAAGAGCTTCCATTGCGTGCGCTGCGTAAAAGGTTAAAGTTATATAAAAAAATGTATGGAAGGACTGTTCAATTTTAAAAGTCCTTATAAAAAGTCAGCGATAGCATATATATGTATATCTTTTAAAGATACTGTTTTATGTTTGCTAAACAAAGTTTTTGCTGTATAACATCGCGCCACGGGCATCAGAAAACGCAGGGCTTCGTGGGTCAGCTAGTCTTCATAATGAACAGATTTTTTATTGTTTTCTAATTGGTTATCTTTGTTCACTATATTCTTAGTTTTATTTTAATTAATTTAAAGAGCATCGTCGTCGCTGAATACCAGTGCATCTAGCGTAAATAATAAAAATAAGTTTTCACATCACTTTTTTGTACATTCCAGAATATCCATGTGTATTCATTTATTTATTCTAATATAAAAGATGAAAGTAAATATAAGGCTTTGAAGATAAATATATTCACCTTGTCTAAGACAAATTAATGTGTTAATGTTATGTTGTCATTCATAAGTTACTTTGATCTTTTTCATCCAATAAATAACAACAATCAGTAAAGAGAGAAAGCTGACCGAAACTCGAAGGCAAACTTAATCAGAGTACATTACAAGTCCAGCTCTAGAGAGTAATAAAGAGAGTGACCACGGCAAATAGCTGTTATTATGTTTATGTTGACTATTAGCTAAAAGAGGTGAGTCATTGAACTGTGTTGGAAAGCTTTTGACCTTTCATTGTGTTTGTTCAGTGGACCTACACCACATTGCAAATGTTGTGGCATTAATTAATTTATAAAAGCTATTTAACGGACAAAGAATTCACGAACAGGGCCGAGAAAGTTCCGTAGTTACTTGTTTTGAATAACAGCCGGGTTTTGAAAGACGTTCATTCTGAGGTGCTAACTTGTGTTATAACATTTGAAATATATTTTTACTGTAGCAAATAAGTAATATAATTCTATCACTTAATTTTCATTATAAAACAATGTGATACAGAGTATTATTTAGTAAACTGAAATTAATATTATCATCGAGTTATGAAGTTGTTGTTATCACAGTTGTTGGCAGGTCTTATGGTATAGTCAGAATATCGATATCCACCTATAAGTCGCCTTAACTGTGGACCCCTACGACGGAACAAGCCAGAACTAATAAGTTCGCTATACAGAACAAAGAAAGCGGCATCTGCTCTGTGTCAGATACGTCCTTATCTTACTTAGCACTTCTGAGAGAATGAACCTTAACCTTTAAATAAATTAATTATTTATCTTCGAAAATATGTGACAACAACCAATATCAAAGATGTACAGTGAATCTATACTATTATTATATATTTGAAAATAGCTCTGCCTGTAATGGCTAATTTACAGCTCTGATTGAAAAGAGACTTGAACATAATTTTATTTGTCTGAAGGATACAAGCAGCTAACTCCTATGCAATTAACAGTAGATGACTTAAAAATAATGCATTAATTTAATTGCATTAATAAATTTGATGAATATTTATATTCACTAAATCAAAAAAAAAATGCAATGAATTTAAGCTCTCCTACTAAGAATGTAAAGTTTGGCCAAATTTGAAAAAGTTCCCTACCTAGTTCAAAATTCACTGTTGAACAAATTCTAATTAATTTTAAATCCCTGAGCATTCTCGAAATTCTTTTCAAATGTACATATTTACGTAAATATAGTACACACCTCGACCATTAAATACTTTACATAAAGGAGATGGGGACTTTTGGGCTCAAATGTAATTAGTTGAGGTATGGCTCAAAAAAAGGTTATATTTTTCTATAACAAAATGTGATAAATCTCCTCAATTGACAATCTGGAAAATGAGAAATCCAATAATTAAATTAAGGTTACGAATTAATCGAATAGCGATTCAATTATAATCGATTAACGTTACAGAGATTACGAAAGTGCTTTAGTATTTACATAAATGCTTTTACCAGATGATTAATTCATAGGAAAGGAAATATCTTACAATTTGCCATATTCATCAACATGAACAACCCATAACGTCCCACTGCTGGACTAAGGTCTCCTCTCAAGAGAGGGTTAAGGCCATATTAATAGCGAGCAATTTCAATGGAACGTGAGAACCCAGATATATCTCATTTTTCCTCGATATGAATTTGAGGGTAAGGGTGCACCTAAAATCTTTTATAAAACAGGGTTTAGAGATCAGCTTACCTTTGTAATGTGTTGAAGTCACTTGTTTAATTTGATGTCAGCGGTCTCTTGTGGTAGTCCTTAATTAAATTTGCAAGCTTTAATTTTGAGCCTCGCAGTGTAAAATGAAAGAGCAAAATAATAACACCCATTACGTTATATGTGGCGAGAGTTGATTTATAACTTTTAATGAGAAGGCCAATTATTTGTGTGAACTAATTTTCTGAGTATTGTATTATCTACACAAATAAATAAATAAAATTGGAGTGTCTGTTGTTTACTAAATATATACTACAACATTTTTTTTTTTCAATTTTTGTCTGTCTGTTTGATTGTTCCGGGTAATCTCTTGAACGGCTGGACCGATAACGACAGGACTTTCACTAGCAGCTGATGATATAAGAAGTAACTTAGGCTACTTATTCAGACTAGCTTCGCCCCGCGGCGTTGCTCGCGGTTACAACAAAAAACACGGGTAGCACGGCGGTTCTCAGCTAGTGTTATTTAAAAGTAACGAACCTATTTAAAGTGCTTGTTTTCAGAAATTTGCGAAAACGAGTTTAGGTCTAACAATACGACGCGACGTTGAGTCTTTTAGAATTCTATCATCTCATATCGTCTGGAAGAATGGCTGTGGCATTAAAACCATCTTGGGCAATATGTTTTGCAGGCAGTCTTAGTAAACAAATAAAAAAAATAATATAATGAAGGTATCACCTGCAATAAAAAATTCAATGTAAAATGTGAAATTTGAAATTAACAATATTTAAAACATAATAGTAGCATTAGTAGTATTTATAGGTAGTCATACAGAAATTCAAAAAATTAACGAGTTGTTAGTCTCTCTGTTTTGCTTCTTGAAATCATAGCGAGATGATTCAATATTCTCTTCTCTTAAGAATGCAAAAAATATAATATGGCGGCTCTCACAATATTGTAATTGCGTAGTAGCATGTGCGACTCCTTAATAAATATCCTGCAAATATTTATTTCGGAGTTTGGATGTGCATTTACGAAGAAAGAAATGTATAGGTATTCTTCAATCAATAGGCTTTAGTGTCAGAAGTCTGAAATATTTATATAAAAAGTATAAATATCCTCTTTCCTCATACGTTTCACACGCGGCGGCCGTCGGATCATAAACAATATCTGTAAACACACATATATTTTCAAATACATATCTTTTATAGAAAAATTACTCCCAGACACACAAAGGATCGTGAATATTTATCCGAATGCCTAAAATATACATTTACTTTGAAGTTAACTAACCTTAAATATTCTTTTTCGTTACGACAACCTCATTAAATTCAAAATTTAAAACGAACCATTTTTCATGATAGTTTTTGATACTATCAAATATTTTTCGTGCTTTCCTACCTTTTGCTGCTCCGTAGATAAAATGTTAAATTATCGTAAGAAACTATTAGCGCTATTTTCTTTTGCACTTAAACAACAAAACTCAACGTTCTTTAAATAATAATAATCGAAACCTTATGAATAAGTAAAAGTCATTAAATAATAAATAAGTAGATACATTATGCCATATTTGTAAATGTTTTATAGTAACTTTAACAAATGGAGGAACGTAAAAAGTTAAGCAATATGTTAAAATATGTATGTTTTCACATTCAGACAAGAAAACTGAGCACACTTGCAGACAGTAGTAACAAGACCTGTAAAGAACATATTACCCACGGTAAATCTATTATATATATATATACAGTGCAATTTATACCTACTGGCAAATGTAACAAATGAAAAAAAAATGAATTACAGTCTAAACCCGGCCCTAAAAATATATATATATAAAAGTTTTCAGACATATATCTATGAATCTCACGTCGTACATACCATATTGAAAGTCAGTGCGTTCGATAGCTTCAGAATACTCTAACTACATAGAATTTATTTTGATTTCTATCCAATCTTTGTATTGGTTTATTTTTATCTCTGCCACTTGTGGGTAAGTATAAGCTGGTCTTTATTTCACCATTTGAGTTTTGTATTGTTGAACAATTAACTTTATCAAGAAGATATCAGCCGAAGCAGTGATTTACGTAAGACTACTGGCAAGAGCTCGATACGGGAAACTGAGGATCGGACCAAGTGACATGCAATTTGAGCGAGTCACCAGTGATTCGAGAGACGATGATGATGATTAGTAAATACCACGTTCTTCGTTAAATATCTACTCATTATTGTTTAAAAAAAAACGTTTTTTTTTTCTGTTTTCATAAACCATTGTTGTGCACGACTAGGGTGGTATTATATTTATTTAGGTTAGAAGCTTCTTTCTATTGCTGACTTAAGTGATTTAGGTACGCAAATAAATAAGAAATTAGTCTACCCTGATCGTCATCCTTTGGGATTACTTTTTCGCAAAATTCTGTTGTGTGTAACTCGTGTAACTCTAAATTTATTTTGCTAGATATTTATGCTTTCCAAACGTATTTGTCTTTGAAATTATTCCTGTATTCATATTGATGTTATAAATTCCGGAGTAGTTTCGGTTTAATAGTAACACCGATTTGGAAATATTAAAAGATTTTTATATTGTTTTCTAAGGCAATCATATTTTTATATTGCAAACTTATTCTCATATTTCATTATGTTTTCCAACTTATTTAATTTTTCTTTACCTTTTATTATTTGTTAATATCGTAATAACATATTTCTTCAGTACAAAAATATTATAAAGGTGTGGTCATGCAGGTTATAAAAGGAGGCTAATGTCCAGTTTTTTTTATATTTAAGACTACAAAAGTGACTACCCTCCCAGATAAAAAGCATTAAATCCAGAAATAGGGGCCACCATCCTCATTGCCGCTTAGTGAGATGTTTCTGCATCATTCTCCCAGCCTCCAGAGGCCGGCCAGACCAGAATGATTGGGCATCCGGTCTCACACTCACCAAAGAAAAACGACAGCACGGATGCTCTCATTTTAGGTTGATCTTCTGTATGAGAGTAGTACTGCCACGGACAAGCCGCCCCTTTCGTGCTGAAATCAGCGTAGCTGTACTAACACTAGATCTTGAAAATGTTATGTCTACCACTAATCACATATTACTCTCCCTAAATCATTCTCTATTCTAGTAATATTACTAATAAGTAATAAGTATTTAACTTTGTAATATCATTCATTTTTCTCTTATTGAATGTTTATTTATAATTGTTATCACTGCCCCCAGGACCCTGAGCAAATATCTCCTGGATAAAATATGTGTTTACTTTCTCTAGCGTCGTTTGCTAGGTACCTGACAATATTTGTAGACGAGCTTAGCTAACAAAGAGTCTTGGTTGAGTATGCTACTTTGATATTACGAAAACGTTACGAGTAACTTTTCAAATAATTTTCCTTTTAGCCTAGTTTGAAAACGTATTATCCTCACAAGTTGTAACTTTTTTTTAAAACAATCAACTCTCTTGTTACGAATATACCTCCTGTGTAGCGGTGGACTTTACAAACATACATGACACACACACACACACACGCTTTAAAATCCTTAACCTAACACTCCACAACTCTAGTTATAATTTAGTCCTTAAGCTGTTTAGAAATAAGGAACGTATGCATCGTACCCAAAGGTGGGCGTTAATGACTGCGCCACAGTGTTTCACTAATGCAGTCATTTTCGAAAGTATTTATAAATTGTTATTTTGTTATTAGTTCCAAATAAAGAATTTTATTATTTATTATTTATGAAACCGAACAGAACAACATTTTGTGGACCACACAAAGTGTTTTCCCATGTGGGATTTAAACCCACAATACTTGACATGGTAGAAAGCCGCGTGGCAACCACTTAAACCACTAGGCCAACCGCGCTGTCTATTTCTATCTTTATGGGTTTATAATATAATTGTTTTGATCGTAGATTAGACTTCATAAATGATGTTATACATATACCTGTCTGACTTCCGTCGTGTATGAAATGAATACCTTTCATTAAGGTCTAAAACATATATTTAGACTCATACTGAGTACATTTCTGCAACTTACTCATTTAGAATCACGAACAGAATAGCTACTCAATATTTTCTATGTTATATGATCTAAACTGTGATGACGTGATAGGTGATTAGGTGATGCTACACTGCAATGAAGATTTATTTATAGTTTTTACATACAAATCTTCTAATATTAACTCTTGTTGATCTAGTTAAACTTGAAAAAATAACAACAATTTAGTTTAATATGTCCCTTGCTGAAGTTTGTTGTATTTTTTTAATTCCTGTGCACATTAAACATGATATGTAACATTAAAACGAATTTTGATGTATTTAGCTAAATATATCAACATTTCTTCAAATTCATAAAACTTTATAATATTAACGATTTTCTGAACTGTCACTAAGGAAATTAAGGATAAAGTAGGTAAGTATAATAGTAGATCTATATCTTAATTGGGGTAACTGCAATTTACTTTCTTTGAAACTTTGTGTTGATTTGAGGAGTAAGCGAGGCGTAAAATATTCGATTTAAGTCCAATTCAGTCACTCTTAGTTAAATTATTTATTTATGAAAAAATAAGATAATTCGTTCCACGGGATTCAAGGGCTTAGTTTGTTGACATAACAATTTAACAGTTCGAAGCCTAGGTTTTTATGTCCGACTTCAAAGCTGTTAGTAGGAAAACATTCTAAGGGCGACAGTATCAAAGAATGATGTCATGCTCGAAGAGAAATATATAGTAGTCAAATTCGAGACGATGTTAGCGATTGTACATCATCATATAGTACATCAGTACAGCGATAATAGAAAGTTCAACCAAAGGTGGGGTAGCAAATGCTAGTAAAAGTCTGGATGTCGTAATAACAGCTGTTCCAGGACTCCTTCTAACTTTAAGTGGTGGGGTAACAGCCCGTGGGTGTTGCCACACTTTAATAAAACCAAGTCTGCTTATTTAGAAATATATATTACGGTTGACTGCAATAATAGGCTTGTCCCCATAACGTAAGTAGAACTTAAACGATAGTCCGCAAAATTGTGGTACGCCTTCGACTACTCAGTTCAGGCTTATAGACGTGAGTGTGTATACCTTTCTACAAGCCATTTTCCAAACTACAAATAGTTTGGACGTGGAACCTAAACATTTTATTATTAAAGTGCCACAGAAGGTATCTGACTGTGAAACTGTGAGTAGTATAAGCAATAGCGAAGTCTTGAATGGGCTATTGCAACGTTTACTAGCTTTCAGCATTGAAAATAAGAAAATTCTTCATTTTTTTGAGTGCTTGGAAGTGTTAAATGTTGAGTGTCTTTACTTAAAATAAGTAAAGAAATTCAAAACTACTATTTTTTTGTATTATTATTATGAATATTAATTCTTATGTTCTAATATACTCCTCAATGGAGACCAGCCAATTAGCAAATATCATAGTGCACATACACACGCTGTTACCACACTCTTATTTATTATCCAATGGGGCGGCTACCCAACAGACCGATTGTGAATATTATTAAGGCCCTGACGCATATCGGTCAATCAAACATCAACATTTTAATCATTTATATGCGAATTTAAAATAATGTTGTAAGAATTATCTTAGAAATAATATAAAATGTCATTTTGGTTAGTTAGATATTAATTGCAAGCAGCTCTAAAAAGGATGATTGTAAAAAATATATCAAACATAAAAAATATGTATCGTGTTATTTGAAAGTTTAAATTTAAAAATTCTCGTATTTCACTAGACATAAGAATTGTATGCTTGTATGAAGTGAAGTTTTTTCTCTAATGAATACTGTCATAAAATGTACGTATAGCTATAAGAAATAGCTGCTAGAAAAATAAATAGCTTCTCTTTTGAACTTGTTTTCTCCTTGAAAATGTCCTAAAATAATAATGTGAAATTCAATATTTATTTAATTAGAGTAGTTGTAATTGCCAGCCATTATTTCTTTAATAACAGTTCGGTAAAACTGTAGCCAAATTAAAATATTATACTTTTAAGAGCTCGTTTAATATCCTTTTTATACACTTTGAAATAATAATTTCCAAATAGTTATATTATTATAATGAAGACACACACCTATGATAAGTAGTGACGATAGCTCCTTAGAGGCTAACAAGCCCGTAACTAGCATGAAACATACCTCCTATCACCTACTAATATAAGCACCTACATAATAACACATACCAATAATGGAATTAGTCAGTACTTATGTTCATCATGCAAATAGCTTTATTAGTTGGTTAAGCATATTCGAGAGTACTTAATTAGAGAGAGACAACAAGATTTCTGTACAGTTCAAATTACAATCTTAATTGTTAAAACTTGGAGGCCTAACTTTTTTAGAATCAGTAGAAGTGATTTTAATTATTAATGAAACGAAAAAACCCGACTGCTTAAAAGGAATGAACTGAAAAGAGAATAACAAGTATCACAATATCAATATTAAATGTGACTGACTAATGTATTGTTTTGTAAACTTACTATATATATAAATACTTTTCGAGCATCACACAAAGTATTATCCCATATCAGGTTTGAACCCACAATATTTAGCGTAGTAGAAATCGGCGAGGTGACTGTTTAAACCACAGCCGTGCCGTCATGTGATTTGACTAAGGTTTTGGTATTGTAGCAAAGCTTTTTATTTTATTTTAATTAAGTACCCACACATACATCGTAGAAGAATTATACTGAAACACAAACGCACACACAATAAGATAAGATAAGATGCTGGTACAAAAAATACTTATTTAAAACATAAAATATTATATATTATACTACTGAGTACCTTTGTAACAAGATAAAGCGATCAACGAGTCAGCTGCCTAACGAGAGAATAAATTCTGAGAATGTAAATTTGAAAACAAAATTACATTTATTTATTTGCTTATGTTTTTTATTTTGAACTAGTTGAATCCCGCGGTGCTACCCGCGGTTCTTGTTGTTAATCGCGAGTAAAATTGCGCAACGAAGCTTATCTCATAAAATTAGTCTAAGTTTCCCTTTGTGTCATCCGCCAGCTGAAAGTAAAATTCCAGTCAAAATCGTTAATTCGAGTTAATGCTGAGCTTAGCCGAAACATATAGACAGACAGATTTTAAAATTCTTTGGTTTATCTAAAAAACTGTTCAACTGATTTTGCAAGCAGACACTCCAATTTAATATTTTTCACATAAATTAGCTACTAAAAAGTTCTTCGCTTGTTAGATTCAGAAAACAATTTCAAATTTCTCTTGGTGATTTTATTACACATGTATTTTAGTTATACTTAGATCACTTTTCTCAGGCTATAATATTATAACCAAGGTCGGAAATTTCATGTGCAAATGTTGTTTGTCCTGATCTCAAAGGGAATTGGAAACGATGGCGGATAATTGAAATAAAAGTGAAGAGTCTCTTTACATAAAATTCAAGATGTTTACCTTTGTGGATAATTTACATTATGATATACGGTAGCAACCGAAATTGAGATGATAAAAATAAAATTTAACAGAACTGCGCAATACATTTTTTTTTTAATATTTTATTTAAAGGTGTCTTACAGTCACCTACCCCCCCACCTGCCGTTGGACGTTGAATTTCGGGACAACCTGTATAAGCACAATCGGAATGTAATAGTATGAGTGGAAGGCGTGAATGACAGATGTAAAGTATGACAAGTTGAGTGAAAGAGATGACGGATAAGGATAGTCTAAGGAGTGAGACAGTAAGAAAATGTTTAAAATGTGAACAAGGAAGAGGGCGTGGAATGAGACTGAAATACGGTGAAGACTAGCTAAGACGTATTTTTTAAGAAGAAAAGAAACCAAGATTTATAGAAGTAATCCACTCTTTTATTCAGCTCCAATTGAACTCACCCCACATATATCTATCATAAAATTTTGTTATGTAAATATAATTTTACTTTACTTCATTGTTTTAGTTTTAAGTACAAAAAGCAGGACGATGGCATCTATTCAATACAACATATTTGTGAGTCTTATCAGTCATGTCAAGTCGCTGTCTTCTCTCATAAACGTTTTAGCTTATCTAGGTTTTATGAAAATAGTCATTAAGTTAGTTGACTAAGTATAACTAATTTTCGCTCCCATTGTTGCACACAATACTTTAAATAATTCGACTTGTTGTTTCATTAAGTTGAGTTGACTGCCATGTTGGTCTAGTGGTCTGCTGATCAAGAGGTCTCGGGTTCGATTCCCAAGTTGGTCCAAATATTTGTGTGATCCACAAATATTTGTTTCGGAGTCTGGGTGTTTTCTATGAATAATATGTATGTATTTACAAAAAAAAGTATGTTTATGTATTTATATACAAGCTGTTTAGTAGCAGTTGTTTAGTAATCATAATAGAAGCTCTACTTAATTTGAGACTAGATGACGTTGTGTGTAAGATATCAGAAATATTTATTTATTTATTAAGCTGTGTTTACCGCATCATGCCCGCAGTTATGTTCATCACCGAGTACTGTACCGCTGTCATTTGTTAAACATCTATGCAAATAAAAAAAATTGGAGTGTTTGTAATATCAAATGAACATATTTTTACTAATTGCATAGCAAAGTATATACGTTACTTCCATCAAAAAGGCTTTTTTTTAAATTGTCTGGTTTGTCTGTCCCTCTTTTATTATTCTACATGTAGGGGAAGGTGGGGACCCTTCGTACGGTTTTTACATTTTATTTTTATTTATTTTTATTTTTTCATGTATCAGTCAACTGACAGCTTAAATTTATAGTCTAACTATCTGAAGTGTCGTGGGTTCAAATCCCACATAGGACAACACTTTGTGTGATTCACAATTTGTTGTTCTGAGTCTGGGTGTTCTTTGTGTCCGTTTCATGTTTGTTTGTAAAGTCCCCCGCGACACAGGAATTTATATTCCTAATGCGGGAGTTGTCTTTTTAAAAAGAGAAAGAAAGAAAGAGAAGAGAAAGATGTATTTACAAAAATAAGTATGTTTATGTATTTATATCAGTTGTTTAGTACCCATAACACAAGCTCTGCTTAATTTGGGACTAGATGACGTTGTGTATAAGATGTCCGAAAAAATATTTATTTATTATAAAAATAACCCATAACGTCCGACTGCTGGGCATGGGTCACCTCTCAGGAGAGCCTTATGGCCATACGTCCCCACTCTGGCAGAGTGTTGTGTCTACGTAATCTTGACTTTGAATGTTTTTGAAGCCGTTAATTTGAGATCATTTGCTATTTTTGAGGCAAAAGATGACGACGTTCATGAAAATATTAAAAAATATAGGTCCTAAATAGGAACTTTGAGGAATCTCAGATAAATTAGGAAAAATATCCGATTCATATACACTGACTACTACTTTTGATGTGCAGTGCGTAAGTATGACGGACACAATTTATGAAAAGTACCAGCAAAACCAAGCTGCGATAACTTCTGTAGTAAGATACTGTGAGGAACCTTATCGCAAGTTTTCGAGAGGTCTGTATAAATAACATCAACGGGAGTGAGATCATCAACAACGGGATATGTCATCAACAAAATTCACAAGATTGGTGCAAGTCGAACAGGCAAATACAAATCCATGTTTAGAGTCTGCGAGAACACTCTTAATATACCATGATACGGAAGGTGACGATATCTTTATATCAGTTGTCTACCCATAGTACCCAAGCTTAGACTAGATGGCTTTGTGTCATTTTGTCATCGTCTATTTGCAGGGGGGTGTCACTCCGCAGTTTAGGTATAGTCGGCCGGCTGCCTGCCGGGTCAGACACGCCGGTCGAACAGACATCGTCAGAATAGTTCAGAGTTACACGATAGAAAGAGACGCAATTGTAGGTGAATATAATCGTAGTGAATCGGCGCTGTGCGATCTAAATTGAACTTAATCTTTTGACACCGAGGGTATCTATAACTTTAATTTACTTTTCGGAGTGAGTCTTCTGTGCTGGTACTATTATGTATTCTGTGCTATTTGGTCATCTGACACACATCATCTAGTCACAAACTAAGCAGAGCTTGTACTATGGGTACTAGACAACTGATATAAATACAATTTACATCAATAATCGCGGGTAGCTAGTATAAATCTAACCAAAAATATTTAAAAAACAGATAGACACATTCATACGTTTTAATAGTAGGTAGTTTATAAGAATGTTAATAAAATATAGTAAATGTTTTTGCAGACGTGTCCGCATTTCAGTTGCGTCCGACATTAACGGAAGTTTATGCCATAGCATTCACAAATGTATTCTGCGGCGACCGAACGGCGCGCGATAACTACATCCGACACGCATGCAATGAGAATAATACAAAAATGTATATTCGTATTTATATTAAAATGTGACTGTTTTATGATATGATGGAAGAATCCATCCGGATCTCCGGCTTCTCTAGAACTCAGGTGCCCTGATGTCTACGTGGTGTTTACACCAAAAAAAAATCCCGTAGGCGCCGTGCTCTGAGCAGGATCCGGATCATATTATTTCAAGCCCCTTACAGGCTCGACGCCTTGTCTGAACTCTATCCTGGGGGAAGTCTGGGCTCCTCCTGCAAATCAGTATATGTTGCGGTCTGATCGCAATTGAACGACCTAGCCATTTTCCACCTTTCACCAACCGCAGCAATTAATATGTCACCAGAGGTCCTCACTCTTTAGCAGCTTGCAGCACTGTTGACTTCTGCTATTATAGCCGACGTCGTCTACATTCAAGATCGGCCGTCTTCCGATACCGTTCAATGGTCTCTTTCTGGAGCATTACAGCTTTACAGAAAGAGACCACTGCGGTCCAGCTCTCCTCACCTGCTAGCATGGCAGCAATAATTGCTGACGGGGTAACGTAGCCCATTTGGCCTACTAAGACTTCGCGTTCAGACGCCCACGCCCAGTAGGCTGTGCAGTATTGGCATTGTACCGTAATTTAGAAAATCCGTATTTTGTATTTGTATTTTGTATTAAAAAATATAACCACGTTATGCAAGATTTCCAAAACCATACTTCAATAGATAAATTTATTTATTATTCATCATCATCATTATCACCCTATTACAGTCCACAGCTGGACTTGCAAGCCACTCTCCTACAATTATTATGATGAGTTATTAAGCATTGTTAAAGTCTTAAAAATATGTTTATATTTATTAGAACAAGGAAAGAATTTATTTACAAAAATTAATTACAAAGCTTGATTTCACGCCATTGAATAGGTATACCTAGTCACAAAGGTGCAAGTTATGGATCGCTGAAAATAATTGTGGCCATTAAATTTGTGTCAATTAGTGTCCTTTAAATAAAATATGTTACAAAACCTAAAAGAATATTTTGATTTATAAATAAATTTTAGTTTTAAAATTGATTATTTTAATTAAGTTTTTATTTTGGTGCTGTAGATATTTTTTCCTTTATGCACTTGTAAAACATAAGATGTGTTACAATACAATACAATAATGTGTATTGATAATTCTTATTTCAGAAACAGAAAATGTTACGGGAATATTGTTGTTAATTTGTTTAGTTTTGTTTATTAAACAACAAACTTTGGAAACTTTGAAGGGTAAGTGGTCGTGGTCGAGAGCTTTGTAGACGTTGTGTATACAAAATAAACACGTCCTGTAATCATTATTTAATTATGAGTATCAGTTACAAAGTTTGTTGAACTTGGGTTGACTAGAGCTGAATCACATCTAACTAGTAATTTGTGAGGCGAGACATGATTGCACTGTCGCTTGTAAACCGATCGGAAGATAAACTGTCTCTATCGTACCATGGTAATGGTCTGGTCCAATGGTAACTGCCTCGTTGGTCTAGTGGTTAGCGTATGCGACTGCTAATCAAGAGGTCTCGGGTTCTAATCCCGGGTCGGGCCAAAAAGTGTTTTTGAGATTTTCTTAGGAAATTCCTAATAGCTGCCCGGAGTTTGGAAGTTTGGCGATGATTCACGCCCGTGCCTCGGAGAGCACGTAAAGCCGTCGGTCGCGGTTGTCATTAACATCTATGGCAATCGTTATTTGGAAGTCAGTGCCCTCAAATATACTGACAACTAGTTCAATCTTCGAATTTCAGTTTTCCCTTAGGGTTGCGGAGGTCCGATGCCAGTCGCTCCGTGGAAAAACTGAAATTCAGGTAAAACTGGTTTGAACTAGTAGCCGACCCCAAATAAACTTGGGAATAAGGCTACGAAGATGATGTACCATGGTAATGGTCAAAGTTTTGTGTGTACGAGAATGATTATTTTAATCCAAGTTTATTTTAATTTCAACGTTTTTGAGGTCAGCTATCGATTTGTTAAAATTTCAGTTTTTTCCACGGAACGACTGGCATTGGACTTCTGCAACTCACTCACCACTTTCAAAGTTTCCAATAAGAATGACCATGTTTATGATAACCGAGTCCGACGGCTTAACGTTCTCGCCGAGGTACGGTGTGAAACACCGTCGACTTCTATTCTTCAGACCATAATCCTATTAATAATTTCTTAATTATTAATAGAAGTATGGCCTGAAGACTAAGAGGTGTAATAGGAGTAAGTGTTATTGGATTATGCATACAAGAGCAGGCATAGCCCAACTGCACTTTTCGGTTTGACCCGACAATCGTACCCAAGACCTTTTGAGTGATATTCGCATACGCTTACTACTAGATTAATAAAGCAGCCATAATATATCTATCTACTAGTCTGTTTTCAATTTGATACCAGAATCAAAGTTTGGAATCAGTCAGCAATTTACGAAGTTAAATTCGTAACCACTCCTTTCGTTCATTATTATTGACCAAATTAAAAATTCATTTTAGAAGTTTACTTGGTCGTTACTCATTAACTTAAAAATACTTAAGCTAATGCACAATAAATAATGCCCTTAAAAGCAATAGGCTAAAAGTAAAATAATTTTCATTAATCATTAATCCAACGTTCATTATACAAGATCTGCTTGGTTTGAAACTAAATGCTAAGTAAATTAATTTTAAATTTAATAGTATAAGTCCGAAATATTTATTATTATTATAACGCTAAAATGTTTATTAATATATGTATATATTTATTTTTCACTCGAGGAAGTATACATTTCAATTGTTTATAAATTATTCATAACAAATTTAAGGACATCCGAAGTGGATCCGGAAATTGAGACCCGCTGTTTTTAAATTATTGTTGAATAATTTATATGTTTCTGATAACTTTGTAGAATTCAATTTGATTTATTTATCTCACAATTTAATAGCATATAATTATAAAGTAAATATAAATATACCTATTTTTGTTGTTTCTTTCATCACGCAGAGTAGTATTATGAAATTGTGGGAAGAAAAAGATTTGTATAATCCACAAATTATTGTTCTGAGTCTGGGTGTCCATTTCATATATGTTTGAAAGTCCCCCGCGACATATAATAAATATTCCTAATGCGGGACTTGTCTTTTTAAAGAAAGAAATAAGATTGTTCTTTAAGGTAAGGGTTTCTATTTTGATACTAAGATAAAATTATCATCATCAATCATCACATCAACAGTCTTTGATAGTAAACTGCTATATAAATGCCTCTCCTCAGAAAGGAGATTTGGGTTTTGACTATATATACACTAGACGGGTTGAAATCTTCTTCTTTTAAACAAATGGCAACCAGCCAAATAATAGCAGTTTTGCCAATGTCAAGTATTTAACGTCTTCACTTCTAAAGTTTTGTAATCTTCAAGTCGCCGTCGTAATGAATATAATGATAAAAAATATGTATGAAACGAAATGGGGACCGACTTCCGAAAAAATAAAAACCGATCTCCCGGGTTGATATCATACATCACATTGGTGCTCAAATGTCATTGTCTTGTAACAATGAGTTCAGTCAGTAGACGGAGATATCTATTGTTCAGTCAGTGACAGAAGGAGAACGGATGCCAATTACATTTAGGTATACCTATCAAGTTGTCAAATCGCAATTGGATACACTCATAATACTATTGGCAATTAAAACTGAGTAGTAACTATTGGCGATTTTATTTGGATATTTTTATTGAATTGCACGTGTAGTTAATAAATAATAATAATTAATGTTTCGACCACACAACGCCATCTAGTCATGCTTAGTGCTAAGCAGAGCTTGTAATATAGATACTAGACAACTAATAATATGTTTTTGTAAATACAAACGTAGAAATCACCCAGCCTCCGAAACAAATAATCTCCCCTTAGGGGCGGCTTCATATGTTACCATTGTTAGTTAAGAGGTCAAGGAATTAAACAGCACTGAGCTAAATATGAGATCTTAGAGATATACAGCGTCTTCTGAAACATATAGGCAGATAGACTTCATCTTTTGTAACAGACTAGCTTTCACCCGCGGCTCCGCCCGCGCGTATCTCGGTTATGTCATTTTTTTATGTTTTGTAATTCTTTTTTTTTCATAATAAGTATCCTATGTTACTTCTAATATTTCCAAGAATATGTGTACAAAGTTTCATGATGATCGGTTAAGTAGTTTTCGCGTGAAAGCGTAACAAACAAACTTACATTTACATTTATAATATTAGTTGGGATTTACTACAACCGTAATGTATTTTATTTTTGTACTTATGTAAATTACTAAGTACGAGTATATAGGTATACTGCACAGTGTTACAGAATTTATGGGAATAAATTACACACATACACCATATTATCTAATAACATTTTTCCATATTTGTGCATACTATATCCACAGTAAAATAATTCTCATAGTACAATATGAAGATAGTGTAACACAAAGGGTGTCCTTTGTGGGATTACTATCCTTTATGCTTGTGTTAGTTTTTACTATCTACCACAATATTCAGATACTTAATCTTCTTATGTTAAGCAAAGCTATAGGTAAGTAGATCTGGACAAATGTCTTTAGAGGAGATCCGAGCCGTGAACATATAACATGAGCAATTTATTCACATATACATTTCAGATAGATGTAAATTCGTCTTCGTTATCTTGACGTGTCTAAATAAAATAGCCAAAGTTTTCTAATATAGTAAAATTATTGTAGGTTTAATTTCAGAAACAATAAGACACATTATTCAATGGTATGCAACAAAATCAAAACTTTACCTACGATATGTCATAAGTTTGAAATGTTTTCGTACATACAGAATGAAGCTGGATTAACCCACTGTGAAACAAAACGATAGGCCTTTGCATCATGATCCGAAATAAGCCAGAGTCATAACTTCAAAAGCTTTTGAAATTATTACGGTACATTGTTTTGTTTTGAATGGAGTATTAACTAAGCGTTGGTATGTTGGATGCTATTATTGGGTAGTATTATGTAAGCGGTAAACCAATGGTGAAAACATAAATTACCTTAAACTTAAAAAAAGAGACACCTCTGCGATTTGTTTTGGCATTTCTTCTCAGAGTGAGTCTAAGGAAATGTCGGCGCCTTCTAGCTGTAAAGTCTGACGTGTAAAAATATCTGTAAAATATTTACTTACAGAAATAAAGAGTACCCGTGGTAGTTTGTAGTTGGATTATCTCTATTCTCTTTATTAAAATAAAGAGAAAAGGAACAAAAAAAAGGGTTTTAAATTTACGGTATAACTACAAATCCAACTATACTATTATATAACTACCAACGAAATAACTGTGATGGACAGATTTTGATACCTCTTTTTTACAAACAACTGTAACTAAGGCCTAAAGCAGACAAAACGAATATTATAATTGTCAAATGAAAAGGATACTACATATTTATGTTAGTTTTAATTTAAATAGGGGAAAAATAAATATATTTGGTCAATCGTATCCAATCATCGAATCGAATCAAATCGAATGTTTATGTTTTTTTTTTAGGTAACCAATGAAAGATGGCGTTGTACCTATCGGCTGAATCACGCTGCTAAGAATCTCCTGTATGACTTTCCGAAAAAATATATTTAGTTTCGTACTCATATCAAACAGTTGTTTTATTTATCTTGAATAAACAGTGAACAGAAAGCTAACAACCCTAACAATATTAACGTAACTTATATAAAATAATTCTGAATTTTTTTGTTGAAAGTAAGTACTTTAAAAATAGTTAAATGTATACCATATTAAACATCGTAAATTGTAATTATTATTTTACGGTGAAAATTTTACAATACTATTTTTTTAATTTAAGAAAAATGTCAGCTCGCTTATAAATCTGTGCTAAGAACTGTCTTCATTAATGTGCATCTTTCGAATGGCTTCATTACGTATAATGGCTTCTTAGCTCTGTGTACCGGAGACAAAGAGTTCCTCTAAGCTTGTTTAAACAATATTTATTACTACTTTCTATCACAGGATATATCTTGAACTGTTACCGAAAGAGGTTTATGTGTTTGTAGGGACCACTAACCACTGTGATTCTGTGTCTGATTGTTGAATTCGTTGTATTAAAAGTATGAGAGATTATAAGACATCTATAATGTATGCCAGTCTTCTCAAATATCTTATATGTAGGTTAATGAAACAATAGGTCGACTGAAATAAAATACCTTTGGCATTAAGGCGGCCTAATGCCACATAACACAATTATAACGTATTGGAGAAGAGACTGGGCATACACATACATTACAGAACAGGGCAGGAATCACATACTATAGTTACAATATTAGAAATTCGAGTCGAAGTCACTTTGTCTAATAAGCTTTAAATTTAGAATGGAGATATTTTGGTTTTTGAGGCAGGTTATAGGTTACTCTATGCTGCGATAACTGACGTATATGGGCTTATATACGCTTCTTTATAAGTAACGAAGTTCTCGATTAATTTTAAATATAAATATTTTGCAAGCAACATTGTGACAAAAAGAGAAAATTCTGTTTCACATGGCCTTGAGCGTACTGGTTAACGTACTTTATGTAATGTGTAAATGCAATTATAATCCTTATAACGGAGGTTGAAAGCTCAGACTAGCGGAGAATTGTTCCCTAGGGAAGGGAACGAGAAAATGTTAGAGAACATTTGTGGGCTTAGCTTCTTGTATCTAACTAATACGTAGAATGGTTATATTGCCCTAGTGGTAACGTTTGAGAAAGCCGAGCTGATGTCTCTGGATTCATCGGCCCAGATTGTGTGTATAAACTAAGAAACAATTACAAACCGGGTGAAACTAGTTTAAAAGGAGCTTTAGTTACTTCTTCAAACATCAGGTATATGCTGGAGAAATTCGGTCCAGTGATTTTAGAGATTTACCGAAAAAACAGACATACAGACAGACATAGAAATGGACAAAAATGTACCGTATGTACATATGCAATTAGTGCAAATTTATTATTTATAAATTACAGACACTTCAATTTGATTTATATGTATAGATTACAGTCACTTCGCCAGTCCACTCTTTTGCCCTAAAGATACCACCACGTAAGAAATATTTTTTTCTTGTACTCATAATTTGCACCTCAGATTCCAGTATTTTTATATACAAAACGAATTTTTCAGCTCAATAATGAATTAGGGGGTGGAGTGGTTCACGTCCGTAGGAAGACTATCCGAAGAAGACCGTACATGTGCTACCGGAGTGGTGGTAAGCGAACCTTAACCTTTTTTTTTTTTTAACGTGTGGAAATCCCCACGGACCGTCACCCCACCGGGGCTCTCGGCGGGGCGGTGTGTCGGACTCGAACCGACTAAAACCACACGGTGTGACCTCTCTGCGCCTGTATTTGGAAGGGATCCAGGTAACTGTTTTCTCCTTCTGGATCCCTCCTGGCGCCTGCCCGCACTGTTGCGGGCGCCATCTCCTCATACTCTCTATTTGGGCGATGTCCGGTCACACGCGGACGCCACCCCCTCGCGGCTGGCCACTACAGCGGATGGACGGGGAAACCCGTCCCGTCCACCCGCGGCCACACTCAGGGCGGCATGAGGCGCAGATAGGCGCGCCTCCGCCGCCCGGGGCGCCGGCGGCGGATCGGGTCCGAGTGAAGGTCATCCTCCCGGGCCTTCTCCGCCGCCTCCTTCTGCGAGATTACGTCCTCGCAGAAGGTTGCGACCGCGGTAAAACAACTGTCGCTACCGGCCATGGAGCGGACTACGACCGGCAGCGAGAGTTCCTCTCCGATGACTGCAGCGAGGGCCCGGCGCTGCGCCGCCCATGCGGGGCAGACCGCCAGCGTGTGCTGGGCCGTGTCCTCACTGCAGTCGCAGTGGTGGCAGGCGGGACTCGGTTCCCTCCTCGCGATCGAGTGCAGATACTTTCCGAAGCAACCGTGCCCGGAAAGCACCTGCGTCAGCCGGAAGGAAAGGGTCCCGTGCTGCCGCCCTGCCCACTCGGCGATGACCGGCTGGAGAGCCTCCACGGTGGCGAAGCCAGCGCGTGGAGTCTCCAGCCGGAAAGACCATCTAGCCAAGGTGGCTCGACGCGCGGCTTCGCGCCACTCGCGTACGTCCTCGGGCGGAGGGCGAATGCCCCTCTCCGCCCGGAATTCAGCCACTCGTCGATAAACTTCGGCGAGCACTTCCGCCTCCAAATCCCACGGGGGTGTTCCGGCCAAGGCGCAGGCCGCTTCGGTTGACACCGTGCGGTATCCGCGTATGGCTCTGACCGCCAATATCCTCTGTGGGCGCCAGAGGCGCGCCCTATTCTGGGCGGACAGAGCCGCCGCCCACACCGGTGCACCGTACAGTGCCATCGACCGGACCACCCCCGTGTACAGCCGCCTAGTGGGAACACTGGCCCCGCCCAAATTGGGCAAAAGTCGCCCGAGGGCGGAGGCAGTGTCCACCAACTTTGGAGCCAGCTGTTTGAAGTGCTCGTCGAAGAGCCACCTTCCGTCTAGGACCAGACCCAGGTACCTTATCTGGGCCCGGACCGGTACGAGGACCGAGTTGACCTCGATCGAGGCGCAGGCGGGTGGACCACGACGGGGCCCATGAAAGAGTAGGGCCTCCGTCTTATCCAGGGCCACCCGCAGACCCAGCGCCTCGATGCGCCCGACCACCAGGGAGACTCCTGTGGTGGCCAGGCGCGCCGCCTCCTGAAAGTTTGCCCCCCGGGCCGTGACTAAAGTGTCGTCTGCATAGCAGATTACACCCAGCCCGGGGGGGAGACGCCCTCGTAGGGCCCAGTCGTATCCCAAGTTCCACAGGAGTGGTCCTAGGACAGACCCCTGTGGAACACCGCACGACATGGCCCTGCGTCTCAAGACGCCATCTCGGTCCTCGTACATGACGGTACGCTCCTCGAGATAGTCTGCCACCAGCCGCCTCAGGTACTCTGGCACTCCGTGGTAGCGGAGTGCTTCCCTGATGCAGCCGAATGGCAGACTATTGAAGGCGTTGGCGATGTCTAGGGACACCGCCAACACCATTCCGCCGCCTCTCACGGCCTCCTCGGTCACGGCCCTAAGGCGCATCACTGCATCGATCGTCGAACGCCCCTCTCGGAAACCGAACTGGGCGTCCGACAGATCGGGGCCGACCTCGCAGAGGTGCCGGACGATGCGGGCAGAGAGTATCCTCTCAAAGAGTTTACCCGCCTCGTCCAGCAACACGATAGGCCTATAGGCCGCGACCGAATCGGCAGGCCGTCCCGGCTTCCTCAGCAGGACCAGCTTCCCGCATTTCCAGCGCTCAGGGAAGCGTCCGGACGCCAGGCTAGCGTCCAACACCTCCCTGAGGCGGTCCGACAAGTGATCGAGGGCTCGGGCCATCACTCGGGCTGGAACCCCGTCCGGCCCGGGGGCGGTGTTCTTGGATCGAATCCGCAGAACAGCCTCCTCCAGTAGGTCTCTGTCGAGCTTGGCGACAGCCCACCGCGGGAAGCGGGAAGGGCGCCGCGCCGCGTGACCCCTACTGGGGTCCTGGGACCGGGAGAGCTCCAATCGGATATACAGGTGATCCGAGAGCGTCTCAACCTCTTCCAGGACACACCAGTTCCTTACTCGTGCGGCGACTGCAGGGGTAGCGAACGAAAGGTCCACTATCGACCCCCCCTGCTGTCGCACGCACGTGTTGGTGGAGCCCCTGTTTAACAAACAGAGGCCCACCGAAGCCGCCCACTCCATAACGGCTACGCCCCTGGCGTCCGTCGCCGGGGAACCCCACGCAATGGACTTTGCGTTGAAGTCCCCCACGAGGACGTGCCCAGACGCTAGTCGCCGCATCGAGGTCTCCAAGTTGTTAAGGAAGACCTCGAAGTCGCTCAGACTCCGGTTGGGGGAGAAATATACACCATAAATGGTGACTCCCCCCCACTCAGCGGCAACATATCCCGTACCCTTGTCTTTTAGCGACAAGGGCGGGGAATGGGCCGCCGTGGAGCCGACGACTGCCACGGAGCCGTCCCAGTCACCCATCCAGTTTGGACGGGGAGGAACGTAGTAAGGCTCCGCGACTACGGCGAGACCTACCGACCACTGTGCCATAGTTTGCAGGAGGAGGTCCTGCGCCGCGGCACAGTGGTTGAGGTTCGTCTGGACCAGGAGGCTGGAGACTTGATCCATTATTGGACCGTGTCTCCAACCCCCTCCATGGGCGTCGGCGTCGACGCACGATTAACGTCGGAGGCAGCCCGGGCCGTTAGGCTAGCCTCCGACGTTTGCGGAGAAGCACGGGGAGGCTTGCAGCACCCCTGCCCCATCTGGTGATTAGCGGGTTTATTGCCCGCCGCACACACGGGGCAGTGAGGGGCGGCAGAGCATTCCACCGCCTTGTGCCCCGGTTGACCCCAGCGGAAACATAATCCGCTGCAGTCAAAACACCTGTCACACCTGGCGCGTGTGTGCCCCGATACAAGGCATTTGTAACACCTCATCGGTCTCGCCGCCAGTACCGTAATCCTAGCGTTGACGAAACCGATGAGGATCTTGCCAGCATCGCCCAATAATTTGGCCGACACTACGGGGCAGCTGATCCACACAGCGCCAAGTCCTCCTGGTCCGGGGCGGATGGTGCCGACCCTGACGTTCTCCGCGCTGCAGCCCGTCTTCTCCATGACTGCAACGCGGACATCCTCCACCGTCACTGAGTCGTCCAGGCCCGAAATGCGCAACTCAGCACACTTCGTAGGCCTGGCGATTCTGACACCATCCTCGGCTGCGAACATGACCCGCAGCTTCTCCGCAAAGGCGTCCGCCGACTTTGCGCCTTCAGCCCCCGGGAACTCCAGCACTCGAGCTCCCGTCTGGGACTTGCGCAGGCTCATGCCTGCCGTCCCGAACTCAAGCGAACCTTAACCTGACCTAACCATCGCCCGAGCTTCGGGCGATGGTTAGTTAATCCGACCTGGCCTAACAGTGGGTGCTAGAAAATGGATACCTACACCTACAGCAATCGGTAGTCTTGGCTTAGTTTCCAGAGCTGGGAGGAAGAATTTTTTTTTAAACAATCACTCCAATTTCACAGGGGGGGGGGGGGACACATGCTAATCGAATGCATGACTGGTGGAAGATCATTACCGAGTGCCAACCAAAACAAACAAAACCAAAACAAACCAAAGATGACACAACTACTACAAAAAAGCATATTTACACGTGTAAGGAACAATTCACCTGGACCTTTACCAATTGAAGCACCAAAACCAACAAGTCCATATGATGAGGTACATATAGAAACAGTATATCTAAAACGAAAGATGAACAAGAACAACAAAAATAAATCGACCATGGCAAAACGAATTCAGAGCAAAAAAATTGCGTGAGTAGACCAAGATTAGAAGCTCACTCAATACAAAAGATCTATCTAAAAAAAACTTAAACTTCGAAAGCAAGAAATAGAACACAAAATAGAAACCTTTAATTCTTTCTTATTACCTTAATACTCAATCTGCCTCGATTGCGCAATGATACTATAATTTTCACTTCCGTTCTGAATGTGACGTACTAAAATTCTAAGGCAATAATTTGGTTGCTACGCAAAATATTTATTTTCCTCGTTTATTTATAGACTCCTGTAATGGAACTACCCCAAACATTTTCACAACTTTTCTTATTGAGAGGGAGGGGGCAAAAACTACTAAATATCAAACGATATTAACTTTAAGTTATTTAATAAACAAATTGCCCCTATACTGTAGATATTATAAATTTAATAGGAATTCAAGAACAAACGCTTTGAGTCCTATAAAGTGAAATATTGTTTATCATCGTCGCTTTAAACTGAGTTAGTAATAAACGCCACTGAGCCAAAAGTTTTCTCATTACTAAGCGTTTAAATCTTGGCTGAATTTACGTCGATAACTCGATTAAACAAATCTTGAATAACGTTTAAAGGAGATAGAATTCCAGATCACCAGGTTTTTGTTCATAGATCATTGCCTATCCTAAAATAAATTTTCAACGTCTTTCAACAAAAGCAAATAAGATATTTCTTAGGACACCACAGCCTTATATCGGGTCATATCGGCGATATCGATAGTCAATGTCGTTTATATCTGTTAAACAAACTCCATTGAATTTCAATTCATTTCGGCTTTTCGGAGCCTGACTCTTTCATCAACCAGGGCTTATGTGAGATAAAAAAAGGTTAAGATGGAAATATTCTACGCACTTCGCTCTAAGTGGTCAAAACAATTAAGAACATTGAAATACTACACTCAATATCCCCTCGCAGTCGATCATATCGATGTAATTTTAAGTAAAATTATAATGCAATTAAAAGTAAAAATCTATGTTCCAGACAACCACTCATTGGCGTTTCGTGTGATTTGAAGCCTTATTTACTGGACACTTATCATCACAGATATTTCGATGAAAACCTCCTAAACATTATTTATATTTAAGTAACGATTTTATATTACTTTCAACTTAAAGGGTCTAAGTTTAAAGTCTAAAAAATAAATAACCGTTCATTAAAGTAACGTTTATTAATACGGGGGAAAGATCTTAGGGTCACTAAGCAATCCGTATATAGTTACATACGTACGCATGATATTGATAAGTAATGGTACGTCCCTAAAATTTAGGGGCTACTTACGTTTGGGAGCTACTAGTATTAGTAGGAGACGGTTTAACTATATTTTGTGAAAACGGGTGTCATTCTCTCACTCACCTAATCCTTTAACAATAGTTCTCTGGCCGATACGAAGTGCGACAGTAAATACGACTATAGCGACACTGCAGCGACTATAGCGTTGAATATGAAGTAATTTATTTGTATAAACATTAGTACCGAGACCAGAATAATCTGACTTATTAATAACATTACTTTTGCATATTAATTTTAATGTGCAAAATTGTGATTGTGACATAACTGTAACATATTCAAACACGACTTTTTTTAGATATACTCTATATGATATTAACTGTTGTGCTGCACTTTGGTTTTTGTTAATAGTTTTATATTGAGGTTTTCCTAGTGCTAAAAACGAGGGGTACGAACTAAGAAAAATTATCATTGCACCTATACCAACTCGTCTGGCCAGCGTCGTATAGTAGTCCAAAACATCCTTTTTATGAAGGGCTAATGTCTAGCAGTTGACTGTACTGTCCAATAGTGATATTAGAAAGCAATGAACTATTCTTATTGATGTTAAATGACCTTCAAATGTAAAGAGAATATGCAGAATATATTGAATTATTTTGTTCTAGGCGTGGGTGTTTAAATATCACATACGGCTGTCATAAACACAACTGATATTACATTCACATGTATTTATTTAGGCGCAGTCAAAACCAGCAAATTGCCTTTGAGTTAAGCTACAAAGGATCTTGAAGTGTATTAATAGTGTAAGCTTTAGTTAGAACTAGAGCTTCTATAAAGCTATGTAATCTAGCGATTATATAATACACTAGCTTCTGCCCGCGACTCCGCCCGTGTATATATCGGTTATCGAGGTAAAGATTTCGAGGTAGCCTATGTCCTTCTTCAAGAATTATGGTATTTGCTTGTCAAATTTCATTGCAATCGTGCAGCAGTGAAAGTGTAACAGATAGAAAAACAGACACAGTTACTTTAATATTTATAATATTACCTAGTATGGAAAATGAATTTCACGTTATCTGCTAATATAAAAAGTTAATTTTCTATCTTAATTAAATAATAGTAGCTATTAATATAAAAGACACAAAGAAAGAAATAGACGTTCTTAATATAATATTAGTAAACTCTCTGTTATTTAAATATTATTTGCAATTTTTATCCCGTATTTTGAATAAAATATGAAAGTACCTATACGTTTAGTAAGAACGTATGCCACGTTCTAATTTGAGCACTTAGTGTTTCGCATAAGAATGATATTTAATTATAACTTGGAATTCATTGTACCAAAGTTGAGACGGCATTCAAACTTTCACAGTGCAACAACAGACAAGCAGTCAGGATATTTGTCTATGTGCATCAGACAAAATATGGCATCATGTAAACTAACGAATTTCCCCAACCTTTGAAAAATAATGAAAAACTTTCTTTCAGACACACATGTAAGATTTCCTTACTGTTTAATCAGATACTAAACTATTTTATTACCTTAATAAGGTTTGAAAAAATTAAATATCTTCTAATGGAACTCAAGTTCTGCCAATGGAACTCAAGTTATATGCAAATACTTAACTATTAAAATCAAAAGTAAAAATTTAATTTTAATATAATTATTACACGTTCCTAGTTCAAGATTTCAACAAAATGGATCGAAGTTTTCGTTAAAAGCTACTAAAAGTAAACAACAGTCGTAATTAGATATCTAATACTTTTCAAGCTTTTTGTTATTTCTTTTATTTCTCTATCTAAAAACATGAAACATTAAAAAGTACTCTTGTTCTTAATTAATGTTATTAATGGGGATAAGATAAATGTTTTGGAATGTTCAAACAAAAACAAACTCACTTTGACCGGCTTAATATTATACCACGTATAGAGTAGGGTTCAAGTCACCCATAAAAGTAATTGTACATAAAATTGTGTTCAATAGATGATTGTTATATTGATTTATTATTTCGTTATTTTTGTACGAGGTTTTCTAAGTAAGCTAATTTTATAAGGGCGCCCTGTTCTAACGAAAAATTGCTATTTGAAGTTAAATAACTTGCAAACGCATATCTAAACTAAACTAAACCAAAAATGATCTTTGCAACCTCTGAAATTTTTAAAAGACCAATTAATGATACAATATACCACAATTTTCGTGTAGGGGAGGTATTGAGCAATTGGTCAACGTGATAACTACACAATCCATGCAAAATTTCATCTTTCTAACACCAACCGTTTGGGCGATCGAGGACGGACGGACTGGCGGACGGACATGACGGAACTATAAGGGTTCCAAGTCATTTACTACGGAACCTTAAAAAAGGCGAAGTCATTAATTGAGCCAAGCAAAATGCAAACTCTAGTTTTCATATTTCATATTTATCGTAATACAATAATAATCGCTGCACATTCTAGCATATTAATCTCAACTAATTAAAAATTATGAAGGTAATTTTTAATTAGTTGAGATTATTATAATATAATTATATTGCTCAATTAAAGTTGCACCTTAATTTTACAATATACACCAACAAAATCATTATAATTCTATCACCGTCAGTACCATTTGTACAAAGTTAGTAATTAAGAGTGATGAGATTTATTTGGAACTCCGACGAACTTTTTAATTATTAAAATCAGCTGCACACAGTGAAACTTTCAGGGAATCACTTTGAACTCTAAATCGGATAACGAGAATAGACGGTTTATAGACGGCGTAAAATTGCACCCCAGTGAAAATAAAAAGTCAATTTGTAAAGAGGTTGATAGGAACACTGAACTTAAGACGTAAAGGGAAATGTACAGTCACCTTTATTATTTATATGTTTATTATATAATACAAGCATTAGTATAGTATTTCGATAAAACGGCGTCATAAAATAACAACTCTTTTGCATGCTATTGTCATTTCTTTCTCTTATCAGCTTAGTTAGCAAGCTAGAATTGTTTTTTATTTTTCTAAAAATAATTGTTTTTTTTTTGTGATGAGTAATAATTATAAACTTAAATGGTTGATAGTAAACAATAGTATAGTAATCCTGTCGTTATAGTCGTTAGAATATTGCTTATATTCTATAAACTGATAAAAATCATAAGTAACTCATGATTTTTTTATAAACTTTGTCAGTCTAAAGCTCTTATACCCTATTGATTTGGGCATTGCGCTTTCGGTAGGGTAAATTGTACAATATAATGAAACTACTGTTATTCATTTAGTCAGAATCGATTCTGGGTTTTTGGTCCATACATTTTGGACCAACTCATTTATCAAAACCTTGAATCTGGGCCATTTCGCTTAAGCTTCTAGAAAACATAGTAATTAGTTGCTATTTGATGTAGATTAATAAATCTCTGTAGTTAGCAACTCCCGGGAACTAAGGTTTGTGCGAAGTTACTCAAAGCGAAGATTAAGCCTTTGTTCACTCACACTCTGTCTTCTTTATAACGTTAATCTAAAACCCGTTCATCACAAAGCTGTTACGACGATAAATAACTAAATAGGTAAGTATAAGCCCATTGGTTTCGTTATTAACTACTCTGACTGTCAGACTGAAGTCAGGAGGAGTCGGTTTCCGATTTCCACGCAGAACAAATACTTTTCTTCCTCTTTCCTCTTTATAAAAGACAACTCCTGCATTAGGAATGTAAGTCCTTAATCGCGGGGGACTTTACAAACATTCATGAAATGAGCACAAAGATCCAGACTCAGAACAACAATTTGTGAATCACACAAAGTGTTGTCCCTCGTGAGATTTGAACCCACGACACTTGGCGAAGTAGTAAGCGTCATAGCGACCGCTTAGACCAACCGTGCAGTCATATATCATACTATGCAATAAATATGGTTATTCGTTCTGTGTTAGAGTGTATTTTATCTTTCTTTCTTACTTAGCCTTTTTTAGAGTTCCGTAGTTCAGACTCGAAACCTTCCAAATTCGTCATGTCCGTCCGTCCGTTCTCAACGTACCATCCAAACGGTTAGTGTTAGAAAGATGAAACTTTGCATTGATATGTGTTTCTTTCACGTCGACAAAGTACTGCAATAAAATCATGAAAAACATTTTTATTTGGGGTACCTCCACAACACGTACTGGGGATGATTTTTTTTTCTTGCGTCTACCTCTCTAAGGGCCACCGCAGACTAGTTACTTTTAGCATCGGCGATCGGCGATTTGGCTACTGCATCGCGTTTTAGCGACTTCCTGCGTTCGATCGCGGTATCGGAAACGCGCGTTTTAGCGACTGCTCAGATGCCAAATCGATGCTACCGGCATCCGAATGTGTGCGGAGAGTAGCGTTCAGCTGCTGTGTCGCGCTTCTAAAAAGCCACTCAATCTCCGCGTTTGGCGTTTTTAAGTGTGCGGTGTAGAGCGTTCGGTCGCCGTATTTAGCTTCTAAAAAGCTACTAGTCGCCGATCGCCGATGCTAAAAGTAACTAGTGTGCTGTGGCCCTGGGCCACCGCAGACTAGCTACTTTGATTACGCGGTATATGGTATATACTACGCGGAGATTGAGTCGCTTTGCAGCATCGATCCAAATCGCCGATCGCCGATGCTAAAAGTGGCTAGTGTGCTGTGGCCCTAAAAGCTAAACGGCTGGCTCAAAAAATCTAAAAAAAAATATGATGGTAGTCCTTGTCCAACTTTCAAGGAGTTATAGAAGTCTAACTTGTGAAATATGCTTAATTAGAAAACTTCTTCCCACAAATAGCGAACGGAATCGGGACGGACCATACGGCTTCATTTATCATCAACAGACCTTCACAGCTAGTGGTCAGAGGCATCGGTATAGATTTTGTTACAAGTTTTCCTTCTCCTTACAGTCAAGTTGTCTTCCATAGAATTGGACCAATAGTCACCTCTTGCGACACCCATGGGATGAATACATTTTGAATTCTTAATGCGCTAATGCCATTACGGCTTAACGAAATATTTTTCTATCTAAATATTATCTAAGTAATTACTTAGAAAATTAGACTTGCGTATTAATGTATCTTTCTTCTCTTATTTCGATTAAGATAATACTGTAATTACAACCCTCTATTTCTTAACAAAGGATTATTCTATCAGAATACTAAATAATGGATCAAAGTTGAATTAATAACTTAGTGATCTGAAGCGGTTTCAAAAAATCCCGTGGGATGCTGTGTAGTTAATTTGTTTGTTCGTTAGAAAGCTTATTAATAATGACTAGTATTATTTTGTTCAGAAAAGTGTAAGTTTCACCAATTTCATCAATTTGATGGATATCAACACAATAGCTAGTATTTATCACCTCTTTCGTTTTTACACGCTTTAGTAATATAAAGCGTATAAAAACGAAAAAGCTAATGCTTCATCTGTATGTTTGTTTGTAACCGACTCTTTTCTGAACTTTTTGTATCCGAAACTTTGTAGATTTATCGAGGACCGATGACAATACACTAATTTGAAAAAAAACTAGAAAAAATGTTTAAACAAATTAGACTTTCTTAGTCTAGAAAAAAATAATGGTTTTAAAAAACTAAACAAACGCTACTTTCTACTTTTTATTTTAAAAGCGTATTTGTTTAGTTTTTTAAAACTATCATTTTTTAAGTAATTAATTAGAGTGGTGTGTGTTGTTGTAAATATGATAGTAGTTAGTTTACGCTGTCAACGTTGTCCATTTTAATTATTCGAGTAAATAAAGTGGAAATATGAAATCTCTATCGTGAGAACTGGTAAATATTAAGTTCATTCAAGTATCTTTATTAATACAACAATAATAATTTACCATCTATTTCATATTGTAATCTTTTTATTAATTCTGTTTGGTTGATTTATAATATTTACATCTTGTTAAAATATTCGAGCTTAAAGCCTCGGACATACACTAGGGGACAAATTGTTCCTCAACATGTCGCGCAACACTAGGTATATGTACGTGACGCTGCAACGTTGCATCGAGACCCGCAACATTTCCCTCGAAATTTTGAGGAGCATAACATGACGCGGGGCATGTTGCCAGTTTTCGTACTGAAAGCGGGCGCACGTGTTGCGCGTCAAGCCTCGTATACACTAGGGGACAAATTGTTCCTCAACATGTCGCGCAACACTATATGTACGTGACGCTGCAACGTTGCATCTAAGCCCGCAACATGTCCCTCGACATTTTGAGGAGCATTTAGATGACGCGGGACATGTTGCCAGCTCCCGTACTGAGAGCGGGAGCACGTGTTGCGCGTCAGTGCCGCGCAGATTCGTATGCGTATGAAGTAATGCCTCTTGTTATAAGCAGAATGTTGGCTCAAGATGAATTTTCTATATATGGGCAGTATGTAGCGTCAGAGCTACGTGAAGTGAAAGACACAAATTTCATATTGATGGCAAAATATTACATAATTAAATAATATCCTACTTGATGTAAGTTTGGGGAAATACCATTCCGGCCATAGTAGCCGGTCGACTGAGCATCACGGCTATAGTGCTACATCCAGCTATGTCAGTCCTGAGCATGTAGATGAGAATAGCCAGCCAGCAGTGCAGCGCAATACTGCCGCCGGATTATCACTACCAATCACACTACCAATCAGCGCTCAGAGTGAAGCGTCTTTTTTAAGATTGAAGTCACGATAGCGTGGTGAGGATTCATATTTTTTATAATTCGGGCTACAGGCATATTCTATTTTTTCAACACTTTAACAGTTGTAATAGTTATAAGTCACTCGTATTAAACTTTTAACAAGTGTTTACATCGTTTGACTGAGCCTTGTTTAAGGGAGTACCTCATTTACTCCAAGAAGTACCCTTGAATGGTATATACCAGTTGTTGCTATTCGAATTGGTATAGAACCATAACCCCATAGTACAAATTATTTCAGAAATGAATTCATCAAACGAGCAACAATAATTAGTGTTATTAATATTATTAAGCCTTTTATTTTGTATTTCTAAGTTGTTGATTTTAGTTCGAATAAAAATGATGATAAAACTTATTCTCTAAGTATATTATGTAAATCCCTACTAATATTATAAATGCGAAAGAAACTCTGTCTGTCTGTCTGTTACGTGTTCACGTCTAAATCGCTTAACCGTTTTTGATGAATTTTGGTACTCAAATAGATTAGAACCTGAGAAAGGACATAGTCTACTTTTTACCGCGATAACCGACATAGACGCGGGCGGAGCCGCTGGCTAAAGCTAGTATATAATAAACTTATTCTATATGTATATATATATATATGTATGACTGCACGGTGCACCTAGTGGTATAAGCAGTTGCGACGCCAATTCGTACTGTGCCAAGTATCGTGGGTTCAAATCCCAGTTGGGATAACACTTTGTGTGATTCACAAATTGTTGTTCTGAGTCTGGGTGTTCTTTGTGTCCTCCGCGACACAGGAATTTATATTCTTAAAATGTAATAATAATAAAAAATGTATTCACTTTTTACCTTTACAGAAGATTTCAGATAGCCGAAAATCACTTATAATATTGACTTTTGTTTCTCGTTCTCGTAAATAATAACGCATCCACCACCCTCTCTTTCGTTTCATCTTTTTTCCCGATATAAGAATTTACGCAGCACTAATCAACACAACCGCTTCGGGCGACATCCGTCACTGGCTACTGTGTACAGCATGTCCCGTGACAATTTTGTCCCCGAGACACTTTCACGTTGTTGACGAGCGTCATGTTCGGGGACATGTTGCACAATTTGTCCCCTAGTGTATCTGAGCCTTAAAGGTCAACAATATAATTTAATATTTACATATAATAAATTACATCTACATTTTCAGTATATGTTTAGGTCTACCAAAGTGGCGCTACTCTGCCTGATGAAAAGCATGAATAGAATTCAGGAGCAGTTGACACCATGCTCATTACAAATACAGGCAATGCAACCTTTAGATTGGTCGTCTGTGTAGTACTGACACGGTCAAGCCGGCCCATTCGTACTGAAATCAGCTTTGAGAAATTAATGTTAATTATTTACTATTTGATTAATGAATTCTACCGTGAATACGGGCCTTTTAACCTTGAACTTGCTTAAACAAAAGATAGTAGTTAATGTTGGCGAATCCTCAAAGCTTGTTTTGCAAATTATCTAAGCTTTGCCAGTACAAAACTAAACCGCCTAATAGTCTGTGTAATGTAATTTGGAATTTAAATTAACTCTGTGAAAGTTTAAGCTTCATTGTCTGAGGATAACAAATTTTATCAAAAAGTTTTGTTTAATTCTAAGCAATGTCGTTACTCTCAATTTATTCTAACAGATAATTTTATTTGATTAAAGTAGGCTGCGATACAGTCACAAGCCAAGGACGCCAATGAGAAACCGTGTAAAAATCGACGAATACTTTAAAAAGAAAGGCTTGAATGGAGTCATTGTTAAAATGGACAGTCGTTGATTTACTCATGAACTATATATCTCTTTCTCAGTTTTGTCTTTCAGTTTGTGTCTAGTCGCGTCTCACAGAGCGCTAGTGAAAGCTCTTTTGAAGTAATAATGAATATTTAATTGCTAGAATAAGTTAACGACCCGGAAAGCTTTGAAAATCTGTTGCTATGTTGACTATAACGAGAATCGCTTCGTAACTATAGTATTATTTACTCAAATTGTCTTCTGTCAGACATCATCTTTTTTTTTTATATATTTAGCCTACCAAAGTGACTCTACCCTGCCTGATGGAAATCATGTCATTGCTGCGTCAGTGCAGACAGTAAAGTATGGCGGCCCACACTATGGCGGCTTAGTGAGACATCATCATCAGTCCATCGCGGTCCACTGCTGGACATAGGCCTCTCAAATTGCACACCACTTTGATCGATATTCTCCTGTCAGTCTATACAAATAAATAGTGTCTGTTTGTAATATCAAATCTTAATCTTAATATATATAAATCTCGTGTCACAATGTTTGTCCTCAATGGACTTCTAAACCACTTAACCGATTATAATAAAATTCGCACACCATGTGCAGTTCGATCTAACTTGAGAGATAGGATAGTTTAAATCTCAAATTATAGTCGCAATTTTAATAATCGCGGGTAACACCGCGGGATTCAGCTAGTCTTAATATATATAAATCTCGTGTCACAATGTTTGTCCTCAATGGACTTCTAAACCACTTAACCGATTATAATAAAATTCGCACACCATGTGCAGTTCGATCTAACTTGAGAGATAGGATAGTTTAAATCTCAAATTATAGTCGCAATTTTAATAATCGCGGGTAACACCGCGGGATTCAGCTAGTCTTAATATATATAAATCTCGTGTCACAATGTTTGTCCTCAATGGACTTCTAAACCACTTAACCGATTATAATAAAATTCGCACACCATGTGCAGTTCGATCTAACTTGAGAGATAGGATAGTTTAAATCTCAAATTATAGTCGCAATTTTAATAATCGCGGGTAACACCGCGGGATTCAGCTAGTCTTAATATATATAAATCTCGTGTCACAATGTTTGTCCTCAATGGACTTCTAAACCACTTAACCGATTATAATAAAATTCGCACACCATGTGCAGTTCGATCTAACTTGAGAGATAGGATAGTTTAAATCTCAAATTATAGTCGCAATTTTAATAATCGCGGGTAACACCGCGGGATTCAGCTAGTCTTAATATATATAAATCTCGTGTCACAATGTTTGTCCTCAATGGACTTCTAAACCACTTAACCGATTATAATAAAATTCGCACACCATGTGCAGTTCGATCTAACTTGAGAGATAGGATAGTTTAAATCTCAAATTATAGTCGCAATTTTAATAATCGCGGGTAACACCGCGGGATTCAGCTAGTCTTAATATATATAAATCTCGTGTCACAATGTTTGTCCTCAATGGACTTCTAAACCACTTAACCGATTATAATAAAATTCGCACACCATGTGCAGTTCGATCTAACTTGAGAGATAGGATAGTTTAAATCTCAAATTATAGTCGCAATTTTAATAATCGCGGGTAACACCGCGGGATTCAGCTAGTGTATTATATAGTTTTTTACCAAGTGGATTTCAATGTATATACGGTTCTTACGTAACAAAAGCCATTTTTAGGGTTCCGAAGTTTATGACTTCGAACCCTTATAGATTCGTCATGTCCGTCTGTTCGTCCGTCCGTCCTCGACTTACCGTCCAAACGGTAAGTGCTAGAAAGATGAAAATTTGCATGAATGTGTATTGTAATTACGTTGACAAAGTGCTACAGTAAAATTATGAAAAATATTTTTATTTGGGATACCTCCCCTACACGTAAAGTGGGGGATGTTTTTATTTTCTCGGGGCTACCCCATCATGTCGGGTCCCTTATAGATTCGTCATGTCCGTCTGTCCGTCCGTCCGTCCTCGACTTACCGTCCAAACGGTAAGTGCTAGAAAGATGAAACTTTGCATGAATGTGTATTGTAATTAATTTTATGTTACCATCTTTTAAGTCAAGATAAAGTAAATGGAACTTTTTTGTTTACTAGGAAGGTATAATATGCATGTATCAACAATAAAATTCTTCCACAAGATAATTTTTTTACCTAGAACATTTTTTTTTTGGTTGTAACAAGTATTCTAGAACCCAGTACCTTCATAACATATACATTTAATCTCAGAGGCTTTACACAGCCTAGCATGACATACGCTTATTATTATTATTTTTTGTTCTCAGTTCACGTTTTTACGTACCTGGAGAGTTCAAAATTAACTTCAATGCAAACATAAGATACATTTCAGAATATCACTATATGCCCCTTGATTAGCTTAGAGTCTTCTAGATCTGACTTTTTATAACACTAATACCTAATAGATTTATATCTCAAGCAAATTATTATTCATCGGTTTTAGTTTTTCATGTTTCATATTGTTATTACCTACAGCTACAACAAAAAAATTTTCTTGTTCCCCGAAATTTCGGTATTAAAAATAAGCAATTACAAGGAGCAAGAAGTCACAAGTCAATGGCAAATTGTTTTTACTCATCATCAACAACCCATAACGTCCCACTGCTGGGCTCGGGTCTCCTCTCAAGAGAGGGTTAAGGCCATACGTCCCCACGCTGGCCGAGTGCGGGTTCGGGACTGGCAAGACACGTTGTGGCTACGTAATCTTACCGTTGGATGTTTTTAAGCCGCCCGAAGGCCTCCAACTAAGCTTCACGACTGTTACCTTATGACAACAACCGGGACCGACTGCTTAACGTGACCTCCGAATCACGGAAACGCTCATAACATATCATGCCACATACGGTCACCCATCTAGGCCCGACCGCGCCGTAGTTGCTTACCCTCGGTGATTGTTTCCAATCACCTAAGGCCACTCGGCTATGAGCGCTATTGTTTTTACTATGACACTTATTTCACTAATACTTGATACAACAGAGTGGAGTAGCAATTACTCATCTGGCTGTGACGTCACATGTTGTTAATGGACGCCTAAGAAATTACATTAACACTTCAGAACATGTATAAACTAATTATTTGGTACTTCAATTGGATAGTAACTTGGATAGATATTTCTAATTACCGATGGCTAGTAATCAATTCCAATTAATGTCGTCTTTGAAATGGTTAATTCATATATTGAGTAATTTTCCAACACAGACAACTGCAACAGTTCAACTGGAGTAAGTCACAAAATTGTGGAAACTCCCCCGTGCCGCCACCCCACTAGGGTTTGTGGTGGAGTGGTGTCTTGGAAACGAACCGATAAAAAACTGTATGTCACTGGACCTGAAATAGGAGGTATCCGAGTACTACTGGAGTGATAAATCACTCAAAAGCAGTGATAAGCAATCTTATTGTCGTTTCCACAAAATGAATGAGGTTCCCAGAAGCCAAACCCCTCCTGCACCTGGTGGAGTAATTATCCAAAAGGTGACATATTTGTTTCTTTTCTCCTACGCTATTGAAACAAAATAGAACAATCCCTTAACCGTTACATAAACCACGAGACGTCCTATGGTTTAAAACTATGTGAACATATTATGTATGTGTTTATAATTTCATTACAGATAATGCTTTTTATATATAAGCTTACACCGTCTGCGTCTAGTATTGCTAAACAACAACGTCAACGATATTTTTATCTTTTTATCGGAGACCAGTTTTTAAGACTTAAAAGAAAACAATTCTTTAATACATTGTTTTTTGAGCCATTAACAGCTTACACAGCGCACGCTAACGAAGCTCTATAAAGGTTTCTTTCCCGTTTTTAGGGTTCCGAAGTTCATAACTCGGAACCCTTATAGATTCGTCATGTCCGTCCGTCCGTCCGTCCGTCCGTCCGTCGGTAAGTGCTAGAAGGATGAAAGTTTGCATGAATACGTGTTGTAATTACGTCGACAAAGTGCTACAATAAAATTATGAAAAATAATTTTATTTGGGGTACCTCCCCTACACGTAAAGTGGGGATGATTTTTTTTTCTCGAGGCTACCCCATCGTGTGGGGTATCATTAGATAGGTCTTCTAAAAACAATAAAGGGTTTCCTAGACGATTTTTTGATTTAGGTATCCGTTTGCGAGATATTTCACTTTAAAGGGCACTTTTTTGTAAAAACAGGGCGTCCCCCCCCCTCTAAAAGCTAAACGGCTGGCTCAAAAAATCTGAAAAAAATCGTGATGGTGGTCCATCTAATGAACTTTGAAGGAAAACTATAACCGATTAGATGACTTTCTTAGTTCAGGAGTTATAAAGGCTTATATGGTAAAATGCGCTCACTCGGAAAACGTCATACAAAATTAACGTATTAATACGTAAACATAACAATTATCTATTGGATACGATTTTAAATCCACATACCATTATAGGTGACTGAGGAACCCTTTCCTGTGCGTGGCCTGACACGCACTTGGCCGATTTTTTTCAACATTATTATTGATATTCCTCTCCTTTTGCTAGTAGCGTCATGATTACCTTGTAGCTGTCGAAACTGGGCTATCTAGAACTAAAAGACTTTATAATCGGACCAGAACTTCCGGAGATTAGCGCATTCAATCAAAAAACAAACTTCATATTATTATGTTGTATAGAAAGATATATATGTACATTTAAACTAATTAATCATTGTCTTCAAATAATTGTAATTTAAACGTATATAACTTGCAAGAATTTAAGGTTAGTGAATGGATACTTTATCGTGATAACATAGGAACAATCCCTTTAACAGTGGAGACCGTCGTCAGTCCGAACGTCACAAGGATCCCAGGTGTTGTGCCTTAAAAGCATTATGGTGATTAAGCCCTTTGAGGTTAAATAATCCCTATTTATATAAAAAAGACAATCATTATTAATCTTAACTTGTACCAATCAAGTTATCGTAAAATGAGTGTCTTTACAGCTGTAAATCTTTGCATATAAAGTACTTGCCCAAAATGGCTAAAATTATAGCTGCAAACTTTATCTATCCTTACATGTTAATACACGATGAGGCACTCATAGTCAAGTTACCCTGGATGAGCAGAAACAATCACCGAGGGTAAGAAACGACCTTAATGGGTAAGCATTTGTTGCATGATACCATGAGTGCCTTCGTGATTCGGAGGTCTTGGGGCAAGTTAAAAACATCCAAAGGTATTATTACATGGCCACAATGTAGCCTTGCCAGTCCCCAATCCGCACTCGGCTAGCGTGAGAACGTATGACCTTAACCCTCTCCTGAAGATCTGAGCCCAGCAGTTTGATATTATGGGGTTGTTGATGATACAGCTCATTCGTTAGTTTAGTGGTTAGCGTGCTGCTCGGGGCAAAAGGTGTTCTTGGGTTTTCTTACAGGAAATTCCTAATAGGAGAATGGAAGTTAGGAGTGATTCACGCCCGTGTAAGTTTGTCACATTTTCAGTAACATATACTGAATTAGCAATAAAAATGTGTGTGAAGTCGCGGGCACTAAATAGTATGATTATAAAATTGAAATTTCGTAGAAGTAATAACCAACAATACAGCGAGTATATTAATTAATTTGTATTATCTGACAAACAATACGTCAGACACACTCGTTTACTTACACAATTTGTATGGAAGTAAATATTGTCATAGAGAGATTAATTCGTGGCGAACAGGGAACGAAAGGTATTAAATATTAATGTATTTGTACATATTTATTGTTGCTTTATTTTCATATAATGTTTGTTTTGTTTAGGAATAAAATCGGTAAAATTATAAATCGAATAAATGAAAACGTATTTCTAATAAGCTGTTTTTATTAAGTTCACATAAAACACAGGTTATCGTCGATTGTGCAGTTTATTGAAGTTCTTTGGGCACATCTCTAGAAAGGCAGATTCGATGGAGAGATTTGTCGTGCTAAGTCGTATGGAGGGTACGAGATCGAGGGGTCGGTCCCCAACCCGATGGATAGACCTAATTAAAGCTACGACCAAATCGACTGTAGTACAGTGTGTCCGCAATGCAGCAAACCGACAGCAGTGGAGAGACATCGCAAGACTTGCAGCGGCCCTGAAATTGAGCGGCGACGATGAGTCGCAACAGTACCTATCAACTACCACGACTAAAATACTTTTTTTGGTACTAATTACCATCTGGCGAGTGCCAGATGGTAATTAGTACCAAAAATAGAGTAGCCAAGTTGCAAACGTTTTTTGTTTTCTTTGGCTAATATTTTGTTTTGATTACTTGACTGAGTGACATTAGCCAATTGAACAAGAGAATAGAGAAATAGAATAGAATACGAAAAACGTTTGAAACTTGGCTAGTGAAGCTGTTGCCTACTACACACAGATAAGTTAAAGAAACAGCTGATAATACAGAAAATCGAACGAGACAAATAGGCTAGTCAACATAGTTAAGTTTTGAGTTACTAGACCAAATGAAAGGAAATTATTTATGGAGTCTTAAATCACTCACACAATCCCTTTCCGGTACCAACATTTCCAATTGAATAAAAGAAAATAAATTAAACCATTACACTACAACATTGTTCTCAATCGTGCTTAAATTATTACTATTCAGGCATTTACTAAAAAAATTATTGTCATAAACGCCCGTTAGTAATGGAATCGGAAAAGCATAACAATCAGTTTTTATTGCCATTTTCTGTTTCTTTTTCAGATGCTCCGTTTTAATATCCACATTAAAGTAATAGCTATGAGTGTATTCTTTAATAAATGTTGCAAGAAAAAGTGGTACAGTTTTTTAAATTATGAGTAGAGTGAGTGGTAGGGTAGCAATACTTAAACATTTTTTTGTGTCGATACTTTTTAATAAGATTTCTAACACAATAGTGTTAAAAGTGTTCACGTAATAAAAAGAAATGATTATTTATGAAGCCTTACTTCAATATCCATAAAAAATAATTACTGTTCGGCGTATATAATAATTAATACACCACTAAGTAACAGCTGTTCTATTTTCACACGTTTATAAAAATATGGCAACATGGCAACCCCAAAATAAATTGTGACGTCCACACTTAATACTTATTTATTTCAAAGGTCAAGTAATTATTGTAAATATAAACGATGTATTTAATTAGATCTCATAAATATTACAAATAAACCTTTAAATGGTATTATTTTCTAAACATATTAAATCGAGAGAATGTTAGATTACTTAATTACTTGAAAAAAATACTTGAAACATATTTATTTAGCGGTTCCTTTCCCTTCCAGGACAACTACCTGTATGATTAGTACTATTTTTTGTGTGTGATTTACCCATAATGATAGATATGGATAAATCACAGACAACACATAATAGTCATTCAAATTCAAAAACACATACCCATGCAAAGTTTCATCTTTCTAAGACTAACTGTTTGTACGGTAAGTCGAGGATAGACGAATGGACGGATGGGCATGACGAAACAATAAGGGTTCCGAGCCATGAATTACGGAACACAAAAAAAGGACCCTCTCATCACAACGGTAGTTTGAGAATCAGGGCTTGCACTTAAATTGTGTGCAATTTGTTACAATAAAGGAATACCGGTTGTCTAAATATAAGGTATTGTACGGAGTGACTGGCATCGGACCTCTGTAACCTATACAAAATCTAATCCATTTAATATAACCTAGAGCATTATAACTTGTAAAACTTGTGCTACGAAAACTATTGTGGTACTATAATAGTGATTGATTTCAAAGCAGAGCTACTGGCAGCGTAATAATGATTGACGTGCAATTATCGAGACTAGTCCAATACACTAGATGATGAGAACCCACATAATATGCAGCTAATTTAACTTCGAAAAATAGGTTAACCGGAGCACTTATCACGTGTTAAATATTTGTAGAGGAACGAAACATGTTGTCATTCGACATCACAAAGGAAGAATCTGTCAAACCGACGAGGTGTTTCGCCAAACGCACCCTTCGTATTATATTGGGAAGGTGCTATATAGTTACGTTAGAAAGCGTGAAATTTTACGTAACAACCAATATTTGCTATGCTTTCATCTTACTTTCATTTAGAGATGCTAATGTAATGTATATTTTTGTATGTTGGAGGTCATAAGGTATATTTCTTACTTAAAGATTTTTTTTTAATTTTATGGAATTGTTACGTAATTCAACTACCTATCAGTTAAATGCCTCTTCTACTTACTTACTAGGTATTTATGAAATAGTAGACGTCTTTATTTAGCAGTGGATTGTGATATTTTGATGTCGACAATGATGAACACAGTTTTATGATTCACAAGCTATGCCCTGGGCTACTACCCGCGTTTTCAGTTGTACCCTTAAAGTAACATGCATGTAACACCGCGAGGCGCAGCTGGTCTTAAATAAAAGTAGCTATAGTAACTCCTTATAACATCGGCAATCTGTCAAAGATAAGTTGAAACAAACAAGCAGACAGGTATACATATATATTTTTTTATCTATATTCTTTTTATGTAATACAGAGAATTTTATTGTTTTTGTTTCATTAACTGTTAGGCATACATATCTATTGTTTATAGGTGTACATAAAAGAAATCGAGATAATATATTTAAATACTACGAAGATTAAATCTAATGTTTAAATAAGAAAATTAAATGACATTATGTGAACAAAACACAAATTCTAATTTATCCCTTGAGATAAATTAGAATTGATTTCTATGATTAGTTGCATAAATTTCCCCTGAAAAGAATTAAGGATTAGTTGGATTGGATGGAAAAAGGATTAGCTCCTTTTTTGAAGTCGATCAAAAATAAATACATAAATATTAGTGAACTTTACCACACAACGTCATTTAGTTTGAAAAAACAGAGCTTGTTCTATGAAAACTAGCTTGCCTGATACAATACTTATATACTTTATAGATTGTCAATTAAATAATGTTATTCAAGGTCCGTGTGGTGACGGATTAAGGGTCCGTGTGGTGACGGATTAAGAATACAAAGTGTCACCACCTCTATTCGTTCCATGGGTGTCGTAAGAGGCGACTAAACGAACAAAACAGCAGCTAACATTTCTGCCAAGAGAAGGAAAACTTGAAACAAACCCTTTACCAACCCGTCTGGCCAGCGTGGTATAGTAGGCCAAAACCTCCTTTCAAAGAAGAGGCCTATGTCCAGCAGTGGACTGTTAAAGGCTGTTGATGATTCAACATTATTTTTATAACACATAAAGTATTATTGTGTAACACGCATTGAGATATTACATTTCATGTAGAACTGTCTGTATTGTATAGAAAAAGCCACAAAGATTGAACTGAAAATAGTTGCAGAACTAGCTGAGTCCCGCAGTGTTACCCGCGGTCATTGTTACGCTGCGAAGCGAAGTAGCTGGTCTGCATGCATTTAGTAAAAAACTGTACATTTTATATTACTTATAGGCACTCAAATTTTATTTATTTGTATAGTTGTATAGATTGCGCCGATCATCACTCACACTTATTATAATTTACTAGTGCTAGAAAATGAAAATGTAAAAAATGAATGCAAGACTACTAAACCTCAACATTTCTATCAGGAAAATACCACAGAATAAGCAAATCAGTTGGTTTCTGCTTCAAATATTTATTATTCTACACAGGAAATATTTAACAAAACTTAATCAAAGCGGATACTTTTCACTGCCGTTTATTCGATTTGGAGTCTGAAACAGAGCAGTAACAATTTGATTTAAATTGATAGAACAACGAGACGTGGGTAACGCCAAACGGCTTTTGCCACGAATAAATTTATTGAATTGGTGCCGATACCACGCATTCAGACTGATTGAGTTCGGTTAAATATAAATTACTTTCGTTGATTTCGGGTTCGAAATCAGTACAAGCGCAGATTAAAATTTAATTTGAAACTTGAATGAGAGATACCTACGTGCTCAATGGAGTTTGTACATATAAACTTTCCATTCAATTATACTATTTTTATTTGGACTAGCTTTGCACCGCAGCGTTACCCGCGTGAGCAGTTTTAGTTATATATGTTTCATTTGTGACTGCCTCGTTGGTCTAGTGGGTCTCAGGTTCAAATCCCGGGTCGGGTCAAAATTGTCGTTGGGTTTCTCTTACAGGAAATTCATAATAACAGCCCAGAGTATAGAAGTTTGGCGGTGATTCAGGCCCGTGTCTGAGAGTGCACGTTAAGCCGTCGGTCCCGGTGGTCATGAACATCTATGGCAATCGTTATTGGGAAGTCAGTGCTCTCAAATATACTGACAACTACTTCAACGTTCGAATTTCAGTTCTCCTTCAGAGTTGCGGAAGTCCAATATCAGTTGCTCCGTGAAAAAAGCTGATATTCAGGTAAAACAGGTTGCACTAATTGCCAACCCCAAATAATCTTGGGAATTAAGGAAGGAAGAAGAAAAAAGATATATATTTTCATGGCGTTGGGGACAAAGGAGTAGACATGTCCTCTGATGGTAAGTGACACCATCGCTTCTCTTGTTTGATTGGGTAATGTCACTGAGTCACGAGCTCAAAACAAAATATCTGCCAATCAAACAAGAGAATAGAGGCGTTAGCGATTGCAGAATGGAAATGCTCACAACATACCTAGGAGGCCTGGGGTTTGGGCTCCGGCCTATTCCACACCCCTATTACGGTTCTTTAAGTTTCAGTGTAACGTGTTACACTTACAATTTTGCCTATGGTTTTTTTATTATATATCTACTGAGCTTAAGGTCTCGGGTTCGATTCCCAGGTCGGATCAAATGTTCATGTAATCTTCAAATACCTATTTGTTTTTGGTTTGGGCGTTTTCTAAGTATAACATGTATGGATATACAAAAAAGTATATATGACATCCATCTCGTCTAAGCTAAGTTTGGGACTAGACAATATGTTTTAGATATCCGAAATTACTCTTTATTGTAGTATTAATTTCAATTAATAATAAAAAGTCATAGTAAACATATTTTAATGAGTCATCTACAATAATTTTGGTCCAAATCAATCCATTGAATTACTAGAAAACAACTGAAAAAGTCGGAAAGAAAAAATAACAATGGTGCCATGTTTCCCCGACCCCACAACATGTTCATGCCCTACGGAAAGATCTTGGTACACGTTCGTATTCTGTTTAAATTGGCTTTACACAAAACGTTAATTTTCAAGTAATAGATACCAGTCATGTGTCAGGAGCACATTCACCTCCTCCCCCATTTTTTTAAAGTAGGGAAATCCCGCCGAATACCACCAGCTAGTGGTCATGTCCGAACCAAAACCGAACCCCACACCGACAGACCCCACGCCACAAGATACCGCCTCTGCTCTGACCACGACGGGCATTCCACGTCCACGGTTTGGCCATCTCTGTGGGAGCACTCAGGAGTTGGCACTGACACAGGTAATCTCCGAAACATCCTTTCCACATTGATCACTTGCGTCAGTAACCAATGTACGGTTACATTCATCTACGAGTATACTCTAAGGTACGTGGTTAAACCCAAATATTAGCCAACAATACAAGAGAATGGGCGATAGTTATTGTAGAAAGAGAATCGAATCGAAAACCTGCGTCTTGGCTAAATGTGCTGCTCTCTAATCATAACAAAACATTCGATGTCGAGTTATTAATCTAGTGGTTAATGATCCTAACTGCAAAGCCAGAGGTCTTATGTTCGATTTTCACTCAGGACCCATCTGCGTGATGAGCCTGATAATTTGTTCCGCGTAAGTGTAATCACATGGTTGTGTAAGATGTCTAAGTAAGAAAAAGTAAAAAGTCGTATGTGAAGCTTTCATGAAATTGAATTAGAACCATCAATACTTTTAGTAAATGTAATAAAAATGTAATAATGATAAAATCTATTAACATTTCTTCAACTCCTAGAAGTGCATTTCCAATAGGGCAAATAAAACAAACTTTATATTTATCCATTTCACCGAGAAATTACATTCACACTCGTAGTGGATTTCCAATATCGAGGTAATCCCGTAGAGAGAGCTACGAGCTACAGACTGCTACGAACTACACATTATTTAACCTCGTAGAGCGGGTGCAGTAATGCACATAGGTACGGTCAAGTTGCTCTGAGCGCTTAAGCTAATTGAACGCTTAGAACTTATTTTGCGATGTGAAATATATGTGCACTCAATTTTTTTTTTATTTACAATAGATGTTTTTGAAAGAGTGTTGATGAGTTTTTCTGATTATAGAAATACTTAATGACAGCTCGAATTTCGGATATTTGTTATCTTAACTCCTGTGACTCGAAGAGCACGTAGTTCACATTCAGAACACGTCATCAATCCTGTGCCAGATCCCTACCCGGTCGTGTTGAATAGCCGTCCCATTGTATTATAAGAGTGAAGATACAAAATGTGCACCTGTGTTTGCACCCACGCCTGTGTACTTTAATGTCTCCTGCATAGTTAGCCGCTCTCTGTTGAAACTGGACGCTGCGCTGTGACCGAAATTGACTAAAATAACATCAATGGATGTTTGAAGTTACGAAGTTACTGACACTGTCACTGATCAAGGTATACATGTCTATGAATAATTATTCTAATAAGGTCATACTAACATGAATGACATATAAAATGAGTATAGTTTTATTTTATTTTCACACTAAAAGTTTATTTATATATATAAGATATATTATGGAGGATTTTCACATTAGATAACAAATTGTTTCTCTGAAAATACAAAGATTTATTTTATTTTTTTAACGCCTTTACAATCATAACAACTATTGTTTAGCTATGACAATATTATTCATAAATCTCACCTGAAAATACAAAGAAACGACATTTTAGGTTTACTAATATCGCTTCCTCAATAATATCCTATAAATCTATCTTTCTATAAGTTTTTCTATGACAATTTATTGTGCACAAAATATTCTCAATGTCATCCGCCATTCAATGACGCGTCACTCCGGTGCGCCACCTACCAGTTTTCACAGACAACTAAGAAAAGCGAGAAGCGCGCCAAATTTAAATTAATGAAATGTCATTTCATTACATCTCCCCCCCTAAGAAGGAAAATTCTAAATAATATATCTATACACTGTACCTATTAGTTATCTTCGTTTTCTTCTACTTCATCTTCTTCAGCTTCTGTTGTGACAGGTTGTAATTTTGTTATGTGGAATAAAGTTGATTCTGTTTTTCTGTTGCCAGTGTCAATTCTGTAAATGGAGTTCGATATTTTCTCTACTATCTTATAAGGGCCTATTTTTAATTCGTCTAATTTCTTTCTATTCAGTCTATTTCCATTTTCTACATATACACTGTCTCCTATATTAAACTCTTGTATTTTTCTATTTCTATCAAATATTTTTTTATTGTACTTGTGGGATTTTATTGTATTCTCTAATGCCACTCTTTTATCAGCAATCCACTTGTCTTCTCTTTCTATTGTTTTTAATTCGTTTGGTAGAATGCTGACATTCGTACCATCCAATAAATATTTTGGTGCAAAACCTGTAACGGAGTGCTCTGTTTCATTATATTTCTGTATACATTCTCTTGCCACTGTTGTCCATGATCTCTTATTATTTTTCTCTTTATTTTACATCTTATTTTATTAACTATTGTTTCATTTAATCTTTCATTCAAGCCATTCGAGAATGGTGTATTCACAGCTGTAAAAATTAGTTTAATATTATTTTCTTGCAAATGTTGCTTAAATTCTCTTGAATTGATGCCCGGATATTGATCTGACAGAATTATTCCAATTTCGTCTGTTTCTAGTACATTCTTTGTTAGTTTTATAAAATCACTTGCATTCTGTGTTTTAGAAGTCGCAATGAATGCATATCTTGTGTAGTGGTCTACTAAAAGGTGTAGGTATTTTTTTGTTGATCTAGACCCTCCAAAGCCACCAATAGTATCTATAGACATTATCTCAAATGGTTTTGTTGCTGGTCCCAGTTGTGACATTAATCCAAATTTTCCTTGACCTCTTGATTTATTTCTTATGCATATTTCACATGTTTTACAAATATTTATGATATTCTTTGTTAGGTTTTTAGCTGTGTATATTGGACTTATTTTTTTCTGCAATTGTCTGATCCCAATATGGCATAAATCTTCATGCACCTTTTTTATAAAATTTTTACTAAATTCTTCTGAGAGTATAATCTTTTCATGTTTCTATATTTTCTTATAATAGATTCTATTTTTGTGTATTAGATTTTGTTTCTTTTCTTTTATTTTTTCATTTTTCTCTTGGTCTTCGACTATATCTTTTATTTGTATTACATTAACTATTTTTAATAGTTCCTCTTTGTTATCTTCTGGTTCTAATACAGGATTTCGACTTAAACAGTCTGCTTCTACGTTTTCTTTACCGGGTATATATTTTACTGTAAAGTCATATTGAGACAGGTAGTATGTGAGATCACCCAATTCTTCGTCTGTCCTGCATTTAATGTTCATGTTCTCTAAAGGTTTGTGGTCTGAGTATATAGTGAATTGTTTTCCAATGAGCCAATGTTGCCAGTATTTAACAGCTTCTTTCATAGCAAAACATTCCAAGTATATAGCTTTTTTTCGTTTTTGAGATTCATTTAATTTTTTTGAGAAATATGCCACTGGTTTGTCTTTACCGTCTAATTGTGTTTGTTTTAATATTGCCCCAATGCCCTCTAAGGATGCATCTGTAAAGATTTTTATTGGTAAGTCTTTGTCATATATTTCCAACGCCGGTTGAGAACATAAATATCTTTTTATTTGATTAAATGATTCTTCACACTCCTCTGACCATACAAACTTTTCGTTTTTTCTTAATAATCTATGTAATGGATCTAAGATAATTGCGCTCCTTGGTATGTATTCATGGTAGAAATTGATTTTTCCCAAAAATTGTCTGATATTCTTTTGCGTTTTTGGAGTTGGAAAATGTCTTATTGAAATCAAATTGTCTTTGAGTGGTCTTACCGAATTGTTTTGAATTACGTGGCCAAGATACTTTACTGAGTCTGAAGCAAAGGTACATTTCGTAAACTTCAATCTAAAGCCTTCTTTTATTATTGCCTCTAATACATTTTTTATGTGTCTTATATGTTCTTCAAAGGTGGACGAGTATATCAAAATATCATCAATATAGTTTACGGAGTATCCTGTAAGATTGTGCCTTCTTAGAATATTGCTTAAAATTCTCTGGAAGATTGCTGGTGATGTTTTTAAGCCAAAAGGAAGGCAGGTCCACTGAAAGTGGCCATCTTGTGTGACAAATCCTGTTTTATGTCTATCTTCCACCCGTAGTGGTATTGCCCAAAATGCTGAGTTTATATCCAGTGTAGTAAAATATTTACAATTTCTAGTTTTAATAATCAAATCATCTATTAGTGGGAAAGGTTGAGCTTGTGGTATAACGATTTTGTTTAGTTCTCTGAAATCTACACATAAGCGGGATTTTCTATTTTTACCTTTTTTAAATGCCAATGTCACTGGCGCAGCAAAAGGACTGTAAGATTCTTCTATTAAATTATTCTTTAGTAACATGGATATTTGCGTTTCAATTTCTAATTTATCTTCTATTGTACATCTGTATGGTCTTTTACTACAGTATCTACTTACTAGTAAATCTATGTGAGCTTCATAATCTTTAACTGATCCTATATCATACTTGTCCTTAGCAAATATTGTTTTATATTCATTTATAATTTCTTCTATCTTAATTTTCTTTTCATTATCTAAATGGTCTGTATTACTTACAAAATCCTCTGTTTCTATGTGTTCATTGAAATTTATTGCATATGTATTGATATTCTTATCTTGATTTCTGTTATCTTTAGACATCTTGTCTATTTTACTTGTTATTTTCTTTTGTTCTATCTGCAAGTCCTCATTTTGGGTTAATTTGAATTTTTTTATCATATCCAATCCGATTATAAAATCATCAAAATCTTCATTTTCCACTATATAAATATCCACCTCTTCTTCTAAATCAAAGATTTTTATTTTTATTGTTATCAAGCCTGCTGTCTTCTTCTAGTTAGCAAAAATGTCGTTTTATAAGATATATTATGGAGGATTTTCACATTAGATAACAAATTGTTTCTCTGAAAATACAAAGATTTATTTTATTTTTTTAACGCCTTTACAATCTTAACAACTATTGTTTAGCTATGACAATATTATTCATAAATCTCACCTGAAAATACAAAGAAACGACATTTTAGGTTTACTAATATCGCTTCCTCAATAATATCCTATAAATCTATCTTTCTATAAGTTTTTCTATTACAATTTATTGTGCACAAAATATTCTCAATGTCATCCGCCATTCAATGACGCGTCACTCCGGTGCGCCACCTACCAGTTTTCACAGACAACTAAGAAAAGCGAGAAGCGCGCCAAATTTAAATTAATGAAATGTCATTTCATTACATATATATTTAAGGTTTCCAAAGTGACTCTACTCTGCCTTATGGAAAGCATGAGTAGAGGTCACCATCCTCATTGTGAGTACCGGCAATGCAATATGGTGACCCACACTATAGCGGCTTAGTGAGATACTCCTGCATTATTGGTCCTCCTATCTCACACTCACGAAATAAGGCAACACTAATCCTATCATTTCTAGGTTTTCTGTATGAGTATAAAATAATTAAATTAGTGTAGCTCTACTCCCTACAGTTTGGACTTTTTTAGAAAAATTTTTTTTTAACAAATTCTTTGAAAAGCTACCTCTTTGGTAGTCATATAAAAAAAATAACATTATGGTTATAGCTCTTCATAGTAATTTGTTCCCCGCCAAATACGACAGATATGGATTTATGAGAAGCCGAACTCCGGCCGTAATCGCGTATATTTGATCCATCGCAGAAAATTCGATTTATCTCGATGAATGTTATCTAAATAACGTTGGAATTACCACGCATATTTGAGAAAATTACCAATCGAGCGCGCCATATTATGAGCTAAAGGAAATAAAACTCAGAATGTTCTCAATATTAAACTCCCGTAAGAGAAATATTTTTATTAGAACTGTGAATGAAGACTCATTAAAATAATAAATTGAGGAATATAACACACATTCGTATATGTAATAATAATGTTATTTCTTAAGGAAAATAAAATTTATTTCGGAGCAAATTTTCCTGCCTCGCACATCTAAATTGTGGAATGAACTGTCGCCTGCGGTGTTTACGGACCGATACGACCTTCAAACCTTAAAGAGAAAACCTTAACCAAAAGAAGAGCGTACTCCCATCTTAAAGGCCGGCAACGCACCTGTGACTCCTCTGGTGTTTCGGGTGTCCATGGTCGGTGGCTATCATCAAGTGATCCGTCTGCTCGTTTGCCCCCGTATAATATACAAAAAAGCTAATCTTCAAAATTGGCTTCGTTCCACTTTTGTCTATCTTTCATTCATAGGTTTATGTTATTTCAAGACCTAACACGATTCTAGCTTACACTTATTATCTCCATATAAAAGTCAAGTGGTTTATTCAGCCTTTATGTTCTAATAAATTAATATATATTTAGTTTTAGTTGCAAATAAAATATTTGAAGGCATAGACAAGCTTAAATTTTTTATTATAGTCTTCGACACTGATTAATAGAAGAAGTTCATGGTAATATTATAAATTTGAAAGTTATACTGTCGGCCTGTCTGTTACGCTTTTACGACTAAACCGTTACACTTATTTCAATGTTTGAAATGAAGATACTTTAGCTCTTGTGAAAAGACATAGACACATCATAATCATAGACACCAGCGTTTGCGTTATCTCAATAATAATTAAGTATAAAAATATGTATATCTTTGTACGACTGATATAAAAAAAATTAGTAATGATTTATGATAATAAACGATTTATTTTATTTTTCATTGACTACTCTTTAATATTTATGCGGGCTTAGCAATAGTTAGTACTTGAATATAATAATAAAAGTCGTCAACTTTCAGTTTCAAACAGAAACTGAATATGTCGTAAATCATAATTTCAATTTTATATCCGTCATTCAGGCCTTGAAAGTTTGAAATGAGTCTGGCAATTTTATCTCCGATGTATTTAGCCTAAACTTAATAAATCTTACTGTGGATTCATTGAACATTTTTGTTGTTACATATACACAGAGACATATTCTCTTGGCTGGATTAGGTTGAGATTGGATAAGGCTGTCAAAAAGTGAGTGACGAAATTACAATCGATTTTTTTTCTAAATGTATCTATTGAATATAGATTTATACACTCTCTAAAAAGGTGAAGGGACATTTGGTTATAGGTAATATTGCTAGAACCCTAATTATGATCATCAGAACAAAAACTAATAAATCCACACCATAAAACTCTTTTATTTAGGTACTAGATTTGCCCGCGGCTGCTCCCGTGTGTGCGCTAAAGTAAGAAGGTTATAGACATTTGTGTTTATACCCAAAAATCATTGTAAATATTTTGCTGTCAAATTTCATTGTAATCTATGTAGTGTTAGTGCAGTAAAGCGTAACAGACAGACGGATTTACCGAAAAATTTATAATAGGTAGTATAAATTTTCATAGTCAATTGCCGAAGATCAAAATAAGTAAGTAATGTTATTCTAAAGTTATAAAGGCCCAAATAAAGTTTTCTTTTGTGTGCTGTTCATCAAATTAACAACTTTTTTGTTTTCTACTTTAACAGATTTAATGATACCAACAAAGTATGAAAATTTGTTAAAATATAAAGCTTAATTAAACAATTGTTTCTTTTGACTGAGCCGATGTAAAAGTTTTTAAGGACCTCAAATAAGTATTTGATGTTAATCAGAATGGCAGAAAGTCTAATATAAAGTAGAAATGTTACTGTTAGGGTTTATTTTCTCTTTTTGTCTTTTCTCAACCAGTGTCTTTGGCGTCTTTTATTAATCTTATACACAAATAAATATCCTATGTTTCGAGTCGTTAGCAGTCCACTATTGGCCACTTGGGTCTTAGGTGATTGGAAACAATCACTTAAGGTAAGCAATGACTGCGTGTACATAGATGGGTGATCGTTTGCGGCATGATATTTTATGAGCGTTTTCGTGGTTCGGAGGTCACGTTAACGGCCCGTTTACGACCTTACCGCTGTGAGCGGTAGCTAAGAGCCGCCGCTCATAACTAAGCTCATAGCTATGAGCGGCGACTCGTGGCGTGCCTCGTACATTTTTATACTTTTGATATTACCGCTCGGCGTTTCGCTCTTAGCTACCGCTCACAGCGGTAAGGTCGTAAACGGGCCGTAAGGGTCACGGTCCCGGCTTTTATCATTAGATTACATTCGTGAAGCTTAGTTGGTAGCCTTTGGGTGGCTAAAAATATAAAACGGCAAGATTACGTAGCCACAGCGTGTCTTGCCAGTCCCCAACCCGAAGTCCTTAATCCGTATGGCCGTATGGCCTTAATCCTCCCCTAAGAGGATCCAAGAGCCCAGCAGTGGGAAGTTATGGGTTGTTGATGATTGGGAAAAGGCCTCTCCTTAGGAGGTTTTGGTCTACTACATCACACTGGTGTCTAGCTGGCTTTGGAATTGGATTTGTTCCAAGTTTTTCTTCTCTTTGCCTAACATATAAGACAACATCACTATACTGCACAGTTTGCTCACTTTTTCCCCTCTTACGATACCCTTGGGGTGAATAACGATACTCCATTTTCTCAATCCGTCACCACGTGAACAGTCATGTATGTTTGAGAGCAAAAATAAAAACTCTACATGAATATAATATATACCTAACGGTGTCTTTAATAATGTCGTTGCTAAATTACTATGTAGGTATTAGAAATATTAATATTATAATTATTCATAGTAATCTACGCTTACCTCTTAGTATTAATTATTTCAATACTAATTAACTTTATCAACTTGACTACTTAATGAATAATATTATTTCAGAGACTTATTTAAGAGCTGCTTATGAATGATTGATATATGTTCCAGAGATTACTCGGAACAAACTGTAAGACAGACAGGCCAACGAATTTTTAAAAAAATGCGCTTTTTGATGTAAGTATCGTATTTAGTATTTGTTATAAACATTTAAGTCTACCAAAGTGACTACACTCTGCCTGATGAAAAGTATGAATAGAATCGAGTAGAGCTCAACATCTTCATTATAAGGGTGGGCATTGCAGTATGGTGACTCTTGCCAAGGCGACCTGGTCAGATGTTTCTGCCTCCGGTCTCACACTCACCAACGGAATACGACGGCAAAACGCAGTCATTATTAGGATAGTCTTCTGTGTGAGGGTAGTACTTCCCCGTTCAAGGCGAGAAAGAAAGAATCGACATCTGTCAGCGTGCTCGTGGTGGACATGTATCAAATATCACTTTTCATGAATAATTGCCAAACTTTTCTCTTCGTAATACAATAGAAGTTTCAATCATTTATTTTGTTTTAGAAAACACAGTTTTTGTTGAAAACCCTATATATTAAATAATAATATTATATACGTATAGGCATGATTTAAATAAGTTATTACAAAACTATTGATTTACTGTCTTTTCACATTTAATGTCAGTCTTTTTTGTTTGGTAGCTATTAGTGAGTTTTCTTCTAAGAACACATTCAAACGTCAGCCCCGAATTCCATACAGATTTTAGTAAACCTTACTGGTATTGGACCCCTAAAAATTTCAAGTACTTGGCGTATGAATGTGAAGGGCTGATGGTTGTCGCATTCACCTTAATTTAAAAGTTCAAGAGTATTCGTAGACTTAAAGCTGGCCCCATCTAGTTCAAAAGAAAAACTAATATTAATTAAAACTGTTCTAACAATACCTCAGGCAATAGTTAATAAATTACGTTTACATTTTGAACACAGTGAATGTAAAGCTTTAATTAAAAGTAACTTTTTGTTTATATTTTATAAACTGAAAATAATTAGCATATAAAACTGTTATGTTAATTAAGGATTTATAGTCGTTTCATTTCAAGAACTGACTGAATTGAAAAGTGTTTCATGTAATATAATAATAATAATTATCTCGTCTTGTCGGAAACATATTGTCTAAACATATCAAAGTAAACCTTTTTTGAGAAGATGAAGTAGGCGCATTATGTGATTATTGGTAATAGTGCGACATCAACAAATCGATTAAATTTAAAAAGAAACAATTACATCTGCTAAAATTTCCTATAATCAAGCAGATCTTCATTTATATTAACAAAGGCAAGTATTCCTACTCACTGACAACACACTCAAGTATCTGATTTGTTTCTAAAAGTGATTTTAAGCTCATTTATTATCAAATTTACAAAATTGAACGTTTGTTTAATTATCCGATATTATCCCATTTATTAACGTGTCCATGCTCATACAGTTTATTGTTACGAAACTTTTTTTAATTTAGTGCGCGCACGACGAAGAGGTATTTCAAAATAGCTCTAAGTGTTTGCAGAACAACAAAAAATATCATATAATACCTTTGCAGTTGGACCTCATGTACATATTTTACAAATGTATATATTACTAGGCATGCTAAGAGTCTGTTTTATCTCTGTAATACAGTGTATATTTGAAAACTGAAATGATTTAAATTTCTGGTTTATAAAACTGCAAAGGGAAATACGACCACAAAAATAATATTAAAATTTCCTAGTTCCAGCTTTGATCCGCCGGAGGTGTTCTGTGTTCAAACACTTTTCAGGAATACCTGTAAATACTCGAAATACTGTAGTGCGCACTGCGAGAAGAGTGCTAAAGGTAAAACAAAACAAGCCTGAACAGCTTCAACAAGTACTTGGCCTCGTCAAGTGCGCGGCCCTACGTTATGTCTTTAATTACGAATGCGTATAAAATTCATAAAAACATTCACATATAATTTATTTGGTATATACTCGATCTCGTAAATAGAGGCCGGGAGAATTGAAGCTGACCAGACAGCTAAGATATTGGTCACCATGCTGTATTGCCTACCCTCATATTGAGGATGGTGACCCCCTACTCCTGGATTCTATTCATGCTTTCCATCAGGCTGAGTGGAGTCACTTTGGTAGGCTTAAATATATAAAAAAAAGTCATGGAGAAAAATATTGTTTAATAATTTATTTAACTTTATGTGTACAAACCAATTAGATAGAGGAATGAATGCCTTGGTCATTTTCTATGTGATATCCAATTGGACGTGATACAAAAAGATTAGGAGGCATATCTCTTATCCTTTTTGCATCGCGCCCAATAAAGAAAACGCTTAAAACTAATATATTAGAAGTATAAACCAAAACGTGACTGTATCATAGACAAATATAGTAAATGTATCATCAAACTTACACTCACACGTGCATATGCCACGCATAGACATGACTTTGAATTTCGAACATTTTGGAAATAGTAACGCAAAACATAGCGTCCTAAGTACACTATATAACCTTGCTTATGTTTATTGTAATAACTTGAGACAGACTTTAGTAAGTACACCGGAGGCTGTAATGTATAGAAGTTTATTGGAGCGTAAATGATGTATAACATCGACCATAATAGTATATAGAGATGGGAACAGCGGTGATAAATGATCCAGTTTTGTACAAAACTTGCGTCGGCCAAAAGTAAATTAATATGAAATAATTAAGAAAAGTAAAATATTTAAGAATAAAATAATTAAGATGACTGCCTTGTTGGTCTAGTGGTTAGCGTATGCGGCTGCTGATCAAGAGGTCTCGGGTTCGATTCCCGGGTCAGACCAAATATTTGTGTGATCCACAAATATTTCGGAGTCTGGGTGTTTTTCTATGTATAGTAAGTATGTATTTAGAAAAAAAATCCCCGCTTTAGGCGTAGCGACGGTCCTTAGTTTAAAACCTTCGGGTGACAAAAACATCCTACGGCAAGATTACGTAGCCACAACATGTTTTGCCAGTCCCCAAACCACATTTGGCTATCGTGGTCTTTACACTCTTCTGAGAGGACACCCAAGCCCAGCAATGGGACCTTTCGGGTTATTGGTGTTAATAATCGAGAATCCGGTAGATTTTGAGACATGACAAGAGAACTGAGTCCCACCTGCCACCACTGCGTCTGCAGTGAGACACAGTTGGCTCAGGACACGCTGGTGGTTTGTCCTGCCTAATCCGGAGAGTACAGTACCAGTTTCTCCAGCTCTTCTGTATTCCATAACCTATTTGGCTTAATTACTTATAAAATGAAGCCGTGAAAATGTAATAAATAATTTCCAACTGTCACATAGAAAGGTGTCACTATATCATCATCATCATCAGCCTATCGCAGTCCACTGCTGGACAAATTCCTCTCCAATACACAAACATTACACAACATTGTCACTACACACAAGTACAAACATATATTATACATTTGTGGTCGGTCTAATAAATATTATATACTAATCCGAATGGGAGTTTGACAGGCGCGCTAAGTGCCTTTTCAGACTCAGATAATGACACATAAAAGACTGAATTCACGTTTTTAAGTACCTACTTTCGTCTTTGTAACACACTGATTGATAAAAGCTTTACCGTCCCCAAATCCACTCATTAAATTTAATATCCAGCTTTATGAACCACGCTGTATAATAAACTTGATATAAGGAAGTAATATAATATAAAAATCCGTGGTTTAAAGCATAATTTGTTTTACGACTAAATTTGTTTTTATTATTTGTATTTTATCGTCCTGTACCTTTTCGTAAAATAGTAATCTTTTATTGCTATTTAACTGGACTTAATAAAGTTTAATATGAAATAAAAACTCTAAGTTTTATTATACTCAAGAAGAAACGTTAATATTAACGATAATAATCGTATTCATGATTCACAAAAGTTATCAAAGCAATGATGAATATTATTTTTTTAGTAAAAAGTATTACAATAAAAAAATAGAAACCTACAAAATGACAGCATTCGTGCCGTTGTATTTCGTGGTAAGTGTGAGACCGGAATCCAATCATCGTCTAACCGTCACCATTGTCTGCACTCACACTGATTATGGTGACCCCAAGTCCTGGATTCTACTCTTGCTTCCCATTAGGCAGAGTAGAGTCACTTTCCTAGCCTTAAATATAAAAAAATCTTAACATAACACATAACAAACATAAACAAGATACAAGTTAATGAATATTTATCTTCGTGGTTCATGAAAAGAGTAATAAGTTTCGTAGATAGGATTAGCAATCCTAATCGGAAAAGTAATTGAGATAGAATTTTCGTATCTCAGACTATGGTAACGATGATGGCAACCTTAAAAAACAATAATTACATAATAAGGAATTTAATGTTCATGAAGCGAAACTATTTTCTTAAAATATTTCTCAATCATTTTTCATTTGAGATGAAGCCATAAAACACCGATAATACGAAGAATTAAATTTCTTGTGCCTTTTTTTATCAGTTGGCAGATAAATAAATTATGCTGAAAAAGCCATGGCGAATATAGGGCACCTGGCTACCCAACCCTTAGAGCGCTACTGGGTCAAGGTTATTTGGTTGCGAACGTCAAAACCAACGCAGAATCCTCTCTCTGCATTGGTTTTAAATGTTCTTTAACTTGTTGTTTAGCTCGCAAAGAATAAATATTTGTAAACTCACCTTAAATGTACCGTTGGATACAATAGTAATTCGAGACTGGAAGTAAGGCTATCACCAGATAATTCATTAATCAGTCTAAAAGCCATGGACAAATATTATATGATTTGTCAAAATATAAGTTCATACAGAAAGTAACATAGTATTAAGAATGAAGATGTCAGTATTGCCGTTAGGTAATTTATTAAGCTACTCAAGTCCTATTATTCTAGTTATTATTGTTTATATAATGACTGCGCACTCGGAGATACTGGAATTGATTCCTACCCAGGACACATGGTTGTGTGATAAGTTATTATTGCTGGAGAACGAGCTCCTCTAAGAATTATGAAATCTTATAATGATAATTTCACTGACATAGATATATTTGATTTGTCTATCTCAAAAATTAAAAATTGTTTCTCAAAACATTACCAACATGTTACTTAATCTCCGCTTTCTCCCTTTCTTCTATTTACTGTTGCTCTGTATCTTGCCATTTTTGGTTTTTTTATATAATTCACTAGTACGTTACCATTTAGTATCTACTGTGTAATATTATTTTGTAGATACCGGTGCTGGTTGCGTTATTAATTTAAGAGAACCTCTTGGAAATAAGACATATTATGAAATTTATTATTGCGCAATTGTTTGTTAACCTGAATAAAATAAAACAAAAATTGCTGTCTACTACTAGACATTGGCCTATCTTATCAATTTGAAACAATAATTGTATCCATATTAGATTTAAATTGGTATTAAAATGGTAGAAATAAAGAAAAAAATGTTCTGGTCCTATAGCATAAGTTAGATTTAAATGAATTCTCATAACTACACATTACTTTCTTGCAAATTTCAAGTATGGAAGGTAGGTACTATAAGAGGTAGTAGAACCACGCTGATATCGACCTGGGCAGTACTACCCTCACACAGAAGAGGTGAGGTGAGTTCTTTGGTGAGTGTGAGACGAGAGGCCCAATCATTCTGCATAATTCTGCATAATGATACAAAAATATCTGACCAGGCCGCCATGGTATGGGTCACCATGCTGCATTGCCTACCCTGGATTCTACTTATGCTTTCCATCAGGCCGAGTAGAGTCACTTTGGTGGGCTTAAATATAAAAAAAATGCTAGTACAGGACTTTCATATATTGAATAGCAAGAGTCATTAGAAACCTATTCTTATACTAGCTGAGCCCCGCGGTGTTACCCGCGTTTGTTGTTGTAACCGCTGCGGGGCGAAGCTTGTTTAAAAAAAAATTGCCTAAGTTACTCCTTATATCAACAACTATCTGTCAGTGAACGTCCTGTCGGTCAAGCCGTTTACTTAAGCATTTATTAAAAAGCGGTTATTTTAATATTACAAACAGACACTCCAAGTTTATTTATTTGTCTTGATAATTTGTTATACTCATAAATTACCCCATTCCCAAAGGTGTCTACGACAAAACTCGAAGCTAAATAAACTTGCGAGAGTGGACTGAATTAAGGAAGTATAAGAGAGATTCCTTCTTCATTCGGTGCAGTCGTAAAGTCTGTCCTTAATTAAAATCTCCTCTCTCCCTGTTACCGTATTTTTGGTGATAGAGTGAAGATGCAATGACTGAAAAGTCACTGTTGTGTTTACAATGTCATTCAGTTCAGTTCGATGGCCTCTTTTAAGTATTTAGATTAGTTTGATTTGTCTTGACTTATATATTTACATTATATGGTTACTAGAGTTTGATGCTGAAAAATCAAGTCAACCGTTGACATACTAAGACTGTCATTAATATGTGTGTAGTTTTATTTATGAAATATCAACATATGAAATGTTTTGCGTCATTGACTTCAGACTGAAACAACTTAAGAATAGGAACGTAAATTTCGGTGGTCTAAATATACCTACTATTATTTCAAGTATTGTTGCATTTGATCACTACCAGTACGAGGAGTCCAAGTATTTAATCAACCAAAAAGGATGGGGTGAGCAACACATATGTGATCCATATTCTCTTTACATATATTCGGAATAGATAAACCATCGGTTTGCGTAGACTTTGAATGACGGCATTCAAATAAAACAACTCAAAATAGTTCAATTCCCTGCTAAATTTTAACTCAATAAGTTAAAAAAAATGCCTCTGCTTGTCTTGTCTTTAACAGTGCACAATGCATGCACTACTGTAGAGTAAGCTGTTTTAGATCGTGGTTCCAAATTTTTTGCTGCAGCCTACGTGGCTTTGGCCGATTTAAATCCTTGCAGGTCTACAAATCGAAGAATTAAAGTGTTCCAATTTAACCTTGTGTTGTTGACGTATGGAATAAAATGAATCGATTGAGAAACGTTACAGTAGTTACAAATCAAATTATTATTAGGGACATAATGCAAAAATGCTGCTACGAAGTATGCCGAGGTAAATCGTGCTGCATGAATACTAAAAAGTTAAAAGGTCACAATCACTAACCAGACCGCTAAACACTACGGCGCGAAACTACCATGTGTCGTTGACGAATGTGCACCACGAAAACTAATGATTGTTTTTAACAAAAGTGTGTTACAGCTTTTTATATCTAACAGGGAATATGTAACACACCTTTACTTCTTATATGTAGGCAGTAGAGCCACGCTGATTTCAACACGAATGGGCCAGCTCGACCCGGCCAGTACTACCCTCACACAGAAGACCATCCTAATAATGATAGTATTCTTGCTGTCGTATTTCGTTGGTGAGTGTAAAACCGGAGGCCCAATAATTCTGCATCATTCAACCGGCCTTAGGAGGCTGGGAGAATGATGCAGAATTTTCTGACCAGGCCGCCATGGTGTGGGTCACCATGCTGCATTGCCTACACTCACAATGAGGATGGTGGCCCCCTACTCCTGGATTCTACTCACGCTTTCCATCAGGCAGAGTAGAGTCACTTTGGTAGGCTTATATAAAATATATATATATATTTTATTTAGAAGCATACCAAAGTACACCACTCTGCTGGATGGAAGACATCCAGGAGTAGCTCTACTCTCTTTGTGAGTGCAGACAATGCAGCATGGTGACCCACACCATGGCAACCTAGTGGGATGTTTCTGCATCTTTCTTCCTGCATTATTCTTAACTTTTTAGTACATTTTATCAACAAATAATAATAAAAGCTTTAGTAACTTTCTTTTCTTTAAATTTTATTTTACTTCGTGTTGAATAGAACGACTCACGAAGATCACGTCTAGGCTACAATACAATATTAAGTCTTGTGCCAAGAGGATTTCTCAGTCGCAGTGACTAGGTAGGCTTCATAAAACAACCCATTGTTATCAGGTACCTTCTTTGAAGTCTTAAGTCTAAATTCTTTTAGAGTAAATATTTGTTTGATATACTTCACTATAATAATTATGTTTGTATTTTTTCTTATATATACAAACGAGCAGACGAATCACTTGATGGTAGGTGATTGCCGCCTCCCATGGACACCCGAAACACCAGAGGAGTCACAGGTGCGTTGCCGGCCCTTAAGATGGGAGTACGCTCTTTTTTGATGTTTTGAAGGTTGTTTCGGTCCGGAAACACCGCAGGCGACAGTTCATTCCACAATTTAAATGTGCGAGTGTTATTTCTATATGAAACTGAAAAAAACTGATATTCACGTAAAACCGGTTGAACTAGTAGCTGACCCGATAATAAAGGCTAGGAAGAGGAGTAATTATACCGCGACACTGCTGATATCTGTACAAAAGTGTATTGAGGCTTTGTTTTAGAGTGGGGTAAATAATATTTCTCTTAGTAATATTCCGAAAAAAAAGTTTGTAGCAAAAGCTTGAGAAGATTCATGCATATCTATTTCAAACTTGCCTTTCAGACAGTTCTATACTAGAGATGCTAGTGGTTACCAAAACATTGTTGTTGAGTTTTAATAGAAAAGAAATGGAATAACGTATGTATTCTTCCACGCAAGTTACAAACTTTAAGTAGTACTTTTTGAGTAGTGTTTATTACGATAGGTAATGTGATAATTATGCAAACCCTCCTTATATTTGTTCACCGATTAAAGGATTAAAGCATCTAAGGTAGGACAAGTATCCATTGAGCTTATGAACATTTCCCAAAACCCATCACATCTACATTCCATACAAAAAGATGAAAATTGAAAAGTCTGTTAGTAATTTTAAATTGCGACTAAAGACAGGAATCGAACCCGAGACCTCAAGCACAGCAGTGACAAACGCTACCACTGCGCCACGCCACACGCCAAATGCAAAAAGAAACAAAACTTCTTCGTCTGACCAGGGTGGGATAGGTAGTAGACCAAAACCTCCTTTTAAAGATATACCTATATGTAAAGCAGTCTACTGTGTGACTGAGGTGATGTGATGTGACGACATGATTTAAAGAAAGGTAACTTTCACTTATCATTTATATTTACGTACATAAATTTCCAAATACTATGTAAGTAAATACTTCATAAGCAAGTTAATATTTTTCTCATTCTACCAAAAGATAATTTGCAAAGTTATTTAAGGAATATTTATTTACGTTAAGGAAAACTTTCAAGGAAAGCTGTCACTGAGAATAAGCTTTAGGTAGTGATTGACGAGTATCCGTCTTGTAGGTCCCCAGTAATAGGGATTAACAGACTTTGCAAACAAAGTTATTGCCATCATTCGTTTAAACTTCACGATTTACAATACTCTAAGGGCTATGCTGTTATTTACTTGTTCTAATATATCCTGCGTAAGCCAGGCATTGGCGTGGCGACCACGCAAAGTCGCAAGCCGATGGCCCCATTCCTCGGTAACTTTAACTAGGTCACGTATATAATATAGCTAATATCAGAATATAATCTTACAGATTTACAGCTTAGTTTAACGAAGTTTAACGATTGTTGATATCAATGGTATTTTGGTTTAGTTTACGGTTTACCTGCGAATATAAGGATTAATCGTTAGTAATAATTAAGACATATAGATACGTTACGCTAGTGATTTTAAGAACTCCGTACCAAAAGGGTAAAACGGGACCCTATTATTAAGACGCCGTCGGTCCATCTGACACCAGCCCCCAATAGCACAGTTGCATACGTTTTTCTTTTGTAATGTCACTCGATCACGTGATCAAAACATAATATTAGACAATGAAACAAAAGAAATAGAATAGACAATAGAATAGAAAAGGAAAAATGTTTGCTTAATGTATCACATGGACCGTGGTAGTTAAACAGTTGAAATTTTCACAAATGTATTTATGTTGCCGCCATAGCAACAAATACTAAAAACAGAATAAAATAAACATTAAAGTGGAACGCTTATACAAGAGATATGATTATCTACCATTTTTGAATTTGATATTAATAACGGCAACAGGTAGAAGCTTAAAATGTCATATCAAATAATCATTATCCATACATTCATCAATCATCATCAACAGCCTTTAACAGTCCACTGCTGGACATAGGACTCTCCTTTGAAAGAAGGTTTTGGCCTACTATACCACGCTGGCCAGACGGGTTGGTAAAGGGTTTGTTTCAAGTTTTCCTTCTCTTGGCAGTGATGTTAGCTGCTTATTTTGTTCCCTTAGTCGCCTCTTACGACAACCATGGAATGAATACGGGTGGTGACACTTTGTATTCTTAATCCGTCACCACACGGAAATCCATACATTGCACCTACGTAATCCTTCCACACGAGTCCGACTCACACTTGGCTTAAGTTTGCGATTCATGTCGTATTACATCCCGTATTTCTTCATGTACATTCATATCGTATAATATTTTTTTCCTAAATGTATATTTATTGTGTAATGTATATGTAGGTACTAGGAAATTGGCCTACTTTGGCCTACATACATATACATATCTATTTAATAGACATCTGTCGAGATTGTGTTACCAACCGCACGCGTTATAATATACCTATATCATGGCATATTTATTACTGTGTAATATACGCGTGTGAAACGGAACTAGTTCTTATACTTTTTCTGAAAAGTGCAATAATAGGATACAAGTTACACGTCATAGTGTGTCAAAAATTACACATTGCAGTATCTAAAGAGCAGAACTCCAATTCTATTTTTTTAGACTTTCGCAAAATTTTACAAGTTGCAATCGCTGACGACTTTCATCTCTTGGTTTATTGGCTAATGCCACTCTGACATGTGATCAAAACAAAATATTAGCCAATTAGACAAGATAATAGAGGCGTCAGCGCTTGCAGATGAAAAACGTTTGCAACTTGGGGTGAGGGCAGGAGCAGTATAATACGTTCGAAACGTCGGGATATAGAAGGTATCGTAACTAATTTTATCGCGAATAAGTCCCACTAAAGGTATAACAAAACTAATTCTAAATAAATAGACGGTAAGGTAACAAGGTAAATAAAATTAATTAAATTGCCGAAATCAAATTTTTTGGTGCCTCGTTTGATTTATATTCAACCAATTACAAAATTGTCAGAACTCATATAATTTTGTTAGGTTATATTACATAAAATGGCTAACAAAGTGAGCTCCTAGTTGAAACGGTAATAAAAAGTTTTACAAGCTCTGAGTAATTATGACTTATTTGTAAATGTTTTACGGGCACGTTTACGGCATATAAATTTGTAACATCACCAATTTTTACTAAAGAACTATGGAATTGACCAATATTCTATTAACTAATTTACTTTCAAGAAGTATCACCAACATCTGCAAGCCCACAGTGAAAACTGTTAGCAAAAAGGATTAAGATCACGTTGGTTCATTGCAAAGTTAGTAGGATTCGAACCCACAATCACTGCGCAAGTCGCCTTAGCCATAACATTTAGGTAAAAGTAAAGAACAACAGTGGGGCAGCATATTCTTTTTCGTGAATGATAACAGTATTTCATCTAGAGAATAAGCTGTTATATTATATTTCACTAGCGGCCCGCACCGACTTTGCACGGGAAGATGTAGGTATTTAAAAACATTTTATACTTGGCAAATTACATACCTTCGTCGAGAATCAATCTATCCATTGCTAAAACATCATAAAAATTGGTGCAGTAGTTTTTGAGTTTATCGCGAACAGACGGATAGTCAGAGAGACGCGGCAGAAGACTTTGTTTTATAATATATAGTGATTTATTTGCCAGTTACTTGAAACGGTAAAAATCATGTATTATTATTACTTTATTAATGTCGGATTTAAGAATACACACTTCAAGATAAAAATATGTCGTTGTTTTAAATCTGATCATACGTTTAGTGTGTAATCACGTACATAAATTATAAGTATTTTTATCTATTTAACTTGAGAATATTTAGGAATCAAAGTATTTAATTATAGGTTCTTTGCACCATCTCTTCAAAATTATACAGTATCTTGAGACATATCCAAGTGACTGTTCAACAGTCGATAAGTGAAGTGATCGCTGGGTACTCGTAATTGTGACTTGAGTAGATGTTCGTTGGTGACAGTATTCATCAGTCAAATAAAAAAATTGATCGGTTTTTAAATAGTAGAAATTAAATTAAAATTCAAGGTAATAATAAAAACATACATGGGCTACATGGCTTAAATTTTAGATAACGATATTCATACATGCGGTTGTCAGCCTTTGAAAAATTTGAAAATGAAAGAATTCAAAATACAGTAGACGGAAAATAATGAATACTGATATGGCTGAAATGCTTAAATTAATTATCATTCCAAGTACGTCAATCATTTCAACTAAAATGAATATTCAAAGATAAATGTTTAATAAAAAATCATAAAGTAACGATCACAGAAGCAAAGACGTTGAAGCGATTTATTACACAAAACGAAGCCATTAAACGATTTCATTTAGGAAGGCGCCGCTTTATGAAATATGTCGGCCTCAGGGGTTGCCTTCAACTTGCTTATCATGAATAAATACCTTTTTCATAGTAATTTCATTAGACAGCGACTTCTTCGCAGGAGCGTGTCAATGGCAGCCAAGCCTTTTACCATTTCATAGCTCTAAGTGCACGGTGTCATTTATCATTCTCTTTGCTTTTATATCTTTTGTACGTGTCTGTGATTGCGTAGCATCATACTATCAAATTGTCACAAGATATAGGAAGAAATGTAACGTTATAATCGTACATCGTTCTGTAATAATAATAATTGATTAAGCAAACAAACACAAAGGTACACTTTAATAATTGTGATTTAACAATATACTGTGTGTGTACCACTCTCTACGTCTTTGATTCTGCCAAAAATTTGAATAACTTTTCGATATAAATCGATCGTATTACTAATCTCACTAAATAACTCTGTAAATACTAAGTAAATTAATTCATGGAACATTGGTTGTAATTTAATTAAAATGTAAAGTTACACATTTAGTTAGCAACTGTATATCGGCCAAAAGACGTACACAGCTGGACATAGGCCTCCCACAAACTAATGGGTTTCCCGAAATCGCAACGCGTAAAATTCGGGTTGGCGATCGCAGTAGAACGGTACAGTACTGTACCATCCCTATTCATCCCGCGGGTGTCGTAAAAGCCGACTAAGGGATAAACTACGCAAGATAACATCAATGCAAAGAGAAGGAAAACTTGAAACCAACCCTATACCAACCAGTCTGGCCAGCGTGGTTTAGTAGGCCAATACCTCCTTTTCAAGGTGAGGACTGTAAAGGCTGTTGATGATGATGATGATGAGTTGACTTTTACGACACCCACAAGTCTACCTGTGGGTGTTGTAAAAGTCAACTCCCTGCCTCTAGGAAGGGTGGTGTAATTCTTCTCCGGCACCACACAGCACTGCATACAACAACATAAATGTTATCGTAATTTATTTTGGATCCGATTTTCCGTCAGGTTTTCGTACAACGAATTACAGTATATAGTCATTCTAATAGTTATTCAAAAAGCTAAACAGATGCTTTTATTATAACGTAAAAGGACAAATGATAATAAAAGCCCTATTTGAAGTCTCATCGTCTATTCATTGTGGTTCTACGTCGGGTACATTTGACTTGCTAATTCAGCCACTGTCATTTGGAATGGTCATTTACGTTGCGACCCGGGACTGCAAGGGTACATACGTGAGCAATTTACATACCTTGTGGCACAGCCTTTGTGTAGCAGTTATTTAATTAGTCGAGTCTGAAATTCAATATAATCCAAATCTGATATGTCCGATATTTAATAGAATATCTGCTAACGTAATTAAACATTATATTTAGATTATCGGTAAGCATTTCATTACCCTTTTTATACTGTTGAACCATTTTAAAAAGCGATTGATATCGGATGTATTATATCGATTCACATAAGCTTATTTTAAGCACTCTCAACACCAAGACTTTAAGACACATGATATTAAATATAGTAGGGAATTATTATTATTAGGTATATGTTCTCAGTAGGGAATTCAAGTATTTTTTTATATTTAGGCCAACCAGAGTGACTCTACTGTGCTTAATGGAAAGTGTGAATAAAATCTAGGAGTAGCGGCCACCATCATCATTGTGAGTGTAGGCAATGCAGCATGGTGACCCCTACCATGGCGGCGTGGTCAGATAATTCTGCATATCATAATCCCGGCCTTCGGATGCCGTGAGAATGATGCAGAATTTTTGGGCCTCCGGTCTCACACTCACCAACGAATTACAGATAACGAATTTACGATTATGAAGATGGTCTTCTGTGTGAGGGTAGTACTGCTCTGACTGAAATCAGCGTGGTTCTTGTACCCACAAAAATTAATTTCCGTCATTTATTAAAATATTTTTTATTTATAAAATATATTATGGAGTGTCAAAATAGTGGCATGACATTAAATTAATACATTTATAGAGTTAGAAAGATTCCATTTTACACATTACATAAATTGGAGTATTCTACTGCGACAAGTATGGGTATGGGCTTAAATCTTACAGGGGACAGCATTTTGTGTGATCCACAAATTTATTTTCTAAGTCTGGGTTTTCTTTCTTTCTTTCGTTCTTTATTTCCGTTTCGTGTATGTTTTTAAAATCCCGCAACACAGGATGTATATTTATTTTATTTTCATTTTTAAAAGACAACTCCCGCATTAGGAATATAAATTCCTGTGTCGCGAGGGACTTTACAAATATACATGAAACGGACACAAAGAACACCCAGGCTCAGAACAACAAATTGTGAATCACACAAAGTGTTATCCTACGAGGGATTTGAACCCACGATACTTGGCGCAGTAGGAAGCGGCGTGGCGACCGCTTAAGCCACTAAGCCAACCGTGCAGTCTTCATGATGCGGTGTTGTCTTTTAAAAGAATAAATGTATGAATGCTACTTATTTATTTAACTTTACCTTCACTAACTAAAAATTGAAGCCGCTTTACATTAATTGTAATTGGCCTGGTTCTATTGAAGTCTGGTTGGCATCTTGTAAATTGGCTGGAATTCAATAAATTTATTCCGAGCAAAAGCCATTTTGCCATTAAATACGCCTCGTTGTCTTATCAATTTAAATCAAATTTATTATTACTGTTCTGTTTCTCAGACCAAAATGTTATTGGGAATCACAGAATCAGCATTCACTGCGGTGAATTTGACTTTTATTGAAATAAAGTTTTGGGACATATTTAATTATATTGACAACGGTGACAACTTGATAAGCTGCCAAGTGCGAGTTGGACTCGCCCATGAAGGGTTCCGTAGCAGCAAGTAAAATCATTTATAAGTTCTTATAATAGTGTATTGATTGAATGAAAGGTAAATTGCGGTGTACGATTTATGACGTATTAAAAAAACTATTTATTAGATCTCGTTCAAACCAATTTTTGGTGGTAGTTTACATGGTAATGTACAACATATTTTTTTTTTGGTTTTATCAGTCTCTTATTTTGGAAGTTACAAGGGGGGGGGGGGACACACATTTTTCCACTTTGGAAGTGTCTCTCGCGCAAAGTATTCAGTTTAAAAAAAAATGAAATTAGAAACCTCAACATTATTTTTGAAGACCTATCCATAAATACCCCAAACGTATGGGTTTGATGATAAAAATAATTTCGAGTTTCAGTTCCAAGTTACCAAGATACCCCCAAAATGTATTGTTTTTTTCAATTTTTATGTGAAAATCTTAATGCGGCTTACATCTACTTACCAAGTTTCAACAGTATAGTTCTTATGATTTCGGAAAAAAGTGGCTGTGACATACGGACGGACAGACAGACAGATATGACGAATCTATAAGGGTTCCGTTTTTTGCCATTTGGCTACGGAACCCTAATAACGACTTGAAAATACCTATACAATAATCACATAACTGAAAATATGATAAATTATCGTTGTTTCATGTTGATAATGTTATTGTTTGGCGGCGACTCAAAATAGTTTAGGTATGCTCATACCTATTAATTTAAGAAGTTACTTAATAAGGTTAAGTAAAAATAATTTATTATTTACTGCCTTTCAGTTATTTTGACGGTTCACTTTTTGCGAAAAAGTTTTATGCTTATATATTATGTACTAGCTTTCCGCCCGCGGCTTCGCCCGCGTTTAATTCGTCTTACATGATTTTATGTTTGATAATAAGGAACTTCGACACAAGTTTTCGTCCCCTATTTCAAACCCTTCTACCTTTATTTTCGCGATAAAAAGTATCCTATGTCCTTTCCCAAGTTCAGTTCTATCTTCATACCAAATTACATCAAAATCGGTTCAGTGGTTTAGGTGAAAGCGTAACAGACAGACAGACAGACAGACAGAGTTACTTTCGCATTTATAATATTAGTAGGGATTACACCATCGGAAAGGAGAGATTTCATCAAACAGAAAACACCCCAATTTTTTGAAAAAAGTCGAAATAGGGTGAAAAAATTAAATATTTCAAATCAAAAAAATTACAGTGTATTCGGGACATAAAAAGGTAAGTTTTCACTAAACTTCGTTTAAAAATTATTTTATTTGTATCAAATCAAATCAAATCAAATCAAATCGATGTAAAAGATAAAAATAGAAAACCAAAAACTTTTTTTAATTTTTCACTTATAATTTGAGGTTAAGTGAAAAAAAGGGTAAATAAAAAATCAACCAAGTGCGTGTCAGGCCACGCACAGGAAAGGGTTCCTCAGTCACCCATAATGGTACGTGGATTAGAAATTGTATCCAACGGATAATTGTTATGTTTACGTATTAATGCGTTAATTTTGTATGACGTTTTCCAAGTAAGCACATTGTAGAAGTTAAGCCTCTGTAACTCCTGAACTAACAAAGTCATCTAATTCGTTATAGTTTTCATTTAAAGTTCATCATTATATGGACCACTATCACGAATTTTTCCAGAATTTTTGAGCCGGGCGTTTAGCTTTTAGAGGGGGAGGATGCCCGGTTTTACAAAAAAGTGGCCTTTAAAGTGGAATTTCTCGCAAACGGATTTCTAAATCAAAAAATCGTCTTAACAACCCTTTAATGTTTTTAAAAGACATATATAATGATACCCCACATGATGGGGTAGCCGCGAGAAAAAAAAACATCCACATTTTACGTGTCGGGGAGGTACCCTAAATAAAAATATTTTTCATAATTTTATTGTAGCACTTTGTCGATGTAATTACAATACATATTCATGCAAAGTTGCATCTTTCTAGCACTTACTGTTTGGATGGTAAGTCGAGGACGGACGGACGGACGGACAGACGGACATGACGAATCTATAAGGGTTCGAAGTCATAGACTTCGGAACCCTAAAAAGTTGTAGATCTTTTAATTACCTACAACTTTGCCATTTAACTTTTTCCCATAGGACTTGTAGTTTTGCCGGAAATTGAGATAAACCGTTTTTTACCCTCTTATCTTCCTAGCCTTATTCCCAATTTACCCTTTGTTTTATATATTTAGCCATTCAAAGTGACTCTACCCTGCCTGATGGAAAGCATGAGCAGAATCCAAGAGTCGGGGCTACCACACTTGCTGCGAATGCAGACAATAATGTATGGCGGCCCACACTATGGCGGCTTAGTGAGATGCTTTTTCACGCCCCGTCCGAGGAGGACCCAGATCGCGCGTAAATTATTTTTCCGTTCATTTTTATAATATTCTCCTCCTTTTTCAATGGGTTTCATGGTACTATAATTTTGTTTTAAAAAATTATCTACCCTGCTCTACTGGTCTATAAGTCGTTTACAAACTATCATTATGGTTGCCATGCAAGTGTGTTAGGCCTAGCAACCTGTGAAGTTTTGACAGGAGATAAACAGTGATACATTTTGACATCTACGATTTATGTATTTTTATAATTACCTAGGTAAAAAGGTAAAAACCTTTGTATCTCGATTATTGCAGTAAAAAGTAGCCTATGTCCTTTCCCAAGTTCAGTTCTATCTTCATACCAAATTTCATCAAAATCGGTTCCGTGGTTTAGGCGCGAAAGCGTAACAGACAGACAGACAGAGTTACTTTCGCATTTATAATATTAGTATGGATTTGATGCCATTTGATTTCGTGATTCGTAGACTCCCTACTCCGTGAGTTGTCCTCACTCTTTTACCTCTTCGATAGAAATACGTCTGTCAAAAAAAGTTATGATTCGATGTGTCAGTTGTCATTAAATTAGTTGATTATTTGAAGTATAGGTGGCGTTGTCCGTGTGGTGAGGGATTAAGAATACAAAGTGTCACCACTCCTAATTATTCCATGGGTGTCGTAAGAGGCGACTAAGGAACAAAATAAGCAGCTAACATCACTGCCAAGAGAAGGAAAACTTGAAACAAACACTTACCAAGCCGTCTGGCCAGCGTGCCAGCCAGCCAAAACCTCCTTTCTAAGGAGAGGCCTATGTCCAGCAGTGGACTGTTAAAGACTGTTGATGATGATTGATTATGATGCCTTTTGATTTTGTCTTATTGAATTTAAAAAGTTTTGGTTTTTTAGTGAAATCAAAACACATTCTTCTTCTCACTCGGCTTCTTAAGAGCCGAAAGGATGATCTACCTCGTCAACAAAGAAGGTAAATACTACAACGGCTTAAAACAACGGCAATGTAAGTGTACAACTTACAACACAAATAAAACACTAGAACTTAATTTGAAATCCTTAGGTTATTTCAAAGAGTATGTATTCATTCATCAAAGCGTTTTGTTTATTCAGGTTCCTTTGAAGCTTCTAAACTTTCAAATTACCTTCGTTGTCTTATGTTTATTGGGAAATTAAATATTACGGATGGGACCGAGGATCGTTAATTAAAAGACATGTTCACAGCAAAACTGCATGATTATTACTCAATATTAAATATAGAGCTTATAAGGTGAAAAAAAGACAACTTGTAAAAAAGACAACTCCCGCATTAGGAATATGAATTCCTGTGTCGCGTCCCCCACTTTGCAAACACACATGAAACGGACACAAAGAACACCCAGACTCAGAACAACAATTTGTGAATCACACAAAGTGTTATCCTACGTGGGATTCGAACCCGCGACACTTGGTGCAGTAGAGAGCGGCGTGGCGACCGCTTAAACCACTAGGCCAACCGTGCAGTCAGTCAGGTATGCAACATACCTATAATACACGAGTACCTATATACTACAAACTTCTCTAGTATATAACTTGTTATACATAAGTTATTTTTAATGAATCATTGCCTACTAGCTGTTTAAGTTGTTACACTTACAACAACAACTGCGGGAGTAGCTAATGAAAAGAAAAGTTGCCTCAGTTAGTCTTTATATTATCAGCTGTGTACCAGTGAAAACTCATGAAAATCGATCTACCCGGTACAAAGATTAGCCGGAACAGACAGAGAGACAGACAGATAAATGAATTTAAATGTTGCTTTTTAGATGTAAAGTACCGTATGCATTTAGTTAAAAATCGGCTAAGTTCGTGTCGTGTGTAAGTTCGTGTCGTGTCGTAGTCACCCATAATGATAGGTAGATTTCAAATCGTGTACAATAGATATTATTGTATAAATATTATTTCTTTAGTTTTGTACGAAGTTTTCCAAGTGAGTGCATTTTACAAGTTAGACCCCTATAACTCCTGAAATAAAAAAAAGCTATCTAAACCATTATAGTTTTCCTTTACAGCTCAGTATATAGACTACTATCAATATTTTTTTCATATTCTGTGAATCAGCCGTGTGGCGTTTAGATGGGGGGACGCCCTGTTTTTACAAAAATATGCGCTTTAAAGTTGAACAACTCGCAAACGGATACCTTAATCGAAAAATGATTTTAGCAATTTCACAGTGTTTTTAAAAGACCTATCAAATGATACCCCACATGATGGTATAGACACGACAAAAAAAAACATCCCCACTTTACGTGTAGGAAAGGTACCCTAAATAAACATATTTTTTGTAATTTTATTAAAGCACTTTGTCGACGTAATTACAACTCATATTTATACAAAGTTTAATCTATCTAGCACCAACCGTTTGGGCGATAGGTCGACGACGGACGGACGGACGGACGGACATGACGAATCTGTAAGGGTTCCGAATCATGAACTACGTAACCCTATAAAACGCTTCATTTGATATTATAAACAGACACTTTTATTTATTAGTTATGTAAACAACGCAAATAAAATTAACATTTTACATTTTAAAGGATTTTTAAAATTTTATTCATATTATTACATATATTCATGTATAAAAACTTTGTATTCAGGCGTATACTGCCATAAAAAAGAAATCAAATTAAGTTCCCTGAAAAAATGTACATAATTTTTCGTGTATTTTTACTTAAATGAGAATGCCTACAGCAAACAAGATGTGAAAGTAAAGGTGCGTTAAGTGCCCGTATGTTTGTTATTAAAATTATGCTTTTTATACGTCAGGGCCCAAGCAAAGATAAATTGTTATGAAACCTGGTAATAAGTAATTCAGTATAAGAGGTAGTAGGTGAAATACAAAGTGAAAATGTAAAAAAAAAACTATACAGATAATTATGCTGTTAAACTCAAGATCAAAAACACAAGATCTCGTAGGATATCATTCTATTACGTTAATAATTCAAAAATGTACCTTAAAGAAGTATTACCACAGATTAATCAATAGTTATCACTCCCATACCAAAGCGAAAATACCTAGGCTATAATAGCCTACAATATCTTAATAATAATATTTGCCACTCAGAACGAGAAGACATGTACCTTAAGTACGTGAACAAAGAGTCGATACTGTGTCGCCCGTCATCCGGGACACGCGCCAGCGAGTCCTCGTAAGAATGCGCTAGGGCTACCTACCTATGATAAAATTATTGTATTAAAATGAATGTTGCGATTCAACCATATTTCTTATTAGTCAATCAAATATGTTTAAGTTTTATATAATGATTTATAAATATTTAAACAAATAATCATATGGAAAACAGGAGCAAAGCGACGGAAAATCAACGGTTTTTTATAAGTTGTAATATGGTGCTAACAGGCCGATTCATTAAACGTTGTCAAAATTATTTAAAATTACTTTTTAACCGCCTTCAAAAAAAAAGGAGGAAGTTCTCAATTTGCGTTTTTTTTTTATGTATGTTCGGCGACAATTTCGTCGTTTATTAACCGATTTCAATTTTTTTTTGCATTGGAATGGGCGTAGCTTATAGGTGGTCCCATCATCACCTTATCGGGATCTGATGATGGGATCCCAAGGAAATCGAGGGAACTCCTCAAATATCATAGGCACAATTGTCGCGATTTGGGTACTCGTAATAGTTTTTCTTTGAAGTCGGTTTCTTTTTGTTAAAATTATTATATTATTCTAACTCCTCTATGTAATTTATCTATATAATTTATTAATATATATATTTGACTTCTACACCCATCTACTCCACATTACGGTGGTTTTAGTAGTACGTTTACAAACAACTAAGTGTTTTCGTAGAAGTATTAATGTGAAGTGTACCACGATGAGAGATGATTACAGTACCCAAGATTAATCACCTAAGTGGTCACAAGGCGCGGATGAGAGATTGGGTTGGCCATATGTTACTTGTAACAGATAACGTTCATTTATCGTTGTCGTGTCGAGAGGCGCCGCGATCGGATTCATTCAAGGTTCGAAGCACCATCCCTGCTCATGTTTCCGTAGGGCTCGACCTTGTTTGAATGTTATAATGACGACAGGAATTAATGATAATGGTGATGATTGGAATTAATGATAATGGCGGTGTTTCAATCTTAAGTTAAAAAATAAAATAAAAATGAAAGCTTTAGACTCCATGCTTTAGTTCAAAAAAGTTTTTTTGTATATTTAATCCTACCAAAGTGATTCTACTCTGCCTGATGAGTAGAATCCAGAAGTAAGGACTTATGAGGGTAGGCAATGCTGCATGGTGACCCATACCATGGCGGCCAGGTCAAATAATTCTGCATCATTCTCCCGCCTCCTGGGGCATGAAGCAGAATTATTGAGCCTCGGGTCTCACACTCACCAACAAAATACGACAGCAAGAATACTGTAATTATTAGGATGGTCTTCTGTGTGCGGGTAGTACTGCCCCGGTCGAGTGGGCCATTCTTGCTGAAATCAGCGTGGCTCTACTACCTTGACCGCCGCTTGACCGGAGTTAGGCATTACAGAAAATCGTTGTCCTTGCTTTCTACTGATTGAGTGAGTGAACGAGGTTACTAGAGCCGAAACCCTCTTTTCTTTGATTCTAGAGAGAAGACCCAAAACACGCAGGCAATAAGATAATCAGACAAGTTTGCATGAGTTAGTTATTATACTAAAATAGTCAAATGATTTGAATTGTAACCTTAGAAATCGTTATAACTAACGGATACTTGTTCTCCATTCGAACAGATTTCGTAATGATAACTTGAGTAGTTAAGACATATAAGAGTAATAAATAAGCAAACTGATATTCGCGTTCATACAAGTTTTGGTAAGCTTTCTCACGTAAGCATCGTTTTTCGCACAAACTCGTACGATGGTAAGAGAAGGCCGCGATCTAATAATGTTCATATCAAATTTACGATTTTGTGGCTAAAGGTGAAAGTTTAGGACTTTACCGAACTTATTGTTTCCACGTGACTACCCAAGAATTGATACTGTAATATAACCGCTAGAGGCAAATAGTTTCCATGTTCTAAGATTTCTAATAATATATCGTTAAGTGATAACGATTCTTAAGGTTTAGGTTGAGGGTTCAAGTGATTAAACTGTGATTAAGCCTAGTTTTTAAGTAAATATAATATCTAAACATAATATCTAAACAATGAAAGAGAATAATTCAACAGAAGGCAAAAATATTGTGCTATAAATAATTAATTTACTACAAATTATAAATTAAACAAACAAAGCGCTTGGAAATACAAATAAACAATTTGATTCGAATAAGACTGGTTCGTTTGGCCCAGACCGTGTCAGATCAAATAACATGAGGATCTTTTGTTCAGAGAACATCTTGGGACAGAAAATTGTACGTCCCTCCTAATAGTTCGTTAATTATACAATTGGAGTGTACGTCTGTTTATGAAAGTCTACAGAGTAATAGTTCCCTCGCTGACAAGCGTCACTAAGACATCATAACGATAATTATCAATTCATGGCACAACTATTTATTGTTATAACCGTGGTTAAAACAATTCTTTCGTTACTCTGTTATTTTTGTCTAATCATGGTTTTTGAGGTAAAAAGTTTCATAAATTAAGAGCAAATTTTTTCCTAAGATTTGTTGAGATTGCTTCGTTTGTCTAGTTGTTTGCGTATGCGACTGCTGATCAAGAGATCTCGGGTTCAAATCCCTTGCCGGGCCAAAAGTATTGTTGGGTTTTTCTTACAGGAAAATCTTAATAACAGCACAGTGTATGAAAGTTAAGATGATTCATACACACACATTCTCGAATGTCAAAAATATCTATGGCAATTGTTATTAGGAAGACAGTGCCCTCAAAAATATTGACAACAAGTTTAACCCTTCAAATTTCAGTTTTCCCTCAGGGTTCCCTCATACCAGTCGCTCCGATGAAAAACTGATATTCAGGTAAAACGGTTGAACTAGTGGCCAACCCCATATAATCTTTTGAATATAGGCTAGGAAGATGAAGCCAATGAAGGGCGAATTATTCTTTTCCTAAATGAGAGATGCTAATATTTTGTTTTGATCTGACTAAGTGACATCGGCCAATGAAACGAGAATAGAGAAATAGAATAGAGAACAAAAAACAACAAGTTTAACCCTTCAAATTTCAGTTTTCCCTCAGGGTTCCCTCATACCAGTCGCTCCGATGAAAAACTGATATTCAGGTAAAACCGGTTGAACTAGTAGCCAACCCCATATAATCTTGTGAATATAGGCTAGGAAGATGAATTTGATGAAGGGCGAATTATTCTTTTCCTAAATGAGATAGGCTAATTTTTTTTTTTGATTTGACTAAGTGACATCGGCCAATGAAACAAGAGAATAGAGAAATAGAATAGAGAACAAAAAACGTTTGTAACTTGTCCTGACGAAAGTGGCGGATGACACGTTTATTTATGTTATGTATTGCCGGCACTTCGGACCGTCACAATTCCGCGCCGATCTAGCGATAGTGCCGATTTTATGTAGGACAAGATAACAGTGTTCGGATGACAGGCGTGCGGTGGACACACGGCCATAGTATAAATATATGTGTCGCCAATTCGTCGCTGTCATCTCGTTGTCGATGTCGTACCGATGAAGGTGGCGGGGGAAGTTAACTATGCATCTTAGAAATAACAAAAAACTATATTAGAACTAGCTGATACCCACAGCTCCAACCGTTCTAGGGATATGAAATAGAGATGTTTTCCGATTCTTAGACCTACCCGATATGCGTACAAAATTTCATACAAAACGGTTCAACTATTTCGAAGAATGATAAATAATAAATTAAACATTTCGGACAAATACAAACAACATTATTGAGTTCCAAACTAAGCAGAGCTTGTGCTATGGGTACTAGAAAATTGATATAAATACATGCTTTTTTTTGTAAATACATACATATTATATATAGAATACATTCAAACTCTGAAACAAATATTTGTAGATCGTACAAACATTTGGTCCGACCCGGGAATCGAACCCTAGACCTCTTGATCAGCAGCCGCAAACGCTAACCACTAGACCAACAAGCCAGTCAGAAAGAACACCGCGACACGAGAATTTTATCTATAATATATCACTTTTGCCACTTTCTGTTCTGAAAAATTGTTGGCTAATAAATCAGCCATTTCTCCATTACTATATCCATTACTAAATGTATAGACATTGGTTCTATACATCTATTATTACGACATCTAAGGAAATCATTGTCCTTAATTACAGGCTTTGTGTGTTGCTAAGTGATCCAAATAGTATTAATTTACTTGTAATTATGTAGTTAATTGAGCATCGTTGTATTTCCTTTATTGATTTCAGATTCCCACATAAATCCCACTTCTATTTAAAAACTAAAGTATTTAAATAGAAGTGGGCTTTATTTTAAAACAACCATGAGGCGTCATGTTAAGCTAATATCAGACAAGACACTAAAGACATCAGTTGACTATATCCTTAGGCCTACAGAGATTGCTTGTAAAAAATATTAATAACGGCTTACATTTTATTGCTTTATTCAACACTATCTTTACCATACGCGCGCGTGTATGTCGCTTATCGCGTTAAAAAAAAAGCTCCTTTCACAGGCTCTAGACTGTACAAAATATGATTGTGACAGATAGTTACTTTCGCATTTAAATTATAAGGAATGGATGGCCGTGGCTCCAGCGTCTGCGCAAATGACCGTTATCGAATTTCATATACCAGATACATAGGATAGCGTGTGCATGATACCGATCATAGTGAAATGACGGTTATCGAATTAAATTTACCAGGATATATAGGATACCGTGTAGGTACGTGATATCGATAGTAGTGATTTAAAACAGCGTCATAACATTAATATAAATTCTACTTCATCAAAATAGTTATAGTGTTAGGCGGGCAGACAGAACAGTTACCTGGTCAACTTTTGCTATTGCTCAACGATGACACTTCTTTGACACTTTCGTTGGCTAAAAATATATTATCTTTCACTAGCGACACTCAATACATTTTAAAGTAAAAGCCGGTGTCGATCAGGCAATCTGTTGGCTTATTAAAAACATTGTCCCTAAAAAAACACCACCGATGAAGGATGCCAAAACAAAGAAGCACATTGTTTTATAAATTGTCATTTTTTAAAAAGCCCAGAGTAAAATAAATATTACTTACCACAACAGTGACCCAATTAACAACATTCTGTTTCCACCGTAATTTATTTTTTTTCGAGCTGCAAAAACCGCTTTGAACAATAAAATTTATACAGACTTATTGAGTAAGTTATTTGGCGCAAAGCAATCAACTACCTATTTCCTCTGCGAGTCTATTTCCGAGGCATTTAGTACTAAGTTGTTTCGCTTAGTAAGTAGTGTTTAGTCTTTCGCTTAGAGTGCCCTATTAAACATTTAGCTAGAGAGTTTTAATTTATTTAGTTTATATTTTCTATTAGCTGAGTCGCGCGATGTTATTCGCGGTTATTGTTGTTAATAACGCCGCGGGGTGAAGCTAGTTTAAAGATATTCTACTTACTCTTTATGTCATTAGCTATTTGTTAGTGAAAGTTCCGTCAAAATTGGTTTAGCTGTTCCAGAGATTAGCTGGAACAAATAGACCAACAGATAAAACTTAAAAAAGTTCATATGCATTTAGTAAAACACCACACATTTGATGTTACTAACAGACACTACAATTTTATGTATTTGTGTAGCTATAGTAACTAAAGCTAACAGACAGACGGACAGCGTAACTATGCAATTTAATATTTATACCTTATATACCATTGCTTCGGACAGTCGAGCGCGTAAATGACAACTTCGGGTCGAGAGACAAGAAACTAATTATTCCCAAACCTTTATGTCCCGCTTAAGGCTTTGTCTTTTATGTGATTTAGAACTGCGTTAAAAAATAAGTACGCTTTTTGGTACTAACCAGAAGTGTTAGGGAAATAAAAATCGGCCAAGTGCTTGTCAGGCCACGCACAGGAAAGATTTCCTCAGTCAACCATAATGGTACGTGGATTTAAAATCGTTGGATAATTGTTATGTTTACGTATTAATGCGTTAATTTTGTATGACTTTTCCAAGTAACCGCATTGTACAAGTTAAGCCTCTAAAACTCCTGAACTAAAAATGTCATCTAATCCGTTATAGTTTTCTTTTAAATTTAAATATTGATAAAAAAAATTTGACGCCCTGTTTATACAAAAAAGCGGCCAAGTGCGAGTCGGAATCGCCCATGAAGGGTTCCGTATCAGCAAGTAATATCATATTAAAGTTCTTGTATTTCGTTGTAACTTTCATCGATGTTTTTATACTAGTGTTGATTGGATAAAAGGTAAATTGCGTGTTACGATTTATGACGTATTAAAAAAAAAACTACTCACTAGATCTCGTTCAAACCAATTTTCGTTGGTAGTTTACATGGTAATGTACAACATATATTTTTTTTAGTTTTATCACTATCTTATTTTAGAAGTTAGAGGGGGGGGACACACATTTTTCCAACGTATGGGACCCCCAAAATTTATTGTTTTTTTCTATTTTTATGTAAAAATCTTAATGCGGTTCACGGAATACATCGACTGACCAAATTTCAAGAGTATAGCTCTTATAGTTTCGGAAATAATTGGCTGTGATATACGGACGGACAGACAGACAGACAGACAGACAGACTTGACGAATCTATAAGGGTTCCGTTTTTTTGCCATTTGGCTACGGAACCCTAAAAAGTGCCCTTTAAAGTGAAATATCTCGCAAATGGATATCGAAATAAAAAAAAAACGTGTTAGAAAACCTATATTGTTTTTAAAAGACCTATCGAATGGTACCCCACACGATGGAGTAGCCGCAAGAAAAAAAAACATCCCCACTTTACGTGTAGGGGAGGTACCCTAAATGAAAATATTTTCATATTTTTTTTGTAGCAAAAATATTTATGCAAAGTTTCATCTTTCTAGCACTTACTGTTTGGACGTCCGGACGGACGGACGGACAGACGGACATGACGAATCTATATGGGTTCCGAGTCATAAACTTCGAAACCCTAAAAATGATTATAATATTTTCTACAATACTATTAAAAAGAGAACAGATTATTTTTATGCCTTTCGAACTTGTCTTTTCAGAGGTAAATGGTAACTTGATTTCTGTATGATTTTGTTTTACTTCATAACAGACTTCAAAAAAAAGGAGTAGGTTCTCAATTCGTCGGAATCTTTTTTTTTTTTTCGTCGTTTATGAACCGATTTTAAAAATTATTTTTGCATTGGAATGGGCGTAGATTACAGGTGGTCCCATCGTCATAAAAATCGGTATCTGATGATGGAATCCCAAGGAAATCGAGGGAACTCCTCAAATATCATAGGCACAATGTCGCCATTTAGGTACTCGGAATAGTTTTTCATTGAAGTCGGTTCCTTTTTGTTAGAATTATTAAAGAAAATGTTCTAAGTAACTAAAAGCTAAACTACGAATTTTTATTTTTTGTGAATTTATCACGGACTAATATGTTCTTTACACAAATTCGTTAGTAAACATTTGACCCGGTCAATAAAGTAAAACCATTTGTGGTTGCCAAAATCAACAAATAACCTCTACTAAGTCTATTTTAAGTGTTTCTATTTTTGACGTGAAGAGAATACGAGACATCTACGCCCACACGTTCTATCACCTACGAGGCTACGAAAAATCGTAGCAATGTAGCAGACACGATGAAATCACATTTACAGATCTAATCGCGTTATGTCACCATAACGCGATTACGTAAACAATATATTATTAGGAATTCTTCCAATAACGTCTTTATAATAGACATATGTTAGGTAGGGAATAATAAAAAAAAATACATACGAACACAAGAAACATGTTTGAAGCTGAAGATCGAACCAAGTGGCATGCAATTAGAGAGACTTATGTCCAGCAGTGGACTGCGATAGGCTGATGATGATGATGAAGATGACACACACATCTTACATATATATTTTTATTTAGGGTATCTCCCCGACACGTAAAGTGGGGATGTTTTTTTTTCTCGCGTCTACACCGCCTTATTATTCTTTTAAAAACATTGAGAGGTTTCTAACACGGTATCTGTTTGTCAGTTATTACAGTAAGGGCAATTTTTTGTTAAAAAAGGGCGTCCATCCCGTCCGGCTTTCTTGAAAAGTCTGGAAAAATTCATGACTGTAGTTCATGTGGTAAACTTTAAAGGAAAACTATAAGGGCTTAGTTAACTTTATAACTTTAGGAGTTATAAAGGCATCAACTCATAGTACTGGCTCTGCTTAGTTTGGGACTAGATGATGTGTGTCGTAAATATTTATTCATTTATCTTATATATATAATTCTTGTGTGAGTGTGTATGTCACTGAACTTCTCTCAAACGACTGGACCGATTTTGATGAAATTTTTTGTGTGTGTTCAAGGGGATCTGGGAATGGTTTAGATTCGCAATTGGACCCGGTAGGTGGCGCTGCGATCAAGTTCTGGAATTTTAAAGTTGGGCGGTACGAAGTTCGCTGGGTCAACTAGTATCATATAAATTTTTTGTTCTACAATTCAGAGCGTTTTCTGCAGCTCGAAAGAAAAATATTTAACGGTGGTAACGCAATGTTGTTAATTGGGTCACTGTCGTGGTAAGCAATATTTATTTTACTCTGGGCTTTATAAAAAATGCCAATTTATAAAACAATGTGCTTCTTTGTTTTGCCATGGCCATCACTCATCGGTGGTGTTTTTTTAGGAACAATGTTTTTAATAAGCCTACGGATTGCCTGATCGACACCGGCATCGAAACATTGATGTTTTCTAGTCCTTAAATGTTATTTTATTTAATACTTAATGAGTCCCGCGGTGTTACCGGCAGTTATTGTTGTCAATCTCGAGTAACGCCGTGAAGCAAAGCTAGTTTTAAAAAAAATAGCCTAAGTTACTCCTCATGTCATCAGCCATCTGCCAGTAAAATCGGTCCAGCCTTTCCAGAGATTACCTGGAACAAACAGATAGACAGACGGACAGACAGACAAAACAATTAAAAATTCAATTTTGGATGTCAGTACCATAAATACTTTGATATGCATTTAGTAAAAAACTGCTTGCACCCGCTTGTATGTGGTTATCGCGGTAAAAAGTAGCTCATGTCTTTAATTTAGCTCTAGACTAGAGCCTGAGAAAGGATCTAATTACTATATGTACTGTATTAAAAAGGTGCTGTGGCTTTGGGGGGAAAGAGCGACAGACAGATAGACAGACAGACAGAATTACTTCCGCATTTATAATATTAGCAATGATTTGGAATAGAATAGATAGACCGATGACAATACATACACTAATTTAAAAAATAAAAAAAAAGAAACTAAAAAAAGTTAAATTAGTCTCTTTTAGTCTATAAAAAATTATAGTTTAAAAAAACTTAACAAACGCTGTTAAACTAAAAAGTAGAAAATAATTTTAATGTAACGAAGCGTGGGGTGCTTTCTGAGAATATTTCAATAACGTCGCCCCACGCTGTTACATTAAAATAATTTTCTACTTTTTAGTTTTTTAAAACGATTATTTTATTATTCACAAGTTATTTTAAGTGAGGCACTGAAGACAACGAAAAGTTATGATTTACTTTTTTGGTCATATTATAACTATTTTAATATTATAATAAATACAATATTGTTTTTAGGTTGGATCATAACGGACTTAAAAGGTTAGCTAAAAGGTATAACCAGACACATCCAGACCTCGCACGATCCTGTATTTTGGTAACCAAACGACTGAATGCTGCTAAATTATGTATTTCACTAATGGATAAATTTTATAACACGTAATTACTTTCCCTTGGTAAAAATTAACAGACCGTCGTACGCTCCATGGCTGGTAGCGAAAGTTGTTTTACCGCGGTTGCGAGATTCTGCGAAGACGTCATCTCGCAGAAAGAGGCGGCGGGGAAGGCCCGGGAGGACGACCTCCACCCGAACTAGATCCGCCGCCGGTTCGTCGGCGGCGGCGGCGTCTAGTAGGCAGCGGCGGCGCGCACATCTGCGCCTCATGCCGCCCTGAGTGAGGCCGCGGGTCAGCAAGGGTTTTCCCCTCCATCCGCATTAGTGGCCAGCCGCGAGAGGGCGGCGTTTGCGTGTGCCGGACGTCGCCTAAGTAGAGAGGAATAGTAGATAAGGAGCCCGCATCAGTAGCAGGCAGGCGCTGGGAGGAGTCATGAAGGAAATCCCTTCCCTGGACTCTTCTTAAAATTCAGGCGCACAGAGGGCACATCGTGTGATTTTAGTCGGTTCAATACCGACACACCGCCCCGCCACATAAACAAGCCCGGCGGGGTGACGGCCCGAGGGGATTTCCACACGTAAAAAAATAAGAAAATAACTTGCGTTAAAGTTACAAATATCTACAGATACATACAGAGAGTACAACTTTTTACTTATTGTACAAAATATTAGATTAATATTTCCAGAATGCAGAGCTGGAACACGTGTTCTGACTGGATGTAATAGAAGCGCGGCTACAGCCGGTGGATATTAGCACCGCCTACATTGTATTGGCCAAATAAATACAAAGCCAAATATATACAATGTAATGTTTCATTAAACGCTTAAAATATTATGTATATCACGTAATGATGTTCTTGGCTACTTTTTATATCTCTTTACAGTGTGAGAATATTTCCTAACTGCTGTTCATATTTATATGGATAAAAAGTTTTACTGGCATATGAGTTTTAAGGACCTGACGGGCGCCATTACCAAGTGTTATGCGGCCTTCTGCATTATTGACAGGTTTATAATTAGATATTATAAACTACCATCGACATCCATCGTCGCTAATAACTTCTCATAACTTCGTAGAAAGTTTGCGATATGAGAAAACTATGGAGCCAACTTTAATGATAAATAAATTAGGTGTCCAATATGATATTCTCTTATGTAAAATGATTAAATGGACTGTATGAATAGTGTTGGTGACACTATTTATACAGTCCATTTATCCAATGCCTTAAAAAAGCAAACTACGCATTACAACATCATTGCTCACCCTACTGGCCAGTAGGCCGAAGTTTTCTTTCTTTATTGCTAAGGATAGGTTACAGTCATGCATTGGACTCTTAAAAGCTGTTGATATATATACATACCAAGCTACTGAAAGTGTGGAAAAACAGAAATGATTTCGTAACATGTGACTTCGTTATTAGGAACAGTGTTGTACAAAGTCTACAATGAGCTCGATAGATTGAGCTACAACGAAAATAAACAGGGTATGGTTTCGTTACATTCGCTATTAAAAGAGAAAATGACTTACATGAGATAACTCCCCGTTTTAAACTGTCTATGTGTTTTTGGAAGTAGTTCACGTGAAAACCAAAGCGACTAATTAAACCTAGAATAAATTAATACTAAGAGCTCTACTAGTTGGCGATGATAGGAAGGAATTTTATGACAGGTTTGTAATTTTTTTGCTTTACCCTCACTTATTTAAAAACCTTCGACACCTATTATACTTGTACTAATATACTAAAATCTTCCTCGAGAATCAATCTATCCATTGCTAAAGACAGCATAAAAACCGGTGCCGTAGTTTTTTAATTTATCGAGAACTGACAGGCAGACAGACGCGATAAAGGACTTTGTTTTATAATGTGTTGGGATTTACTTTATTAATAAATTTCATATTTATAATTAAAATTAGTCTTGTGTCATATCAACTTAAACTTTATCGAACTTTCACTTTGTTTCCGATACTTCGGTTTCTCTATAATCTATCTGAGATATAATAAATATTGTCTGCCTAGTTGGTCCAGTGGTTAGCGTATACGACTGCTGATCAAGAGGTCTCGGGTTCGATTCCCGAATCGGACCAAATGTTTGTGTGATCCGCAAATATTTGTTGCGGAGTTGGGTGTTTTCTATATAGAAAATATATGTACATATTATATAGAAAAAAAAAGATTATATTAAAAATGTTTATGTATTTATATCAGTTGTCTAGTTACGCATAATACGAGCTCTACTTAGTTTTAGGACTAGATGGCGTTGTGTGTAAAATGTGCGCAATATTTAATAATAATCATTATTTTTTCAGTTCTCCCTTAGGGTTGCGGAGGTCCGATGCCAGTCGCTCCGTGGAAAAACTGATATTCAGGTAGAACCGGTTGAACTAGGAGCTGACCGCAAATAATATTGGGAATAAGGCTAGGAAGAAGATTTTATCTTGATGAATGGCGTCCGTTGATGTAGTATATATTAATCATACCGGTGTAATTATAAGTTCCGCAGTTTAATCACACCGAGCTTAACAGGCTCGTCTTTGTAGTACTTACGTTTGATGAATTAAGTAGCTAATTACATTCTGCCAAAGACGCCGTCAATAATGGAATGAGAGTGTTTAAGAGAATTTAATTTACTACCAGGAGCGTTACATTGAACGACATTCAAATATTATACATCGATATTAAAAAGTATACGGCTGTATACGGTATTAAAAAAAGGTGTGTGTGCGATTCACACACGATAGAAGTGAAACTTAAGAAAATCGACAAAAGAATGCGATGAATATACATAACATATAGAATAAGGGTAGGATAATAATGATATAAAAATACTAACAAACACTATTAAATAATAACACACCACGCTAACTGCTTACTAAAAGCTGTAATACGCAGCCGCATACAGTGTACAGTATTAGCTCACGTACTTTTCACATATACTAATACACGTTATATGCTCAAATACAAGCAAGTATACAGTGTGCAATATACATATACACCGACATTTGCTATCTCGCTCTGATGTACGAATAGATAGAATAGATGTACGAAATATATTTTTTTTTTCTAGCTGAGTCCCGCAGTGTTACCTATAGTTATTATTGTAATTCGCGTTTAACGCCGCGGAACGAAGCTAGTCTTAAAATTAGCCTTAGTGTCTCCTTAGGACATTATCTTTCTACCACTCAAATACTCATCAAAATCGGCCCAGCTGTTCCAGAGATTACCACAAAGAAACAGACAGATAGACGAAAATTTTAAAAATTATATTTTTGATGTTAGAACCGTATATATACTTTGATATGCGTTTTGTAAAAAAAATTTCATTTGATATTACAAACAAACACACCAATTTAATTTATTTATAAACGTTAAATTTATATCGCGGTTTTTGCTTCAGGGATTTATAAACTATTCTCACTCATTTACAGAAAGGGTCTGAAATCTGCATAACGAGTTTCAGCTCAAATGCCTTTATATCATTCCCTCTGAAATAAATAACGATTTTATATTCGTAGTAATTGTTCTACGTTTAAACATAGACGAATCAAATCAAATATTAATATACACTAAATAATTTGTTACCGCTCCGGGGCACTGTTTCTCCGAAATGAAAAATTTATGCAAAAACAAGAGTGAACAAAACGAAATTGAATATTAAAAGACGTTGGATTAAATAAGGAAGGCCCGCTGGCTGTCTAGCTGGCATTGTGATGTAACTTAATAACTTATATAGATTTTGGATGAGTACAGATATATTGTTGACATAGACGATGACCACGACAATTTAACTGCCATTCTTATGAGAGGAGTGTTCACAACTTATCACAAATTACCGTTAAAGAAAAATGTAATCGGATTTATCGGAGTGTCTTTAGTCGGTGAAGTATAGTTTATTAACAGACTTCAAAAAAAAGGAGTAGGTTCTCATTTCGTCGGAATCTTTTTATATTTTTTTTATGTATGTTCAGCGATAATTTCGTCGTTTATGAACCGATTTCAAACATTCTTTTTGCATAGTTTTTCATTGATGTAGGTTCCTTTTTGTTAAAATTATCTTTAATATTTGGTTGCCTGTATCATCGGTGATGTTGAAAAGTCTATATACGTATGTATGGCATCAATCAAATCAACCTGTCACTATCAGCTGTTGAACGAAGTTCTCATGGAAGGGGCGCTAACTGTCCCAGTTTTGGAAAGTCCGCATTCATTCGAAGCTAGCCACTTTCTTTACACATAGTGTAGGGCACCACGTAGTATAATACCTATATCATCTTCCTAGCTTTTATTGCCAAGTTTATTTGGGGTCGGCTACTAGTTCAAAAAGTTTTACCTGAATTTCAGTTTTTACACGGAGCGACTGGCATCGGACCTCTCCAACTCTAAGGGAGAACTGAAAAAATAATAATAATGAATAAATATTTCGCACATTTTACACACAACGCCATCTAGTCCCTAAACTAAGCTGAGCTTATATTATGTGTAACTAGACAACTGATATAAATACATAAACACACTTTTTTTTGTCAATACATACATTTTACATATATATAGAAAACACCTAAACTTCGAAACAAATATTTGCGGATCACACAAACATTTAGTCCGACCCGGGAATCGAACCCGAGACCTCTTGATCAGCAGTCGTATACGCTAACCACTAGACCAACGAGGCAGACAATATTTATTATATCTCAGATAGATTATAAGGAAACCGAAGTATGGGAAACAAAGTGAAAGTTCGATAAAGTTTAAGTTGAAATGACACAAGACTCACTTCAATTAAAAATATGATATTTATTAATAATTGTTTTCATGTTTTCTGCAATGGATAGATTGATTCTCGAGGAAGGTTTGAGAATATTATTTGTTAAGTATAAAATGATTTCTCAATACCTAGACATATAAGCCCGGGCGAGACGCTATTGATAAAGTAAATTGTTCCTATTGAAGAATGAACTAGTTGTTAGTATATTCCCATAACGATGATCATGACAACTAGGACCGACAGCTTAACGTGCTCTCTGAGGCACGGTAATGAACCACCGCCAAACTTCCTGACTCCGGGCTCTTATTAAGAATTTCCTATAAGAAAAACCCAACAACACTTTTTTGAGCACAATACCTATATACGAAATATAAATGTATGTGATGATTTTTTTATGTTGACTAAAAATTGCTAACTAAGTAAGTCATATGTGGGGTCAATATACGTTTTAGCACGAGGGATTGGTTATCGGTCCTTGATAAGTGTGTGAGAATTCAATCCTACAATTAGAATGGTGGAAAATGTGGTTAAAAAACCTTTATTTTCCCAAAAGAAATTAACAATAAATTTTACTTATTGAGAACTTTTAACAAAAAAATTATTAAAATACTAGGCAGCAGAAAAAACATTCACTTTTAACTACTAATAAAATCGGTACATACCTACATTTTCATGTCACTATAACTGCTCCAGAAACATGAATAAATCAAACATAAGAAGCAACAACCCTCAGGACTTACAAACAGATTAACACACAATATTTCAGAACAAATAATACTCATAATAGTACAATACAACAAATAGAACAAAAGAAGGTGGCGATTACAGACACACAAATAATATAATTTTAACAAAAAGGAACCGACTTCAATGATAATCTATTCCGAGTACCCAAATCGCGACATTGTGTCTATGATATTTGAGGAGTTCCCTCGATTTCCTTGGGATCCCATCATCAGATCCCGATATGGTGACGATGGGACCACCTGTAAGCTACGCCCATTCCAAAGCAAAAAGAAGGTTCATAAACGACGAAATTATCGCTGAACATACATAAAAAAAAAAAAGATTCCGACGAATTGAGAACCTCCTCCTCTTTTTTGAAGTCGGTTAAAAAGTATTTATAATTGTGTAGATAGAAATATGTAACCGTTACCAGGGTCAGATCTTAGATTGTATCAAAAATAAATTGTTAAAGTTTTTTCTTATAAATATTATTACTTTCATTTAAAAGATATTATTTTAATTTCATTTAGCATTTGTGCCCCTTCAAATGTTATATTTTTACCTTATTTGAATGTGGTTTTACTATTTAAGCATATATTATTAGTATTACGTAGGGATCGTAAACCCTGTGCTAAATTTGTTTTGAAATCAAGATGACTTTGTATTTTTTTATCTTTGATCTTTCATAATAAAACGCATGTATTGTAGTAATATAGTTGTTTTAGGTTCATGAATTTGGTATTCGAGTAATTTTTTTTGAAAGCCGTAAGTCGTAATGAAATAATTTTCATTACGACTTTCTTACACATACAAAAAAAAATATAGTTTATTTTGTATAGTTTGTACGCTGCTCAAAGTGCTTTTTGCCGCATTCTCCCAAATTTCTATGAGGTAATCTATATGTGGTTTGGCGAAAGAAAAATAATCACTTTCAAAGATCCCGTTACAGAGATAAATACGTACCAAGCTCTCGTTCAGTCTTCAGAGTGTCACCAACACTGTTTATACAGTAAATGCCTTATGAAAGCAAACTACTTACACTAACTTAGTACAACATCATTGCCCACCCTACTGGCCGACGTATCATAGTAGGCCAAAGTTTTTTTTCTTTATTGCTAAGGATAGGTCTAAGTTATGCATTGGACTATTAAAAACTTTTGATATGTATACATACCATGCTATTGAAAGTGTGTAAAAAAAAGAAACGGTTTCGTACTATGTGACTTCGTTATTAGGAACAGTGTTGTACAAAGTTTACAACGAGCTCGATAGATGGAGCTACAACGAAAATAAACAGGGTATGGTTTCGTTACATACGTTATTATAAGACAAAATGACTTACACGAAACTGATTGCCAATTATTTAGCTTTTATATTAGCTAAAAGTCATTTGTTACAGCGGAAAATTCCGCTTATTTTTGGCAGTCGTTCACGTGACAACGAAAGCGACTAATGAAACCTAAAATAAATAATGTTTTTTTTAATCAAATTCGAGAGAGATTACAGCGACTCAAGCCAAAGCGAGAATGAAAATGATTAATTTTCATTGTTATTTTTAATCAATCCATTGAAATAAATATTAGTTAATTAAAAAAATATGCTACAAAAATTATTATATGATTAATTTACTCATACCAACATTAGCTCCATTATTAAACTTCATATTTGTTGTCAAAACATTCAAATCAAGCATAGTGCCTAATAACTTAAGAAACGTTATTAATCCCGGATGAAAATTTATTAGAGGATTGTTAACATACTCTAGTGAATAATAAAAAAAAAGCGGCCAAGTGCAAGTCGGACTCGCCCATGAAGGGTTCCGTATCAGCAAGTAACATCATATAAAAGTTCCTGAAGTTCATTGTAACTTTGATCGATGTTTTTATAATAGTGATTGAATGAAAGGTAAATTGCAGTTTAAGATTTATGACGTATTAAAAAAACTACTTACTAGATCTTGTTCAAACCAATTTTCGTTGGTAGTTTGCATGCTAATGTACATCATATATTTTTTTTAGTTTTATCACTCTCTTATTTTAGAAGTTACGGGGGGGGGACATATTTTTTCACTTTGGAAGTGTCTCTCGCGCAAATTATTCAGTTTAGAAAAATATGATGTTAGAAACCTCAACATCATTTTTGAACACCTATCCATAGATACTCCCCCACACGTATAGGTTTGATGAAAAAAAAAATTTCGAATTTCAGTTCCAAGTATGGGGACCCCCAAAATGTATTTTTTTTTTCTATTTTTATGTGAAAATCTTAATGCGGTTCACAGATTACATCTACTTACCAAGTTTCCAAAGTATAGCTCTTATGGTTTCGGAAAAAAGGGGCTGTGACATACGGACGGACAGACAGACAGACAGACATGACGAATCTATAAGGGTTCCGTTCTTTGCCATTTGGCTACGGAACCCTAAAAATCAGCTAGCTGTAAGTCAAGGGAAAAGTCGTCAGCTGATAAGATTCAGTAGGTGATAGATGCTGCTCCGTTACACTTTTCAAGGTACCAGCTGACAAACTTTTCAGTGAGTGAGATACAGCAAGCTGATATTTATTTTCATTCATAGTAGCATACAAACGATCACCAGGAAAATTTTTAGTTGAGAGGAAATCATTGAAAAAAAAAAAAAATTTATTTTTAAGCAGCCAGCTGACATAATATAATCCACCCTGTTATGGTCAGCTGACTTTGTTTTTCCTTCAAAATATTAGGTAAAATATAATCTGACAAATTTTGAACAGGAAGGAAATGACTTAATTTTTTTTTCTCCATACTTAGGAGGCTGCCACTCCCCGCCCTACTCACGGAGTCGCAGCTGACGGTCGCGAGTATTCATAGTGTAAGTCCCTAATACATTTTACGAAGTTTCACTTGAGAAGAAATAATTGATCAAATTTTTACCTGGCTCCTTTACCAGATGACTATTCGAAGATTTAAACCATACAAATGGTCGTCAAGTGATTGAAATTCTAGCAAAGAAATTTTAACTTTGGCAAATTTCCGTTTCCTCCGTTCACATTATTTTCGTAATAATAATTTTTACAAAAAGGAACCGACTTCAATGAAAAACAACTCAGAGTACCCAAATCGCGACATTGTGCCTATGATATTTGAGGAGTTCCCTCGATTTCCTTGGGATCCCATCATCAGATCCCGATAGGTGACGATGGGACCACTTGTAAGATACGCCCATTCCAATGCGAACACAATTTTTGAAATCGGTTCACAAACGACGAAATTATCGCTGAACATACATAAAAAAAAAAAAAAAAAAAGATTCCGACGAATTGAGAACCTCCTCCTTTTTTTTGAAGTCGGTTAAAAAGAGGTAGTAGGTAAAAAGTTTTTGCTTCATGTTTTAAAGTAGAGATACTCAACCAAACGCCCTACTTAAATTATTACAAGTCGGTTTGCTATATCTGCTAACCACGGGTGGCACGGGTTAGAGAGTGCATCACACTTTCTAGTACACGTCGTTGTTTGAGTGAATGGTGAATATGAAAGATGAGTTATATACTTCTTCATATTACCAGCTGAACAATTTACCACACTCATTTATTCTACCACTTGATCCTTGATTTAAAATTCTATTAAGCTCTCATTCGTAGCTTTATTACGCACGTTTCGTTGATTGAACTAACATTAATGCCTGGCAATTATTCATTCTACAAAGTTATGAATATTGCACGAGTAAGTGATTAAAATCTCTGTTTGGATTCTGATAAAAACTACTTCATAAGTTTACAGCTTTCAGGTAGTTCTTACTTGCTCCTTGGAAATGGTTTATAAAGACATGAGACAGAGAAATGTCATCGTATTACATACTCGTATATTAGAGATGGTACTAATTTACTTACTTAGGTATTTATTTCAATACTTTGACAATTCAACTAAATGTAATAACCTGACGTGAATATTAATATTAGTAATATTACCAAGCATGCAATAATTTATAAGAGACGCAAGGTACGAGTGTAAACATTTCGTACTCTCTGCACAAAATTTAATGATAGACAACTCATTACCAATAAATAATTGAAAGTAAAGTTACCTTCTGCAAAAGAAACTCCAACAGCGGAGAGTGTATCTAAATATTCAACTGTGCTCACTCATAGGAATATCAGCAAAATACACGCTGATTCTTTCACTCTAAATATTTAGTAGCCCCCAAAGGTTTCTCAGGTTTCAGGCGGTAATATGTACTGATTATTTTAACATAAACTTCTCTTTTATAACCCTAATTGTGGTCCTTTATGTTGAAAAATCCCTTCGAAAGTCATCTTAAACTGACGGGTATAGTAATATTTATTTAAATTCTTTCATGAAAGGTCTTGTCGCTTAATAGAAATTGTTTCAAATTATAAAACAATAAAGAAAATGCTTAAAGGAAAATGTTAGAGATCTAATTACGTAAGTTATTAAAGGAATCTTGTAACAAAGTCTGCGTCTTTTTTGTAACTTTATTTTGTGGCTCAGTATTTGAGTAATGTTATTTTATTATTGTAGCTATATTTAAAAGAAAAAAAGATATGCTAAAAACGTTTTGCATTCGTTATTTTTATAATTCTATCTACTGGTATTTTAACTATACCTATGTGTATTTTTATAGTAGACCATTTTTTTTTTTCACATTTTTTTTCTCATATTTCGGACAACTTACACACAACGCCATCTAGTCCCAAACTAATCAGAGGTTGTATTATGGGTACTAAACAACTGATATAAATACATAAACATATTTTTTTTTGTAAATACATACATATTATACATAGAAAAACACCCAGACTCCGAAACAAATATTTGTGGATTACACAAATACTTAGTCTGACCCGGGAATCGGACCCGAGACCTCTTCATCAGCAGCCGCATTCGCTAACCACTAGACCAACAAGGCAGTCAAATATTTAAAAGACATGTTTAATATTGTCATAACATTTTTTTCTAATGTTTATTCTTTCACGGGTAACATCCTTTCTAACCACATCTATGGGGCTTTAGGTAATTCATCCATCTTTTTAGGGTTCCGTTGCCAAATGGCAAAAAACGGAACCCTTATAGATTCGTCATGTCTGTCTGTCTGTCCGTCCGTATGTCACAGCCACTTTTTTCCGAATCTATAAGAACTATATTGTTGAAACTCGGTCAGTAGAATTATTCTGTGAACCGCATTAATATTTTTACACAAAAATAGAAAAAAAGCAATAAACTTTGGGGGTCCCCATACTTAGAAGTGAAACTCAAACAAAAAAATTTCATTAAAACCATACGGGTATCTATGGATAGGTCTTCAAAAATGATATTGAGGCTTCTAACATAATTTTTTTGTAAACTGAATATGTACTAAAGTTTGTGCGAGAGACACTTCCAAAGTGGAAAAATGTGTCCCCCCCCCCTGTAACTTCTAAAATAAGAGAACGATAAAACTAAAAAAAATATATGATGTACATTACCCTGTAAACTTTCAACGAAAATTGGGTTGAACGAGATCTAGTAAGTAGTTTTTTTTTATACGTCATAAATCATAAACCGCAATTTACATTTCTTTCAATCAAAACACTATTATTAATACATCGATGAAAGTTACAACGAACTACAAAAACTTATATATGATGTTACTTGCTGCTACGGAACCCTTCATGGTCGAGTCCGACTCGCACTTGGCCTCTTTTTTTATGGTATTTATGTACACCTATCAACTTTCACGTATAAAATTCTGTTGACATTATTTCGTTATTTATATTATTATTCCGCCCAGCTCTCAGCGTCACACATACATGCATACCACTCTGCATTTGTTGCTTTTATTATCATGTTTTATTTAGATCAACGTCATATAAAAATTCTCCAAGGCTCAGACTTATGTGCTACAGATATTGAGTAGCTATCAAAATCACAAGTTTTCCAAGTAAATTAAAGCCATTCAGTATCACATCCAGTATTACTCCGAACATGTAATGCTTTTGACTGCTTTAGAAATGGACTAAGTTCGTGTCTAGATTCCATACTAGTCTTAAGATGTTTTAAGATGACACCTTGGCACGTGTAAACATATGAATAGGGTGTGTAATCTGTCGTGTAATTAACAAATTTGCTGTACATTGTTTCTCCCTGACAAAGCCTTTCATACGTATAATACACAGATAAAAGAAACACAGGAGATATGCAATTGAGGCGTGCCGCTTGCGAACGCATCTGGCCTCAAAGCGGCTTGATGCCATTTTCGGACATTAGTCGAATGCCAACTTGCGACGTCTTCACTGCTCATGATTTTTGACAAAATGCCGCGTTGTTCAGCGATTGTTTGCAAAAATAACAGCTGTATTGTAAATTACAAGAAAGGTGGCATCTAATTTCATATGTAAGTACTATAATATTATAGTTTTTCATACTGAATTCCTCAGATTACAAAAGAAAGCTTTGTTTTATAATCTGAGCTGAATTCATTAAAACATTTTAAAAATATGATGAAATACCAAATCAATCCTTTTCTTTAGGAACTAAAAACTTTTAAAACCATTGCTTACTTAGTGCGAATCGATCAATGGATCGGCTGGTCTAATAGCGCAATGGATAAGTGTTTTATTGATACTCTCATTCACATGATAGTTTCGGGATGCGGCCGCTGCCGGCCGGCTTGTGTTAGAGATGTGTTGCGATATTTATGATTGTCGATATTTTATACGATCCTATTAAGTACGCATGATTATTAAAGATATAAATAAATTATAATATTATAATTATGTAAACGTAAAAAAAGTGTAAATAAAAAAGTTTAGATTTTTAATTTATTGTGGTACTCAAGCATAATTTATACCTTGCTTTTATTTTTAAAATTTTAGCTATCCGAAGGATCAAAAACTTAAAAAAATGTGGATAAATGCGACAGGAAGGGGTTCAAGCTGGTTCGTAACAAAAAATGGCACAATTTGCTCGTCCCAATAAATTTTCACCAATACGATCAATCGCCAATGATGAACCATTTAATAATACTAATAAAAGCCGTAATGGAAAAATATGCAAACGTAAGATTACACTACTGTACTAAGAACGCAACACCTAAACTGTCTAAGCGGCAAGTTTTAAATAAATATTTACATTTTACTGGTTAATTAAACCCTTATCAATAAAATTCTTGCACTTTTACCTGTGTTCTAGTCTAGATTCGAGAAGTTGATATCCTGTTTCTTGGTAATTAGTTAGTTAATATTCCAATTATGATAAAACATCGCTTGTATAGAATATGTTCGAATTAAACTCCTGTTTAGTTTTGCTTTTCACAGTCAATGAAATCTTTAGGAGAAAGAGTAGGTAATATAGCTAACTGAAGTTCAATCGATATTTTTCTATGATTATCACTTAACATTACTAGTTGCATAATTTGCACACATGTGTGTTTATTCGGAATCCGTAGCTACAGGTAGATGCGCCGCCCTCTTTTTGAATGTGTTATATTAGTGGGTTTATTGGTGTTGCTGTAAGTTTCTTTGTGTGCGGGAGAAATACGAGCTTGTGTGCCGTGCTTACAATTTTTGGTTTTGTGTTAGTGAAGGAAGTGGGAGAAACGCGGAGACATCTGAACACGAATAAATTTGTGTACAAACCTAATCTCCTATGTTTCTTTTATCTGTGGTATAATACCTAAACAACACAATAATAGTTATTACTGGACTAACAGTATGTAATTGGATAGTGTTGTGATGAGCCCAGTCATTTCATTTCTTCTTCTGTCTATATTTCTGCGGATATCAACTATATTTGTTTATATTATAAATGGCTTTAGTATTGTTTAACTGCGAACATTTTGAATTGTACATGTGACGAATAAGTTTGTTTGTTGACTGTCACAAAAGTCCTGCTGACGGTGGCGTGTTTAGCGGGTCGTTAGGCTCCCTACGATATGGTAGAACTGGACGATGGCTGGTGCATAGGTCATGCTCGTGATACGGGCGCCACCGGTCGTTCGTCATCTCACAACTGCTATATTAAAATATTGTTTAATTATTTTTGGACACTACCTTTGTAAATACAGCATCATTACATTGTCCTCACTTTTAACTGACACATAAAATGCCTCATCAACAGCCTTTAACAGTCCACTGCTGGACATAGGCCTCTCCTTTGAAATGAGGTTTTGGCCTACTAATGCTTAAAACAATGTAACCAAAAATTGTAAAAACTATGTTGGAAAAGAGTGTCCATGGAGTTTCTTGTCTGTTCTTCTCCATAGGATCTTCGAATGGGAACAGACGAGTAGCTTCACGACTGACTACTGACTGACTATTTGATGTTTCAATAGTGCCGTTGTATTGGTTTATTTGAAATAAAAATGGTTTGATTTGATTTGATATAGGCATAACAGTAATAATCTTAGTGGCATGTGTAATAATTAAAATTAGAATATAATTTTTTATGTAGGTGTATGGTACGTACCGAACCCAGAAGAATGTGATGGCAACTCGGCACATAAAAAAACTAAAAACCATTATTTCGTACTTTTTTGAACATGTAACACACAACACCATCTAGCTCCAAGTAGAGCTTGTAGTATAAAAAGTTGACTAATTGATATAATACTTATCACCGCAGTAATATGGTGTAATTAAATGCTGGTGTACTTAATTGACGATACGAGGTCTTTAGGTTTATTAATCAATCTTAAACTTATCATCCATCACTTTGAGAGCTTATGGTCGTACCTATTACTTAAGTAATGATGCACAGAGTAATAAAACGCTCGTTGTTGTTGTCGCATAAATTTTAATCAATCTTAGTAAATAATACTAAGTTTTGTTATAGAATTAGGAATAGAATAGAATAGAAATATTATACCGCGGAAAAATGCCAAACAAACAACATTTATAAAAAAATATTCTACTGTTAAACGACTTTTTGAAAAAAAAACGTCATTACAGAATCAACTGATGAAATCATAAATAAATCCTTCCCAGACCATTCCTATTTATACTCAAAATTATGATTTTTCGATGTCATGAAAATCCTTTGACCGTATACGTTATTTTTATTCAGTTCTAGGGTTGTCGAAGATGGATTTCTACCGCCACCATCGTGTTATAACCGCACGAATGACCCGGGAGGAAGTAGAAACAGCTTGTGAATAATAAAACTGAAAGACAGATAAAGGGTCGAGAACTTTATTATTTAAAGTGCATAATACATTTTACTAAACGTACCCATACGTTTATCTTGCGAACACTTATCATTTGTTTTGTAACAATGAACGGGTAAGACCCAAGATGTAATTCACGTAGTGTTTGTACTCAATTAAGATAAAGGCATCATGAATATTGTAATAACGTTAAAACAACAACACTGTATGAATAGGGAGAGGGATACTGTCTATTATTATGAAATATGTAGCTGTTATGATAAGTAATGTATATCTATTTCACACACGGATTAATGTCGTAACAATTCACAAGGTTTACAATTAACATACAATTGACAAAATACAATTGACTGCACGGTTGGCCTAGTGGCTTAAGCGGTCGCCACGCCGCTTCCTACTACGCCAAGTGTCGTGGGTTCAAATCCCACGTAGGACAACACTTAGTGATTCACAATTTGTTGTTCTGAGTCTGGGTGTTCTTTGTGTCCGTTTCATGTATGTTTGTAAGTCCCCCGCGACACAGGAATTTATATTCCTAATGCGGGAGTTGTCTTTTAAAAAACAAAAACAAAACAAAAACAAACAAGGTAGTAGTCATGTTGATTTCATCACGAACTGGCTGGCAATACCGGGTCGGTACTAACCTCTCAAAGAAAACCAAATAAAGTAACAGTATTCGTGCTCATAGCCAAGTGGACTTTGGTGATTGGAAACAAGTGTAACCAACAATCAGACGTAGATGGGTGACCGTCTGTGGCCTGATATGTTATGAGCTCACGTTAAGCTGTCGGTCCGGTTGTTGTTATAAGATAACAATCGTGAAGTTTAGTTGGAGGCCTTCGGATGGCTTAAAAGCATCCAACGGTAAGATACAACGTGTCTTGCCAGTCTCTTATCCGAACTCGGCCATCGTGGGGACGTATGGCCGCAACCCTCTCCTGAGAGGAGACTCGTGCCCAGCAGTGGGACTAGTTGTTGTTGATTCACGCTGTAGGGTTTCGTTGGTGAGTATGGTTAGCACTGCTCTTGGATTTTGCTCATGCTTTCTATCAGGCGTCACTTTGATAGGTCCATATAAGGCAAAAAAAAATTTGTTGTAGTATGTATACAATTTCAAATTCGTATACGTTTATGGAGGGGTTTATATAAATTCTTGGACAGCATGTATGGGGTAATATTTTTAGTAGTCACCACGCTGCTGCACCCTACTGCTAAGTAATTCGTATTGAAATCCCCGATAGGACTTATGCGCTTCACTTATTGTTGTTCTGACACTGGGTGCTCTTTATGTCTGTTTCGTGGATTTTTGTAAAGTCAACATAGAATGTACGCTTAGTGTGTGAATTATCTTTTTGAAATACTGGTGGAAAACTTACCTAATTTTTTGTTAATTTTTATAAATAGAAAATATACTCACACCATTATCAAAAAGAAATAATATATGCATTGAGTAGAAGGCGAACCTACGGCCCCTGACATTACAGTCGCATTCATCATCACCGGGACAGTGTAATTGACAGACAAAGTGTATTTTGTAATATCTCAAATAAACTTTAACAGGGCCGATTGCTTCGTATACTCGTAAATTATAGCCAATTTATGGCATTTTCATTTCGCTATAAGTTTATGTTCAGTTTGATGTACCTACATGAAATATTTGGTTGTAAGCTAAATTTCAGCTTCAGGATCGGTTTAAAGGTAAGGCGTATTATAAAGGTAGTCGACCATTGATCACGATTCCATGATTAGGCATATGATATTAAATCCTCCAAATTTAATCCTCCGAAATTAAACTTTATTAGATAATTTAGTTTTTACTTAATTGCAGTCTGGCGGGTCGTGATGAAACGCAATTTTTCAGTTACTAAAATTGAATTTTCGGTGGCAATCTTTACCACCGCATTCTGTTATGGCTATACGTATAGTTCTAGTACATAGAGTAATGACTCGAAGCATTTCCGACATGCAATAGTAACATCTCGATCTCTCAGCAAATTCAGCAAATAAGAAAGTTATTTTGACATACATTAATATATTTAAATAAATCACATTTAATCAGAAATTTATGTGCTGTCGTATTTATCATACATTATTCATAGAGCGTTTAACGACTCACTTTAATCTAAATGGAAAACTCAACGTCGATGCTTCGACGTTGAGTGACCACAAAGTTTTATATTTTTCGCTGTTGATGTGATTTTATGTACCGACACACGACTTACACATAGATTACATCGTCTTAAAAGCACATTTCAAATTTTATCATGTTGTAATTAATATTTTTATTTCTAGGATCCTTATTTTCAGAAGTGAACTGCTGAAAGTCTGTTCAAGATGATGGTCGTTACGTTTATTATAAGAAGATAAATTAAAAATAATTATTTCATTTTAAAGATATTGGATAGAACTTTATATAAGATATAGGTATATAGGATATAGGTATATAGGATATAGGTATATAGGATATAGGTATATAGGATATAGGTATATAGGATATAGGTATATAGGATATAGGTATATAGGATATAGGTATATAGGATATAGGTATATAGGATATAGGTATATAGGATATAGGTATAAAGATATAGGTAGCAGAGCCACGCTGATTTCAGCACGAATGGGCCGACTCGATTGGGGCAGTAGGTACTACCTCACACAGAAGACCATCCTAATAATGACAACACCAAGAGTGTCGTATTTTGTTGGTGAGTGTGATATTGAAGGCCCAAAAATCATTCTGCATTATTCTCCCGGCTCACAGAGGAGTATTTACACAAAAAACCTGGCCAAAAGTCGAAAATCTAAAGTGAGATAAAACTTGTCGCAACCATCTCTTTCTGATACCTAAAAAACGGTTTATAACACTGTAGCCTTCATGCGTCCTTTATTTCCCGGCACCCGGTTCACAGTAGTCGGAACTTAGTCGTCTTCTCGAGCGGTTGATTTCTTTCTTGACATTTTCGCTGTTACTACAAATCGCATACGCTGTTAAAGTAATTTTGTGTTAAGTTGGTGAGATATGGATATAGAAGGAGATGGTATATACCTTTATTATAACAATAATTGCAATAATTTAATATTATAAAAAATATTTTTTATGAATTTTTAAAAAAGACCTATTAAACATTGGTTTATAAAGATAATTTTTAAAAAAAAAGGCGTTTTTGTTTATGTTCCGGGCTTTTCCGAGCTGTTTTGTATAATTTTCAAAATAGTTTAGGTCTTGCTAAGTAGGATCACACAAAAAAGTACCGCTTTTTGCCGCCATTTTGTTTTCAAGGTATTTAAAGATGGTGATATTAAATTTGGTGTTTTATGTGATTTGTAATTAATGTTCTTTTATTTACAGGTTCTACTAACTTCTATAAGAATATCACTAGAAAGCAGTTATATGAGCTGATTAAACAATGCCCGGATACAAAAATAGACATAAAACTTTTATTTGTGGAAAACAATCTATAAGTTATTTTAAGAGTGAATTTAAGAAAAAATGCGCTGCTGTAAGTTATAATCATAAACGTTTCGTGACCTAAAATGAATAATGGCTTAGCAACTCTATAAAATTCGTCAATTGGTCGGTCGAGAAACCGGGCCGTCCAACAAAGGAATTCGGTTAATCGAGTAATAGATCTAAGAGACGGAAAACAATCTTAATGCACGGGGCTACAGTGATTTCTCATTCCATATTGCTAATTGGACAACTATCAGAGGAGGCTTCTGAAGCCCAGAACAAACACTTTAGACTTTATAGGCATAAATTTGATCGAATCAAATACAATAGAGAAATATTGAACCGACTAGCAATCGAAAACCACTTCGAAAGAAAAGTAAGTCATTTTGTATGCCATACTATGAATCTTCTTCTACCTGAAGTTGGCAACGACATAGAACAGAGCGATGAAAACGATGAATCTGCCTAAAAATAATTTGTGATGATTTTAATTATGTTTTTTTATTAAAACAATGGTTTAAACCGTCTCTTGTTGTTCAATTATGCATGTCCACCTGGCCAAAATTATTATATACAACATATCATATGTATATAATAATTATAATAATATATAATAATTTTGGCCAGGTTTTTTGAGTAAATACTCCTCTGTGCGGCTTCCAAAATTCCAGAATTCTCCCAGCCGGGAGAATAATGCAGAAACATACGACCAGGCCGCTATCCATACCATAGCGACCTGGTCGTTACTGAAAAAGGCTGAAATAATTTAATAAGACCTGAATTTAATAATTTTGTACCATGAGATAATAAAGGTAAAAAGCTTTCCAATAGAGCGAATCTCTAAGTTTATATAACCGACTCTCTTTGTACTTCATAAAAAATCCGTCAGAAGCTCAGCATATCTAATAATATTAAATTTCAACATAGATATAAATAAGTATAGCTTATAGTCGTTATTAAAATCGGAAGTTATTAAGTCGGAAAATTTGGCAGCCAGAACGGAAGCCTATTAATAACTTTTAGATAAAAAAAGAAAACGTTTACAAACACCATTAAAGAAAATAAGGCAGATTTTAGTACAGTATTGGTATAAATATGGTTATAGTTTATGATACTGTGTCGATATTCCATTTATATTTTATAGGGCTTACCTTCCAAATGCTAGTGGATTCGACAATAAGGCCATACTGCATACTACTAACTTCAAAGAACCCTGTATTGACAATTAACAAACTAAAGAAACAGAGATTTTGGAATTTGTATAATGAAGGGGAACAGTTTAAACTACAAATCAATTTAAGAACGAATAAAAATGAATATGGATGTAAATGCCAAAGATTACAACGGGGGCGCTCTTAGGTCAGATAAGTCGCAGATAATGATGGCGAACGATGCAGTACCGTTGTCCGCGTGGTTAAGGATTAAGAATACAAAGTGTTACCAGCCCTATTCATTCCATGGGTGTCGTAAGAGGCGACTAAAGGAACAAAATAAGCAGCTAACATCACTGCCAAGAGAAGGTAAACTTGAAACAAACCCTTTACCAACCCGTCTGGCCAGCGTGGTATAGTAGGCCAAAACCTCCTTTCAACGGAGAGGCCTTTGTCCAGCAGTGGCCTGTTAAAGGCTGTTGATGATGATGTTGATGATGCAGTACCATCTCATAGGCCGTATAATGTGGTTACCAAGCTACACTGTCTGCTTTCACAATGAGTATGGTAACCACTAGAATTCCAGTTTTGGAATTGTGAGCAGCCGAATTAAGGACGTCTTGGAGTATAATCAAATATATTAAAGGAACTAGTACAACTTACTATAGCTATCTTCACAATACCAATAATAACCAATAATAATAAAATAATAATGAACTTCTAGAAACTTCTCAGCTATATATATCAGATTGTGTCAATAATGACATGAGTTTGAATTTATATTATGAATAGTTTAGCAGGTGCGCACCATTGAGGTTGCGTGCGCCACACAGTAATGTTATGTTTGGCAATTTGGCAGGCTCAGGCTTGAGGTTTCCAATATACACTTTTTCTTGCATTCTACTCATGCTTTAGAGCCACTTTGGTAGGATCTAAACTACAAAAATGTACGAAACATACTATATACTTGGTTGGTAGACAGTAAGTATAAATATTTTTAAATAAAGCAATTAAACATTTTGGCATGTTACACAGTACAGAAGACGCATACACCACTACTCGTCGCATCATCGAGGCAGTTATAACAGTAAAATCTTTTGTTTTTTTAGTAATGGAAACAAAAATTTTAAGCCATGTTTTCTATTTTATTGTGAAACTAGCTGACCCCGCGAACTTCGTACCGCCAATTCAACGTCACTCAATGGCTGTGAATGACATTGACATTCGCTACGCGCGTTTTTTTAAATATGCAAAATTAAATGTATATTTTACAATATTTCTGAGAGATTTTCTTAATTTTTTTTTCCGTAAGAACCTTCTCCTAATAATAACAAATACAACAAAAAAAGAATTAGTGAAATCGGTCTAGCCATTCACGCGTGATGCCGTGACCAAGGAAAACGGGTTTCATTTTTATATATATAGATTTAATTGTTAATCTAATTGTATAATAAATCTATCCCAACCGAAATAACAAACTTTATAACATTTATTAACATTATTCAACGAATGAAGTAGGTACAAAACAGAAAAAAATATTATCCGAGGCAATATTGTAAATCCTGTAGCGAAATTACGAGCCAACATATTTATTTGGATAAACCCGCAACACAATCCCATAAACTTCAGGAGAGCTGTACAATGTGTGTACACTTTGGGACCATACCTTCATCTAGCATTCGATTGAAGTTTTTTCTTGAACAAACACTGAAAAAAGTAATTTTCTTTTTTTTCGTTGTATGTAGTCTATACTTCTTTTATCCTAAAGTAAATTCTTATTATGGTAACTGGCATCTATTTTATTTTAAATGAAGTTGTTGAGTTCACCATTCAATTAAAACATTCTAAACCATCTGAATTATTATTTTTTAAATCAAAATTTTACTAAAAACGAGTTAATAAACGTAACCAACGTAATAGTACGAAAATGTATATATCTTAATATATATAATTCTTCTGTGAGTGTGTATGTCACTGAACTTCTCTCAAACGACCGGACCGATTTTGATGAAATTTTTTGTGTGTGTTCAAGGGGATCTGGGAATGGTTTAGATTCGCAATTGGACCCGGTAGGTGGCGCTGCGATCAAGTTCTGGAATTTTAAAGTTGGGCGGTACGAAGTTCGCTGGGTCAACTAGTATATATATATAACTATAACTTTATATTACGAAAAATGTTTAAATATGAATAACAGATGTATTTGAGCTTAGTAAAAACAAAATCTACTAAGTAATTTAACGTAAACATATGCTGGAATATGCTGAACAATTTTCATTACTTCAATTGTAAGACTTTAATTATAATGTCTACAAATAAATCCTTTTCTTGCTTGTTTTTAGACTATATTTGCTACAAATGGAGGGTATGTAAATATATTTATAGTATAAGCATTTATAACATTACGGGTTTACTGCTGTATGCAATGAGAAGAATTGTACAATTAAGTTTAACGTGTTCCACACAATGTACACTAGAAAATTTATTGTTTAATTACTTCACGAACCTTTCGCAAAGCGGTCCCTCAACGCATTACGTTAAGAATGATTCCATTTTCTAAATTCTCTAGAGAATCATCACACTACGACGGAGGAAAATATTAACAATTAGAGATTAAATTTTAAAAGTTCTTGATACTTTTAGACATTGCAAGCAAAAGGTTTTGGTGGATCATTGCTCCAATGGCTAAATTCGTACCTGGTACATCGAACTTTCTTTGTTGTGGCTGATGGTTATGAGTCTAATATATTCAAAATTACTTCTGGCGTCCCAGTTATTGCTACAAAGTGATATTGATCGTCTCTCAGAATGGTGTAATAATAATAATATGCAACTAATTGTCAAAAAATGTGCTCAAATAACTTTTACTCGTAAACTTAATAAAGTACACTATAGTAATAATATAAATGGCACATTGCTTGGTCAAGTGGACACTGTCAGAGACTTAGGTGTGATACTTGACTGCAAACTTACTTTTATTCCCCACATGGACTCTGCTATAAAGAATGTGTCAAAAGTTCTAGGCTTTCTGATTAGAAATATTAAATCTTTCCGTTCTCCTCGAACTAAAATTGCACTGTATTACAGCCTCGTAAGAAGCATACTTGAGTATTGCGTTGTGGTATGGCGTCCACACTATGCCACACATAAATTAAGTCAATAAATAAATAAATAAAAAAATAAATAAAGACTTGAAAAATGGCACATCCATGACTTAATGTTTTCTAACAAAGACATAATGAATTACGAAGAAATTACTAATACTGTTTCCTGTTATAAAAGCTCTCGAGACATTTAGCATTTCATCTAGTCTTTAATATTAACGGCGGACTGCAGCTCTCGTAGTCTGATCTAGCCTGGTCGCAGTATCCCCTTTTCGTGTTAGGGGACCACCACAATTATTCATTCACAAGTCCTTCAATTTATCCTTAGAAGATTTTTATATGTTTACTAACCTACCAAAACGAAACTAGTTCACTTTAAATCTCACAGAAAATAATAAGTAACATCTGTATTCTGTGTGTATTCCAATATTTATGGCATATGACATAACATAATTCAAAGAGAAGACAGATACGAATTCTACAATGGAGTTGTTATGTTTTTGTATTCAGTTAACGCAAGGCTTCAGTTACAATGTATTCGAATGCTTTTATTGAAGTTTATCAGATGTCAAATTTGTATGAACGATGTCTAAATTAATGAAATATCTGAATATATTTGACTACAAAGTCTTCGTGTTATTACCTTCTTCAGTGACATAGGAGAATGATAGTGAATTTATGAAAGAGAGTTTTTGCGAAATGCCACTGTTGTGTGCCACTATTAATTGTAGTAATACATAGTTAAGTGTAGTAAAACTATGTCGATTTAAAGTTAATTTAGATTTAAAGCTAAGATTTTTTTTCGAATTGAATTTTGTTTTAATGTAATGTGAGTTTATTATTATCCTCATTTTTATGTTTTTTGTCCGACCTCTTTGGTCAACCTTTTTTACTGTGGTAACCGTTTTCTATTTTGTCCGTCTGTGATGATCTTTTTCAATTCTATGTTCTTATATGATATCAACTATAAATAAACTTAACCATATGATACTAAAATAGACAATATAATGACGAATTATTGGTAAGAAATTAAAAAGCATAAAGTCATTTAATTTGAATTAGTGAATTCCTCCCTGGCTGGTGATTATACTTTTTTAATGTTGGTATTATGATGATACAGATTTGTATTCTCATATGTACAATGGTGATTGAGAATAAATCGTGGAATAATTCTTCTAAAAGTTCTGCAATCAGATTATTAAGTTAAAATACAAATACATGAATTTTGATCTTAATATACAACAATATATAAAATGAAACAGATACTATGATTTAAACACGTTTTAATAATAGAATTTGTTTAAACATTTGGATTTAATTCGCTAAGCTTCCAAATAGCGTACGCGTACGATTGAATTTCATTACTGACGTGAGCAAACAATTAAAATGGGTTTAATGTTGTTCAGATACCTCAATCCAGAAACATTTGAAGGTGTTTAGTTACTACGAAATGTGTTTATTCATATTATTATTTTTGCAGAAAAACCTACATGTATTTTATCATTCAATGTAGCTTGTTAAGTAGTTAAAGTGTAGTACAGTAGTTAAAGTCTAGTCAAGGCATTAGAGTAACGCTGATTTCAGCACAACGGACCGGCTCACCTGGGGACGGTATTACCCTCACAATAATAATAATCTTTATTGAGCAGTAAACAGTAATAAGCAATTACAATACTTGTTATAAACATGAATGCACACACTTAAGAATTACACACGTACATTGTTTGCTTGAGTAGGCATTGATTCCCAAACTGAGTCTAGCTCGTATTATGGGAATCAGAGATTTTCTCTAAGTTATTCACATTTTGTGTCTATAAATTAGAGTGTGCATGTATCTCATATAAAACAGATATAACTTGAAAATTTGTACATAAAAGTAAATATAAAATAACAGACATATCCAGCCTATTTAACAGTTCCTCAGTTTCCATATAGTCTAAATTAAGCAACCAACTCAGCATTTTTCTTTTGAAATCATATAGGTTTAATCTATATACATATATCTATATACAGACTATATATAGCCTATTAATCTTTTTATAGACCATTACACATAATGCCTTAGTCTGTCGAAGTGCAAAGGCAGTCTTGGTCTGGACAGGAAGACAAACAAGTGCCCCACTACCCTTACAATTGTCATATTTCGTGAGTACTTACTAACGAAATATGACAATGCAAGTCCGGAGACTCAATGATGCAAAAGCATCTTACTAGACAGAAGTTAGTATTAGATATATTAGTCTCATATCTCAGATGAAATCTTCCTAAAAAGAATGGGATGAAAATTTTATAATATAACATTTTATCTGTTTTTTGTCGCAAATTAAACAGCGCTTATGCTATAGATACTAGACAATTGATATACATACATATTATATATAGAAAACATCCAACTCCGAAACAAATATTTATCATAAAAATTTTTGGTCCGACCCGGGAATCGAGCCCGAAATCTTTTGATCGGCAGCCACATACGCTAATTAGTAGACAAACAAGGCAGTTAAGTATCTGTTTGAAAAACATCTCATAAGAGAATAATTTAAAGGTTTTGTTCCGAATGTAAATTTAAAAGTTTTCGTTGATGCTGTATTGGTTTGATACAAGTTGTGACAAGCTATCTTCTAGTGCAAAGAAAAAGTTTTCTCATTCCGGTTGCTACTAGACGATTCAAACACTTTTGATGGATTTTGATGTTCTACGAAAAGTTTCTTCCAACCAATTGTTTCCGTTTCTCTAACTTTTGTTAGAGTACATGCGCAACTTTCTGAACAAGAAATAAACAACAAAATAGAAATCGCGGTTTAGAATACAACATTATTATTAAACAAGAATATTTGTACCGCTAAAGTTAAGAACACCGAAAGCAATATTGACTGCCTTGTTGATCTAGTGGTTAGCGTATGCGGCTGCGGATCAAGAGGTCTCGGGTCGATTCCCGGATCGGACGAAATGTTTGTGTAATCCGCAATTATTTGTTTCGGAGTTTGGGTATTTTCATCATCATATTTTCAATCAATCATATTCTCTATCCTTTTTGAGGGTTTTAGGTTTTTCCGTTACGGAATTTCTTGACTCGGTCGCCGCGCTCAAAGCCCGCGATAAAAGCTATACAATGGTCTGGTGCGTGTGTGAGATAGAGTTTATTTTGTAGTGTAAAACAGTGAGTTGTTGTAAACATATACAAAAGTAATAGTAATTAACTGTTAAAATTAAGTTAATAATTTTACAAATACGAGGAATAAATTTCGAAACATAAGTCATTAAATTCTCAATTAAAGCTATAAAATTCAGTACCTGATTCGGAATTTATGATCTCGGAAACCGCTCTAACGATTTCTCCGAAATTTAACGTTTAAGGGGTTTTCGGAGGTGAAAAATCGATCTATATTAGTGCTAGGTCTGGGAAAACGCGAATTTTCATGCTTTATTCTTTCGCATCTACCATTACTCTGAGCAAGTCTTGCGACATCTATACTACTCTTTCAGTAATACTTAGTTGGTTGGTAGTTGATACTCAAACAAAGCAACACTACAGCTACTGGCGAGTATACATATATGGCGTTGTTAAACAATAAATAGTAATAACCGAGCAAAGCTCGATCGCCCAGGAACTATGTCTTAAACTTTACATTCCTCTTTTAATTATTATATTATTAATATTAGCATTTGCCCGCGGCTCTGTAATGTTGGTTATCACGGTAAAAAGTCTAATGCCTATGTCCTTTCTCAGGTACTAGCCTATCTGTGTATCAAATTTCATTTAAATCAGTAGTTTTGACGTAAAAGCCGGACAGACATACAGGCAGACGTAGTAAATTTCACGTTTAAAATACTAGTAAGGCAGTAAAAATTGCAAACAGACAAGTTTGTTTGGTTGTACGAATTTTTGTTTCTCTTTTACGTAAAAATTACTGAGCGGTTTTATATGAAACTTTTTAATTGACTTAATATTCGACATATACAAAGGCCGAGCCACGGGTGAAAGTTAAAGTTAAAATATAAAGTAACTACGACACTTAAGAGATGTATTTTTAAAGGTTCTCTTTTTCAGAAAATTTTCTCCAAAAGAACTTCTTAAGAATTTTAGAAATAACACACCTTGTTTTTGTTAAATGATATGTAAAATTCATTTTGCTCTAAGTTATACATAATTTATACTTTACTAAACACATTACTTTGATAAAAGCGATACAGGTAAAGATCTCATAAATTCTGTTTTATGGTAACATAAATAAATGCTAAAATATTACTCGCTGTGCTCGAATAGCGTGAAAAAGAAAAGTAACTGAAGAATAATTTATGAAATTCGTAACTTAATTTGTAGTAATAGTATACATTAAATATAAATAAGTAAACTAATTCCGAACTTACTGAATATTTCAGGATTCCGAAGAATGTCAAACGGCAGGGGACTTTTATTAGATATGCAAATAGCTTACACGAAACATTATTATTAATTAATTGATTTGATTGATTGATTTTTAAAAATAGTTCACATTCAATGGTCACAAAAGAATGGTTACCTGTTGACACAAAAGTTAATAAGTAAGAATTTCGTTAAATGAGCTGGTTAACGCAACGTTTTTTTTTTTTTTTATAAATATTTTGAACATCTTACACACAACATCACCTAGTCCCAAAGTAAGCAGAGCTTGTGTTATGGGTACTAAACAACTGATATAAATACATTAACATACTTTTCTTTGTAAATACATACTTACTATACATAGAAAAACACCCAGACTCCGAAATATTTGTGGATCACACAAATATTTGGTCTGACCCGGGAATCGAACCCGAGACCTCTTGATCAGCAGCCGCATACGCTAACCACTAGACCAACAAGGCAGTCATCTTAATTATTTTATTCTTAAATATTTTACTTTTCTTAATTATTTCATATTAATTTACTTTTGGCCGACGCAAGTTTTGTACAAAACTGGATCATTTATCACCGCTGTTCCCATCTCTATATACTATTATGGTCGATGTTATACATCATTTACGCTCCAATAAACTTCTATACATTACAGCCTCCGGTGTACTTACTAAAGTCTGTCTCAAGTTATTACAATAAACATAAGCAAGGTTATATAGTGTACTTAGGACGCTATGTTTTGCGTTACTATTTCCAAAATGTTCGAAATTCAAAGTCATGTCTATGCGTGGCATATGCACGTGTGAGTGTAAGTTTGATGATACATTTACTATATTTGTCTATGATACAGTCACGTTTTGGTTTATACTTCTAATATATTAGTTTTAAGCGTTTTCTTTATTGGGCGCGATGCAAAAAGGATAAGAGATATGCCTCCTAATCTTTTTGTATCACGTCCAATTGGATATCACATAGAAAATGACCAAGGCATTCATTCCTCTATCTAATTGGTTTGTACACATAAAGTTAAATAAATTATTAAACAATATTTTTCTCCATGACTTTTTTTTATATATTTAAGCCTACCAAAGTGACTCCACTCAGCCTGATGGAAAGCATGAATAGAATCCAGGAGTAGGGGGTCACCATCCTCAATATGAGGGTAGGCAATACAGCATGGTGACCAATATCTTAGCTGTCTGGTCAGCTTCAATTCTCCCGGCCTCTATTTACGAGATCGAGTATATACCAAATAAATTATATGTGAATGTTTTTATGAATTTTATACGCATTCGTAATTAAAGACATAACGTAGGGCCGCGCACTTGACGAGGCCAAGTACTTGTTGAAGCTGTTCAGGCTTGTTTTGTTTTACCTTTAGCACTCTTCTCGCAGTGCGCACTACAGTATTTCGAGTATTTACAGGTATTCCTGAAAAGTGTTTGAACACAGAACACCTCCGGCGGATCAAAGCTGGAACTAGGAAATTTTAATATTATTTTTGTGGTCGTATTTCCCTTTGCAGTTTTATAAACCAGAAATTTAAATCATTTCAGTTTTCAAATATACACTGTATTACAGAGATAAAACAGACTCTTAGCATGCCTAGTAATATATACATTTGTAAAATATGTACATGAGGTCCAACTGCAAAGGTATTATATGATATTTTTTGTTGTTCTGCAAACACTTAGAGCTATTTTGAAATACCTCTTCGTCGTGCGCGCACTAAATTAAAAAAAGTTTCGTAACAATAAACTGTATGAGCATGGACACGTTAATAAATGGGATAATATCGGATAATTAAACAAACGTTCAATTTTGTAAATTTGATAATAAATGAGCTTAAAATCACTTTTAGAAACAAATCAGATACTTGAGTGTGTTGTCAGTGAGTAGGAATACTTGCCTTTGTTAATATAAATGAAGATCTGCTTGATTATAGGAAATTTTAGCAGATGTAATTGTTTCTTTTTAAATTTAATCGATTTGTTGATGTCGCACTATTGCCAATAATCACATAATGCGCCTACTTCATCTTCTCAAAAAAGGTTTACTTTGATATGTTTAGACAATATGTTTCCGACAAGACGAGATAATTATTATTATTATATTACATGAAACACTTTTCAATTCAGTCAGTTCTTGAAATGAAACGACTATAAATCCTTAATTAACATAACAGTTTTATATGCTAATTATTTTCAGTTTATAAAATATAAACAAAAAGTTACTTTTAATTAAAGCTTTACATTCACTGTGTTCAAAATGTAAACGTAATTTATTAACTATTGCCTGAGGTATTGTTAGAACAGTTTTAATTAATATTAGTTTTTCTTTTGAACTAGATGGGGCCAGCTTTAAGTCTACGAATACTCTTGAACTTTTAAATTAAGGTGAATGCGACAACCATCAGCCCTTCACATTCATACGCCAAGTACTTGAAATTTTTAGGGGTCCAATACCAGTAAGGTTTACTAAAATCTGTATGGAATTCGGGGCTGACGTTTGAATGTGTTCTTAGAAGAAAACTCACTAATAGCTACCAAACAAAAAAGACTGACATTAAATGTGAAAAGACAGTAAATCAATAGTTTTGTAATAACTTATTTAAATCATGCCTATACGTATATAATATTATTATTTAATATATAGGGTTTTCAACAAAAACTGTGTTTTCTAAAACAAAATAAATGATTGAAACTTCTATTGTATTACGAAGAGAAAAGTTTGGCAATTATTCATGAAAAGTGATATTTGATACATGTCCACCACGAGCACGCTGACAGATGTCGATTCTTTCTTTCTCGCCTTGAACGGGGAAGTACTACCCTCACACAGAAGACTATCCTAATAATGACTGCGTTTTGCCGTCGTATTCCGTTGGTGAGTGTGAGACCGGAGGCAGAAACATCTGACCAGGTCGCCTTGGCAAGAGTCACCATACTGCAATGCCCACCCTTATAATGAAGATGTTGAGCTCTACTCGATTCTATTCATACTTTTCATCAGGCAGAGTGTAGTCACTTTGGTAGACTTAAATGTTTATAACAAATACTAAATACGATACTTACATCAAAAAGCGCATTTTTTTAAAAATTCGTTGGCCTGTCTGTCTTACAGTTTGTTCCGAGTAATCTCTGGAACATATATCAATCATTCATAAGCAGCTCTTAAATAAGTCTCTGAAATAATATTATTCATTAAGTAGTCAAGTTGATAAAGTTAATTAGTATTGAAATAATTAATACTAAGAGGTAAGCGTAGATTACTATGAATAATTATAATATTAATATTTCTAATACCTACATAGTAATTTAGCAACGACATTATTAAAGACACCGTTAGGTATATATTATATTCATGTAGAGTTTTTATTTTTGCTCTCAAACATACATGACTGTTCACGTGGTGACGGATTGAGAAAATGGAGTATCGTTATTCACCCCAAGGGTATCGTAAGAGGGGAAAAAGTGAGCAAACTGTGCAGTATAGTGATGTTGTCTTATATGTTAGGCAAAGAGAAGAAAAACTTGGAACAAATCCAATTCCAAAGCCAGCTAGACACCAGTGTGATGTAGTAGACCAAAACCTCCTAAGGAGAGGCCTTTTCCCAATCATCAACAACCCATAACTTCCCACTGCTGGGCTCTTGGATCCTCTTAGGGGAGGATTAAGGCCATACGTCCCCATATTAAACTTTATTAAGTCCAGTTAAATAGCAATAAAAGATTACTATTTTACGAAAAGGTACAGGACGATAAAATACAAATAATAAAAACAAATTTAGTCGTAAAACAAATTATGCTTTAAACCACGGATTTTTATATTATATTACTTCCTTATATCAAGTTTATTATACAGCGTGGTTCATAAAGCTGGATATTAAATTTAATGAGTGGATTTGGGGACGGTAAAGCTTTTATCAATCAGTGTGTTACAAAGACGAAAGTAGGTACTTAAAAACGTGAATTCAGTCTTTTATGTGTCATTATCTGAGTCTGAAAAGGCACTTAGCGCGCCTGTCAAACTCCCATTCGGATTAGTATATAATATTTATTAGACCGACCACAAATGTATAATATATGTTTGTACTTGTGTGTAGTGACAATGTTGTGTAATGTTTGTGTATTGGAGAGGAATTTGTCCAGCAGTGGACTGCGATAGGCTGATGATGATGATGATATAGTGACACCTTTCTATGTGACAGTTGGAAATTATTTATTACATTTTCACGGCTTCATTTTATAAGTAATTAAGCCAAATAGGTTATGGAATACAGAAGAGCTGGAGAAACTGGTACTGTACTCTCCGGATTAGGCAGGACAAACCACCAGCGTGTCCTGAGCCAACTGTGTCTCACTGCAGACGCAGTGGTGGCAGGTGGGACTCAGTTCTCTTGTCATGTCTCAAAATCTACCGGATTCTCGATTATTAACACCAATAACCCGAAAGGTCCCATTGCTGGGCTTGGGTGTCCTCTCAGAAGAGTGTAAAGACCACGATAGCCAAATGTGGTTTGGGGACTGGCAAAACATGTTGTGGCTACGTAATCTTGCCGTAGGATGTTTTTGTCACCCGAAGGTTTTAAACTAAGGACCGTCGCTACGCCTAAAGCGGGGATTTTTTTTCTCGTCTGCTAAATAGTGTGGGCTACCATTAAAGAGGCACATAAAAAACATGAGAGGTTGCTAAGACGATTATTTGATTTAGATTTACATTTGCAAGTTATTCAACTTTAAAGCGCATTTTATTTAAAACATGGCGTTCCCTCCCCCTTCTAAATTGGTAGCTCTTAAAGTCTGAAAAGAATTATGATTATAGTCTATGTGATAACTACTATCATAAATCTTTCCAGATTTTTCGGAAACTATAACGGCTTAGATATTTTTTTTAGTTCAGGAGTTATAAAGACCTAACTTGTAAAATACGCTTACTTCTAAAACTTCGTACAAGTTAACCAAAAAATACGTAAACAACAATTATCTAGTGGACAAGATTTTAAATCTCCATGCAATTATGGGTGACTATGGATTCTATTCTGGCGTGGTCAGACACGCACTTAGCCGATTTTTTACAATCGGTTTTATTCTCACATACTAGATACTAATTCGATAAGTGATTTAAAGTTTATACAAAAATATATTGTTAAAAAAATTGAGGAAACCTTATCTACTTAAATTAAATAATAATATCTATCTTTACCGCCTTTTTTATCGTCCCAAGAATCTCTTTAGAAACCTTTCAAATATTCAGAGACATTTGTATAGGCATTGCTTTTACTTTTAATTAAAGTAATAATGATTAAAATGTTGTAGTTAAACGAACCACAGTATATATAAGTATTTATAAGACCCAAGGTAGAGTAATTTAATTTGGGAATGTGTGTTTATATAAGTATAAGATTTAATGATAGTGTAAGCAAATCACGAAAAAAAGATGTAAGTAATATGGGTTTATGTATGAAATTACCGTTTTATTGTATTAAGTACTTCAAATTGGCATAGAACCTTCATGGTTTGACATTTTTGAGTGAAACTTTTTTCAAATCGTCCCTGAGGTACTTTTTTTTAAAAATGTGCAAAATTCGATTACTGACTTTCAGTTGTTTTTTTATTCAGCTTACACAAGAAAGATGGATACTTCGAAAATTCGAGTGATTTTTGAAGACGAGTTCCGACGCGGAACTGTCGCTGCAGTAACAGCTTGCAATATCAATGTTGCGTTTGGAGAGAGGACAGCTAATAAACGCACTATGCGATTTTGGTTAAAACGCTTTCGTGATGGAAATTTTCAAACTACCCAGAAATTAGCGGCATGGTTTAACGTTACCTTACCAACAATATTGGCTCATTTGCATCAAATCAATAAAATAAAAAATATATGTTGAAACCCGTGTTGAAACTTGTGTTGCCTTGTTGAATTGATACAGAAATAAAGGAATATTGGATCGAATTGTGACATGTGTAAAAGTGGATTCTTTACGATAACCGTAAGCGAAAAATGCAGTGACTGACCCCAGATCAAACGCCGCATCAGTGTCCTAAAGCAAAGCTTACCAATAAAAAGGTAATGATAACTGTTTGGTGGTTTTAGCATGGTGTTATTATTCACTATAGCCTTCTCCGATGTGGTCCAGCAATAACGGCAGATTTCTACTGTGCCGAACTCCGAACAATGATAGCAAAACTTGCAGTGAAACAGCCTCGACTCATAAACCGATCTTCACCATTATTACTCCACGATAACGCGAGACCTCATTCAGCATGAGGAACTGCAATTAAAAATCATTCGTCCCCTCCGTATTTGCCAGACCTTGCTCCAACGGACTACCATTTTTTTCGTGATCTGGTCAATTTTCTACGTGATAAACTTTTCTTCCCAAGAGGCAGTACAAAATGTTTTCACACAGTTTGTAGAATCTAGATCACTAGAGTTCTATCGCAAAGGCATAAATGACCTTCTTATTAGATGGCAGCAATGTATAAGTAGATAATGATGGTAATAAATATTTTGATTATAATAAATATATTAATTATTTTTTAATATTATATGAGTTGCTGAATTATTAAGCCTTCCTTATCATCCTTCTCGAAATCCATCTTTCTATTACATAAGCGAAAGGTTGTGTAAATTTAGAGCGGAAACATACGTAGAATTGTGATGTGGATAAGTTAAACATGTGAACTTTAATTGAGAGTAGCTGTTTATTGGAAAAGTTTAGGTTTTTTGGAGTCTGCGAACTCCAATGCCGGCAATCGTATATTGGATGCGGTTGAACGTTAGCGATTTAGTAGGCAGTATTTCTAGAAATTAATTCTTGTGTCTGTATATTAAAGTACTCTTAAAATAAATTCTGTAATATTCTAATACATTTTGTACTTGTACTTAGGGTTATATTATAACTAAAATGAGACCAGTCCACTAAATTTATCAACAAATTACAAACTGATGTTCAAATCACAAAATTAAGAATCTTTTAAATTAAAATCATAATAGAGTTTCTTTAAGTCCAGCTCCAAAGACTAATAAAGTGTAGCTATGACAAAATAAATTTTGTATAAGTCGTAAAAGGTAAAAACGTGTCGGGAACCTCTTGACACCTCATAAATGCCTATGTTTATTTAATTTAGGTCTACGTGTTTGAAAGTCAACCATTTCTAAAAAGCGTTTTAGTAGAACTTATTATTTATACTAAGGCTCGTTTTGAACAACCTCTCAGTAATTCAACGCAATTAATTATAAATATTGTAGACGAAAGTAGAAATGCCTCGCTGGTCTAGTGGTTAGCATATGCGACTGCAGACCAAGAGATCTCGGGTCGGGCTGTTGTTGGGTTTTTCTTACAAGTAATTCTTTGTGAAGCCGTCGGTACTGGTTTTAAGAATAAGGTAGTAGGATCACTAGGGTGGTACTACCCTCTTACAGTAGACCAAACTGAAATGACAGCATTCGTGCTCTCGTGTTTTGTTGATGAATGCGAGACCGGACACCATACTTCATTTTTCATATTCTCAATTAGTACGGCGATCACTAGTCTTAGATTTTACTCATGATTTCAATCAGGCACAGTAGAGTCACTTTGGCATGATCGTATAAAAACCATAATATGATTTTTTTACGCTATTCATATTAAACTATTGAATTAATCACATACTGTCAATAACTTGACATCAAGATCGCCTGGAGGGGGTTAGTCAAGTAGCCATACCATGTGTGTTTTATGACAAACTAGCTTTTGCGTGTTTGGCGGCTCAAAAGAAAACATCAAGAAGTAACCTATTCTACAAGGTCCAATCTATCTCTATATAGATATTCATCCAAATCGGTTCAGATTTACCCATAAAAGTATAACAGATAGATAGTTACTTTCAAATTCATAAAATTAGTATGAAAGTATCGATTATGACTTTATGTAGGCTCATCGACAGACGATCTCATCAAATGTGGGTAACATTTGATGAGATCGTCTGCAACCAAAAGAAAATAATGAAAAAATTAAAATGGCGTAAATGAAGTAGGAGTGAAAAAAATAATAGTTTTAAAAAACTAAACAAACACGCTTTTAAACTAAGAAGTAGAAAATAATTTTAATGTAACAAAGCGTGGGGCGACGTTATTAAAATGTTTTCAGAAAACACACACGCTTTGTTACATTATAATTATTTTCTCCTTTTAAGTTTGAAAGCGTGTTATAACTTTTTTTTTCTAGACTTAAAAAGACTAATTTGTTAAAACTTTTTTTTTAGTTTTTTTATTTAGTTAGTATTGTCATCGGTCCTCAAAAAATCTACAAAGTTTGAACGAAATCTGGCCGTTTAAAGTGGGTCAAAATCGCACCCAAAGGAGTCGGTTACAAACAAACATACAGGTCAAGCTACTATACCTAAAGCGTGTAAAAATATATACTAAGTAATGTTATTACTTAAAGTAATAGTAGTATCGATAGTAACCTTATACATTACTCAGAAAATAGTATTGCTAATAATTAAAACAATTCCATATATAAATATAGATTCAAAGGTTCACCAGCTTATAGATTGCTATCATTAGAACAAAAAAAAATGTCTTCTTGCACGATTTTGTTTCTCAAAGATATATTTTTAAGCTAATACAATTTCTGAGTAGGGTGATAAATATTTTCCTTCGAAAACTTAGCTACAGAATTGTGTAGACAGACATCTTTCAATATATCAATCATCGTTAACGATTGAAGAAGTTCCAAGGTCGCACAACCAATATCTTTGACGTCAGAATAACTCGCACTTTTTTTCCACTACATTAATTCCTGCGTAAACTTGTCATGTGTCTGAGGAGTATCTTGAACGACAGCCTCCTAGGCTAAAATTAAATGAATGTGGTTTTGTTTTTTAAAAAAACTGCCATTTTGAGATAACTATCGTTTATAAATTAATATGTATTTAGTAAAAAACTGTTTATTCAAAAGAGCATAAAAGACACTTCAATTTTATTTATTTTTATAGATTAGGCGAATCCCGCGGTCATCGTGGTAATTAGACTAGGCTACATTACATTAGACTAGGGTTCCGTAGTCATTACATTAAAATTTAGTCATTACCTACATCATTATCAAAAACGTAAAAATCAATTTTTCCTTTAGGCTGTCAGACAGTTTAGGCTGTGAAGTCAGCCACTCGCCGATAGACTTCGGCGAGCACTTCCGCCTCCAAATTCCACGGGGGTATTCCGGCGAAAGTACAGGCCGCCTCGATGGACACCGTGCGGTATCGGCGTATGGCTCTGACCGCCAATATCCTCTGGGGGCGCCAGAGGCGCGCCCTATTCTGGGCGGTCGGAGCCGCCACCCACACCGGTGCACCGTAAAGTGCCATTGACCGGACAACCCCCGTGTACAGCCGCCTAGTGGGAACACTGGCCCCGCCCAAATTGGGCAGAAGTCGCCCTGATACCTCATCTGAGCCCGGACCGGTACGAGGACCGAGTTGACCTCGTTTGATGCGCCAGAGGGTGGACCTCGACGGGGCCTATAAAATAATAGGGCCTCCGTATTATTACGCAATTGCACGCCACTTAGTTCATCCTCGGCTACTTGCATCCAGCTCCTGCCAGTCGTCTTGCGCAAACCATCACTCCACCTGGCCTGTGGACGTCCTACACTACGTCATTTATATATCATAATATCAGTGTAGTCAGTTGTACAGTTTATTTTAAAACCTAACATAGTTTCATTTTGAAAATTTCTAAATAAATTCATCATTGAATATCATGAAAATTAACATAAACCTAAAAAAAATTGGCCAAGTGCGTGTCCGGCCACGCATAGTATAGGGTTTCGTAGTCACCCATAGGGTAGGTAGATTTAAAATCGTGTCCAATAGACAATTTTTAACTTATTATTTCTTTATTTTTGTACGAAGTTTTCCAAGTGCATTTTACAAGCCCCTATAACTCCAAAATAAAAAAAAAAATTCAAAACCGCTATACTTTTTCCTGAAATTTTAATATATAGGCTACTATCATGAATTTTTTCAGATATTTTAGAGGGAAAGGCGGCCTGTTTTTAGAAAAAAATGCGCTTTCCAGTTTAATAAGTTTAATAACTCATAAACGGATACCTAAATCGAAAAATGGTTTTAGAAACCTCACAATGTTTTAATAGACCTATCTAACAATACCCTACACGATGGGGTAGATGCATGAAAAAAAAACATCACCACTACATGTAGGGGAGGTACCCCAAATAAAAATATTTTTGATCATTTTATTGTAACGCTTTGTTCACGTAATTACAATACTTATTCGTGCAAATGTTCATCTTCCTAGCACCAATCGTTGGGGCGGTAGGTCGAGAACGGACAGACGGACATGGCGAATCTCTAAGGGTTCCGAGTCATGAACTACGGAACCCTAAAAAGGATCACAAAAAGAGAAAAAAATAAAGGAACCATACTCATATGCAAACTACACATATAATAAACATCTAATAGTTTATTACTATTTAACTAAGCTAAACCTTCTCTCTTCTTCCATTCACTTTTAAGTTTTGCCATTTTCTTTTTTTTATACTCAGTTTTCTGATATTTCTTTTCTTGTAATCTTTTCTTTTGAGATGCTACACTGCCATCACCATTTAAGTCTTCATCTAGTTTAGCTATTAACATTTCTCGAGCTATTTTCCGATTTTCGTCCTGACATCTGCTTGTGTGACATTTTATAACTATTCCTGTAAAATACAAGTATTAAAGATTAGAACACATTTCATTGTTCTTACTTTTACCTTACATATACAGGGTGAATTTTTGAGACGGGACAGTAAGGGCAGGTACCATAACCGTTATAGTTACAGGAAAACGCTTTTAGGAGACTATCCATATTTTTTTAAGATATTTTGAACTGCATTTACAGATTTTGGAAAAAATGTACAGCCAGCAAGAAAATGGTCATTTTAAACAAAAACTTTTTTTGATACCAATCGATCCTGTTTCTTATAAGGATCAAAAGTCTCTACTGGACCGACTGAGGTTTGAGTACTAGAAATGTCAGAAATCGCAAAAAACTTTTCCCATACATTTGTACGGAAGTAAATCATTTTAATATGTATTTTAGACACAGACAAACATAACTTACATTTAGAAGATCTACGAAATAAATTGCTCAAAATGTCGACCGTTTTAACGAATACCTAAGTACACTCGTTTTTGTACTGAGCTAGTAGCAGCCGATAATTTTATTGGATGGATATCATTTAAAATGTTTGTTAATGCATCTTTTGTATTAAGCGTATTTTGTAAATAATAGGAACACGGAATCTGCATTGGCGTGGTACGCGAATAAGTATGCGACAAGTACTGCGACAAGTATCGAGTGGTAATTGTGGAATTTTATGAAGGTACTCTTAATTCTGCCATGTATAACGACATCATTTTAGAGAATCTCCGAAACCAGTTGAATGAATGGCTCCTGTCAGAATTGCGAAAGGTTTATTTTCAGCAAAATGGCGCTCCGCCACACAACAGTCGCGTATTCCGGTTTGAATAGGCAGTTCGGGTCACAGTGGATAGGTACACATGGTCCAACCAAGGAGTCACCTCGTAGCACCGATCTTACGTCTTTCGATATTTTTCTGTGTGGCTACCTCAAAAAAAGTCTACGAAAAATAAATACAACAGTATTCAGGCGCTGAAAGATGCATTAACAAGGATTTTAAATGATATCTATCCAAGAAAATTATCGGCTGCTACTAGCTCACTACAAAAATGAGTGAACTTATGTATTCGTTAAAACGGCCGACATTTTGAGCAATTTATTTCGTAGATCATCCAAATATAAGTTGTTTGTCTGTGTCTAAAATACATATTAAAATGATTTTCTTCCGTACAAATGTATGGGAAAAGTCTTTTGCGATTTCTAACATTTCTAGTACTCAAACCTCAGTCGGTCCAGTAGAGACTTTTGATCCTTATAAGAAACAGGATCAATTGGCATCAAAAAAAGTTTTTGTTTAAAATGACCATTTTCTTGCTGGCTGTACATTTTTTCTAAAATCTGTAAATGCAGTTCAGAATATCTTAAAAAATTATGGATAGTCTTCTTAAAGTGTTTTCCTGTAACTATAATGGTTAAGGTACCTGTCCTTACTGTCCCGTCTCAAAAATTCATTCTGTATATATTTAAGCCTTCCAAAGTGACTCTACTCTGTCTGATGGAAAGCATGAGTAGAATCCAGGAGTAGGGGTCACCATTCTCATTGTGATAGTAGCCAATGCAGCATGGTGATCCATATCATGGTGGCCTGGGCAGATGTTTCTGCATTATTCTCCCGGCCTCTGGAGACCAGGAGAATGATGCCGAATGATTGGGTCTCCAGTCTCACACTCACCAAGGAAATACGACAGCAAGAATGCTGTCATTATTATTAGGTCTTCTGTGTGAGGGTAGTATTACCCCGGTCGAGCTGGCCCATTTGTGCTGAAATCAGTGTGGCTCTACTACCTTTTTTAATTTTTGTCTGTATGTTTGTTTTGACTAATCTCTGCAACGGCTGGATCGATTTGTATGGAACTTTAAATGGCAGATAGCTGATGTTACAACATTTACTTACTAGCTCAGTGCCACAGAACTAACTAAAAAACTGTTCATTTGATATTATAAACAGACACTTCAATTTTGTTTATTTATATACTTAATCAAAATACCTACTTCTAAAAACTAATAAATTATTTAAAAAAAAAATGGAAAGTGTGGAAGCCAGATTGATTTCTATTTTTTTAATGATAAAACTGTTAAGAATGTTTGTTTTATCTATTGTAAAATTTATACTTTTTTATATCACACCTGTGTCTATGATTTGATAATCACTTGTCTTTGGAATACTGGATATAACCCATGCTACTAATTCTACAATTAGCTTATTCATTATTCCTTAAAATAAGTTCATCCAAACATTTCAACATAAAAAGAATTCAACAACAACTTACCAGTAGGTATATGTGTAAGAACAACACAGTTTGAATTTTTATTTACTGCAGAACCTCCTGGACCACTGCCTCTGACAAAATTTTCCGTTAAATCATATTCATTTATTTTTGGAACCTTAGAGTAGTCTATGGTATGTTTCAAGGCTACACACACACGTGAAAATACTATACAAGGGAGCCGTGAAACTGGTTTAAGCAACATTGCTAAACAACTGAACCTCGACTCAGCAATGCTTGTCCTTTCTGAAATAAAATAGAATTCATCAGGATACATGAGTGCCACATACAGGTGTTAATATACGGTTCATCTCATGATTATGAGGGTCATATGAACCATAGAGGATGTACAGCCTGGAACAGACTCCTGGTAAATATGGTTATGGCTCAATCACCAAACTGCTTCAAGAAAAGGCTATATAATGTCATCAAGCTTTTTGAAAAACTTACATCAGCTTAAGAGCTGTTTCTTTAGTGTGTTTCTGCTAGTGTGTCATACCAAATAATAATAAATAAATGAGAGTAATTATACTCTCATTTACAAATGACTGCACAATTGGCCTAATGGTTTAAATTTGGTCTTCACACCGTTTTCTATTGTGCCATATTATGTTGTGGGTTCATATCCCATTTATCGTCCATAAATTGTTGCTCTGAGTCTGAGTGTTTTTTGTGTAAATTTCATGTATGTTTGTAAAGTGTCTATGAAAACACAGGCTGTATATACTGTATATTCCTAACGCAGAAGTTGTATTTTATAAAAAAACTTTGTCAAAGTAATGACAGTAATAAGACATGTAAATGAATATTATTGTGGTAGCTTCCTATAAACTTCAATGGCTATGATAGCTAGAGGTAGAAGCCAAATATCCTACAATTTATTCAATATGTCATGGATGTCATTTCTAAAGAGGTTATGCTAAGATAATGGCTTATCAAACAGCTTGTATATATTGTTAAAGTACCGAAATGGCATTTAATAAGCATATACTAAATAAATGCAGGACAAAATTATTTAACTAAACTAGAATTTTTCCTAAAGCATTATTACGTATCTTTAGGTAGAGTTTTTGAGAAGTGGTTTCATAAGAGTCATTAAGCTAAGTAAACTAAGATACATACTTTATATGCGAATGTAATATCTTCGGGTTTAGTAAGGGACCTGTTGTTTCTAAACTCGGTTGCAACTCGCCTTCTAAAGTAACTTGGATCTGTCAATTTAAGTGACTTTGAATATAACATTAGATTTTTATAGAGTCTAAGAATCTCCGTCTTTGCTATTTGCATTATATCTATTTAGCTATTATCCGTATTATGTTATTAGATAACTCTGCATACACTACACTCATTTATACATTTACACAAGTAAGATACAACAGACCACGTGAAGTTAAAGTGAACAGTGAACAGTTTATTTTTGTATCAGTATCACGATATTCACGATCACCAAAGAGAATGTATGTATGTAACAAAATAGCGATGAGACGTATTTACCGTACCGGGTATTAATACCGGGTATTCACTTGGAAGTAGGGCGCCCTGGTACGAGCATGAAATACTTGCAAGTACTTTTTACTTGCAAGTCTAACCAAACTTCTTGAGTATGTACTATGTGTAAACCATTTTATTGTTGGAGGAAAATGACCTTTATTACAATAAGAATAAGAAACATTATCGTATTTGTAAATAAAAATACCTTGATAAGGTTCAAGTATTTTTTATGTATACTATTTTACTCCTTATCTGTTATGAAATACGAGTCAAAATCCTATGCAAGTATTTTCAAGTATTTTACCGGACACGTAAATACCTCTTACTCGGTCGGTCGCGTTCGCGTCTTACAAGTAGCACGTAGCACGTACAGGGCTCACTTACAGGGCTCGTGTGTTAGCGATGCCGATTCCGAGTATTTCCGACGAAAACCGAATGCATGAAACGAAAACTTGATGCAAGTGCCGAACTGCCATCCGATCAGGTCGGGATTCGGGAACTTTCAATCAAGTATTTCAAAAATGAAACGAAATTAGGATCATAATTGCGTAAACATGCATTCATAAAATTTCTATTGACTGTTACGCGCTCTTCACCCTTATATCTATATGCAAAAGATACATTATTGCGATATTTTATTTAAAATTTTTAAGTGATGGGTTATTAGTATATTCGAGAAATTAAGTTTCAGTTGTTATTTTGAACTGATTACGTCACCTACGTATTTCGCGTGACTATTGACTATAAGGACAATTTTTAAAGTTTAATTAATTACTTTATATAAGTGTTTAATTTTATATATTATTATAAATAAAACTGAACATTATTGTGTTTTTGACTTAGAAAGGACGATTTTCGAACTGTGAATAATAGTGTGTAAATAGTGTGTTTACTTTTATTAAGTAAATAAAAAAAATTGAACATTAGTGTGTTAATAAGTTAGAAAAGACGATTTTCGAACTGTGAACAATAGTGTGTAAATAGTGTGTTTACTTTTATTAGGTACCTAAATAAAAAAATGGGCTTTAATGTTGAACAACTCGCAAACGGATACCTAAATCGAAAAATGGCTTTAGCAACCTTGCAATGTTTTTAAAAGACCTATCTAATGATACCCCACACGACGGGGTAGACGCGAGAAAAAAAATCATCCCCACTTTACAAAAGTAGGGGAGGTACCCCAAATAAAAATATTTTTCATAATTTTATTGTAGCACGGACGGACGGACATGACGAATCTATAAGGGTTCTAAGTCATGAACTACGAAACCCTAAAAACTAATAGTTATGCAAATATGTATATTGATACTTAAAAATCTTTAATACATATTATCAAATACTTTCAAGTATTTTAATACCAGGTTTTTGTACCAGGTATTTTTACGTACTCGTACTTGGAAGACCCGGTATTTATTTTTGCAAGTATGTCTCATCTTTATGGGTGCCCGCACACACACAATAATATTGTGACAATAATATTGTGACACACGGCCCCGCACACTATAATCCACAATAATATTGTACAATACAGCCCGCACACACGCAATATTATCGGCAATACGTACTTTATTGCCAATATTATTGTGTGTGTGCGGGCACCCTATAACAAAACTACGTTTTATGATATGTTTATTTAACATGAGTCATGACAATGTCTGACATTATTGTGATGGTGTTGCCAAACAAAAACTAAAAGCGGAACTAAAAAAAATTTGTATATTTTGTATATTAGAAAAATAAATACAAAAATCAACCAAGTTGGCACCGACTTCTGAAGACAAAATTATTAAGTAATGTTTTGCAACCCTCACAACAACAAAAATTTTGTATATAGATTATTATCGAAAATAATTCTCACCAGTATTTGAAGTAATTCATATTCTATAATCATTTCATTACAAATACATAGATGAATGTCCTGATGGGATAAGTGCTACTTAGTTAGTAGACAATGGGTTGTTCTGGCTCCGATAACCTCACTCAATCGGTGCAGAAAGATTTCACGAAGAATTGCTTAACACCAGTGTTCTCTGACACACCTGAATGCTCTTTGAGAGCCTAGCAGAGTCACTGTCACTGGTGATGAGTCTAGTCTCCCATAAAACAGCCGAATGCGGAGCCGGTCCAGTCCTTGCATGGAATATTCAACGGAATGACAGATTCTACAAAGAAAATATAAAAAACTGAATATCTACTGATTATCATTGTAAAAATTGTGATCAATTGCATTAGTCATGAAAACAATTATTAACGTAATTTGTCTTGAACGGTGGATGTGGCTAAAAGAATCATTTTGAAACCAAAAGGTCACATAAGGTAAAACAGGAAACTATTTCATTGACTTGAACATTTTTAGAATTTATTTTCCCCTACAGAGAATTATAAAATACAATGATTATATCAAATTATAACATGTTTAAGCCTGTAGAACTTTCTACGCAATAATAATATAAATAACATAATTTCAATACAAAACAAAAACTGTCATTCAGACTTTAAAAACAATCCAAAAATGCTTCATAAATCAAACCGACCAGTTACACATAAAAAGAGATTGCATAGGTACTTACCTGAGATTACTGTTTAACAATTTGCATGGTCTATCTAAAGTTCTCAACTAATTAGTTTTGTAAGTTGTGACGTGACGATGTACAATAGTTTTTTTTTTGTCATGAGTTGATGTTTGCCCAAATTTAGTACAGCAAAGAATATTTATTTATTTGTTGTCACTTTTTCTTATAAATAACCTATGATCTATGCTATAATCACATGAATAAAGAACCCTGTAAACTGATTCTGGGAATCCCCGATTTCCTTGTCATAGTGACGTGTTCAAAATTGCGTTTGATCAATGTATGATGTTCATCTCTCAATACAAACAAGAAATGTACCTACCTATAACTTTTATCATCTGTCAAAGTCAACATTAGTTTAAATCATAGACCTTTATAATAGGGACAAGGCATATTGTTCTATACGCACAATTGCTTATACAAATAGCGGCCATTTTGAAGGCACATGCATAAACATATATCTATCTCGTTCTTACTCATGACTCTAACTCGCAGGAAAACAATATGACAGTATTTCAGTGCGTACATAAAATGTATAAAAATGACACATGAATATACGTAAATACCTAATGAGGCCCAAAAATCTACCATGTTTTGAGCGCAAATGTCATTGTCAGTGAGTTCAGCCGGTACTTGTCTTGTCAAAAAGTCGTGCTATAAATCAAAATAACTAATTATCTTTCAATATTTTGCTTGTGATTTGAAATAATTGAAGCCAAATGTAAAGAATTACTTCGCAAATATGCCAGTGTGTAGTGTAATAGGGTGCGACATAAAAAGAACACGAAATCAGCCACCTATAACCATACACAGGTACGCTATAAATAACATTAAAAATCTTGGTTATTGTTAATGTTGCCGGGAAAGTAAAGGCAGATTTACATTATAATTAGCAAGGTTCTTATCTGTAGTTACAGGTTATGAATAGATTTGACTTATTTGACTATATTTTTACGCTTAAATAATGTTAATTTATTAGCTAGGGTTGTACATTATTTATCGACTTTGATATCGATTTAATATTATTTCTAATATAAAATTTCTTATTTTATCCCGTTTAAATCTACTCCGTTTAAAACATTCTAAAATAATAATTAAAACATTATTTTAAAGGATCCCAAGAAATGAGCATAAGAAGAACAAGTAGCTGGAAGCCATTGGAATGAAAAATATAAAGCCAAATGTTAAAGACATTTATATTTGCTCGCTACATTTTGATAATAAATGTTTTAACATGTGACTAGACTACGAGATGATGCCATGCCCTTAAAATTTGTAAGAGTAAGATAATACTGTATATACTTTTATAGTCAGTATTGATATACCTTTTTTTTATCATATACTTTTGTTTAGTCACAGCGTCGATTAGTCTGTCAGTAGGTACTTTAAGGTTCTAGATTTGTTTTTTTTTCAAACGACAAACCTTAAAGCTTCATACATATATTATTTTACAATAAAACGTGCTATAAAAGGATCAAAATTAATATACAAGTTTTTTATTATGGGACACTGATCAGCAGGATAGTCATTGGAATGTGGGCTTATTATATAATTCCTACTCGGTCTTCGCAGTCGAAGGCCTTAATATTTCTTGTCATGTCTCTCACCCTCATGGATACTGCTCGTATAATTAAAATTTGTACCTTTACTTTTAGCCTTTATAAACTTGTTGCTGCTACATTTATTACTGATATGCTAGTTACGTCTAGTTGTGATATATGTCATTATCATTCTATATTTTAGAAAATCTTATGTGTGTTGTGGCTGCGATTACACCCAAGAAACGTATTTTCCCAATTTGACTGATAATGTCATCATTTAAGTAAACTTTATGAAAAAAATACTGTAGACACAATTATTCTAAACTAATATTTCAATATTTTGCAGCAACATGCCAGCCAACATAAAACTGGCATATTAAAAGAAAATCAGTTGGAAACAATGCCTGTTTTGGCCGTCCTGACACCTCTACCTTGGTAAATGCTGTTGGACAGTAATTTCAGGTATACAATCTCTTTTTATGTATAACTGGTCAACTGACCAGTGCTTTATGAAGCATTTGAATTGTTTTTAAAATATGAATTACAGTTTTTATTTTGTATTTAAATTGTGTTCTATAAATTGATTCCGTGGAAAGTTCTAGACGCATAAACATGTTATAGTAATTTTATGTAATCATTGTATTTTTATAATTCTCTGTATGGGAAAATAAATTCTTAAAATGTTCAAGTCAATGAAATAGTTTTCTTTTCCCTAAGTGACCTTTTGGTTTCAAAATGATTCTTTTAGCCACATTCACCGTTCAAGAAATGCTTATAAAATTTATATTTGTTAACTAAAACCATAAATGTAAACCATTATCTTACACCACACTTTTATTTACATGTCCCTCTAAAAGTTGCCAATACCAGTACACATACTGCTCCTCATGCTGTTGCTAGTACTTAATTATCGTATACACGGTGAGAAGGAGTATCTCGACAGATTTTATAATGGAAGTCATAAGGAATGACGTTTGTAATTAAAATGAATGATCTGAAAGTGTTTTGTTTTTTTTAATCATACGGTCCCTTGATAAGTTTAACATTTTAATCATTCTCACTTATGGTGCGGCGCACCTATCTTGAGTATGTTACGGACTTCGGAGTCAGCAACACAATTAAAATAGATTGTAATAGAGAGGTAAGTAGTCTAAGAAAAACACGTACTCTTATTTTGATATCCAAAACAGCATAGCTAGCAAACTAATGTTTTATCGCCGACATAAAGCTTCCATCCCTTTCCGGCAGATAAGCAGGTGTGACGGCAACATATGAAACGACGATAAATTTAGCATGGGCAGATAGCACTGTACTACGCCATATGCTTATATTTTGCGGTCACTGAGTTGTCAAACGACAACTTTACGAAATTAGTGTATAAACTGTTATTTTTTTTTAAAAGAACTCCCGCATTAGGAATATAAGTTCGTGTGTTGCGGGGACTTGACAAACATACATGAAACGACCATAAAGAACACCCAGACTCAGAACAACAAATTGTGAATCACACAAAGTGTTATCCTACGTGGGATTTGAACCCACGACACTTGGCGCAGTAGGTAGCGGCGTGGCGACCACTTAAGCCACTAGGCCAACCGTGCAGTTCATCGTCAATCGTCATATCGCTTACTTGGTAAAATTAAAGCACGAACTTATTTTAGATTTCACACATCTAAATCAAAGTTTCTTTGCACATAACAATATACTTACTTCCTATTAAAGTATAATTTCTACAAATAATACTCAATAATTTTTAAAATAAAATGAGCCAAGAACGTTTATCGATAAAACTTATTAAAGGTAAAATCTTCTGGGCGGCACTAAAACCGCCATGTTTAGCGCGCAGATGACGTCACAGTGGCACGAATTTTTTGTTGACATGCCATTTCCATAGGTTTCCTACTTCAGTGGTTTAAATAGACGTAAATATTATTATATAAAAATTAAAAATCATAAAACAAGTTCTAATTTAATAAATTTAAATTTAATAAGTTTGTTAAGCTGTGATAAATTGTAATAGTGAAAATGTTGCAGTCAGATTCTCGAAGTCAAGGATTTAATCCCGATACTATAATTGGTAACAATGACACTTTAAACACTGATATGATATCAGAAATAGAAAAGGAATTGCATGACAATCCATACGATATGATTTCCCTGGTGTTTTTGCTCTACGATTTCCCCATCACTGCTCTGCAACGTTTGATTGTGTTCGAACGAGTATCCAAAGACAGTGGATCGTCCACGAACCATAACATGTTACATGAATGGTTTCAACATGCTAAGCATACCACGACTTGGAAACATGAATTTATAGAGTCACTATTACTTTGTCAACTAAATAGTGTTGTTAGGAAGCTTGGATTCCATGTACCAACTGCTCAAAATTATTACCAAATAGATAATATGCAAACCAAAATGTTTATTAATCCTATAAAGAAAGCATTATATAAGTTATGTGAAAATATGAATAATGATAACTTTCTAACTCTTAAAAAAGCTCTATTGACCTATGATATTGATGCTACAGAATATGAGTCTTGTGAGTTAGTTTTACTGAAACTCATGTGTGATAAATTTATAAATGTTAATGAGTTTAAATATAATGCAAAGACAGTTGGCTTCCAAGTTCAATTAGATAAACTTCTTAGAATTATAGAAACTTTGCCAGGATTGCGAAAATGTGCACAGGAAATCAGACTTTTACAGCAGTCATTAAATGGAGATGACAAACCTAGTGCACCGTCTGTGAATATGAAATTGGATGAATCTAATCAGAGTTCGGGTGACAACAACTCACATTTGTACTGCAATGATTTTAAAGAGCTTTTTGGCATGATTGGTGAATTATCTTTAGAAGATAAAAGTAATATTAAAAACTTAAAATCTGATACAAGAAAATTAGAAAAAGATAGTTTTGTAATAAAGAATCCTAAAAGAGTTGGAGTTTGCGTTATACTTAACCAAATGAACTTTTACCCTTCTAGAAATAGTATAGAGAACAATCAAAGTAATAACCTCACCAAGAGAAATGGCTCAGACAAAGACCAAGCAGTGATTGAAAGCACAATGAAAGCACTTAATTTCGTAGTATACAGTGCTAAAGATTTGAACCACACAGAAATGTTTTACTATCTCAAAGAGATATTGAAAACTAAATTCTGCGAAGATGACAGTGTTTTCATGCTATGTATTCTGTCACACGGAGTGAAAGGGCATGTGTATGCCTCAGATTCTGTTCAAATTAACATGGATGACATACAAAAACTTTTGGATTCGGATGTATATGTACATCTTCATGGCAAACCTAAGTTGCTTATTATTCAAGCATGCCAAGTGGATGAAGCTCCTAAGGCAAGACTGGTAGCAGACAGTCCAAGACAGGACTTTGCTTTAAAGAAAACAAATTTTCTTATTTTTTGGGCTACGGCACCGGATCTTGAGGCATTTAGAGTTGAAAGTCAAGGTTCTGTTTTTATACAGAGGTTGTGCCGTATTATTCTTGAATATGTAAATAATGAACACATTTGTGATATATTTACTAAAGTGACTGATGATGTTTCAACAATTTGTGAAAACTTAAAGTGTAAACAAGTGCCAATATATCTTACAACTTTGAGAAAAAAGCTGTACCTCAGGATGACAAAGTAGTTGTACTACTAATATGCTAAATTAGTTTAAATATGAAATGATATTCACTTTCACACAAGATAAAGGATGAATGTAAATACTGTACTATGGAGGAAAGACGAGGTAACTTAATCTTAAATCTCTATAGGAGACCTGAGATTAACAGTTACCATGTCACGCCTGCTCCCGCTGCCATGAGACCGCAGAGGAGCGGCTTTTTTGCATGACAAAGTGGGCGGCACAACCACCATGTGTGGAGCCTCGGATCAAAAACAGGACAAAGTCGAATGGCCCTTTTCTAGACTCATATATTTGTCCAGGGATTGGAGAAGTCACAAAGCAGGAGAAACTAAACAGGCAATGAAAATTCTTTTGTAATTATTTATTTTTAATGGACTCTTTTTTTTTAATCTTGAAGATGTAATATGTTTACAAAAGTAGCATTGGATGTTGTACAAATAATAAATGGTGATGGAGAGCAGTACACTTTACCAAAGTAGCAATGGATGTTGTGTAAATAATGTATATTTTTTCAATTTGTAACTTGTGTTAGCTTTATTTATACTCAAGTTGTGCTCTATTAAATTATATTAAAATAGAATTTATATTAAAAGGTCGCTTTTACGTAACCTTTTAATTTGTTCGGGTTATAGGAAAATGTTGTTACATTCTTGTTAAACATATAACTTTTATAATATTCGTAATTGATAGCTGAAATTTACAGGCTTGTTTGTTGATGATATACTTAAATTTGTTAGAGTTTGCCACGGTTTCTTGTTTTAAGCAGGCACCACACTTCGCTATGCGCTATTCGTTATGCGGGTTATTCGCGCGCATACGGCGAAGTGTGGAGAGTATATTCACCAATATTCGCTTTATTCGTACGCATCGAATAGCGAATGCGCATATACGTCGACTTGTCGGTTTTTTGACACACTTCAAAGGACACGAATAAGGCGAATACACGCATCGACTGCCCACACTTCGGACGGGTAGTGAAGTGCCCTGTGCATAACTAACAACCATAGACTATAAAACAGTTTTTGAAATAGATAAATCAATTAAACGATTAAAATAACCTATCATATGATCAAAATAATTAGACTTCATTTAAGTATTGTTTCTGTCAATTTAATAAAATAAAAAGGAAATTAAAATAAATATGTTTCGTTCGTTCATTAACCATTAAAAATGACAATGCCCTGTGCATAACTAACAACCATAGACTATAAAACAGTTTTTGAAATAGAATAAATCGATTAAACGATTAAATTAGTTTATTATATGATCAAAATAATTAGACTTCATTTAAGTATTGTTTCTGTAAATTTAATAAAATAAAAAGGAAATTAAAAGAATATGTTTCGTTCGTACGTATGGTTTCGTTTTGTTCACCATAAAAATGACAATGTCACATCTCTACAACACACATATTTGCCTTATTTGATATACCAGTACGAAGTGTGGTGGCGGGTTTGTTGTTTGCGCGCATAACAAATATTCGGGCGAATACGGCGTAGAGACATAACGAATAGCGAATAACGAAGTGTGGTGCCTGCTTTATAGGAACTGCGTATTCGGTGACTTAAATATACCATATAAAATCAATAATATTTACTTATATCTTCTTATTGCTTAAAGTTACATAATTCAAATTTACAGTCATTATAAAGGTAAACCATGGCTACATGTTTACAGCTTTTTATTTGATTGTAAGTACACTGGTTTCCTAGCAAAACTGATTTTTTCTGATTTTTAAAACCATTCTATTACATCGGTGTTCATCAAACAATTTAAAAACGAATGATTAAAAATATTAAGCTAGTGAAGGTCTATCGATGGTATTTTTTTCAAACTTCTGCGTTCAGCCATTTTCAAGTTCTAGACAAGCCCAAAATATTGCCGCAGCAAAATTGTCAATAACCTAAGAACCACAGCATACACAAATTTTGCTGTTTGCTAACATATAATACGGAATAGAAGCTATATATTATTCATGTATTTCGTTTGGGTCTTAAACAATTTAAAAAAAAAAAATTGCTGTGGTAACGTTTGAAACGTTACTCCAGCAAAAAGTGTTTTTGTCGAATAACTTTTAACCTACTTCATGCACAAATTTTGCTATTTGTAACAAATTACTCCGTAGAACACACTAATTTTCTGTTATACTCTCATCTTTCTGAGGCCCAATTTTTTTTGCTTTTTTGCTGGGGTAACGCACGCCGTATTGTAATGTTTTGATTTTATATGTCACCATATCGGGATCTGATGATAGGATCCCAAGGAAATCGAGGGAACTCCTCAAATATCATAGGCACAATTGTCGCGATTTGAGTACTCGGAATAGTTTTTCTTTGAAGTCCGTTTCTTTTTGTTAAAATATAAGTTATATTTAAAACAGGGCGTTTCCTCCTCCTTCTAAATTGGTAGCTCTTAAAGTCTGAAAAGCATTATGATGATAGTCTATGTGATAACTACTATCATAAATCTTTTCAGATTTTTCGGAAACTTTAACGGCTTAGATATTTTTTTTAGTTCAGGAGTTATAAAGACCTAACTTGTAAAATACGCTTACTTCTAAAACTTCGTGCAAATTGACCAAATAATAAGTAAACATAACAATTATCTATTGGATAAGATTTTAAATCTACATGCAATTATGGGAACCTAACTATGGACCCTATTCTGGCGTGATCAGACACGCAATTAACCGATTTTTTACAATCGGTTTGATTCTCACATACTATTAATTCGATCAGTGATTTAAAATTTATACAAAAATATATTGTCTCAAACATTGAGGAAACCTTATCTACTTAAATTAAATATTTTTTTTTTTTTTATATATTTAAGCCTGCCAAAGTTACTCTACTCTGCCTGATGGAAAGCATGAGTAGAATCCAGGAGTAGGAGTCACCATGCTTATTGTGAGGGTAGGCAATGTAGCATGGTGACCCCTACCATGGCAGCCTGGTTAGATTATTCTGCATCATTCTCCCGGCCTTCGAAGGGCGGGAGAATGATGCAGAATGATTGGGCCTCCGGTCTCACACTCACCAACGAAACACGACAACAAGAATGCTGTCATTATTAGGATGGTCTTCTGTGTGAGGGTAGTACTGGCCGGGTCGAGCCGGCCCATTCGTGCTGAAATCAGCGTGGCTCTACTACCTATAATCTCTATCTTTACCGCTTTTTTTTATCGTCCCAAGAATCTCTTTAGAAACCTTTCAAGTATTCAAAGAGACATTTCTATAGGCATTGCTTTTACTTTCAATTAAAGTAGTAATGATTAAAATGTTGTGGTTAAACCACAGAATACATAATAGTACCAGGTTAAACGAGCCAAAGTGGTTTATAAGGCCAAAGTAGAGTAATTTAATTTGGGAATGTGTGTATATATAAGTACAAATGATAGTAGTAAGCCAGTGGCGTAACAATAGGGTGGCAGGGCTGGCAAAATGCCACGGGCCCCCGACCCAAGAGGGCCCCGGCCCATGAGGCTGCGAGCGCAAAAATATTTCTTTACACTGTACTTGAGTATTTTATTTTAAATGTTTATTTTCATAAGTTCTGCTTAAAATCCAAAGTATCCTTATTACAATTTCAAGTTAATCGTTAAGCATGTCAACCAACCTAAACAAAAAGATGTTAATTAATTTTTAGAGATACGTTACCCGTGGCGATCAATTTTACTTACTTATGACCGTCAAAAAACCGTCAGTAATCCAGAACAACTACAACAAGGTACTAACAAAAATCAAAGAAAATTATATTTTAGCATGAACAATATTGTACCTTCGCCATATGTTACTGATAAAGGTAATTTTAAAGAGCTAACTGATCAAGTGAAAAGGTTCGTGATTGAAAACGGACATTGTAAGCCTAAGGGCCCTTTCTTAAAAGATAGTGACAATAGATATTTTCTATAAAAACATTATTATCTTGTTTCCAAGTCTGGCGTCCATTGAAACTTGAACGTACATACATGCCTATCCTATTCTTTAATACTTCATAAGGCGTATTGTGAACCGTGTTGGTTATTCGCAAATCGGACATCTAAGAAAAAACAAAATGTTTAGATTGAGGGCTATGACGACTGGAAATGTTTTGTAGATGCCATACAAAGACATGAGACATCAAAAATTCTTCTGAATTCCTGTCTTACGTATCAACAGTGGCGGCTACATGGAACACTCGATGAAGAGCAAGAGTCTATGATCAAATAAGAAAAATCTTTTTGGTGTCAAGTACTTTCTAGGCTCCTTCATGTTAGTGTTACTCTGTGTAACTGTGTTACCCTGACACTTTCAACATATTCTCTAGCCGTTCGTGGCCACAGAGAAATCGCAGATAGCAGTGATCCAAGCTCCAAAGGAAACTTTTTGAGTATTGTTGAGTTTGTGGAGAATTCGATTCCCGAACCGAATTGTACTTTATTAAGATGTCATTACCAAAGTTCGTTATGTTGGACACACTGGAGAGTCATTCTATGACGCCACTTGTCAAAATAGTATTAGAAGCAAAGACTGTTATTTTTATGATTATATATTGTGTTAATAATAAGACTATTGATTAGAAGATTAAATACTTTACTATTGAATTGGGAGTTTATATTGGAGTCCCTCAGTGAAGAATCGGTCCCTAAATTGGTGACCCCGACGTGATTACAAAAATTGCGTCTGTGCGTCGAACAAAAATTTCGATTTGCTTGGTGGACATCATCTGACCTGAGGCGACTTGCTACACTGTGGAAGCTGCTACCGAAATCCCACGCCGTTGACGTTAACAGCCACGTTGACTTGGATATCGAAGCAGCATTTTCTGCGTGACTGCCCACCGAACTAAGGTTCGTTACCCATAATTCAACTATAATACAAGTGCAAAAGTGTACCAGATAGACAGAGACAAGTGAATTTTAGTGATGAGTCATAAAATTGAGTTTCATAAACTTTCATTACACGTAAATATAAATAAAACCGCCATATTTTTTTATTCTACATACAAGTTGGTATTATGAATCAAGAAGCAGAAGCACACGAATGCACCACGCCCCCTAGCGGCACGGCAAAATAACTTTTTGTCATTCGACCGACGACACGTTCAATTCACGCAGGTACAATCCAAAGAAAAATTAAAATTAGAAAGTAGTTTTTATTTTATTTTTTGTATACATATACATATTGTAATTTTGATAGATATTTATTGTTTAATTACTACATCGATATATTCCAACTAAATAATGTTGAAAATTGTTAGTTTCTCACTTTTATCCTCTACGACTACAACAATAAGTTCCTTTTCTTGTTTGTTTACTTTGTACCTTGTTTGTTTTGTATTTTTGTGTGCATGTTTAATGTAAGGTTAAACAGTTCTTGTTATATACTATATATGTTTGTAGCTAATGCCATAATATTATATTTATGTGTCTGCCGTATCATTTTCCCACGGTTTTAGATCTTACAGTTCCCGGATACAATTAGTTTATTTGCTCTTTTGGTTTGGTATTTGGTGTATTCCCCCTCCTTACCCATTATTCGACTCACCTCTTTCTCTAGCCTCCTCCAATTTTCCCTTTAATTTTTTTCACACTATGGAAGAACTGCAAACGCGCCTCGCTGCTCTAGAAGCCGAAAATGCTGCATTACGAGCTGGACCTTCGCAGCCTAAGCATGAACTCACACAGCAAAAACCTGAGCCTTCTCCTCAGATTTGCCGGGTTGCTATTAAACTGCCACCCTTCTGGCCCGATAGAGTTCATGTTTGGTTCGCTCAAGCAGAGGCACAGTTTCTTCTTGCAGACATTACCCAAGACGCTACAAAATATAGTCATGTCCTCAGCCAGATAGACCATAGGATTGCCGGAGAGATAGAGGATATTGTTATTAACCCACCTGTACAAGGTAAATACGAAAAATTGAAAGAAACCCTCATTAACAGGCTCTCTTCATCAGAGGAGCAACGCTTAAAGAGACTGCTCAGTGACGAGGAACTTGGGGATAAAAAACCATCCCAATTCTTGCGTCACCTACGGTCACTCGCAGGCACTACTCTTTCAGATGAAAATATCTTGCGTCAGCTGTGGCTTCGTCGCTTGCCGCAACACGTTCAGGGTATTCTTGTCGCCCAAGCTGATTTGAGTTTAGATCGAATTGCAGATATTGCAGATAAAATCGCCGAAGTACAAGCAGGGCCGGCTAACGTGTACGCCACAGAAACATCTCCGCTCACAACTATGATGGCTCAGATCGAAGAATTAAACAAACAGGTAGCTGCCCTAACAACAGCATTTTCTGAGAAATCCCGACCACGAAACAGGTCCGTCTCCAGGACCAGCAGACGTCCTCGCAGTCCAAGTATTGAGCCCAAAATATGCTGGTATCACAGGCGCTATGGTAGAAATGCCAGCAAATGTACCAGTCCCTGTAGTTGGAAGGCGGAAAACCACCAGAGCACTCAGTAGTGGCGGCAGCTGATTGCGAACCAAAACCAAGCCGTCGTCTGTTTGTTACCGACCAAGTTACCAAACGGCAATTTCTGGTTGACACGGGATCGGACTTATGCTGCTATCCCCGTTGCTGGCTCATAGATCACAGGAAACCCTCTGACTACGAGCTTAGCGCGGCTAACGGGAGCAGTATTAGGACATATGGACCAATCACGTTGTCTCTTAATTTCGGCCTCCGGCGTAATTTTATTTGGCAATTCGTCGTCGCCGATGTCACCACTGCTATTATCGGCTCTGATTTCCTGGCACATTACCATCTCCTACCAGATTGTCGTGTAAAGAGACTGGTTGACGGCGTCACAAACTTATCTACACCAGCCTCTACAGCATTTTCGGAACAGCCTAGTGTTAAGGCCGTAATTTCAGAAAATTCTCCTTATGCACAAGTGCTAGCAGAATTTCCAGAGATCACTCGTCCTCCAGGCCTCCCCAGGGCCGCTAAACATAATACTGTACATTTTATTAAAACTACCGATGGTCCCCCAATTTCATGTCGTCCTCGTCGTTTAGCCCCTCAAAAACTAAATTCAGCCAGAAAAGAATTCGAAGATATGGTGCAATCTGGTATAGCGCGACCATCAAATAGCCCCTGGTCGTCTCCTCTTCACATGACATTGAAAAAGGATAACACTTGGCGTCCCTGCGGCGACTACCGCGCTCTGAATTCTAGGACCATACCAGACCGATACCCTGTTCGCCTAATACACGATTTTGCACACAACCTCACTGGTACCAAAATTTTCAGTACCATCGACCTCGTAAAAGCCTACCATCAAATCCCAGTATCCGAAGAGGATATTCCAAAAACGGCTATCGTTACCCCTTTTGGCCTCTTCGAATTCCCTTTCATGACCTTTGGTCTGAGAAATGCTGGTCAGACCTTTCAAAGGTTTATCGATGAGGTCACTCGAGGTCTCGATTTCTGTTTTCCGTACGTGGATGACATTCTGGTATTTTCAGCGAACGAGGCCCTCCATCGCGAACACTTACGGATCATATTTCGACGCCTACAAGAATATGGTGTTGTGATCAATCCTTCCAAATGCGTTCTGGGTGTGCGCGAAGTTACCTTTCTGGGATACCACATCAGCCCTGAAGGAACTCGACCTCCTCAAGATCGCATCCAAGCCATTCTAGACTTTCCCCCTCCTAAAACCGTTCAAGGCGTGAGACGTTTCCTCGGCATGTTGAATTACTACCGCCGCTTCATTCCTCATGCCGCTCAGTTTCAGGCTCCGCTAATAGACGCAGTAGTCTCAGTCAATGGCAAAGGTGCAAAGCCGTTTATATGGTCACCCGAGCTTTTGCAACAATTTGAGGCCTGTAAGAAGAGTCTGTCTAACGCGACGTTGTTGCAACATCCTATAAATGGTTCACGTCTCGGATTATTTACAGACGCCTCGAGCGTTCACATCGGGGCTTGCCTTCAGCAGCACACAAACGGTCAGTGGTTCCCCCTTGCTTTCTTTAGCAAGAAATTAACCACCAAACAATCAGAATGGCCTGCATATTACCGCGAGCTTCTAGCAGTGTACGAGAGTGTGCAACATTTCAGATTTATCCTTGAGGTCCAACATGTAACCATCTTTACCGATCACAAGCCGCTGCTATACGCCTTCGTACAACGTCGGGAGAAACTCCCTCCAGCTCAACTAAATCAATTATCTTTCATTAGCCAGTTTACCACCGACGTTCAGTACATAAAAGGAGAAGACAATGTCGTGGCTGACGCAATGTCTCGTATCGACGCCATCGCCCTTGAACAGGACTACGAAGCTCTTGCCAAATCACAAGAAACGGACCAAGAGTTATCTCATTTACGTCAACAACGCTCAACCAGCTTACAATTGACTAATGTATTGATACCTGGTACTGATATCTCCGTTACTTGCGATGTATCTACTGGAAAAACGCGGCCATATCTGACGCCAGCCTTCCGTAGGTCAACTTTTAAGCAACTTCACGATCTGAGCCACCCTGGTGCACGGGCTACTACGCGCCTCGTGACTGAGCGCTATGTTTGGCCATCTGTGAATAGAGACTGTAAGGAGTGGGCCCGCAGTTGTCAAGAATGTCAACGTGCTAAAGTATCGCGCCATAACTCTGCCCCTCTCGGAAACTTTAACCTACCCTCCGGACGTTTTAGGCATATCCACATGGACATAATCGGACCCTTGCCAATTTGTAATGAATATCGTTACTGCTTAACAGCTATTGACAGATTCACCAGATGGCCCGAGGTCTGGCCCATGCGTTCTATTACTGCAGAAGAAGTGGCTGAAACATTCACACGTGAGTGGATACCTCGTTTTGGAGTACCATCGGTTATAACAACTGACCAAGGAACTCAATTCGAATCCACCTTGTTTAACCGCCTTATGATACAATTCGCCACGAAACGCATCAGGACAACCTCGTACCACCCTTGCGCCAACGGCATGATCGAGCGTGTTCATCGACAGCTAAAGGCTGCGCTCTCATGCCACCACGATACCTGGGTTCGCGCACTACCTCTTGTACTTCTTGGCATGCGGTCAGCTTTTAAAGAGGATATTAAAGCCACTGCTGCCGAATTGGTTTTCGGAGAACCTCTTCGTTTACCTGGTGAGTTACTAGTTCAAGGACCCAATCAAGACAGTTTTAGTGAACCAGCAGACTTTGTGGCTCAGCTTCGACATAAAATGTCCTTAGTTCGCCCCATTCCCGCATCCCGTCATTCCCAACCATCATCCTTCATCCATAAAAGTCTTTCATCAACAACACATGTTTTTCTTCGAGACGATAACGTTCGACGTCCCTTACAGCCACCTTATATGGGCCCGTATCAAGTTATTGATCGTGCCAGAGACGGCAAAACTGTGACCTTAGAAATTAAGGGAAAACGCGTCGTAGTAAGCGTTGACCGAGTCAAGCCTGCCTTCTTCGAAAATTTCACGTATTCATCTCCCGAAGCTCCACTAATGCCATTGTCACCCGTTCCTTCAGTCCCACAGCAAATTTCCAAACCTCCGTCACCTTGTTCAGTCGTACCTCCAGCTTCCCTTCCTATGTTGCCATCAAATACTGTAAACACCAAACCCCTGCCATACACAACACGCTCAGGCAGGCGGGTCAAATTCAAAAAATATCCCGATTACTGTGGATAAAGTTCATGTTTTATCCTTCTCCGTGGGGGGGTGGTGTGGAGAATTCGATTCCCGAACCGAATTGTACTTTATTAAGATGTCATTACCAAAGTTCGTTATGTTGGACACACTGGAGAGTCATTCTATGACGCCACTTGTCAAAATAGTATTAGAAGCAAAGACTGTTATTTTTATGATTATATATTGTGTTAATAATAAGACTATTGTTTAGAAGATTAAATACTTTACTATTGAATTGGGAGTTTATATTGGAGTCCCTCAGTGAAGAATCGGTCCCTAAAAGTTATTAGGAAAATACGACCCGATTTTACAAGAATTGTAAAGTAAACCAAAGGGCCAGATAAAATACTTAAGTCCAAAAATACAAAATTAGCTAATTTCTGCCCTGGTTCTTAAAGTAGAAGATTCACTAATAAATGAAGTAATGCCGCACGATTTTACCCTATCATATTCGATAAAACTTAAGATATTTCAAAAATTGGTCAAATTTATGAACTTTACCGTCATTGTATGATCGAAAAAGATGGTAATGGGATCCCAAAGGCACTTGTCATTACATTTTTAGGATTTCATGAAGTTAAGGATAAAACTGCCCAATGTCCAAGCAAATTATTAAATCCATAAATGACAAAAGTATTTCACTAAATAAGTGTCGAGGACAAGGATATGATGGTGCTAACACAATGAAAGGGACTTAGGGTGGAGTTCAAAAATACATAAAAATGTCGATCCGAACGCTGTATATGTTCACTGTGCTGATCATAATTTAAATCTAGTACTCAATGATGCAGTGAGAGAGGTTATTGATATGCATTTATTTTTGAACTAGAGATATAGAACTTTCTATATCTAATAATAAAAGTGAGTCTTCAACTTCAATAACATTAAACCCTAAACATTAAAAACGGCATCTTAACGACCTGCCCATCTAGTAAGATGGGCAGGTCGTTAAGATGTCGTTTTTGCTTTAAAAGTTCGATTTGTTAAAGTACAAAAAGTGCTAACTCTTCTATGGAAATGGAAATGGTGTCCAATATACATTAGGCTAGAGTGGGGACTACAGGCTAAGGCCTCTCGCCTAAGAGAGGAGGCCTATGGCCATTAGTGGGACATATACAACGTGTAATTGAGTAAGCTGAAAATATCGAAGCTTATTAAAATTAAACTGATATTACAACGTGTCAATTTTTACTGATAGGGCCCCATCAAAAGAATTTGCCACGGGCCCCAGATGGTATTGTTACGCCACTGCGGGCGGGAGAATGATGCAGAATGATTGGGCCTCCGGTCTCACACTCACCAACGAAACACGACAACAAGAATGCTGTCATTATTAGGATGGTCTTCTGTGTGAGGGTAGTACTGGCCGGGTCGAGCCGGCCCATTCGTGCTGAAATCAGCGTGGCTCTACTACCTATAATCTCTATCTTTACCGCTTTTTTTTATCGTCCCAAGAATCTCTTTAGAAACCTTTCAAGTATTCAAAGAGACATTTCTATAGGCATTGCTTTTACTTTCAATTAAAGTAGTAATGATTAAAATGTTGTGGTTAAACCACAGAATACATAATAGTACCAGGTTAAACGAGCCAAAGTGGTTTATAAGGCCAAAGTAGAGTAATTTAATTTGGGAATGTGTGTATATATAAGTACAAATGATAGTAGTAAGCAGATCTCGAAAAAAAGATGTAAGTAATAGGGGTGAAAGTATGAAATTACCGTTTGATTGTAATAGGTACTTCAAATTGACATAGAACCTTCATAGTTTGAAATTTTTGAGTGAAACTTTTTTCAAATCGTCCCTATGTTGTTCTTCTTTAAAAAAAAATGTGCAAAATTCGATTACTGACTTTCAGTTGTTTTTTTTTTATTCAGCTTAGACAAGAAAGATGGATACTTCGAAATTCGAGTGATATTTGAAGACGAGTTCCGACGCGGAACTGTCGCTGCAGAAACAGCTTGCAATATCAATGCTGCGTTTGGAGAGGGGACAGCTAATGAACGCACCATGCGATTTTGGTTAAAACGCTTTCGTGATGGAAATTTTCAAACTACCGAGTCATTAGCAGCATGGTTTAACGTTACCTTATCAACAAAACCTATTGACTCATTTGCGTCAAATCAATACAATAAAAAAATATGAAAATGATTTGACCGATCTGGAGAAAGAAACGCAAGTTAAAACTTGTGTTGCCTTGTTGAATCGATACAGAAATAAAGGAATATTAGATCGAATTATGACATGCGATGAAAAGTGGATTCTTTACGTAAGCGAAAAATGCAATGACTGACCCCAGGTCAAACGCCGCATCAGTGTCCTAAAGCAAAGCTTACCAATAAAAAGGTAATGGTAACTGTTTGGTGGTTTTAGCATGGTGTTATTATTCACTATAACTTTCTCCGATCTGGTCAGGTAATAACGGCAGATTTCTACTGTGCCGAACAACAATGATAGCAAAACTTGCAGTGAAACAGCCCCGACTCATGAATCGATCTTCACCATTATTCCATGATAACCTGAAATGAAACCTTATTCAGTATGAGAAACCGTTTTAACTCTACAGGAACTGCAATTAGAAACCATTCGTCCCCCTCCGTATTCGCCAGACCTTGCTCCAACGGACTACCATTTTTTTCGTGATCTGGCCAATTTTCTACGTGATAAAAACTTTTCTTCCCAAGAGGCAGTACAAAATGTTTTCACACAGTTTGTAGAATCTAGATCACAAGAGTTCTATCGCAAAGGCATAAATGACCTTCTTATTAGATGGCAGCAATGTATAGATAATAATGGTAAATATTTTGATTAAAATAAATATATTAAATTTTTCAGTACAAATCCTTTAACCCCTAATAATAAATGAGTTGCTGAATTATTATGACTTCCTTAAGATCCTACTCGAAGTAATCAAATGCTTCAAATTACTCATGTGTAGAGTAATTACTATCCATCTTTCTATTACAGAAGCGTAAGGTTGTGTAAATTTAGAGCGGAAACATACGTAGAATTGTGATGAGGGTAAGTTAAACATGTGAACTTTAATTGAGAGTAGTTGTCGATTGGAAAAGTTTAGGTTTTTTGGAGTCTGCGAACTCCAATGCCGGTAATCGTATATTGGATGCGATTGAACGTTGGCGATTTAGTAGGCAGTATTTTTAGAAATAAATTCTTGTGTCTGTATATTAAAGTACTCTTAAAATAAATTCTGTAATATTCTAATATATTTTGTACTTGTACTTAGGGTTATATTATAACTAAAATGAGACCAGTCCACTAAATTTACCAACAAATTACAAACTGATATTCAAATGACAAAATTAAGAATATTTTAAATTAAAATCTTATTAGTTTCTTTAAGTCCAGCTCCTAATAAGATATAAAGATATAAAAATATAAGATATAAAAAGACTAATAAAGTGTTGCTATGACAAAATAAATTTTGTAAATACATACGGGTAACTAAGTCGTGAAAGGTAAAAACGTGTCGGGAACCTCTTGTCACCTCATAAACGCCTATGTTTATTTAATTTAGGTCTACGTGTTTGAAAGTCAACCATTTCTAAAAAGCGTTTTAATAGAACTTATTATTTATATTAAGGCTCGTTTTGAACAACCTTTTAGTATTTCAACACAATCAATTATGAATATTGTAGACGAAAGTAGAACTGCTTGTTGGTCTAGCTAGTGGTTAGCATATGCGACTGCAGACCAAGAGATCTCGGGTCGGGCTGTTGTCGGGTTTTTCTTACTAGTAATTCTTTGTGAAGCCGTCGGTCCTGGTCCAGTCCAGTCCATGAACTGCTTTTAAGATCAAGGTAGTAGAATCACTGGGGTGGTACTACCCTCTCACAGTAGACCAACCTGAAATGGCAGCATTCGTGCTCTCGTGTTTTGTTGATAAGTGCGAGACCGGACGCCTAATGACGCAGAAGCATCTCAATATACCGCCATAGTATGGGACACCATACTTCATTTTTCATATTCTCAATCAGTACGGTGACCACTACTCTTAGATTTTACTCATGATTTCAATCAGTCAGTAGAGTCACTTTGGCATGATCGTTTAAAAAAAAAAAGGATTTTTTTACGCTAATCTTACTATACAATTGAATTAATCACATACTGTCAATACAATAACTTGACATCAAGATGGCCTGGATAGTATGCCGTCAACAAAATACGTTTATTTTGTGCCGTAATCAGCAGCGTTTAAACAGAAAGCAAAATTTTGAAATTTGAAGTAGACATACCATGTTTGTTTTATTACAAACTAGCTTTTGCGTGTTTGTCGGCTGTAACATCAAGAAGTAACCTATTTATAGATGTCCTTCTACAAGGTCCAATCTATCTTTCAATATATGAAATATGAGTGAAAAAAATACATAATAAGTACAAGCAATGTTATTATTACTTAAAGTGATATCGTAGTCTTAACAAGTTCGTAATTCGATAGTAACGATAAAAAATACTCAGAAAATAGTATTGCTAATAATTACAACAATTCTTCATTAAATATAGATTTAAAGGTTCACCAGCTTATAGATTGCCATCATTAGAACAACACAAACGTCTGCTTGCATGATTTTGTTTCTCAAAGATATATTTTTGAGCTAATACAATTTCTGAGTAGGGTGATAAATATTTTCCTTCGAAAACTTAGCTACAGAATTGTGAAGACAGACGTCTTTCAATATATCAATCATCGTTAACGATTGAAGAAGTTCCAAGGTCGCACAACCAATATCTTTGACGTCAGAATAACTCGCACTTTTTTCCACTACATTAACTTGTCACATGTATCTGAGGAGTATCTTATACGACAGCCTCTTATGAATTTTGTTTTGTTCTAAAAAAAAAATGTGAGCCGTCACGGGACGCCTGGCAGATGTGAAACATCGCCATTAATTTGTAAAAGTAATATGCAGAAAAGAACATATTGTAATAGGAACTAAATATGTCATAATGATAAAATAAAATATTACTAATTATTAAAATAGTAGTCTATATGTCATATAGACTGTATATATATACCATCGTATAGCGTGCCGTGGCGACGCGTCGCCAGGCGTCGCCAGTCGCCAGGCCAGAAATCTATTTTACGTGCGCCTATAGATGTTTCACATCAAAAAGCGGCCAAGTGCGAGTCGGACTCACACATAAAGGGTTCCGTAACAGCAAGTAACATCATATAAAAGTTTTTGTAGTTCGTTGTAACTTTCTTCAATGTTTTAATAATAGTGTTTTGATTGAAAGAAATGTAAATTGCGGTTTATGATTTATGACGTATTAAAAAAAAACTACTTACTAGATCTCGTTCAAACCCATTTTCGTTGGAAGTTTGCATGGTAATTGTACATCATATATTTTTTTTAGTTTTATCACTCTCTTATTTTAAAAGTTACAGGGAGGGGGACCAACATTTTACCACTTTGGAAGTGTCTCTCGCGCAAACTATTCAGTTTAGAAAAAAATGATATTAGAAACCTCGACATCATTTTTGAAGACCTATCCATAGATACCCTACACGTATGGTTTTGATAAAAAAAAAATGAGTTTCAGTTCTAAGTATTTACCCAAATTTTATTGCTTTTTTTCTATTTTTGTGTAAAAATATTAAAGCGGTTCACAGAATACATCTACTGACCAAGTTTCAACAGTATAGCTCTTATAGTTTCGGAATAAAGAGGCTGTGACATACGGACGGACAGACAGACAGACAGATATGACGAATCTATAAGGGTTCCGTTTTTTGCCATTTGGCAACGGAACCCTAAAAACTGCCATTTTGAGATAAGTACCGTTTATACTTTCGTATGTATTTAATAAAAAACTGTTTATTTAAAAATGCAAACAGACACTTCAATTTTATTTATTTGTATATATTAGGCGAATCCCGCGGTCACCGCGGGAAACACCGCGGAGCGACTCTAGTCTAGAAAAATCGGGCAAGTGCGTGTCAAGCCCTGCATTAGACTAGGGTTCCGTAGTCATTATAATTAAATTCAGTCATAACATCATTACTTTAAAAAAATGTGAAAATCAATTTTTACTTTAGGCTGTCAGACAGTTTAGGCTGTGAAGTCAGCCACTCGCCGATAAACTTTGGCGAGCACTTCCGCCTCCAAATCCCACGGGGGTATTCCGGCCAGAGCGCAAGCCACCTCTGTGGACACCATGCGGTATTCGCGTATGGCTCTATCCTCCAATATCCCCGGGCCGTGACCAAGGTGTCATCTGCGTAGCGTAGAATGAGTGAGCTTACCGTGTAAAATCTCTCACTCTCTGAATGTAAGGGAACCAAAGATGGCAACGCAATTGTGTATCTTGAGATATGGGTGTCTATGGTGCTGGTTATACATGAAATATAAAAGAGAATTGACTGCAATTCTCTTTCAGACGTTTATGGTTTATATTGTGTCAGTTTGACTATCCGCCACCTCCATACGTTCTTGTCACGTCCCGTCTGTATGAACCGTATGAATAGTTCCTAGAAGTACTTAGTCTAAGTTTACTACTTTTACTAAGTCTAATTCCATACTTTCGTAGTTTCCTCATTAAGAAATGTCATGACTACTGTTAGGTACTACATTGAAAAACTTGGCCAAGTGCGTGTCATGCCATGCATAGAATAGGGTTCCGTATTCACCCATAATGGTAGGTAGATTTGGAAACGTCAATTTAAATATTCAATGTGGGTTGAAATTTAGCCTATCTCATTCCACTGCTGGACATAGACTTCTCCAATTGCACGCCACTTAGTTCATCCTCGGCTACTCGCATCCAGCTCCTGCCAGCCATTTTGCGCAAACCATCACTCCACCTGGCCTGTGGACGTCCTACACTATGTCAATAATATATCATATCAGTGGTCAGTTGTACAGTTTATTTTAAAACCTAACAAATTGTTTCATGTTGAAAAAATTCTAAATAAATTCATTATTTAAATATCATGAAACTTATGATAAACCTAAAAAAAATAGCCTAGTGCGTGTCCGGCCACGCATAGTATAGGGTTCCGTAGTCACCCATAAAGGTAGGTAGATTTAAAATCGTGTCCGTAAAATAGACAATTTTTAACTTAATTATTATTTCTTTATTTTTGTACGAAGTTTTCCAAGTGAGTGCATTTTACAAGTTAAGCCCCTATAACTCCAAAATAAATAAAATTTGAAATTTCAATATATATGCTACTATCATCATTTTTTGAGCCAGCCGTTTAGCTTTTAGAGGGGGGGGGGCTGTTTTTAGAAAAAAATGGGCTTTCTAGTTGAATAACTCATAAACGGATACCTAAATCGAAAAATGGTTTTAGAAACCTCACAATGTCCTATCTAACGATACCCTAAACGATGGGGTGCATGAAAAAAAAACATCCCCACTTTACATGTAGGGGAGGTACCCCAAATAAAAATATTTTTCATAATTTTATTGTAGCGCTTTGTTCACGTAATTACAATACATAATCATGAAAAGGTTCATCTTCCTAGCACCAATCTTTTAGGCGGTAGGTCGAGAACGGACAGACGGACATGGCGAATCTAAAAAGGAACCCAGTCATGAACTACGGAACCCTAAAAAGGATCGTAAAAAGAGAAAAAAATAAATAGTCCAAGAGCCAGTGCGCAAAAAACTGTTTGAATTTACTAAGGCTAATTTTTTTATAGTTCATTACAATGGTTGCGTACACAAACATACTGCGGTGCGATGTCGTCCTTCAACCTCCAGACGAAAATTCAGGTATACAAATAATAGTTGGCAAAGTAAAAAATAATTATTATGTATTATATATAATTGCATCAGTTATATTAATTTTTCAGATTCTCGATCAGAAACTCAATCGGAAACAACCGACATGGACATTTCCGATCACGATGACATCGATGAATTTGATGAGTCGGAGGAAGAATTCGATAATGAATGATTCAATATTCATTTTATTGTATATTTTGTATATAATAAAGTTATAATATTATTAAATTATAATTAATAATTCTTTTTATTCAATCTAGTCGGTTAAAGTCAATAAATAAAGATTATAGTAAAAAAAGAAGCAAGCCGTCATCTGGGATGCCGAGCGCGCGCGCGAAATTTTTATTTCTTTTTTTGCTGACTGACGGGCCTTGTCCCGTTAAATCGATGACTGTCTATTTTTTTTATTTTTAAAACAATATTTAATACCCCTACAAAACTTTTGAAGTGTAGTAAATGAATTGCACATTATTTATTTTTTGCACATACATTACGGCTGACTGACCAGCTCTGTCCTCATATTCTGCTGACTGACCATTAAAACTTTAATTTATATGCAATATACAAGTTGTATAACAATTTTCAGCCTTAGTAAATTCATTTATTACCCCGGCAGGTACGACATCTTTGATAGCGCACCTGAGTCACCTGTTCTCAGGTGCGCTTGACTGACCGCAGTATGTTTGTGTACGCAACCATTGTAATGAACTATAAAAAATTAGCCTTAGTAAATTCAAACAGTTTTTTGCGCACTGGCTCTCCGTCTAAAAGGAACCATACTCGTATGCAAATTACACATATATTAAACATCTAATAGTTTATTACTATCTAACTAAGCTAAACCTTCTCTCTTCTTCCATTCACTTTTAAGTTTTGCCATTTTCTTTTTTTTATACTCAGTTTTCTGATATTTCTTTTCTTGTAATCTTTTTTTTTGAGCTACTACACTGCCATCACCATTAAAGTCTTCGTCTAATTTAGCTATTAACATTTCTCGAGCTATTTTCCGATTTTCGTCCTGACATCTGCTTGTGTGACATTTTATAACTATTCCTGTAAAATACAAGTATCAAAGATTAGAACACATTTCATTGTTCAAACATTTACCTTATTTAAATATATTTAAGCCTACCAAAGTGACTCTACTCTTCCTGATGGAAAGCATGAGCAGAATCCAGGAGGTAGGGGTTACCATTCTCATTGTGATAGTAGGCATTGGAGCATGGTGACCCATATCATGGTGGCCTGGGCAGATGTTTCTACATCATTCTCCTGGTCTCCAGAGGCCTCCGGATCTTCGGAGACCAGAAGAAAAAACCCATGCTACTAATTCTAAAATTTGATTATTCATTATTCCTTAAAATAAGTTCATCCAAACATTTCAACATAAAAATAATTCAACAACAACTTAAAAGTTGGTATGTGTGTAAGAACAACACAGTATGAATTTTTATTTACTGCAGAACCTCCTGGACCACTGCCTCTGACAAAATTTTCAGTTAAATCATATTCATTTATTTTTGGAACTTGAGTAGTCTATGGTATGTTTTAAGGCTACACACACACGTGAAAATACCACACAAGGGAGCCTTGAACCTGGTTTAAGCAACATTGCTAAACAACTGAACCTCGACTCAGCAATGCTTGTCCTTTCTGAAATAAAATAGAATTCATCACGATACATGAGTGCCACATACAGGTGTTAATATACGGTTCATCTCATTACTATGAGGCACATATGGACCATAGAGGATGTACAGCCTGGAACTGACTCCTGGTAAATATGTTTAAGGCTCAATCACCAAACTGCTTCAAGAAAAGGCTACATAATGTCATCAAGCTTTTTGAAACACATACATCAGCTTAAGAGCTGTTTATTTAATGTGTTTCTGCTAGTGTGTCATCATCATCATCATCATCAGCCTATCGCAGTCCACTGCTGGACATAGGCCTCTCCCATTGCACACCACTGTGATCGATTTTGGGCTTCTCGCATCCAGCTCTAATAAATAAATGAGAGTATAATAAATGACTGCACAATTGGCCTAGTGGTTTAAATGGTCTTCACACCATTTTCTACTGTGCCATATGTTGTGGGTTCAAATCCCACTAGTCATCCATAAATTGTTGCTCTGAGTATGAGTGTTCTTTGTGTAAATTTCATGTAACTTTATAAAGTGCCCATGAAAACACAGGCCGTAGGTATATTCCTAATACAGAAGTTATTTAGTTGTAAAAAAAATGACCCTGTAAACGGGTTCTGGGAATCCCCGATTTCCTTGTCATAGTGACGTGTTTAAAATTGCGTTTGATCAATGTTCATTTCTCAATACATTATCAAGAAATGTACCTATAACTTTTAACATCTGTCAAAGTCAACATTAGTTAAATAGACGTAAATATTATGAAATAAAAATCGTAAAACAAGTTCTAATTTAATAAATTTACTGAGTTTGTTAAGCTGTGATAAATTCTAATAGTGAAAATGTTGCAGTCAGATTCTCGAAGTCAAGGATTTAATCCCGATACTATAATTGGTAACAATGACACTTTAAACACTGATATGATATCAGAAATAGAAAAGGAATTGCATGACAATCCATACGATATGATTTCCCTGGTGTTTTTGCTCTACGATGTCCCCATCACTGCTCTGCAACGTTTGATTGTGTTCGAACGAGTATCCAAAGACAGTGGATCATCCACGAATCTTAACATGTTACATGAATGGTTTCAACATGCTAAGCATACCACGACTTGGAAACATGAATTTATAGAGTCACTATTACTTTGTCAACTAAATAGTGTTGTTAGGAAGCTTGGATTCCATGTACCAACTGCTCAAAATTATTACCAAATAGATAATATGCAAACCAAAATGTTTATTAATCCTATAAAGAAAGCATTATATAAGTTATGTGAAAATATGAACGATGATAACTTTCTAACTCTTAAAAAAGCTCTATTGACCTATGATATTGATGCTACAGAATATGAGTCTTGTGAGTTAGTTTTACTGAAACTCATGTGTGATAAATTTATAAATGTTAATGAGTTTAAATATAATGCAAAGACAGTTGGCTTCCAAGTTCAATTAGATAAACTTCTTAGAATTATAGAAACTTTGCCAGGATTGCGAAAATGTGCACAGGAAATCAGACTTTTACAGCAGTCATTAAATGGAGATGACAAACCTAGTACACCATCTGTGAATATGAAATTGGATGAATCTAATCAGAGTTCGGGTGACAACAACTCACATTTGTACTGTAATGATTTTAAAGAGCTTTTTGGCATGATTGGTGAATTATCTTTGGAAGATAATAGTAATATTAAAAGCTTAAAATCTGATACAAGAAAATTAGAAAAAGATAGTTTTGTAATAAAGAATCCTAAAAGAGTTGGAGTTTGCGTTATACTTAACCAAATGAACTTTTACCCTTCTAAAAATAGTATAGAGAACAATCAAAGTAATACTCTCACCAAGAGAAATGGCTCAGACAAAGACCAAGCAGTGATTGAAAGCACAATGAAAGCACTTAATTTCGTAGTATACAGTGCTAAAGATTTGAACCACACAGAAATGTTTTACTATCTCAAAGAGATATTGAAAACTAAATTCTGCGAAGATGACAGTGTTTTCATGCTATGTATTCTGTCACACGGAGTGAAAGGGCATGTGTATGCCTCAGATTCTGTTCAAATTAACATGGATGACATACAAAAACTTTTGGATTCGGATGTAAATGTACATCTTCATGGCAAACCTAAGTTGCTTATTATTCAAGCATGCCAAGTGGATGAAGCTCCTAAGGCGAGACTGGTAGCAGACAGTCCAAGACAGGACTTTGCTTTAAAGAAAACAAATTTTCTTATTTTTTGGGCTACGGCACCAGAACTTGAAGCATATAGAGATGAAAGTCAAGGTTCTATTTTTATACAGAGGTTGTGCCGCATTATTCTTGAATATGTAAATAATGAACACATTTGTGATATATTTACTAAAGTGACTGATGATGTTTCAACAATTTGTGAAAACTTAAAGTGTAAACAAGTGCCAATATATCTTACAACTTTGAGAAAAAAGCTGTACCTCAGGATGACAAAGTAGTTGTACTACTAATATGCTAAATTAGTTTAAATATGAAATGATATTCACTTTCACACAAGATAAAGGATGAATGTAAATACTGTACTATGGAGGAAAGAAGAGGTAACTTAATCTTAAATATCTATAGGAGACCTAAGATTAACAGTTACCGTGTCACGCTCCCGCTGCCATGAGACCACAGAGGAGCATTTTAATCCACTTGGCGGCTTGTTTGCATGACAAAGCAGGCGGCACAACCACCATGTGTGGAGCCTCAGATTAAAAACAGGACTGAGTCGAATGGTCCTTTTCTAGACTCATATATTTGTCCAGGGATTGGAGAAGTCACAAAGCAGGAGAAACTAAACAGGCAATGAAAATTCTTTTGTAATTATTTATTTTTAATGGACTATTTTTTTTTAATCTTGAAGATGTAATATGTAATATGTGTACAAAAGTAGCATTGGATGTTGTGCAAATAATAAATGGTGATGGAGAGAAGTACACTTTACCAAAGTAGCAATGGATGTTGTGCAAATAATGTATAGTTTTTCAATTTGTAACTTGTGTTAGCTTTATTTATACTCAAGTTGTGCTCTATTATATAAGAATAGTAATTTTTAAATATGTGAAGATTTTTAAAAGTAATGTATTTTTTGTATACTACCAGGGTTGCCACCTTTTCGAAAAAAAAAATCGGGACGTGATACTTATTATAGACAGTCGGTCAAATTTCAGTCTAATTCAGATCATGATAAAAAAGCAGTTTTTTGGAAAGGATAAAAGTTTTGTATAAACATATATGTAGTTATTTTTCAAATATTTTTCCATGCGTAATTTTTTTATTGCTATGGGGTGCGTTCACTATTTATATTTAATTTTTTAGGGTTCCATAGCTTATTATTCAGAACCCTTATAGATTCGATACGTCCGTTTGTCCGTCCTCGAATTTAAATCCGTCAAAACGGTTGGTGCTAAAAAGGTGTAACTGCATGGACATGTTTTTATTACGTCGACAATGTGCTGAAGTAAAATCATGAAAAAAAAAATGTAAAGTGGGGGCGATTATTTTATTGTTAGGGGGGGTATCATTAGACATTAGATCGGTCATTTCTAAACATTAAGAAAGTTGCACTGACAATTTTTCGATTTCGATATCCGTTTGAGAGTTATTCAACTTTAAAGGGGATTTTTTTTTTATAAAACTCCTGCCAAGGTGACTTTACTATGCCTGATGGAAAGCATGAATAAAATCCACAAGTGGGGGTCGCCATACTCACTGCAAATGCAAGCAGTATGGCGAACCACATTATGGCGGCTTAGTGAGATGCTTTTTCAAGGCCCGCGTAAAGGACCCGGGATCGTAGTAGGAAGGAAAAATATGAGCTGGCAATGAGTTCTAGTTTTTAACTGCTCGGCACAAGAAGGAAGACCCGAACCGTTTAGTTCTGGAGCGTATGTCTTCCACTCTAAAGGGGTGACTTCCCTGGCCAGATCGTGTTGTTCTGTAGAGGAAGGGATGAGTTGGAGGAGCTCTTCAGAACACTCCCCATGGTAAAGGCGATAGAGGACTGCCATAGAGGTGATATCTCTTCGCAACTGCAAAGGTTCCAGGAACTCGGTGGCTTCGGGACTATCTATGATGCGAACTGCTCGCCTCTGCAACCGATCGAGAGCGTCAAGCAAATACTGCGTATCGCAAAGATGAGAGCAGTACTCCACGCAGGGGCGAACCTGGGTCCCATAGAGAAGACACAGATGCTCCGGCGAGAAGAACCGTCTCACCTTGTTTAGTACGCCTAGCTTCCACGAGGCCGCCTCAGTGACGCTCTCGATGTACTCCCGACGTTTACCTGCTGGAAATCAGACGCCGTGCCGTCACAAAGGACTCTAATGCGGCGCTGGCACAGGAAGGCGGCAATCCAGCTGTACAATTTAGTGGGCAGGCCGTATGCCGGAAGCTTAGAGAGAAGCGAACGGTGCCAAACCCTATCAAAGACCTTGACCATGTCTAGACTGATGGCCAGGTTCTCTCCATACCTATCCAAAGCCTCACCCCACAGGTGCGTGAGGTACGTTAGAAGATCACCCATGGATCGGTTCGGTCTGAAGCCATATTGCCGATCACCGAGAGCCGAGAGTGATCTTCCAGGTAATGAACCAATTGCTTGTTAATTATTCGTTCAAGCACCTTGCAGAGTATGGAGGTGACAGCTATAGGACGGTAGTTGACGGAATCTGAGCGGTCACCCTTTTTGGGGATAGGTTGAACATTCACCTCTCTCCAGGCCTCCGGGACAATTCCTGAGGAATATGACAGACGACACAAGCTTGTCAGTACTGGAGACAACTCTGGTGCACAGTTCTTTAGAACTTCTTTAGAAAAAGCATAGCCGGCCGTACTGTCTCAAGGTGCTGGTGGACGGCGTTGAGGTTTCCATGGAGTCCACGAAAAGAGGATGCCGCTGTGGTACTGGTATGCTTCTGCTTTTTCTTACTTGCTGCCATGTTTGATTGAGTGTAAGGATAAGGGGACGTAAAAGGCATGACAGTCATCGCGTTTTTAAAACAGACCCCCCCCCCCCTCTAAATGTTAAATGAAAAACTGGAACTCACTGCTAACTCATGTTTCCTTTCTACTATGATCCCGGGTCCTTTAAGTGGGGCGCGTAAAGAAGCATCTCTTTAGACCGCCATACTGCCTCCATGCGCAGTGAGTATGGCGCCCTCCACTTTTTGATTCCACTCATACTTTCCATCAGGTATAGTAGAGTCACCTTGGCTGGCGTATGTCTTTAGTGAAATTTGGAATTCTGCTTGTAATAAATACACACTTAAAATAAACATTTAAAGGAGGTATGCTCTGAGCAAGAAGTACAAGACACAATTATGCGTTTAATTTCTGTGCTTTTCCAGTATTAAATACTTTAACTTATTTTTATCACAACCTGTGACTGAATACAACAAATAAAGATTTTGATAAAAAGGTTGTCATTAGTTCCATTTGGCACCCAATAGCTGTTTCTTTTTATGTACACTGCTCGAAAGAGGAAGAAGGTGAATTCAAATTGAGCAATTGTTACATTTATGAAAAATCGGGACAAAATCAATAGGCCTTCGGGACGCGGGACGATATCATCGAATTCGGGACTGTCCCGGGAAATTCGGGACGGGTGGCAACTCTGTATACTACTGTTATAATAATATATATAATTTTAAGCTATATTTACCATAAAGTATCACAATTAGTCTACTGTAATATTTGTTCTAATCTTATAGTGCAATAATAATACTAATAAATAAGGAAAAAGCATGTTTGAGATTTTAATATTTTATTTAAGTAAAATATTTCTGTGCCCTATTTCTTGTTAATTTCATAAATATGTATATTATGTCACCGTAAAATTGTAAAAACCGTTAGAATATTATCTATCTCGCGAGATTCTGAAATGTCGAAAGATTGTGAAAAGTAACTACTGCTTACAATTTAACGCAATTACAATCGTTTATTTACAATATTATTTATATATATATTTACAATTAATTACAATCGTTTATTTTAAATAAACGATTGTAATTACGTGGTAGATAAAAATCTACTACGTAATTACAATCCGTCGCGTTAAATTGTCAACTGTCCAAAGGCTGTCTCTGATTGGTCGGTCTTACAGTAGGTGGTTATGGTGTAGATAGAATTACGAATGAAACAGAGGTGTCAGTCAAAAAAATAAATGCACTTAAAAAATTGGACATCAAGTATTTATTTACTATCCAAAGGTTCAACTTTTGGGACTTCAACTAATGCAGTTGAACCAGTTCTGATATCTCTTAGAGTATCTATTTTGGAAATAGATACTCTAAGTGATATCTTTAAATTTCTTAGACGATGTGGAAATCATTTTATCTGCCGCTCTTTTTGAATTTATATAGGACTGTGTTCTTTCTTGTACGATGTTACGTTCATTTACACATAAATTGCAAAGTAATTGCGATCCATAACCCTCATTTTCCTCAGATACCACTCCACATGTAGTGTGAACTATTTTCTTGCATTTTGCACATGTATGAACTCCACATGATTCCTTGTTGCATATGTTACACACCAAAAACTTCTTTTCTTTAATTATTTCACCAACATCATCTACTTAAGTCAGTACGCCAGTTTTGATGGATTCTTGTAGAGTGATGTTTTCTTGTTTAATATTAACATTTAGTTTATTATTTGGTTTCTGAATAAGAACTTCCGTAACTACAGGTAAATTCTAATATGAAGCAGGAACCAGTTCAGTTTTTTTTGTATCTTCTTGTTTAATGTTCTGAGTGTCAATTTTTAAGATATTTGTTTTATTTACGTTTTCCTGTTCTTTCTCGTCGTTTCCGCATCTTCTTCATTTTCTAATTTGTATATTATATTTTTAGATAAGTAGGTGAATGAGAATCCGAGTTTTGGATCCTCGCCAAACAAAGCTTTATATGGAGTTCGAGCTATCGTTGAATTGTATGATGAATTCTTCTGGAACTGAACGAAATAACACCCAATGGACCAATTTGTAGATTTATTATCTGTCATCCAAGTTCGAATCATATTTTTAAGGTCTTGATTTGAACGTTCTATACTTCCTTGGATTTGCAGATATCTCGGTCTTCCATTAACAATTTTACAAGCAGGCCATAATTTTACTGTTTCTTTAATCACAGATGCTGTGTACTCGCGTCCATTATCACTTAGAAGGAAATAAGTCAGCCAACTTCCAAAAAAATCTTAAGGATCTTGATTGCCACTTCTTTAGCCTGTTTGCTTTTTAATGGTCGCAAAAAACAGAATTTTGTTAAATGATCCTGATATTGTAGCAACCATTTGTACTCTTGATCTGGAGATGTTTGGAAGTCTACTAGATCTATTTGTCCCCTTCGATTGAAGTCGTCAGAAATCAACGGATTTACGAAAATGACTTTTTTTGGAAAGCTTTTCTTTGATATGCATGTTTTACATAAATTCAGGAATATTGAAATCGCAAATATTGGCACCACATATTTCTTTCAAGGCGTGAACAATTTTGAACAACAAACATAATACTCTGTCGTGGGAATGATTTGTACTACAGGATCTGAGATATCTTTTCTCTTCACTATTAAAACTTTCTGGTTGCCAATGTTCATTACATCATATTTTCTTGCATGATGGTAATGTTAGTTTGTGGGTCGCCTTACCTTCAGATTTAATATTGTTGTACTCGTCTAACAATTTTATCACACCATGTATTCTTTGATTTGTCCATTCTAATTTCTTACTATTTTTATTGTGGCCACTGTAATAATTTTGTAACTCTATGGTAAATTCATCGTGATTATCAATAACTGGTATTTTTGAGTTTTGTTGATGGACAGGTTCAATATCCGACATTGTTACCTAATGAGATCACATAGGTTCACGCGTATAAATAATATTAAAACACGGAAAATGTCAGTAACTTAGGCTATATTCGGTGACTAACATTAAGTTATTTATCATACAAAATGTACTTCTTTGGTTAATCACAGATTTATTTTACTTCCACAAGAATTTTATCGAATTCTAAAGCTGCGAGTCATTTTCAACACGAAATCAAATTACATTAACCACACCACTGTTTGTTTACTTCGACAACTACCGTCAAACAAAAATGGCGGCACGGGGCATGTGTTTCAGTTTCAGCCAATAAGCGCGCGAAGTGCGTTCCGTCGCATGCTATTTCACAATTTGACGGTTCCACTTTAGAGAAATTGTAACCTAACGGTGTTTACCATTTTACGGTGACATACACAAAATTGTTTTTGTTAGGCTTTTCACCCACCATGCTCAACCATTATTTTTTTAGAGATCTCGGGTTCGATTCTTGGGTTTGTTTCTGTTTAGGTGTTTTCAATGTATGCATTCACGAAAACATAGATATAGAATACCATATATATACTACTATATCTATGCACGAAAATATATATATGTTTTACAAAAATATATCTGTACCTCAGAGGTAGACAATAGTAACTCCACATTTTGTCGAAATTACGTTTATTATACCATTAAAATCGCAAGAACCAGTTCTACTCAAATAGATAGATTTATCAAATAGATAGATATTTTAAAAAATATAGCTAAGTTAATTACTCTGCCCTTATTATAACTTCCTAAAAATTACATTCAAAATTTCACTACGCGCATTTATGCCTCTCCTGTAAAATTTGACTTTAGCCTCTACGGTACAGATGTATAATATAGAAGCAATCACCGAGGGTAAGCAACGTAAGCGCGGTCAGACCTGGATGGGTGACCGTTTGTGGCATGATATGTTATGAGCGTTTCCGTGATTCGGGGAGGTCACTGTAGCAGTCGGTCCCGGTTGTTATCATAGGATAGCAGTCGTGAAGCTGGTTTGAGGCCTTCCAACGGCTTACAAACAGCAAACAGCAAGATTATGTAGCGACAACAAGTCAGTGCGGGTTTACCCCAACCCGCACTTGATCAGGGTAGGGACGTATGGCCTTAACCCTGTCCTGAGAAGAGACTCGAGCCCACCATTGGGACGGTGTGGGTTGTTGATTGATTGAATGTGTTTATATCAGTTGTTCAGTATCCATAGTACAAGCTCTGCTTAGTTTGGAATTAGATGATGTAGTGTGTAAGGCGTGTGAAATGTGTATTATTACTATTATAGAATCCTGCATACACATTATCAGGTATACAGATGTAAAATGTGTCCCCCTTGGAATTAATCACATTGACTTGTATGTGAGACAACTGTGGTATGTGGCCTCTTAACTGTTCTTAGTGCTAACGGACCTTACTAGGAAGCTCTGTGCTATGTGGGTCAGTTTCCACACTTAGTCTTTTAGGTGGACCATTGTATGTATACCAGTAAGCTCATTTTTATCGCTACTAAATGTGAATGTACTATTACGTTACTTATTGTACTGTCTGGTACGTTTTCATGCCTAGACCGCTGAACAGATCATATAAAGATAGAGGAACTTTGGGAAAGGATATAGACACGGGCAGAACTTCAGACAAAAGCTTGTTAATACACTATAAAATAAAGTCACATCCCCTGTCTGTTCTCTTAGATCATTTAAGCTACTCAACAGATCTGAATGCAGTTTACAGCACTAGATTATATGATTCAAGAAGATTTAAGTGTATATAAGACATGACTTTTAAACCAGAGAAAGTCTGACGATTTCAAATACTTCCAAGCAAAGCCAGGTCGGGTCGCTAGTAAATAAAAATATGAAAACCCTAGCTGACCCACACAAGTCTATTGCCCATAGGATGATCTTAAACATGAACAAAGTTCACCATAAAATAAGTTATTGTGAGCTAACCCTAAAAATTTGAAATTGTCACTTTTTAGAACAATTCTTTGATTCACTACTAACCATTTAAGCAACACTCTCAAAAAGAATAATTTTGTGCAGTTTTGCAACATATTTCTGTTTTTGCAGTTTTGCAACATATTTCATTTTCATTAATAGAAAAAGAAAGCTTTATATGTATAATACATTACACCCATACAAAGTTGGGACAGGTAGTTAGTTGAAATATTTGTGTTACTTCCTGGAATACCTTAAAAAAGATAAAAGCAAATGAAAAAAAATACAATGAATAAAAACTTAGGAAATATGTTGTATATTTATAGCAACATCCGTTTTAGTGAAATCCATAACTGCTGCTTCTAACTGTTGTCTTTCTTCATCTGTCCTTAATGTAGACCACATTTTATCTAAATATGCTCTTTGGTGTTTTTGTATAAATTTAAAACTATGTTTAAGTGTTGCTCCCACATGAAGTGTTTTTAATTTAACATCTAATTTGCCAATTTGTGTAATAAATGGTAAACTACTTATAACAAACTTATGTGGTCCATGTCTTGATCTTAAAATTGCTATTCTAGTAGTTGCATTACAGTATTTCGTTAAAAAGCCAGTTGTTACAGCAGCTACACCAAAATCACCATGCAATTCCTGTATTTTGTTCAGTACGGTATCATGGAAAATTTTAGATTTCAGTAGCAACGGTTTATCGTCAGGAATCATTGGACACTCTATTTCAACAGTAACATATCTGAAAAAAAAATTAATACACAAATATTGATAGTAAAATTCATAAACATTATTGTTTATTACTTTCGGTTTGGTGACTTGGTCAGTCAGTACTTTATTAATTGACGATTTTCTAAATTATGGTGTATTAAATAGTAAGAATGTTTTATACCAACCTATTTTTAAACCGAACCATTTTAATTTGACGAAAATTTTTCCTTGCTTTGTGAATAAAAAATATTTACATTTAAATTGAACTAACTTATCCAATATCAATATCAATGTGACTATGTGACATTGTGAGTGACTGACGTGACAGTGACAGCAGCACCAACAAAAATCAGTCAGCTCAGCAACACTTAACACAGTGTTCCCAACTCTCAAAACATTTTCTCCCTAAAACCCCAATCAAAAACCCCAAAAAAAAAAACAAATAAATAATTAAATATTTTCAAAAATAAAATAATAAAAATAATTCTTCTTCTTAAGGTACCATCTCCATCACGGAGGTCGGCGACCATATGTCTGTACGTGCCCCTTGCTTCGGTCATGCGAATTAATGAATCCAAAATCATTAATAAATAATAAAATATCAATAAACAAATAATAAATTTCAAACAATCAATAAATAATTTCATTCAGCAACATAATTTTTTTAAATTCTGTATTCATGTATTATCAAAAACTTCAAGTAACAAATCATTGTCTTCAGATTCTGATTTCTTAAAATCTTACATAATGTCATTAAAAAATTTCCAAATTTTTGCGGATGGTTTCCCAGGTCTTTGTATATTTTTGACAATACTTTTTTTTCTTTAACTTTAGGCATTTTAACGAATGACGTGCTGATAAACGTACGAATTGAACAAACAAATTACTAATAACAATAACAATCAACGTATTTGTAGTAAATATAAGCGCAGCTTAACCTTAACCACGAATTCTTAAGAATATGTTTATAATTGTTTAATATAATTTATAATTTATATACAACATGTCGTCGCGTTTTATTCAAATCTGCTCTCTTAGTAACAATCAATCGTACTAGATGTCGTTAAGGCGGTATGTATAATAATGAATATGATTCGCTAGATTGGATTATCTCAGGGCCTTTAATATACACCTTTATTTTGCTTATATTGAAATAAAAAAATATTTGACGTTATAAAAATCCCTACAAAACCCCATCCTCCTTTCCCCCCCCCCTAAATTTAGGGGGAAAACCCCTAAGTTGCGAACCCTGACTCAGCAGCAGGCACTGAGTCCACGGGTAACTAGACCGGGCATGTTTCGTTATACGTAGTGTTACATACTCTTTGGTTTCGGCCTGCAAAAATGAAAATTTCGATATAAAAAATTATATATTATTAGATCATAAGGCCTTTTCGAACCACTTAAATAATTTATGAGCCCGTCTTTCATTTTCCCAAGAAAAATCAAAATTTAATTTTACTTTTTTCACCTTTTAAAATACTCTCTTTAAAATATGGTTATTTTTAGGGTTCCGAAGTTTATGACTCGGAACCCTAGATTCATCATGTCCTTCTGTCCGTCCAAACGGTAAGTGCTAGAAAGATGAAACTTTGCATGAATATGTGTTGTAATTACGTCGACAAAGTGCTACAATAAAATTATGAAAAATATTTTTATTTCGGGCCTGCACGTAAAGTGGGGATGTTTTTTTTTTCTCACGCGTACCCCATCGTGTGGGGTATCATTAGATAGGTCTTTTAAAAACAATAAAGGGTTTCTAGGTCGATTTTTTGATTTAGGTATCTGTTTGCGTACCATTATGCGTGAATGAGGAACCCTTTCTTGTGCGTGGCCTAACACGCACTTGGCCGATTTTTTTATTCAAGCGTTGAAAAAAATCTCGCTGATTTAAATTGCCCGCGTGTCAATTATTATAAATATTTAATAATAATCCTATATAAAATAAAAAAACCGTAATGGGATTTTGAAGACAAATATTTGATCATTGCGCATGCGCGGTAGAATAAAGGCAACTTAATAAGAGGTAGGTCTATGATATCTAAACATCCCAACAGTTTGGTTGGCCGGTACTTGATGGACCAGACACATACAACTTGCAGGCTGAAACCTAAAATGCCCCAAGACATGCTTAATTAGCAACTCAATAAAGCAGGATACATGCAAAGAGTATGTGGATACATGTCGCAAGTCACACACAACACAGGTCGCAACAATGATATTTTATATATAAAATCATTGGGTCGCAAGCAATGAACATCAAGACAACTATAAAATTTCCCAGTAAAATAAGAAAAAAAAACGATTAATTATTAAATAAAATCACAAAAAGTATTTAAGTTTAAATCTTAAACTTTACAAATTCTCGAAAGACTACGAATCATAAATATTCAATTTAAAAAAATGCGGTAAAATTGAATCACTCAATTTATCTCAATCAAAGCAGTACCTACCTAAATAATATTAAGTGCTTTGCTTACGTAGTGTTAAGCTGCAGACACATTATCGGACGCGGCTGACGTATTATATATATATTGACTATACAATGTATTCTATTCATTACTATAATTAGAAATTTACAGTTTTCTACAGTTTTTTAGAAGCCTATCTACAGTTTTGCTCCATGTTGGGGTTGGCAACCCGCGCGTCCGTCAGCCGCGTCCGATAATGTGTCTGCACCTTTACTTTACATACTCTTTGGCTTTGCTTAATGCTTAATGCTTAGTGTTTTTATACATTTGTTTGCCACATTGACACTTTAGACACTGTATAAAAAAACGTTTTTATTGACTTGATAAATAATAATAAAATGTTTACCATCCAAAATAGTGTTTTACTACCTTTTTAATACTCAAGTATTGTGTACCTACATAGAAAACCAATTTACTTTACTTTCGATGTCATTCATAAGCTTTAAAGTTCAAAAGATTGCAAGGTTATCTTGTCTTGCTCGTAGAATTTATTTTTTAACTCATTATCTTATATCTTAAGCATCAAGGCCATTTTCGTTATTGTTTAGATATCACAAGATAAATTTAGTGGATATTTGTGACTTAAGCACTAAGCAGGGAGTTATTAAATTTCATTTTTTATTTAAATTTTTAAAGAAGTAGTAAACAATGGGTAGTGAAGTTTATTTTATTGGTGTAGATGTAGGTTCAGGGAGTGTACGAGCAGCACTCGTAGACAATAAAGGTCATGTCATTAGTACATCTGTTCGGGAAATTCAAACTTGGACACCAAAGGATAATTACTATGAACAATCATCTGATGATATTTGGAACTCTTGTATATTTGTTATCAAGGTACCTACATTTAAGAAATTTTATAGGATTATGTTAAAAATGTTTAGAATAAAATAATTATATAACAAATAAAACCTTTAAAACATCCTAACTTTATATTATTAATATTTTCAGAATGTGGTGAAAAATGTTAATCCAGATAATATTAAAGGTATTGGATTTGATGCTACATGTTCCCTAGTGGCTCTTGATAAAAATGGTAATCCTATGTCTGTGAGCACAACCAACAATGAACAGAATATAATTATGTGGATGGACCACCGAGCCCAAGCTGAAGCAGATTTCATCAATAAAACCAACCATAACATACTTAAGTATGTAGGTGGAAAAGTGAGCTTAGAAATGGAAATGCCAAAATTACTGTGGTTAAAAAGAAATTTACCAAATAAATGGCAAGAATATGGATACTTTTTTGATCTTCCAGATTTCTTGACTTGGAAAGCGACTGGATCAATGACCCGTTCACTATGTTCCTTGGTTTGTAAATGGAACTATGAGTGTTCTGTTGAAGGTAAACAAGGTTGGGACATGAGTTTTTTGAGAGATATTGGCTTGGAAGATTTGGCAAATGATGATTTTAGGAAAATAGGTAACAAAGTATTAATGCCTGGAGAATACTGTGGTGGATTAACAGCAGATGTTGCTTATACACTGGGATTAAAACCTGCTACCCCTGTTGCAACATCTATAATAGATGCACATGCTGGTGGTCTAGGAATGATAGGTACTAATGGTGAAGGCATTGACAAAGAGATGTCATCCCGACTTGGATTGATCTGTGGTACATCTACTTGTCATATGGCTGTGAACAAAAAAGCTATACTAGTACAGGGTGTATGGGGTCCATATTACAGTGCTATGGTACCAAGTATGTGGCTGAATGAAGCAGGGCAAAGTGCTTCGGGCATGTTACTAGATTTTATAATTTCAAGCCATCCTGCTGGCACTATGTTACTGAAGACCATGTCTTCTGGAGAGTAAGTTTTATATTTTTATTGTATAGAAATTGGTTAAGTACGTAGTTACCAGCACTTTAATGTAAAATGCAATGTTACCCACAGAGGCAATACCTGAAACTATAGTTAGGTACTGGTTGCAGACATGTCCATACCGACATTGTTGTCTGCCTTGCTTTGCTAGGGTTTTATTAAATTGACAGTTTTGAAGTAAATCTATATTGTTTGAAACTGCATAGACAGCCTAGTATAGGTACTCTTCTTAATTTAAAATATTCAATTTCTTTTTATTGATGAATAGTGAAAATGATTTAAATTTTATAAATAATAATAATATTTCGGACATCTGACACGCAACGCCATATGTCATCAGTCATCACAAATATTCACAAACTAAATGAATTGAATGCTTTAATCTCAGGATCTACTGGTCTGATTTGAGAAAATTCTTTGCGTGCACTGCGTGAATGGTTAGAGATTCGAGAAAATAATGTATGAAAGAATTATTCCTCTTAAAAAGTAAAAAAAAACAACACAGACAATTCAAAAAAAAAGTTGAGGACATTTTGTATCTACAAAATAGATTCGTTTTTCTTACGTATGATGTAATACGTTGCAAAATAGACTAGGATGCTGTATGACATGCTGTATGAGATTAGCAATTTGTTTTTTAAGTACCCCCACTTTATTGTACGCACGGAAAACTTTTTCGTCACTAGCTTAGGGGTTTTATGGTAGCCCGGTATCTCAGATGCAAGACGTCTAAAATGGTGCGTCACTGCACTTTTATTAGGCGGAATTTACCTGGTTCAACTTTGCTGAATTCTTGAGTGAAGATATTTTCTCAAGTCCACCCCATCTACTTCAGGGAAATGACGTTATCTCAAAGGAAGTGTCGCAGTAAAGCATTTGTTGTTACCGGCCGGAAGTTCATACGTCATCTGATGGGAGCCGACGGCTGCTACCTACCCTACCTATTATAATAAAAGTTAATACCAAAAGACGTTTCAAAAAATGCTATGATACTAGTAAGTTAAAATAAGACTTATATTAAATTCAATATTTTAAATTACAGGGTTCGATACCATTTAAGAAGATTGTTATCAGAAATGGCTCAAGCAAAAGGTTACGAAGATGTAAGTTATTTGACGAAGGATATTCACGTATGGCCCGATTTCCATGGCAACAGGTCTCCAATTGCCGATCCGTCGATGAGAGGCATGATATGCGGCTTGTCAATAAATAGCAGTGAAAATAACTTGGCGTTATTATACCTAGCGACATTGCAAGCACTATCGGTACGTCTCATACAAAAATATCATGTTCTAAATCAATTATAAAAATTGTCGAGGTGCGAATTGTACCTATGTAGGAAGGGTTCTGTACCACTATCCATACATTTCAAGCGTAACATAATATCGAGCAAAAAACGGAATTAAAATTACGTTTCATAATGGACTTGTGATGTGATATATATACAACGGAGTCTTAGTAATAGGGTGCTGTTTTACCATTTGGGTACGGAACCCTAAAACTCCTAATCGATCAATAAGAGCGAAGGAAAAAAGGATTTAGCAGTTTATGTTAAGTAGCATCCTACGCGTTCGTGCAACCTCTGGAAGCGATTACGTGAAAAGGAATGACGTGTAACATAAATTAGGGAAAGCGCGAACTACTTGCATAATAATGTTAAATGAATAATACCTACACATACTACACGATACTGCAGATAAAAATACTGGGATACTGATCGCACGTTTTCTTTATAAATATTTTTCTTTTTCAGTATGGAACACGGCACATTACAGACGCTTTGATCCTGGCTGGTTACGAACCTTTCAAATCATTACTGATCTGTGGCGGAATCGCAAAAGATCCACTCTTCGTTCAAATACAAGCAGATGCAATGGGTTTGCCAGTTCTAAAACCTCATGAGAATGACTCAGTTTTAATTGGTTCTGCTATACTAGGAGCCTGTTCTTCCCAATACTTTAAGGACGTACAAGATGCCATCAATAACATGGGCGGGATGGCCGATGTTATACAGCCCAATGCAATCAGCAAGGCGTATCACGATAAAAAATATAGAGTTTTCCAAAGAATGTTCCAAGATCAAATGAAATATAAAGCCATTATGAGCTCTAATCTGTAAGCAATTATATAATTTGTTATTGTATTGAATGAAAAGTGGTGAAACCCAACTTAGAGATTTTATATAGGTTATTAATAAATTAATTATGTCTAGGTAACTTTAGGCTTTATCGTTTTCGCATTTTATTTATGCATTACTATTTTATTTGTATTTTGTATATTTACTAAATAAAGCAATCAGTTAATTGCCTTGCAGTTTTATTTGCCGACTTATTTTTAACCAGTTCCAGCCATTGTGTTTGTTTTACTACGCTTCTTGTTTTCAAATTAATTTGTATTTTACAGACCAATAAGCATAGAGCTATAGCAACACAGATTAATAACAAAAAAAATATATATATACCACTTCACAAAAAAATGGTTCTTACAAAATATTTAGGGTTCGATATATTCCATTAAAATACCACATTTGTGAGAGACTGTGCCTGTGATAGGTAGACTGTAGGTAGAAACCTTTGTTATACCAGATCCCCACGCTAGAATGCCGCTGAATTGTGCTGTTCTATTCCAATTTAATACCTTATCTAGGACTAACTCGAAAATTAGTATCCCAAGGAGTTAACATAAATACAGTCTAACACATTAAGCCTGATAAACAAAATTGTAAAGGAAAGATCAGTCAAACTTTTCTTCATATTTTGATGAGATGGTACACGCTGAATAATAACATCTGTTTCTACGTTTTTTTTAATTTTTTTAGTCTTCAAATCATTGTCGTAATGAATTTAAGAATAAAAAATGAGCACTTAGAAGTTAGCACCCCATCATGGAATATTGTAAAAAAACTTATATTAATCGATTGCTAGTTGAATTCTGCTTCGATTGGTTTTATTTTTGGGATAGCTAGTGGCTTAGATTTTTTATTAATAATAATAATGTGAGGGGTGCTGGAAAAAATAAAAACTTCAACTAGCAATGTTTAAATAAAGATTTTTTAAAAATCTGAGTTACTAATATAATGTACCTTTCTACTAGCAATCAGCACCACCCCTTTTTTCATACAAAGCTCGATTATTTATCGAATTATAATCTAATCAATTTCAATCATCCGAACTATCGACTCCCCCGCGCATGCGCGCCACACAGCAGTCCGGTCGTCGGCTCGTCGGCCAGTTCAGTTTCGCCTTGAACGATTTGAATACTGAATACTGAAACAAATAAAAAGTTGAAAACAAAACATTCAACTTTTTACAGTAAATCTAAACTGCAAATTAGATTTGAAGAAAATAGCATTGCATGCTCAAAATGCAGAGTACAATTCTAAACGATTTGCAGCTGTGATCAGTGGCGGCTGTACCTTAAGTGCGCTCGTGCGCTGAACCACCGATTCAAAAGATTTAAAAATCACAAAATACTTCATCTTTATTTTTAAATTACCATTTTATTAGTTATTTTTAAACATACAAAACGTATAAAAAATGAAATCTCCAAATATGGTGAAACAGTTTGAGCGCTTTACCAAATTAATAAGACTTAATTTCCTGTATAGACAACACAAAATCTTATTTTTGAATGATATGTGCATATTTCCTCGCAGCAAGTCGAGAATCTTCTTCACTTTTAGCACCTGTGCATACCATCTTTCCACTGAATATAAGAGCAGTTGTTCGAGGTTCTCTGATTCTCATTATCACAGCTGCAAATCGTTTAGAATTGTACTCTGCATTTTGAGCATGCAATGCAGGGCCGGATTTACCATATAAGCTGAAAAAGCTGAAGCTTGGGGCGGCAGAATTAGGGGGCGGCAGAATTAAGGGGCGGCAAAATGGCCCAAAAACTAAAGTGGTACAGAAAAAACCTTTTTTATTTTTTTAAAAGACCATACTCGCATTACAAACATGCATAAAACGAACACAGTGAACACCTAGACTTAGGACAACAATTTGTGAATTGCATAAAGTATTTTCCCACGTAGGAACCCACGACACAGTAGAATGCATGCACAGTAGAATTGGCGCAGTAGAATGCATTGTGCGACCACTTAAAAACTGATAACCCTTTTTTTTGACGTGTGGAAACCCTCTCGGGCCGTCACCCTACTGGGGTTTGCAATGAGGCTGTATGTCCGCATCGAACCGACTAAAACCACATGGTGTGCCACTCTGCGCCTGAAATAGCAGGGATCGAAGGAACCTGTTATTACGCCTTCTAAACCCCTCCCAGTGCTTCCTCTCACTGAAGCGGGTGCCATCAATTGCTTATCTCTCCATCGCGACGTACGGCATACGTGGACGTCACCTCCACTGAAGCGGATGGAGGAGAAAATTTTCCTTCCATTTGCGGCCACACTCAGGGTAGCATTACCATGGCATAGATCGCAGAAGATTGCGACCGCGGTAACCGTGTATGGCTCTAACCGCCAATATCTTCTGGGGTCACTAGAGGCGTGCCATATTTTGGGCGGTCAGAGCCGCCGTCTACACCGGTGCACCGTACAGTGCCTTAGACCAGACAACTACCGTGTACAATTGTCTCGTCGCGACATTGGCTCCACCCAAATTGGGCAAAAGTCGTTCAAGTGTGGAGGCAGTGTCGACCAGCTTCGGAGCAAGCTGTCGGAAGTGGTCGTCGAAGATCCACCTACCGTCAAGGATCAGGCCTAGATAACCAACACGACCTAGACAGGTCGTGTCAATACCACGTCTCCGACGACCAAGTACTGCCAACTCTTGGGTATATTGACGTTGACAGGTGCATGGTTAGATCATAGAGGCCTATCTGCGCGACAGGACGGTGAAATTTGTGGTTCGGAACGGGGTGGAGAATCGAAGGGAAGTGTGTTACGGGGTTCCTCAGGGCTCTGTATTGGGCCCATCATTATGGAACCTCGCATACGATGCGGTCCTTCGGACCAGTCTGCCCTCTGACATAAGTGTCGTCTGCTATGTAGACGGTACCCTAATACTGGCCAGAGGGTCACGCTTCGAGAAAGTGCTTCTGCTGGCCGAGCAGGGAGTGGATTGTACTATGGAAATGATTCGTGAGGTGGGCCTAAGGGTGGCGCCTCAGAAAACTGAGGCGATTTGTTTCCATGGGCTACGTAAGCGCCAGGAACCACCCAGCTCGCGCTTCCGGGTGGGTGACACTGAAGTCCGGGTGGGCCAGTACATGAAGTACCTAGGCCTCATCCTGGACTTGGATTAGCCCCCTGGGTTCAAGAGGTAGCAGGAGCGTTCCATCGTCTGCTGCCCAATCTCAGGGACTAAGGGAAGAAGTTCGCTGCCTCTACATGGGCATGGTGCGATCCTCTATGGGGCACACGTCTGGTTAAAGGACCTGGTGGGTTCCTCCCGCTGTAAGGCTCAACTTAGTAGTCTGCAGGAGTCGGATCGTAAGGGGCTACCGTACCATGAGCCTAAAATACTACGGCAAAACGCACGCACTTGAAGGGCATGGCTCGAAACACAGGGCTGTGTCAGGCAACGCGCTGTTGGAGCCGTTCTGCCGAGAGAGGACCGACTGTGTCACCTACTGATTGACTCAGATACTCACTTGACATGGTTGTTTCGGTGAGTATCTGAATAGAATCGGACGTGAGGTTAAGGCACAATGCCATCACTGTGGGTCCGACGGGGACTCTACCCAGCACACGCTAGAGGACTGCCCTGCGTGGGAGTCCGAACGTTGAGACCTGGTCGGGCAGATCGGACGTACCCTGTCACCGCCAGCATTGATCGTGAGGCCGCGGTCTCCTTCTGTGAGAACGTAATGCTCCCGAAGGAGTCCGCAGAGCGGGATCGGGAAAAGGGCCGATCCCGCTCTTCGCCACCGCCCCTTCGAAGGGGACGCGGTAGAAGCAGCTAGTCTCCAATCGTTGCCTAAGGGTCGTTGCGGCCACATCTTGGGGAAATGTGACCACTGCAAGTGACTCGAGCAGGCGACACCCTGGTGCGGCTGAAGGGTTTCGTCTGAGGCGGGTTGGTGTGCGGGACACCAACCCACCTCTTTTACTGTGTAAAACTGTGAGAGACGCGATATCGTCCTGCCTCAAGGGTAATTTATTGATTACCCTGAGATGTACCCCAGTCATGGGGTAAGGCAGGGGGGAGTCTCACACACGCCCCCCGTCGTCTCCCCCACGGAGGGTCTGTTGCGAAAAGCATTCCCTGCGAAAAAAAATGCATGGTTAGTAGTACCGGGCCTTACTTACCTATCTTCCTTAGCCTACCAAACCTTATTTAGTGCAGTATAAACCAAGCTGTGCTTAGCTTAAAAAAACCATAAGTTGTAAAAATAATCTAGTAACTAAATTATTTCCTAAAGAAAGGATAATTATGAAATTCTTAATTATGAAAAGTGTATCTAATTTTAGGAGTCAGTAGGGGCGGCAAAAATTTTAAAGCTTTGGGGCGGCAAATGTGTAAATCCAGCACTGATGCAATGCTATTTTCTTCAAATCTAATTTGCAGTTTAGATTTACTGTTAAAAGTTGAATGTTTTGTTTTCAACTTTTTATTTGTTTCAGTATTCAGTATTCAATTCGTTCAAGGCGAAACTGAACTGGCCGACGAGCCGACGACCGGACTGCTGTGTGGCGCGCATGCGCGGGGGAGTCGATAGTTCTGATGATTGAAATTGATTAGATTATAATTCGATAAATAATCGAGCTTTGTATGAAAAAAGGGGTGGTGCTGATTGCTAGTAGAAAGGTACATTATATTAGTAACTCAGATTTTTTAAAAATCTTTATTTAAACATTGCTAGTTGAAGTTTTTATTTTTTCCAGCACCCCTCACATTATTATTATTAATAAAAAATCTAAGCCACTAGCTATCCCAAAAATAAAACCAATCGAAGCAGAATTCAACTAGCAATCGATTATTATAAGTTTTTTTACAATATTCCATGATGGGGTGCTAACTTCTAACTCTTTAAAAAATGTGGATTAAGAAGAAATCGAATAGGTCTTTCGAAAAAACAAAAACCGATCCGCGGGCACCTAAAAAATCGGTTATTAAATTTCATATTTTATAACTGATTTACGGTTTTGTTTTTCTTAACATTATTTAATAAATTGAATGAAAAATTATAAATTTAAGGAAGTAGACTTTTTCTCGTAGACTCTTTTTCTGCTTTTTGTTTCTTTTTGGATGAACATGTTCCTGATAATCTACACTAATCTACAGGTGATTAAGAATCGCCTGAAACTAAATCAGTTGCATGTTAAGTAAAAAATTAAAATTTGATTATTTACTTTCAGGAGGATTACTCTTTAACTTAATTTCATTAACGTTACAAATTTTTATAGCATTTTATCAATTTTACAAAAACTGAAATATATTACTAGAAACATCGGAGTTTTGGAATCTCACGAAAATGACAACACCAACGTCTACTCGGTTGAGGACGTGAGAACTTGGCAATAATTCGGGCGGAGCTTGGTGCTTGCACTGTTTTCATCTGCTTTCATTAGCAAAATGATAGTTATTATAGTTTGTAGTAATCTTACTATTTCTCGAAATACTAATTTATTGAATTAAACAATAGTTTAACAAGGGTGTCAATATTGACAAGCAGGTATGTATAAAACCCAACCGGAGTAAAATAACACTGAAACCTACCGAAACCAAATCAAGTAACCTCTTCTCTATTTGACAGGATTATATTGATCAATAGTTTTCGTAATAAAAGTACATAGCAATTTTTAGGAGCTTTGTGTATTTTACTTTTACAACTTTTTTTAGGTCAATATGTCTAAACGAGCAGCGGAGGATGGTGGCAATGGCAGCAGTCAGCCACCAATCAAAAAGGTTCATTTTGAACCCCATCTTATTGGCCCTGTGTCTACTTTGGAGGAAATGGACATTAAAGTTCTTCAATTTCAGAATAAAAAGTTAGCCCAGGTAATTTTGTCTTAGTACAATGAATGTCTTATTTGTAAATAGGTAAATTAAATGCTTTGGAATGGTAAATATTGAAGCAGACATGTCACAATCAGCTGTTAATAAAGTTACATATTAAAGTATATAGATAGTAATGTAACTGAGAGCATTAGAGTGTCTTCTTAGATTAAGAAGAACCATATAAAGCTGCCTGTGTCAAACTATTTATACAATCATAAGTTGACTCTATTCAGTTGTTCTTTTTGCAGTTCAGGTCTTAGTTTAGGAAGTTGCTGAAAGAACTAATCTAAACGAAACTCAGTATTGCAAATTATTTATGGGGGTTATATTCACAGATGAAAAAGGTGTGAAGTGTTTGCACTAAATACAATTCCTGCACTAGTAAATGGAATTGAATAAATCTCAAATATTGGTGAAGGCAATATTTGATGGGTCAAAACTGTTCATCATTAATTTATCGTCAACAGCTTTTAACAGTCCACTACTGAACGTAGGTGTCTTTTGAGCTAGGAGTTCTTGTATGGGTTGGACTGTTTATTATGCAACAATTACAGTTTGCATCATTTGTAATTAATATAGTTGCATTTATAATACAATGCACTTATGACTCATTTGGAATAGTTTGGAATTATTTATTGTGTTGAACAGCCACAGTTTCTTTTAATGATACATAATTTTGTATCGACAGTTCATTAATCAGAAATTTAATCCAGATCAATCAAATCCTCAAGACCTGACCGCAGGAGGAGTTATCGCCAATGTAGACATAACACTGGATGTTGTGCCATACACATCCTTTTGTGAAACTCATGAGTATTCAGCTCAATGTCATAAAGATAGATTGCTGGACATAATTTGACATAATTATGAAAAAAAAAGAAGTGATCAAAAACCCTTTGTGCAAATTATATCTTTTTTCTTCTTTGAAATACTTTTTTTTTTCAAAATGAACTTGGTATAATAGTTATAAACATTAATTTGTAGAGAATAGAACAACGTCACAGATGTGAAGCCGAACTCCGCGCTAGAATTGAGCAACTTGAAAAACGTCAAACTCAAGATGACGCTGTGTTATGTGTTGTCAATCGTTACTGGAATCTGTTGAATGAGGATATCAGAGTGTTACTGCAACGCTTTGATGCTGAAACTGCTGATGAGTCAGAAAATAAAAGTAAGTGTTATTATTTAAATGATGATGTCCATTAGCATCCTTTATTGGTCCACTGCTGGACATAATTTGTAATCAATTTCAGACACTAAAACAGTTATCAGAAATACAAATATGACTGTCTCCAATATTTGTAGGCTCACGGGAATAAGGTCATGTATAGAATCTAGGAAGATTCTTTACTTTGGTAAGCAGACTGCACAAAAACATAGGATATACTTGAACAAAGAATGACCTGCAAATTAATTCATATTATCCATATTAATATAACAAATATGAAAGTAACTGTCTGTTATGTTTTCACAGCTAAACACCAGAATCAAAATAAATTTCAGTAGAGAGATAGAATGGTCTCGTTGGTCTAGCTAGTGGATAGCGTATGCGACTGCTAATCAAGAGGTCTCGGGTTCAAATCCCAAGAATATTTCAAAAGAAAAACCCAAACAGTGTTTTTGGGTTTTTCTTAGAAAATTCCTAATAGCAGCAAATATGGAAGTTTGGCGGTGATTCACGCCCGTGCCTCGGAGAGCACGTAAACCCGTCGGTCGCGGTTCTCATGAACATCTATGGCAATCGTTATTGGGAAGTCAGTGCCCTCAAATATACTGACAACTAGTTCAATCTTCGAATTTCAGTTCTTCCTAAGGGTTGCGGAGGTCCAATGCCAGTCGCTCCGTGGAAAAACTGATATTCAGGTGAAACCGTTGAACCAGTAGCTGACCCCAAATAATATAGGGAATAAGTCTAAGAAGAAGAGAGATAGATTGGAACATAAAGGACATAGGCTACTTTTTGTTGCAATAACCACTTAGAAGCAGCCCCCTCTAAGGTAGAATGTCAGGTAGCTCCTCCTTAAAGCTAGTTGTAAAATAGATTATAAAATTTTGTATACAGACATAGAAATTTACCTTTAGTATTACAATAGACAGTCTTATCGTTCACAGCGATCTCTTCCAGACAACCTTAGTATGGATATTGTCCAGTTACATTAAACATTTTGCATTCCTGAATGTGAAACAAATTGGAAGGTTGGATTAAACAATAATTAATATTGTGCTCTTTATTTATATCTGCCCAAGATATGAAGCAATCCAAAATTCTACTCTACAAATATTTTCTAAATCCAATCATTTCTAAGGGGAAACTTGCTTCCACTGTCTGCCTGTCTAATAGCTTATAATTTTTGCTTCTCATTTATTTAATGTCATTAACCCATTTTTCACAGATGAAAATGAAGCGACAACATCATTTCTTATGCAATTATCAACATGGGACAAAGAGGAGCTGGATGCTCAGCTTGCTAATCGCGTGCAGGTGAGCAAGCGAGCGGTCGCTAAAGTGCTTCAGGCATTTGACCGTTTGCAGCAGAGAAACGACAAAATATGGCGTGCTATCAAAGGCGAAGGTGAAGGTATATAGTTTTGTAAAATATTATTATAATATAAATTTTGTGTTCAGACAATAAAATAGAATATAATTAATATCTATTTAGCTTAGACAATAGTTATGTATTAAAATCTTTATCAAAGTTTTGGAAGAAATCATAGCCTTCTTTTATGTGACATGACATACATTAAGAATTATATTAACTTTTAAAATGCTTAAAATTACTTTTTTTTTTTGGGTTGCTGATTTATTTACGAATTTTGTAAATGATCTAAGTAAGTTATACTCACAGGCATGTTATATTATGAGTGTAGTATACAATCCAGGAGTCTGATTGTTGATTAAATTTTAATCAAATTATTTTAGTAGCTTGAATATTGATTATAATGTGATGTACTATGTTTTACAGAAGCTGGCCCAGCACCTTCTTTAGACGAAGTAATTCGAGCTACAAATGAAGAGGTGACGGTAGAGAACATACGTCTCCAAGGTTTATGTACCAAATTACATGAGAGCCACCATGCCATGACATTGCGCGTAGCGCAGCTTCAGGATGCTGTCAACAGCAGGGACACAGAGAATGCTGAATTGAAGAACCAAATTGACGATCTACAATATGAGTTGCTCAAGGTAAAATTGACTTATTTTAGAACAAAGAATGTTAGAACTTTATTAGTACAAATCAAGATTAATAGTTACTCCGTTTCATGTACTTTTGTGAGTTGCCTAAATTAATATAAGAATAATAATATAATTACCATCTCTCATGCAATGTATCTAAATCAAAAAGCTTTTTTTCAAGTAAGGCTTTTCAAGCATTTCGAAATGCTTGAAAAGGAAACCTTACATTACCGCCTCTAGTTGAGCGGTTCCAAAATGTAATTCTTATGGAGACTAACCGGCAATAAACTCAGTTACAAAAAATCTAATTTTTAATTCGCAAGTACGTTATTATAATTATTTTATTTTATTTTTTGGCAATTAAAATAGTAAAACTAGTAATTTGATGTATCAAAACTATCTAAAAAAGGAATTAGTAAAAGAATGCTGTACAGTTACTAAGATTTACAATGTTGAAACATGTGCAAATATAATTTTTTTGGCAACCAAAATCCTAACAATTTAATTTGTAATTATCGACAGGTGCGATCTCGCAATGACAAACTAGAAAATCATTTAGCAGAAGCTATTGAGAAACTGAAGAGCTATCATCAATCAGGGGCAAGTACTGTTCCCAGCACTAGCGGAACGCCACTCTCGGCGGTCGCTAACGCTAAGCTGGAGGACGTTGCCGCAGAGCTGGAGGAGCAAAGAGAACTCGCCAACAATCGCTTAGCTGAACTGGACCGTCTGCATAGACAACATAGAGATACACTTAAAGAGGTCGAAAAGCTAAAAATGGATGTTAGTATATTTTTTTATAACTGACTTGCTTTCATTGAGTTTTATTCTTTCTTGTAGTTTTAAATTACATAACATATTCTGTCAATTCTTCTGTGATATTTTCTTAAGTCACAAATATAAAAACTGAATCCAAATATAGTGATGGTACCCAAACTAACATTTTTTTTATAGATCCGTCAATTGCCAGAGTCAGTGATTGTAGAGACCACAGAGTACAAATGTCTTCAGAGTCAGTTCTCAGTGCTGTACAATGAGTCCATGCAGATGAAAACTGCACTGGACGAGACACGCCTTCAACTACAGAACGCTAAGAACTTACATATGAGACAGATTGAAATGATGGAGGTATTTTAGTAATTCTTATTAATATTGTTTTGTGGCTACGGCTATAAGGGCATTTATATTCTTATTCAAAAGGAAGTGCCACATTGTTTTCAAACTGATTATTTGCTCTCGAAAATAATCTATATAGATAGAGAGTCTAAATAATGGACTTAATTTCTATTTTCTAAACTTAAAATTATAAGAAGTTTGTAACATAGAGGTTTTAATATCTACTGAAAGGATTTGTAAAATTCCTTTGCCAATAGAAAGCCACATAATTTATTTGTGAGTGTTTAAAACCTGAATGATTCCAAGACTTTAGTGTGTAGTATTTGAGTAATACGGATTTCATTCTGTAATAGTTTTGTAAAATAAAGTTTGACAATATATTACAATTGAAAATATATTACAGAGTGAAGAACTATCTAGACAAAAAACACTGCGAGCGGAGATGATACAGTTAGAAGATGTTCTGGGACAGTTGAGGAAAGAGTATGAGATGTTGCGCATAGAGTTCGAACAGAACCTCGCGGCGAACGAACAGACCGGCCCCATCAACAGAGAAATGAGACACCTGATCACGTCATTGCAGAATCACAACCAGCAGTTGAAGGGAGAGGTGCATAGGTACAAGAGGAAGTACAAAGATTCTAGTCAGGAACTCAATAAGGTATGTCCTGTTTCAAAACTTTATTAACTTAATTTAAAAAAAAACGCTTGTGAATACATATGTTCAGAAATATTTAATGAGTTCAGTATTTCAAGAATTCTCATGAATTTATTTATATAAGATATCTCCCGCATTAGGAATATATTCCTGTGTATTGGGGGACTTAACAAACATACAAGATACAGACGCAAAGAACACCTAGACTAACAATTTATGGATCACACGAAGTTTTATCCTGTGTAGGATTTGACCCCACAATATTTGGCTCAGTAGAAAGCCCATGGCAACCGCTTAAACCACTATGCCAACCGTGCAGCTAAAATTATATAATGTCACAAGTTTGTTGTTTATTTTACATAAACATTCCAATAGCCGATCTAGTTTTCGTAGTACAAACTCATTACGCTCACAAATTAAAAAAAAATAGTTTCTACTTATGTTTTCCATCAGGCAGAGTAGAGTCACTTTGGAAGCCTTAAATTGAAAATAAATGACATGTTGCAGGATTAAAACCCCTAAAATCCGTTTTGGTTTAATGTGTTGCATTTATCATTATCAAATGTTACAATAATGAATGCATATAAGGTACGCAAGGAGTTAGAAGAAGCGGGAGCACGTGTGCCGATGTGTGGGGACGCGCCTGACGAAAAACCACATGCGTTGAAGAAGGAGGAGCCTGACCCTGAGGTACGGATTGTTATTATTTTTTTGATGACTTGAGATTTATTCTGTGTAAGTCAAAGGGAAAAGATAAGCCTAAATTATAGGATAAAATGTACTATATCACAATTATGGATTAGTTTGATGTGGGTTCCAAGACAGTTTATTTTTTTCTGGGACTACCCAAGTAATAGTACAGGATCCCTGGTTCATTTTTAAAATTGATTACTATCAAGCTAATTTTCCGTGAGTAGCTTCGTTCCGATGAGACGCCCAACTTTTCCGGTGCGAAAATTCTTGGTTGTGCTAGGTAAGAGCGATAGCAGGGATAAAATATGTTGATTTAATGGTTGATTCTCAAAAAATTATTACTAACAGGGTTTTCTTCGGTTAAATCTGATGATAGTTGTCTAAATTATTCAAAAAAATATTTGTCCTACAAATTATATGGTTTTATCAAAGAGTACCCCTTCTTTCAACATGTATCGATAACGAGGTCACCAAAAATGATTACTAGCCAGCTGTTTTGCTTTTCTTCTGTTACTTAGTTGATATTTATATAATTCAACGATTTCATTGTCCTACAAATTACGTGGTAGGTTATCCCGGTCCTACGCTCCAAAGTAGGGTACAAATCCTACATACAAAAATAATTACTATCAAGCCAAATCTTCGTGAATAGCTTCGTTTCTATGAGACGCCCAACTTTTCCTGTACGATAATTCTCGATTGTGATAGGTAACAGCGGTAGCAGGGATAAAATATGTTGATTTGATGATTCTCAAAAAATTATTATTAACAGGTTTTTCTTCGGTTATATATGAAGATAATTATCTCAATTATTCGAAAAGAAAATTGTCCTACAAATTATATGGTTTGATCAAAGAGTCCCCCTCCTTCCGAAATGTATCGATAACGAGCTCACCAAAAATAATGTAAATTTTTTTTTCTTACTTATTATTTGTATAATTCAACAATTACATGGTTCTAAAAATTGCGTCATACGTTTTCCCAGTTCTCCAATAGAATACCTATTTTAAATTAAGGAAATTAAAAAGCAATTTATTTACTGTATTATGCTCATTGATATATAATATACTAGCTGACCCGCGTGCGTTACCCCAGCAAAAAAGCAAAAAAAATTGGGCCTTAGAGAGATGAGAGTATAACAGAAAATTAGTGTGTTCTATGGAGTAATTTGTTACAAATAGCAAAATTTGTGCATGTAGTAGTTTAAAAGTTATTCGACAAAAACACTTTTTGCTGGAGTAACGTTTCAAACGTTACCCCAGCAAAAAATTTTTTTTTAAATCATTTCAGACCCAAACGAAATACATGAAAAGATAGCTTTTGTTACCTTTTAAATGTTAGCAAACAGCAAAATTTGTGTGAGCTGTGGTTCTTAAGTTATTGACAATTTTGCGGGGGCAATATTTTGGACTTGTCTAGAACTAGAAAATGGCTGAACGCAGAAGTTTGAAAAAAATACCACAGATAGACCTTCATTTGCTTAAATTTGTTTAGTCATTAGGTTTTAAATTTTTTGATGAACACTGATGTAATAAAATGGTTTTGAAAATAAAAAAAAAACAGTTTTGCTAGTAAACCAGTATACTTACAATCAAATAAAAAGCTGTAACATGTAGCCATGGCTTACATTTATAATGACTGTAAATTTGGATTAAGTAACTTCAAGCAATATAAAGATATAAGTAAATATTATTATTTTTAAATGGTATATTTAAGTCATCGAATACGCAGTTCCTATTAAACAAGGAAACGTGGCAAACGCTAACAAATTTAAGTATATCATTAACAAACAAGCCTGTAAATTTCAGCTATCAATTACGAATATTATAAAAGTTATATGTAAAAAAAGAATGTAACAACATTCTCCTATAACGCGAGCAAATTAAAAGGTTACGTAAAAGCGACCGCGCCATCCATTTACATATCTTCGTAAATTAACGGCGTAGTATCTGGTATTTTGTACAGTCAACAGAATATTTTTATCAGATTGTAATTTAAATATTTAAACTAATTTTAAAAACTTAAATTTTTTGTTTCATACAATATAATGCGACATTCGAATTCAAATCAATGAAAACCAAAATATCATTAACTCAGTTGGGAATAGTGTTTTATAAAACAATATAAAAATTACAAAATTTCATATAGTATGCTAAATTTTTTCCTTTTTCTGTTCTTGTTATGAGAAAAATAATAAGTTACATTCACCTCGACACCATGGAAGCAACAGGAAGGTTTTACTAAACATTGTAAATATTTATTTAATTCATTGTAAAAAGAAGCAAAAAAAATATCTGAGTTAGTATATAAACATGTTGAAATTACTCAACTATCTGTGATTTTTCTATACATTTAAGTACTTATGTGAGTGTATAAGACTGATTTTAAATAAAAGAAATTAATCATACTCAGTTCAATATTTTTGTCACCCAGACCTAACTTTTTTTGTTCGTAACTATACCATCAAAATATTCAATTATACTATTCATTTCAGATGTCAACCGAATGTATGGCGCGGTCGCTTTTACGTAACCTTTTAATTTGGTCGGGTTATAGGAGAATGTTGTTACATTCTTTTTTTACATTTAACTTTTATAATATTCGTGATTGATAGCTGAAATTTACAGGCTTGTTTGTTGATGATATACTTAAATTTGTTAGAGTTTGCCACGTTTCCTTGTTTTATAGGAACTGCGTATTCGATGACTTAAATATACCATTAAAATTAATAATATTTACGTATATCTTCATATTGCCTAAAGTTACTTAATCCAAATTTACAGGCATTATAAATGTAAACCATGGCTATATGTTACAGCTTTTTATTTGATTGTAAGTATACTGGTTTCCTAGCAAAACAGTTTTTTTCTGATTTTCAAAATCATTTTATTACATCGGTGTTCTTTAAACAATTTAAAAACGAATGATTAAACAAATTTATGCAAATGAAAGTCTATCGATGGTATTTTTTTCATACTTCTGCGTTCAGCCATTTTCAAGTTCTAGACAAGCCCAAAATATTGCCCCAGCAAAATTGTCATTATCTTATAAACCACAGCATACACAAATTTTGCTGTTTGCTAACATTTAATGCGGGACAAAAGCTATCTCTTCATGTATTTCGTTTGAGTCTGAAACGTTTTAAAAAAAAAAATTTGCTGGGGTAACGTTTGAAACGTTACTCCAGCAAAAAGTGTTTTTGTCGAATAACTTTTAAACTACTGCATGCACAAATTTTGCTATTTGTAACAAATTACTCCATAGAACACACTAATTTTCTGTTATACTCTCATCTCTCTAAGGCCCAATTTTTTTTGCTTTTTTGCTGGGGTAACGCACGCAGCTGACCCGGCGAACTTCGTACCGCCTTAGAATTAATTCATATTATAGCAGCGCCATCTATTGATTACTTACTCAACCCAGTCGAAAGGTATCGACATCTGTTAGAATCATTTGGAGTTAACAGATAATTGTGACTGTCAAATAATAACAGACAATAATTATCAATAAATTAAAATTGCGACTATAATTTGAGATTTAAACTATCCTATCTCTCAAGTTAGATCGAACTGCACATGGTGTGCGAATTTTATTATAATCGGTTAAGTGGTTTAGAAGTCCATTGAGGACAAACATTGTGACACGAGATTTATATATATTAAGAAGATTTAAACTATCCTATCTCTCAAGTTAGATCGAACTGCACATGGTGTGCGAATTTTATTATAATCGGATAAGTGGTTTAGAAGTCCATTGAGGACAAACATTGTGACACGAGATTTATATATATTAAGAAGATTTAAACTATCCTATCTCTCAAGTTAGATCGAACTGCACATGGTGTGCGAATTTTATTATAATCGGATAAGTGGTTTAGAAGTCCATTGAGGACAAACATTGTGACACGAGATTTATATATATTAAGATATACTAGATGTGTAATTGCGTACCAAGAACGTTAAAACCGCTATTAGGATTTGCTCTAATTCAAGGAAAAAGTCATTTTAGTGATGAGATGAAAATAAAATGACCAAATGTGTAGTTAAATTATGCGATTCAAAGTGACAAAAGTATTGTAGATCAAGCAGAAATACTTTTCACAAGTAAAGATATTGTTTATGCGTTGATATTATGAGAAATGACGCTAAAATCAAATTTAAAAAATAATAAGTATGTAATACACATACTTTTTTCTTTCCCAAATTAATGGGAGAATTTGTAATGTATGAAGTAAATTGCTTTGTCCAGTTTTGAAATATGTTAACATAGTAAGGATTAATATTGGATTAATTAGTCTTTCAAACCCAATTATGATTGTTTAGTAATTGTCAATTTAACAATGAGCGTGAAATTTCGTGAACGTATGAATGTTAATTTTTTGCAATGTCGTCACTTCACATGTTAACATTTTATATTAATTAACTATCTGAACCCCACAAGTTGTAAGTCTAAAAGTAACCAAAGTAAGTAAGTAGTAAGTAAGTAAGTAAATAAAAAATTATATCAATAAAGGACGGTATGAGTTGTTTGAAAAGGGATATAAATCAAAAAGTGAAAATGAAGAAATTTTTAATCGACTTCAAAAAAAAGGCGGAGGTTCTCAATTCGTCGGAATCTTTTTTTTTTCTTTTTTTTTTATGTATGTTCAGCGATAATTTCGTCGTTTATGAACCGATTTCAAAAATTCTTTCTGCATTGGAATGGGCGTAGCTTACAGGTGGTCCCATAGTCACCATATCGAGATCTGATGATGGGATCTCAAGGAAATGGAGGGAACTCGGTTCCTTTTTGTTAAAATTATTAGACAAAAAATCGTAGGATATGATCCTTCCAGTTTGCCACCAACAAATCAAGAATTGTTGCAACATATCAAAAGAACCGTGTTCATCTGCAATGTTTGGTGTAATGCACACATGCGATGCCCCACGGAAAAAGTGCCAGAAAATTTTGGATGGACAATAATTGATGGCAAATATCAAAGATAATTCTTCAAAAGATGGACCATGAAACTAATATTGATGGTCCATCTTTTGAAGAATTATCTTCTAACATACAAGGTACTCTATTAATACTATTGTTATCTATTGATTCATCATCACTACATAGTATAAAACAAAGTCGCTTCTCTGTCCCTATGTATGCTTAAATCTTTAAAAGTACGCAACGGATTTTGATGCGGTTTTTTTAATAGATAGAGTGATTAAAGAGGAAGGTTTTTATTATAATACATGCATAATAAACATGTCGTAAATAAGTCCATTTTTTACGCTTACATTGCAAACGCTGGCTGTACCCTACGAGATAGATCAAAACAATGTACTACAGTACAAGATCTCAAACGTACTTAATAAGTTTTCACTCAATACTGTCTTCACTCCATTCAGACAAGTGGCACAATGTCTCCGATCCCCTAAAGACAGTTTCCCTTTGGAGAAGCCTGGTGTCTACAAGATTGACTGCAGCTGTGGGAGTTCATATATCGGCCAAACTAAACGTACCATCGCATGCCGCATGAACGAACACATAAAAGCGGTCAAAAACAATGACGAACAGAAATCGGCAATCGCGAAGCATTTGATTGACTCGGGCCCAAATCACTGGATTGAGTTCCATAACCCACAGATAATTACGACAGAACGCCACTACATACCTAGATTGGTCAGGGAAGCGATTGAAATTACTAAATACAAGAATTTCAATCGTGAGGATGGGTTTCAATTGTCAAATGTCTGGAATCCTGTGATTCGAATGTGCAAAAACCGGCGTAATCAACAAACTATAGTTTCGCGATCGGATACTGTTAGTGTTGTGTGTCGAGAACAGTTACGAGTGAGTAGTGAGTTAGTGACCGGTGGTACCGGGGACGATCGTAGAAAAAGACTGCGAAAGAGGGTAGACCGATATGTCTGCCAATAACATCCCACCCGCAAGATCTTCAGTTACTCCGTGATCATGGCGCTTGCAACAGTGCCGAAATATCGGATACTCACCAACAAAAAGGTACATGGTAGCAATCCCGCACATTTCTGTTTTAATGTTACTGACCATGAAAGTTTAAAACAATATAATGTACTACAGTATTGTACACCTTAAAAAGGTCTACAAAAAAGTCCGCCATGGTATATGTCTATCTCTTAGGGATAAAATTACAAAATTTCATATAGTATGCTAAATTTTTTCCTTTTTCTGTTCTTGTTATGAGAAAAATAATAAGTTACATTCACCTCGACACCATGGAAGCAACAGGAAGGTTTTACTAAACATTGTAAATATTTATTTAATTCATTGTAAAAAGAAGCAAAAAAAATATCTGAGTTAGTATATAAACATGTTGAAATTACTCAACTATCTGTGATTTTTCTATACATTTAAGTACTTATGTGAGTGTATAAGACTGATTTTAAATAAAAGAAATTAATCATACTCAGTTCAATATTTTTGTCACCCAGACCTAACTTTTTTTGTTCGTAACTATACCATCAAAATATTCAATTATACTATTCATTTCAGATGTCAACCGAATGTATGGCGCGGTCGCTTTTACGTAACCTTTTAATTTGGTCGGGTTATAGGAGAATGTTGTTACATTCTTTTTTTACATTTAACTTTTATAATATTCGTGATTGATAGCTGAAATTTACAGGCTTGTTTGTTGATGATATACTTAAATTTGTTAGAGTTTGCCACGTTTCCTTGTTTTATAGGAACTGCGTATTCGATGACTTAAATATACCATTAAAATTAATAATATTTACGTATATCTTCATATTGCCTAAAGTTACTTAATCCAAATTTACAGGCATTATAAATGTAAACCATGGCTATATGTTACAGCTTTTTATTTGATTGTAAGTATACTGGTTTCCTAGCAAAACAGTTTTTTTCTGATTTTCAAAATCATTTTATTACATCGGTGTTCTTTAAACAATTTAAAAACGAATGATTAAACAAATTTATGCAAATGAAAGTCTATCGATGGTATTTTTTTCATACTTCTGCGTTCAGCCATTTTCAAGTTCTAGACAAGCCCAAAATATTGCCCCAGCAAAATTGTCATTATCTTATAAACCACAGCATACACAAATTTTGCTGTTTGCTAACATTTAATGCGGGACAAAAGCTATCTCTTCATGTATTTCGTTTGAGTCTGAAACGTTTTAAAAAAAAAAATTTGCTGGGGTAACGTTTGAAACGTTACTCCAGCAAAAAGTGTTTTTGTCGAATAACTTTTAAACTACTGCATGCACAAATTTTGCTATTTGTAACAAATTACTCCATAGAACACACTAATTTTCTGTTATACTCTCATCTCTCTAAGGCCCAATTTTTTTTGCTTTTTTGCTGGGGTAACGCACGCAGCTGACCCGGCGAACTTCGTACCGCCTTAGAATTAATTCATATTATAGCAGCGCCATCTATTGATTACTTACTCAACCCAGTCGAAAGGTATCGACATCTGTTAGAATCATTTGGAGTTAACAGATAATTGTGACTGTCAAATAATAACAGACAATAATTATCAATAAATTAAAATTGCGACTATAATTTGAGATTTAAACTATCCTATCTCTCAAGTTAGATCGAACTGCACATGGTGTGCGAATTTTATTATAATCGGTTAAGTGGTTTAGAAGTCCATTGAGGACAAACATTGTGACACGAGATTTATATATATTAAGAAGATTTAAACTATCCTATCTCTCAAGTTAGATCGAACTGCACATGGTGTGCGAATTTTATTATAATCGGATAAGTGGTTTAGAAGTCCATTGAGGACAAACATTGTGACACGAGATTTATATATATTAAGAAGATTTAAACTATCCTATCTCTCAAGTTAGATCGAACTGCACATGGTGTGCGAATTTTATTATAATCGGATAAGTGGTTTAGAAGTCCATTGAGGACAAACATTGTGACACGAGATTTATATATATTAAGATATACTAGATGTGTAATTGCGTACCAAGAACGTTAAAACCGCTATTAGGATTTGCTCTAATTCAAGGAAAAAGTCATTTTAGTGATGAGATGAAAATAAAATGACCAAATGTGTAGTTAAATTATGCGATTCAAAGTGACAAAAGTATTGTAGATCAAGCAGAAATACTTTTCACAAGTAAAGATATTGTTTATGCGTTGATATTATGAGAAATGACGCTAAAATCAAATTTAAAAAATAATAAGTATGTAATACACATACTTTTTTCTTTCCCAAATTAATGGGAGAATTTGTAATGTATGAAGTAAATTGCTTTGTCCAGTTTTGAAATATGTTAACATAGTAAGGATTAATATTGGATTAATTAGTCTTTCAAACCCAATTATGATTGTTTAGTAATTGTCAATTTAACAATGAGCGTGAAATTTCGTGAACGTATGAATGTTAATTTTTTGCAATGTCGTCACTTCACATGTTAACATTTTATATTAATTAACTATCTGAACCCCACAAGTTGTAAGTCTAAAAGTAACCAAAGTAAGTAAGTAGTAAGTAAGTAAGTAAATAAAAAATTATATCAATAAAGGACGGTATGAGTTGTTTGAAAAGGGATATAAATCAAAAAGTGAAAATGAAGAAATTTTTAATCGACTTCAAAAAAAAGGCGGAGGTTCTCAATTCGTCGGAATCTTTTTTTTTTCTTTTTTTTTTATGTATGTTCAGCGATAATTTCGTCGTTTATGAACCGATTTCAAAAATTCTTTCTGCATTGGAATGGGCGTAGCTTACAGGTGGTCCCATAGTCACCATATCGAGATCTGATGATGGGATCTCAAGGAAATGGAGGGAACTCGGTTCCTTTTTGTTAAAATTATTAGACAAAAAATCGTAGGATATGATCCTTCCAGTTTGCCACCAACAAATCAAGAATTGTTGCAACATATCAAAAGAACCGTGTTCATCTGCAATGTTTGGTGTAATGCACACATGCGATGCCCCACGGAAAAAGTGCCAGAAAATTTTGGATGGACAATAATTGATGGCAAATATCAAAGATAATTCTTCAAAAGATGGACCATGAAACTAATATTGATGGTCCATCTTTTGAAGAATTATCTTCTAACATACAAGGTACTCTATTAATACTATTGTTATCTATTGATTCATCATCACTACATAGTATAAAACAAAGTCGCTTCTCTGTCCCTATGTATGCTTAAATCTTTAAAAGTACGCAACGGATTTTGATGCGGTTTTTTTAATAGATAGAGTGATTAAAGAGGAAGGTTTTTATTATAATACATGCATAATAAACATGTCGTAAATAAGTCCATTTTTTACGCTTACATTGCAAACGCTGGCTGTACCCTACGAGATAGATCAAAACAATGTACTACAGTACAAGATCTCAAACGTACTTAATAAGTTTTCACTCAATACTGTCTTCACTCCATTCAGACAAGTGGCACAATGTCTCCGATCCCCTAAAGACAGTTTCCCTTTGGAGAAGCCTGGTGTCTACAAGATTGACTGCAGCTGTGGGAGTTCATATATCGGCCAAACTAAACGTACCATCGCATGCCGCATGAACGAACACATAAAAGCGGTCAAAAACAATGACGAACAGAAATCGGCAATCGCGAAGCATTTGATTGACTCGGGCCCAAATCACTGGATTGAGTTCCATAACCCACAGATAATTACGACAGAACGCCACTACATACCTAGATTGGTCAGGGAAGCGATTGAAATTACTAAATACAAGAATTTCAATCGTGAGGATGGGTTTCAATTGTCAAATGTCTGGAATCCTGTGATTCGAATGTGCAAAAACCGGCGTAATCAACAAACTATAGTTTCGCGATCGGATACTGTTAGTGTTGTGTGTCGAGAACAGTTACGAGTGAGTAGTGAGTTAGTGACCGGTGGTACCGGGGACGATCGTAGAAAAAGACTGCGAAAGAGGGTAGACCGATATGTCTGCCAATAACATCCCACCCGCAAGATCTTCAGTTACTCCGTGATCATGGCGCTTGCAACAGTGCCGAAATATCGGATACTCACCAACAAAAAGGTACATGGTAGCAATCCCGCACATTTCTGTTTTAATGTTACTGACCATGAAAGTTTAAAACAATATAATGTACTACAGTATTGTACACCTTAAAAAGGTCTACAAAAAAGTCCGCCATGGTATATGTCTATCTCTTAGGGATAACTAACAATAACCATTTTTTTATTGTTTCTTTATACGAGAAACAATGGCTTATTTACGAAGCGATTTTAAGCAATACAGTATTAATCCTTATCCAATTAAGTACCTTAAATACATTGTGTATTTAATATAGATTAATATGGCCCTTTACAGTATGTAATTTAAAATAATATTTTTGAAGATATTACAGATTTAAAATGCAGGTATAAAGTGATTGTGGCGTTACCGGCCAAGGCCCGTTAGTTGGCGCTGCTGTCGATTTATCTATCTATCTATCAGTTAATAACTAAACACAATACTGTAATAAGAATTAATATTCTAAGGCGGTACGAAGTTCGCTTGGTCAGCTAGTTATTGTATAATTTACTTATTTTTTCATGTTATTACAGAGACTGATATCACTAATGAGGACAACGAAATGGATGAAGATAACAGCAATAATAGCAAAGATTTATCAGATGAATCTGATGAAGATTTTTTTTTTTTATGTATATAAACAATTATTTACCCATCTTACTAAAAAATTAAGTTATTAATATTTAAAAAAATGTTGTTTTCATAGTATCTTACGTTACAAACGGGAAAACGAAAGAATGATAATTCTTGTCGGACTAGTGATACATACTTGTTTTTTTGTAGGACATTATTTCATTTGGGTAGAGAATACACTAACCTATCATATAATATTCTTGTCCTACAGTTAGTAATGAGAAAAAAAATCTTGTGGTATTAACATTTTCTGAGCGTAGGACCGGGATAACCTACCACGCAATTTGTAGGACAATGAAATCGTTGAATTATATAAATATCAACTAAGTAACAGAAAAAAAAACAGCTGGCTAGTAATAATTTTTGGTGACCTCGTTATCGATACATGTTCAGAGAAGGGGTACTCTTTGATAAAACCATATAATTTGTAGGACAAATATTTTTTTGAATAATTTAGATAACTATCATCAGATTTAAAGAAGAAAACCCTGTTAGTAATATTTTTTTAAGGATCATCAAATCAACATATTTTATCCCTGCTACCCCTGTTACCTACCTCAATCGAGAATTTTCGCACAGTAAAAGTTGGGCGTCTCATCGGAACGAAGCTACTCACGGAAAATTAGCTTGTTAGTAATCAAGAGTAAAAGTGAACCAGGGATCCTGTACTATAATATAACTTAGGGTACTGGAGTTACAGTAGTGGGTATTTTCACGGGATTAGTTCCACATACAAAAAATATAAACATATATTGGTCGGTATCAGGGAAGCAGTAGGAAAAAATAAAGAAAATACCGAAAATCAGTTTTCAATTTTCGTTTTTATTACCGCTTGTGAAAACTTGAAGTTATCAGATTATAGAAGACAATTAACTACCTAATAACGGTGGAATGTTTTTAAATCATACTAAACTTGTTCTATTAAACTAATCATGTGCCTATTCCCTTAGTCTTTAATTTTGTGAAAGGGCAATTTTGAATGTGAAGTATACAATCTTTTAAAATCTTTTTAAATTAAATAGTTATTAATACGTGGTCGCCTGGTGTTCGAAATTCGACCTTTTCATTTTTTTATAGGCTAATATTTTATACTTCTCCGATTACATCATTTTCGTAAAAAGGGGTACAAAGTTATTGCTTTATATTTAGATTACGAAGTATGTATGTAAGCAGAAAACAGTTGTTCCAGCAGTAGAGTGTAGTGTGTGGTGTTGTGTTGTATAGGGCGAGGAGGGTGCGAGTGCGTGTGCGGACAAGCCGCCCGCCAACAAGGAGCACAGCCGCGCCAAGATACAGGAGCAGGAGCTCTGCATCAAGGACCTCAAGCAGCAACTCAAGTTTGTGCATTCTAATATATCTATCTTCCGCCTATTGTACTTGAGATGGAATCAAGTTGTACATGTTAAAATTTAGTTCTAAACTAATTTAACTATAACTTCCATTATGAATGTAAACTAGATTTTCTTTTTTATTTGACCCTGAATTTAAAGTGCAACAGTTTTGCTACGACGCCTCAAAAAAAAAAAAACTCAAAATCGAGGGTCAACCTAACCATTAAACATTTAAGCTATGCACCGGTGAGGTCTATTATTATATCAGTCTCAAGATTCCAAATTACAGTATTATATATCCTAGTCACATTTGCATACAAATTTCCGTTTCAAGTCCGAATCAAGTTTTAAGTGTTCAAATTTAGTTTTTTTTTTAAATAAGTAAATTCATTGACTTACCAATTATCAAGCCATGAAATATTATTATTTTGAAATGGGGAACATGGCCTTTGCTTTTATATCTTAGTCCTCTCGCATTGGAAAAAAGAAATTATGAAGTGTTTATGTAATTGTAGGAAAGCTGTGAACGAGCAGAAAGAATTGAAGCTGCTGCTTGACATGTACAAGGGTGTGAGCAAGGAGCAGCGCGACAAGGTGCAGCTCATGGCCGCCGAGAGGAAGGCGCGGCAGGAACTAGAGGATCACCGACAGAAGGCTAAGATGGCACAAGTCAATGTAACACGCTTTTCACTACTTATATATCACATAATAGCATCATATTGAGGACCTGTCTAAATAGTTAAATCCAGTTTTCTGTTTTCAATTAGACTTATTTGTACTGTTAATAACATTTTGTAAAATTTCATACTAAAAGAAAAGCTGTTAAAGCAAAAATAAGTGAGAAGTAAGCAAGAAGCTGCAATTTTAAAATGCTGTTTTTTGCTTACTTATTGCACTATTTGCACTTATTGCAATATTATTAAAATAAATAAGCATATGTCTATATATATATATATTATCCAATTTGATTCATTCTAATTAGATATAATATAATTAGGTGTTTTCTATGTATCATATGTATTTCCAAAAGGCATGTTTATGTATTTATATCAGTTGTTTAGTACCCATAATGCAAGCTCTGCTTAGTTTGGGACTAGATGGCGTTGTGAAATATTTATTTATTCTATCTAGTAGTTATTTAATTATCAATGAGACAGTCACAGTCATAACCAGTATTGAATGAAACAATATTAACCAAAAACTATTTGTTTTATAGGAAAGCAAACGCGAGCGTCGCCTAGCAGACGAAGATGCGTTACGTAAGATCAAACAATTGGAAGAACAGAAGTATGAACTCCAGAAACAGTTGTCATGTGCCAGACCCAATAATGATCCCCTGCACGCTTTCTCCAGACCATTCGCTGGATCACCAGTATGTTTCAACTTTTATTAATATACACTAGCTAGCATCCGAAACACAATATAAGTTCACATGTTTTATGCCACTTCATGTAGATTAAAAGAAAGAAAACGCTTATTTTAATGACATTGCAAACACAGTCAATTAATATTTGAAATTACATGACATTGCGTTAATAGTAATAAAGGTAATCATAACCAAGTATTATATTATTACAAGTAAATCATCTTCTATGTCTATAATAAAAACACAATACAAACATTTGCTGTGCAGTTGCGTCGCAGTGTACATTAAAATAGATGTTGCTTAGCATAATGCTGCACCATTTACGGTACAGCGCTGATTTTCAGCAACACCTGAAGGTGATAAGTGCGTCTAAAAATGTTAAGTTCGAAATTTCTAGCTGTCATATTATACATTCTTATTAATATTACAAATGTAAAAGCAACTGACCTTTTGTCAAAACTACTGAATATTATATTTCTTAAAACTTACCGTTTAATCTTGATGCGTTTCGTTGGACGAGTTGACGACTTAATTGGCTGTCACTAATCGAGTGTTTGACTGTTTGTGGGTTCAATGTCTACTAAATCCACATATTTATGAGCGTGAATTTACAATGCAAGGTAAAACATACTCGTTCTGTTAACCCAGGAAGAAGAAGCTCTACTGAACGAAATGGAAGTAACTGGTCAAGCATTCGAAGATATGCAGGAGCAAAATTCGCGACTGATTCAACAACTGCGAGAGAAAGATGACGCCAACTTTAAGCTTATGTCTGAACGCATCAAAGCTAACTCGTTACACAAACTGCTCAGAGAAGAGAAGCAACTACTGCAGGAGCAGGTATATACCTTAACGATCTAATTACAGAACTATCATATACTGTTTCAATATTGCGATAGCATACCATTACAATAATACCAACGAAAACTGTTTCAACAGTACTGTGGAATACCGTTTCAACAGTATCGTGGGATACTGCTTCCACAGTACTGTGGGGATACCATTTCAATAGTACTGCGGGATACTGCTTCGACAGTACCATGGCACATTGTTTCAACAGTATCGTGGGATACTGCTTCCACAGTACTGTGGGGATACCATTTCAATAGTACTGCGGGATACTGCTTCGACAGTACCATGGCACATTGTTTCAACAGTATCGTGGGATACTGCTTCCACAGTACTGTGGGGATACCATTTCAATAGTACTGCGGGATACTGCTTCGACAGTACCATGGCACATTGTTTCAACAGTATCGTGGGATACTGCTTCCACAGTACTGTGGGGATACCATTTCAATAGTACTGCGGGATACTGCTTCGACAGTACCATGGCACATTGTTTCAACAGTATTGTGGGATACTGCTTCCACAGTACTGTGGGGATACCATTTCAATAGTACTGCGGGATACTGCTTCGACAGTACCATGGCACATTGTTTCAACAGTATTGTGGGATACCATTCAACCACGTTGAAATGTTAACAAGAGTCCTATGGTAATAGGACTCTTGTTAACATTACGTTACGTTACGTTGGTTACGTTAAACAACTTTTTAATTCCTTTTCACTGACAAGAATAGGGACTACAAAGGGCGGCAACCTATTTTGTCCATGAACGGCTGTAGTCACATACCATCAAGAATCCCTTTCGCTCGTTTGTCCCTCATAGCCTAAAAGAAATAAATTCCTTTTTTTTCGGTCATTTTACACACAACGTCATCTATTCCAGAGCTTGTATTATGGGTACTAAACAACTGATATAAGTACATAAACATACTTTATTTTTGTAAATACCATACATATTATACATAGAAAACACCCAGACTCCGAAACAAATATTTGTGGATCACACAAATATTTGTGGATCACACAAATACTTGGTCCGACCTGGGAATCGAACCCGAGACTTCTTGATCAGCAGCCGCATACGTTAACCACTAGACCAACAAGGCAGTCAAACTTAGAACGGTTATGCACACATGTTTTTTTTTAAAAAAAAGATAACTGATGTGAAAACTATTTTACATGGAATAGCCAGCTACACCACGAATGCTTCATCTATCCTTCACGCTTCTTTGTGTGGTGAAAGTTCACCTATATTTACTTCATTTTTAACCGACTTCAAAAAAAAGGAGGAGGTTCTCAATTCGTCGGAATCTTTTTTTTTATTTTTTTTTTTATGTATGTTCAGCGATAATTTCGTCGTTTCTGAACCGATTTCAAAAATTTTTTTTGCATTGGAATGGGCGTAGCTTACAGGTGGTCCCATCGTCACCATATCGGGATCTGATGATGGGATCTCAAGGAAATCGAGGGAACTCCTCAAATATCATAGGTACAATGTCGCGATTTGGGTACTCGGAATCGTTTTTCATTGAAGTCGGTTCCTTTTTGTTAAAATTTTAATGACTGTTATCCAGGTCTTAACTCGTGATCAACAAATAGAATCGATGGGTGCGGTGGCTCGTCGCTTAGAGGAGAAGGAACGCCTGCTCCAAGCGACGCTGTCGGCCGTAGAGAAAGAATTGCTTCTCAGACAACAAGCGATGGAAATGCACAAACGGAAGGCCATCGAGTCGGCTCAGTCTGCTGCTGACCTTAAATTACATTTAGGTATGTACTTAGTTATAGAAACCAGCCAAGTTGCAAACGTTTTCCTATTCTATTCTCTATTATAATTCTTGTTTCATCCTTTTATTTTCTTTTTTTTTTAAAGTCAGCTCCCGCATTAGGAATATAAATTCCTATTTCGGGGGGACAACATACATGAAACTTACACAAACGACAAAAACGAACACCCAGACTCAGAACAACAAATTGTGAATCACACAAAATGTTATCCCACGTGGGATTTGAACCCACGACACTTGGCGTAGTAGGAAGCGGCGTGGCGACCGCTTAAGCCACTAGGCCAACCGTGCAGTCAACCTTGATCAAAGTCATTGGCTAATACTTTGACTGACATTAGCCAATGAAACATAGACTGGAAATCGAAAAACTTTGCAACTAGGCTAGGGGACAGTTAATGAATGCTTCGGATCACTGTAAAATTAAATTTAAGTATAACGACAGCAGTAAGCGACAATGTATCTCGAAATGTCCAATTTTACACCAGAGCTAATAAAACCATTTCAAGACATTTACGCTTTTTGCCGTTGATTTTTAAATATTTTGTAAAAGATGCCTATTGAGTTTCTTGTCAGTTCTCAGTACGCCACGTTATGCATTGTTGGCATTGAAAAATATAACGTCTCTTGCTATGTTTATATCCAAGCATGTGTTATCTACTTTCAGAGAAATACCACGCGCAAATGAAGGAGGCGCAGCAAGTAGTGGCTGAGAAGACGAGTGCGTTAGAGGCAGAAGCATACAAAACAAAAAGACTACACGTAAGCACCTAAGTAGCATTGTTTAATATTATATATTCTACTTATTGTTTCGATAGCAACACTCGGTTAGAGCCCAATGCACAGCGAAGCGAATGTCGCTCGACTTTGCTACATATTCAGTCTGTTGCTAAATTGTCTGTCTGTGGAGACACCATACAGTCGCATTTATTTGTGCTTGGGTCGATAAATGTCTGGACTGTACTTAGGCTGAAATTTATAAAGCGAGCTTAGGCTTTGCTTAGACTTACCTCACGAGTTAAGTATGCGTTGAAATTTATAGTCATAATGCTTAGCTCAAGCTGAGCAAATGCTTAGCATAGTCTAAGTCACCAAAATCCTTGACTTAGCGATTACTTACGATTGTTCGATTGTCCAGAAAGAAAAGCCGTAATCTAGTTCGAAAGCGTTGTAACAGAAGTCCGTAAGGGTATGCCAGGGTCAAGATAAAAAGTTAATACAAGAAATTGATATTTATTTGCGAATGAACTCGAGACAAGAGACAACCTCAAATATTGTTATGACATTTGACAAGTCAAAGATACCTACGTTTTGTTTTACTTGTACATGTGTTATTTTTGCCTTTTATCACTTAAAATCAATAAAAACTAAAAGTGTTAATTGATTGAAATACAATTATATGATAAAATTTATAAGATTTCTAATATTTTAGTTTATTACAGCAATTTTATAAAAAATATATTTTTAAATTACCAAGAATTTTAATTAATATGCTATGCAAATCGAAACGTTTAATTTTTTTTCCTGAGCTCTTGCTTAGCATACACTCAGTAAATTATTAGCCCAAGAGGACTATAAATTCGAATGCTAAGATAACACTGAGCAGGAACTTAAGTAAGTTTAGCGTAAGCAAAGTCTGAGCAAAGTCTAAGTACGCTTTATAAATTTCAGCCTTAGTCGCAAAAAAATATCTGATGTTTCACGTATAAGTTTAAATAATATGATCGTAAAAATTCCCGCTTTACAAAAAAAAAACTAAGTGTTAATGTCGCGAAAGTCTGAAACACAGTCATGACAAGAGAGACATTTATTAATTTTGATTATTTTATGATTAAACAGTTAGAATTTTTTATGATTGCCTATTAAATATCTCTATTAACTCCAAAACCATTACCGATATACAAACTATCCCACAGTAGTAAAACTAAAACTACATGGAAGTTAGGTAGTATTGTTTAAATTTTCATGACTATTATACTTTTTTTAAATGTAAGCAATAGTGTATAATGTAATGTAAAAGATAATAAAAACAAATACAACAGTTAAACATATCCCTTTATTGACACGTACAGGAGGAGTTAGCTATCCTGCGTCGGAAGGCGGAGCGAATGAAGAAGATGGAACAGGCCGGTAGCAGTATGGATGAAGTCCTTCTTGAAGAGATACGGGAATACAAAGAGACGCTCACATGCCCCTCATGCAAGGTACTTACTATATTTTTGTATTTATATTTATTACAAATTAAGTTTGATGCAGGCATCGGTCACAATAAGCAGCAATCAAAGTCAGAATTTCCGAAGACAGATCTTTGTGCAGCGAAAGATCACACTCAATTATTTGTTATACTTTACTGCAGTCAGTTCTTCAGATACAAACATTTCTGATTCATCTAATATCGTTTCAATTACACTAAACATAAATACTGGTAATGAAGAGTGTGAATTATCAATTTTAACCTTGTAACTAATATCTCCGTTGCAGGTGAAACGCAAAGACGCAGTACTAACGAAATGCTTCCACGTGTTTTGTTGGGATTGCCTGCGCACGCGCTACGAGACGAGACAGCGCAAATGTCCCAAGTGCAACGGAGCCTTCGGAGCCAACGACTATCATCGTCTCTACCTCTCTACTTAGGTACTGCCACTCCCCACTCTCTCTACGCTCGTGCAATCCGCTTAGTCACCTAATTAAAATCCTCTATGTACGTGCCCTCTCTATCTTTGTACTTAAAAAGAGTGAGATAACGAGACGTGCAAATGAATATTTCCTCGGTGACACTACTTCAGAGGACGGTCTTGTAGTACTGTATGGGTCGAATAAATCTTTTAGTTTTATCATCCATCACTTGACGGTACTGTATGACAGTGAGCCGTGACATTTAACGTGCAATTGTATCTAGCCAAAGGAGAAGTGACCGATCTGTCATTTGGAGATATTATCAGTCCTTCATTTAGGACGTGAACGATAAAATGACTATGTAATACACGAAAGTCGGTTACGAACCTAAGATTTGCCATACTTCGTGTATGGAGAAGTGTATTGCTGCATTGAATAAGTCAATAATCAATGTATATAATTTATTTTTGGCGAATAATCACGAGTTTAGTTCAACTACGAGTTTAGTTCAACTGATGTGAGAAGATGTGATCTCAAAACTACCTCGAACTACGTCGCTGTCCTTAATGCTGAGTATGGCAAGTATTAGATTGGAGCAGTATTCAACATAATGGGTGTTCACCAGTAGTGAATACTGTGTAGTTTATGAGTTTTACTGTAAGTTCACAAGGTGTTACTTGTTCGGTAAAGGCGAACTTTCAATAAAACAACTTTATATGTAAACACCACTCTTTAAGTATAAACTGATATTTTTTCCATGATGTTTTTTAAAAATCACTAAACACTCAATGACAAAAACAATTGTGGTGATAATAATCTTGTATATAAATTATATATTAATATTGTTTGCGACAAATTCAAACACCTAAATTTAGCTCTAAACTTGAAGTTTCTTTTAATTTAACACGAGTGGTTAAAGAATTATTCAATATTTATATTTAGACTTGTGCAATCTCTTGTGTATATTACCACCGAACGTCTTTTAAGTTGATTTAAACGACTAACTCGTAGTGGGTGAGAAAGCATATGGTCTCTCAGGAAATACCATAAAAATATTTAAAAGACAACAAGTCTTGTCTCTGTTCTGTACTAAACTACGCTGGACTCTGTTTAGAAGTTCAATCAGAATGTATGTAAATATTATTTTTATATCACAAACATAGTAAATGCCGTTGATGGTTTCTATGTGTGACAAAAGATATGAAAATATTATTTATTAATTAGTCTGTTAACAAATATAAGTTGTTCTTAGTTGCAGTTGTAGTTTTTCTAACAACTGGATGTGCAACTTGGCAAACAAAACTAATTTATTTACCGTGTAGTAGCTCCTTCACATAAGTATTTGTCTCGCTCAGCCGGGCGATGAACATGCGGTGTAACACAGCCAACATACTCTGAATATAAACTTGTGTAAAGGAGTTCTCCCTACGATATGACGCTTTCAATATTATGATAACATGCTAAAATGCACGTGTAAATTAAACTGAAATGTTCATTCCTGTTATAACTGTTAGGTTTTGTGTAAGAACTTCTTCCATTATTCAAATGTAAACTAGGTTTTCTTTTTTATTTGATTTAAAGAACGACAGTTTTGGTGAGACTGGCAGTTTTCAAATGCGAAGCAAAATCTTTGACTTCTCAAAAAAATATTCTTGAACTTAAACTCGAAGGTCAATCAGTAACCATTAAACATTTAAGCTATGCACCGGTGAGATCTTTTATTATATCAGTCTCAAGATTCAAAATTACAGTATTATCATCCGAGTTACATTTACATACAAATTTCCTTTTCGATACGACAGTTACGTTATATATTAAGTTTGTATTAACTTTCTCACATTTGTTCATTCTGTTGTTCTTGTAAGTACAACATCATCATCATCATGAGCCAATCGGAATCCACTGCTGGACATAAGCCTCTCCCATTGCATAAAACTCTGATCAATTTTGGGCTTATAAAAACGTGTCAAAAACTCCAAAATAATCGTCACATTACGAAAGCCAACAAGCAAATGTATAGCATTTTCTCTTGTATTTTGTTTTCCCTTTTTTTGTTCAGCTTATTCAGGCATTGCCGATGTCTGACTCTGACTCTGTAGAACTCTGTCTCTGAAGAAGCGAGCATACCCGAGGGGCCTTAGGTCAGACCTAGATGGGTGACCGTATGTGGCATGATATGTTATGAGCGTTTCCCTCACTTAAGCAGTCGTGACGCTTAGTTGGATGCCTTTAGTGCAACTTAAAAACATCCAACGGCAAGATTACGTAGTTTCAATGTATCTTGCCAGTTCCCAACCCGCACTCGGCCAGCGTGGGGACGTATGGCATTAACTCTCTCCTGCGAGGAGAGCAGAGACCAGTACCGGGACGCTATGGGTTGTTGATTGATGTCTGACTGGTTGCCTCAGTATCTCACTGACTCATATTGACTACTATTGAATTTCTCCAAATGAGAAGTTGTTTCCAGTTAATTCAAATTCAGCGCCGAATAATCAGGAATCACAAATGTGACGTTTAAAGTTATTAAGAATTTAAATGTGCATTTCACGACGTTGCGTGTATATTACATTATTGATGTTGTATATTAAGATGAAATATCATGAAATCGAACAAGATATAGTTTATATATCTATATTTAGTAATAAATAAATATACTTATTGTTAAACAAATTCTTGAGGTTTGTGTGAATGGGTGATAGCGCGAGATGACTTATTTGTATTGTAGTTAGGAAAAATAGACTTTAGCTTACAGCCCACTGACTGATGTATTTGTATATTTTAAGTTTAACTTTTGATCGGGCTTGCACCTGCTGAGCGGCCGACACGGCTAATGTCAGATTATTACTTCGATAACAGTAAATGAACTAAACATTATTACCTTAAGTTAATTTCAAATGTGAAGGTTATAATTCAACACTTTCAGTAAGGAACGTAATAATTAAATCAATAAATGGTCTTGTGTGCGTGGATTAAAATGATTATATAATGGGTTAGTTCTAATATTATTTAACTGTTGTAGGTAAACAGCAGGGGAACAAATTTATTTGACAGTATTGGATGTATATTATTTGTCATAGATAATCACTATTAGTCATATTCAGTTGAACCAACTATGCATTGATTATCTAGAATTCACAATTTATCAATATTTCTGTTCCTACTTATAGTTAGAAGTATCTACGTTGTAGTATTGAAAGAAATAGAACTATTTGAAGCGCAAGTATTCGTACGTGGAATTATCTCATGAGTTGAGCTGATGCCGTGTGAATGTGACTGATCAATATAAATAATCGCGGGGCTAGGACTAGGACTAGGCCCCAGTCTACATTAGTCAATGTTACTTGTTACTTGGTGGACGTAACCTATTGTCACTTTGTATATTTTTGGTATTATATCACGAATCACGTGTTCGACAAATGTATATCAATGTATAAGAAATTAAACGACTTTACTATTCCAAAATCAAGTAAAGATATCCTCATTGGCATTTCATTGTAATGTTAGAGAAGGCTGTAAAACATATTTAATTATTTAATGTTCAGTGGAAACTAATAACTATTTAATGTGTAACTTAAATGGACTACGTCGAATAAATGTCTCAACAAATAACATAAATTCGTTTTTATTTATATATTTTTGTTAATTTTAAATAGGTATTTTTTATCATTTCATCTTAGTCAAAAGAAACCCTATCAAACTAAGCTGAAGACCTAGTGAAGGTCCGGGAAGTCCTTGATTGCGGGCAGTACAGGATCGGTTGTTGTGGGGATTCTTGCAGGAGCCCTACATCCAGCAGTAAAATCAATAATAATCATATAAAAGAAAACATACTTTCGGGAAAGACAATGTCTGTAAGTCCATTATAATTTATTAGAAGCTTAATTTAATCTTGGTATTTATGTATGAATACCAGTGTATTTTAGTGAGAGGAAGGATATTTGACCCTTCCCCTTACAAAGACGATATTCGTTTATAGATAATTAAGACTGTGTGGTAAAGTGTTTCTGATCTACTATAAACAGTTCGAACAATAGATCACAAAAACCAACTTTATATAAGTGCAATCCAATAATCAACATGTTAAAGTACTTCTAGCAGATGCAAAAGTATCAAATTAAAAAGAAAAAAGTAGGTAATTATATATATTTGTTACCCGCGTCTTGTTCAGTGTGGAATAGTAAAAAAAAGATATCAATAAGTAGCCTAAGATACTCGTACAGTGAAATTCCCGTTAAAACCGGTCAAGCCGTTAGAAGTGTTTAGCTGAACAGACACTTCTATATTCACTTATATGGATTAGTTTAATATTCTTTGATGTCAAATGGATAAAAAAAAATAGTGTTCCAGTATGTATCTCTAATATGTTAACAGTATTGCATCTTCAAACTCACCGTAGTTAGGCGTAGTCAAATAAAACTGCAGTATGACGTTCTGTATATTTTATTTACATACATCAATGTATTTACATCACATGATTTCATGATAAATTTCAAAATAAATTCAAGTATTATCTATGAATATTTCCACTGACTTGGGCAGTTGGGTATTGGAATAAATTCTGTATCGATATATTGTAAGTATTCCTAATGATTGATTACATACATGGGTAAGCACCTGAAGCAAGCGTCGTGAATGGACGAAGCGTTCAACTGATTTTGTACTATTTACAAGTACTTAATTGCATTTTAACTTACACTCAATGTGGTGCAAATCAGAGAATTTACGAGAAGTCATTCGTCTTACTCAATACCTTAACACTCAACATTCCAAACTCGAACACTACCACCAACAACTCAACGATTCGTTCAACGTAAATACAATATCAGTCTCTTAATTTTGTCTAATTTGCAACGCGATCGCCATTAATATACCGTGTACATAATGTAAGTACTGTAAGTATATACTAAGCCTTATTACGATATCATTGCCTATATTAAATTAAAAAAGACAACAGGAAATCATCATAAACACAGTATAGTAGGTAACGGAGACATCATTTATAAAATGTTCGAATTCAAATACCGAATGTTATTGACTAGATCAGAAAAATAAATATTGCGATATAACTGTATACCATTAATTTTATTTACATTGATTTATTTTATTTTTGTGATGCCTACATCGAATTATCTATACGGTAACAATACTGATCGCTAATAGTATGTGTGCATTAAAGTTCTTATATTTATAGGAGGTGGGACTAGCGATTTATTGTGTGTTCTATTATATTTGTTGTGTGACGTCAAATACGACGTATTTTTTATAGCGAAATATATGTTTCGACCCAAGATCAGTACTAGATTACAACTAACACTAATGGCACTTAAATACTTCTGTCATGGAGAAATTGATGACGAACAGTATTTTGGACAACTTGTTAATACGCAATAACCTCTCTTTCGAAGCAGCATGTCGAGAAATATGTAAAAATACGTAAACACAATTATTAAATAATACAAATTAAATGTTAATTTACAAATATTTTCACAAGGCAATGGAAGAGTTCAGACATTTTTTTAAATGCAAAATTAGGAATGAAAATGTTAGCTTATATTTAATAAACAATTTATATAAATGATACATATCCAATTTTTTATAGTTTTTTTCATGAAGACTTCGAAGTTTCTGAATTGAGATCCGACGGAGACGGTACGACACACTATGAACAATTTTATCGTTAAACGCTCACTTATCCAAGGATCGTATATCAAGTATACCACCATGGATATATTATTAGATAGTTTTAGAATCTAAACACTGTATTAGAATGTATTAGAATTACATTTTTTTTTAAATTTTGCGTGACCTTTTCAGGCCATTTTGATTTCACTATTCGAATGGCAACGAAACAAATAAAAATATATTTCATTATATAGTTTACAAAAAGACCATAATAGTTACGAAATGGTTCGTTTTAATTTGATATTACCGTGTCTTTCTATATTTATGTAACATAGTTTCTAGTAGTAATACAATAACTATGATGTATATTTTTCTAGGTCATTATGGATGGCATTATAAGCGGTCGGTCGTAGTACTTAAGCGATATTTTTAATAAACTATCCTCGTTTAGATTTCAAAAACTACAACTTTCATTGCGACATCTACTTTTCAAAGTTTCTCTACCATACGTACATCGGTCAAGGTGGAACTATGCAGGACGGGACGCGTTCCTCGAGGAGGGCAAACGGTCACAGGAGACGGCACTCCGCCGCACTGCAGAGAGCGTTTCTTCACAGTACTTTCGCCAATAATTACCAGCGAATTATATAGAGCAGTACTAGGCTGTGCATGGTGACTTTGTTCTGTATTTTTTTTTGTTTTATGTACTTTATAATAGATTCTCTGTTACCCCCGTAAAATAGCAAATTTACCCCTAGTTTAGGTCTACGCCGTGGTTTCGAGCGGCGACCCCAGGGGCAGGTGTGTGGGGTGTGCGGGGGGCGGTGGGGGCGGCGAGGCGAGGGCGAAGGCGAGTCGCTCGAGGCGCGCGCGGTGTGCGGCGAGGCGGGGCGCGCGGGCGGCGGGCGCGGCCCCGAGCGCGGCGAGCGCGCCGTCCAGCGCCACGTACAGCGCGCGACGCTCCTCCTCGCTACAAGCCGACAGCTCCTGCAATACGATCAACAATATTTATTATATTCCTCAAAAAAATATAAACTCTCGTGGCCCAACCGAATCTTCCGGTGTATAGCGAACTTATTTTTTCTAGGCTTGGTCCGTCGTAGGGGTCCACAATTATGGCAAACATATAGGTGGATATCGAATAACAATGACAGTATATATTATAGCGGCCATATTTATTTATTAAGTACAGTGCTATTATTCTAACCTTACGTACTAAGGTATCTTCATGGTATCTCCCAGTTATGCTCTTACAGCTACATTATACATTCTAACCTATGGTTACAATGCACAATAAACATGTATTAATATCAACAAGGAAATGACAGCCGGAATTCTACGTGCTCGATATCGGCACATATCTGCAATGTGCTAGTCAAGTATATCTCTGTATAATTTCCCTCTTTTACTTAAACTAATATATGACGCAGGAATACGGTGCCTTAACAAAAAATTGGCCAAGTGCGAGTCGGACTCGCCCATGAAGGGTTCCGTAGCATCATATAAAAGTTTTTGTAGTTCGTTGTAACTTTCATCAATGTTTTAATAATAGTGTTTTGATTGAAAGAAATATAAATTGCGGTTTATGATTTGTGACATATTAAAAAAAAACTACTTACTAGATCTCGTTCAAACCAATTTTCGTAGGAAGTTTGCATGGTAATGTACATCATATATTTTTTTTAGTTTTATCACTATCTTATTTTAGAAGTTACAGGGGGGGACCAACATTTTACCACTTTGGAAGTTTCTCTCGCGTAAACTATTCAGTTTAGAAAAAAATGATATTAGAAACCTCAATATCATTTTTGAAGACCTATCCATAGATGGTATGATGGTTTTGATGAAAAAAATTTTTTTGAGTTTCAGTTCTAAGTTTGGGGACCCCCAAAATTTATTGCTTTTGTTCTATTTTTGTGTAAAAATATTAAAGCGGTTCACAGAATACACCTACTGACCAAGCTTCAACAGTATAGCTCTTATAGTTTCGGAGAAAAGTGGCTGTGACATACGGACGGACAGACAGACAGACAGACATGACGAATCTGTAAGGGTTCCGTTTTTTGCCATTTGGCAACGGAACCCTAAAAACGATCTACCGTCTACCGAGTTTTCAAATACACATGGCAACTTTACAAGAAGGCAACTCCTGTATTATGAATATAAGTCCTGTGTCGCAGGGAACTTTACAAATATACATGAAATGAACACAATAAACACCCAGACTAAAAAAAAAAACAATTTGTAAACCACACAAAGCGACCTACATATGTCCACCAGTGGGCTACTAAGGGCTGTTAATGAGAACATAATGTTACACTAACCTCTTCAATAGCTTCTAAATCCTCCTCATCACCGGCCTGTGCCAGCTGTTTCTTGAGCGTCTGCAAAATAATATTACTTTCAGAAAAATAAAATGACATACAAAAAAGTTTTTTTAGATGTACTTTACCTTTAATCCCACTATATTTTTATATTTTATGTATCATATACCTATTCAAATTGACCATTATCTCAAAATATTTGACTAATCGACTCTTGTTTTTTCGTTATTTAAATAAGAAAATATGTTTTGTTATACAACGTGTCTGGGTTCACCTTATATTACAATGGCATAAGGCGAAACCGCTCAGATCAATTCAAATTAAATAGTGAAATATGTACAAGTGAGTTTTGCTTTATGAAAAATATTTTTGTTTTATTCTCTTTAAAATACAGTAACGAGTGTCTGGACATTACACATCAGTTCTGTTGAAAATAAAACCATTCTACTTTTAAAATTAAATAATATATTTTAATCTTAATATAAAACAGCCATGAGTTAAATATTTAAATGAGAAGCAATGTCTGCCATATAATCTTCGCAGCTTAGTATGACGCTGAACTATGAACGTCTGTAAGGCAATTTTAATTTTAAGAATCCAGAATCTCTTTTGCTTATTTATATGTGTAGTACATGTACATATGTAGGTGACTATATACATTTGTGCTTCGTATCGCATCAACGCTTGCAGCATTGAAAGCCTTTGATGACGTCAATACGTTCTCTCCTCATTCAAATACAAATTGTGGTGTTTACTTTAAACAAAAATATATATAAATGAAACGTATTGCCATATTAATAATATTTAATTTTAGAATGCTTTTAACCTTTTGACCGCCAGGGTCACATATATGTGACAAGCGAAAACTGTCCCTGTACGCCAACGTCACAAATATGTGACAAAAAAAGCGGTGCACCGAAATACGAAATAAAGCCTTTAAACATTACTTTTATGCCTTTAAATTTATATAAGTACCTTAAGAAGAAGCTCTAACTGTTATCTATTGCCATAAAACTACTTAAATTGCTTTATGATATTAAGAAATTTTACTCTAAAAAGAAAGAAATAATCTCTTAAAAAAGAATGTCCCCACACGCCAGAGTCACAAATATGTGACCACTAGTGATGTAGGGCACGTTAGATAATATCGTAAGTTTATATTAAAATTTCGTTAGCCTGTTTTATTTTTGTTGTTAAGTTTTGTTATTATATTTATTCTGTTAAAATGAGTAAGAAAGTAATTAACAGCCGTGCTCGTGAAATGATAATTAAAGTAGACAATTATTTAGTAAAGAAGAAAGAGGACTCTTAGGCCGGTGTTCACCAACACTTAACCGACTGTTTAAATATTAAAACGGTTGTTTAAGCAATATTTCCTGTTCACCACAGCCTAAACGTCGGTTATTGACGTTAACCGGGTGGTTATCTTAACCGAGCTTCAAGACGTCGTTTAAACGTTGGTTACAGTAATTTGACAGTAATTTGTAGGTTATATTGTTCGATTTACCAACGAAGTGCCTATTTATCTGTCTAAATAATGTCTTTTAATTTTATAATGGGTGATGAAATACAATCTCGATATGTTACATTATTTGGACGAGTTAGAAACGATGACGAGAAGACCTAGGATTTTTCAAAATCGTCGTAACTTTTACGAGGAATACGATGAAATTGCATTCAAGACCAGGTTTCGTTTATCCAAGTGCAGTGCTATACATATTCTGGGATTAATTGAAGATAAATTAGAATTAAGCATTTTGTTTAAAAAACAAAAATAACACGAAATTGCAAATTGCACGAACAAACTGAATGACACTGACAGACAAGAAAGAGCGCGCTAACCTTCCAAAGTAGAATGTGTTATTCGTAAAGCGAAAGAAACAATGAACAGCAACTTTCACATTTTATGGCATCATAATATTATCTGAACATATTAAAAAGTCGTAAGCGTGAACGATATTTCATGTTGTAACCTTACATTTCATTTGGTAGTATTGTATTACTCACTCATTCAATCAAAAACGTTCCGTTATGTCTCGGTTAAGTAACCGAACGCTGAAAAGTGATGGTGAACAGGAAAAAACCGCTCCTTGTTTAACCATTGTTTAAATATTAACGGGTCGGTTACGAAATCAACGTTTAAATTTGTTTCGATGAACATGGCCCTTAGTTATTGATACAAAATATAAGCAGTGCCCTAAAAAATGCTTCGTACACTACTGATTTTTAAATGAAATAAATAAAAGTTTTAAAATGTCCATCAAAAGTTGCTTAGCTTTTTTTTTCAAAACTCTACTTGTTACTTTTTATGCCAGGTTTATAGAAGCTAGTATTTAAAGGCTATAAACGTACATACTGTTTTACATTTTGTAATTTTTTATATAGTTGATTATATACTTAACCTATTTGAATCGTGTATTTTTTTTAAATATCTCCTTCAACGGAATTATAGAAATCTAATTTAAAATACGTGTTTTAATTATTATTAGTTATTATTATACTCGATAAGCGAGATAGTACGTTGCTACATCCTTATTTGAGAAGCGCAATATTCATAAAAATGACGTACCGTCCACGCCAGGGTCACAATATCAAGACAACAGATCAAGAATAATGTTGTACCTATAGTTATTATATTTAATTATATTGTCGTCTCAATTCTGTTATTACGGTATTAAACAACTCTGTAAATAGTGTATAACTATTACTAGAGTAGGAAGAAGTGTAATGTTGAAATAAATTCAGTGTTATAAGGACATATATTTTGAAATTGTAGACGAAAATAAAAATACAATTCATGTTATCGATAAAGTTTTGGAATGCTTATTTTTTTCGTAGGTATTTGCGCTAAATTTTTGGTCTGGCGTTGAGGGCAAGTTGATGAGTTTTTGCTCTGGCGTTCAAAAGGTTAATCATCTATTGAACAATATTTATTATTTCAGCATTTTCTATGTTTGATTGAAATATAACTTTTATAGGGCATTATTATTAATACCGCAAGACTAGGTATATACTACATACATATGGAGATATCTTGTATATGCTTGGAGAGAACATAAGACACGTCAGTGCATATATCTAGAAGCCGTGTGATAGCTGACAGCTATGTATTGTAGGTATAAAGTTAATTATTGACCTTGGCGCCTTATTCTTGACTCGAGATCGCCAAGCAGGGCCTGAATGGTGTAAATACCTGTTCACATTAAACCAGTTAACGGTACTAGATATACTAACATAAGGGTATTTGATCTAAGAGCTGCTGAAAATTTACTTAAACCCATATAATAAAGAGATGAAACGTTTTTAATTCCGTTTATGAATGAGCATACCTATGATAGCTTGCCTCGCAAAAGTTGCCTTGACTACTTTTTTTTTAATTAATTTAAACCACTCTTTTTTTTCAAATCCACATCTAACATGATTGCGTCCATGATACCTCACACATAAGGGGTCTCTTTTCAAGCCTTAGGTGGCCCGATGTACGCCGGGGTTCCAGGGATTTCCTTTCTAGGGTGTACTTGGCTTCTAGTATCCGAGAAATGTGCAATTTTGGTTGGTTCGTGTCCGATGTAACCACCAGGTGTTAGTATCCTAAGGGATTTTAGCACAGAAAAAAAAGTATATCATTATTTTTCTTATTAAATCATCTTTATTTTGATGACAACCAATTGGTCATCAGCTCGGAGTAGTAAACCTACAATAATTTATTTGTCAATACCTGTTGCCGGGTAGCTGTGTAGGAAGAAGTAAGCAAAGCTACCTAGGCATATTCTCTGTATTAAAAATTAAAATTTGGACCTAAATTTGGTTGGATATCAATAGAGTGAAGTGCATAAAAAGTACTTTAAATGATTTAATTTTAAAATACTCATGCTAGTTTTGCGATTGGCAAGCCATCATAAGTGTGTTCGTTAATTAGCAATCTCTCAAAATAAAATATGTCATCTGATTATCAGGTGGGTGTAGATCTTCACTGGCTCTTGTATAAGAAGTGGGATATAAGTACATACAATTAATACAGTGTGAAGTTATTGAATTATAAAGGACATGAAATAAAAGAAATGAGACATTAATAATGATTCTCATTTGTTAAACATAGAATCAGTTTTTTTTATTCGTGCGTGGTGGATGCCACCAGTACCCTATTATCTAAATATTTTATGTATTCTCAATTATCGCGCTGTTATCATCTATATATTTTCTACATTCAAATGAAATGGTTTTTGAAATGTTTTATACCCGACCCGTAGTAATTTCTTCCAATAAAAACAAAAAACAATATGGAAAATATATGGCTTTTTGTATTGCCCACTTCCACTTGATTCATCGAGTAGCTACCGGATAAACAAACTTCAACAAACATTACTGAGTATATACGTAAATGAAGTGCAATTGCGTGAGCGTTTCTCACTTAAGCATCTTTATGCAAGTAATAGATGTCACCGCGGCTCCGCACGCGTCCTAGGGGTATGAAAAATAGATGTTGTCCGATTCTCAGACCTACCCAATATGCACATAAAATTTCATGAGAATCAGTCAAGCCGTTTCGGAGGAGTTTAACTACAAACATCGCTACACGAGAATTTTATATATAAGATTAGAACACCGGTTTTTGGTCGGTAAGAGTCTGACAACGGGCGATGGACATTCAAGGGGATTATTCACCCGATAACAATAAAATAATGGTAATTAACATAGCTCATTGTTCTGTGCCACCCTACATTCTCGAACTTTAATAATATTTCGTGGTAAATATAGATAGTATTCAACAACTTAACACAGATTTTCTGTTTGACAAATAGGATTAGTTTCGCATATTAAAATAACTATTATAGAGTAAAATGCAACTTACTTCGACGGACTGCCTGTAATGCTCCATCATATTTTTACTGGCGTCCAACTCCGCAAGCTTCTTCACCACCACGTCAGTCACATTTTTCTCCGTCAAGTCTATTTTATCTCTGCAAAAAAATCACACGGAGAATGTTAGTTCAGTTTATGTATTGATGATGCGTGAAGTGCTATTTTTTATTAAAACACGAATCATTAAGAGAAAGCGGTTGTGAATTGAGAGCAGCTTTCGGTTTTAAGTAAGGACCTGTTTGACCTGTTATGATTATTATGGTGGTCCGTTATTATTGTCTAAAGTTAAGAAAATTGTCTAACTAGAAATTCGCTCGAAGGACCATGTGTGATCAGGGACAGCTCGACTCTCGCCATGTTTTGACTGATTAGACTAGCTGAGTTCCGTGCGTGCGGTTATTCGCGTTTATTCTTGGCAACCGCGAGTAACGTCGAGGAGCGAACCTACTTGAATTTTTTTTTGCCTAAATTACTCCTTATGTTTAATTACTCCTTTTGTTTGATCGGCAAACATTTATTTCCGAGTCTGGGTGTTTTCTATGTAGAATATGTATGTATTTACAAAAAAAAATTACTTATATCAGTTGCCTAGTACCCATAATACAAGATCTGCTTTGTTTGGGACTGGATAACGTTGTGTGAAAGATGTCCGAAATATTTATTTATTATAAAGATTGGTGGCGGATGCGTATGCGACTGCTAATCAAGAGGTCTCGGATTTAAATCTCGGGTCGGGTCAAACAGTGTTTTTGGGTTTTTGTTAGGGAATTCCTAATAGCAGCCCGGAGTTTGAAAGTTTGGCGGTAATTCACGATCGTACCTCGGAGAGCACGTAAATCCGTCGGTCCCGGTTGTCATGAACATCTGAACATCTATGGCAATCGTTATTGGGAAGTCAGTGCTCTCAAATTTACTGACAACTAGTTCAACCTTCGAATTTCAGTACTCCCTTAGGGTTGCGGAGGTCCGATGCCAGTCGCACCGTGGAAAAACTTATCAGTTATATCTTTAGGTAAAACCGGTTGAACTAGTAGCTGACCCCAAATAATATTGGGAAAAAGGCTAGGAAGAAGAGGACTTATTATAAAGTTTAGTGAGGTGGTGGGTACCTGAGTGCGGCGGCGAGACGGGCGGAGTCGGGGTCGCCGCGTGCTTGTGCCGTGGCCGCGGCGGCTCGGAGCGCGGCGAGCAGGCGCGACAGGCGCGCGTCCAGCTGCAGCGCGCGCGCTAGCACGCCGCCGCGCTCGGCGTCCAGCGCGTCGCACGCCGCCGCCGCCGCCTCCGACCGCTGGCGCGCGCAGATGGCGGCCGACAGCGTGCGCAACGACTCGCGCTCCGACGCCGACGCGGACTCACCCTCTGCACCGTACGATACACTCGTTATATACCACCGATCATCATCATCATCCTTTAACAGTCCACTGCTGGACATAGGCCTCTCCTTAAAAAGTAGGTATTGGCCTACTATACCACGCTGGCCAGACGGGTTGGTATAGGGTTGGTTTCAAGTTTTCCTTTTTGTTTTATATATAATAAGGGCAGGCAGATGATGATATAATGCTGCCAAAATGAATGATGCTGATGAAAAGCTCAAGCAGAATCCACGGGTGGTGGCCACCGTTCTCATTACCAATGTGGACAATGCAACACGGTGACCCACATTATGGCGGCCTAGACAGATGCTTCTTCACGCCCCGCTTGAAGGATTGATGTTGTCTTGCGTAGTTTATCCCTTAGTCGCCTTTTACGACACCCGCGAGATGAATCCGTCACCACCGATGCGATCCTATATTTTTTTATTTTAGCCTACCAAAGTAACTCTACTCTGTCTGATGGAAAGCATTTGTAGAATTCAAGAGTAGGGGCCACCGTCCTCATTGTGAATACATACAATGCAGGATGGTTACCCACACCCGGGGCGGTAAAACAAAGCATTGGGCCGAATGATTGGGCCTCCAGTCTCATACGCATCAACGAAAAATAGCACGAATTTTAAATTTCGGTTGGTCTTTTGCGTGCGTTACCCCAGCAAAAAAGCAAAAAAAATTGGGCCTTAGAGAGATGAGAGTATAACAGAAAATTAGTGTGTTCTGAGGAGTAATATAGCAAAATTTGTGCATGTAGTAGTTTAAAAGTTATTCGACAAAAACACTTTTTGCTGGAGTAACGTTTCAAACGTTACCCCAGCAAAAACATTTTTTTTAAATCGTTTCAGACCCAAACGAAATACATGAAAATATAGCTTTTGTTACCTATTAAATGTTAGCAAACATTTTTTACATCGGTGTTCATCAAACAATTTAGAAACGAATGATTAAACAAATTTAAGCAAATGAAGGTCTATCGATGGTATTTTTTTCAAACTTCTGCGTTCAGCCGTTTTCGAGTTCTAGACAAGTCCAAAATATTGCACCAGCAAAATTGTCAATAACTTAAGAACCACAGCTCACACAAATTTTGCTGTTTGCTAACATTTAATAGGTAACAAAAGCTATCTTTTCATGTATTTCGTTTGGGTCTGGAACGATTTAAACATTTTTTTTTTGCTGGGGTAACGTTTGAAAGGGGGAGTAAGGGGAGAACGGAACATAACATCTATCCGGCCCTATTGTCAACCTCACCTGCCCGCGTTAGTTGTTCTTTTAGAATAGCTGACGACGCTAGCCACCCGGCTGGCGTGGTGCTCCCTGCTAGATAACGGACGAGGCTCTGGCGACCGAGCAATGGCGGTATAACCATACGCCCAATCAGGGAAATGGTTGGAAGAGGTCTCAGCAACCTGGAGGTCTAAATAACCTCTAAAAGGACTGGTGCAGAAGGCAACGGGAAACCACTGCACTATACTCCCTAGTAGTTAGCTTCAATGGAAAAGTCAGTTATAGCCACGGCCCCGAGTGCCCAGCGTCCCTTTAATGGGACAGGGGTGCTAAGAATCCCTGGGCGGAAAACAATCAAAATCGGAACTTGGAATGTGAGAAGTTTAAAGCGAGATGGAAAACTCCCTAATGTTGTAAAGGAAGTCAAACGTTTACAAGTTGACATCCTTGGTATTAGTGATACTAAATGGTCAGGTCAAGGCAAATCTATAATACCCGACGAATATGCCTTATATTATTCCGGAGGTGATCAACCAACAGAACGATATGGTGTGGGAATCCTTCTCACAAAAGAAATCTCCAAATCAGTCACAAATTTTGTTCCTTTGTCCAATCGAGCCATGTTGGTCAAGTTGGAGGCCAAACCATACAGTATCAACATTATTCAAATATATGCACCCACTGGAGATAGACCTGTGACAGAGATAGACAACTTGTACAAAGACATAGACACCTTATTAAAATCCACAAAGAACCATGAAGTGGTCATTGTCATGGGCGACATGAATGCGAAGGTGGGATCGACCATCGTACCTGGAGTTACGGGTGCTTATGGTCTTGGAACCCGTAATGACAGGGGCGATACTCTGGTGGAGTTTTGTCAAGAAAAAGATCTGATAATTACAAACACCCTCTTCAAATTACCACCTCGTCGTCTGTACACGTGGACATCACCAATGCACACGGAAAACCACATTGTGAGGAACCAAATAGATTACGTGATGATTAATAAGCGATACAGAAACTGCATTATGAAAGCACGAACGTACTCTGGAGCGGACATTGGATCAGATCACAACCCAGTGGTGGTGAACATAAGGTGCAAGCTAAAGAAATTGGCACCGAAAGCAAGACACAGTAGGCCAAACGTACGGAAACTATGCGAACCTGATACACGAGTAAAAGTGTATAACGCCATCAACCAATGGGCCATAAATCATCGCACTAGAACTGATAACTCTAATATGGATACATGGACAAGCCTTAAACACAGTGTGAATGATATCTGTAACAAATATCTGTTATCACCACCACTAAATAAAAAACAGATTTGGATGACAGATTCAATTTTGCAGCTAATGGAAGAACGGAGACTATACAAGAGTACAAATCCAGAGCATTATAAACAGGTCAATGACACCATTCGAAGGGAAATCGCTAGGGCTAAGAACATCTACTACAACGATAAATGCGCATACATGGAAGAACTTCTTCGTAAACATGACAGCTTTAATGTGCATAAACATATAAAAGAAATGGTAGCACAAAGACGAAGAACAGTCAATATTCTTACCGACGAAAGTGGGAATTTGATTCTGGATCCCAGTGGTAAGAAGAAACAGTGGCGTGACTATGTCTCGGAAATGTTTGCTGATCTGACAAGAAAAATCGAAATTGTCAAAGACGATACTGGCCCTTCTATATTAAAATCTGAAGTATTACGCGCCTTGAAAACAGCTAAATTAGGGAAAACACCGGGACCAGATAACATGCCCATCGAGATCCTTAAATTATTGGAAGATGACCAACTGGATTTGCTGACTCAATTCTTCAACAACATCTACGAAACCGGCGTCCTTCCAGATGACTGGCTTAGGTCTACGTTTGTCACAATACCCAAAAAACAAAATGCTAGAAAATGTGGAGAGTACCGTATGATAAGTCTCATGAGCCATGTCTTAAAACTGTTCTTAAACATCATACAGAACAGAATTAGACTGAAATGTGACGAGCAACTAGGAGACAGCCAGTTCGGATTCCGATCCGGGGTTGGTACTCGAGAAGCTTTATTCGCCCTCAACGTTCTCGTGCAAAAATGCAGAGATATGCAAACCGATGTACTGCTATGCTTTATTGACTACGAAAAAGCATTTGATCGAGTAAAACACCAGCAGCTCGTGGGCCTTTTAGTGGATATTGGTCTCGATGGTAAAGACGTAAGAGTTATCCGTAATCTTTACGAAAAACAAGTGGCTACGATAAGGGTGGATAATGAAGACACCGATGTAGTACAAATCTGTCGCGGAGTACGCCAGGGATGCGTTTTGTCTCCGTTGCTTTTTAACATTTACTCAGAGGCTGTGTTGTCTGAAGCTCTTGAAGACCTTGAAGCTGGAGTAAAAATCAACGGGACCATTGTTAACAACTTGCGTTACGCAGACGATACCGTCCTCATCGCATCTTCAGAACGCGACTTACAAGAAATTGTAAATAAGGTCAACGAGAGCAGTCAAAAAGCTGGTCTGTCGATAAACATCAGCAAGACGAAACTGTTGGTGGTCTCCAGAAGTGCAGATTTAAATCCTAACATAACTATAGAGGGCAAGCAACTAGAACGAGTACAACAATTTAAATATCTCGGTGCTTGGGTAAATGAAGCATGGGATTCCGACCAAGAAATTAAAACCCGGATAGAACTTGCCCGAGCCTCTTTCAACAAAATGAGAAAAGTTCTATGTTGTCGTCAACTGAACATAAAACTCAGAGTTAGGATGCTTCTGTGCTATATCTGGCCCATTGTCATGTACGGTTGCGAGGCATGGACCTTAAAGGACGACACGACAAGACGCCTAGAGGCTTTTGAGATGTGGTGTTACCGTCGCATGCTTCGCATTAGTTGGACGCAAAAGGTCAGGAACGAGGTTGTGCTCCAGCGTGTCCATATGCCAAGAAAATTGATGAAAACCATCAAAAAGCGCAAAATCGAATATCTCGGTCATGTGCTCAGACACGAAAGATATTTGCTGCTTCAGTTAATATTGATGGGCAAGGTGGAGGGGAAGAGACGCGCTGGGCGAAGAAAGAAATCGTGGCTGCGTAATATCCGGGAGTGGACCGGTATCACCTCCGTTGAACAACTGTTCCGCCTGGCCAATGACAGAGAGGAGTACAAGAAGCTGACGGCCAACCTTCAGGATTGAAGAGGCACAAGAAGAAGAAGAAGAACGTTTGAAACATTACTCCAGCAAAAAGTGTTTTTGCCGAATAACTTTTAACCTACTACATGCACAAATTTTGCTACTTGTAACAAATTACTCCTTAGAACACACTAATTTTCTGTTATACTCTCATCTCTCTAAAGCCCAATTTTTTTTGCTTTTTTGCTGGGGTAACGCACGCTGGTCTTTTCTGGGAGGGTAGTACTGACCCGGTCAAGCCGGCCAATACCTATAGATTACTCATTTATACATTTCTATAAAATAAACACAAACTTTTTAGGCATCATCGTACCCAATGTGTAGAAATTATTTTATGAAAAAAAAAAACGAAAGATTTAGTGAAATCTATACTATTATTATAATGCTGAAAAGTTTGTTTGTTTAAACGCGCAAATCTCTGGAACTACTGATCAGGTGTGAAAATGATTAAAATTTCACTATTAGACAATCACGACTATTAGGAGCGTAGTATCAATAAAAAATATTTGTTCAATGTAAACAAAGTATGATAGTTTCGTTTGAGCTCGATAGATGGCATTGTTCCGATTGTATCGCGATATTGAGACTACGGACTATTATGAAAATACCATCTAATTCATTCAATAAAAAATATCCTCGCTAGGGCGTTTTTCATTTCAGATCGGGTTCCTAAAGGATTTTTGGGATTAGGATCCATAATTTGTTATGAGAGCTTCTATTGCGTGGGCTGCTTATATTTTCAAAGATTCTTGAAAACAATAATAATATGAAAGAATTGTTTCTCTTGAAAAGTTCTAAAAAGTCCTCCACAGTTCACAGCAAATCTGTCTGTCTTTTACAATTGACTCACAATAACCCTTTTTTGTTGGTAACAAATTTATTTCCGCGGTATGGGCTTCGGACATTAGAATATGCAGTTAGTGAAATATATACGACTATACAGTCGTATGAGAAATATATACATTTAAGTAAGTAAATGAAAACGTTTAAGCGTATAACCTCATATAAATCAAAAATATTTTCCTGTTAAGTTTCCTAAAACGAGTGCATATTTTAGAATAATCGTTTACCTTTATCGTCGACACAAAAATCTCTTTCAGGCGAAAGTTCATCGCCGCTCCAGGCACCGGCTCCCTCCGCTCCCGACCACCACTCTTCAGCGCATTCTGTTTATTAAACGAACACATATTAAAATACATTAAAACATAACCATTGAACTGTCCATTTACTTACATATTTACGGGGTATAAGTAAGGATAAGGATTGACAAAAAATTAAATGTTTGGTCTATACACGACTAATTTTTAATTTCCAGAGAAAAAAATATGTGGTATTCAGTTTTCGATACTGAACATATTTATGTAATTAAAACAAAAAAAAAATACATGTTAATATTTTCCCGAAAACTACCAAATTTTTGTTCATAACATGCATGCTATGCATGATATAATTCACATGATATTACGTAACAAGAAAGTGTCAATGTCCTAGCCTGCGGGTTGCAGGTGCGAGCGGGGTACCTAATACCTACGATGCGCCACGTGCGCCTAATGGCGGCATGCTTTGAACTTTGAACTGATTTGACAGTATTGGGCGATGCGTCGTACACATTGAAACAGAAAATGTTATTCATTGATAATTAAAATACGCGTGTGTAAAATATTTGGGTGACAATAAATTATGGGCGTATTTTAACATTTTAAAAACCATAATAACTCAGTTATTTTTGTTTTTTGGGTATTTGTTCTATGGTGTTTTATGTTAGTATATAAGTTCTGTATCTGCCCCTAGTTTTTCTCTGGTAATTAAAAACTAACCGTGTATAAGTCGCCATGTGAACCAAACTATATCGCGATTCAGAAAAAGTGAGGTGCGCCATCTATCGATCGATCGATAAACTAATTTTATGTTAATCTAAACAGTATTTAACTACTATGCTTGAGGACTTATGTTCAAATCCTGGGTCGGACCAAATGTTTGTATGATCTACAGATATTTGTTTCAGAGTTTTCTATGTATAATATGTATATATTTACAAAAAAAAGTATTTAAGTATTCTATCAGTCTATTTCACTTTCATAGTACAAGCTCTGCTTAGTTTGAAGCTAGATGGTGTTGTGTGTTACACGTCTGAAATATTTATTTATTTTTACACGTTTTATACATTTTAACACTTTTAACATACATATTTGTAGTGTATGTATCACTAAGTTATTCATTCCCTCGTTCACTGTGAATGAATGAGGTGTCACTAAGTTATTCATTCACTCGTGTACTATGAATGAATGAGAAGGAAGCATTATGTCATCTTCAGAGTACGTGCGGTCGTGACGTGTCGCGTTCAGTCGACTGTTAGCGACGATAGCAAGTGGGCGCGTGCGTCCGTGAGCCGACAATATAGAAGGATATACTACAATATTAATGTTTAGTCGCACGTTTAGAGGGTTTATACTCATTATACAGGTGTAGGTACTAGAGCTACGCTGATTACAGCACGAATGGGCCGAGGCAACTGGGGCAATACTACCCTCACACAGACTGAGAAATAATGACAGCGTTCGTGTTGTCGTATTTCGTTGGAGAGTGTGAGACTGGAGGTCCAATCATTCTGCATCATTTTTCCGGTCTTTGGAGGCCGGGAGGATGATGCAGAAACATCTGATCGGAGATAGATAGATAGAAAACTCCTTGTTACCTACACCTTGTTACAGATTTACAATAGAGTGAAAAAAAAAAAATTAAAATTAATTTACAAAGGGCGGCCTCATTGCTAAAAGCAATATTTTCCAGGATGGTAACCTTAGGGCAACCTTATGATGGATCAAAATGAATCGGAGAGACAGCGGTCTGGATATTACTCATTCTTTCCATCAGGCAGAGTAGAGTCACTTTGGTAATGTATTGGAGATAGTTACCGGGGTCTGTGACGAGGCACGGCTCGGTCTCCGAGTCCAGTAGGTCGGCGGAGTTGTCGTTGTCGTCGGACACGTGCGAGCGGTCGTCGTCTCTGGCGAGCGCGGGCGGCGCCGGGGCGCAGCGCAGGGCGCGCGCCACGCTCGCGAGCAGACCCGCCCCTCCTCCTGCCCCTCCGCCCGCCGCCTCCTCCTCCGGAGACAGAGCCTCGCCACTGTCACTGCGGCTGGGAACGAGCGGACCGTGATGTACATGTCAGAGTCGACTGCCTAGCTGGTCTAGTGGTTAGCGATTGCTGCAGCTGATCAAGAGGTCTCGGGTTCGATTTCCGGGTCGGACTAAATATTTGTGTGATTCATAAATATTTTCTGTCTGGTATTTTCTATGTATAATATGTATGTATTTACACAAAAAGTATATTTATGTATTTATATCAGTTGTCTAGTACCCATAATACACAAACAACAAATAAGTAACAGTAGTTAGATGGAAAGAAAATACTTCATCTAAAAATGTAAATTCTACTAATCTCTAATTTCGTACAATCGTTTCATATTATAAATGCGAAAGTTTTTTTACTGTTATGGATATTACACGTTAATGAAAGGTTAGCTTATACTTCAAAATATTTGGCTGTTACTTCCGTGCTTAAAAACACGCGGCCGGATCCGTAAGTAAAAGTTAGTTTTAAATAAACACTAGTTGAAATAAAAGTGGATGCATCAGCTTCAAAGTACGACAGGAGTTTCGCGTCACACACGCGTTAATTGGCTGGTTATTAGGAGCGCTTTTGTACATTGTACACTTAAACTTAGACGTTGAACGAAACGCGTAAGATATATCAATAATAATAAGCATTACAGCACTAATTGTTTTAATAGTTTGTTACACGACATAACTAGAGTCAAAGCGCTGCAGCTTAACATCTCACTTTCTTTCAATGCTCGATTTACCCACGAGTATTGTTATACCGCCGGTTCAATATTGAAATCGTGCCCTAAGAAGTATTATCTTCCTAGCCTCTATTATTACCAAGATTATTTAGGGTCGGCTGTGGTGTGTACCTATAGAGGTCGTTGTGATAGACGGTGGGCTCGAGCGCGTCGCTGGGCAGGCGGTAGGCGAGGTGCACGGCGCGAGTGAGGCGTGCAAGGCGTTGCGCCAGCGCTTCCAGCGCGAGCAGTCCGCGCGCGCCACCAGGACCGCGCGCCGCTGCAGCCGCTTGCAGCGCTTCCTGCCGCCGCTGCTCGCACATGCGCACCAGCTGACGACACTCCGCTCGCCTGTGAAAAACACGCAACACTTACCGATCGTTTCAATCAAATAGCTCTTAAATTTAACCCAACCCCCGCTTCAGAACAAAATATAGGTGTCAAATCACGAAAGTCTAATAACAGTGTTAACTTGTATACAATATAGTTCATTATATTCTCAAGTCTCTAGTACACCTAGGTGTATAGTTGCAAAATATCATTCCTATAGAGAAGAATCGGCAAGAAACTCCATTTATGACTGACTTATACTTAAGATTCCAGTATATATGTACATTCTATTCCATCATACGTTAAACATACTCAAGTCTCGGTTAAAAGGATATTGCCAATATGGACGATGTAGGGGATGCTCGGCCAGGTCAGGGTTACACAGACATCAATCGAATTTTATGTTGCCGATAAGACCAACATTCACCTTCATAATATTCATAGAAATACACATACACTAATAGTAAAAAAATAAAGTTAAAACAAAACTTTTTCCATTACGTTTCCCTTAAATCTCAATCTTTCTTTAATAAATTCTCCTATTGTTATTTCACCACCAATAATTCTTAATATTAAGGTATTAACGTAAATATATAACTACATTAATGCTACTAGCTTCATGGTCACAGATTAATAAAACATTGAAATTGAACCAACCTTCTATCGAGATCTGCGTTGACTCGTGCTAATTCTGTCTCGGCTTCCCTCAGCGAGTCGCTAAGTGCTCCAGTCTCTGCAGCTAAAAAGTCGTGCATTTCAGCCGCCTCGCGCTCCGCCTCGCTCAGGCGAGCTTCGGCCAGGCGCGCCGCCTCCCGCGCACTACATCCCTCCTGGAACAACAACAACATTCACATATAAATCTATTCTCTTTAGATGTAGTGCTGCTGTGTTAGAGTACTAACTACCAACGAAGTGTTACTGAAAGAGTAGTATAGATGTCGCAAGCAATGCTATGAGTATTAAAGAAAACATCACGAAAACTAGAAAAATCGCCTTTTCCCAAGAATAAAACTAATCAAGATCGATTTTTCATCCCACAAAAACTCTTAAATACCAAATTTCAGTGAAATAGTTAGAGCCTAAATATATATATATATATATATAGAAATGCTCGTTTAAAGATATTACATTATATAGACCATCATCATCATGACCAAGAGCCCACCTCTCAATTGGATTATTTACTATACCACTAGACATAGTTATCTTCTTAAAAAAGAGGCTTTGGCCTACTATACTACACAGGCAAGTCGGTTAGGTAGAGTACAAAGTAAATAGACCATTTGTAAATAAAAATATAAAGATATGATCACCTCCTGGTATAGAACCTTTGTTGGTTTAGATGGTTTTTGGTTTGGTAATTGAATTTTATTAAAAAATAAATTTACAATGCTAGATTTGTAATAATTTTGTTTGTATGCAACTTGGTTGTACGAACATATGCCTTGTGTACGGGTAAGACGTTATCTACCCTATGAATACTTGCAGCACCATTAAATGTTGTAAATATGAAATTTCATATTTACAACATTACAATTAGAGTTACTATTTGTAATATAATTAATGTAATACAGTCAGGTTTTAGTCATGTATGCTAAATTATGTTTATTGAACTGAAGTATATTACTTGTTTTTAATGTTCAACTGTAGTATCATTTGGTTTACTTACGACATGTAATCTGTTGCATTGGTCTCGAAGTGAATCGATCTCAGCTCGCTGTTTCGCTGCCAGTTCCCCTGTTGATCTAAGCTGCTCTTCTAGAGCCCGCAGACATCCTTCTGCACCGGCACCCGCACCTGTTGTGATAATATTTAATTATGTAGAATAAATATAATTTGTGTGAATAGTGTAGTGGTTATCGTATGCGGCTGCTGATGAAGAGGTTTGATTCCCGGGTAGGACCAAATTTTTGTATGATCTCGATCTTTGGGTGTTTTCTATGTATAACATGTGTGTATCCATAATAAAAAAAGTATATATGTATTTATATTAGTTGTCTAGTACTCATAGTACAAGCTCTGCTTAGTATTAGATGATGTATGTCAGATGTTCGAAATATTTTACTAATATTTATAGAGTAGTAAATACTGTATAATATAATCTATTTATTTTATTTACTATTCTTTAAACTCTTTTATTAAAGTGTCTATTTTCCGAGCGCTAGTTGCATGGCAGTAACGTAACGAACCTTGATGTGAATAGCTTCATTGTTATGGCCATTATGGTCTAGACTTCGGCGAGCAAAAAGAGAACGAGAACTTGAACGTTTATAGAGACAAAAATCAGAAACGGGAACGGTTATTTTATAACCGTGTTAACTAGAGCCAACCCAGAAAGTAGGGAGGTGTCACCACCCCCATGATACGCCCAGAACCACCCTTGTGACGAATTTGCAGTCACCTATTTATCAATAAAACTAAGAAGATAGAACTAACATAGTTCGTTTGTCGTATTGATTTAACTTGTGTTCATGTATACGATAAAGATGGTTGTAAAAAAACACGCAAGACGGATAGATGCAAACATGGGCTTCTGTGTTATATTTAGCTCTTGCCTGTTACACGATGACATAATTTGTAAACACAACTGCTGATTGAAAAAGAGCTACCGAAGTATGCCACACTTCGTCTTTTTTATCGTCGGTAAAAGTAATTTGGTGTTGAAAAGTATATTATTAATTGTAGGTCATTAATCGTTATAAATAGAAATGGGAATAAATACCAAGGAAAAACTTTATAGGAAACTCTGGTGTTCCGCTGGTGTTGTTGTAAAGTTGCAAATGCACAGCTAACGACGCGGGGCGAAGTTAGTCATAAAAGGAGTAGCCTAAATTACTTCTTCAGCTATTACAGTGAAAGCCGTTCCAAATATTAGTCGGTACAAACAGACAGACTTTTTTGTAATAATCTAAGTACCGTATGTGTTTTCATTTGCATTTAGTAAAAAGCTGTTAATTTGAAATTACAAACATATACTTTAATTTTATTTGTGTAGATTAAGATCTCTCTCACTAAGTACTCTCGTGAAAAAACATTATTATTTGAAGAATTTTTTGAGTCTTGAGCAACGACAAATGTTAACATGAGAAAACTTGTTTGTTCATAAAAATATACTTATGAGGCCGGCGTACGACACTCGAAACTGCAAGTTGAAATTTGTTCGTAAAATATTGCTGTCTCTGTTTGATAAAATACAACGTAGATACGAGTGCACCGCTGTATGTGTGTATGTGGATTGACATTTTCATTCGTAGTAATTCGGACTCTCTCGTAGAAGGTTCGGCTATCATTATTTGACTGACACGAATCACACACACATTGAAATATTTTTTGATGCGATAGCACTACTAATTGCTTGAAATTTGTGAAAATATGGATGTGTTTCGTAATATCGAAAATCATGAATGAAAACACAATATTTTTTCGATTTATTTTGTGTAAGTAGTAGCATAATAATATGAGATATGTTATTGATGAAACAATATTAGAAATATTTTTGTTTTTAAGACAGAAAAAAACAAAATGAAAACATGACATTTACAATGTAAAATATGTAAAAATTAATTTCATTATATTTTATTCTATATGAGTTTATTTTTAAAAATAAAGACGTTATAACCTAAATAAATACAGTCTAAGTCCGAATATCAACATATCATCGTGGAAATATGTTTATACTGCAAATAATCTTGGTATACCGTTTGTATGGACAATTCAGCCTCCGGGGGGCCCTTAAGTGTAATTCTCATTGTCATAATGTCAACGACCTCGTTAACATTGTAGCTATGACATTTGCAAAATTATCCCACTGGCAATCTGACATGATCCATATAAAACATTTTGTATTCAAAATAATCAAAAAAATTTTTGTTATGACCAATTTTAAATAAATTTTGAAGTTGAAATACACGATGCGATAACAAGTACTTGAAGGTGACCTCCAAAATCTTAAAGATGAACTTTACAAACAAGTCTTATTTAGTAAAAAACTGAAACCTCATAATGCAATCGATAAAATAATACATAATTAATAAATGACGTCATGTGTAAAGATTTTACTGTATTTATCTCTTAATGCAAGTTATACTTGAGAAATTTGCAACCATGACATATAAAAGAGGCCGTATCGATTAAAAACGGTACCGGAATCGACCAGCAATTAATCGACTAACTAGCCACCTGTTAACCCCGGTTACTTAAAATAGGACTTATTTAATTCGCTGGCGTGTATTACGTATTAACAAACGTATTATGATGTGTTCTACGTTATTTTAACCGAACATAACAGCAACTTAATAACGACGTGGTTGCGTGCATCAATACCTCGCTGTTAAATAAGTTATTGCTATCCCCCAACGTTAGTATTCCAACACAAACACTACGGATACTTCGGAGAATAGATGGCGTTGTTATCAATAAATAGTGATAACCGAGCGTAGCTCGGTCGCCCAGGTACTTTTAGTTAAAAAGAGAATCAAATAATACTTCTCACATTAACAATAGTTCATCATCATCATCAACAGCCTTCAACAGTACACTGCTGGACATAGGCCTCTCCTTAGAAAGGAGGTTTTGTCCTACTATACCACGTTGGTCAGACGGGTTGGTATAGGGTTGGTTTCAAGTTTTCCTTCTCTTTGCATTGATGTTGTCTTGCGTAGTTTATCCCTTAGTCGCCTTTTACGACACCCTCGGGATGAATAGGGATGGCGACACTCTGTATTCTTAATCCGTCACCACACGGACAATAGTTACTTAACAGTAACTTACCTAATGCGGTATCTGAAGCTTTACAATAGGTACACGGGCAAAAACAACAGCGGTATTCAATTTTGGCAGTAAATAATCTGCCCTATTGTCTCTGTAGATATATAATCGTCTTATTGATATTGAAAAAGTCATTTATTTATATAATTGTCAACTCTTTATTTTGGGCGTTACCGAATACATTCAACACGAACACATTACCTTCTCAGGCAAAAAAAATTAAGCAAAATAGTAACTATTTTAAACTTTTGACTACGATTACAAAAACATTTATTGAAAACATAAAAGCTCATCTTCATTCACGAGCTATTTTAACTTCTAAAGAGATAAAAAGCACAGATGGTCGATGACCTCACAATAGTAGCAGTCAACCTATTATAAAAGTTAGTTTAGTTTTATAGTTATCGCCAACATTTATGGCTTGACCTGTGATTTATAACTGTTCTGTTTTTTTTTAAACATTTCGTGATCATTTATCAAATTCTAAATGTGTATATATTTATTATCTATATTGAAACAGTGACACGGTGACAATGACATTTGGTTCATGAAAGTGAAAATAAAATTACATACTTCTATTGGAATGGATGGATTTTGTCCTCAAATTGAAATAAAAGTAAAGGGGAAGCAAAAATATTTGTAATAAAAATATTAACTTTGAAATTGGTTTCAGACATTGACTCTTTTATTAACCGACTTCAAAAAAAAGGAGGAGGTTCCCAATTCTTCGCAATCTTTTTTTTTTAATGTATGTTCAGCGATAATTTCGTTGTTGATGAACGGATTTCAAAAAAATCTTTCTGAATTCGATTCGGCGTAGCTTACAGGTGGTCCCATCGTCACCATATAGGGGTCTGATGATGGGATCCCAAGGAAATCGAGGGAACTCCTCAAATATCATAGGCACAATTGTCGCGATTTGGGTACTCGGAATAGTTTTTCTTTGAAGTCGGTTCCTTTTTGTTAAAATTATTCTTCTTTAAAAAGACAACTCCTGCATTAAGAATATATAAACTGTATTGCGGGGGACTTTACATACATACATGAATGAACACACAAAGAACACCCAGGCTCAGAACAACAATTTATAGATCACACCACCGACCGCGACCGACACTTTTTTTTTACGTGTGGAGACCGACACGGCCAGGCTTTTCTATACGTCGGGGCGGTATGTCGGAATCGAACCGACTAAAACCACGCGGTGTGCCCTCTGTGCGCCCCTGTTTTAGGACGGGTCCAGGGAACTGTTTTCTCCTTCTGGACCCCTCCGATCTGTCGAAACACCTAAGCCAACCGTGCAGTCGAAAATATTACGAACATCATAGACTTACCAGCTCCTGCAAGTTCCAACAGCCTTTGTGAATTTCTGTCCAGTTCAGCAATGGCAGCTAGTCGAGCAGTTCTTTCAGCTGCTAGTTGCGATTCAGCCCGTTGTCTTCTTTCTCTTTCTTCAGCCGCGGCTGCCAGAGCATTCGCTAATCGAGTCGCTTCCACATCTCGCGCACTCGCCTGCACACCGCGATGACAACGACTAACTTCTATACGACTGGAAAGAAAACTGTTTGATTGAGGTATTTTACATCCTATATTACAAGTGATAAATGTTATGTAGAAAATTATTGGAGACTAGGTAAGTTCCGATGTGGTATCACGCAACAGGCTCGCTCTTTAAAAAAGTAGTCTAAATTACTTCTTATAACATCAGCTATCCGCCAGTGAAAGTCTCATAAATATCGGTCCAGCAGATCCCGAGATTAATCGGAACAAAAAAACAGACCGACGAACCGACAGATTAAAGTTTTAACAATGTAATTATTGATATTGAGTATATGTAAAAACTCATATCTTGAAACGTAAATATTTTTGCTAATGATATTTTACTTACTTTTCAATATTTGGCACAATCCCCGCTAACGCTGACTCGATGTCCGTTCCCAGTAGCACTGTTTGTGAGGTCTTCTCTGCGTAGATACGAACTCTCGTCTTGATAGATGATCGTGACGAAGAAGATCGCGAGACAGTGGGGCGTCGTGAAGATGGTGGAGTTGCTTCATGTCGAGGTGAACCTTCGGCATCAGCATCACGTCGTCTCCTTGGCAACGTAGCGTACTTATCCGCTGTTACTTTAGTTGCATTTGCGTCTGTGTTTGCCGTCAACCGAGGTCCGTTTGCAGGCCACCTTTTTTCCTCACTCGGTGAGTTTGGCGTCCGACACCTGGCAGTTGATGTCTTGGTGGGTTTGGCACGAAGGGCTGGGCTTTCGCGGACTAAGTTTGGCAGATCAGCAGTTGGACGAATTCGTGGTTTCGGTGTGAGTGGGCGTGGTTTTTCCGGCGGGGTTGGTTTCTCTCGACTTCTAGCCCGTTCACGAGTTGCCAAATTAGGACCACGAGGTGCAGTTACGGGTCGCGGAGGGTTTGGCCCTACCGGTGAGCCACGCTTTGGTTCAGTCACATTGACGTTGACGCGACGTCTTGGTCGGGGTGGTGCTCCGGCTAAAGACGAACTCTCTGACCCACAGCCCGATCCACATGAGACTACACTTGAAGCGCATGATCGAGATCCACCGCCACTGCTAAGCGCACGGCCGCATCCCTCAACTCCACTATCGCTACCCGCAGCACCCAATACAAGTTCATCTCCGGCTGGTAAGCTATCGAGATCTCCTAGAGATCTAGCATCATCATGTACTTCACACGATTCATTTTCCACAAAAGGTTCCTTGAATGTTGCCGGGCTATTGCTTTCACCATTCACAAGTGGTACTGCTGAGTTCTTGATATCCTCATTCACAGTTTCAACAGTACTTCCATCTTTTTTACCACATTCATCATCTTTTTCATTAGTTTTTATATCACTGTTATTTTTATTTTCACTATCGTCTTTGATATTAATGAGGGCAACATTGTCAGCGAGGATTTCTACATCTAACTTAGTTTGAGTTATAGGAATATCTTCATTGGACTGAACATTTGCGGCTGTCGGCGCGGCCTCAGCGGCGCAAACTGTACTGTCTTCTTCCATGGTGGTTGAATATCACATGTTCTGTAACAAAACAAAAGATATTGTTAAAGTAATGAACATTAGTGGGTAGAGCAGTGTTCCGTATGCACTAATTAGTACGATGTAGGGGTATTGTAGATTTGTGACTATTATGTGTACGGCTCTCGGGCACGGTTGTAGTCTCCCGGGAGCTCACTGTTATTGTTCCGGATTTCATCTGTTCAAACACTAGTTATCGTAGAATAACTGAACAATGTATTATCTGAATTCATTTCAATTATATTAATGTTATTGCAATGTTTTAATACTAAAATTTACCTTGAGAAAGTGCGATACTTAATATCTTTTAAATGACGAAGTTCAACGTTTATGGCTTCGTTTCACGTTCACGTCCGTAAAAAGTTTGTCAGGTGACGTTTCTAGTACAAAGCACTCAAAAACATAAAAGCTGAACTGAGTGAAGTAAAAAGTTAGGCATTACGGTATTAAATGGTGAAACGGGACACAACTAGCAAAACCTATCGCGGTATTGTATAGCTGGCGCAACTATGTGCTACAATGATAATAGTTCTCATGAATCAGAGGCCTTCAGTCGGCCTCGCCTATTCATAGTTTTATACCTGTCAGTAATGAAACGCTGTTTCCCATAAACATTTTTCTCATCCTCCCTCACATAACAATGTACCTAAATGTTATACATTCGTTAAATTGATTTTAAGGTTACTTGTTTATGGTCAAGAAAGTTTAATCGTTGATAATATTTAGGAGTATCATCGTGTCAAAGAAATTATAACTAAAAAAGCGGCCAAGTGCGAGTCGGACTCGCCCATGAAGGGTTCCGTTTCAGCAAGTAACATCATATAAAACTTCTTGTAGTTCGTTGTAACTTTGTATTGATTAAATGAAAGGTAAATAGCGGTTTACGATTTATGACGTATTTAAAAAAAACTACTTACTACATCTCGTTCAAACCAATTTTCGTTTGTAGTTTGCATGGTAATGTATTTGTTTAGTTTTATCACTCTTATTTTAGAAGTTACAGGGGGGGAGGGGGGGAGGTACACACATTTTTCCACTTTGGAAGTGTCTCTCGCGCAAACTATTCAGTTTAGAAAGATATTAGAAACCTCAACATCATCTTTGAACACCTATCCATAGATGGGTTTGATGAAAACAAAATTTTTGAGTTTCAGTTTCAAGTATGGGGACCCCCAAAATGAATTGTTTTTTTTCTGTTTTTATGTGAAAATCTTAATGCGGTTGACAGATTACACCTACTTACCAAGTTTCAAAAGTATAGTTCTTATGGTTTCGGAAAAAAATGGCTATGACATACGGACGGACAGACAGACATGACGAATCTATAAGGGTTCCGTTTTTTGCCAATTGGCTACGGAACCCTAAAAAGATATGTAACTTATGTACAAATTTGTATATTTGTACAAACTATGATAAATCTTAAATTGAAGATTCTTGTATGGTAGTGATCACTGTTAAACGACACGTAACATAGCAAGATTTTGTAATGTTTTTATTAATTAAGTTCTTATTGCATTCATGTTGGGAATGTTGACATAGTCACCACACTGGACTGACAATTTGAATAAAATGGTTAGCAGAGGAAGGATGCGGATTGCATAAGACCAGGATAGTTGGCGATCCTTGGTTAGGTTGATTTGATGTTCTTATTGGTATTCTATACGCATGAGATTTTTGTTGCCGGTTACATTTATTGCACATAAGTATGAGGACAGGTTATTGTACATAAATACTACCGAACAACAAAAGACGTTATTACTCACTTCATAAGATATGAAGAAGAAATAAACACTAGGAATCGATACGTTATCGCTTCGCTGATTTATCAAGAACACACTGGAACAGTATATTATATGCTTAGGTATAGGTTTTATTTATTATAAGAGTAATAAATTATTGGAATGCTATCACGTTACTTGTATACCTACTTAAAGTGACTGAAAAACATAGGGATATTTACTAGAGTACCTAGTTCTAGAACTTATCTGTTAGCTCAGCTTACTACAAAGGATCGGAAACTGAAGGGGCCGGTGACTAGCAAGTACTAGGAAGTAGACATTACACTGCACATTTTTTTACGCTACACCGTTTGGCGTGACATAGAACTTTACAGATTATTTCATAATCGTAGTGAGGACTTATAGAAAAAACGTTATTTCATGATTTCACTTAGTAATTTTGAGAAATATTCCGTAAATTTTCCTGAAAATACAGTAAGTAAACGTAAAAATACACTAAGTTTACGTACAACTGCCCCGCTTCAATAGAACGTAACGTGTAATTTTCTAGACCAAAACTCATAATCTATAAATAATCTATGTATACATATAAAATAATATAATAATACTAATAAAATAATAATAAATATTTTTGGACATCTGACACACAACATCATCTAGTCCCAAGCTAAGCAGAGCTTGTGTTATAAATATATAGAGTAAAAATCCTACTATGTTTTGCATTGGACAGTGTTTTTTTATTAATTTAATAGGTAGTAGTAGAGCTGATTTCAGCACGAATGGGCCGACTCGACCAGGGCATTACTACCCTCACACAGGAGGCAAACCACATTCGTGGTGTCGTCTTTCGTTGGTGAGTGTGAGACCGGAGGCCGGAAAATGATACATTAACATCTCACTAAGCCGCTATGGTGTGGGTCACCGTGCTGCATGGTATGCACTCAGAATGAGGATGATGCTAAATGTAAGTACTTAATATCAGAATGGAGTGTGGAACATTTAGTTGCAGACTGAATCACATCAGAAAAGTCTGATACCTAAGATTGGTTCCGTAATCGGTTCATGTTTATTTCCATTGTTCAGTTTTACTGATGCAATTTGATAATATACTTGTACTGCAATGCTGACTAGAAAATGATCTAACCTGCTCTTACTGAGGTTTCGTGGTAACTAAGCTCTCATTAAAAAAACTGAAACTTTGATCAGCATTTTTTTAATTACGTTATTTGCTAATACATATAGATATAAGAATACATTAAAATTCAGGTAAAATTTAATATTTAGATGTCTTTAATTATGCTCATATTGTATTTTAGGTGTGCGAAAATACAAACTCGTTAACGTGTATTCTGTAAAGTTTAAAGTCACATTCACAATATTGAATTAATTGTAAACAAAAACAATTAGCGTAATTAAATGAATTAGCCTTTTTCGTCATCCGGGGTAATAAACTCCTAACATAAATTTTTAGTTAAGCTGAATGAGTTTTGAGTAATGCGTGACTTGTTACTGGTATATTAAAAACACGCTTTTAAATACTAATAGTTTTTACTTGGGCAAAAAAAAGGTAGATACTCCTTGAGTAAAAGGTTTCCGGTCCGGTTTCACATATTTCTGTACCTGCCAATGTGCCTTGTAACTAATCCACGTAACATCATCTACGTCTCTTTTCAATTAGTCCTTCTCTTCTTTCTTATTTTCTCTTCTCTGTAGTTACAAAAATGATATTAAGCGTGATGTTTAACTATCCTATATTTAGCACGTCAGCAAAACTTTTAGAAAAATTCATACAAATCGGTTAGATAGTTTCGGAGTTGATTGTAAGCATTAACGTAACACGAATTCATTTTAGTCACATTTTACATGACTGCACGGTTGGCCTAGTGGCTTAAGTGGTCGCTACGCCGCTTCCTACTGCGCCAAGTGTCGTGGGTTCAAATCCCACGTAGAATAACACTTGTGTGACTTACAATTTGTTGTTCTGAGTCTGGGTGTTCTTTGTGTCCGATTCATGTATGTTTGTAAACTCCCCCGCGACACAGGAATTTATCCTAATGAGGGAGTTGTCTTTTTAAAAAAAATAAAAAAAATATTACTATCAGGTACTTAAAGGTGTATTACAACAGCTCTATGAACTCTACAAAGCTCTTGCGAATATAATTGAAATACTAAAAAATATACTTACATTTAAAGCAACACAGATTAGATAAATAACGAACTATGTAATCTTTCTGTTCATTAGTTAAATAATTTATCGAAGTGCTCTCATCACAATACGGGTAATCATGACTACAACCTAATTATGTATCCCCATACGTGATGCCGGGTGATTGGCCCGTCATATACAAGGGGGACTTGAATAGCGAACTACTTGAACATTGAACTGTGTTGAAAGTTCACGTTGTAATTCAACAGTGTGGGTGCCCTAGTCAATTTGTCACGGTATTCATGTAAGAACGTCGACGACGCGCCGTCTGCGCACCCACCATGTACTAAACACATAGTTTATTTTTACCGGTGAAACAGACCTGCCGGCTATTAATTAAACACGCTGGAAAGGCCACGGCGAAGGCCTAAAGTCATTGCCTTGTGTTATCCTACTAAAATTATAAACGCAAAAGTTTGTGAGTATGTATGTATGTTTGTTGCTCTTTCACGCAAAAACTACTGAACGGATTTTGATGAAACTTCCCAATATTATAGTTTACTTATCAGAATAACACGTAGGCTTCTATTTACTGCGATAACCTACATGCGGGCGGGGCCGCGGGCAAAAGCTAGTACTTTATAAAAAACGAAGTAAGAGCAAATTGGTAAGCTACAGAGTATTTTGTCGGGGGTTAGATCTAATTCCTTTTGAGCTGACGTTGTACATTACCTAATATTGATTACATAAAGACAATTATGTATTTTAGATTGATTGGAGTTGGTGGAGCATGCTCCAATATTGAGTGATCATCGGCAAAATTTTAGTAGAAAAACAGATTGATCAAGATCCAGCAAGACGTAACTTCTTTTACAAACTTTTATATTATATTTATAATATGTGGTAGTTGTATAATTACAATATGTAATTCAGTCTTATAAACGTAACCTTAAAACAAAAGTTTTCGAATACTATGTGCACTGTAAAACAAATTTTTCTTTAGAAACAAAGATGTTTTTTTTGTAAGTTACAAGAACTAAATATCTCATTCTACAAAATGAACAGCTTAAAAAATAAAAAAAACCACAGTAATAAACAGAGGTCTCAAAAGAAAGATATATATTATTACATTATTATTTTTTTGTCTTTTTATGCTTAGCAAGTGTCTAAGCTAACAATAAATATTGGAGTGAGAATGTAATGTCGAGTGTGAATCTGACAGACTTTACTATATTATTTTGACTATTTATATATTAAATCATAACTATAGCTCAAAAAATACGCTTTCAAAAGTTGGTTACAAATAAACAAATATAGAGGTGAATTTATCAATAGCATCTTATAACGGAGTTATAGACTACAGATGAATCAGGAGCTCTCTAAACGTCATGTGAATGATAAAGATTACAAATTCATCATTGAAATTGAAAGCAGCTTCGTTCATTTCTATTTGAGCGACTTTCTTTTGTACGTTTGAAATACAAATAAGTTATTTATTCTTATAATTTATATTCTGTACAGGGCTGATTGAGAAACACGTAAGAAACGAAACGTTTTGCGGTTCTTAGATATAGAAATTATGCACTTTCTTAGATGGAAAAAAAATGGTACGCAAAAGTTTCACGCATTTTTCACGTAAATGTGTGTAGTTACAAAAATAGGGTCTTTGGCACTATATTTGTATCAAATTATATTAAATAATAAGTAATATACAATAGTTAAAAATAACAAACATAACTTAATATACGGGATTTGTTTTCACTGCTATCTATTAAAAATAATGTTCCACTGTATCTATATTTTGAAAATAATTCAGTGATTGAAATAATTTTAATATATAACCGACAAAGCGACTATGGAAAGTTTTACCTTAAAACTGTCGATTTAAATTTTCGTTTATTTTTGTAGAATTCCATCAGAATGTTAGAAACAGTGGTTATACCTACCGCCTTTTGTACACTCGATTTTAATTGATCATTCTGTTCTTTCATGAAACTCTGTAATATAGTGTGCAAATAAAGAGTTATCTATCTATCTATATTTTATTTGTTTTCTGGTAAAATATTATTTTCATTTTTAAACATTATAGTGCAAATACACAAATTAAGAATTCCAGACAGTAAATGCACTGTGGTCTTTCCATAGCTTTCAAAGGTAAGGTAGATATTTGGCTGAATTCCATCTTAAAGCGTCAGTTTGCGCACAGAGCTCAAGCATTGAACTTAAATCTAGGTTAATGCTCGTGATTTATAAACGTATGTAAATCTGTTCAATGTGTGTAACGCAATTTGCAATACATTTCGTTGGTAATGCGATAGTCTACACTAGAAGATTGTTGAATTTTGCATGAGAAGGACCACATTGGACATATTCAATTACACGACTCTCCTTAGCTTAGCAGAGGTACTTCCCGCATTTTTTTGAAATATTTATTGTTTTTTACCCATCTACTCTAAGCTAAAAAAAAACATCCAAAGTATAGATATCTTTGATTTTATTGAAAAAATAGGTAAATAAATAATGGATTACAGGACAAATGCGGTTGTCCCCGAAGGAATACTAATAAAATGTAAAATAACAAGAATAACCACGTATACCCACTATAAAGAATTTAGCCACAGATTGTATGGATGAATGTCTAACATACCTAAAGTCAATTACCGTTAGCATCTGAAAAGAAACAAAATCTACAATATAAAATATTGTTTGAACAGAAACAGGATACGTTGGTGCCAAAATTCTTAACTCAGGCCTAAAAGTGCTCTGCGAATCGGAGACTAAACAAACGGTGCTGACGTGTCTGGTGTTGACACAGTCACAAGCTAGGATTTTACGAACAGGCTAGTAAACATTGTCCGATTGACGTACAGTAAACACACTTTTTCCAAATGACTTTACTTCAAATGAGAACTTTGGACGTTGATAGTCATATAATGGCGAGAACATAATATACATATTTAACTAAAGAACACATTAGCCATAAACCTACGTAACAAATTTACATTTCGATATAACTTGTGCCGAGCCCGAAATGTAAACTGTATAATTAACTAGCGTATATAATTTATTGTAGCGTGTGTGGAATCTGACTCAAAGAGACAGAGATAAGTTGGCAGCATTTGAAATGTGGTGCTGGAGGCGGATGATGAACATCAGTTGGACAGAGAAAAAATCCAACGAGGAAGTCCTACTAATGGTTAACGAAGAAAGGAGACTTCTGAATACTATTGACAACAGAAGAGGCAAAATGGTTGGCCATTTGATAAGACACGACAACCTTTTTAAAACCATTCTAGAAGGAAAGTTAGAAGGCAGAAGAAAACGCGGAAGGCCTAGATTGGCGTATATACAACAAGTAAAGGAGAAAGTAGGAGTCGTGGCCTATCAAGAGTTCAAACGGATTGCGGAAAACAGACAGGAGTGGCGATTGCTCCACCGACAAGGGACTGACCCTTAAATTGAGAAGAAGAAGTGTGGAATCTATGGCAAAAACTTTAAAAATGAGAACAACAAATTGTTCTAGCAACACAATTAAGTGAGTGCATAACCCAGACCTTGTTATATCTGTAGTTAAAAAACTAGTAAAACTTGAATGTAGTCATGGCAAGCCAGTCAGTAACTTCTCGATTTGAATCACAGATAGATAGTAACTGGAACAGATGTCAAAAAGGTTTTAATGTCAAGTTTAAAATCCATACTAATATTAAAAATTCCAAAGTAACTCCACCGCTGTACCGATTTCTATTAAATTATGCATGGAGTATGCTTTTATTCTTGAGGAAGAGTAACAGGCAGGCAGTTGCTTAATAAACCATAGAACCGGGTGAGCCAAATAATATTAAAGCATCATTAAAAATACCTATTTCATTTTAACAAAAGCAAAGAACAACGAGGAAAATGTGTTTTCGGTTGTGTCATGGTCTGTAGTGTATTTAATTCTTATAATACTATTCTTTCCTCTTTTAAGAGGCTCACGTTAGATGGCTTGATCAAGGGTCTGATGCAGAAGGCAGTCCTTCTTAACACGGCACGTATAGTGAGGAGGTTCCTATCTTTGGAGCCATAACAACCGGTTTCTTGGTCCCTGTACCCGAAGTCAGTGGTCTACTATATTTTATTTTTTAAATGTACTTTTTATATTTCTATTTAAAAAATTAATTTATATGTAAATATTTCAAATAAAGAGAATAATAATAATAATATTTCATCACACAAACTGGAATGATTTGTTAGGAGTTATAATAGCTTTCAGAAGTCCTGACAGCTTAACTGACAGTTCGTTTTATTACCAGCGGCTGTAGGCACGCATAAAATTATTATATCGGCCATAACAGGACTTAGAACTTCCTCGTCAACGGTCCCTTAGGGCACGACATGAACAGTTAGGCCGGATGACTTTCATGTAAATATATAACACGATTTTAAACAAAATGCTTTTTGCTTTATCGAGGCGGTGTATTCACACAAGTATATATTTATTGGAAGTCACCGCTTTAGAGTGGAAGAAAAACGCTCTAGAACTAAACTGTTCGCCTTTTTCTTTCTGTGCCGAGCATGCGAGCAGTCAAAAACTGAAACTCACTCAGCAACTGAGAGCTCACGTGTTTTCTTCCTACTTTGATCCCGATTTAAACGGAGCGTTAAATAAAAGCTCTCTCACTAGGCCGCGATACTTTATGGTCAACATTCGCGGTAAGTGTGGTGGCCCCAGTCTTGAATCTACTCATTCTATCCATCAGGCAAGGTAGAGTCACTTTGATAGGCTGTATTTATAGAATAGGATTTTTTATTAAAACTCACACATCACGCCACACCACAAATGATAGTAAACAGCTGCTAGTGGTATACAGTGATGTCACTAATGTGCTGCAATATTTCTTAGCAGATCTGGTGATCTTTTTACGGCCTCTGTAATCTAAAAATTAAAAAAAAAAAACGAAGAAAGAGTTTTTCACGGTTTGACGCCCTAATCTCTGCAACAACCAAACGGAATTCTAACGGAACAGGAGTGGGGACACAGTATTATTGTAAATATAAATTGTCATTTCTTCAACAAATTGCTTATATAAATTATGCATTGTTAGGAATAAAAATGACCACTTAAGCTGTCTGACTCCGAAATAATGCCAGATTTTAATACGAGTGGAAAATGACAAAGAGCCGCGTTGTACAACGGATCGATTGTTGTAACCCTTTTGCCATTAGCGGATCAGACAGGGCGCGACCGGATACCGAGGGCACGGTGCAGAGTGTAGACTGCCTAAGCAACCATTACCCAAGTAAATAACTGAATTAATAGAGTACATTCTACATGGTAATAGTGTGAACTGATATATGCACTTTCACCGACCAATATACTTTACATTAACAGCCTAATATTCTGTTAAAATTGATAATACTAACACATCTATTCGTGATAACCTAGACTATAATTTGTCACTTCAGTAAATCATGAAAATCGCAAACATATTACTTTAAAGTCTCAACATAACGATCGAACTAAGAGATCCATCCGAAATCTAACTTTGGATCCTATCCATTCGAATCTAGACGAAGTTGGGCTTTTGATTATCTTGTTACTTCGGTAAAGTAAAATATTGTGCGGAGCTTCCAAATCTGGGGTTAAAGCTTCAATTTGTTAATTGCCAATTCAAAAGTGTCTGATTATTGTATTTGCATTATGAAAAAAATGACTGTAAGTATAATAAGTGATATATGTTTATTTATATTGAGAGAGGCGTTAACAAACTCGCTTCGAGTAAATATCTAGTCATGTTATTCTTTTCTGTGCAAAAAGGGCAGCAAACCAGAATTAATCATAACTGGCTCGTCTCCAATCTGTATAATACACATATACAATGTCAAGAGAGCCATTGCACGCCCGCGGAGTTTGCTCGAATAATCCTGGAGTGTACAAAGGGTTAATACGATATATTTTTTAATTAATCCACATGATTAAGATGTATACCTGAAAGTCATAAATATTTTGATGAGCCTTGAAAGCTTTTGTAAAATAAAAGATCTTTCTAGAAATATGTAAAAGGTTATTTTAGCATACCACATCATACTGAGAGACTTTGACCAAGTTAGGTAGGTACTTGATATTTGTTTCGGAAATTAAGTTCGGGTTGTATGTCAAGCAAGATGTAATAAACTACATTTTTACTAGTTTCTAGATAGTCTCAAAGATAAGACAGGTTTTGAAAGTATACATGTGTTTAGATTATGGAAAGTGTCGATGAAAATTTACCACAAAATTCTACACCTTTCATTTTGCTATGTAATTATTTATTTTTATTACCAGTTTGTATATGGGACTAGTGATCAACGGGGAAGACAATGAAATTAATAATTGTAAGACGATTAGTAACAAAATTGGACTGTATCTTAACCCTAATGTGTTTATAAGGTAACTGATATATATATATATATTGAACTGTATACCTGACTAACTTCGGCGGCGCAGTGGTAGCGTATCGGACTGTGCTTGACGTATCGGGTTCTATGCCCGGGTTGGGCCAAATGTTTGTGTGATCCGAAATATTTATTTCGGAGTTTTGGGTGTTTTCTATGTATAATATTTTACGTCATGGAAATCTATAAAATATCTTACAATATAAACATTGCTATCATTACTTGCGCTCTAAAAGAAGTTACTCACTCTTTACTTAGTTTAACTCACATTTTAATTAGTTATCCAGAATTTCAAAGAGACTGGGTGTATTATTTTGTTAAATATATAAATTTGAGAAAGCTTAGTTTAAAAAAATTGTACTAAAATAATTATTAAATAAAATATATTCAAATCTATACTCCACACTGTCATATTCTCTCTTATTGCAATAAAATGTAACATTTGTTAAGCACCTTTAATAGATAAAAACTTTATTTCTCTCGCAAAATAACGTCAAAAACTTATGAATGCATGTAGTCTATTAATTCAGTAATCTAATTTATATTTGTAATCCTATGGTAGTAAAACTTATATATATAACTAGTGGAAATGACGTACCATTTATAAATATACAAAACCCACTATAATAAATATTAGTCAAAATAATGAATAGCGTGTCTTTTCCTTGGACCTGTTCTGTTGGTATGAAAGGCGGATACAACATATGTCATTGCAACATTTCCAAAAAACACTTGAGAAAGTATTACAATCTCTTTTCGACAAATATTTGGATTTTTCTTATATGTACCATTATGACGGTATTCTGTTCAAAATGTATACAGTTTTTCGAAATCCTCATGTTGTTTTGTTTAGTTTAATTAATATTCCATAGTTATTGGAGTCTTGAGATCTACAGTTATTTAAAAAATATTAAAGAAAGCCTGATAGGAATGCAGACTTTCTGGTCTTAGATAGATCATGTTTAAGTAGAACTTAGAGCTCAATGTGTGCGTAAACATCAAAGTAAACAGAAGCTTCTAATTTTTACTCTGTTAGATTGTCTAGTGTATGTTTTGATCATAAAATATAATATGGACTTCTGTATATTACGAATATTATTTATATACCAATGTAAGGTTTTGATCACATTAGTATTAAGGACTTTCTCAAAATACAGTAAGTAAATCGTAAAACTATAAAGAATAATTTAATATACAGATTGTGTGCTCCTGCTTTATTATGCCTACATAGTTTGCTTTTTTAGGTACATATTGTGATCTGTGGGGTTAAGAGTTATTATATTATTTTTTAATTACATACATATCTTAGGTTCTCATATTTCAATTTAGGTACGTTCTACAGTTTTCCTTTTTGTGACAATAATAATTGTTCTACGATTTCGATGAGCCCCTATCCTCAAATACTTTGCCCCTCTTCTTCGGAATACGGCGTGTCATTTCAACGACCCTTATAACATTATAAGATCTCAGTTACGACCCTCGTAAATATAAATTAAGACATAATTTATTTTATTTAAAGGTCTTCGTGAATGTTATCTTCAGATACAACAAATCATCCACAGACTTCAAATAATGAACAACGTAGCAATACAAATCTAATTAAGATATCCTCAAAACAATGGAAAATTGTATTTAGTTTTGTCTGAGTATTTTGGCTTAAGTTTAACTTTTGATTAGGTGTTATGGGTGTTATAATTAGACCTAATACAGATATAAACATTATCTTAAAATGTATATCTACATCTGAAATATCCTTGAAATTTTTAATAAGCCGTCAGAAGTTAAAAAACCGAATAATTAACTAAATCGATAAACAAACAACAGATATAAAATATTGTCTCTCAAAAGACGAAAAGACAACAATTTGTCACGTTACTTATGTTAAAAGTAACAAATGTCCCTATTTTTCCAACTAATGACGAAATATCTCAAGCATGAAACCGAAAGAAAAAGAAATAGTAGTTAAGCAAATCGTGCAGAACCACAAAGAAAGTAAACGGTATCATATAGTATAAGACAAGGTGAAGGCTGAATGAGCGATACGATGTCGTGATGAGATCAAATGTTTGTATATTTGCCATGGCCAACTTGGCCCACGTTTTTATTATTCCAATAAACAGTCACCCCACATTGGAAACCCTCTTTGTACAGTACACACTGCGAATGCTAAATTACTTACATTGATTTTTGGGAAAAAGCTCGTTTTGGGTAAATTGTAAATTCTCATAGGTTTGTAGTTTTAGTGGTTAAATGATTGATACGATAAAATATTTCCGTAATCGTTACAGTATAATTCGTTATTTTATTGTATTTTAAGTAAAGTTTTTTAGATAGGTATGCATATCAATTTGATTGAAAGTTTATCTCTATTTACAATGCAGTACAAAACATTAGGTATCTTTACGTATATGCAGGTCGTTGTTGTTATAAATAATTATCTATTGATTGAAAGACGAAACAAATCAACTGATAACAAGTATGTTATACATTTTAGGTGTGTATATAATCATTTAAATATAGGTATTTCATTTGATGTAAGTGTTTGCTATTAGATGCTAATGAACACTAATGTCAAAAACAAACTGTTGTTGATGCTCTAATGCTGTAAGCCAAAGTCACGGCAATCGTCCTTTTTAACATATACCTAAACCTACTTGTTCATATTCATACGATAAGCATTATAAAATAATCCGATAACAATTTACGACCGAGTGTATAATTGATGTACTCGTATTTGTTTGCGTCACAGTGCATAATACTAATTTATTACATTCATAACTTACCACTAACATAAAATAACTTGTGTACACGTAGGTTTTATTTTAAATAAAATACATAACACTAAAAAGTTTATAATTAATTACCTGAAACTTTATAGAACAGATGCGGTTAAGTTAAGACGATTGACAAACGATAAACTAAACAGTTCTTCACAAACAAACAAACAATTGCACGAAGGTTCTCACTGAAATCTCAATTAGTAAACTATAGTAAAGTGGAAAGATAATGTTTGTTGTAACACGTCGATATCCGAGACGGGCGCGGATGAAACTACCAAATAAACGTAGCGATGCCGACGACCGGAGGGGCGCGGCAGCGGTGGCAGCGCGTCACCATGTGGAGCGAACGATAAAAACCCAACAATACACATGTGCCTTTCTCTATCACCATTCTGGACAAGCTGAATGTTGCTTCGACATGGCAAGATTATAATTGCATGGCCAGACTTGATTATCAAGCCCGCAGCTGCGAATTACATGTCATACAATTCCAATAAAAACAAGCAATCTCTTAAAATACAGCGCGTTTCAGTCTGTAGTTAAAAAATAAAAGAGAATAATTTTATGGATCAATATCAAATGACACTACCCATATATGATTGAAACAAAGCTTTATAGTTGCTGATAGCACAAATAGATCATTATTCGAAAATCTAACCTTGACCATATTGCTATGTAAAGAAGAAATTTTACATTACATTTACATATTAGCATGGCTTAATCAGACGCAAAAACTAGGCACAACGAAAGATTGATGCAGGAGCGATAGTAGAATCACGTGAATGAATTGCACGCAATCGTGTTTTTGGATTACAATACGGACGAGGTTCTTTTATAAAAAAGAAATACAGAAAATGCAAATTTACAGTGTTGTGTAAAGTAACCAAGAAGTACTAAGAAAGTAAGTACGTCAATTTGTACTTGCACATGAAAACAAAAGTAAGGTGCTTAAGGCGTGGGAATCAGACGCACCATAAATAAGAGTATGTTCAAAATAACGTACTGCTTGAATGATAAAATATGCTTGAGGCTTTAGAAAGTTAGATACCTTTTTCATTAATGTGTGAAACTGATGCTGAGTTAACATATAAAGAAAAACCACAAACCATAGTGTAACTTCTAATTATGTACCTACTTTAGTTATGCACTACCAGTTAACTAACATCAACGTTAAAATGTCCATTAAATTGTTCAGACAGCAATATCCTGTCCATTACAACCTACGCAAATTCGTTTACCGATAACTTCATTTTCCTTGCATATCACAACCATCACGGGGCCCGCTTGACACGATTGGATTTGGATCTAACTTTCAGCTTATTGATCTCGTTAATGAGCGGGAAATCATTCTACCTCGAAGGCAGCTGTTGCTTTAATTTAATAGCAAATAACTTTCCAATCTAGCAACGATTGAAAAAAAAAAGGAATTTCACAAACATTATTACGTACTAAAGTAACTTAAATATGAATTTAAAAAGCCACATAAAACACCTTAATGGAGTAAAATACTTATTTGTTTTAAGATCAAGAAATGGTAAGCGTGCTATACTTAATGCAATTTCATTGGCAGTTTTAATGGCAATCTAGGTCAAAACGTTTATACGAGACTATTTATCAAAAGAGATAATTTTCCTTTGAACTCGGTAGTGATTGATGCCCTTGACCGGTGTAAGCGGCCATATGGTGTATGTATGTGCTTTGAATCTTGACTGGTGAGACCAGTGCCGTAGATGGCATCTTGTGATCATCCAGTATGACCTTGTCGGTACGTGAAGTGTTAAACCGGACTGAAAATAAGGTCAGCTTGGGATCGGTAACTGTAATTTTAGAATGCAATCAAAAACCATGCTTGAATAATCACTTGGCCATTTTTCTATTAGTATTGAAAACGTGCAATTTCAGATTTAGTCTATCTATTGAATAATGGAGTAATAGTGGAATTAAGATTCTTCAGGTTAAAAAAACCCATTGAAAAACTAAGTAATGACTTGCTATTTCGCAAGAAATACGAATGGACGACTCCAAAAAAGATCAAATTATAAAATTAGATCCTTTTCTATTGAACAGTACAGTGTGCCCGAGTACAATATGTGCAGGTGTAAGTAAGAAACTTATGTTGTAAAAGGAACATTCTTTAAAAGAAATTACAGCAAGCGAATTAACTGCCCCACCTTACATAACGGTGAACATCTGTGTTAATAGAACATTTTATATTTAACATATGAGGAATGTACAGACCAGCTAAGAATGGTGTTATTAAATTGCTTATAAATAGCTGCAAACATTTCATACAATGATAGGCAGAGATTACATTAATAGAAACAACAATAAAATTGTGGTCATTTATATTTTTTACTAGCTTTTGCCAGCGGCTCCGCCCGTGTGTAGGTCCGTCATGGCGGTAAGTAGTAGTAGCCTATGTCTTATTCCGATATGTAAGCTATATTATTGGAAAGTTTCATCAAAATCCGTAGTTTTTGCGTGAAAGTGCAACAAATATATAAACTTTCGCGTTTTTAACATTAGTAGGACATCTTGAAAATGGATTTTTAACTGAGCATACAAACTGAGGTGGGGTTTTCGGTTATTGATTACAGCCAAGGTTAAATTGCCCTGTCTTAAAAGCCTTACGTAAATATTGGAAATAAAACCACCATCTTAATGCTAATTATTAATGCAAGTCAAATCAAATCATGAACACTATAAGATTTATTGTTATAGCAATCAAATTCTGTTTATAACTGTAAGACAGAGTTATGAGTGTCATAGATTAATAACATTTTGTACTGAAATCCTGTTTGAAAACGACTATTATACGGTCATTGAACCGAAAAATTTTACTTTTAACATTGTCTGGTCTAGACACCAGACGAAAGCTATTGAATACATTTCAATAGTTTACTCAAGTATTCTGAAAATAATAATAAATTTTTATATTACCAACAAATAGTTAAGCACAACTGAGGCTAAAAGTTTTATTTTGGGGCCTAGCTACAAATACTAAATCTAAAATTTACAATAAGTATTATCTTTTATGCCAAAAAAATTCTGCTCGAATGTATAAAATGTGAGTATTCGTTTTATACATAAAATTAATGTACTACAAAAAGTTGGTTATATAAACGACTAGTTTTCGCTTGCTGCTCCACTCGCGTCTATGTCGGTTATCGCGGTAAAAAGTAGCCTATGTCCTTTTTCATTATCATCAGCCTATCGCAGTCCACTGCTGGACATAAGCTTCTCCCATTGCACACCACTCTGATCGATTTTGGGCTTGTCAGGCTTTAGACTATCTGGGTACAAAATTTTATTAAAATCGGTGCAGTTTTTGTTGAGTTTATCGCGAACATACAGACAGACGCGGTGGAGGATTTTATTTTATAAAATGTAGTGATGTACATTCTAAAATGAATTATTGTTAAAACTAAGCACGTATGCATCGATACATATGAACTCAATATGTATGTATGTAGGTAGTAGAGCCACGCTGATTTCAGCACGAATGGGCCGGCTCGACCCGGCCAGTACTACCCTCACACAGAAGACCATCCTAATAATGACAGCATTCTTGCTGTCGTATTTCGTTGGTGAGTGTGAGACCGGAGGCCCAATCATTCTGCATCATTCTCCCGCCCTTCGAAGGCCGGGAGAATGATGCAGAATAATCTAACCGGGCTGCCATGGTAAGGGTCACCATGCTATATTGCCTACCCTCACAATAAGCATGGTGACCCCTACTCCTGGATTCTACTCATGCTTTCCATCAGGCAGAGTAGAGTCACTTTGGCATGCTTAAATATAAAAAAAAAAAAAAAAAGAAAAAAAATACGATGTGGCGTTGGACTGATTGTACTGATACTGCATCCGTGTCATTGTGTTAAGTGACCTGATCGAGACTTCTGCAATCAGATCCTCGGGGCAGGCCTCCGGAACGATCGCTTCACGGATATCGATTAACATCGATGTACCCAACTACAGTCTATGACTTCACACGGGAAATCTATGGTAGCGGAGATAAAGGGCAATTACGATGTTCGTTAAATTTTATGCCAATAACGGTATTCTGATGAATGCGTGATATGTTAATCGAAAATGCGATTTTACATATCGTTATGTATTATATTGACTGGTTTTAAAAAATATTAATTGCATCATAGATTGATCTTCTTCATGTCTAATTCAAATGCAATTCAATTATTAATCTTTAGTTTAAATTTAGAAAAAAAAAGTGTAAGTTACAGTCGCATGTAACCATGCACGAAATATTTATTTACGAAAAATAGTTGTAGAACTAGTAAGTTATTTGATACATTAAGCATCAACAATATTTATGGGTTGATATTTGAAAGTTTTCGTATAAAATTTATTTTGTTAAGATGTCCAAAAAGGGGTTTAAAGGAATGGATTCTAATAATATCTCCGAGTGTCGTCGCGTGCCTAGCGTTCCGATCCTGAGGCCATGTTAGCAAGTATTTTAAAATAGCATACGATAAAATGCGAATGAACATAACTTTAATTGACTGTCTTGTTGATCTAGCGGTTAACGTATACCGGATATCAATCAAGAGGTCTCGGGTTCGATTCCCGGGTCGGACCAAGTATCTGTATTACCTACAAATACTTGTTTCGGAGTTTGGGTGTTTTCTATGAAGGTATAATATGTATGTACAATGCAAACTCAACTTATAACAAAATTCAAGGGACCGATCATTTTTTATCGTTGTAGAGTTCAACTGATTTGGAGTGAAAGAAAAAGAACCAAAGTCATAATAATGTATAAATATACATACAAATACATACAAAAGATATTTAAATTATACATAATACATATATTCACTACGATAAGTGAAGTAATAAAAATATATATGGAAGTAATAAAAAAAGTGGTAGGTGAAGGAATATTTTGAAGACTTATGGAATATAGAATTAACCAATTCAATAAATACACAACTACACTAAGTGGCAGTTCTTTACGTCGAGTGAGTTTTGTTTGTACTCTAAATGAGTCTATGAATAAACTGTTCAATATTAATGAATACTCAAAAATTCAATTTTAGGTTTGTATAATGCAAATACGCTTATTTTTACTTCACAATATTTTTGAAACATGTTATCGTATTCAACCATGTTTAAATATGCATAATGTATGGCCTTAACCCTCCCTTGAGAGGAGACCTGAGCCCAGCAGTGGGACGTTATGGGTTGTTGATGATGATGATTTCCGAATCTCTGAGAAGATAATCTGTATACTTAGTGTAAAGGTTTTCAGTATATATCATTTTTGTTTGGAAACTACGAAACATCACATAAGACTAACATTAGTCTCTATGTAAATTGCTCCACATCAGAATCTTAAAAGACACAATAAACTATACACGCTTATGTTCATCATTATTTGCTTAAATTAGAATAGCTTGTAAGTCAAAACAAATTACTTTAACGGCCGTAGACTTGGCGCTGTCACTATGTTGTAGCAGGACAAACAAATACGGGAGAACTAATAAAATATGAACATAACGAGACGTCGGATACGAGGATTTCGGTCCGACCGGTCGATATTTCATTTCAGCATGTTTGGACTGGATTTTAAAAAGTCCATGTCCAAACTTGGGATGCAGCTCTATTTCCGCATGCTGCTCTATACTAAAAAGCGTCGTGACATGGCTTAAAACTGGGTTTATAATTTTAAGTAGTGGTGTAACCAACGGCCGACGTAATGATAACTGGTACTAAGAAATAAAGTCACGTTGAAAATTAAAGTGCATAAATATCTGGGTATGTTTTTCACGTAATTATAAATTGTTATGTGATATATGTAATCAGGTTTGAAAGAAACCGGTATATAAATATTAGTATCTGTAACGATATTATTATATCACTAATTTATTTAGCATAAAACATGAAATGCGTATATTCTTTTTATTTTTAATATCTTGGTATTTATTGTTAGGATTAGCAAAGGAATTGTTATATTAATCTCTGTCCGCCCTTGTCTCCCAATTTGTTGTATATCCTTGTTCAATTATATTTAAAACTCATGTTAATCAATAATCATCATTTTTCAATTTTGTTACATAAACAAAGAGAACATGTTCGATATTATCACATTTTCTGGAAAAAATATGAAATAAAATTTTAGTTGTATTTACCTACATTTAACTGACTTGCTTAACCCTTCGTTATATTATTAAAAAAGCTTTTGCTGAAAGTCCTAAACAAAAATAGATGAAACTTATGGCTTTGCTTTAAAGACTTAATGTCTGAAGGCTAAATAATTACGTTTATTACATGAAAATAAGTTACAACACCAGAGATAAGCTAGGCGCATATGTTTTGTCCCATAATGGCTAGATGAATTGGTAAAGTTATTCAGTATAATAGGATAATAGCCGTTGACCACGACGCGGCGGTCGGGTGAAGGCCGGTCTCCCAGCGAGTACATAAATACACTCGGTGCGATATAACTAACGTATGATTCGCTAAACAACCGACTTCCGTTAAGCGAGATGAACGAACACACACCATTAGGAACTAGTGCCATTAACAGCGACTAGCGTTTAGCGTATTTATGAGACAAGCGTCGAAATAGAATAATCTTTATTGTTCACCATTTCATTCAGTTTACATTTAGGATTCCAACGAAAGTATGACCATGTACAAATGGCGGCCTTATCGCTAAAAAGCAATTTCTTCCAGGCAACCTTGGGATGGAAAAAATAGACTGAAAAAGAACGAATTCACGGGCAGTTTTTGGTGATAAAAAGTAAACAAAAAAAAACACACACACACACACATTCTATCCCCCTTCATATCAATCAATGATTGTTTTAATTTGTAATAATATAAAGCGGTTTTAGATTAGTTGATACTAGACAATACTATCTTTATTAATTTGTATAATTTTTGTTAATAATATTTGAAGCTATCACAATAATACGCAGTTGGATTGGTAGATAATCTATGTGGATGTAGTAACATTGTCAGACAAAAGACAACTACTGTTCACATATCTATATATATACATATCTTGAATGGATGTTTTAATAATTTTAACAAAAAGGAACCGACTTCAATGAAAAACTATTCCGAGTACCCAAATCGTGACATTGTGCTTATGATATTTGAGGAGTTCCCTCGATTTCCTTGGGATCCCATCATCAGATCCCGATATGGTGACGATGGGACCACCTGTAAAGAATTTTTGAAATCGGTTCATAAACCACGAAATTATCGCTGAACATATATAAAAAAAATAAAAGATTCCGACGAATTGAGAACCTCCTCCTTTTTTTTGAAGTCGGTTAAAAACTACACCTTAAACCTTATCTTGTTTTATACCTAATTAATCAAATTCATTTCTAATGATTTTTATATGATACTAGCATTTGCCCGAGGTTTCGTCCACGTGTTATTCTGATGTATTAAGCATTATTCATACAAACTTTGATTGCCTTTGTCAACCCCTTAGGGGTGAAATTTTCAAGACTCCTCTCTCAAATTTCAGTTTCCTGCGCCCAGTAGTTTCGGTTGTGCACTTGTGCATTGTCTGTCAGTCAGTCAGTAATGAAACTGTTTTTTTTATACATAGGTATATTGATTAGATTACTTAGAACCCAATTTTTTTAGATTTATGAATTTTCATTGTTAATAATAAATAAATAATGTACTTTATATACTACTCTAGTTTCTGCCTCCCGTTTTCTACTACTTACTATTGTAACTGTAACTAAACATATTTTACTGAATGAAAGTTGAAAGTTTATTTAGGTATTGAACTCGTTTACAAATCCGCCTGCAATAGCACCGACTATAAGACCACACGCGAAAGTCGATTCATCAAACTCTTAGGAGTTCACATTTATGAGCGTAAATCACCACGTGCAAATGCGCATAGAGCAATCAATTTGTTTACTATACGGCTTATCCGGAGATTTACAAAACCGGCTATCATGCAAGAATCACGCGCATCACCTCAGTAAATCGAAGCTGCTAAGACAGATCCAAACATATAACCAAAAAAAAACACTAAAAGTTCATCCAACCAAATAGGCCCAAACCTTATTTTTAAGGATGGGCCATGCCCAGCAGTGGCCTATTAAATAATGTTGATGATGATGATACCTATAAAGAACGATCTAATTGTGTTAAACTTTTTCATTATTTAAAGAAAGAACGTTGACTAATTTATATAAACTAATTTAGCCATTGTTCTTTCGAACAACAACAGGAAAATCACCTAATGTTAATAATATTCGATGTGGAATATATTATTTGATAACCATTTACCTAAATACATTATGAATCCTGTTATAAATGGGAAAAATAAGTATTTGTGGTTATTTAAAAAAAAAATAGTACATTTTATGTGACTGAAATATTTGGTAGATCATTTTAACTCTGCGAAAAGACGCTAAGTTAAGAATAGCATTTTTAGTTTCATAGATCTACTTACTTTAGAAACCTTTTCATAGCTTCATATATACTCAAAGCAAAATATATCTTTTATTTGAGTATGCTTAGTAATATAAATAAAGGAACGTAATATGTATACAAAACGTATATTTAGAATATAAAGTTCAAATACTTTTTCATGGCTCGAGACAGACTATTACCTACAAAATAATATTGGATGTAACGATACAATTCAAGAGTGAAAAGAAAACCCGACAAGTTCATTGTAAGTCTACCGTCTAGTCTTAAGTAAAGTTGTGGTGCTTCTCTAAGATGTTTTTCGACAACCACCTCATGCAAAACAAGCTCTTAATGTAAGTAGCTGTAAGATCTTTCTTGTAAAACTAATTTATTAAGTCTGTCTGATGAGTAAGGCACACATCTAAAATGGTACGTCATACATGACGTGAAGGATTTTGTATACGTATCTGATAACTTTACCAACTTTAATAGCAGTTTTGGTGCAAGACTTGTTTAATAATTTACGTTGTGTTTTATTATAGAACATTTAGTGTTTTATGGAAATTTAAACTTTTTTTATGTATGCAATGTATTTCATCTGTAATGATTTATTTTTACACAATTAAGAGGGCGAAAACGATAAGACTTACCTTAGAGAATATATCTAAGCGAGTTATAACACCATCTTAAAATTACTGATTTAGACATAGAACTGGAAGATGGCTCTAGGAGCTCTGATGTAAAACGGCGCAAAACCACCGTTTTTGAAAAATTTTGATTCGTCTTGACGAAAAGGTATTTTATTGCTTTTAGTGTATTTATTTAAAAGCTTGTTCATAAAAAGTTAATTCATAAAAATGAGTGTATTAACAAATTCTAATGGCAAGCGATGTTTCGCCCTAAATTTGAGGTTTGACAGGACAATACAGAATTAATTGGCCTGGTCAGATGTTTATGCATCATTTTATTTGGTATTACATACTCCAATTTTATTTATTTGTGTAGATGTAAAAGTAACTTTTGCTAGCAGCTTAGCAGCAATGTAAATTTCGTAAAAAAAATCAGGTATAAGACTACGAGAACAATGTTTCAGGATAAAAAACTCTCTATAACCTTAAATTTGTCCGTCACATTTAATTAATTCGAGCTGTGTGTACTTTGTGTAAGTTAATTAACTTAATACGTGCAAACACTTCCGTAACAAATGGTTCATACTTTATAAAACACGAGTTTTAATTAAAAAATTGAAAAAACGCGTTGTCGTCTTACACACCGAATGTTACGTACAAAGCAATTACATATTAATGAATAAATAAATATTTCGAAAATCTTACTCAACGCCATCTAGTCCCCAACTAAGCAGCGCTTTTATTATGGGTACTAGGCAACTGATATAGATACATAAACATACTTTTTTTTTGTAAATTATGCATACATATATTATTATACAAAGAGAACACCCTAACTCCGAAACAAATATTTGCAAATCACACAAACATTTGTTTTTTAAACTTTCAATCAAAGTATAAAATGAAAACAAAAAGGTATCGTAACCTTTTTAATATTATCGCGAATAAGTCCCGTTTACAGTAAAAACATGAGTATGTGTAAAAGTCGCGAAAGTCTAAAAACAGTGAAAACAAAAACGTTTCTTTGAGAGTGTAAAACTATAACCTTAATTTTCTCACAGCTTATTATATAATATCTTACTACAAACATGTTAGGCTAATTTCATTAAGGGAAAGACAAATAGACTAACGAACATATGATAGTAATCTTATAAATGTTCCTTTCTACTATTAAAAAAAATCCTAAAAACCTTTGCTATAAACACAACGAGTCAGTTAATACATTAATAGTACAATAATTTATCGACTGTTCGAATCAACACGCAACAACTGAAATTATAACGTTACCATAAAGAAAACAGTTACTATCAAAACGGTATTTATTTATTGATAAACCACCACTATGATGAGCATAACACATGGGTGGAAAAAGCTTGTTTTATTCCACCGAAATAGATGGCCAGCAGCTGTGTCAAGAGCACGTGTTTTTTGTATACACGGTACTGCACGTGTGACCCTAGATAATTGACGATCGGTGGCCGAAACTTTTGTATAATAAACCAACCGGTTTTCTTTTTCGATAACTAACTTTTCACTTCGTGGAATTTTGGGTAGGAAAAGTTCTACTAACAATGAACAATGAAATTGTTTATGGCAACTGTTGTTATCAGTTTTTATGGTTACAATTAGTTCGAATATAAAGTTGTACCCACTATTTTAAGGTAATTCTGTGTTAATAAACATGATAAAACCGAACCAAGTCGCGTGCAGTTGGAGATGCCTGTGTCCAACAGTGAACTACGATAAGCTGATTATGATGATGAACATGATAAATTGTAATATTTAAGCAATGTTTCAGAGCAGACATTTATAAACCTATGAATCTAGGCATTAAATTTCAAACGAATGCAAAACAGTTTTTTTAATAATAAGCACTTGTTTTCTAACTTAACTTTAACTTATGGGTCGTGGATATGTTTGGCAATCTTTTAAAACCATAGCATATATTAGGATACACTATGTATGTGATCATATATAGTATATCCTAATATATACAACTACAACACTATACCCATTCAAATATATTGGAATCTTGCTTCCTGTTTTCCAGGACACTGTGTCTTCACCCATTTTGTTATACCAACTACATATGCAATAAAAAACAGTTACAGAGTGTGTGTGTGTGTGAAAAAATATTATTGCGACAAATGAGAATACACACCTCTAAGTGAGGAGGTGTCGGTAGTTAATTTAGTGGTTGTTTAGCAGCAAGCCGAACAGATCTCGCATTGGTTCTACAGGAAGTGGGGAGCGGGATCTATTCCCAGATGTAAACACTACTAGTTTATAAAGTCCGGCAATGTACTGTTACTATGCATACAAGATAAACATAAATAATTAGCTCAAATCACTCTATTCGAGTTAAGGAGTAAAACACAAACTTGCTTAAATGTGAAAATATATATTTATACTTTTAAATATGAAGAGTTGTTTGTTTGGTTAAACGCTCTTATCATAAGAAAAAGAAAACTCTTTCAGTGTAACATAGTCCAGTTAACGAGGAAGGTTATAAGCTATACATCATCACGCTACGGCCAAGCAAGCGAAGCAGAGGAAAATAAATTTAGTTTGAGAGCTGAGGTTAAAGTTTATAAGAATCAATATACCTAAAGGATTGATCCCTTTTAAAAGTTCTACAAAAAAATCTGACACAGCATATATATTTTAAGGAGATTCAGACGAGTTTGATTGGTAAACCTAGTATAAGATATTTTTAAGCAAATTCATAGTTAATAGTTAAGTTAGCAAATAGTTAAATCGTTCATCTTATTTCCTGTTATGTAAAAAATCAAGAAAACATACTTCTAAGTCGCAGAAAAATGCTAGGATAATATAATAATGAACAATTAAAACATAATTGGAAGTGCTATATTTCGAACTACCAAAACGTGCAATGATGTAACCGTTCTATGGCTATTAATATCCAAAATAATACTATGTCATGTGAATCACTTTCCGATTGTTCCAATATGGACTTAGGGTATCTTTTATAGCAAGGACTCTTCCTGCAAGTTCAATGCTCCTTTGTTTTGCATCGGGTTGCCACCACGTCTGCATATTGATAAGCTATTCGTGTTTATTTCTTTTGTAGGGCCCGGCCAATTACTGTATGCACCACACATCACGTTTCTCGGGCAATCATTATAACCACATACTTATTGAACAGGTGGTGCTGTAACAAGCGTAGACCTAGCGCAAACAAGCAATGTAGTAGATAATAATTATATGCAACGATGCACATTCGTCTAAAAAAATTGTGTATATTCTTTACAAAAATGTTATCTCTAACATTCAAATTATCACTTAAGCTTGTTAGAGGTTATATCACCCCAACGAACACCGCTATTGGCGGTTACGGAGACTGCATACAATAGAAATGTTGATGGAAAAAATGGACGACATCCGGGAAAGTGCAATGTAGCCGCCGCCGCGCCGGGGAAATGATTCAATCTGCTGCCCATAAACACCTCTATCGCATAAAAATATACATGATTAATCATATCTAAACAGGAATTTGAAAAACGTGATTCAATTTAGAACCAAGCGACACGTCGCCCGTCTGTATATTCTGTGTTTATATCTGTGTGGGGAAGCAACGGTGCGTGGAACTAAATACAAACTTATAGACTCATAAATATCAAGCATGAATAACGGACCTGTGCTTTTGTCATAGTATAAAGGTTACTGTAAATGGATACTCCCATGAGAAATGACTTAAAAGGTCGCGTAACAATAACCTATATTGAGGCAAGAACTTTTCGCAACAAACTTCCACAGCCGCGACAACCTGGCGCCGTTGACAGTCTTTGCGGTATAAATATGGTATCATGATATGTCATGCGAATGAACCTTTCAGTAAATAGTATTAAGCTACCCGAAAAAATGTTTAGTTTTAACACACGCGGATACATTTCAAATAAACATGCCCAAAGATAGGCCGTAAACTGCTACGTGTTTTACGATGTTGATTATTTTGCTAGACGATAAACATGCCTGACCGTTTTGAAACAAGGTGCTGCACAGAAATAGACAGAAAAAAATAAATATTAACCAAGAATTACTATTCGGACATGTTTTCTATTTCATACAAAATTTAGATATGAGAATAATAAAAGGGTATTGTCTGATAACAGAGTTGACAATACTCCAGTGTACATCAAGGATTGGAATAAAAAAAAACATGTATTCGAAAGTTTTATTCTGCTTTAATTTTTCGACTAATTAATTTTAAAACGACTTGTGACTTGAATGCTAGATTAATGTATGGCAGCAAAACAATAATGGAATAAATTATACGGCTTTGCTCAATGATTAATTAATCATTGAGCAAAGCTAACGGTACAAAACGATAACAATAGATAAAGTTCTATGAAACAATATATCTCAATCAGGTAGATTATGTGACGAAATTGTTATTATTATTTTAATTACAAATGTTAACAACTTAAAATAAGCGAATGTTTAAAACCGCAGTAATGAATTACTAGTGGATGACGAGCTTTATAAAACGTACAACAAGCATTCAGACTCTCTGGCGACGGTTGTTTACACCAGTCAGCGACACACCACTTCAATGCAAAATAGGCCACGACGAACTGCGAGAACACTTTGCTACAGGAAATTGAGAGGAAAAGCTCAGAAACCTACTACGGTAATGGATGCTTTTTCTCCTTCCGTCTCTAGAATAATCTGTTCGTAGTTGCTGTCAAATACATTTTTGGGAAAAATTATATAGTTACACAATTATAAATCTGATATATCTTTTAGAATTTATATTTGTAAAATAACATCCCATACTTTTTATAAATTTGGCATATATCCAATAGTTTCTTGTTGTATACCGTATCCTTTATTTACTTGCGACGTTAATTAAGAATTTATACAAAGAAACATAATATTATATTGATGCTATCTAGATTTAAACCAAGCAGAGCTTGTATGGTTTTAAAACATACCCGGATGTATATTTTTTATGTTTACATTTGTATTAAATGTGTATTAAACTAAAATACTTTTAGAAAAAACTAAATGTTGTTGGTTATGGAGTAATACTTATTTATAACTATCAAAGTTAATCTTAACATTAAGCTTTTAGCAAAAACTAACGACACCAATTCTAGACTCAGTGGGGGCCAAATATGGCGTCACCTCTTTTTATAGCTGACAATCACAATTCGATTTTATATTAATGATAATTACATTTATGCTTTTGTCGAAATGTAAATAAAAGTGCATGATTCGCATAAGTCTTTTCAATTTTACCAACAACAATCACTAAGACAACTTTAATTGGTTAAATAATTAAACTCTTTCGAATCTAATCTAAAACTCAGCAAAATCTCACAAGGTCGTCGCTCTAACAACAGTCTAACGGGTTCAACGCCCGTTCGTCAATATTGAGTTTATTCATTTACAATCCTAACTAAATCTAAACAAAACCTTGTACGTAATAAATTATCGGAAAGTGTCTAAAAATGTTTTCAAAAATGCTTTTCAATACGTCACATAAAGAGATCCTTTCCTTTTCGGTGTACAACAACAAACAACTTTTGATTAGGATTTATAAAGGTTCTGTAAATAAGAATCTGATTGAGGAAAACGGGATACGGCAGTGTTTATAATTTCAACTGTAGCGTAAATTCCTATAAACTTACGTTATGTTTTACCTGAAGATAATTTAGAATTAAATTATATAATACAATGACAATTTTTTTACTACATAGCACGAGACCATTGTGTAGTAGATGCACGGTTCCATTATGTTTGTAATTATTTACCGATCCGGTTTCGTCAACAAAACACTTTCGAACCGGTCTCAAAACTTGCGCCGCATGTCTACTTGCAACACCAACGAAATCATAGATTCTTATCGCAAAACTTTTTCGTAAAACAAAAGGCGAGTACTCAATTAGCGTTTTTAATCCTGCTCATTATAAAAGAATCTCTATAAAAAAAAAAGCTATTTAAAAATAGAACGGGAACTTACATGACAAATGGAGAAGAAGTGAAGTATTAAGTCAAAATCCGGTTAGCACTTCATATATTCACAAGAGTACATAGAAATATCTCGTTTCAGAGCATGAAGTGAACAAAAACAATAAACATTGGAAGAGAGTAAGAACTACAACGCTCGCGTCCTGCTTTGACGCGAGGGTGAACGTGACTGTGACTGCAGACTTGCTCGTGAACTAGCGATGCAACCGAAAGAATTAGACTGCAACTGTGATACAGTCTGCGTTTTTTAGAACTCTTTTATATGCTATGTACAGTAATTATTATTTCTATATTTAATAACTGGGGATGGTGTGTATTTTAGTTAATAACAATAATAAATATGTCGGACATCTAACACACAACGCCATCTAGTCCCAAACTAAGCAGAGCTTGTATTATAAGTACTAGACAACTGATTTAAATACATAAACATGTTATTTTTGTTGTATATACACATTATACATAGAAAAAACACACATATTTTATTTGAACCGAACCCGAGACATCTTGATCAGCAGCATACGCTAACCACTAGACCAACAAGGCAATCAATGTAGTTTAAGTGTAAGATTGCAATTATTAATTTGATTAATTACTTATTAAAGGAATAATGATAGCCATATAAGATGAGAATACTAATTTTAATACAATAAATTTATGATATAATCTCATACATTTCACGCTTTCGATTTAATTTAACGTAACAAAGAATGTTGTACAGAGAGATGTAGACGGCCTAAGGAATGACTGTCGATGAGACAGCAAAGAGGAGTTAGCCACAACTTAAGTTACTTTACCCAGTTATGTTACGAGAACAGTTTGGAGATTGAAATTCGGGGTCGGTTCGCAGTTTATTGACAAAACATACTACATTTTGCTTTCTCAAAACCATAATTAATATCGTAAGTGCAGCGAGTATGTATTTATTTACTCTTTAGAACATTAAGTTTCATACGATTATGGGATGTGCTAAATACAACATTCTTGTATACAACCAGTTATAACCGTGCAGCATCTTTTAAATTAAAAAAAAAAGAATAATGACGTAATCGGATCAGAAAGATATTAAGAGAGCCCATGCAGAACGGTTGCCAAGTTGTAATTTGAGTTGGCAACGGTAAACTAAACACTATGTAGAATTAAATAATTTTTAGTTACCTACATTTTTTTACAGAATAAAATTATTTACTTCACGTAATTAGATAGATAATAAAAGGAACTTTCTCTACCTCCCTCTCAACTATTCGTATTAGCAATAAACAGACCACTGGTAAGATAATATAGAAACATTTAATTAACTTATACCAAATGCAAACTGGATTTCTGTGCTAGACAATAATACATTTTAAAGATTAAACACGCCTACATCGGAAATTATCTACTACTTACATACTTATAAAAACGTCAGACGTGTAAAAATGTCTGTAAAATATTTACTTACAGAAATAAATATCATTACATTACAATATCAACAGAAAGTATTACAATTAATTAATAATTTTTAGTTTGACCAAATTTGAGCGTGTTGTTCTTTAGTGAAAAAATGTTATAGATCAGAGTGGCTTGCAAGAGACCTCGTCTAGCAGAAGAAGGACTGCAATAGATTATGATATATAATTATAATTCATTATTTTTCACTTTTAACAATGCCATTAAAGCGGGTTATCAGATAATCGAGATGAAGAGTGTGTCCGTTTTAAATTATTAATTATGTTGCAAATTAATTAAAATTATGGTGTTATTCAAATAGCCGTTGGATTTGGGGCGAATCATGCATGGAAACAAAACAATGTCCTTTATAATATTAACATTTTATTGATCAACTATTGTCTTGTGATAAACGCATAATGCATTCTTAAATACATGCACGTAAGCATTGATTTTCCATTTTTATGGTCCAGTAATAGTTTCATGATTAGGAGTTTCTGTAAACTAAAGAATATGAAATAAATAAGGATAGTGAGTAATCGTAAAAACACGTGACTTATGACTGCAACAGGAAATTGTTCAAGCGTAAGCTCAAGCAAATGGATACATTATAAATGTGTGACGAATTTGAGCCATTTTAGATGCAATTTGATATTATTACAAGAGAACAGCACAACGATGTTTTAAAAGAACATAGAACATTCATAAATTATGACAACACATTTGCGTTAGAGCTTTGCGCAATCCTGTAGAAAAACTAATAATACGTCGGCACCCGGAAATTGAGGAAAATGTTCTCATAGAATTGTAACAAAGATTTACATTTGTCAGAGGCGTCTACAACGGGTTAGAAAGGAGTCGCGATTTAATGTCTGAGTGACATTTTCGGGTGGCGACGGTGTTCTACTGACCTAGTTTTCAGATCTGCGGCGAGCTGCGGAGCCTGCGTACACTCAGAGGTCAGCGTATTGCACGCAGCCCAGTCCATGACCCCAAAATAATGCGTACGTGAAAGACTAAGTAAATTGTTTTTGGCTTGTCTGATTAAGTAAAATACTACTAAATCTACAATGTGACTAGTAAAACATAGCAGTTCTGCTTATATTTTAATAATACGAGCGTAAAAAAATTGAGACTGTATTTCTAATTGATTTGTCCACCTTAAGTTTCATTATTAAATCAATTATTAAAAAAAGAAAACGTAACTGAAGAAACATAAATCATATCAGATATCACTCCCAAACTATGTAATTAATTTTCCGTTTTCCAAGAAATACGTAATACCACCAGATTGTAGATGCAACCACGAGGGTATAAAGCGATACAAGTAACAACTTAGGTTCTTTAACTGTAAGAAGATGAATTTTGATTTTGATGAAATGATATAATTTATTAAGACGATTTTATCTACATCTTCATTAATTTATCATTAGTAGCCGACTCTACGTTTGACGTCTCGGTTTCGAGTCCAGGGTCTGACCAAATGCTTTCATGATCTGCAAATATATATTTTACTAGTTGACCCAGCGAACTTCGTACCGCCCAACTTTAAAATTCCAGAACTTGATCGCAGCGCCACCTACCGGGTCCAATTGCGAATCTAAACCATTCCCAGATCCCCTTGAACACACACAAAAAATTCATCAAAATCGGTCCAGTCGTTTGAGAGAAGTTCAGTGACATACACACACACAGAAGAATTATATATATAAAGATAGTTTGGGTGTTGTCTTTGTATAGTAATAATTACATAGACAACTCTTTATTGATCAATAAAGTATTAAGTATCTAAGTATTCTATCAATCAATCATAGTACATATCTCTGCTTAGTCTGAAAGTAAATAGCGTTGTGTATCAGTTCTTACAAATATTTATTAATTTATTGTATTATGACCACACTGTTCCAAGTAACAATAAAAAGAAGGCTATTACACTCTAATTTAAAATTATAATACAAGTACATTTAAATTAAAATTAAGGTAATATTATGGAAATAAAAAAGTACCTATAGGCATGTCATAGATATTACGTGGCGTAGTTACGTGGTAATAATTCTCACGGTTTAGAAAAAAATCGATATACCTAAGATTTCCTATTCTATATTGTGTTCCACGGTGCCATTGTGCGGGTGAAAGTTCAAAATAAGAAATGGTTTGTTCCGCCTAGAAATTAATTATGGTGTAACACCCAATTACATAGTACACAATCTATAATTACGACTAAGATAGCATTGTTACGTTGAAATTTTAAGAACCGACTACGCATCACATTTGTGAGAATTATTAAAAAAAAATTGACTATATTGTTTATATTTTTTGCGGTTTATTATTATTTTATTTTTTGTCTTTTCGCTGGTCTCCTCTCAGGAGCGGGGTTAAGGCCATCCGTCCCATAGGTCCTAAAATACTATAGGTTATGGCATTTTGTATGATTCAATTGGCTATTTCTTGAATTTGAGACATTAACCATAGAATTAATTTAAGTGTACCATTAAGTAGCATTAAGTAGCTTTCACAGACTTAATCTATAATCATAAAGTAGTGAGTGATTAACTACGCGGATATGCGTTGAGTATGATTATGTGCTAGGTACGGTTTATGGTGTATCTTCCTGCCATCGAGGAAGCGAGTTTTAGTGCGAACACGAAGCGAAACTCTATTTATAACATAAAATTATATTTATACATATTAACATCCTTCGTCGGACGGAATTTGTAGTAAATAGCGAAAGGATGCAAACGTATCTAGGCATCGTTGTGTCAATTTTTTAACATAAAATAATTTATGCTACGTTTTGAGAAGAGAGAGAGAAAAAGATTTCTAGTCATTAAGTGTGATATTAGAATCAGATAAGTGATTATTTTGCATTTGGTGTTTCATTTAATAATGAGTTCTCAGTTCTTATAAGTGTTACCTCGGAAATTTAGCGCAGATTATTCGATTTACATATTTTATCTTTATATTCGGGTATAACTTAGAGCTTAATTAATTTAACTTTAACGTGGTTAACGACAGAAAAGATTATATTTTCTAAATTTTAGACAGTTTTGCATGAACTCATTCCTTCCGTCACTTGAGTATTTCTTTGCTTTTCATTGTGATTTTTTGATCGACACTGAAAATGGTAAGTATTTTTAATCTTACGACAGCATTAATATCGACCCATGTATGATCGAGTTTTCTCATATATATGCAAAATATCAATGTAATTTATTAAATATTATAAAACAAGTAAGTGAATGTTATCTTTAGTGTTTATAGAATGTAATTTGTAAGTGTAAAAGTGCGTTGGACTCAGATATTATGGCAAAACATATTGACATAAAAAACTGCCGGATTTCCACTTAGGAGTCGGCTAAAATAAATCTCTATTGAATGATACCTACATACTCTTTTCTATTCTATCACTAGTTAAAGTATGGCGTCGTTGTCCTACATAAATAAAAATGAATGTAAATGTCTTACATATTGATAACACATACAATACATACATAAAGGTTTTCTGAGAACCGTTTTTACACTGTGATAGAACTTATACGGTTACTATTTATAACGCTTAGGCAAATTTACATCCAAATATTGACATTAAAAAAAAACTATCATCTTCACTATCTATCATGCGTTCAAAGTGAATATTTTAATGGATACAACAGTTGATTTGCTCAGCTGCATAATGTTAGTGACACATAAACTCTTACCGTTTACAATGATGACATACATACATCATTTGTGTTGTCCCGTTGTATTGACACTTTCTAAATCATAGTTTCATCTCACAGAAAAAGGATGAATTTTGTATTGTGTAGCTTTATTTTTTTTGATGCATAGTTGGGAAGTCATTTTGTTATCCAACTAAGCATAAGTACTATTTTAATGATTTTTCAATTTTATATCCAGTGTAAGAAACGCTGGACTTGACAATATAACCGGTCATACTATCCTGTGTGTGCGTGTACGTCGGGTATCGCGTTAAGGAATAGCCTATGTGCTTCCTTAGGCGTATCTCCATTCTCCATGCCAAATTTTGTTGAAATCAGTGCTGCCGTAAAAAAGTACCTGACAGACAGAGAGTTACGTTCAAATTTAGAGTTTTAGTACCTACGGATCCTGCACTTCTAGGCTGCAGCATCTATGTTATGTTGTCGTAATATTTCTTATTTTATGAATACACTTTCGATACCATAACAAAGGTAATAATACTGCTCTAATAGAATTACGAACAATCGGAAAGCTAGTCACTGAAATATCGATAGCCTTGAGATAAGAGGATCGGCACCATTGCGCAAGTTCAAATTTGGCAAGTAGGTATTGTTATAGATTGTCAAGATTGCAATAGATAGTGTCCATCTTTGATCGAAATATGAATTGTCCTACTTATAGGTTATGAATGAATTGATTTGTAACCTTGAAAAGACATAGAATTCGACTAAATCAAACTTCAATGAACCGACAACACTACTTACTTCTATTAATAATTCCGCATGTAATTTATAACGCATAAAATGTGATTTAATAACTCATACTTACTCATAACATAATTATGTTGGTAAATTTGTACCATATTGTTTAAAATATAGGACAATTTGATCCCGGGCAAGCCATTATTACGGCGGTAAGATCTGTTATGGAGAAGCTTCGTTGGTTGGTTGGTATGGAACGATAGCGTGTGGAACTCCACTGTCTCTTTCTAAGAGCAAGTAACGCTTGCAAAAGAGATGGCGCTGCGGGATCGGGAGAGGTTTAGAATTTTTCCGGTCCGCTACACCCGAGAACGATCTCCGTCCTCCATAGGCGCTGGCCTGGAGGTAAGGCCATCAGCACAGTAACAGAATCAGGCCAGGGTGGAAGCGCGATGCGCTATTGAGCGCGCGCACCCTTCCGGAGGCAGAAAGGGGAAATCGTGGTACCCATTCTGAAGAGGGTCATCTGCAAGCCGTAGGTAGATAGTCCCAGGTACGTCGGGATTTCCTTTCTGGGGTACACCTGGATACCCGACTATTGGTTCATTAGCTGGCGTGCGGTTTTTGGTCGGTTCGAGTCTGAAATAACCAGTAGCTGGTGGTATCCGGGGGGATTCCCGCATAGCAAAAAAAAACGGTAAATATTATCTATCCAGATAATATTTTACTGATGTCAAATATTTTGGGTTTCAAAACGTATTATTTACATTTTATATTTTATAATTTAGTATTTTAACTAGTGTTAAGCATGTTTACAGCTACTTCTCAAGTAAAAGTTTTAGTGCGTGTTAATACTTTCAACACAACTATAGTAAGTAAAATTATTTAAACAACAAAAATTATTTAAACAAACTCGCCCAATTTATGTTTCTAGAAAGATTCTTAAACTCTGAAACACAATTCGTCTTCCAATTTTAACGTTTTGATATTCCAGGAACATATTAGAAAGTGCATGGAGTAAAGACATCTTTGCTAATTATAAACCGAGGTGGACGACGTGCCGCACATACTTGCCCCTTCTAGCATCGAACAGACAGACAACAAAACCTCAACAGATATCTATTAACGTCAGATAAACTTTCAAATCGAACGAGCTGGTAATGAACCATCAATTTAAGATCAATATAAGCAACTTTTCAACGATTGAGCGTAGGCAGAAGCGTATAATGAGTCATTTAAGACAATATTCAAAACGTTTTATTGGGAAGTATTGAACAAAGAAGTGGACCGGGATATCGAATTAAATAATGAGTTTTAGAAAGTATCAGAAATGAATAGATGAATTACTTGGCTATCACTGCATAAGATATTTTATATACGATTCATATTCAGGAAGATAAAAAGTGTGTGATGAGCAGGATCATTTGTTGTGTCTGGGTGTAATTTATCTATAATATTTATATAGATATTATATTTGGTTATCAGTAGTCTGGTTATCAGAGTAGAGGCTCTGCCTAGTTAGAGATCCGATGGCCGTTTGAGATATTATTTAAACGTTTAAGTATTTAGTTTGGGCGGCCCGCATTCGAAGCAGGGCCGTGACGCATTCCATCCTACGGGATTAATCAGATTTATGCCAGCACATAAAGTTATTTATATGCGTGTGATTTATACGATTCTATGCTTCCATTTCAGATGCAACGAATCTCAACCAAGGCTACTACAAATAATCGGCGAGACAGGTATCAGCCAGACTAATCCGTACTAACACAATAAGTGCGAAAGTACCTCTGTCTGTCTGTCTGTCCGGCTTCTACGGCAAACTACTGAACCGATTTAAATGAAATTTGGTACACAGATATTCTAGAGCCTGAAACAGGACATAGGCTTACGAATCGTTGAGTAGGGCGAGTCGAATAAATATAAGTAAACTAGAGTTCCTTTTTTACCCTCTCGTGGAGAATTAAATCGTGTAAATATTTCAATAGAAAATACTTAGATTTGTAAACGTTTTATTTTACCATAATTCGAATAAAATTCAGCTAAATAGACGACCAATTGCAAGAAATACATTTTTCTATGAATGAATATATTTTAAATGCTTGTGCTTTGTACACACAAAAATAATGTTTTATGGGGCGCAATTAGAAAATCACAAATGTTTGAAAACAAAGATTTCAAAATGCAAATGTAGAGCAAAATTTTTTTTTTGATTTTGTTTCTCCTTCATTTCAGGGTTGAAAGATAAACATCAACGCATTTATGACAATAATAAATGAATCTCAGAAAATTTGTTTCGGGAGGGAATGATTTCAGCAGATTTCTGTAACGGTGTTTGATACAATGAAATGACAGATCGAAATGAAACGAGACACAGACAAGGGTCGGAGGGAGGGCTGAGAAAAAGTTCTATCAATCGAAATGTACATCTGTCGTAAAAATACCTAATCAATGCCTGTTAGGAATATAAAATTGCCTTAGTCTTTAACATACCTAATGTCTAAATGCAATGCGGGCACGGCATTACAAAATATCAGAGTGCGCGTGCTCCCTTAGGGCGACGACCCTATGAATTTATGGTCTCTAACAATACGTCATAAATTTAGGTCACGTGGTGCAGTTGATAGTCAGCTTACAGGAAAAGGTCCTAGGTATATTGTGCAAAGATTTCTCAAGACTATAAAAGTAGAACAATATACGAGTAACGAAAGGAGAACATTATTTTGTAATAACTTTTTTTTTGTCAGAAATGGTGAAATATTAACTCAGCTGCAAGAACTATAAATTTTATTTGACATAAACACGCTGATGTCTCGAATACACGAAACATCTATAGATTTTGAGACTAAACTCTTCGAAACAAGTCTTGTAAGTTTTATACATCACATTTGATTTCGAAGTTTAAAGCAGGCACCACACTTCGTTATTCGCTATTCGTTATTTGTCTACGCCGTATTCGCCCGAATATTTGTTATGCGCGCAAACAACAAACACGCCACCACACTTCGTACTGGTATATCAAATAAGGCAAATAGTGTGTTGTAGAGATGTGTCATTGTCATTTTTATGGTGAACTAAACGAAACCATACGAACGAACGAAACATATTCTTTTAATTTCCTTTTTATTTTATTAAATTCACAGAAACAATACTTAAATGAAGTCTAATTATTTTGATCATATAATAAACTAATTTAATCGTTTAATCGATTTATTTTATTTCAAAAACTATTTTATAGTCTATGGTTGTTAGTTATGCACAGGGCATTGTCATTTTTAATGGTCAATGAACGAACGAAACATATTATTTTAATTGCCTTTTTATTTTATTAAATTGACAGAAACAATACTTAAATGAAGTCAAATTATTTTGATCATATGATAGGTTATTTTAATCGTTTAATTGATTTATCTATTTCAAAAACTGTTTTAGAGTCTATGGTTGTTAGTTAAGGCCCGCGACACCAAGCGTGAGAATTTGTGATTGAACACCCACATACATATTTTACATGCACACAGACGCATCGCGCACTGTCGCATACATACCGTAGCAAGCAATCACCGACTTTCGGTTTTTTGCTTATGTTAAATATCCATCAACTGTTCGCCTTTGTAGAACGTATTTTAATGTCTTACAACGCACGCAATGTATCTTGCCATAACGTAAAGCCCGTAGGATTCATTCAGTACAGAAAGTCATAATACTTTCTGTATACCAATCGAATGGTCAAAGATTATAAAATAATTTTACACAGTATAAAATAAATTTGCTCGCGTGCATTGTCTGTCAACTCAGATCGTTTTAAATACGCAAGGTATTTAAATACGGTTTTCATCATAATTAAGGTTACCTTTTAAAGAAGATTTATTAATGTTATTTTATTATTTTAAAGGAACACATAAATAAAGCCAATATTGACAAAGTTTACGAGTTACATAAATTAGGAATAACCTACAGTAATACTTTTTTAATTATACTTTTTTAATATTTCTTTATTATTTTATTTGTGAATAATAATTTCAAAGTAATTTGGAACAATGTAATATTAATCCTTATCTTAATAAATACTGTAGACATTTAAAACAATTTTATTCTACATGAAATATGTAGAATAAAATTGTTTATTACACAATATTATTTAAATAAATATTTTATAATACGTCAGAGCGTTCATCCAGATCGCACCCGTAATTGGCCGTAATCTTACACTAGTGACTCTCAGTGTAAGATTTTATTATGTCAATAATGTGTGATTAACGATACATGGTCTTATAGGCATTTAAAAAACATTTAAAATTTGACAAATTATACCCTCCTTTAAAACCAATCTATCCATTGCTGCAAACATCATGAAAATTGGTGCAGTAGTTTTTAAGTTACGTTATGTTTTGAGTTTAATAGACAGGTTGAAGAGGCAGAGGACTGTGTTTTTTTTTAATATATTTAATGCAAACGGCTTATTTACGCAATAATGTTACTAAAATAAATGTGAAAGTAACTCTGTCTGTCTGTTTGTCTGTTACCTTTTCACGCGTAAAACGCTGAACTGATTTTGATCAATTTCAGTATAGAGATATATGGGACCCCGAGAAAGGACATGGCTACTTTTTACCACGAAAATCGACACACTCGCGGGCGGAGCCATGGGCTAAAGCTAGTAAAACATAAATACGACTAGCGGTTTATACATACGTATAAAAGTGAAATACTAATCATCCAAGACCAAACCATTGAGTAGTATTACTTTCCATCATCAGCTGAACATCTTGAAAGATACGACTAAAGGTAACATACATATACGAAAGTAACTCTGTCTGTCTGTCTGTTACGCTTTCACGCCTAAACCACTGAACCCATTTTGATGAAATTTGGTACGAAGATAGAACTGAACTTGGGAAAGGACATAGGGTACTTTTTATCGCGAAAATAAAGGTAGAAGGGTTTGAAATAGGGGACGAAAGTTTGTGTCGAAGTTCCTTATTATCAAACATAAAATCAGGTAAGATTGTTTAATCTACCCTTACCATGTCGTGTGATATCAACGAATTCCACGCGGGCGAAGCCGCGGGCAGAAAGCTAGTTTATAATAAATAACAATAAATAAATATTTCAGACGAATGACACAGAATATCATCTAGCAAATATTCGTGTGATCCGCAAATATTTATTTCGCAGTTTATAATACATAAACATACTTTTTTGTTATAAATACATACATATTATACATAGAAAACACCCAAACTCCGAAACAAATATTTGCAGATCATACAAAAATTTGGTCCGACCCGGGAATCGAACCCTAGACCTCTTGGTTAGCAGTTGCATACGCTGACCACAAGACCAACAAGGCAGTATGATATATTACAATAATAAATAAACAACTATTTCGAACATCTTACACACGACATCATCCAGTCCCAAACTAAGCAGAGCTTATATTATTGATTCGACAACTGATATAAATACATAAACATACTTTTTTTGTTGCTTACCTATAGAATACACCCAGACCCCGAAATAAATATTTGCGGATCACACAAATATTTGGTCCTACACGGGAATCGAACCTGAATCCTTACTCAAGCAAAGTAGTCGCATGCGCTACTACTGCCCTCATCATTACGAAATGATGGCTACCAGCTCAGATATTGCGTCTGGAATAGCATTACAAAATAAAAAAATATATAATAACTATTTATAACGTGCTTATAAAATTTTAGGGTTTCCCTATGAACTAACACTGAAAACAGCCAACACCTAAAAAAAAAATTTTGTGGATCTCATAAACATTTGGTCCGACCCGTGAATCGAACCCGAGGCCTCCATCGCATATGCTACCACAGCGCCACCGAGGCAGTCATATAAAATGAATTTTAATAATCGGTCCACAATTGACAGAGTATTCAACGAATGTACAATAAAAAAAACACAAATAATACTCCTTTTTTGAAGTTGGTTAATAATAATTTAAAATATAAAGATTGGTGTGTCTATTCTCAGACCTACCAAATATTATCAAAAGTTACACACAGTCACGTCGTCGTATGTAAACAATCAAATCTCTGTGTGCGTGACAGTGCGTGTGGAGCTAAAAACGAGCGTGCGCTCGCCTTGAATATTCGGAGAACACTGAATTTTTGGATCGCGTGAACTCTGTTTTATTGCAAATTATTTCTCCATACTAAAATGTATGGAACTTTTGCCGCTAAAAATTAATGATGTTTAAGATTAAATTATGACTTTCTGGTGAGAATTAATAGAAACCTTAAATGCTTAATCTCTTTTTTGTACTTTTTTCTTGCAACTAATAAAATATTTATTTCAAATAAAGCAACATAATACTAGATTGATTCCAAACAGAAAAGGTCGATTTCGGTGATTTTAGTCACTGTTGATGATTTTTTTCTCGAAAATAAATAATCGTATTAGTAACTTTACTCGGTTTCTCTATAGATTGATTTATTAAGAAACTGAGATATTTTTTTTACTGTCAAATAATGAATTAATTTGTTTCTCTTGTCATAACCGTAAGTGCTTTTTCGAGCAATTATGGAAACGATACCCTTAAGCACAGGGCACTTCACTACCCGTCCGAAGTGTGGGCAGTCGATGCGTGTATTCGCCTTATTCGTGTCCTTTGAAGTGTGTCAAAAAACCGACAAGTCGACGTATATGCGATTCACTATTCGATGCGTACGAATAAAGCGAATATTGGCGAATATACTCTCCACACTTCGCCGTATGCGCGCGAATAACCCGCATAACGAATAGCGAATAGCGAAGTGTGGTGCCTGCTTCATACTAAATGCATAAGATTATAGATGATAATTAAGAAATTACTGTTAAAAGCAAGAGTTGTCAAATGATTTGTTATGTAGAACATTCCCGTGTTTATTCTTTTTTTGAACAGGATTAAAGATATGTAATACCAATATCGTGATTAAGCTGGCGAAGAAAGCACTTACGCGTCTGTTGTTGAGGCACCTTTAGGTGTCGAGATTGTACGCGCCCACGTCTCGCAACGGGCTCGAATCAAGACTAATATGGGAACAATAAAATGGCAATTAAAACAGTCGTATACTAGAATTTTCCACGAGTGTCTTTTTATGTCGCTAAGTATGTCGCATATACGGTAATTGTTTGGTTCACCCAATGCTTTGAACCCGGTGGTAACTAACAGCAAATTCTCCTTGGATTAGACCGTTCATTGCAAGTGACCTTAAATTGGCTGCACTTCGTCGGTGTAAGTAAACAAATAGCGAGAGGTTAAACGGATAAACGTGTTGACGTAATCATTGTGTTCTTAAGAAATAAATATTTTATTGTAGCACTTTATGTATAAACATTATTGCCGTTAAAGTAGCACTGGCAGAAATCGATGGTTTTACCCTCGGCACCAAATCCACGTGGTCAGAGACATGGTCTCTACATCGATGTTAAGAGATCTTTATGTTCCTTTCAGAAACGTGGGGACAGGCTGCATTTAAGGTAAATTAATTTCTTTTGCTGGTAACTCACCATATTTCATTGAGAGACTGATAAAAACAATCGAAAAACATTGTGTTTTCTATTGTTTATTTAATCTAACTGCCACACCGGGAATCTGCGTATTTGTTGCAAACTTTCTTAAGTGGGAAAATGTTGGTCGATCCTTTGCGTTACATACCATGTTTTACTCAGCGCTGGTGTTGCAACACTGTTGTGTCTTCGTTACCACAAAAATAAGATATTGCGTTTCGAACTCAACAGTTAATGTACCAAATATTTTTAAAGCGGATTACGTTTGCTTGCGCCATTGAAGAGCTAATGTATAGCCGGTTCCAAAAATAACGGGTCAGTCACATAAACCAATAACGGGTCAGTCACATAAACCCGAATATCTCCCGAACTACGTATGCCATCCTAATGAAACGAAGACTGTTCAATTGAGAATTTAATTATACAGATAAAAAATAAAATAAAACTTAGTTACACCCACAATATTAATCTTAAATTAAAAAAAAACTAAAGTAGTCATATTTTTCTTAAGATTACATTTTTTTTATGATTGTTTTTTTGCTGTTTTTCATCACTTTCTTCATTTAATACTTTGTATTGCCTCCACGTGATGAAGCCTCCAGTGATGAAAAACAGCAAAAAAACAATCATAAAAAAAATGTAATCTTAAGAAAAATATGACTACTTTAGTTTTTTTTTAATTTAAGATTAATATTGTGGGTGTAACTAAGTTTTATTTTATTTTTTATCTGTATAATTAAATTCTCAATTGAACAGTCTTCGTTTCATTAGGATGGCATACGTAGTTCGGGAGATATTCGGGTTTATGTGACTGACCCGTTATTTTTGGAACCGAGTGTAGTTAGAGTGTCCGTCACGTAACGTCCAAGTCGCACCACGTCTAATGTCCCGTGTAATTGCGGCGCAACGTCATAGATGTACCGACAACACAGTTCTTCTTACAAATTGAAATCATTTCTACGTGAAATAATTTGTTCGATTCGATTCTTTAAAGACTTAATTTAGCAGCTAAAAAAAGAAAACGAAGGATATAAAATTTGCATAATATAGCTTAAATTGTAAAAAGTTATCAAGTATCGAAAGTGGTAAGTCAATTAGATACTTATTCAATTTTGTGAAGTTATAAAATATATACCAAGTATATTTTAGCCTATATCTACTCATAAAATATTTAAGTCAACGAGGGAGAAAAGGCATAAACGGGATCGATAAAACATTCATAAAGTTTTGATGGCAGTCACAGGCTTTTTTGGCACAGAAAAGGGTTCAAAAACACACATATTTTTTTACCTTCTTTACAACACAATTTGTGGCGGAGTCTAAAAGAAAAAGAAACGCTCTTAGGTTTATACGAGTTTTTTATGTTTCTATTTTGGAGTCTATTATAATAATACTTGCTAGTATGACATAACTTGAATAACTAAGTTTTGAATACATTTGAATCTTAATATTTTTAATTAAGGAAGTGACACTGTAGGGTTTGCGAAGTAAACTCGCTATTATAGCCTGACCGATTACATATCATCATTTCTATTTATTACACTACTAGCTCTGTCCCGTGGTGTTACCCGCAGTTATTGCTGTAAATAACGAGTAACGCCGCAGAGCGTAGCTAGACTAAAAAATTAGCTTAATTTAGGTAATTTTTAGATCATCAGCTTTCTGAAGTCCCCTCAAAATGGGACCGGCCGTTCCAGAGATTAAACGGAACAAACAGACAAACTTTTTCTTCTATAATGCATTGATATGCATTTAGTAAAAAACTGTTTATTTGATATAACATCCAGATACTTGAATTTTATTTATTTGTATAGATAAATAATAAGACAATTCAATTTAAAGACAAACATTACATAAAATTTTTACATGCTATGCTTCTATTAGAATCTACTAGATATCGTATCAAATTTAAATTGTAATTCGCTTCACCCGTCATTACATAAACTTCCTCTAACTTTTTTTATATTAAATTAAAGCCTACCAAAGTGACTCGTAAGAGGCGACTAAAGGAACAAAATAAGCAGCTAACATCACTGCCAAGAGAAGGAAAACTTGAAACAAACCATTTACCAACCCGTATGGCCAGCGTGGTATGGTAGGCCAAAACCTCCTTACAAAGGAGAGATCTATGTCCAGGAGTGGACTGTTAAAGGCTGTTGATGATGATGAAAGTGACTCTACTCTGCCTACTGGAAAGTATGAGTAGAATCCAGGAGTCGAGGTCAACATCCTCATTGCGAGGGTAGGCAATGCAGCATGGTGACCCATATCATAGCGGGCCGGTCAAATAATTCTGCATCATTCTCCCGGCATCCGGAGACCAGGAGAATGATGCAGAATGATTGGGCCTCCGGTCTCACACTCACCAACGAAATACGTCAGCAAGATTGCTGTCATTATTAGGATGGTCTTCTGTGTGATGGTAGTACTGCCCCAGTTGAGTCGGCCCATTCGTGCTGAAATCAGCGCACCTACTACCTACCCTTCTACGTATGGTTAGGCAATGTGGGGATGGAAGATCAGCCGTGTTGGAGTTTGAACGATATGGCATGAAGCTGTATGCCGAATAAATTCTCAGAGCACTCAGTAATACAAGCATAAAGAATTAATTCAGACATAATTCGACATCTTACACACAACACCATCTAGTCCCAAACTAAGAAAAGCTTGTATTATGGGTACATACTATATATAATTAAATATTATATATAATACATACATAACCAAAAACAAACAAACTCCGAAACAAATATTTGCGGATCACACAAACATTTGGTCCGACCCGGGAATCGAACCCAAGACCTCAACCACAGCAGTCGCAATCCGCTACCACTATGCCACCGTGTCAGTTTTAGGCACCGAGCAGCAGAATTTACAGTAAAACGAAATCCTAGGGTCCTGTAAATCCTCGAAATAAATAATTCGGATGACAATGCCGGTCTTAAATTATAGTAACTACAAATTCAAGATCAGTACAAATCCGGGTGAAGAAACTTCGTGAGAATAAATGAATTACTCACTAGTGTTGTTCGACCTTCAAACTTTTAGCAGTTCCTAATTTGAGGAGTTTACGTCATCAAACCTGAACTTGGACATAACATAACACCTGGTTAACTTTTTATTAAATAATTTTAACAAAAAGGAACCGACTTCAATGAAAAACTATACCGAGTACCCAAATCGCGACATTGTGCCCATGATATTTGAGGAGTTCCCTCGATTTCCTTGGGATCCCATCATCAGATCCCGATATGGTGACGATGGGACCACCTGTAAGCTACGCCCATTCCAATGCAAAAAGAGTTTTTGAAATCGGTTCATAAACAACGGAATTATCGCTGAACATACATATAAAAAAAAAAAAAAGATTCCGACGAATTGAGAAAATCCTCCTTTTTTTGAAGTCGGTTAAATATATTACAATGAATTGTTTTAAGTATCAGTATGAAAAAGTTCATAGTAAATTGTGTAAAGATAGTAGACATAAAAACAAACAATCAATCAATAACCAATAATATCCCACTCGGTCTCCACTCAGGAGAGGGTTAAGGTCATACTCCCCGACCACACACACACACACACACACACACACACACTAAACAAAATATAAAGTAATCGAAATCCATAAAATCAATTTTTTTAGTTCTGTGCTAACATTAGACATACATATAAAATGATTGCACTGCTAATTTAAAGTTGCAGTTATACTAACTTAAAGTAAAGTTTATACGTTATTACTATATTTCATTTTTATTATTATTAATTTCATTTAAACTGTAATACATTAAATATTTGCATACCAATCTTTACTGGTGGGATGTAAAAGGGACATGTACAATTGTTAAGACCATACTCTGTAAACCTACATTCTGGCAAATAAATGATTATGATTATGATTATAAAAGTAAACTGTTTGTTTGAACGTGCTAATCTCAGGAACTAGCGATCCGATTTGAAAACATTTTTTACTGATAGATAGTTTGTTTATCGAGGAAGGCTATAGGCGTCATTACGCTACTATCAGTAGGAGCTGATTATCAACGAAAAGAGTTGCAAAACGGAAAAAAAATTTTGAGAGATTCTATTGTGTGCGCTGAGTAAACACTTATGGTTTTGCAAAAATAATGTTTGAAAGAATAGTTCCTCTATAAACGCTTTAAAAAGTCAACGACCTCGTGTCTCCTTCCTCCTCCTCCTCGTTTTCTTTTAAAGTTAGCTCACTATAATGTTTTTAAAGTAAACAAATTAGGTAGTTTGCCCTGTATAAGATCACGTTAGGGGCAATATGGCTGTCAGACGAGGTTGCGGTTGTCAGCTAGCATAAAAGGTTCTTCTAGTAAAAATATTAATTCACTTGATTGTGGCGTATGCTTAACCTTCTAATTGCTTCAACCCGGATTCGAATTTTATTTCATTACATTTATTTTGTACTATAGTCGTCACAAAATAAGAAGCCCGTTTTGACATTTGTCATTTGACATGCCGCATGTAAGAAATTGAAAAATCAAATTCATAATCCTATTTAATTACTATGTTACCCATACACTATGACAACGCGTATCATAAATAAGCATCAAGTTTAACTTTATATTGAAAAATTGCACTCAAAACACGAATTAATCGTATTAGTTACGCCACGATGACAAATGTCAAACCGGGCTTCTTATTTTGTGACGACTATAGCTTTTGCCCGCGGCTCCGCCCGCGTGTATGTTGGCTATCGCGGTAAAAGGTAGCTTATGCATTTTCTCAGCCTCTCTAGACTATCTGTGTACCAAAATTGGTTCAGTAGTTTTGGCGTGAAAGCGCGAAGACAGACCGACAGACATAGTTACTTTCGCATTTATAATATTAGTAAGGAATTAATTTAATATTTTCTAAATATTGCATAGTATTTGAAAAAAAGTTTGATTTACACTATTAATGTAAACTTAAGAAGTAACAACCTTCAATTGGTACACGTTAATGAGCAAAAAAAAACCAAGTCATGGCTGATTAGGAGAGCGTTAAAAAGTGGTACTTGCAAAATCCCTCAATTCATGTTGTAACTGAATTACATAACTATGTACATCTAATTACTCCAAGATGAGTCGCATTAGAGCGAAGCGAAGAAAGAGTTACTAAATGTAAACCATAGCTAAAATAAGAATACCGTTGATGTTGACGATAACCCGTTGACCCAGCTTTACTGACTATGCATGCCACAAGTGTAAAATGGAAGTAATTGCTCATTTACAGGAGATTTTTCAACGGCATTATTATTATTATTACTTTTAGGAAATAGAGTACGAATATCCCTACAGAAAAGACCCAGAGGCCGCTGCCCGTTACGCTGGACAGACCAAGTTGGCTCCTTTCTCGGAAGTACGATCCATGCTGCTCTGCATGCTGCCCGGAACCGACACAAATGACGAACCACCATTCACAAAACTTTAATAAGTGGGGGTCACGACCCTCAGAACTGAGGAGAACGACGCAAGGAGGAGGAGGAGGATCCCTACAGAAAAGCGCCGTGGTGCAACAAAATAAAAATTGTCAGACCAGCAGGATGCGGGTATTTTGTCGTCCAGACACGAATAAATTATTTGTGTGATAATAAAAAATTCAGTTACAAAAGTCAAAGTAACTAGTCAAGACTATTGACTAGCTGAGTCCCGCGGTGTTACCGGTGGTATTGTTGTAAATCGCGAGTAACATTCCAATGCGAAACTTGTCTAAAAAATTAGCCTAGGGTACTCCTTATGTCGTAAGTTTTCTGCCAGTGAGAGTTCCGTCAAAATCGGTCCAGCTGTTCCAGAGAATATCCGGGACAGGCAGACATACTTCATATTCATGTAGTAAAAACTGTTAATTTATTATTAGATACAACACTTCCATGTTATTTATTAGTATAGGCAGATTAAATTTATCACTATTTTTAAAACAATAAGTTCCTCTAAGTAATATAAAAACAAGATAAAACTTAATAAAATTGCGTTTTATGTAAACAAACCGACGATATAATATACTCGTACGGCTATTGATTTAGTTCCCGCAATCATCGGAGGCATAGGAAATGACTTTAGAAGTTTCAGAAAAAATAAAATACACCAACCTATATGTACATTTAATGTCCAAATCAGCTATATGTATTGCCACATATCCGAGTACGATGCCCATATCCATAAATACAAGTATTTTAAAATTTGACTATTCAGGGACCACCCTCATACAGGCCGTAATTATCAACTAATTTCCAAAATGTTTACAATTCCTTATACAATTTAGTTCTCAGATGCTTTTTAAGCAAAAAAAAAACTCATATTATTTCGAAAATATTTACGGTTTTATACAAAACGACATCCAAAAATCTCCTTGATAAGACATTTTTTCAATTTAACAAAAATCAACCGATTTCAAAATTGTAAGGGATATGGGACACTATCTTTCTCTATTATCCCTAAAGACATAGCCAAATTTACGTCTCACAGGAAAAGGATATGATGACCATTTTCCGTTAAGTTTATGATGTACGTTCTACGTCTTCAGTATTATAACCAAAACCTGACAAATGAGGTTATTGGCGGTACATCCAGGAGCAACACTACATTTAAACTTGCTTTAGAGTTATTAATGGTCACCAGCTGATGTACGAAAGAAGCTCAGTTCAGCAAACATACTATAAATCACATTATAAATGTGTCTGGATACACACACTTGTAATATGAACCCATACCTAAGTTTTATTTTTATTGAGGGGAGAGCCAGGTTAACTTACTATGCCAAGACAAGCGGTTATTAGTGCGTATAAAGCAGGCACCACACTTCGCTATTCGCTATTCGTTATGCGGGTTATTCGCGCGCAAACGGCGAAGTGTGGAGAGTATATTCGCCAATATTCGCTTTATTCGTACGCATCGAATAGCGAATCGCATATACGTCGACTTGTCGGTTTTTTGACACACTTCAAAGGACACGAATAAGGCGAATACACGCATCGACTGCCCACACTTCGGACGGGTAGTGAAGTGCCCTGTCACCCTGTGCATAACTAACAACCATAGACTATAAAACAGTTTTTGAAATAGATAAATCAATTAAACGATTAAAATAACCTATCATATGATCAAAATAATTTGACTTCATTTAAGTATCATCATCAACAGCCTTTAACAGTCCACTGCTGGACGTAGGCCTCTCCTTAGAAAGGAGGTTTTGGCCTACTTTACATTTAAGTATTGTTTCTGTCAATTTAATAAAGTAAAAAGGAAATTAAAATAATATGTTTCGTTCGTTCATTGACCATTAAAAATGACAATGCCCTGTGCATAACTAACAACCATAGACTATAAATCAGTTTTTGAAATAGAATAAATCGATTAAACGATTAAATTAGTTTATTATATGATCAAAATAATTAGACTTCATTTAAGTATTGTTTCTGTGAATTTAATAAAATAAAAAGGAAATTTAAAGAATATGTTTCGTTCGTTCGTATGGTTTCGTTTTGTTCATGTGGGAATTCTATTTAAAATAAAAGACTTTCTAATCTTCGTATAATGCGTGTATTCGACAAAGAAGCGCACACGGGAAGGGGCCATAGACAATATTTTCGGGGTTCACATTCATTATATATCCAACACCCCCTCTCAATTTCAAGTCTACAATATTTTATTTGATTACTGCTATCATCCACATAACTTGAAATTGGAACAACTTATTACTTATTTTACAATGGCAACATTTATTCACTAGCAGTTGACAACTGTCACAATCAACTTGACATTGACAACTAACGTCACAATCTCACATAACCTACGTGACGTTTATATTATAATAAACAAACATTTATCATCAAATTAATAGAATTTGCCCCTTTCGATTAAAACAAATTTAACTTACATCTAATACATTTGAACTTATCACTAGACAATGCTTTTGTTAAACAGTCGGCCACATTTTGTTCACTTTGCACGTATTTAACTTCAATTATCTTCTTGTAAACAATGTCTTTAACAAAATGAACTTTTATGTCAATATGTTTTGATCTCTTCGTATTTTCATAATTACACATCATACATATAGCACTTTGATTGTCTACCATCATCACAACACTGCATTTTTTAATACCGAGTTCACTTGTTAGTCCTTTTATGTAGAGAAGTTCAGCAACACACATTGCACCAGCAATGTACTCCGACTCAGCTGTCGACAAAGCCACTGCGCTCTGTTTCTTAGACGCCCATGAAATAAGATTTTTCCCATGAAAAATCACACTCCCACTGGTACTTTTGCGGTCTATTTTATCACCCGCCCAGTCGGCATCTGAATAAGCTAAAATAGTATTATCTTCATTCTTCATATACATTAATTTTAATTCTTTTGTTCCTTTTAAGTATCTGAGTATTCTTTTTGCTGCTTTCCATAACTCTTCATTGTATTTATCTAAATATCTACTTAGGTAGCTTGTAGCATATGTAATATCAGGTCTAGTCAACATTGATAGGTAATTTAGACATCCAACTAGTTGTCTGTAAGGTAACTCTTCTTTCGGAGGTGTTTGTTCAGGCTGGAAACCATTTATCATTGGAGTATCAACAGCTTTACACTCTTGCATACAAAATTGTTGTAACATTTTATCAATAAACTTTTCTTGTGATAATGTTAATTTGTTTTTCTTTCTTTCTATATTTATTCCCAAGAAATCTTTTACTATTCCCATATCCTTTGCCTTAAACTCCTTTTTCAGATTACTAATCATTCTTTCTATGTTTTTAATTTCTCCCATTAGTAAAATATCATCGACAAATAGTATTAGCCAAATGTCTTTTCCGGTATACAAACAAACATCATATTTTGATCTTTTCATTCCTACTCTCTCACAAAATGTGTTCATAGTCTCGTTCCAACATCGCGGTGAGTCTCTTAGTCCATACAGAGCTTTATTTAACTTTAAAACTTTTCTTTTATCTGATATTTTTACTCCTTTAGGTACTTCAATGTAAACTTCTGTGTCTAATTTTCCATTTAGAAAAGCTGATGGAATATCTAACTGCCTGACCATCCAGTCATTTGTAACTGCGTAAGACAACATTAGGCGTATGGTAGTTATCTTTGCTACTGGTGAATAAAAATCTTGATGTTCAATATCCTGTTGAAAACCTCTTGCAACTAACCTTGCTTTCTTAGTACCATCTTGTTTTGTTTTAAATACCCATTTTGTTTCAATAACTTTCTTTCCTTTTGGTAAATTACATTCGGTCCACACTTCCAGTTTGTTTAATGAATTTATTTCTTTATCTATTGAATCTTTCCAGTCTTTTTCTATAGCCTCTTCATATGTTAATGGATCTTCTGATATTAAAGCGTAAGCTGCATATAAATCAACCTCATAATCATTCAACTTTTCTGGTATTTTTGGTAATCTTTTAGGTCTTCCTTGTACTTCTGAATATTCTGGTGTGTATATGTCTTCTTGGTCACTATCTTGTGTTTTCTGTTCTTCTGTTACTTTTTCCTCTTCTTCATTAATCATATCTTCTAAGTATTCTAATTCTTCATAATTTTCTGTGGTATATGTCTGTTCTGTTTGGTTATTAGGTTTCTCTTCATATTTATAGTTAGACTCATCGAATTTGACATCTCTTGACATTATGATGTCATTTGTTTTAGGGTTCCATAGTCTATACCCTGCTGGTCCATATCCAACCATTCTCATCTCCGTTGCTCTAGGATGCAATTTGTCTTTTCTTGGCAAATTCACTACCCAGGCTTTACTTCCAAAAACTCTTAGCTTGTCCAACTCAGATTTGGTTCCTAAATAAATATCAGCTGGGATTTTACCATAAAGTGCCCTTGTAGGTGATCTATTTAGTGTATATGTTGCACATTTTAATGCATTCACCCAGAGATACTTTGGTAGGTTACTTTCTAGCAACAAAGCTCTTACTCTGTTCATGAGAGTACGGTTCATTCTCTCTGCCACTCCGTTTTGCTGGGGAGTATAATTACATGTAAATTCTTGTATTATACCATTACTCTTACAGAATCCTTTTAATGCTTGATATTCTTTTCCATTGTCTGATCTAATTCTTTTAATGTTATAACCCTGATTCTTCATTCTAATCACATATTCTTTTAGTACTTCTGTAGCTTCACTTTTATATTTTAATGAGTATACTTCTACAAAATGTGAATAGTCATCTATTATTGTCACAAAATATTTTTCACCATTACAACCTTCTACTGACAGGGGTCCTCCTATGTCTGTGTGGATTAATTCTCCTATAGCTTTTGACCTCGGTCTACTCGCATCTTGAAACTGTTTCCTTTCTGCTTTGGCCTGCATGCATATGTCACATGTCTTATTTGAGGATGGCAAGCCCAAGATTCTCAATCCTCCATGATTCAAATGGCCTAAGCGACGATGCCACAAATTACTCTCTACTTTACTTATCAAGGCTTGATTATCTTTTATAGTGAAATTTATAAGAAAGAGATTTCCACTCGATTTTCCATACATAGTTCCACCATTTTTATGCTTTAAAACTGTAGTCTTTTTTCTGAAAATTACTTCAAAATCCTTCTCGTTTAAAGTTTTGACTGATAATAAATTTAATGTTAATTCCTTTACAATATAAGCTTCTAATGTTACATCATGTCCTTCTTTTGATTTTAATTTTAATATCCCTTTTCTGTTTATATGCATTTCTTGTCCGTTTGCTACTCGTATAATTATCAACGGTATTTCCACTATGTTTTGCATGTATTTCACATATTTTTCACTGACCATATGGTGGGTTGCTCCAGAATCAACCGCAAAACTTATTTTCTGATTGTCACTTATTTCTTCAGTTGGAAAGGCAACCAATGTAAACTTTTCTTCTGTTTCTTCGACCAAATGGGCTCTTCCTCGGCCTCTATATCTTCCAAACCTTCCTCTATACCTCTGTGATCTGCCGCCACCTCTTCCTCTACTTGGCTTTGGACAATCTCTCGCAAAGTGGTTGGGTTCATTGCAATTGTAACACTTAAACTTTGTTTCTGTTGTAAATGCCTCCCCTTCTTCACATCTGTTTTCTGACATATCCAGTTCTGCATCTAACAGTTTTCCTTTGACATAATCCATTGTCAGGTCTATATTCGTTGCTTCCAGTGCTGTCACAATAGTTTTGTATTGGTTGTCCATGCTCAGTAACAAATAGCATACCTTTTCAGACTCTTCTAACTTTTTCTTATCAGTCTCTAACTCTCTGAATATTTTATCTATCTCCACGAAATGGTTCTCGAGACTTTGTCCACTTTTTAGTTTTAAATTGATCAGCTTCTTGCGCCAGTATAAATCTGATAGTACACTTTTACGATCTAAGGCATTCTTCAATTTCAATATCATGTCTGCTGCACAAACCGCATCTTTTATGTATTCAATGTGCATGTCCGTTAGACATTGAACAATGATCGATTTAGCTACAGCATCCTTAGCACAAAACTTTTCGTCTTTGTTTCTCTGTTCTAAGGCCTTTGTTACATCGACTTCTATTGCTTCCCGGCACTTCTTTTCTTCCATTAAGCATGTTATTCTGAACAGCCAATTCGAAAAATTTCCGCTTTTTAATTGCGGAACGTGGTACTGTAGTGACGCCATTTTTATTTTACTTTTAACACTGCCTTAATTAATAATTCTACCAATTCCTACACAACTGCTCCTAAACCTTTTTAAATATCTTACTTGCGCTCCCTGTGTCCTTTCTGGGCCCATAACCTGTGGGAATTCTATTTAAAATAAAAGACTTTCTAATCTTCGTATAATGCGTGTATTCGACAAAGAAGCGCACACGGGAAGGGGCCATAGACAATATTTTCGGGGTTCACATTCATTATATATCCAACAGTTCACCATAAAAATGACAATGACACATCTCTACAACACACTATTTGCCTTATTTGATATACCAGTACGAAGTGTGGTGGCGTGTTTGTTGTTTGCGCGCATAGCAAATATTCGGGCGAATACGGCGTAGATACATAACGAATAGCGAATAACGAAGTGTGGTGCCTGCTTAACAGTTGTAGTACGAGAAGTTATAGTGTGAACTGTGCAACCTTTATTTTGTTTTACGAATATTTTTTCAATATTGTTTTTAAATTGGTTGAAAAAATATATTGTATTATTTACTTAAATGTAATTAGTATAAGTAGCAATTTAATTCGACTGAACGCATGTTCATTCAGGTTTTAATCGTTACGTTATTAGACATATCTACTTAGACATAATTCTGTAAATATATGTATAACGTACAATTTGTAGAACTAACACATTTAAACATTAACTTTAATTTACGAGGTACACGAATTCGAGGACTTACACGCTCACACGATAACTTTGAACATTATGCATGCTCCACTTTAATCATTTGAGCTTTCTTCATAATAGTACATTTCTTGGATGTAATCAAAAATAGGTACATCAGGAAGTGCAGTAAAGCAATTTTATATGTTACTCGTAATCAATAAATACGTACTAATAGTTGTTTTTAGAACAATAAAATTATTTTAGCAGTCATATGTGTACAAGTCTCGACGTCATCAAGTGCGAGTTTCACTGGGGCCGTTATGGATTAACATGCTACATTGCCGCCGAAAATATTCCTCTTGCGTTACATCACTGAGTATTGCCTATAAACATGCATGTGTTCTTGTTTCGCGGAAACCGTTTATGTATTTAGTTTGAAAATTGACATTACATATAATCAAATATCTATAATTTCAAAAAGAATAATTTAATTATTCTAAGTTATACAACATGAAATTGTTGATATTAAGTTGTTGAAATAGGTATATTATTAAAATGCTAAGCTACTTAGCTCTTTGGCCTAAAATAAAAGTCAATTGGATTTTAAACAAAGTAATAATATCGATAAAAATGTTCCAGATCTATAATAAAGTTTATCTGTGACAGATAAGCTTGGTGTGTTATATTTTGGTTAAACAATTCATCATCAGCTTACTGCTGTGCACTACTGAACATAGGCCTCCCCCACTGTACTATAAAAAAAAACTATCAACTACACACACACACACACACAACTATAAACTTACATTATTATTTTTTACTCACTAGAGATCACTGCTATCTTATTTGAAGCAGTTAGGCAGTAGGCCAATGAAAGGTTTACAGTGATACAAAAGTTCAATTCAATTTAGTTCTCAACCTAAGATTTGGCTAAGGGCCTGTCCACATCTCCACGTCACGACGTCGTCAACGTAAAACGGTGCGGTATCGTAGCACGGCACGTTGCCGCGACGTGCTAGTGCACGGTACGGCAACGTCGCCGTGGAACGGCGCGTTGACGTCGCGTGGCCCATGTGCTCGCTCATTTAATGTTTTGGTATCTTTAGCGATTAGTTGTGAATAAAAGAATATCGAAGAACATAGATTGTGTTTTATTGATTTCACCGTCAACGTACCGTGCGGCAACGGCAACGGCGCCGTGCTACGATACCGCACCGTTCCACGTTGACGACGTCGTGACGTGGAGATGTGGACAGGCCCTAACAGTTTTAAGTTTGTTTATTATTATTGTCATAGTATTGAATATTGACCCGACTTTTGACAGGCTATGTATGTATGTCTGTCTGTTCCCTCGTAGCTCCTCAACTACTTATTATTAGGAGTTAAGAGTTTTGGTTTCCCTTTAATTTAAGCCTACTGTGTACCCTAAATTATTAGGAATATTGTGCATGTGTGAATGGCTACCTGTTTTAGTGGTATATGTATGTTGGTCTGCATTTGATTTATCTATGTATATGTTTATACATTTGGTGACTGTTCTTGATGTACCTACTACTATGGGTATGCTTTCAATATTTGTATTCCAGAGTCTAGTTTTTTCTACTTTAGGATCATTGTATAATTAATACCTTTAAGTCTTCTTATTTTTTATTTCGTTTTCTTACTATCCCATTGGTTTAATCTAGTGATTAATTTTTCTGACGGCTTAGAGATTGTGGGTTTGAGTGTTGTTATTATTAATATGTACTAAATATGTTTGTGAGGGGTCTGGTTATCATAGCAGGTACATGCTAGGTGTGTCAATTTATTTATCTTCTTGATCTAAGGCACATACATAATATCACACACACGACAGTGCATTTATTTATTTTTTATCATTTTCATTATTTTTAAATATTTCAAGCATACAAATATGTTTGTTAAAATCAATGACTGAAATAATAAATTAAATTTATCCCTGCTTGTGTTTCATTTATCACAGCACTTCAATGTATATTGAAGTACCAATGGTTCATAACATTTCATAAGTTTCCAAGCAAGCCATTCAACTTTACATTATATAATTATGAATATATCACATCACCATTATCGAGATTAACTTTAATGGGTATGAAAGTTATTATAGTCAATTATTTTTATTTCCAAATAAAGATTATCATTTGGTATTAGTATATTGTAATATTTACAAGACATTGTTTTCTTTTTCTTTGGGTACTTAAAACAACTTATATAATTTAAACTGAGTGTAGTACCTATATAGGTACTAAAAATTCAACATTTGCTAAAGACTAACATTTTTTTTGAATGAGATGTAGGTATAACTTTCTATTAAATGGAAACGAACTTTTATATACTCACTTAACTAATTGAATGAGAGAGATTATTATAATTTAATTTTATTAAATTAAAATCTAGTCGTATTAGACAAGTTGTAATTAATCAATATGATTTTATTGAAGGTTTTTTCAATTACGATTTATATTTACTGAATAACAACAATTTACAATTCAAAAAGAACGAAACTAATTAGTACAACTCAAGGCAATATGCAATTTTACATACCAATTCACTTGAGAAATGTACGAAAGCATCTTTGAATTTGCTAGGTACTACGTTTCGAGTATTATAAATAACAGATACTGACAGAAACACACATAAATATGCATACTTACGTTTTCCACGTAGGCTTCGGCATACATATCTCTTAAATTTTTGCTGACAAGTTGATTTCTCACAATTTATTGAAAAAATATTAAAAACACAGTACACAAAACCGTACCTGCACTTTTAGCGACATGTAGCACAAATGTGACAGCAGTGAGTGCAGTGACAGTTGTTTGAACTTACCACAGGCTATACGACAGTGACTGACAATTGCAAGTTGTAATTTGTTATTGAGATAAATTAAAACAATGAACCTAAAACTAAAAACCTTAATAAAATATAATATTATAACTAAAATATATCATTAAAAGGAGTCCCTTTAGGCATTGTTCCGAAGATACTGGCAGCATTCCCCCTTTGAATTGCTAGACTAATTCTTTGTCCGAGATAACTGCCAGCTCTTCGGTCTCCTGTGATGTCGACTAATCTTTTTGCTATGTCCTTGAAAAGCTTTATAGCGCTAGGACCCCACGGCTCAAGGGTCTCGACACCGAATGGGACAAAATGTTAAGTTCATCTGATGTTCAGAAGAAGGTTTGATGTTTGTGGTGATGTTACAGAAATAAACGTTAATAAAGTAGGAAGCTGTTTTATTTATTATAGACAGTTTTTCACAAGGAAACATATATAGTTTTTATATAACAGTAAAACAACAATATGTGTTGCTTAGCAATGCAAACATAGAGATCAGAAGATCATAGATAGTATGATATGCATACTTCACATTCCCAGTAGTTTTTCAGAATTTGAGGATAAATTCTTCAATCCCACTCTTGAACATATGTTTTGCAGTCTGGGACCAAACAGTGGTTTGGTTAACATGTCAGCCAATTGCAGTTCTGAAGAAACTTGCTGAACTTCAAATTCTCCATTGCTAACACATTCTCTAATGAAGAAATGTTTCAGTTTTATATGTTTCGTGCGCTTGTGATATTCATACTTCGGGTTATGCGCAAGTTTCACAGCTGATTCGTTATCCAGATTCAATACTGGTTTCCCGACTTCAATCAGGTTGTTGAGTAAGCGATTCAACCACAAAATTTCTTGTGCGGATTCGCTTGCTGCTATTACTTCGGCTTCAGTTGAAGAGATGGACACAGTCGCTTGTCTCTGGCTTCTCCAGCTAATAGCAGCTCCAGAAAATAAGCACACCATTCCAGATGTGGATCTTCCGGTAGTTTTGTCTCCTGCATGATCAGAGTCGCTGTAGCAAACTAAATGTGAAGGAGAATTTTTCGTAAAAACGAGCCCGTTCTGTTGGGTTCCTTTTAAGTACCGAAAGATGCGTTTTACAAGCAATACATCCTTCTTAGCAGGTGCTGCGAGGTTACTGGATGCGACACTCACTGCATATGAAATATCAGGTCTTGTGCCTACTGATAGATAAGCCAACGCACCCACGGCTTGCCTGTAAGGAAAGTTTATTTCCATATTTTCCTCTTCCTCCTCAATTTCATTTTCTTTGACAATTGGAGTTGGAGCAGACTTACAATTGGTCATTCTATATTTTTCTAAAATTTTATTAGTGTAGGCCTTTTGACACAGTGTGATGTTGTCTTTTCGCACGTTGACTTCCATTCCAAGGAAGTACGAAGCAGGTTTTGTAGTAATCTTGAATCTTGTTTTCAATTCATTGATAAATTCGGTTCGTGCTGTAGCTGTGTTGTACAGTACGAGTCCGTCGTCAACGTAAAGACCAAATAAAACTTTGGTTCGTCCTTTGATTCGAATATATAAACATGGATCCACTTCACACTGTTGAAAACCAGATTTCTGTAGGAACTCAGCAATACACGTGTTCCAGCAACGCGGTGCTTGTTTTAGTCCATATAGGCTACGTCGCAATTTACAGACTCGTTTCGTACCATCCTGATAACCGTCAGGTTGTTTTATGTAAATTTCTTCATCAACCTCACCGTTCAGAAAGGCAGTCGATACATCAAATTGGTAAAGTTTTAGATTTTCTTGAGCAGCTATGGCTAACAATGCTCGTACTGTGCTCATACGGATCACTGGACTGAACGTTTTATCATAGTCCACTCCAGGTTGTTGGGAGTAACCCTTGATTACCATTCTGGCTTTAAACCTTTCGACAGTACCATTTGGGTTCATTTTTACTTTGTAAACCCACTTACATGGTAGGGCTTTTCGACCTTTGGGCAAGTCAACTAGATCCCAAGTTTGGTTCTCTTTAAGTGAAGTCATTTCACTGTGCATGGCCTCTTGCCATTTTTCTTTGTCAGGAGATTGCATTGCCTCTTTGAAGGTTACAGGCTCTTTAGGCTTGTATAGATTCTCCACTTCCTCGGCCGCTGCTAAAATAAAATCATCATAACGTTTTGGAGGTGTGATTTTAGATCTGTCCCGCAAAGCCATTGTACCAACTGTGGATTCCTCTTCAACGTTGTTCAGAGGTTCGTTACCGTTGAGTAAATGTTGTTGTGAATATTCATCGTTGTTTTGATCAACAGCGCTATCTTTTTCATCGTCGTCAAGTGCTATAGTCACTTGTTTGCCTGATGTTTGTTGAGATAATGTTTGATCAAGTTGTTTATGTAAAAACTCTTCATCACTAAACTGACTTGAAAGTTCATCTCTATTAGTTTCATTGTAAAACATTGCTTTCATTACTCGAACATCTTTTGACACAATTATTTTGTTCCTTGAAGGTATGAAAATTCTGAATGCTTTCGATGTTTCAGAATACCCTGCAAACATTCCAGGTATTGCTTTTGGCGCAAATTTGTGATTATTAGTACCTTTCAACAGAACAAACGTTTTGCAGCCAAACACGAACAAATGATTAACACATGGTTTTCTACCGATCCATCGTTCAAATGGCGTCTGATTCTGAATGGCGCTATTTATACTTCTGTTTGATAAGTAGTTTGCAGTAAAAACTGCTTCACCCCAGAGTTTCATTGGTACCTTTGCATCAATCATCATTGCTCTCGCTTTCTCAATGAGGGTACGATTTTTACGTTCAGCGATTCCGGTTTGGTTTGGGGTATAAGGCGCGGATAGCCTTCTCTGTATTCCGCAACGTTTTAGATAGGCATCAAACTCCTTATTTATGTACTCAGTACCATTGTCCGATTGTAGAAACTTAATTTTGTTGCCTGTGTGCGTTTCCGCCAACTCCTTAAACTCTTTGAATTTTTCTAATACATCGCTTTTGTTTTTAATTAAGTACACTCGACTGTATCGGCTATAGTCGTCAATAAAAGTAACAAAGTACTTGTTTCCGCCTATTGTGGGCGTTCGTATAGGTCCACATACGTCACTATGAATGATTTCTAAGCATTGTGTAGTTCGTTGAGTTGTATTATTACAAGGAGCGGGTACTCGATGCAGTTTTGCTTGAATGCAGATCTCACATTCAGACAATATTTCCGAAGCATCAAAGTTCAAGCCAATTAAATTTTCATTTTTAAGTGCAAATTTTAAATCTTTGGCGTTTATGTGCCCAAGCTTTCTATGCCATTCATAAATGTTTGATGAATTCGTTTTCTTTTTAGTAGTTGAAACAGTGTCAACTGATTCATCATTATCATTAGCTAGATTGGTACACTCGTGTTTGTAAGGTTTAACGTAATAAAGACCATCTACTTTTTTAAATGCAGTAAGAGTTATTCCATCTTTCGGATTATTAATAGTCGCTTTATTCTTGGTAAAGACGACTGTACATCCAGCATCTGTTATCTTACTGACAGACATCAAATTAGTACACAAAGTAGGTACGTACAGCGTCTCTTTGAGGTGTGTACATGCCATACCATCACCGTTTTTTGATAGAAAAGAAACTGTACCCTTTCCTTTAATGTCAGCAGTATGCTCTTTAGTTGCAAAATTTAGTTTTCTTGATGATTTCTCTATGGACGTAAATAAATTTCGTTGATATGTCATATGAGATGTACAACCACTGTCCAAGACCCAAATGGTCTTTTCAGGCTTCTCATTATGTGTGAGAAGGCACTGCGTAGCATAATTGTTCTTTTGGAAATTGTTATATTTGTTTTTAGGCTTATTACCATTCTTTTCTTTCCAACAATTAGTACAAATTTTGTGGTTTTTGCTTTTAAAGATGTTACCTCTTCGTTTGCAAATTTTACAGGATGCGTATAATGCTTCTTCATGAAAAGAGGTTTCAGGTTCGTTACTTATTATACTGTGACGAGCTTCACATTCTTCTATTATTTTAGTTTTAAGCTCCTCTGGCTTTGGAAGATTGTCCCGTGACTCAATAGCAACTCTGAAGTTCTCATATTCCGACGACAGACTGTACAACATCATAATTGTTAACAAATCCTCATTGATTATCACGTCCATGTCGGCCAATTTGTCAACTGTGTGCATGAACTTATTTAAGTGACCGCGTACATCATGTCCCTCTAATTTTGTTAGGATTAGTTGCTTTAATAGGGATGCTTTACGTGCAGGTCCCTTACTAGCATAAGTGTCTTTCAATTTTTCCCACAGTGCTTTTGCTGTTGTGCAATTTTTTAATTGTTTTAGCTCAGATGGAGATATTATTAATATTAATTCAGACTTCGCCTGTCTGTCTCCTTCTTTTTCATCTGCAGTAGCATCAGCAGTTAAAGGAACTTCAATGTGTTTCCATAATTTTTGTCTAACAAGAACGGCTTCTGCTTGTATCACCCATGTGTCGTAATTGTCTTTTGTAAGAGACTCAATTTTCGTTTTCGACATATTCTTTATGACAAGGGATATTTTTACTTACGTTCATCTGTAACTTTATAAACGCTCTGCTACCATGTTAAATTCATCTGATGTTCAGAAGAAGGTTTGATGTTTGTGGTGATGTTACAGAAATAAACGCTAATAAAGTAGGAAGCTGTTTTATTTATTATAGACAGTTTTTCACAAGGAAACATATATAGTTTTTATATAACAGTAAAACAACAATATGTGTTGCTTAGCAATGCAAACATAGAGATCAGAAGATCATAGATAGTATGATATGCATACTTCACACAAAATCATATTCGGAGCCTAGACCCCTGTATTTGGATGCTTTAGCTTTTATATAAAGATTATACAGTGCAACCTTAATACAGCGAACCTCAATTTAACGAATTCCTCGATTTAACAAATTTTTCGTAATCCCCTTGAATGGTCCATAAGAGTCAATGTAAATAATACCTTTATATTACGATTTTTTTTACGAACAACCTCTTTAAAACGAATTTTCAACTAATGAAAAACTGTAAATACCTCTAATTAACGAATTTTGTCAACTCAAAAACCTCTATATAACGTTTCCATCAATATGACCCATAATCCCATTGTATGCAATTCAGTCGCTACAGGATTTTTGGTTTTTTTAATACATTTTTTTCGTAAAACAATCTAAGTCATTTGATGGAGAGTAGTGTTAACAGTGCTGCTCGGCACTGTTGTTGAAGATTTTAGTAGCAATGACTCAGAAACGTAAAAGGTGTTCCTTATCAATCGCAGAAGAGCGAAACATCAACAACTATGTTGACAAAAATCCTACAACGAAAAAATTAGACATAGCTAATAAGTTCAGGATTCCCGCAACTACATTGACTACAATTTTAAAATTTAATTATATGTTTTCGGAAGAAGAAAGTTGAATGTAAACAGTAGAATAAAAAAATGTTCTTCACCTCTTTATAACAAATTTTAGACCAACCTTACCTCAATATAACAAACCTCAGTTTAACAAATTACTTGATATAGCGAATATTTACGAGTTCCCATCAGATTTGTTATATTGAGGTTGCACTGTATTATCGTTTTACTAATGAAACTTTTATTCAAGCACTAAATAGAGCATTGATTTTTCAGAAAAAATGGTTCATTTTGAACTGATCACAGAATGTTTTAAATAAGTAAACCCTCTGTGTTCAGTTCAAAAAAAAACATTTTTTCTGTCTGTGAAGTTTATTGGGGAATGAGCATTCAAATTGACTCTTATTTTTGACATTTGTTTGACTTTGACGTTAAGGTAGTAACTGTGTAGCATAGCTGTGTAGTAAGTAAATACAAAAATTACCAAATGATAGCAATAGCCAAATGTGTTATTGCATTTTAAGGATTAATACTTAGTACTTATATAGAAAACTATCATTTGATGAGTAATAGAGCAGTTTATTTATTGTTATAACAAACAAGAATGGTCATATGATTGCTTAATTATTAGTGTACTGCTGCTGTCATAGTTCACAAACCATGGAAGCTGACTCCACAACTTATGATACCACCACAAAACAAGAACTAACTGAGCCATGTTTCCCATTTAATACAAGTCCAGGGTACGATTAATTCTTATTGCATTACGTTTGGAGCATTAAAGATGTTTACAGATTGTGAATTAATATTATCAAATTTCAGCAACATTCAGCTGTATAAAGATTTTACAATTAATACAAGTGACCAAAGGTTTGAATACAAATTGATAGAACGACTTCAAGAATTTGGATTGATACCGAGCAGTATAAATTGCCCAAGCAATAAAACTGATTGTAAAGTTGTTTGTAAACCTGCCAGAGTCATAGACAGGTACGCTATTAATATTCTTTTAATGGTTAATTTATCATTCTAGAAGTTTCGAGATCATCAAGCTTGAACTTACGACATATACTAACAACTAGTTCAACCTTTTAATTCAGTTCACCCTTTGGTTTGGTTTTTCTGGGCGGTTTCCGCACTTAGTCCTAGTTATTGGACCATTGTGCGTGAAAAGTTATTTCCCATTCACTCCAGCCAGCCTAGGTTGGTCCAGAAGGAATGCAGCCTCCGGGGATTACTGCAGGCCTCCCGATACGTTGCCGGTGACTGTAGAATTTGTGCCCGTTGTTCGGCCACACTGCTGCATTCCATGATGACGTGTTGTGGCGTTTCTTCTGCCTCCATGCATCCTCTGCATAGGGGGCTGTCTGTTATGGTGTGTAGGTGTTTGTTTAGGAGACAATGTCCGGTTAGGGTTCCTATGATCTTGCGGAGTTTGTCTCTGTTCAACCTGATGAGGGTGCGGGCAAGCCTTGTATTGGGAGCTGATACAGCGTTCTTGGTTTGCCGACATCCCTCCTTATTTAGCCACTCTGTCAAGTGAGTTTTCTGGGTTCTTTCGCGCAGCCATGCTTTAATTTGGGCTTGAGGTATGGGTAGCAGTGGTTCTGGACCATGCACTTTCGTGTCTGCTCCCTTCTTTGCCAGCTCGTCTGCGGCATCGTTTCCCAGTGAGTTGCTGTGTCCCTTTATCCATTGCAGAGTCTCTCTGTTGGTTGCCGCAATGGTTTGGAGTGCACTATGGCATTCCATTATCAGGACTGAGTTTATTGTGTTGTTACGGAGGGCCTGGAGCACGGAGGCACTATCAGTGACGATTTTGATGTTGGAGTCACTGATGTCTCTGGCAGCAACCGCCTGTGCCGCTCTGGTAATGCCAATACATTCTGCCTGAAAGATTGTATTTAGCTTGTCTAGTGTTGTTGTTATCTTGATGTTTAGGTCGTCTGAGAAGACACCAGCTCCAGTACCTGTGCTGGTTTTGGAGCCGTCGGTGTAGATCCTGACTTCCCCAGTGCCAGAGTAGTCATTTTTCTCTGCGGAAAGCTGGATGTCGTATCTTCGATCATAGATGTGTTGCCCCAACATCTTGTCCATAGGCGCCTCAAGGAGCGGATTTTCCTTGATGCATATTTGGAGAATGTTGGAGTGTTTTGTTGTTACTTTTGATTTCCATATGCCCAGAGATCTTAACCTCAGGGCTGCCGCCTTTGCCTCTTCCTGTATCACCAGGTCTAGTGGTCTTAGGTTCAGGAGATACTCTAATGCGGCTGATGGAATTGTTCTCATGCATCCTGTTGTTGCCAAGCTTGCCAGGCGTTGTAAGCTTTGGAGCTTGGATTTTACTGTGCTCATTTGTGTCCTGGGCCACCACACAATTGAGCCGTAGGTTATTGAGGGCCTGATTACTGCTGTGTATAACCAAAGGGTGATCTTTGGGTTAAGACCCCATCTCATCAGTTCACCCTAAGGTGCTTACCTCCGTAAGATACAAGTTGGTCTGCAGCTCCGTTTAAACACTGATATTCAGGTAAAACTTGTAGAACTAGTAGCTGTAAATAATCTTGGGATTGCCAGAGCCTTAGACAGGTAAGCTATAAATATTTTTATAATGATTTTCCGTGTGGTGACGGATTAAGAATACAGAGTGTCACCACTTCTATTCATCCCGCAGGTGTCGTAAAAGGCGACTAAGGGATAAACTATGCAAGACAACATCACTGCCAAGAGAAGGAAAACTTGAAACAAACCCTTTACCAACCCGTCTGGCCAGCGTGGTATAGTAGGCCAAAACCTCCTTTCTAAGGAGAGGCCTATGTCCAGCAGTGGACTGTTTAAGGCTGTTGATGATGATTGATGATTTGCTATCTTTTTAGAAGTTCCTAAATCATCAAGCTTGAACTATGAGGCAGGTACCTATACCAACAACTAGTTTAACCTTTGAATTCAGTTCACCCTCAGGGTCATGGAGGTCAGATACAAGTTGGGCGGCAGATCTGAGGAAACACTGATAATAAGGTAAAACTTGTTGAACTAGTAGCTCACTGTCAATTATCTTAGGATTGGTAAAGGATTATTCATTGCTAATATAACTAAACAATTGATAAGTAAACAATTCAAGAGCTAAGTACTATACTAGCCTTTAACAGATTGTGTATGTTGCAATAAGTAAGTATGTACTATATAAACATGTTAATAAAATTACCTTATATGATTTTTCCAGAGTGCAGTGGGTGTGCGAAGGATGTGGTAAGAAGCAACCTATCAGGACTGGCACTTTCTTCTTTAGACTCCAATGTTCCATATTACAAGCAATGCAGATAATCTTGGCATGGTGTGAAGATGCCGATATAGAAGTTGCTGCTGAACATTTTGGTATCTACCTGTTTATTTTTATACTAAGTAACTAAGTCAAACTCTCAAAAGTAGTAGAGTCATGCTCACACAGAAGACCAACCTAAAAATGACAGCATTTGTGTTGTCCTGTTGCGTTATTGAGTGTGGACCGGAGGCCCAATCATGTTGAAGTATCTCAAAAGCGAATACGGTGTGGGTCACCATGCTCCATTGTCTGCACTCACAATGAGGATGGTGACTCCTACACCTGGATTGTTCTCATGCATTCCGTCAAGCAGAGCAGAGTCACTTTCATCATCATCAACAGCCTTTAACAGTCCATTGCTGGACATAGGCCTCTCCTTAGAAAGGAGGCCTACTATACCACGCTGGGTAGACGGGTTGGTATAGGGTTGGTTTCGAGTTTTCCTTCTCTTTGCATTGATGTTGTCCTGCGTAGTTTATCCCTTAGTCGCCTTTTACGACACCTGCGGGATGAATAGGGGTGATGACACTCTGTATTCTTAATCCGTCACCACACTTTGGTAGGCTTAAATATTTATGTATGTTGTACCAATATTATTTCATGATCATCATCATCAATCATCAAAGCTTTTAAGAGACGTTCCTGGACATATGCTTTTCCTTAGAAAGGAGGTTGTTGTCTTTTATATGACACTGACCAGATGGTTTTCCTACTCTCATGAATGAATTTATTCTAGGATCAATAGGAGTCATCCCACACATTTTCATAATGCATTACCACAAATCATTACCTTAATTATTTAAGTCTTCATACCTGTATTTAAATCTATACAAATTAATTATACCAGTTTGTTAATAAGACTATTGTTTTACATGCTACCATTTTAGTTTTGAGGTAAGTTGTATTGATGTTATTTTGAAGTTATAGTGTTTATAATTTTAGTGTTGGTTGTACCAACACTATAATGTATCATAGTATATGTCTTCCTAACCTTTATTATTCTCAAGAATATTATTTAGGGTCAGCTACTAGTTCAACCGGTTTTTCCTGAATATAAGTTTTTCCATAAAGTGACTGCCATTGGAATCTTTAACCTTGAGACTGAATTAGAATATTGAACTAGTCGCCAGTAATTTTAAGGACACTGATTATTGTCATTGTTATATATTTTCATGATAACCGGGACCAAAAGATTAACGTGCTACCTCAGCCACGGTCGTGAAAAAGCGCCAATTTTTCATAATGTATCATAGTGTTATAAACATTTATAATGTACTTGCTTAAACTATCTTTCAGGAAACACTGGTTATCAAACTAGAAAGTAGCCTAGTAGTACCAATCCTTGAATCAACTGAAAGGGATTTAAAAACATTTCGTCTTCTGGTACATAGTCATCACGGACGAATGATAGAGAAGAAAGGGGATTAAATAGAATAAGTTATTAAAGAGATCCTTTAAGGTCATTAATTCAGTATCTATAATTTTCAGGAGTAAAACTGAAAATGGCCACATTAATTTACGACAGACTTGACGAACTTGCTGTAAAAGAGCAATCGAAACAAAAGCTGGGGGGAGAAAACAGTGTCGTGTTGGTTGAAATGTATCCAGATTGTGTCAATCGATTGTCGCCTGACACCACTGACCAGCCACATCCACATAGAATCCTGATGTTAGCTGATACTAATGTAAATATACTAATCATTCTTACTCATAATTTAATATAAGTATAATGTAAGAGATAGTAAATAAGAGGTGGCAGAAAGAGGTTGTAGTTATAGAGTACATTTAATGTTGTTAGATGAATATAAAATAGCTCGGAGTTTGGAAGTTTGGCGGTGATTCACGCCCGTGCCTCGGAGAGCACGTAAAGCCGTCGGTCCCGGTTGTCATGAACATCTATGGCAATCGTTATGGGGAAGTCAGTGCCCTCAAATATACTGACAACTAGTTCAACCCTCGAATTTCAGTTCTCCCTTAGGGTTGCGGAGGTCCGATGCCAGTCGCTCCGTGGAAAACTGAAAGCCGACCCCAAATAAAATTGGGAATAATGGCTAGGAGGATGAGATGAATATAAAATTGAAATGAGAAAAAAATCTAATGTTTTGACCTGTAGTTTTGAGCCTTAGTAATGTAACTCAGGGTTTATTCAGAGTGGGCTTTCGATGGATGTACATATGAGAAGTGCAACAACCCGTGTTCATTAGTATGCTATACGCTTGCGTAGAAGACCATCCTAAAAATGACAGAATTCATGCTGTTGTATTTCATTGGCAAGTTCGAGACTGGAGGCCCAATAATGCAATAGCATCACACTAGGCCGCCAAAGTGCAGGTCATTATATTGCATTGTGTACACTTACAATGAGGATGGTGACCACACTTGGATACTGCTCATACTTTCCATTAGGCAGAGCATTAGTTGTCATCTATGTTCTATGTTGTGTAGGTCGGTTTCCGCACTTAGTCCTTTAAGTGGACCATTGTACGTGAGGGCGGCCATCACTCCAGCCAGCCCACCTCCCTCCAGAAGCCGATAAGGTCACCGAGTCTGTCCAGACATTCTGAAACAGATTTGGGAGATCCAAGGGTGTTTTTCCGTGTTTCGGTCACACCTGTGCACTCAATGAGTACATGCGACACCGTTTCCTCTGCCCCTAAGCATGCTCTGCTTAGGGGACTGTCACTTATGCATTAGTTGTCATATTACCATGTAAATATTTAATATCACTGTTCTAATTTACAGCACATTCCAACAGCTTACTGGTTGCATGTAATAAAAGAGGAAAACAAAAACATATCAGCTGATGACATTGACAATCAGGTACATAAATAACCGATTCAGCATTACACATATAAATTTATTTGTTATATTGGAAGTAATATCTAATTCCACACTTTTTTGCAGTCTTTAAAATTGGAAATAGAAGAGGTTGTGCATGATGTTGTGTTACCAAACTCACTATTGGTCGTGGGAAACAATGTGCCTGCGATAGATGGAGCTTCGACTTTACAACAACTATGTCAGCACTGTGATGCTGATATGCAACATTTTCGTAAGTAAAATAAATAGTTTTTATACTTTACTAAATTGCAATACGCACATCCATAATGAAACACAGGATATTAAGCTAAGAAAGGTGATCATTAATATAAATATTTTATTATTTCTGTAAAAAATATCTTTAAAGTTTGAAGTCTGTTTTTACATACAATTTTGTGGAATCAATAATATGCGAAACATTTGATCAGGTTTAAATTTATATTTAAAATATATATTATCAAAAACTCTTAGAAAAGAGGTTCTGGTCTCATACCATACTGCTCCAGTTGTTGTGGTGAGATTTTGGCTAATTAGGATGATTTATAAAGTGTTTTATATTGTATTTTAGAATACAACTTTCTATTTTTGCATGTGTATGTGTTCACAAAAAAAGTATACATTATACCTAGTACAACTAGTTGGATTTACACTTATTATTATGCCTTGAAGACAATATTAAGTATTAATGCAATGTCCGTAGTGAGTACCCGCATCTGGCGGCAGGCGGTGTCGCTGTGCGGAGCGAGCGGGTCGGCGATGTGCGCGCAGACCTACCTGTCCATGGCGCTGTTCCGTCTGCGCACAGACCCACACTCGCCCCTCTACCGCTACGTACTACAAGCGCTGGCCACCACACAACACACTTAGATACTCTTTAGGCTTACCGTCATGTTGTTATTATATAGTGGGACTACCTTAAATATACAATTCTTCTGTACGCGTGTTTCTCACCTCTTATATGACTGAACCGATTAGGAAGAAATTTTGTATAATTATTTCAATAGCATTAACTTGAGAGGTGCGCTGCTGTCGGTATGTCACCATCGGCTAATAGATAAATAGATAGATAGAAAACTCTTTATTTGTACACCGTGTTATAGATTCGCAATACAGAATAGAACTTATATTTAATGTACAAAGGGCGGCCTTATTGCCAAAAGCAATCGGTTCCAGGCAACCTTAGTAGGCTTAAAATGTTTTCAAAATACAGTAGTTGACGGTACTTGATAATACTTGATACTACTACTACTACGGTAGATTAAAAAACACGATGACTTTTGTCATCGTGTTTTTTAATCTACGATTACTTCGTGTTTTTGAGTGTAATTTTTCAATATAAAGTTAAACTTGATGCTTATTTATGATACGCGTTGTAATAGTGTATGGGTAACATATTAATTAAATAGGATTATGAATTTGATTTTTCAATGTCAAAAATCAACACCATGACAAATGTCAAAACGGGCTTCTTATTTTGTGACGACTTTAGTAACATAACATTTATTAATTATTCTAAAGCGGAACGAACTTCGCTGGGTCCGGTGGTACCTTGTAAATCATTTTAGTCGCATCTCGTGTAACCCGCGGGCCCGTCTTATTATTAAGTGTTTTATCACTGCGCCCTTTTGGGCCGACTGCGCGTGGGCTAGTAAACTTAAATTACAATGGCCTCCTTATTGTTATTTTTTAAGATATTTAGTTTGTTTGAAAATATAATTTTTCCAATTAAATTTTTGAACAAATTATATAAGCCCAAAGTTATCATACACGTTTTAATGGCCCGTGGTTTCGTTTGGTGTCGTATTGTCATTTACCCTATATGTGTCTAATAGCCATGCTCTGCTCCATAAGCAGTAACCACCATAAGCAAATGGTATCGTGTGCCAGGTGTCCAAAATATTTAAAAAAGGACCATATTAAAGTTTGTTTTAAGTTAGTTACTTATTTTTTTAGCTCTAAAGAAAAAAAGGAGGTGAGGAGGATGTAAAAGTGAGTAATCTGTATGTACTCAGTAAAATATTCATAGATTTAAGTATTATTGAACGTTGTGCCTTTTTAATATTACGTCTTCCCAAGTGCCTTAATGTGGTTGAAATGTTGTTTCAAAGACTTATCATTGAACTCAAACATAACTTGAGCAATTTGTACAGAGTTAAGTAACTGATATTTTTGTTTATGATATTATTTTGAGCTTCTAATCCATAAGCTTGTAACTTTATGAAAGGGCATTGGAAATATGGTTCAATATACATAATAGATTACGCATTTTTGTAACAGTTACGATCATTGGGTAAGAGTACTTTAAATTAGTGTAAATTCTTTAGCTACCAAAAATTTACCTGAACGATAGTGTATTTGAAAATTCTATAAAAGAAATTTATCTAACAGTATTGCTTAATTGTAAAGTTACTTTGAGAATATTAAGTTAAATGATAATTAAAAAAAAAACAGTAATTACCGTAGGGATATTATGTTAATAATGATTACCCTATACATATTAAGTAAATTAAAACTCGTAAGTTGAAATGACAATCTAACTCCAATTTCTTCGATTGTGAAGTTAGAGTCTTAGCTATTTTACGGCCCGTCTACGACCTTACCGCTGTGCCGGTAGTGTGTTATTATGTTAGTTATAAAAATTGTTGTAAAATTAAGTACTTTAATGTACCTGTGTTATTAGGCAGTAAAAATACAATAAAAATAAATTCAAATTCGTGCAACGGCTATAAACTATGTTATTATTCTGTTATTGATATGTTGCTGGACATTTATAGGTACTATGTGACATGAGACATGTATTTTATTGATTAATTGGTAAGTTAAGTTTACACTGGCTGTTTTAACCCAACTCTGACTGCACGGTTGGCCTAGTGATTTAAGCGGTCGCCACGCTACTTTCTACTACCCCAAGTGTCGTGGGTTCAAATACAACACTTTGTGTGATCTAAAAATTTTTATTCTGAGTCTGGGTGTTCTGTGTGTCCGTTTCATGTATGTTAGTAAAGTCCCCCACGACACAGGATGTATATTTCTAATGCGGGAGTTGTCTTTATTAAAAGGAAGGGTATATCTTAGTTATAATTTAAATAAAACAATGTAACTTTTAATTAATTTTACGTATAATGTTTAATATGTATAATATTCATTCGTTATTATTGCTAGGCAATTCAAATTACTACATCCCTGATTATATTGCAAACCAAAAGATTGATTTGACATGATTTATTTATTAGTTGATATATCTTTTCTGTATTCTTGACATGTATGTGCATTTACGATGATCGATCGAAGTTAACTGGTTAGAGCGTGAAAGGACAAACAAAGTATCTTTCATATTTATCATTATTTAGCGTTTACTGTACTTAAATTTATTTGACCCAAGAAAAATCCTATTTATATTATAGCGTTGATATTGAAAGGACCATGGCTTTAAACAGTAAAATCACAATGTTATTGAACTCTCTCTAGTTGACGTCATCATCATACATGTCTATCGAAAAGTCCTCTGCCTGATATAGGCTTTCTAAAAAGAAAGGATGCTTGACTTATATTATTTATAAATAATACACATGTAATTTGAAATACTCCAAAGCATATTGATCATGCTATTATTTTTTGTGAATTTTACATGTTTGCATTCCCATATTGTTTTTTCACAGCGTAGATATTGTTAATTATACCAAATTATTATTAGTAAGAACATAGTGAAATAAAAATGGTGATTATACTCTTTTGTTTTATTTTACTTTTAAATTAACCTTTAATTGTAAGACATTACCATCAACTATGTAGGTGTGTTCGCTCTCTTTATCTTCTTAAGCGATGGCCATGGCTGTGGGGCCAATCAAAATATTTAGCTTTGTACTAAAGTAAGCACGATCCTTGTGAGTTTTTAAATGCTACAGAACCCAGAACATTAAACTATTAGGTGATGCTGTTACCCCACAATAGAGCGATTCATAGATAATTGGCTACTTGATTGCTGTAACAATAAAATAAGAAATGTATTGAACATGCTAGCTTATAAATAAACAAAAGTAATAATAAAATTTCATAAGAAATTGTGTAATGCTAATTCTATTTTTTTAAATATTTTTTTTTATCTGTAGACTAGTGGTGTCACATTCTAGAAACCATAGATATAGAATACTCTGTTTTCCGTTACTATTTTTTTTATGTTTACGCCTGCTATAATGACTAATTTGCCTGATGAAAAGCATGAGTAGAATCCAAGAGCAATGGTCGCCGTCCTCATTCAGAGTTTAGACAATATAGCACTATGGCGATCCAGTCTTGCACTCACCAACGAAATACGACAGCAATTATTTTATACTGCAATAAATAACTTGGTACTCAAGGTTGTAATAGAACATTTTAACGTTTCATGAAATACGATATCAGTCAATATGTCACGTGACTGTTTTCGTGATTTGAATTTAATTTAAAAATTGTTTCTTATAATTTTAACAAAAAGGAACCGACTTCAATGAAAAACTATTCCGAGTACCCAAATCGCGACATTCTGCCTATGATATTTGAGGAGTTCCTTCAATTTCCTTGGGATCCCATCATCAGATCCCGATATGGTGACGATGGGACCACCTGTAAGCTACGACCATTCCAATGCAAAAATAATTTTTGAAATCGGTTCATAAACGACAAAATTATCGCTGAACATACATACATAAAAAAAAGATTCCAACGAATTGAGAACCTCCTCCTTTTTTTTGAAGTCGGTTAAAAATGATTGTTATTTTTCAATGGAAAATCAGTTGTGTGATATCTAAAATATTTACGTGAAAATTAATAAAAATATTTAAAAACATAAAACATGAAACTGCTTGTACCTACTGTATTGGATAAGTTTTTCACTAGCTTACAGGAAAAACATAATAAGTGATTTAGTTTTTTTTGGTCCTTTATTCAGCAGTGGACGACAAAATGCTATGCTTTGAGAAACAGGAAAAAAATAAACAATAGGTGAACCGGCAAGTGAACTACTGATTCTGCGAACTGGACATTTTAGTTGATGGTTAATGTGAACAAATTAGTGTTGTACATATACGTACGTATTGTACGGATGCCGATTTGTTCACATCCGCGGATGCGGATTTTCGAAGGCTCACATCCGGGGATGCAGTATAACTCGTGCGAGCTAAGATGGCACCTGGCTCAAAACGAAACATGATACGCTGCCCCCGCGTGATACCCCTCTGTCGTCTTGCGAGTATCGTTAGCAGCACTATTACCGTTGCACGAATCTTTCCATAATAATTTTAGTTTATTAGGTATTACCAAATGTCATATAAATCATTCCACGAATTTATTTTAATAATACATCATTAGATACGTCTGGATAACTCAATTATTTTTAGAAAGGTCACACGAAAAAAAAAACAGAATGACGACTATAAGACGCAATAGTTTAAAATAAAGAATATCCGATATACTATGATATTTAGAGACTACGATTAAATATGGTTATAAAATTGTATTTTATAACCATATTTTAGTACCTAATTTCATTTAAAATGATATTAGGTATTACCTAATGTTATATATTCAAGTAAATAATGAATGAGGCCTGCTTCCTATTGGTATGCATATGTATTTTCTTAACTCAGGTAGTAAAGTACCACATAAGATAAAGTAGTATGTTATGAGAAACTACTTGAAGCAAAATAAATGTTGAAATTTAATAAAACTGAAATAAATAATATTTTTCTTGCACTCAGTAGGTACTTTAAACGACTGACATTTAAGTCAGGTGCCATCTTAGGTCGCACGAGTTATATGTATATAAATGGATTAAAACAATGACAAGTTAATTATTATCATTAATGAAAGATATGTACTTATTTTAAAATTAAATAATGCTTATTTGTGCTAATATAATAATGGTATTTTATTAACTTTACCTACTAGTGCTCATATTAGTAAGTAAATTTAAAAATAGGAGCATTAGACTTATCATTCATAACGTCAGGTTTTATCTTCTTTAGTTGTTTTTCTTTTCTCAATCTTTAAAATGTGTCTTCTGGGTTCATCGATTTTAGATGATTTTTCAAAGACGTGGTGGTTCGGCTCTTGCGAGTGTAGCTATTATTGCATATATTACAATCAGCTTTAACATGATCCCCTATATTTGGTTCAAAATAATTTCGTATATTACTTCGTGTTGGTGGTGACATCTAGTTAGATATAATCTATCAATAACGGGAACCACGATGGAAAAATAAAGTATCTTCTTATAAAAAGATAAACTCTACCTATAATAAAACGCATTACCTACCGGTGTAACATAATGGAATTTACCTGGCGGTTTTATTAAGCTGAGCTAGGACTAAAGTAATTTTACATTGGTCTAACTTATATAAAGTTTTCCCATAAACATTTATAACGTTCGAACGGCACGCGCTATTCGTCGGGCCCACCCAATTTCTTTCTTGTGGCATCTTGTATGATCTCCGCCCGCATTATTGCAGATCTATGCGGAAGCTCCGCATTTGCGCATGCGGATATTCGCAACATCCCTAGTTAGTACTACAACACAGTAACACTACAGCTACTTGAGAGAATAGATGGCGATAGAGAATCAATATGATAACCGAGCAAAGCTCGGTCGCTCAGCTACTGCAATTAAAGCTCACAATGTAGAGTCATACCTAGATACTTATACATTACTAAATATGTACTACAAGCAACTACTAAATATATACACGGAATAATTTATAGTTCTCACCTTAAACCGTCTTGGAGCCCGCAATAAAATTACTCAGAAGAAAACTAGGGGGAAATAGTGATGAACCATATGAACTCTAAGTAAATCGGATACCTAGCAGCGGGTCATTTCGGTTATCGGTTCGAATCAGAAATCAGAAATCGGTTTAAGTACGTACTCATTTATGTGATAATAGTCAATAGTCTTCAATAATTCCGTTAATAGCGGTAACTGTAATAAATGAGCTTTGGGTGCCGGTTTAGAAGTAGGTAAGTCCAATAGATAATTAGTTTTTTTATTACCGTTGCATTCCCATGCAAATTGTCCACCTGCATATGTATACACCTCTGGGTATAACTGGAATCCCTGGACAACGGTACCGAGCGATAAGTTGTTTCGCTTTGCAGTCACCAACGTGTCGCCTTACCTTTATTTTTACTAAACCAACATTTCAAATATAGACTTTTAGCAATAAATTTGTATCCAAGCCATGCATACAATTCAACGGTATTTCGTGTCAACAGTAAATCACTGCAAGGTAGTTTTAATAGTGATCGTTATAGGTGTCCTAATATGGTTACTTGTTCAAAACTTCAAAAGAAAGTACATAACTAAGAATTTAGCAATGATTTAAGCACAATGTAGTGATTAAAGCAAATCTTATTGCACGAATGTAATGAAAAAAACCTTACTTAGATGGATAATCTATATAAATAAAAATGAAACCCGTTTTCCTTGGTCACGACATCACGCGTGAATGGCTGGACCGATTTCACTAATTCTTTTTTTGTTGTATTTGTTATTATTAGGAGAAGGTTCTTACGGAAAAAAATATTAATAAAATCTCTCAGAAATATTGAAAAATATACAGTTAATTTTGCATATTTTAAAAAACGCGCGTAACGAATGTCAATGTCATTCACAGCCATTGAGTGACGTTGAATTGGCGGTACGAAGTTCGCGGGGTCAGCTATATAACATAAATGGATACGTTAACCAAAATATTTTTCTTATAATAAATAGTATTATTAAATGACAAAAACTATCCAATGACACTCCACATCATCGTGTGAATGAATGTACAAAATTATACCTCCCTTAAAGCCTCTAGAGGCTCTATTTTAACAAATGTTTTCAAGATTATTGTTTACGACTTTTCGACGTGAATAGTAGGTATGTTCATATTAGATTTATACAGACATTTAACAGACATGACGAAAAGATAAGGTTTCTGTCATTTGGTTATGGAACCGTAAAAAGCCCAATACGCTATGTACTAACTACTTTCTAGAAAGCAACTGAACTTCTTCAGAAGCTAGTGAATAGAATGTCCTATATATACCTAAGTAAACCACTTAAATGTATTGCAGGGCAATCAATTAGGATTTTTGTAACATTGTCATAAAAAGTCAGGTTCAAACTATTATTTCACTTCACCGAGTCAGTATTCTGGTGGTGACTCTTACGACCCATCGGTCGTAGGTGTACGGTTCATAAGCGACGGTAATCACTTGCCATTAAATTATATGACTGCTCGTTTAGCCCCTTTATTATCAAAAACAATATTTTTCTTGTATTAGCCTCCAATTTATTAAGTAGGTATGTGTAACGTTGCTTTTATCGGTGAAAACATTGGTAATATCAAGTATTAAAATCACTGGTTTTAGAAATTAATGAAGCTGTCTTTAAAACTAGGTGAAGCTAAGAACAGGATAAGATACTGTTAATTCGACGAATAGCGGATTATCTGCAGAATGTTAATATGTTTAATTGTAAGACGTTATTCGATAATTGAAGTCGCCTAGGTATCTTTAGATGAGATTACTTTAAATGAGGTCGAGCTTTTTTCAGAATTACAACAGACAGTCAGTACCGCGATTAGAGGTCGCCTGTCGCCTGATTCTACCCTGGACACTTGGCACTTGGCCCTACTCACTCCCCTATATTAATTACTAGCTGAGTCCCGCGGTGTTACCCGCGGTTATTGTTGTAAATCGCGAGAAACGCCGCGGAATGAAGCTAGTCTTAAAAAATAGCCTAAGTTACTTCTTAGGTCATCAGCTTTCTGCCAGTGAACGACAAAATCGGTTTAGCCGTTCCAGAGATTACCTAGAACAAACAGATAAGTGGACAGACTTTTCATTGCTTTTTTGGTGTAAGTAACGTATATACTTTAATATGCATTGGTGGTGGAACGGATGTCGTGTTCTTCCAACACAAAGGGAGGATCCTCCAACCAAGCGACATGGTCGTGAACTGCGTACGGTTGCTGGTATATTGTAAACACGCTAATCGGCGCGTGAATTTCTATATCGCGATTCAGGATGAGTAGTTACTCTGTATTCATTCCGTGTTTTTTCTCCGTGGTTAAGCGTTCCTTCGGTAGATAGCGTTGTTGTATTTATTTCGCTTGCGCTATATGTGGAACCTTTTTTTCTTTGGGGGCCCTTTTCCAGGCTTATCCCGATCCCGCTCTGCGGACTCCTTCTGGAGCATTTTACTTATCCTAAAATTGTGGATGGAATCCCAACCACGATAAATATTGTGTGACATAAACACAATAAGGATGGCCACACCTACTCTTGGATTCTACTCATACTTTCCATCAGTCAGAATAGAGTCACTTTGGTAGGCGAGGCAGGCCGCGCATAGAATAGAGGTTCGTAGTCACCCATAATGTTAGGTAGTTTAAAATCGTGTATTGTAATTAAATAAATAGATAATTATTATGTTTTCTTATTATTTATATATTTTTGTACGAAGTTTTCCAAGTGAGTGGATTTTACAAGCTAGGCCCTTATATTCCTGAAATTAAAAAGTTATCCAATCCCTTATAGTTTTCAGTAGTAAGCCGTTGGACTGCCATCATGTTTTTTTTTCTGATTTTTTGAGCCGGCCGTTTGCAAATAAAAATATTTTTTTAAAGTATTATTGTAGCACTTTGTTGACGTAATTACAACACGCACCAACCGTTTGGGCGGTAGGTCAAAGACGGATGGACGGAGAGACGGACGGACTGACATGACCAATCGATTAGGGTTCTGAGTCATGAACTACGGAATACTCAAAAGGAGCTACAATTAATAAGTACTAAGAAAAGCTTTTTCAAAAATAATAATAACCGACTTCAAAAAACGACGAAATTATCGCTGAATAAAAATAGAAAGATTCCGATGAATTGAGAACCTCCTCCTTTTTTGAAGTCGGTTAAAAATAGTCCGCGACCGCATGTCTTTCTTTTAAAGTTATATCTGGCTTGCTGGCAGACGGGGCTGCGTGGCTTAGCTAGTAAATGTTTATATCATTAGAAATGAAAGGTATATATATACATTTTAGTAGTACTACTTATAAATGTGTTTAAAAAGTCTAGAGCTTCTCAGCAAGCGGCCCGGATAAGGGCAAATAAAATAATACAGTTTTACCGTTTATTGATGGGCACAAGTAGGTTGTAGATACAGTTAATCGAAAGCTGGCCGACCACTACAACAGGTTGTTCGGAGCGAACCCAATCTGTGCCACTGCTAAACGTAGCCTGAACAACTATTAGTAGTAATTAATTAGATTGATAAATTATAAGATTAAGATAAGTATGTTATGATTTTTTGTAAGAAAATTCAAGTTTAATTAATCTTAACTCATTAAATGCTGTTAGCTTGTCTTGTTCAATAATATACAGATTTTGACGTTCTAGGCTTTTATGAGTATCACAAACTCCTAAAATTAATCAAAGACAATAGTGAACCTAACATTAGATTTAGTTTAGCATATATTAAATGTAAGGTGTTACTTTAATAGTCAAAAACAACAGTTGGTTAACTGGCCACTGGGTCAAGTAGATGGTTTCTTAAACACCTACCTTACTACATACTATGAAACAAAGAGTCTTTCTGTCTGTCTGTTCGCGATAAACTCAAAAACCACTGCACCGATTTAGATGAAATTTTGTACCCAGATAGTCTAAAGCTTAAGAAAGAATAGACATAGACGCGGGCAGAGCCGCGGGTGAAAGCTAGCATACAATAAAACTAAGTCAAACTCGTATAGTTAAAAGAAACTAATTTTAGAATAGGACGACATTCTATTATTCATTACTTTGAACAATTAGTGCAAAAAGCTCCAAGCTTTTTATAACGTATAAACTTGTGTACTTTTATACCTGTATTTATTATACAATTCAGTTGTGTTAATACCAGTTTAACTACGACGGGTCGTGCGGTTAGCCGGACTGTACCGCTATCTGGGCAAATAAATAAAAGATGCAGCGGAGTACGGATACATAGCGGGTCCCACAGCCTCAGCCGAAGTTCAGTTCGTCTACAGACACCTTCCACGATGGTCAACTACAGACGGGTGTTGTGCGAGGTGACGCTTCTCAGCGTGTTAGTGGCGGTTGCAAACGCAGCGCCTACACCTGATTGTACGCAGAACCATTACGATCAAAGACAAAATGGTTCAGAGAATTACAGACTTAACATCGAAGGCGTCGTCGTTGCTGTCGCTCCTGCCGAGTCAATGTTGTCTGCTCTTGGAGATATAGATGGCCTCATGGAGCTTCTGGCACTAGAAGACTTTGATGGAGATTATAAACCAAAGCCTCCTTCAGAATCGTCTTCGTCGTCTTGGGCATCCTTGGAAAATGAGAAGCCGAAGCCGCAGGATAAGCCTATCTTAGAGAAGCCCGCAGAAGAAAAGCCTGCACAAGAGAAGCCCGCAGAAGAGAAACCTTTGAAAGAAAAACCACAAGAGGTAAAGCCTGCGGAGTCAAAACCAGAGGTCCCTGTCAAGCCTGCCGAACTTCCACCTCTCAGTGATGTCAGCTTGAATGATGACATGAAGGTCCAAAAGAAAGAGGGTTCGACAAAGAAACAAGAAAAAGCTAAAAGGTAAGCAACGAAGACTGTTTACTGTTTATAAATATTAGTAGTTGCAATTGTTTTAGGTAAAGCGTTTAGTTTGAATTTGTGTTTTATAACAAGAGGTCAACCACCTATCAATGTCGATACATGAAGTAACCCGTCTTCTCGGCCGGCTTATGAAAACAACTGATATATTCTATATTTTTCTCTGATTCCCAGGTCGTCATGAGAACCTTCAGGTAGAAATCCCTCTTTAATAATAGGTAATAAACTTCTCAAAATAATAAGAAGGTAATATAATTTATTTTTGTCAGATTTAAGTCAGAATGGCGCCTAGCTAGATTTGCAGTTTTTAGAGGGACAGGGACATAAATATTTTTAAATATACAATTAGGCCCAAGCATGTAGTAAAACAGGTCTTTTTATAACAGTATGAACAGGTTTAAATCTAAGTATCTCATTATATTTTTTCTTCCACAGACTGAAAAATCGCCTAGCAGCCTTCTTAATGCCACTATTGAGGAAAACACGTCATCACTAATAAGTGAACAATTTGTGATCAATTAACATCTTACCTAATTTTATGGACTTATATATAAATACGTATATTTATCCTCGAAATGTTGCATTTATTAGATAAATAAGTTGTATGTTAAGTTGTACATTGTTTCGTTGAAAATAAAAATAAATTCTTATTGAAAAATCCCTAGAACGTTGTTTTTTTCTGTTTTATTTTGTAACTGATAGCAGCATACAAAATTAAAATTAATGTAGGTAAAAATAAACCTACCAACTGAGAAGCAATGCTGAATAAATGCTTCAACCCTCGATGTCGGCACTTATTTGATCTGGTATTTTCTTTCAACTTACGTAACGGTTGGTAATTTACACGTAAAGCCACAAAAAGACATTACAAGTTTTTACTTTGAGCGGACGTAGGTCTGCACAGTCACAGGGCAATGACACTATCCCACTTGACTGATCAGGAAATGGAATTTCTAAGTAAATGATAATAAATATAGTTTTACATGTCACTTGTGAAATTTATACGCGTGAATAGCAACAACATTCCTAATTGTTACAGTGAAGAACTGCGAAAATGACAGATTTGTAATAACATGTGTTCGATTTCTGGCCCGTGCAAATATTTTTGTATTTATGAATAATAAATGTGAAAAATAAATAAATGAATAATAATAAATAATAAATATAATATATCTCTTTGTAGTGGTGTGATCAGTATATTTTGGCAAAACATGAGTTTGGTTGAGTTTATCCGCATTTTGGGCCAAATTCTGTTTGGCATAGTAGACTCAGTCTGGCAGGCTAAATAAAAATAAAATCGGGCAAGTGCATGCTAGGCCACGTATATAATACAATGTAGAATACAAAAACGTATAGAACATATACAATGTTAATTGGAATTAATATATAATTGTTATTATTATTTTTAAATTTTTGAAGATTCAGTATTTTAAATATATACAGCAATGTAATAAGAACAGTAACAGACTGTGGAATAATAATAATAATAAATATTTAAATAAATATTTCGGACAATTACACACAACGTCATCTAGTCCCATACTAAGCAGAGCTTGTATTATGGGTACTACACAACTGATATAAATACATAAACATACTTTTATATACATATTATACATAGAAAACACCCAAACTACGAAACAAATATTAGTGGATCACACAAATATTTAGTCCAACCCGGGAATCGAACCCGAGACCTCTTCATCAGCAGCCGCATACGCTAACCACTAGACCAACAAGTAGTCGAATAAAAGGGTTGAAGCAATGAAGGTTATATGTTCTACTTAATCACCGTATTTTTTTTTATTGATATGTATAATTATACGAACATATGTATAAAGCTGTTGATGTCTAGAGATTTAAGATAACTTTTACATTAGAAATGAGGTTTAGGTCAAGTGAGGTTGACACTTCCTTTACCGGTATTCTTTCCATAGCCGTTAAAGTGTTGACGACATCTATCAAAACATCGCCGGATGCTTTATTGATATGTAAGTACTTTATATTTACCGCTTGCATTTCATGGTTTTAGCTGTTAACAGGCGGGTCTCTTGGCCATATAAAGACAATACCTAAGAGAATAGCGTCAGCCATCCAGTTTTGTTAACTTCATACTAAATTCTTTTTAAATTGAGTGTTGGTATTTCAATTCATTTCAGCATTTGATTAACCTAATTTAAATAGAGAGACTAATAATATAAAATTAACATGTTTGTGTCTGTTTATCCCAAATATGAGTATTATTCCAGAGTTGAGTATTTGTCTGTTCCTATATTAAATAATACTTGTTAATTGGTTTTTGCTTACACGTTAACAAACGTAGAATGAAAAGCTTCGCAGATTGGTGGACAAAGACCTCTCTATTACATGCCAATTGCTTCATCATCACAATTTCATGAACTCCATCAAAACTTTGACTGAAATTATTTGATAAAAATGTGTCTATAAAGGTACAATACCATTATAGACACTTTTTACAGTTTATTTAGGATTTAGGTTAGAGGTGCTTTCCTATTCGCAGAGTGTCACTGCGAACAGACGTTGGTCGTACTGTAGAATACTAAGTCTACCTAAGACTGGGTTAAGACTTTTGAAACATGGATTTGTTTGTTTAAGTTCCTCTGACGAAAGAATTGAATTAACTAAAGGCTGTTTTAAGTTTTTGTAAGATTTTGAAACAATATTTATTACTACGATGATTACAATTAATTTAAACTCACTTATTATTTTAATGAGGCTTATATCCAGCAGTGGACTATTGAAGGCGGTTGATGATGATGATTGATGATTATTTTAATAAAAATAGTTTCTGCATTGCATGATTTCATACTTAACTTACTTAACTAAGGTTATTTTTAACGGATTAACTAAGTATTAATTCGATTCTTTTTATATGCGGTTATTTCAGCTATTAATTTATGTTTCGATAAAGAAAATGAAGCTATCGATTGCTTTCGAAAATGCTCCAATGTCGGTTGTCCACTTTATTAACTTGAAATGGATTTATTTTACTATACAGAAGAAGATCAGATCTCTTCTATGACAACTTTCTTGTTTTTAAAACACATGTGGTGGACACCGTAATATCCTTATTTTATTTTTAATTTCTTTACGTACGTACATCTAAACAAAAATATTAGAAATAGCGGGGAATCGGGGTAATATTAAGTTTAAACTAAATCATGTCGGACAATATTTGTTATTGTGTATAGTTAACACAATATTTACGTACATATATACGAATAGATTTATACCTACCCATCACAATCTGTAATCACAGTATCCAAACATACAAGTCTCGTATAAATTGCAAAATACTATCTAGAGTATTTGACGAGGATACAGACAAAACTCGGTTATCGTATCAATGACCGGTGACCAGTGTCAGTGCTCCTCAACGACCCTCATCACGTTTCCACCATCAGCCCCGACACGTCATTTATCACTATCCTGTTTATTTTGTAGGGAAGGTATATGTTCGGAGTATTCGCGAAACTAGACCGCCATCCTACTCTAAAATCTTACATTCCGCTTCGTGACCCCGATTTAGTTAGGTATAGTAAACATTCACTCCATGAACATTCACTCTCATAGGACAACATAAAAACTCGAGCCATATAATATAAAATGTATCAATCAATTGATATTACGCTTATCGTGGGTGAAGTTTTAAATATTTGTAAAGTTTTAAATATAATATTAAATACATGTGGACATTGACACATTTTAGAGAAAGGATTACCTAACTTTGTTTTGCCCTTGTATGTCCGGTGTTGTATTGTAAATTTATTTCAAAGTTGTACCCATTCATCAACTAGCCCGATAAGAGTTACGGTGACTCCTCATTTGATTGCAATTTCTTTATATTTAAAATGGTTCCATGATATTTAATTCAGGATTATAACACTAAGTGCAAATTCATTTTAAATTTGGCTGATAATTGTTTCAAATACATTTTTTTATTCCACATATAAAAAAAAATATGAAAATAATTTATTGTTATTGGTTTATAGATTTAACTATAGAGCTAGAAAGATAGAACCTTTAACTTTCCAAGAATCGACTAAAAGAAAATAAAGTTACTGTTGTGCAACAAGCAAACAGATATTCTTAATTAGTTACAGCTTATAGCTGTTATGTTTTTACGGGAATTGAAAAGTATTAGTATCAAAGAAACGGGTCATTTCCGGTAACGCATGTTCACCATATAAATTTATATGAATAAGACCAAACTAATTTAAACATCAGGTATCACTGGATGCCACTTTAAAAAATTCTTATTTTAAGATGTCAACGCAATGTCGTACTCTAGCAAACTTTTGTTAATTTTTTTGCCTATGTTTCTATATTTTATTTCAAAATTAATTTAAAGCTATTTTCCAATCTATAGTCCTATAAATTTTGTAACCTTGACACACTAAAGACTTTATTTATACTCATGCATCATCCGTTTAAAAGGTCCACACTATATGCATGTCATGTTAACCGTTACAGTGTGCTCGTTTCGAGAGCCGGACTGGTTCGCTGCTGGCTGGTAAAAGCGACGCGGGAGCATGCGACGCGCAGTCAGCGCATCGGAGATCTATCGCGCGCACGCATCATGATCCTAATTATTGCCTGCTTATTTGCTATTGCGGCCGCCGGGCCCGTGTCCTACGATCAGCGACAGGATGGCAAGTTCAATGCCCAAGTCGACATTTCTAATGTGATGGTTCTCTTCGCCATACCATCAAAGATACCTGAGAGCGTGTTCGATATTTTCTCTAAGAGTGATAAGCCTACAAACGACGAACACGACAGGATTCAAGACAGAGCTGATGTTCGGGTGATGGAAGCATTCGTCAAGCCAAGTAAACCTTACAAGGTTGAGATTGGATCAGATGAAAGTTCTGGAGAAAACGATGGACGAGCTGTGGAAGTTGTGATTGCGGGTAGACGCCGTTTTGGAATTGATGGACCTGATGCTGAACAAGACGATTTAAAGCTTCTAGGCGCTACAGAAAACTGTGGTCCCGACCGTGTACGCGACTCTGTCACCCTTATGTGCAAAGATATAGAACCAGTTAAAATAATTAGTGAATCTGAAGTTAAAAAAGAAGCAGATCAAAAAGTGGTTATTTTAGAGGTTCAACCGGCGCCTGCGCCCGATGTAATTAGTTCATAGTCAACGATCTCTGTTTCGTGTATAGTTAATTTATACTATTATTAGTTTGCCATGTAACTTATTTAATATTTTCCTTATAATATAAGTAAAGATTTTTTTTATTTTTACTTTTGTTTTATTTTTTAATTGATGATTGAGCTTCAGCAGTACACATAGTTAATTTTTTATGAGGTCAGCTCATTCTTGAATATGTTGTTGCACTCTAAATATGAAGGATTTAATAAATTGTATAAATTCTATATATTCGAGCTCTCAAATATATATTTAAGCTAATAAGCTAATATATAAGCTAAGCAGACTTATTTGATAAAATATACATGTTTTAGTCAATCTGGTTATTGCCAGGAAATTCAAGCCCTTTAACGTTTTAATTAAGTACCTATACCTCAAATTGATAGCAACATCTGTATTTTATACTCGTCTACATGCACCCACTCTACAATAGGTTCATGTTGCTTAATACACTTGCAAAACTGCTAACATCACTAAATTAGATAAATCAAGTATTGAAAATGAGCACTGTCGGCATGATAGCACAATTTTCCCTGATTCGGTTTTAATTTGAGCAGAAAACTTGGTGTATTTTTCTTTATAACTTAGTTTAAATTTAAATAGGTATTTTACATACACAAGTAAACAAACATTTAATTGACAATGAGTTTACAGTAATGAATTTCAATCTCATATGGTAATAACCTCCTTGATACAAGATTTTACTTATTGGCCCTAAGCCACAGTAAAAAGTATCAGCAGGAATAAATTACCAACTTTTATCCTCCTGCGTGCTTGCCAGCTTGAAATACATGTTTAACTTAATTACACGAGTAAGTTAAATAAGGTTTAACTTATGTTAATAGTCGACTCCATCTTTTAACCTGCGTTTATTTGATTCTTATACTAATTTGCTTATTTTCAGCGAAAAACCTCAAACTAACAATTAGCAGATAATTATATTTTTGAACCGTTAGGGGTAGAGACGCTAGGTTCATGGGGTCCAAGCGCTCGTGCTATTTTTAAACATTAGTCCAAAGGTCTGGCCTTTTTCTAGCACAGAGAAGAGCATTGGCATTCAACGTGGCATTGCTGCCAGTCTTTTGGGAACGAATTAAGCGATGATGCGAGGGAATTTTTTGGTGCTTGTATGTAAATATTCTTTGAGTTAAGTATATGATATTTTAAATAAATATTTGCTTATATGGCTCATAGCATTGTGAAACATGGTTCTATTAATATATACGACCTTAATCGCAACTATTTTGTCTAATAAAATCATTCAAATGTGCTACTTTACATTAGCACATATTAAACATCCGAAGTTTTTTTTTTATAAATACATATGAGCGTGCTAACGTGGCTGTTCTACTACTATTTGATGGAAATCATGAGTAGGCTCGAAGATTTGTAGTGACCATTATTGCGATAATAAAAAAATGCATTATCACTATGCTGGTGATTCAGTGGCGGTAGTATAATAATAAAAATAATAAATATAATCTAAGTAATGTATATAATCTAAAAAATATCGTAAGTTTAGTGAGTAAGGAATTAAAATTAGGAATTATTGATCAATAATTTCTAATTTTAATACCTTACCCTTAAGGTTATATTTTGACTGCCTCGTTGGTCTAGTCTAGAGTATGCGACTGCTAATAAAGAGGTCTCGGGTTCAAATCCCGGGTCATGCTAAAAGTGTTGTTGGGTTTATCTTATATGAAATTCTTAATAGCAGCACGGAGTATGGAAGTTTGGCGGTGGTTCACGCCCGCGCTACGGAGAGCGCGTTAAGCAGTCGGTCCCGGTTGTCATGAACAGGCAATCGTTATTAGGAAATCAGTGCCTTCAAATATACTGACAACTAATTCAACCTTCTAATTTTAGTTTTCCCTTAGGGTTGCGGAGGTCCGATGAAAAGTCCGATGAAAAGTCCGATGGCAGTCTTCCAGCGTATGCTGGACGGAGACCCGGTCAGACCCGCACTGGTGGCATTGTGCCGTAGCCTCACGTCTGATTGTATTCAAATACCCACGGAAGCAACCGTGTTCGGTGAGTATCTGAGTCAATCGGTAGGTGACACAGTCGGTTCTCTGTCCAAGCTTCGAAGCTTGACAGAATGGCTCCGGCAGCCCGTTGGCTAGCAGAGCGCTGAATTTCATCAGTCATCATCTATTCCTCGGGGACTGAGGAACCACCAGTATGTGGTGATTCCACTAAAAAGCACCCTGACGGCCGATCTCAGGCACCCTGCTCTAATAGACCCTCGCGTCCATATCCACTAGGATATCAAAATGCGGGAAACGTACTAGGACTGTTGCCGCCTCCGATTCGAGCCGTGCCTGCCACGCCTAAGTATACCTAATAGGTCATATTATATATTGTTTATTAGGAAGGAAGGACTGCAGATTCTCCCTCAGCGTTCCGACCGATATGCCTGCTGAACGAGTCGGGGAAACTCTTTGAGAGGATTATATCTGACCGCATCAGCGTTGGCAGTTAGCCTTGATATCGTCAACGCTTTCGGCACCCTCCCTTGGCGGGCAATCAGGGCGGCCCTTGAATATCACGAGGTGCCGCCCTACATGCGGGCTGTCATAGGGGCCTATCTGCGTGACAGGACTGTGAAGTTTGTAGATCGGAACGGGGTGGAAAATCGAAGGGAGATATTTTGCGGGGTTCCTCAGGGTTCAGTATTAGGACCATTATTGTGGAACCTCGCATACGATGCGGTCCTTCGTACCAGTCTGCCCTCTGGCCTAAGTATCGTCTACTATGCGGATGATACCTTAATACTGGCTAGAGGGTCACGCTTCCAGGAGGTGCTCCAGCTCGCCGAGCAGGGGGTGGCTTGTGTCGTCGAAAAGATTCGTGAGCTGGGCTTAAGAGTGGCGCCTCAGAAAACTGAGGCGATATGGTTCCATGGCCTGCGTAAGCGCCAGGAACCACCCAGCTCATGCCTCCGGATTGACGGCACTGACGTCCAGGTGGGCCGGTACATGAAGTACCTAGGCCTCACCCTGGACAGTCGGTGGAGCTTCGAAGAGCATTTCGGGCGATTAGTCCCCCGAGTACGAGGGGTAGCAGGAGCGCTACATCGCCTGCTGCCCAATCTCGGGGGACCACGGGAAGAAGTTCGCTGCCTGTACATGGGCGTCGTGCGATCCATGGTCCTCTATGGAGCACCCGTCTGGTCTGACGACCTAGCGGGCTCCTCCCGCTGCCAGGCTCAACTCAGGAGTTTGCAGCGGCTGATAGCCATACGGATCGTACGGGGCTACCGTTCGATTTCGTACGAGGCAGCGACGGTCCTGGCGCGGTCTCTACCCTTCGACATTCTGGCCGGCAGAGACAAGATGGTCTACGACCAAATTCGTTCTGTCGGTCGGAGTGGAAAAAAAAAAAAAAAGGTCAAAGATATTCGAGCAACACAACACAATAAAACTTTTTATACTGTTCATCTGCTTTATCTATATTTATTGGTGGTCACCAAGGTTTGTATGAAATGAGACGTTTCTCATATTTCGATAAGAAAGTTATCAGCAATACAAAAGGGTCAATTACCCTTTAAATATGATTATTTGGCCTCCATATATAATGAAAAACAGTTCATTTATAAATCACATTTCGTGTTTGCATTGAGTGTGCAAATTTTATAGGTAATATACACAGTACACTACAGTAATTAATATACATAAAATAACCATGGGAGAGGGAAATCTGCCTTTTCCTTACGACTTTAAAGAATTGGAACCTGAAGAGAAAACGAAGTTATTGAAAGTTTATAAAAGTAAGTTTAAAACTATTTTATTAATATTATTTATTATATTTAAAATGTCCTTGACGTACGATTGTACTTTAAATAGAAACACGGGCCTGGTCCAATGGTGATTAGTAATTCAGACTGCTGAGCCAGAGCTCGTCGTGGGTTCGATTGGCACGAAGGACAAATCTTTGTGTTGTTCTGCATTTGGGTATAATTTACATCTTCTTCTTCTTCTTACTAGCCTATATTTCCAAGATTATTTGGGGTCGACTACTGGTTCAACCGGTTTTACCTTGGGTGTAATTTACATACCCAAATGTGTAAAACGAGAAAGTAACGCTGTCCGTCTGTGTTGCGCTTTGACGCTAAAACTACTATAGCAATAAAATGACAATGAAATTTAATACAAATTCAAAATTTGGTGTCCTGAGGAAGAAGATAAGTTACTTTTTGCCGAGATATTCAACATACACGCGGGCGGAGCCGCGGGTGAAGCCTAGTTTTCGTCGTATAGAGCTAGAGTTCGTCTTTCCACATTCGATTTGTCTATCTAAAGGTCACCTTGAAGAAATCGTATTTTACCCGACTGCGTCAGAAGGAGGATAATGTTTTTCGAGCGTATGTGTGTATGTCCATTTTTTTGGCGCGCCCTACAGCCCAAACGGCTGGACGGATTGACATGGGAGGTATCGTCAAATTCGTTAGAGTTGTGATAGTGACATAGGCTATATAAATTTTTAAATGACGCCTTGAAATGGAAAACAGTGGGTGTAGGTTTGATTTTTTTCTTATATTAGAAACTAGGGTATCAAATGAAAAGTCGTAAAAATATATTTTCAAATAAACATATATACATATATCTTATTGCGTACAAAAGGTGACTAAAAGCGTACAAATTTATATATATATTTATATATCGAGACGACAATATTTTAACTGTAGTGGTCCAAGAGCCCAGAGCGATCAGACATAACTTATTTTCACATGGATGAAACCTTAACTACTCAGTAGCGACTAGTGTACTTTTAAATACCTGCGTGTTTGTGAAACTAGCCCTGTGACACCTGGGCAGATATCAGGTGAGAAAGGTAACTAAAAATAAGAGTTATCTAACTTAAATTAGTATGGCTGATCTTTATATATATTTTGTAGAATATTATTCTAAACTAGTTTCATGAAGTGTCAGACACTTTTCATGGACCAGAGCTTGTGTCAGACGCTTTAAAGATCGACAAAAAATTAATGAACTTTACTTATTTTTACATGTCTGATTTTTTAATATGTTATTAAAGTAACTATTACAAAGTTACATTTCATCAGTCAGACAAATTCGAGTGACCAAACATCCCTTAAACACAAAAATTATTCAGCCGGGAGTGCGATCATCATGCTATTTCAGAGCGAGTGAGACGTCCACAGCAACTTGGATCCCGTTTTTTAGGGTTCCATAGCCAAATGGCAAAAAAACGGAACCCTTATAGATTCTCATGTCTGTCTGTCTGTCTGTCTGTCTGTCCGTCCGTATGTCACAGCCACTTTTTTCGGAAACCATAAGAGCTATACTTTTGAAACTTGGTAAGTAGATGTAATCTGTGAACCGCATTAAGATTTTTACATAAAAATAGAAAAAAAACAATACATTTTGGGGGTCCCCATACTTGGAACTGAAACTCAAAATTTTTTTTCATATTTTATATAGAAGTTAGAGGGGGGGGACACATTTTTCCACTTTGGATGTGTCTCTCGCGCAAACTATTCAATTTAGAAAAAAATGATATAAGAAACCTCAACATCATTTTTGAATACCTATCCACAGATACCCCACACGTATGGCTTCGATGAAAAATTTTTTTTTGAGTTTCAGTTCCAAGTATGGGGACCCCCAAAATGTATTGTTTTTTTCTATTTTTATGTAAAAATCTTAATGCGGTTCACAGATTACATCTACTTACCAAGTTTCAAAAGTATAGCTCTTATGGTTTCCGAAAAAAGTGGCTGTGACATACGGACGGACAGACAGACAGACATGACGAATCTATAAGGGTTCCGTTTTTTGCCATTTGGCTATGGAACCCTAAAAACGGGATCCAAGTTGCTGTGGACGTCTCACTCGCTCTGAAATAGCATGATGATCGCACTCCCGGCTGAATAATTTTTGTGTTTAAGGGATGTTTGGTCACTCGAATTTGTCTGACTGATGAAATGTAACTTTGTAATAGTTACTATAATAACATATTAAAAAATCAGACATGTAAAAATAAGTAAAGTTCATTAATTTTTTGTCGATCTTTAAAGCGTCTGACACAAGCTCTGGTCCATGAAAAGTGTCTGACACTTTATGAAACTAGTTTAGAATAATATTCTACAAAATATATATAAAGATCAGCCATACTAATTTAAGTTAGATAACTCTCATTTTTAGTTACCTTTCTCACCTGATATCTGCCCAGGTGTCACAGATCTAGTTCCACAAACACGCAGGTATTTAAAAGTACATTAAACGCTACTGAGTAGTTAAGGTTTCATCCATGTGAAAATAAGTTATGTCTGATCGCTCTGGGCTCTTACTCTATAGAGATTAATATGCAAAGTACTTGTCGGTTTATAAAACTAAAAAGTCTAAGATAAAATAATTACTATGGAAACAAGCTAGCAAGTTTAATTATGACGATGTCACCTGAACTTAATGCAAGCATAGTATCACAGGTCAGAGTTTTCTTTTTTTAGTTTATTACTTTTAAGCAGTTGGATTTTTTGTTTCTTTAACCTTTATTTTATAGCGACAATGCCGCTATTTGTACATGCTCAGAAAATTGTTTACTTGTTAAGAAATTGTACAATACATTTAATTTATTCTGTTCTTTAGCAACATCTTTATAGTATTGTATTGAAAGATACGACAACTAAAAAATACAAATTATTTTTTTACTCCATGACGTGCGACTGTGTCGATAAGAACGGTACAGCTTTTGTATTCCTGAAATCAGTGCTGGATTTACATATGGGCAAAGCCATAGCAAAATAGTAGTTTTAGATCTTTGCACGGTTACGTGATTAAATAATTGTTTTACTAAAGTTAACGTACGTGCCCTCAAACAATAGTAATATTATAAATATTAATTAAGGAAGTATAAACAACATACTGTCAATTAAGCAATTCGATTAAGTAAATAATATCTCATAGTAGCCCCCACCTAAACTGTACACATATTACATTGTATATAAGCTTTAGTTTAAGTCAAATTAGTCGGAGTCTTACAGAGATAAGAGAGCCAGTAATAAAACATTACAATCAACGTGTCGTCTAATTGACTCCCTGGGATAACACGCAATAATTGGTGACCCCGACGTGATCTATTGGTTTCTAGTGCTGATATAATACCGGGACGACCGGAACCCTATATGGTGTTCAGCAGTGAATCTAGAAAACAATAGCATTACGAAAGTATCACATCCCAAAAATGGCTCCAACAACAACTCCTTCAAGAGGCGACACTGGGTGCGAATCAGTTGCTGCTATCACGGTCACAGACAAACTACCGCAATTTTGGACAGACTCCCCACGTTTATGGTTCGCCCAGTTCGAAGCAATAATAGCACCACAAAAACAGGGCGAAGATTACAAATATAACATGGTAATATCCAAACTACCAAAAGAGGTCGTCCATCAAGTCAGTGACATATTAACTAACCCACCCAGCGAAAACAAGTACTCCACAATCAAGGAACGTCTGATAAACTGCTACGAAGAGAGCGAACACCGACGTTTCCACAGACTACTAGCAGAAATGGACCTTGGAGACCAGAAGCCTTCCCAGCTCCTGCGAAAAATGAAAGAAGCTGGATGTGGAAAAATAAACGACGACACTATTCGCCTGCTGTGGCTAAGGCAACTCCCCGCTTCGCTAACAGCGATATTATCGGTCACAAACAATATGTCGTTAGACAACTCGAGCGAATTAGCCGATAAAATTTACGAGAACTTGACCTACAACAAAAGAAATATTCAAGAAACAGCGGTTGACATTAACCTAGTTACAAACATAACGTCACAACTTGAAGCCATGCGAATAGAAATAAATGCATTACGCAGCATACGCGAGCATCAACCTAGGCAACGCAGCAAATACCAAACACGACATATGCCACATTCACGGTCAAGGTCGCGCCACAGAAACTCACATAATGGGTTATGTTATTTCCATAATCGGTTCAAGCAGGATTCATATAGATGCAATAAGCCTTGTGCATGGAATACAATTAAAAATAACAGGCCATCGGAAAACTAAAATTAGCACAGAATAAGACGGGCCTCTGTGCTATCCACCCAGCAAACCGTCTAACTATAACTGACTCAAACAGTGGTTATAGATTTTTAGTCGACACGGGTGCTAACATTTCGGTTATAAATAGCACAAATAAGAAGAGCCAAGCATGCGAATACCAATTATTCGCCGCAAACGGGACCCCTATAAATACATACGGGGAACGCACTCTAACGCTTAACCTAGGACTACGCCGAAGCTTTAAATGGACATTTACCATTGCCGACGTTAAGAGGCCAATCCTGGGAGCTGATTTTTTGAATCATTATCAGTTATTAGTCGATATACACGGAAAAAAACTGATCGATAAAAAAACAGGTCTGAAAACGCCTGCCAAAATAGTAAGAACAAAAATTGCATCAGTGCGTTCTATAAACGCTTCTCTACAGGAACCAATAAAGGGATTATTAGAGAAATATGAAGATATTACAAAGCCTAGATCAATGAATCTACAGACTAAGCACCAAGTACAGCATCAAATAATAACAAAGGGTTTCCCAGTATTTACGCGAGCACGTCCATTACCTCCTGACAAATACAGGATTGCAAAACAAGAATTCCAAGATATGATGGACATGGGAATATGCCGTCCTTCAAGCAGTCAATGGGCATCGCCACTCCATTTAGTCAAGAAGAAGAATGGCGAATGGAGAGCATGCGGAGATTACCGCGCACTAAATAAAATAACAGTACCAGACAGGTACCCGCTGCCAAGGCTACTCGATTTCACGTACGTAGCAAGCGGAAAAGGAATATTCAGCAAGATAGACATAAAGAAAGCTTTTCACATATTGCCCGTTGCTGAACCAGAGAAAACAGCGATAATAACCCCTTTTGGACTTTTTGAATTCATCAGAATGCCATTCGGGTTGCGAAATGCAGCACAGTCCTTCCAAAAATTTATGGACTCTATATTCAGAGACTTGGACTACGTATTTGTATATGTGGACGACATATTTATAGCTGACAAGAAAAATAACCTTAAGGAACATTATGAACACTTAGAGGAGGTGTTTAAGCGCCTACATAAAAACGGCATAACGATAAATACAAGCAAATGTAAATTCGCCAAGTCGGAGATTGATTTCCTCGGTTATCATATAACGAGCCAAGGGTTGACTCCTACTATGGAAAAGATTCAAGCTATAAACAATTACCCTAAACCACAAACGGTAAATGAGTTACGACGTTTTTTGGGTATGATTAATTTCTACAGAAGCAGTATTCCACACGCAGCAAAGCATCAAGCACCGTTAAATAAATATTTAATTAATAGTAAGAAAAATGATAAAACGGTTATCCAGTGGAATACTGAATCAAACCACGCGTTTGAACGCTGCAAGCAGGACATTCGACAATTAACTACATTGGCATATCCGGACAGCAACGCACAAATAGCGTTAATGACAGATGCTAGTCTCAAATGCGCAGGCGCTGTACTACAGCAGCGAAGAAAAACAAAATGGGAACCAATAGCTTTTTTCTCCAAATCATTTAGTGAAGCCCAAACAAAATACTCTACCTATGATAGAGAGCTGCTAGGAATCTATATGGCTATAAAACACTTCAGAAGACTCATAGAAGGACGAGAATTTACAGTCTACACGGATCACAAACCACTAATGCATGCTTTCGACAAGAAGCCATCATTGGATGATACCCCTAGACGAATCAGATATCTGGATTATATATCACAATTCAGTACGGATATCCAGCACATCAGTGGCCACAAGAATGTGGTAGCCGATGCCTTATCTCGAGTTATCGAGACGATAACCTTACCCTCTGCAATCGATTGGCACGAGGTAGAAAAATATCAAAAGAATGATAGCGAGTTAAAACGACTAAAAGCCAATAAATCATTAAAAATAGAATTAATACACTTCCCAAATGAAAATAGCAAGATAAGCGAACGAACAATCGGAGACAAGAAAACAGAATCTTCACAAGCAGATAAGCTAACAGAAAAAAGGACACGTTCTGGTAGAGTCTCCCACCAGACGGTTAGATTCCAGTTATAATATATAAACCAGAACTATACAACAATAGTATATAATAGTAATATATATAATAGTATAGTAATATAAGGATGTTTCTTCTCTTTAGAGGGGGAATATCTATGGGCAAAGCCATAGCAAAATAGTAGTTTTAGATCTTTGCACGGTTACGTGATTAAATAATTGTTTTACTAAAGTTAACGTACGTGCCCTCAAACAATAGTAATATTATAAATATTAATTAAGGAAGTATAAACAACATACTGTCAATTAAGCAATTCGATTAAGTAAATAATATCTCATAGTAGCCCCCACCTAAACTGTACACATATTACATTGTATATAAGCTTTAGTTTAAGTCAAATTAGTCGGAGTCTTACAGAGATAAGAGAGCCAGTAATAAAACATTACAATCAACGTGTCGTCTAATTGACTCCCTGGGATAACACGCAATATACACATTTGCCGCCCCAAAGCTTTTAAATTTTGCCGCCCCTACTGACTCCTAAAATTAGATGCACTGTTCACAATAAAGTTAATTCCATTCTTTAGGAAATAATCTAATTCCTTGATAACTTTTACAACTTTTGTTGTTTTTTAAGCTAAGCAAACGTTGGTTTTCACTGCACTACTTATAAGGTATGGTAGGCTAAGGAAGATATGTAAGTAAGGCCCGATACTGCTAACCATGCACCTTTTTTTTTGTTTTCGCGGGAGTGCTTTTCGCACCCTCCGTGTCTGGGACTCCCGGCGAACCGGTCTACCCACTAAACCCCGCGGCGGCCTACCTCGGTAGTCGGGAGGAGCTCCAGAAACGCATCAGCGACTTCTGGAGTCCGCCCAGCCTTACCCCATGACTGGGTCACATCTCAGGGTAATCAATAAATAACCCTTGGGACAGGAAGATATCGTGTCTCTCGCCGTTTTACACAGTAAAAAGCGGGACACCGACCCGCCCCAGACGACACCCCCCAGCCGCACTGGGGTGTCGCCTGCTCGGGTCGCTTGCAGTGGTCACATTTCCCCAAGATGTGACCGCAACGACCCTTAGGCAACGATTAGGGACTAGCTGCCTCTACCGCGTCTCCTTTGCCGCCTCCTTCGAGCGGGATCAGCCCCATCCGGATCGCTCTGCGGACTTCTTCTGGAGCATTACGTTCTCACAGAAGAAGACCCCTCCCGTCCTTCATCACTCGCCAGCATTGCCACGATCAATGCTGGCGATGACAGGGTTCGTCCGATCTGTCCGACCAGGTCTCGACGCTCGGACTCCCACGCAGCAGTCCTCCAGCGTGTGCTGGGTAGAATCCCGGTCAGAATCGCGGTGGTGGCATTGTGCCGTAACCTCACGTCCAATTCTATTCAGATACTCACCGAAACAACCATGTCCGGTGAGTAGCTGAGTCAATTGGTAGGTAGGAACCCGCAAAGTCCTTTGACCAGACGGGTGCCCCATAGAGGACCATGGATCGCACGACGCCCATGTAGAGACAGGGAACTTCTTTCCTTATTTTTTTTTTTTAGGAGTATAGGAATTAAATTAGGAATATAAATTCCTGTGTCGCAGGGGACTTTACAAACATACATGAAACGGACACAAAGAACACCCAGACTTAAAATAACAATTTGTGAATCACACAAAGTGTTATCCCACTTGGGATTTGAACCCATGACACTTGGCGCAGTAGGAAGCGGCGTGGCGACCGCATAAACCACTAGGCAAACCGTGCAGTCGTTTAGTTAGTCCCCCGAGATTGGGCAGATGTAACGCCCCCGCTAACCCTCGAAACCGGAGGACTAATCACCCGAAATGCTCTTCGAAGCTCCACCGACTGTCTTGGATGAGGCCTAGGTACTTCATGTACTGGCCCACCCGGACTTCAGTGGCACCCACTTGGAGGCGCGGGCTGGGTGGTTCCTGGTGCTTACGTAGGCCATGGAACCAAATCGCCTCAGTTTTCTGAGGCGCCACCCCTAGGCCCAGCTCACGAATCTTTACCACAACACAAGCTCGGCGAGCAGAAGCACATTCTCGAAATGTGACCCTCTGGCCAGTATTAGGGTATCGTCCGCCAGAGTGTCATCTTCGTAACAGATTACGTTCAGCCCGGGGGGAGACGCACTCGAAGGGCCCAGTCGTATCCATGTTCCACAGGAGTGGTCCGAGACTGACCCTTGCGAAACACGACTAGGCCCGACGTCTCAAAACACCGTCTTGGCATCGTCGTACATGACGGTACGCATCGTGTTCAACTTGGTAATTGTACTGGTAAGGGCCCAGATGATTATCTGGGCCTGACTCTTGACGGTAGGTGGCTCTTCGATGAGCACTTCCGATAGCTTGCTCCGAAGCTGGTCGACACTGCCTCCGCACTTAGACGACTTTTGCCTAATTTTGGTGGAGCCAAAGTCGCGACGAGACAACTGTAAACGGGAGTTGTCTAGTTTATGGCACTGTAAGGTGCACCGGTGTGGGCGGCGGCTCTGACCACCCAAAATAAGACACGCCTCTGGTGACCCCAGAGGATATTGGCGGTTAGAGCCATACACGGTTACCGCGGTCGCAACCTTCTGCGAAGACATTATCTATGCCATGATCATGCTGCCCTGAGTGTGGCCGCAAATGGACGGAACGGGTTTTCCTCTCCATCCGCTTCAGTGGCCTTCAGGCGTCCGTCCGCGTGTGCCGTACGTCGCGATGGAGAGATAAGCAATTGATGGCGCCCGCTTCAGTGAGAGGAGGCACTGGGAGGGGTTCAGAGGGAGTAATAACAAGTTCCTTGGACCCCTGCTATTTCAGGTGCAGAGTGGCATACCATGTGGTTTTAGTCGGTTCGATGTTGACATACAGCCCCGTTGCAAACTCCGGTAGGGTGACGGCACGAGGGGGTTTCCACAAGTCCAAAAAAAAGTTTTTTAAGTTGTCGCCACGCTACATTCTACTGCGCCAGGTGTCGTGGGTTCCTACGTGGGAAAACACTTTGTGCGATTCACAAATTGTTGTCCTTAATCTGGGTGTTCTCTGTGTTCGTTTTATGTACATATGTTTGTAGAGCCCTCCGCGACACAGGATTTATACTCCTAATGCGAGTATGGTCTTTTAAAAAATAAAAACAATTGTGTCCGTAACCTTACTTTTTTCTGTACCAATTTATTTTTTTGGCCATTTTGCCGCCCCCCTGATTCTGCCGCCCCAAGCTTCAGCTTTTTCAGCTTCTATGGTAAATCCGGCCCTGCCTGAAATATTGATCATCCTGACACATGCAAGGTTACGCATTGGATTATTTAATTCTCCTACTTTATTATGTATTGCAGCAACAGAACTTCATCACAAATTTGACTTTGTAAGCGTTGGTCCAAAGAAGTATAAACAGCTGCGAACGTATTGTCAAGATGCTGCAAACATTTACAATTTACCATTGAGAAACAGTGATATATTCGTGATTTCACATCAACGTTCAGGTAATTCAATTCTTACATTAATATTCGTACATATCATATCTACATACTTACACATAAAGGACGTAAAACATGAACAACTTTGTATTGTAGTCGTAAAAGATTACGAATATTGAACTTTCAAAATCCATTTCCCTTTTTTTTCAATATTATCTTTTCTACCAAAATAATAAACAGTTCAAGTGAAGTCTCAGTTTTAAATACCTAAACTCTAGTCTGGCCTGGTCGAAGACCATCAGGTTTGAATAACTATACGAGTGGAACGAAATATATTATACTTAACATAAGTGTGAGCGTATGTACAAATATGTACATTTGTATTAATGTATTTTTTTTAATGAATAATTGTATTGTATATTCATAATACTATAAAATTAGATGAGGTGATACCACACCGTACGTGTTTATTAATTTCTCCACCTCACTACAACTTTATTGCTCAAGGCGGATTACATGTTATAGGTACAACAATAACTCAAGAAATAGTGTGGCTTCTGGATAACAACTTCGATTATGCAGGAGCAAAAGCTAAAGCCCTTCATGAAAGGTTCCCCTTTCTTGAGTAAGTAGTAATGCAGGTACATAACATAATAATATGCATATAAATATTACCTCTTAATTAAGTTTATCTTACAAAAATTTACATTTACATTTAATCTTTTCGATTGAACAGAACATTAAGAATAAACATGACAAATATGCATGGCCTAAAATATGGAACACCCTAATAATATCACATGGAAGAAGTGTGTGTGTGATGATCAGAGATCGGAATTGGGTGTGTGAAAATACCTAAAGTTTGCAGCGGGACATAATATGGAGCTGTTACAACCACTTAAGTTAAACCGGGTTTGAATTTTACCGGTTTAGTTTTGTTTTTTTTTTACATGTTCCTTACCTTTGAAACACCGAACTATAAACATTTACAAGCTGCTAATACAGTTCTAAATAAAATTTCTGCTAATATAGTTCTAAATAAATTTTTGTTTTGTACTTTTCCGGTTAAAATTCGGTCTTTTAGTCCCAATTGTTCTTTGTCGGTAAAACACAGAATTTTATATATCTGCAAAATGCTAATGCGGTTTTAATTTCTTTTTTTGATCTGTATCATAAGTTAAAAAGTTTTGTTACAGGTTGATGCAAGGAAAACGAACATTTTCGCGTCTTTACATAGTTTTGAAGTCGGCTTTTTTTTAAATTATCAAACCTGCACTGCATAAAAAAATAAATTAAAAACATTTATTTCAATTGCAAGAACAGTGGTTGTAACAGCTCCATATTATTATTGCAAACTTACTGCAAACTTTAGGTATTTTCACACACCCAATTCCGATCTCTGGTGATGATGGAAGTATTAAGTACGATAACACTTCCAGTAGAAAATTACTATTGTTTAAGTATTTGCCGTGGAACTTCTAAAAAGGTTTTAAAACCATAGTCTAGCGAATAAGCAGCAGTGTTACAACATATTTTAATTATTTAATTTTTTTTAATACCGTAAATAATATGAATTAAACATAATACATAAATGCCTTAATGTAGTTGGGTTAATTTAATCGTGTTTCAAAGACCTTGAGCTATTACAATTATTAAAATATTTTTAATCGCTATTTAAAATTAAATTAAGGATTTTTCACCAATAACAAAGAATAATGCAATAATAGAGATCTGTTACTTTGGATTGGTGAACGTTTTTATAATTACTTACTTAATATGTAAATATTCAATCTCACTATACTGTATTATAAATGCGTAAGTTTTAGTGAATGGTGATGATGTTCTTCCAGAGGTATACGTAGATGGCTACAAAATGTAAATTTTTAGCTAAGCCCTACCTAAATGGTTATTTGTTACTGAGTGACGTCAAAATGGATTAAGTCTTGAATAAATCATTGGGTCTTTTTCAGGAAAAAATAAAGGTATTTAGTGCATACTTAATCTTAATTGAATTTACTTTATATACTCTTAACAGATTTTTTACATACTTCGACAAAAAATGGGAAGCAGAATTCTTGCAAGGCACAGACGACAAAAGTAAAGCTCTTAAGTTGATTGAAGTCATAGCAAGACCTATAACAGAGAAGCTGTCAACATTACCCTCACCTAGATATATCAAGACTCATATACCTTTATCACTATTACCACCTGGGCTGCTAGACGCTGCCAAAGTTGTGTATGTAGCGAGAGATCCTAGAGATGTCGCAGTTTCTTCTTACCATCTTTATCGACTATATAAAGTTATGTATTTCCCTGGAACCTTTAAAGAATTTTGGGGATTATATGTTCAAGATTTAGGTAAGTTTTAAAGAATAAGGGTAAGTATTAATAACAACGAATAAATTACTGTGATTCGACTGCACGGCTGGCCTAGTGGTATAAGCGGTCGCCACGCCGCTCTCTACTGCGCCAAGTGTCGTGGGTTCGAATCCCACGTGGGATAACACTTTGTGTGATTCAAAAATTGTTGTTCTGAGTCTGGGTGTTCTTTGTGTCCGTTTTATGTATGTTTGTAAAGTCCCCGCGACACAGGAATTAATATTCCTAATGAGGGAGTTGTTTAAAAAAAAATTAAAAATGTATCATAATAGTTGCACTAGAGTAGTTTAGAGCGATTTTACTGTAATGTCTTTTAAATAAGACTGTAAAACTTGTGATTTGAGTAACTAAAAACATATTACGCAGTATCATTACTGACGCATATTTGCAGATTTGCTTTATACATTTTACTAGGCGTTTGTTTACTTTATTTGAAATTACATTGTTTGTTTTAGTGAATCGGACACCCATCTTCGAACACATGAAAGAAGCTTGGAATCTCAGACATCATAAAAATATGCTTTTTTTATTTTTCGAAGAGCTTATAAAAGTATGTATCCGTATTGTTCCATATGCTTTCCATCAGGCAGAATAGTCACTTTGGCTTAAATAAAAAAAAAATGTGTTCATAATCCTTGTAATTAACTCTCCATTATCTTTACTTTCGTAAATTGTACTTTGTTCGACATTTGTTGAATCGTAAGGTTTTGACCCTAATATTGACAGTTTTCGAACCAAACTGAGGTATCTACTGAGATTTCAAATCACGTACATAAGGTCTGTAACTTTTCCACATGTACTTGAGCTGATCTAAAATTATTATTCAAATAGCATTTAAATTGTTGTTTGTCACATCCAAACAGACAATTGGTGATATATATACCTACCTACTATTGTTTTAGGACTTGCCAGCCTCAATACAACGGATCGCTAGTTTTCTTGACAAAGAAGTATCAGAAGAGCAAACGAAAAAACTCTGCTCCCACCTGAGCTTTGAGAACTTTAGTAAAAACGAGTCTGTAAACTATCAAAGTTTGAGAGAACTGGGATTACTTATGTCGGACGAACAGTTTGTTAGAAAAGGTGAAAACACTAACACATATTAATTAGAAAGCAAAAGATTTGTTTATTGCGATCTCAATTGTTATTTGAATTGAAAATATGTTGAAGTCAAAACATGAACAAAATCTATATCTTAAAGTAGCTCTAAAGGCCGCTGCATACGTGACGGGATCTTACAAGGACGGGACGGGACGGGAAGTTTTGCAAACATCGTTTCATACAAAATGTATAAGGAAATGCATACTTCATTTAGACACGGACGGGACGGGCACGTGGCACGCACGGGACGAGCTAAAAATCGTCGGCGACAATGTTTAGCATGTCAATAGCAATTAAAGCCAATTCTTGAAATGAAAAATCCATCTTTCCTTGTTCACAACACTGCTAGTGTTGTGAACAACGTTAGATCCGAGTCACAGTCACGGTGCGTATGCATTTACATCACGTCCACGTTTATAACGAGGCGTCCGTCCACGTCCCGTCTGAGGTAATATCTCGTTACGTATGCAGCGGCTTTTAATAACCTTTTTTATGGTTATTAATTTTGTTTCCGATGCATAAGATCAGGCTACAGGCCATAGAAGAAACAGGCGGGGCTGCGTCGGTCAGCTAGTTTATAATACAAATGTATTATGACGAAACAGTTATTAGATAAGAAGTTGTAACTGGTGTAAATGTTTTTAATATAATTACTAGTAAGATAATATTCTGGAGATTAATAATTGAATAAAAAAGATTTATCGTTTAACAGGTAAATCGGGAGGTTGGCGAGAATATTTCGATAACGAGATGGAGCAGCAAGCGGAGCAGTGGATAGCAGACAACCTGCGAGATACAGACCTGCGTTTTCCACAATAACTCGTAATTCATATGAAAAATATTCCTTCACATTAAAGTAGAATAGAATCTAAAACTTTTTATTTGCACACCATATTACAGAGTTACAATAGAGTAAATTAAATGACAGATATGTAGTGTACAAAGGGCGGTCTTATTGCCAAAGGCAATCTCTTCCAGGCAACCCCTTACCTTTCTTTCTACTTAATGTTAAATTGACCACAAAAATTACTTTCTTTTAATATATATTTTTTTAAATATAATTTTGTAAATACGTATGTGCATATTTGAGTAGATTTCTTGATGCTTTCAAGCTGCATGGTGCTAATGGGACCAACATTAGCACCATATAAAAGAGCTTGGAATCTCAGACATCATAAAAATATGTTTTTTATTCCTCGAAGAGCGTATGTGCAAAGTATGTAGTACTTTCTATCAGGCAGAGTAGAGTAACTTTGGAAGCTTCAATATAAAAAAAGCGGCCAAGTGTGAGTCGGACTCGCCCATGAAGGGTTCTGTAGCAGCAAGTAACATCATATAAAAGTTCTTGTAGTTCGTTGTAACTTTGATCGATTCGATGTTTTAATAATAGTGTATTGATTGAATAAAAGGTAAATTGCGATTTACGAGTTATGACGTATTAAAAAAAAGCGGCCAAGTGCGAGTCGGACTCGACCATGAAGGGTTCCGTAGCAGCAAGTAACACCATATAAAAGTTCTTGTAGTTCGTTGTAACTTTGATCAATGTTTTAATAATAGTGAATGAAAGGAAGATTGAAGAATGAAGATTGAATGAAAGGTAAATTGCGGTTTACTATTAATGCCGTATTAAAAAAAACACTTACTAGATCTCGATCAAACCAATTTTCGGTGGAAGTTTGCATGATAATGTACATCATATATATTTTTTTTAGTTTTATCATTCTCTTAATTTAGAAGTTACAGAGGGGGAGACACACATTTTACCACTTTGGAAGTGTCTCTCGCGCAAACTATTAAGTTTAGAAACCTCAATATTATTTTTGAAGACCTATCCATAGATACCCCACACGTATGGAACTGGTAGGAAGAAACCACAGATCATAGAAAGAAGAAACCATTAAATGTGTACTATTTGGTTCGTTACAAATCAAAATTAAGTAAAGTATCATGTGAGTTTTATGACTTATCTGGTATACCTGGCTTTTATAATAAAAGCCACGTTATTTGTGTGTGTCACGAGTCACGGACTATATTTTAATCTAAAAAAAAGTTCCCGTTACAAACGATTAAAATATTTAGTATTAGTATTATTTAGTGGAAACGAATCAGTACTAGTAGTTTCACTCACAATTACAGGAATAGTGGTGAATTGATCTTTTTAGCTAGAGATTTCTCAACTATGAATAAAACAATATAAAAAGTAACATTATTTATTTTTCTCCACAGGTAGGGCTGGCGGTTGGTGAGAATACTTTGACGAGGAGATGACACAGCAGGCTGAACATTGGATTGCTAACAACCTTCGAGATACGGATCTACGCTTCCCATATTTTAAGATTGCTATGTAAATTATATTGCCAGGGACCAAAGTAAAAACGTGTTGTACTTTACTTACCTTAATTACCGTGACCCATAGACCAGTGCTTTTAGCTCTTAAAATAACAAAAAGTGAACATAAATTATAGTAGGATGAAACCCATTGTAAAAGGAGGAGAATATTGCAAAAATTAAAGGAAAAATAAATTACGGGCGATCTGAGGTCGGGAAGGGGGAGAGGGAGGGTTTTTAAGGGAAAAAAATGGCTGATCCCGATTTCCGGCAAAACTACAAGTCCTATGGAAAAAAGTTAAATGGCAAAGTTGTAGATAATAAAAAGATCTATATCTTTTACATTTACACTTTTTTCACATAACCTCAAATTTATGTGAAAAATTCAAAAAACCAAGTTTTTGGTTTTTTATTTTTATCTTTTACAAATAAAATTCCTTCCCGACCTCAGATCGCCCGTAATTTATTTTTCCTTTAATTTTTGCAATATTCTCCTCCTTTTACAATGGGTTTCATCCTACTATAATTTATTTTGTTTTCAAACACTAAAAGCACTGGTCTACCAGTGTAAATTACACCTTGAATATATTCAAGCTTACCATTAAAGATATCAAATATCTATAGGTTCAATTAACTAATAGGCGATTAACACACGGCACCGCGCACCGCCGCGGTTGGCGGTGAAGCGGATCTCATGTCGTATTGAGGTATACTAAATCCGTTGATGCTTAACACACGTACACCGACCGACCGCGCGGTCGAGCTGTGTTTTCACCGCCACCGCCCAACCGCGCTGACGTCCGCGCGGTTGGGCGGTGCCTCACACACGGGCCGCCGCTTAACCACGCGGCTCATTTATTTATTTATTGATTACACGCCAATAGTAGACATATACAACACGAAAAAAAGCATTACAACACAATATAGTTCTTATATGTAAACCAATAAAAGGCATGCATAATGAACACCAATGAAATTGTGTTCTAAGCGGTTTGAGCAGAACAATGTAGTACATAATATAACACTGTATTTGTAATTATACAGAGTAGAAATACAGTGCTTTATTTTCAATTAAAAATCATCGTTGGTGCAGGACGTGTTGCAATTTAAAAATGAAATTTGCCAACAAATAATGAAATAAAGGAGTGGAAAAAAAAGGATATTCGCGTATACTTAAAAACTGTACGTTTATGTTGTGTCGAACTTTAATAGAATAAAATTAATGCCCTATTTAGAGTTCTGCTTCGTAAAAATGGATGAACCCAATATCTTCTTCTTTTTTCTAAGAAACAAAATCGCATTAGTCCGCTGTCCGCTGATGCATGTATTTGTGCGTAAAGTAAATAAAATAAAAGCCAGATTGCTGCCACCACTTTAGTCTATGATCAAAATGGTCAAAACCACGTTAAATCCAACCGCGCTGTAAGGCGCGAGAACCGCCTTACCGCGCGGTGCACCGCTACAAAATCCGCTCAACCGCCACCGCCAACCGCGGTGGTGCGCGGTGCAGTGTGTTAATCGCCTTAAGCTCACTTTTAATCAAAGACGCAAAATGATTCTGCTCTCCCCAGAAAATGAGCCCAAATGTCGACAACCCAATCATTAGTAAAAAGATCTGAATCGATTCAATTTAACGCTTAAAAAAGAAATTAAAGAGATAAACAAACCACGAAAGTATTTGCAAGAATTAGCTAAAATCTGTTGACGAAATTGAAGACCAATCATGACTTTGATCGTTGAAATTCTGAGTTAAATTGAGATCAATATGAGATAGATTAATATAGACGAAATCATGCCTGAACTTATAAACACAGAAGATATTTAATTCTGTCATACTTGGTGGGAAACACACAGATACACGAATGTAGTGTGTTGTCCACACTACGTACGCGTATCATAAAAAAATGATATGTTACAACGGCATTACTACAGTGGCCGAGGTTTATAGGTTTCTAAGATAATATTGACGAACTCAACTTGATAAGTATGCACGTAAATATACTAGATAAAGTTACTATTCCGTTGTTTGTCATTACATACAGTACAGTGCATTATAACAGTAATATTACTGTAAAAGTGATGGAGGAGCAAAAAAAATTACCGTTTCCTTATCAAATCCAAGATGTGACACCAGAAGAACAAGAGTACGTCGATAAAGTGTTTGGTTGTGAGTATTTATATATAGTCAATACGTACAATTTGGGTAACTTTATTCATTCGGGTAACATTGACAGTGTGACCATGAACTAGTTTTGATTTATTTTTCATATGATACCAATACAATTTACAAATACTTCTTACAGCTTTACATTTTTAAACTAACTCCGCACCTTAAAAATAAATAAGCTTTCATACAGAGGTAATGATAAAACTTTTTTCTGAAATTTTCGCGTGAGTTTAGGTATGCTATTCAAACAGTGTAAAACTTTTTGTGTTCATAAATTATTATTATTTTCTAATTATTTTAGCTTCTTTTCTATTATACGTTATACGTGTTTTTACTAATTAGTAATATGTATAACAATGCCAAATGTCGTAAACTGATTATTGATTATTTTATAAAATATAAGACAAAACTGGAAATTAATGGTTTTATTACGTCGGTTATACCCATTTAGAAGAAAAACATAAACTAATGTTACCCAGATTAATACAAAATATAATAATTACTACTTTTCTATGAATGGTTCTGTGTGTGTCAAAGTTACCCATGTAATGACGGTAACTTTGACAGACTAGAAAATCAGGTTTTTTTATGGACTAATAATTTTTTAGAGAATTTAATTAATATATATATTACGGGTGAAAAGTGTTATGAGAGCACTAACAAAGCAAAATACAGTCGTGTTGTATGCTTGAATTTTATAATATTGTGTAAAATATCGCACTTATCTGTCAAAGTTACCCAGATTGACTATAACCTAAGTTTTACCTGCTAAGTATCTGTATCTGAGTTCTACTTATTAACACTTTTGTTCTTTGTATTCTATCGAGCATTACTTAGATTTTGTAATTGCGATTTATCAATTATGACCTATTATTTTACTTAATCTCTCTGTCGTTTCCATATTTCTTTTCTATATTCGAAACAGTTGAAAATATTCGAATTAATGCTATTGTTTAGTCACACCGTCGATTGGAATCTGTCAGGTTACGTACCAAAAATGAATCTTCTAAGGAAAATGTTCGTGCAATAATTTTTTACAACTCTAGAAGAGGCCTGACACGACTTCAGTGTTTTGAAGAGCTAACATCTGTGTTCAGTGATGAAACCCCATGTCTGTGGACTGTCGAACGCAGATATTTAGAATTCCAGCGTGGACATACATTCTATTTTCCAATAAGTTCGGCGACGACATGATCCATCGTTAGTGACAAATCTCGCGACGGACGCCCAAAATCCGCCTACACTGAAGAGAACATCCACAGATCATAGAAATACCTACAGGAGATATGCAATTGAGGCGTGTCGCTTGCGAACGCATCTGGCCTCAAAGCGGCTTGATGCCATTTTCGGACATTAGTCGCATGTCAACTTGCGACGTCTTCACTGCTCTTGATTTTCGACAAAATGTCGCGTTGTTCAGTGATTCTTTGCAAAAATAACAGCTGTATTGTGAATTACAAGAAAGATGGCATCTCATTTCATATCTAAATATTATAATATTATAGTTTTTCATACTGAATTCATTAAAACATTTTAGAAACATGATGAAATACCAAATTAATCCTTTTCATTAGAAACTAAAACCTTTGCTTGTTTAGTACAAATCGATCATTGAATCGGCTGGTCTAATAGCGAAATGGATAAGTGTTTTATTGATACTCTCACTCACACGATAGTTTCGGGAAGCGGCCGCTGTCGGCCTTTGTGTTAGAGATGTGATGTGATGTTTATGATTGTCGATATTTTATACGATCCTATTAAGTGCGAATGATTATTAAAGATATAAATAAATTGTAATATTATAATTATGTAAACGTAAAAAAAGGGTAGATAAAGTTATGATTTTTAATTTATTGTGGTACTCAAGCATCATTTATACCTTGATTTTATTTCAAAATTTTAGCTATCCGAAGGTTCCAAAAATTAAAGAAATGTGGATAAATGCGACAGGAAGGGGTCCAAGCTGGTTCCCAACAAAAATAGCACAATATTCTGGTCCCAATAAATTTTCACTAACACGATCAATCGCCAATGAATAACCATTTAATAAAACTAATAAAGGCCGTAATGGAAAAATATGCAACCGTAAGATTACACTACTTAACTAAGAACGCAACACTTAAACTATCTAAGCGGCAAGTTTTAAATAAATATTTACATTTTACTGGTCAATAGAATCCTTAACAATAAAATTATTGCAGTTTTACCTGTGTTCTAGTCTAGATTCGAGAAGATGATATCCGGTTTTTTGGTAGTTAATTAGTAAATATTCCAATTATGATAAAACATCGCTTGTATAGAGTATATTCGAAGGAAACTCGTGTTTATTTTTCTTTTCACAGTCAATAAAAACTTTAGGAGAAAGAGCAGATAATACATCTAACTGAATTTCATTCGATATTTTTATATGATTATCACTTCGCATCACTAGTTGCATAAATTGCACATGTGTGGTTTTACGAAATCCGTAGCTACAGCACAGCTATTCTCCTGTGTTTCTATGATCTGTGAGAACATCATTACTGTGAGACAACTAATTCTCGATGATCGTCATGTGACGAGAGATAGAGGCTCTATTAGGCATCTCAAGGACAATCATTCAGAAGATCTTGCATGAAGCGCTTGGTGTGAGAAAGCTAGTTTGCCGTTGGATACCATATCTGCTTTCCGACGATCGCAAGGCGGCCCGCGTCAGATGGTGTAAGCAAACTCTGCAAAGGTTCAACCGAGGAGATTCAAATCACGTCTACCACATGATCAGTGGTGACGAATCTTGAATCTATGCCTACGATCCTGATTCCAAACAACAATCTACAATCTGGGTCTTTCAAGACAAGTAGACAAAGCCGATTAAAGATATTCATTCTCGAAGCACTTTAAAGAAGATGGTGGCTACGTTCGTTGTAAAAACCGGCCATGTTGCGACTATTGCACTTGAAGATCGTAGAACGGTTAACGCAGAGTGGTTTACCAGAGTTTGTTTACCACAAGTCATCGCCGAACTTATTGGAAGCAGGAGAAAATAGAAATCCTTGACCATCCTCCATACAGTCCTTTTCTTTTTTTTTTTTTTTATGTGTGGCAAATCATCATGGACCGTCACCCCACCGGGGGTTACAGCGGGGTGGTGTGTTGGACTTGAACCGACTAAAAACCACACAGCGTGCCCTCTCCGCGCTTCTCCGTTTAGGAGTAGGAGAAGTCCAGGGTGGGATCTCCTTCTGAACTTCTCCAGCGCCTGCCCGCTCCTGATGCGGGCACCGTCTCGACGACTTCGACGACCCTCTCTTAGGCGGCGTCCGGCACACACCGACGCCGCCCCCTCGCGGCTGGCCACATAGTGCGGGTGGAGGGGAAACCCGTCCCGTCCACCAGCGGCCACACTCAAGGCGGCATGAGGCGCAGATGTTTGCGCCTCCGCCGCCCGAGTCGCCGGCGGCGAATCTGGTCCGATTGGATGTCGTACCCCCGGGCCTTCTCCGCCGCCTCCTTCTGCGTGATTACATCCTCGCAAAAGGATGCAACCGCGGTAAATGAGTTCTCGCTGCCGGCCATGGAACGAACGACGGCCGGTAGCGAGAGATCCTCTCCGATGACTGCAGTGAGGACCCGGCGCTGCGTCTCACATGCGGGGCAGACCGACAGCGTGTGATGAGCCGAATCCTCACTGCAGTCGCAGTGGTGGCAGGCGGAACTCAATTCCCTCCTGGCGACCGAGTGCAGGTACTTTCCGAAGCAACCATGCCCGGAAAGAACCTGCATCAGTCGGAAGGTAAGGGTCCGGTGCTGCCGCACTGCCCATTCGCCGATGACCGGCCAAAGCGCCTCCACGGTGGCGAAGCCAGCACGTGGGGTCTCCAGCCGGACCGACCAGTGAACCATCGTGGCTCGGTGAGCGGCTTCGCGCCACTCGCGCACGTCCTCGGGCGGAGGTCCAACACCGCCACTCTTCGCCCGGTAGTCAGCCACTCGCCGATAAACGTCGGCGAGCACTTCCGCCTCCAAATCCCACGGGGGTGTTCCGGCCAGGGCGCACGCCGCCTCCGTAGACACGGTTTGGTATCCCCGTTAGGCTCTAACCGCCAGAGTTCTCTGCGGCCGCCAGAGGCGCGCCCCATTCTGGTCGGTCAGAGCCGCCGCCCACACCGGTGCACCGTAGAGTGCCATAGACCGGACAACCCCCGTGTACAGCTGCCTCGTGGCGACACTGGCTCCTCCCAGATTGGGCAAAAGACGCCCAAGGAAGGAGGCAGTGCCAATCAGCTTCGGAGCAAGCTGTCGGAAGTGCTAGTCGAAGAGCCACCTACCGTCGAGGACCAGACCCAGATACTTCATGTGGGCCCGGACCGGTACGAGGACCGAGTTGACCTCGATGGAGGCGCCGGCGGGCGGACCACGACGGGGCCCATGAAAAAGTAGGGCTACCGTCTTTTCTAGGGCCACCCGTAAACCTCAATGCGCCCGACCACCAGGGAGACTCCTGTGGTGGTCCTCCATACAGTCCTGACCTAAGCCCTAACGATTTCTTTGCATTTTCTAAAATTAAGAAAAGTCTTCGTGGTCAAAGGTTCCAGTCCGGTGATGAAGCAGTCGACACTTTCAAGTCAGCCATTTTAAACACCCCCACTTTAGAGTGGAATAAATGTTATAATAACTGGTTGAGCAAATGGAAAAGTGTATAAAGCAACGTGGCGAATACTTTTAAAAACAATAAAAAGTACTATGAGGTACTAGTTGTGTTTTTTCTTCAAACGACAAAACGTTAAAGGCATGCCTCGTACTATGGCAGCCTATTGAGATGCTTTTTAACCGAATTCAAAAAAAGGAGTAGGTTCTCAATTCGTCGGTTTTTTTTTTATGTATGTTCAGCGATAATTTCGTCGTTTATGAACCGATTTCAAAAATTATTTTTGCATTGCAATGGCCGTAGCTTACAGGTGGTCCCATCGTCACCATATCGAGATCTAATGATGGGATCCCAAGGAAATCGAGGGAACTCCTCAAATATCATAGGCACAATTGTCGCGATTTGGGTACTCGGAATAGTTTTTCATTGAAGTCGGTTCCTTTTTGTTAAAATTATAAGTCATTGGTTCTGCAGTTGATACACGACATCACGAATAAAGTCATTTAATAATAATAATTTAGTAAGCTCTTCTGTGCGAGGGTTGTAACACCCCGGTAGAGCTGGCCCATTCGTACTGAAATTTGCGTATTTGTACTATTTTGTTTTTTTAAGCTTAGTCTTATTAGTGATAAGAAAAAGTATATTTTATGTATAAATGTTTACCCTAATAATATGTTTCATACAGATCTAGTTTATTTATCAGAATAATACTATTAACAAGCTCATTACCGCTTAAGAAATTTCTTTCTTTTTTAACGGCAACTATTTTATAGCATAATGACTATATTCTGTGTCGAGGGGATTTAACAAACATACATAAACAGACACAAAGAACACCCAGACTTAGAACAACAAAATATGCATCGCAGAAAACGTTGTGACATGTGGGATTTGAACCCCCAGCACTTGGCGCAGTAGAAAACGGTATGTCAGCCACTAAAACCACAAAGTCCACCGTGCAGTCTAATTGGATGATAGCAAAAGTATATAAATAATAAATATTTAGATGTCTGAAAAAAAATATATATTTACATATTAACACACAACATCATCTAGTCCCAAATTAATCAGAGCTTGTATTATGGGTACTAGACAACTGATATAAATACATAAACATACTTCTTCATATAAATACATACATTAAATATACATTGAAAACACCCAAACTCCGAAACAAATATTTGCGTATCACACAAACATTTTGTCCGACCCGGGAATCGAATCCGAGACCAAGACGCATACGCTACCAATGCGTTACTGAGTTGTTTTTATTCTCTTCTTCATCGTTTGTACCTATACAATATTTTTACAAACTATTGTGCATTTTTTAGCCTTTGTCAGTGTTTACCGGCTATCTCGAGTTGGTCCCAAAGGTTTCATTGTGTACGAGCCCTACAAGAAGGAAGCTGCTGATATCTACAACATGACGCTAAGACCCTCTGATATATTTGTCGTGAGTTTTATACGATCAGGTTGGTACTTTTCTTTATAGTATTGATAACAAACGAACATTCGGGTCTATTGACATGACGCTCTCTATGAAATCAAGATACTCAAGAGATAGGTGTACCATATTGCTCCTGTCCCTGTACCTTTGTACTGAATTGTAACCAACGAAATGTTTTCTGTGAGGCCGCAAAATCACTCCAATCAAGCCGCTCCATGTGTATTAATTTAACTACGATGACAACTCACAACTCTTTACCTGAATACCTTGAGCCTCATTTCCGTTTCCTATGCTCCAATCACGACCGAAGCCTCCGGTCATCAAACAACTTACTTCTTCTGTGCCCCTCTCACACCTCCAACTTTATCAACTCCTCCTTTTATGTACAGTCGGTCCTACTATGGAATGCGCTCCCTACCGAAATCATAATGTCCACAAATCGCGTTAGTTTTCAAATCAAATCAAATCAATCAAATCAAAGCATTTATTTCAAGTAGGCCAGTTACAGGCACTTTTGAATTGTCGAAACAAAAATGAAAATTAAATGTAGCTACAGTCCCAGTCACAAGACATAAAAATTTGTGAAAGTACTGAAGTTGCCCATTCCCTAGCGTAGATCTCTATGGAGAAGAACGGGCAAGAAACTCCATGGACACTCTTTTAAATCAAAATGTTTTTTACAAAATCTTGGTTACATCATTCATGTTGAGATGGTACATTATGTGAGAACGATGTAGCAAGACGTGAAGGTTAAAAGTGTCCATAGTACAACAAAAATACAATTGAAAATTCAAATAATTAATTCAAATAAGCCGTGGCAACTAAGAGATGACCGGTCACAACTGACAGCGCCCGTTCACGAACATGACGCATGGATCCGCACCATTCAACTCAACCATTTTGAAGGGAATTAAATGAGCCGACACACGCGCCACCATCAGCGTGACATTTGAGTGAGCATGACATACTCTCAACCGCCAGGGCAGATTCATGTCAAGAAAAGACGTAGGTTTCCAGTGAATGATAGCTTGAATAGCTTCCTAGTACATAGTACTCACACAATATGGGCTATGCGATTATATAATACTAAAGAGATTGAATCTATACAATGCAAAGAAAGTTGTACAATCTTCAGCAGCTCCAACAATACCATTTAATGCTATCAATTTATGCGCCCCTGTCCTTGTGAAGCAGGACCAGCATTGAGCCAAGCATTTTTATCAGCGATATAATCGCTCAACTTGTAATATGCTTGCTTACATAGTGTGCGTTTAATGCATGTTTTAAATTTTGTCTCATTCAGTTCAAGAATACTTTGTAGAATTTTATTATAGCATCTCAAACAGTACCCCATAAAAGAAGAGTCTACTTTAGCGAGTCTAAAGCCTGGCTGAACTAGTTGGTCCCTATTTCTAGTACTGTAATTATGTTTGTCACCTCTTTTGCCAAAAAGATGAAGATTTTTTCTGACGTACATTATGTTTTCGTAGATGTATTGACTATGTACCGTCATGATGCCAATATTCTTAAACAGTTCCCTTAGAGAATCGCGCCTACGAAGATTATATATGGCTCTGATGGCTCTTTTTTGCAGAATAAATATAGACTCAATATCTGCAGCCCGTCCCCATAACAAGATGCCGTAAGACATTATACTATGAAAGTAACTGAAATAGACCAGTCTAGCGGTATCTGCATCAGTAAATTGACGGATTTTTCTAATAGCATATGCTGCTGAACTTAGCCGCCCCGCAAGAGATGTTAAATGAGAACCCCATTGTAGCCCTGCATCAAGCGTAATCCCCAAGAAAACAGTTTTATCTACGAATTCAAGTTTCTCTTTATTCAATATTATATCACAATCACTACTCTTAACATTCGGTAAAGCAAATCTTATGCATTTGGTTTTTTTTTCATTTAATACCAAATTGTTTGCTGTGAACCAATTCTGGACTTGAACTAGGGCATTATTCACGTCATCTAGATTTTGGGCCCGTCTATTTATCTTAAAAATTAAGGAAGTGTGATCAGCAAATAACACCATATTTTAAGGTTGATTTTTTAATAAATATGGTAGATCATTTATATATACTAGAAAGAGGAAAGGACCCAATATTGAGCCTTGAGGAACCCCCATTTTTACTTTTAAACCCTGTGAATTAACACCATTTATTTGCACATATTGTTGTCTATCACTCAAATAAGATTTAACCAAATTCAGTGCAAGTTTTCCTAGTCCGTAATGCTCAAGTTTCAAAAGTAATGTGTGATGATTTACGCAATCAAATGCTTTGGAGAGGTCACAAAAAATTCCTATGGCGTCTTGGGACTCTTCCCACGCAGTAAATATATGCTTTAATAAGGTTACACCGGCGTCAGTTGTACAACGTCCCTTGGTGAAACCATACTGTTGATCATGTATGATTCTGTTGGTGTTGAAATGATCGAGCATTTGATTAAGCATTACCTTTTCAAAAACTTTGCTAAAAACTGGTAACACGGATACAGGTCTATAATTATTAGTATCTTTACTGTCCCCGGATTTGAAAAGAGGTATTACTTTACTGTATTTCATTAACTCAGGGAAAACTCCTTGGTCAACACATAAATTAAAAATTAAAGCTAAGTATGGGGCTATAGTCTCAAGTATGGATGTACAAACTTTGATAGACATTCCCCATAGATCTTCGGTCAGTTTGATTTTTATTTGCCGGAAAGCCTTAATAACTATCATAGGGTTAATGTGTTTAAATTTAAATTCAGCCAGGCAGCTAGACACATTCGCCTTTAATAAATCAATTGAGACATCAGGTGAGGAATTAAGAGCCTCAGTAGTTTTTGATGGTATATTGGTAAAGAAATTTACAAATTCTTCAGCTACTTCCTGATTTGAGCTTTTATCCTGATTTGAGCTTTTAAAATGAAAGTGCGTGAATTGCTTTAAAGCGAATTGGCAGTACAGCTACAACGATAGCAACGATAGTACCCATATGTATATTTTTATAATATTAAATGTACGTATTTACTTTTATATATAGAGTAGTAGTGTATATGTTTGTGCATTTAGGAATATCTCGTATATGCATATATGTTTATATATATGTATGTGTATTTATTTAGTAGGCTAATCTTTTTTACATAGCTATCCTTAGTAATGGTATTTTTTTCTCTCTGTACCTACCGCATCACATTTCTACAACACCTGAATCGACACCTGGTCGACTGGCAGAGAATGCCTCATGGCATTAAGTCCGCCTTTGTAAAACATGTGCAATAAGTTTAAAATAAATAAATAAATAATGATTACTTTGTTATTTTAGAAAATAGAAACATTCAAGTAAAATTTATCATGTAACGAACAACCCAAGGCATTTTGTTTTTGCTAAGCATTTACTTAATTCATATTTTTTAAGGAACCACATGGACTCAGGAACTCGTTTGGATGATAGCAAATAATTTGGATTACTCCACTGCAGTAGCGGTACCGCTTGCAGAGAGATATGTACCATTGAAGTAAGGAATTTCAAACTATCTCTCTCATAGCTACATAAAGCACGCACGCTAATATTTTTCAATTGTTATTCCAACCTAAATAAATTATCAACAGCAGCATCTAATAATCCACTGTTAAATGTGGACGACGTGGCCCTGACCCTAATATGTCGATTTTGTCCTTAGTCTGTCCTTCTAGGGTCCTAGTAAACCACGGTGATCAGACGCGTTTCTTATAGGGTTTTTGTCAAGTTTTTTTTCTCCTCACGGAATTAATAGAAGTGGTGACACGCACATCAAGGAGATGTGTGCGTAGTTCAGGGAATGAGTTCTATATCAGAACGAAATGAAATAATTTCATTTTCCAAGATATGAAGGGCTGTCGAGATAAAAGGCATAAGTGATATTCATATTATACATTCATTCTATTCAGACAAAATATAATTTTATTTCATCATCAGCAACCCATAATGTCCCGCTGATGGGTTCGGGTCTCCTTTTAGATATAATTAATAATAATAATAATAATAATTAATATTTTGGACATCTGACACACAACATCATCTAGTCCCAAGCTAAGCAGAGCTTGTGTTATGGGTACTAGACAATTGATATAAATACATAAACATACTTTTTTTTTTGTAAATACATACATACTATACATAGAAAACACCCAGACTCCGAAACAAATATTTGCGAATCACACAAAGAATATTTGGTCCGACCCGGGAATCGAACCCGAGACCTCCTGATCAGCAGCCGCATACGCTAACCACTAGACCAACCAGGCAGTCAGTTCAATCAATCAATTAAATATATAATTCAATCAATTATATAATGATTGTTTGTAAATGGCTAATTTAAAAATAAGTTCTAGATAATCACATATGTAGCCTACAGAAAGTGTAACTTTTTATCCCGAAAATACGCGGGTAACACCGTATTATTATAATTTTGTATGTTTAATTGTTTGTTGCTCTTTCACCCAATAACTACTGAATGGATTTTAGTAATACAGCTTACATATCGGAATAACGCATATGCTACTATTTACCGCCATGACAGACTTACACGCGTGTGGAGTCGCGGGCATAAGCTAGTAAGTAATAAAATAAAGTAATGTTTAAAATTAAAATAATTCTTCTTTCAGCCGCTTTATGTTTTTTGATGATAATAAATTAGAAGAATACGTTAAAAACATAAATTCTAAGACGGATGAAAATGCTATGATTGAAATATTAAAAGATCGGGCTCAGTCACCAATTAAAATGCTTGCGACAATGCCCGTATCGATGCCTCGCTTTATTAAGACTCATTTACCAATGTCTTTACTGAACCCTAAATTGCTCGACACTACAAAAGTGGTGTATATTGCACGGGACCCAAGGGATGTGGCCGTGTCGTCCTATCACTGTGCGAAGTTATTTAAGATAATACGCTTCCCAGGTGGTTTCAAGGAATTTTGGAATTTGTTTCACAAAGATCTGTGTAAGTACCTACTGTATTATGAAACTTATAGAACTACGTAATTAAACATAAAAAATATCATGTTTCAATCTATTCTTTCAGATATATTCTGCCCCATGCTGGAACACGTCAAAGAAGCTTGGGAGAAAAAACATCATCCTAACATGCTGTTCTTGTTTTATGAAGAACTTATTACAGTATATATTTTAGTTTATTCTGTAGTAACAGTATATTATTGTATTTAGGTTATATGCCGAGTTATTTAGCTTAAAGCAACCAAGGAAAGAGCTATATGATCATTTTATTGACCACCATAACAGACGTATGTCTGTAAGAACTTCTTTTTCTAAAATATTTGATAGTATTGAGTACATTAAATACTTATGTCACTTATGTAGTCTCTTGTTGCCGTAAAATTTAAAGATAAGTGCTTCATGGGTATTTTCGCGAAGAGTTGCACACGGTCATAAATCACTGTCCACTAACTTCAATAATGCAATGCTACTACTTTTTAAGTATTTTACGAAGTTTCTATCTCTTTGCTATTAACAAAATAGTTTTTTTTATGAAAAGGAAATAACAGTATGTTTTGGCTTTATTTTTTCAAGCAAAACTTTAATTTTATATTTACAAACCATTCAAATTTGCTACGTCCTACGCTAAACTAATCAAGTTTGAATTCTTCAAACTTGATTAAATTTTTTTAGCATTTTATCATTGACAAACATTCATAATAATTTAACTACGTCATTTAATATTATTCTGTTATTGCAATAGTTTACTAAATATAACACCACTAATTCTATCACCAACTGTTTGCAGGATTTAACAGCTTCTATACGTCGCGTAGCTGATTTTTTGGGCAAAAGTTTAACATCAGAAGAAACCGATCGTTTATGCGATCATCTTAGCATCAAAAATTTTCAAAATAACAAATCAGTTAATCAAGAATGGTTAAGGGAATTTGGAATGCTTGAAAGTAACGAATGTTTTATCAGAAAAGGTCATTATTCACTGCAATATCGAATTTATTTTGGGTTAAAGACTATTTCTGTGCTTTGAGTGTGTAATGATTTTTTTATACCAGGTAAGTCTGGAGGTTGGCGCGACTACTTCGATGAGGAAATGACTGAGCAGGCAGAACGATGGATTGCAGACAATCTACGAGACACGGACCTGCGCTTTCCAAATTTTAAGATGAATGAAAAATAACATGGAACTCACTTATCGCACAACGACAATCTCTCAGAGGCAACCATTATTAGGCATAAAAATCTTTACATTAAATAAAACAAAAAATCTAGCCTTTACTAATCCCAATATTCTATGAAGTAGGCAAGGAAATCATAAAATTGCATTGAATATAAAATTTTCATCCAATTTTAAAACTTCGCAAATACTTAAATGTGATCATAAAGAAATACATACCGATGATCTTACGAAGGTTGACCCTAGGTTTTAAGGACAGTAGTTTTTATAGTCATTATAAAATTAAGCCAGGTAGATTTTGAAGCTCATTCCTTCTAATTTCTTGGTCAATTATTAAAGCCTATAGTTGTCACAAAATAAGAAGCCCGTTTTGACATTTGTCATTGTGTTTTTTAATCAACGATTAATTCGTGTTTTTGACTGTATTTTTTCAATATAAGGTTAATAATGTGTATGGGTTGTGTATGGGTACCATAGTAATAAACTAGGAGATTAAATTTTTCAATGTCAAAAATCAAATTCATAATATTTAATTACTATGTTACCCATACACTATCACAACGCGTATCAATAATAACCATCAAGTTTAACACTCACAAACACGAATTAATCATTGATTATAAACACGATGACAAATGTCAAAACGGGCTTCTTATTTTGTGACGACTATAGCTATGATAGTTTTCTTTTTCCTTTCGTTCTATATGTTACAATTATGCTTTTTTTCGTGAGATACCGGTTGTAGAAAAAAAGTGCAATTTTTACCGTACTATTAAGGAGTTACGTTTTTCGGAAACATCTTGTATGTGTGTAATATGTAAATAATAAAATAAAAAAAAATTAAAAAAAATCAACAAAATCTCCAGAGACTTCAGCGGGGAATCAAAGTAGACGTTGTGCTTATAAGAAACCTACAAGTTAATCCCCTGGGGGATCAAAATGGAACTTCAATACAAAATGATGCATTAGGGAATCGGTGTGGACCTAAATTCCAAGTAAGTCCAATAGAGGATCTTAGTAGGGGGGATACAAGTGAACGGAGCCTGAAGGAGTATCAAACATGCCATATACATTCATTTCGAAATGTTTTACTATATATATTATATAATTAGTGGTTAGTTATCTATTCAATAATTACTTGTATCTAGTACATAGGCATTTAAATTAAATTATTTAAATAAAATATATTAAAAAGTTATACGATGAGTATTAGACATTTTGTAGACCTGGAAAAAAATAAACATTATAGTAAAATCTCGATGCACATGTATTTTTAATGTTTTTATTTTGGGAAGTAGGTGCAAGGTCCATTTAGAATCACATTCTCTTGTTATATTTGTATAGCTTTTTCTAGGTAAACATAACTAGGTAGAAACTTATTGATTTATCAACCACCCAGGATCTCCTCTCAGAAGAGGGTTAAGGCCATACGTTCCCCCGATGGCCGAGTGCGGGTTGTCGACTGGCAAGACAACGTTGTGGCTACGTAATCTTATCGTTGAACGTTTTTGAGCCGTGCGACCGACTGGGACGCTCACGGTATCATGGACAACTAATAGTCACCCATCCAGGTGCTAAACACGCCGACGTTGTTTACCCTCCTTGATTGTTTATAATCACTTAAGACAACTTGGCTTTGAGTGCTTCGCTTCACTTACAATCAAATCACACAGTTAAACTAGAACATTGCACACAGGAAGCGACCACTACAACCTGGTACCCTAAGTCCTCATCTGCGTCTAGGCACAGCACACTGCACTAACGGTCCATACAAGCAGAGCATTTCTTTACCGTCCACGTAGCAGCCATACCACTAGTATCTGCCTCGACTCACTGGGGACGTAGCTCTCGTAGCCACAGGCCTCTCTTCCCCACTTGCTCAGGGCCCCGCAATGGATTGGAGCCCTCTAGTCCGTACTTCCTAGTTACCACAGGATTATCCTGTGGTAACTAGGAAGTACGGACTAGGTTACTCTCGCTTACTTAAAATCAGGCTTACCGGATACAGCATGTTTAATAAATTTGAATGTATAATAATTGTACCTGTTTAATATAATTATATTCATATCAATTTGACAGTACACCCGATTTGTCAAATGTTGGCCAAGTAACTTTTATAATCAAAAAATCGGCCAAGTGCGTGTCAGGCCACGCATAGGAAAGGGTTCCTCAGTCACCCATAATGGTACGTGGATTAGAAATCGTATCCAATGGTTAATTGTTATGTTTACGTATTAATGCGTTGATTTTGTATGACTTTTCCAAGTAAGCGCATTGTAAAAGTTAAGCCTCTATAACTCCTGAACTGACAAAGTCATCTAATTTGTTATAGTTTTCATTTAAAGTTCATTATATGGACCACTATCACAAATTTTTCGGCGGGCGGGACGGCCTGTTTTTACAAAAAAGTGGCCTTTAAAGTGGAATTTCTCTCAAACGGATACCTAAATCAAAAAATCGTCTTAACAATCCCTTAATGTTTTTAAAAGACCTATATAATGATACCCTACATGATGGGGTAGCCATGAGAAAAAAAAATCCCCACTTTACGTGTAGGGGAGGTACCCTAAATAAAAATATATTTCATAATTTTATTGTAGCACTTTGTCGACGTAATTACAATACATATTCATGCAAAGTTTCATCTTTCTAGCACTTACTGTTTGGACGATAAGTCGAGGACGGACGGACGGACGGAAGGACAGACGGACATGACATATCTATAAGGGTTCGAAGTCATAAACTTCGGAACCCTAAAAAGTTGTAGATCTTTTAATTACCTACAACTTTGCCATTTAACTTTTTTCCTTGTAGTTTTGCCGGAAATCGAGATAAACCGTTTTTTACCCTTTGTTGTATATATTTAGCCATCCAATCTGACTCTACCCTGCCTGATGGAAAGCATGAGCAGAATCCAAGAGTCGGGGCTATCACACTTGCTGCGAATGCGGACAATAATGTATGGCGGCCCACACTATGGCGGCTTAGTGAGATGCTTTTTCACGCCCCGAAAACCTCCCCCCCTACCCCTTCCCGACCTCAGATCGCCCGTAAATTATTTTTCCTTTCATTTTTATAATATTGTCCTCCTTTTCCAATAGGTTTCATCCTACTATAATTTTATTTGTTTTCAAAAATTATCTACTCTGGTCTACTGGTCTATTTACAAACTATCATTATGGTTGCCATGCAAGTGTTATTCCTAGCAACCTGTGAAGTTTTGACAGGAGGTAAACAGTGATACATTTTGACATCTTCGATTTATGTATTTTTATAATCACCTAGCTTTGGTCTTTGTATCTCGATTATTGCAGTAAAAAGTAGTCTATGTCCTTTCCCAAGTTCAGTTCTATCATCATACCGAATTTCATCAAAATCGGTACAGTGGTTTAGGCGTGAAAGCGTAACAGACAGACAGACAGAGGTACTTTCGCATTTATAATATTAAGTAGGGATTAAAAAAAAACTACTCACTAGATCTCGTTCAAACCAATTTTCGTTGGTAGTTTGCATGTTAATGTACAACATATATTTCTTTTAGTTTTATCACTCTCTTATTTTAGAAGTTAGAGGGGGGGGACACACATTTTTCCACTTTGGAAGTGTCTCTCGCGCAAACTATTCAGTTTAGAAAAAAATGATATTAGAAACCTCAACATCATTTTTGAACACCTATCCATAGATACCCCACAGGTTTAGGTTTGATGAAAAAAAAATTTTTGAGTTTCAGTTCCAAGTATGGAGACCCCCAAAATGTATTGTTTTTTTTCTTTTTTTATGTAAAAATCTTAATGCGGTTCACAGAATACATCGACTGACCAAATTTCAACAGTATATCTCTTATAGTTTCGGAAATAATTGGCTGTGACATACGGACGGACAGACAGACAGACAGACAGACAGACAGACAGACTTGACGAATCTATAAGGGTTCCGTTTTTTGCCATTTGGCTACGGAACCCTAAAAAGGATTCCAGTCTTTAAAATTAAAGACTGGAATCCTACTGAAAGGGTTTTGAAATTTATACCTAATAAAGAGCATAAAACTGAGTACTTAAGTGAAATAGTTTAGAATTTTTGAGAGAGTTATGAATCGATATTCTCATTAAAGATAATAGGGGAGAAAGCTACGACAACGCTTCAAATATGTCGGGAAAATATACTGGTCTAAAATCAAGAATCAAAGGCAAGGGCAATTATAAATTAGCAGAAAATTTTGGTTTAAAAGTCTTTCAGAAAAAAGATAGGCAGTCCGAACTGATGCAGTAAGCGCCTTCTATAGAGGTCATAAACCAATTATAGATATATTTTATTATCTTTTTTGATACCTCTGCACCATCTCCAGGTGGCAAGCAGATCCTCAGGACCGCATCACATACGAGGTTCCGTGTCCTCCCATCGATGTTTCTCGCCGTCCCGACCCATATAGGAGAAAGACCTGTAGCGAAGATAGGCCCCGATGATGTCCCGCAGGTAGAGGGGCAACTGGTGATACACCAGTGCCTCTTTAATTACCCGCCATGGTTAAAAGCTTTGACTATGTCAAGAGTTCAAGACTGAAGGTCAACGCCAACGACAGACAGCTTCTTTCGACAAGGAACGAACGCGCTGGATTGCGTCTAGCGTTGAGCGTCCTTGTCAGAAGCCAAATTGGCTGTCTACTATAGCGGTTTCGATAACTTTTTATTTCAGGAGTTATTGGGGCCTAACTTGTAAAATACACTCACTTGGAAAACTTCGTACAAAAATAAAGAAATAATATGTAAACATAACATTTTAAACTTACCTATCATTATGGATGACTACGGAATCCTATTCTATGCGTGACCTAGCTGACACGCACTTGGCCAACTTATTTATTAACAAGATATGAATTTGCTGCACAGAGTTTCTACGTTTTCGTTCAAATTTTTTTAAGTTTATTCTTGATTTTAGTGTTTTATTTAACACATTTTTTTCTTCTATTGTAATAAGGTTTATGTTATTATTTTTTTTGTATTTAACTATGCTATGCTTTTCTTAGGTATTCAAATATTTAGTGCACTTCTTAAAAATCGATGATCGCTTGGAAATTATTAACTATTTAAAAATCCTATGTTTGTAAAATGTTTAAGGTTATTGGTTAGTACATAATCTATTTGACTTTTATTTTCTTTCGGTGAGAGCCATGTTTATAACTACTTTTATTCTTTACAAATAAGTTCAAAACGTAACAAAATTCGCCATGTTCTGTCTTTTTTGCCGTAGCAATATTCACCTAATATACTTTCTTCGCCAGGCAACCGTTGACTAATGCAAGCATTAAAATCGCCCAATATAATAATATACTCATTATAATATTTTTGAGCTTATAAGATTTGGTTGTACAATGTTTCTTTTAATCTAGCGAAGAAACACTGAACCACGAAGAAAAACACGGAATGAACTTGGAACGTTCTCAATATTTAATTTACATTTTTTTTTATTAGGAAACTAACACCTTAAGATTTTTGTTTTTTTCATATTTATTTAACTGCTACTTGGCCGTAAAAACAAAATTATCAAAATCGTATTAATCTGTACAAAAACTCATATTTAGAATTCGACAAAAAAATTAAAACCTTCAACAATCTTACTATAAGAAACCATACTTTTTAGTTTTTTTACATATTAATTGATACAGATAATAGGCTTCCAAAAATTCAAGACTTCATTTTTAATAATTTTTTAGAAGCTCGTAACTCAGCTATAAAGCATCTTAAGAGAAAAATATTGTGTGTACACATCCACGTAAAATACGTACATAAAAAAATATGCGGGATCATAAAAATATACGCGTAGACTTGAAAGATTCGGTCGGTAAAAACAAATAATATTACGAGTACTATAAATGAGTGAAGATAGATAACAAAATGTCAGCGTATATTTATCAACCCATAATGTAGGTATCTCATTTGTTTTAAATGGAAGTCGACTGTCTTGCAAAATATCTGTTATCGCTGAGTTCATAACATCGGGCTTATTTATATTATCCTCCTCCTTGCGTCGTTCTCCTCAGTTCTGAGGGTCGTGACCCCCACTTGTTAAAGTTTTGTGAATGGCGGTTCGCCATTTGTGTCGGTTCCGGGCAGCATGCAGAGCAGCATGGATCGTACATCCGAGAAAGGAGCCAACTTGGTCTGTCCAACGCAACGGGCAGCGGCCTCTGGGTCTCCTTAAAATTTATTAATTTCTTGGTCTTATGTATATAATATTTATATTATATACATATATTATTTAAAAATGTAATTAATATGTTTATTGAATTTAATAAAGAGAATAATAATAATTATAAATTACTTTATTGTACACCAGGTCAAAAACAACAATATCTTATATTAGGAGGTATAAGTGGCGGCCTTATCGCTCAAACGCAATCTCTTACAGGCAACCATGGGATGGAATGAAAAACATGGGATGGAAAATGTGGTATAGTATCTGGTGCTGTGATAAAGGGATAGAGAAATAGTATATATATACAATACTTGCTCATACATATGTAAATACATAAATATAAATAAACGTACATACACACATATTTATACACATATACACATAGAAATAGATGTGTTATATTCTGTACATACTTATACGGAATATTTTGACTGGTCGGTTTCACGTTTTTGACGTCTCCCAGGTAGTATTCTCTTACCTTTCTCTTGAAAACAATAAGTGTTTCCGTACGTCTTATTTCAACTGGTAGGGCATTCCACAACCGAACATAGAGAAGCACACAAGCTTGCTCAGAGAGGCGTGGTCTACGAATTTAGTTGTATGTCCAGGCATCTTCAATCTCAGGTTCTCCGATGATCTCAACAATTTCGGATATGTGTCATGCAGGAAGGTAAATCGAGATTTTAGGTAACGTGGAGTACAAGGGTTGTATAAAATAAAAAAGAAGAGATAGTAAATGTAACTTGAGCTGTTTACGGTAATTGGAGACGTGATCATATTTGCGTAATCGAAATATGAATCTTATACACAGATTTTGGAGTCTCTCAAGCTTATTTCATTGGTCTTCAGTGAGATCTAGATAGTTGGCATCGGCTTAATCGAGGATGGGGAAAAGAAGTGATTGTGTTAAAGCAATCTCAGTTGATTTAGGTAGGAAATTTCGAAATCTGCGCAAAGATCCTGCAGTGGCAAACATTTTACGACTCAGCCCTTGTATCTGAGGAGCCCAGGATAAGGTACCATCGAAGTAAATCCCTTACTTTGTCACTATACGGTATAAGTGTGCCATTATATGTGATATGAGGCAATGTTGTCCAATCAATTTTGGAGATCATACGCGAGCTTCCAACAAAAATTACTTTAGTCTTCGATGGGTTAATTTTTAGGCCGTAGGTGTTGCTCCACTTACATATCTTGTTCAGGTCAGCATTGGTAGTGTTAATAGCAGTGGTCAGATTGTTCAGAGATGCCGTGGAGATATATCTGCAGATTATCCGCGTAAAGGTAGTAGAAGGAAGATCATTAGTGATGGTGTTGATAAAACAGTGAAAAGTAGGGGGAAAAAAAGTGAAAAGTAGTACTACACCAAGAAGAAACCGTGTTTTCAAAACTATTACGCTGCCGGCGACCAAGCAAGAAATTGCGAAATCAGTCAAAGTTGGAGATATGTTATGAGAGCACAGTTTAGACAGTAGAACGTACGAACATAATAATTATCACCGATTTTTATGAACGTGTTTTTTTTTAGTTTTGTAACTATATCTAAATATTAATTTTATACTTTAATAAATATTTAATCATTATGGTGTTCCTCTGTAGATACGATAGCTGATTTCAAAATGAAAATAATAAACAATGATATTTCTACAATTGCAACACCAGTCTCATTAAAAATATTTTATCTTCGAATAGATAGTGTATTCATAATAAATAATCGTAGTGTCGTAGTCTATAGACACTAAACAGTAAATTAATCTTTCCATTCCTTGTTTAGTTAAGTTGTCATGGATGAAGAAAAGAATCTACCGTTTCCATACAAAATAATTAATGTGACATCAGAAGAGCAAGAACAAATAAATAAAGTTTATGGATGTAAGTTTCTAGCGTAATATATAAGTTCTAAATGATAAATATTTACCAAATCTCTAAAAATGAATGTTACAAATCTTTGATTTTCAGCTATCATCAATGTCTACCGTTTGTCTCGAGTTGGACCCAAAGGGTACGTGGTATATGAACCTTACAATAAAGATGCTGCTGGTATCTACAACATGCCACCGAGACCAACAGATGTAGTCGTCGCTAGTTATCAAAGATCTGGTAAGCATGCTGAAGTAATGGATATTTTTAAGATGTCTCACCTCTATGTATGTTTGTTTAATTAAGCGTTCAGAGACGTAATTTCTGTTAGTAGTTTTAGTATTCATCTTTTTTTTCTAACTGCTTCGATGATGCAGTGGTAGCGTATTCGACTACTATGCTTGGGGTTTCGGGTTCGATTCCCGAGTCGGACCCAATGTTTATATGATCAGATTTTTTTTTATTTCCGTTAACTAAACGTTAACGTTTATTAAATGTCAATTTGACTAGAGGGCAGTTTTCTTAATGCTTGTTAGGGTTCCGTAGTTCATGAATCGGAACCCTTATAGACTCCTCGTGTCCGTCCGTCCGTCCTCGACTTACCGCCCAAACGGTTGGTGCTAGAAAGATGAAACTCTGCATGCATATGTGTTGTGAATACGTCTACAAAGTGCTACAATAAAATTACAAAAAATATTTTTATTAAGGGTACCTTCCCTACACGTAAAGTGGGGATGTTTTTAAGGTTCCGTAGACAAATGGCAAAAAACGGAACCCTTATAGATTCGTCAAGTCTGTCTGTCTGTCTGTCTGTCCGTCCGTATGTCACAGCCAATTTCTTCCGAAACTATAAGAGCTATACTTTTGAAATTTGGTCAGTCGATGTATTCTGTGAACCGCATTAAGATTTTTACATAAAAATAGAAAAAAAAAAAACAATAGATCTTGGGGGTCCCCATTCTTGTTTTTTCTCGTGTTCACCCCATTTCATGGGATATCATTAGATAGGCACTAAGATGATGATGAGTGGCCTTAGGTGATTGATAATCTAGATGGGTGACCGTCTGTGACATGGTATGTTATGAGCGTTTCCGTGATTCGGAGGTCACATAAAGCAGTGTGTCTCGGTTGTTATCTTAAGATAGCAGTCGTGAAGCTTAGTTGGAGGCCTTCGGGCGGATCAAAAAAAAACATCCAACGGCAAGATTACGTTGCTACAACGTGTCTTACCAGTCCCTGAACCGCACTCGGCCAGCGTGGGGACGTATGGCTTTAACCCTCTCTTGGGAGGAGACCCTAACCCAGCAGTGGGACGTTATGGGCTGTTGATGATGATTGATGATATTTTGCACATAAGGATCCTTAAGTATTTTTGTAATAAATTGTGTGTGAATTAAGAGAATATTATACGATGTATATTTAAATGACAATTATGAATGTTATACTTACAGTACACAGTTTTAGTTTCCGGAAGATCTTTACACAGTTTTAGTCCTTTTTTTGCTTCAAAGATTTAAAGGCTAAGAATGTTTTAGGTACAACTATGACTCAAGAACTTGTTTGGTTGATTAAAAACAATTTGGACTATACAAAGGCGGCAACAATACCACTTAAACGCAGATATTCGTTTTTAGAGTAAGTTAACTGGTAAACTCAGGCTTGTTATATTTATATTGAAGAAGAAAAAGAAACAGAAACGTTGTTTTTTCATTCAGCTTTTAATTCTAGTAAAAATTCTAGTCGGTTTACATAATTTTTCGGTATATTTAAATCTTTGAAAGTGTATGTACATGAATAGAAAATTGTAATATACCTACCTATTCACAAAACAAAACAAACAAACAATATGTTCCTTTTGACCTCCGCTGTTCGTGTTGGTTAAATTTTCATTGTTTTTCTATCTCCTGTAGGAATATTGGTTAAATATTATCAATTAATATACAGCCATTAATTAAAAAGCTTGTTGCAGACATTATATGTTCTATGATGCTAATCAATTAGATGCATTCATGAAATGTATGGATTGTGACATCGATAACATTAAGTTGAAAGAGACGTTGATGATGTGTGCTGAGCCAGTAACTAAAAAACTTGCTGCAATACCTTATTCAACTCCTCGTTACATTAAAACTCATTTACCAATGTCCTTGCTGAACCCTAAACTATTGGATACCGCGAAGGTAATATACGTTGCAAGGGATCCCAGAGATGTAGCAGTGTCATCCTATCATTGTGCAAAGCTGTACAAAGTAATACGCTTCCCAGGTTCTTTCAAGGAATTTTGGAACTTATTTTACAAAGGCCTATGTAAGTACCTATTTAATATTTATTTTTAATACAGTTCTAAACATATGTAATTATTGTAAATATTTTTAAGTTTTTAGTCCCTAGTATTTTAATTCATTCTCAAGAACGATGATAATCTCTGATACGATGAGACGAATTGCAAAATTAAAATAGATAGCTAGATACAATAAGTGTACTATAGATTTTGGTAAGCAAAAAAGCGTGGCAAAACTCTTTCATCAACGTGCGTTGACATTACCCTTAGTCTGACCCAGTCGGGTGAAAAGAAATAAAATAACAGTTGCAGTATTTAATGTTTACATTAATTTCAGATATCTACTGTCCTTTCTTCGAACACATCAAAGAAGCATGGGAAAAAAGACATCATCCTAATATGCTGTTCATGTTTTATGAGGAATTTTTAGGGGTAGGCAACTATTTTCTTATTTTATCTAATAGAAATGTTTATTATTTAGTTTCAATTTATTATTTTTATGAACAATGACAAATTATTTTGAAGAAATGGTAGGCATAAGTTTTTTTATAAGACTTAGTCGGTTAATAGAAGAAAATAATTATTTATAGGAAATAACATGTCAGGATCCGCGTGTGATCCGCAAGTATTTGTTTCGGAGTCTGGGTGTTTTCTATGTATAATATGTAGATATGTATTTACAAAAAAAAAAAAATACTTTTGTGTATTTATATCAGTTGTCTAGTAATAATACAAGCTCTGCTTAGCTTGGGACTAGATGGCGTTATGTGTAAGATGTCCGAAATATTTATTTATTTAGAGGAAGGAATAAGGATTCATTAAGTTATTAACGAATAACAAGTATTTAAATAGTAACTCAGATTTTATGAAATCACTGCTATACATGTAATGTTCGCAGGACTGGACAGGCTCTATACGCCGCGTTGCTGATTTTTTAGGTCAAAGAATAACACCAGAAGAAGTACAGAGTTTGTGCAACCATCTAAATATTGAAAACTTTAAAAAAAATCTGTCTGTGAATCACGCAGAGTTAAGACAACATGAAATGCTTGATAACAATGAATCATTCATCCGAAAAGGTACATAATATATTTAATTAGTGTTTATTTGAAACATTATACTTTTCTTTTATAATTAACTATCTGAGTCCCGTGGTGCTACTCGCGATAATTGTTGTAAATCATGAGTAACACCGCGGAACAAAAACAACGCATGCAACGCGTGCAACTACACGAGCAACGCACGAGTACTATTTCTTGAAATGATTTTTTCGACGCGGTCGATGCTTTCGGCGCGGTCGATTCTTCCGCTGCGGATAAGTGTGCGAGGCCTCCTTGACTTCGGTTCGTTCGGCGCGGATAGGTGTGCGATCACCATTATACGCAGCGGAAGAATCGTCCGCGCCAGAAGATAAGGAATGCGCTCCCTCTCGAGATTAGAACAGCAAAAAGTCGCCAAATTTTTAAACGCTTGATGCGGAAACATTTCACAGAAACATTAACTAAACTTTAACTTAATGCTATCTCAAACGAAAAACGTAAATAATATGTATTCATGTAGGTATAAGTATACATGTATATATCTGTGTATATATGTGTGTATGTATGTATGTGGGTATATAAATGATTATATGTTATGTTCCGTATAGGAATGTTTTAATTTAAAAAAACTTATCCCTCATTATTATGCATCTACCACGTTTGTCTCTGCATCGCCCTAAGGTCGACTGGTAGAAAATGCCCATGGCATTAAGTCCGCCTTTGTCACATTTGTGCATAAAGTCCTAAAATAAAAAAATAACTGTTTGGACGGTAAGTCGAGGATGGACGGACGGACGTGACGAAACTATAAGGGTTCCGTATCATCAACTAAGGGATCCTAAAACAGTTCATTTGATATTACAAACCGACACATTAATTTTATTTACTTGTTTGGACATTTACATTTCAGAAATGACAGTGTGTATTGCAATATTTGTCTAGGTAAGGTGGGAGGATGGCGCGATTACTTCGATGACGAAATGACGGAGCAAGCTGAACGATGGATCAAACAGAATCTACGAGATACAGATTTCTGCTACCCACATTTTAAGGATTGACTTTAAATTATTTTCTTTCATTAAACCATGTAATCTAAAAGCCATAAGTAAAGCATTTTTATTTTATAGGAATGACGTCAGATTTACCACAAGGCTAAATTCTTAAAAATCGGCCAAGTGCGTGTCAGGCCACGCACAGGAAAGGGTTCCTCAGCCACCCATAATGGTACATGGATTTGAAATGGTATCCAATAGATAATTATTATGTTTACGTTTTAATGCGTAAATTTTGTGTGACGTTTTCCAAGTGAGCGCAATTTACAAGTTAAGTCTCCATAACTCCTTAATTAATAAAGTCATCTAATCCGTTATAGTTTTCCTTCAAAGTTCATTATATGGACCACCATCACGAATTTTTCCAGATTTTTTGAGCCAGAGGTTTAGCTTTTAGAGGGGGGGGGGGGCCCTGTTTTAACAAAAAAGTGCCCTTTAACGTGGAATTTCTCGCAAACGAATACCTAAATCAAAAAATCGTCTTAGAAACCCTAGGTAGCCGCGAGAAAAAAATTACGTCCCCACTTTACATGTAGGGGAGGTACCCTAAATGAAAATATTTTTTAATAATTTTATTGTAGCACTTTTTCGACGTAATTTCAACACATATTCATGCAAAGTTTCATCTTTCTAGCACTTACCGTTTGGACGGTAAGTCGAGGACGGACGGACGGACGGACAGACGGACATGACGAATCTATAAGGATTCCGAGTGATATACTTCGGAATCCTAAAAAGTGAACCGAAATTCTATCTAACTCTTTCAACTCTGTTTTTATCCAGCCTCAATTGCGCTCAATAACTGATGAGAGTTTTCTGAAATCTTGCCGACTAGGCGAAAATATTACACGTTCAGATGCCGAAACCTGTCAACAGTATCACAGCTAAGGATGCAAGATTAAAAAAAATATCGATATTGATAAATATCAGTCTAGTAGCCAATATATCGATATTTTAATGATATTTCGGTTTAAATAATACTTAAATAAATTAATATATAATAACTAGCTGATGCCCGCGGCTCCGCTCGCGTCCTAGGGGTATAAAAAATAGATGTTGGCCGATTCTCAGACATACCCGATATACTCACAAAATTTCATTCAAATCGATCAAGCCGTTTCGGAGGAGTATGGCAACGAAAACTGTGGCACGAGAATTTTATATATTAGATTAAACTAGAGTATTTTTAATTATTTAATCAAGTTACAAACAATGTTTAATTCCAGAATTTCGTACCAGCTATCGAACTTAAAATAACTTTGACAGTCTGGTTCCTGTTCTGAGTTATAATTTTGAGAAAAGACGTTCAGAAAGAACACTTGTTGCCACAATACGAAGATAAGCTATTGCCACTTTAAAAAGATTGGTTATTACTTGTATATCAAGTTGCATCTCTTGCCATGTTTCAAGAACATTTACTTTAAGATAATTTACAGGTGCAGAAAGATATAACGCCAGCTCGTCGTCACCGTCAGTTTTTTTTTATTTTTATTTGCGCGTGAGTCAATGATTTGTGGTGGTTCCAAAAATCAAATTGAACATGTCGATGAAGCTGTTGCAGATGCGGCTGCAGACTTTTATTCTGAAATTAATTTTCTGATTCTTGTCATTGCTTTTGCACAAGCATCAGGTTTCTTAAAATGCAAATTTTTGAAATAAGGTCGCGTGGTGACGGATTAAGAAGGTGTCACCCCTATTCATCCCACGTGGGTGTCGTAAAAGGCGACTAAGGGATAAACTACGAAAGACAACATCAATGCAAAGAGAAGGAAAACTTGAAACCAACCCTATACCAACCCGTCTGGCCAGCGTGGTATAGTAGGCCAATACCTCCTTTTCAAGGAGAGGCCTATGTCCAGCAGTGGACTGTTAAAGGCTTTACGGCTGGATCGATTAAGGCTCAAACACACTTGGTAACTAATCGCTATGCGTTAGTTGCACGGTCATCAAAGGGTCTGGATAAATTTTGCAACTATCACCAAGTTCGCGCACATATGCAACTCATACAGTTTAAGTTTCGTGGAACTATCACACTGTCGGCGCAGTGGCGATTAATCGACAAGTGTGTTAGAATTTTGATTGATCTTAGTTGTATGGAAAAGTTACGAAGAGGTGTATCCAAAATAGGCAAAATAGGTCGCAATGCCATCTCTCAGTATCTGTTTCATCAGCTCCGGCATAGCAGCTTTTATCGAAAGCCAGGTACATGGTGCGCGAGACAAGAAGCCTTATAATGAGCATTTTTACATTATTGACCTATTGATTTGTGCCAGTAGATGTTATAGATCGCGCCATCCATGAAGGGGCGTCCCACTCCTCGTCTTCATCGTAATTAGTTTTTGTTTGTGATTAGACAAATCAATTTAATTATTATAATGTGCACGTGAACTCTTATTTAATCAGCCTGTACCGATAAGGAGTGAAGTAAAAGGTCAAATGTCGTCAGTAGGGTTTACAGTATAAACCGAAACAAATATATAAAGAACTTGGAAACATAGAAAATGATAGTTATCTTCAATTTCATTATTTTCACCATTATTATTATATTAATACGAAAAGCCCGCAGTATTGTCCCACGGCAAACCTCTTCTCGTGACCTCCGAATCACGGAAACGCTCATAACCTATCATGCCACAAGCGGTTACCCATCTAGGTACTGACCGCGCCATCGTTGTTTTTCCTGGGTGACTGTTTCCAATCACCGAAGGCCTATATATATATACCTATAAAATTTTATATTGTTAAAATGCTATAAATATTGATCTATTACTCTAGTTTTAATAAACTCCAAGCCTTTGCGTTAGACCTCGATAACATCGTTCTTTTATGTGCGTGATAAACCCATGATGTTAGTTAAAACTTTATAGGTGTGTTGAATAAATTTAATAATATCTAAATAAAATGGTTTAATGTTTTGTTTATCAATTCGGTATAATTGTAGATATATTTTTTTAATCAATTTAGTACACTCACTAGTAATTAATTATATTTGGTAACAATTTCGCATATATCGACGCCCCCGGGAAATAAAATTGTAATAGACAAAAGTAAATTTTACAGGACGCGCAAAAAACTGTCATTCTGTTTTAGCTCATAAAGTAACCGGCCTGTATTATCATATGATATACCATTTTATTCAATATTTCTTTCTTATTATGTGATTATAGAAAAAATAAAATAAAATGGATACTTTTGAAGTTATTACGAAAAATATATAATATTTAGGTGTATCATAAGTAACGGCATATAACTATTTTATTCGCGTAAAGTTGTAATATAATGAATACAATACCCGTATATGTTTTTACAGTTCTATCATGAATGAAGTATAATTGTAATAAACCAATACGATTTTGTTCTTGTAAACGTAACCACTGTCTTTTTTCATAGAACTATTTAACAACTTTGTTATAAAACTAATAAAATGGCATAACGCCTTACCGATTTATCGATTCATATGTTCGTTCCGTAGTGAACGACTACGATGTTTTTATGGGTTAATTTGTTACATGACTTCCGGAGAATAAAAATAAAACTGGACGAGATTTCCTAAAAAAAAATAAAAAAAATATCTGTAGGTGTATCCCGGGATCGCTCCGATACGATCCCGAAATCGCGGGATTGAAAAATCGTACGGGATTTGCAATCTCTAAGTCCAGTAATATAACAAAACCACCACATAAAACCTAACAAGAACAGTTAAAAAATTCAACGGATAGGGAGACGAAAACTCGTATGACGCGTGGCGTGTCGGCGAAAAAGATGCTAAACTGACGCGATAGGACGATCACGGAAAGGTGATCGGGGAAGTGAGCGGGGCGCCGCATTCCAGCGACGTTCGCGCTTCGCACCGTTCTCCGATCGGTGTCGGTTTTTTGGCCCGCGACAAAGGGTTCGCGGTACGCGAACGTGAACGCATCCACACTCGCAGTTATTTGCACTTTGCAGTAGCGTACTAGACATCGTAGGGAGTGGTTGTGCGTGCATTGGTAATTGATATGAATATTACTAGGTATAATAGGTAAAGTATTTATAACATTAAGAATATACAGAAAAAAAAAATGCTCCAAAATGAAAAATTTGCCTGTTTCTATTGCGATGGATTCGTGTCATCCACCAACGTCTTCTTCTCCATATCTTTTTTGTGTGCTTCTTAACTATACAAAGGTAATTATAATACGCAATTGCAAGCAGTGACACAATAGCAGCAGAAATCACGTCGTCGTCCATCATAGTCGCGAATAAGACTGTGAAGCTTTGCGAGTGTGGAGGGACACAGTTCTTGCGCTGATCACGGCGTTTATTCACGGCGTGAATTCATGGCGCGACGTCACGCGCGAGTGTAGAGCCGGTATGTGAACAACATCCACACTCGTGATTCGCAGTTGTCGCGGGCTTTCGCGGCCGTTCGCGCCGCGAGTGTAGAGCGGGCATTATACAAATTTATGTGTTTGTCAAATTATTTGATAGTGTGCAGCTGTGTTTAACGCGTTTTAAAATCTTGATTGTTGTTGTGTTTGAGAAACTTTGATTGTTTACAGGGCCCATAATAAAATGAAATTCTTCATTTACGTAGGCCCGTGTAAAATGTCAAAAAAAGTACTATGCTAAGTTCGCAAATGCAGTTATCCATAGAAAACAAGAAACTCCATGGTTGCTCTCATTTTGACAAAATAATAGTTAAGTATGGTACTCACGTGCTGTGACAAGGTCTTGTTAAAATCAATTTAACATGTCAAAAAAAAGAATAAATTCATGATGTAAGTGCCGTATATGCACTTAGTGAGAAGTTGAGTTAGTGAGAAATTTGAAATTACAAAGAGACATTTCGAAAATTTGACTGTCTGACTAGACCAACAGTCTAGTGGTTGGCGTATGCGGCTGCTAATCAAGAGGTCTCGGGTTCGATTCCCGGGTCGGACTAAATATTTGTGTGATCTACAAATATTTGTTTCAGAGTCTGGGTGTTTTCTATGTATAATATGTCTGTATTTACAAAAAAAAAGTATGTTTATGTATTTATATCAGTTGTTTAGTACCCATAATACAAGCTCTGCTTAGTTTGGGACTATATGATGTTTTGTGTAAGATGTCCTAAATATTTATTTATTTAAAATTGATATGAATGACAATGATTTTGCTTTCCGTTCTCCTGAACCGACTCGCAAATTATAAATTATTTATATGTATTTTTTTTCAGTTGTATTGTGTAGATGGGCTATGAAAAATAAAAAATACTGAACAGCTGACTTGAAAGAAAATATTGAGGTTGAAAGGTAGAAACGTAGCACAACCATGTCACACAATCATTATAGTAAATTGAGATGGACTACAAAAAATTCGCAAGAAAAATACAGTCTTCTTAAGTGATTTGATTTTGATGTAGGTACATTATTATGGAGTAAATGTGAATAAATTTATATGACTTTCTACAATGGCAACTCTACTTTAGGTTTATCGTACTCATAAATAACAATACATACAATAACAAGTATTTAAACGTTTATTGATAGTTGGTTTCTTAGTCTCAATTATGGGTGAGCAAAAGTATCTACAGTTTCCTTACGAAATTGACGATGTAACACCGGAAGAACAAGAGCATTTTGATAAAGTTTTTGGTTGTAAGTATTATGTTTTTTGAATCAATATGTTCTAGTTAAACTAATATAATATACAAAACGATTTTTTGCTTTTGAAGTTACAACATCTTATATATAAAATTCTCGTATCACAATGTTCGTTCCCATACTCCTCCGAAACGGCTCTACCGATTCTTATGAAATTATTTTCAAAGTCTGAGATTCAGCTACTATATATTTCTCAAACCTCTAGGACGCGAGCGGAGCCGCGTGCATCAGCTAGTTTTCATATAAGGTGAAAATGCTAGTTCTGATTTAAATTTATAATTTGCGAGTCGATTCAGGAGAACGGAAAGCAAAATCATTGTCATTCATATCAATTATAAATAAATAAATATTTCGGACATCTTACACAAAACATCATATAGTCCCAAACTACTGATATAAATATATAAACTTACTTTTTTTTAAATACATAGGGGTCATCCATAAATAACGTCACACGAATTTTGATGTTTTTTTGATCCTCCCCCCCTCCTTGTCACAACTGGTCACATTTGTGAGACTCCCCCCTCCCTAGTGTGACGTCACATATTTCACATATTTTGCAAATTACATTAAAAAATTATCGAATGAAAACAGCGAAATCAGTTTTGTTTCCATTTAAATATATTTTTAGTAAAAGTAACATCAAATTAAATACTTATCAAAACAAAAAACGATAAAATATATTATTTAAGAAAATAATATAGTCAATTGTTTTATACGAAATAAATTTGAAAAAAATCGTATGTGTCGCTTTGTTTCTCGTCAAACAAACAGCAGCTTGCACTGTATGTTTGTTTACGATAAAGATTACCTAAATCACTTTTTTTGTTCATTTTAAAATTGTTTCGTAAGTAAAACTCTTTAACTTAACTCTGCTAAACTAAACAACGTCGTTCTTAGTTCTGATATTTTGTGATAAAAGCAGAACTAAGAACGACGTTGTTTCATCAGCGAAAGTTGGTGGTGATCATTAAATATAAACAAAGAAATCACCGCTATGCGCAATGCGTTTGATGGAATTTATCAAAGGGCACCTACGTGGTCGGCGCGTATCACTAGTAGAGCGAGTGGTCGACAATATTTACACAGATATAGTTGTATCAAGTTGTAGGGGTCAATGGGGTTGACCACAACAAGTGGAGAAGTTGTTTCTTCGAAACCCGCAGTCCTTTTGAAAGTGGAAAGCTTCTATAGCAGGTTATACGCTTCGCATGCATCTGGAACTGATTCCGAAAATGAGAATACCAGAGCCACATTAACGCGTCACTACACCGAAGACCTGCCAGAAGTCAGCACCGATGAAATCGAGATGTCTCTTAAACAGCTTAAAAATGGAAAAGCCCCTGGAGAGGATGGCGTTACAACAGAGCTATTAAAAGCTGGAGGTAAACCCGTACTGAGGGAGCTCCACAAACTCTGCAACGATGTCCTGCTCGAAGGGAGAACTCCGGAGGAGTTTGGTGATGCTGCTCTTCAAAAAAGGTGACAAGAACTTGCTGAAGAATTATCAACCCATTTCCCTTCTAAACCATATCTACAAGCTGTTTTCAAGAGTCATCACGAACCGTCTTGCGCGAAGACTCAACGAATTTCAACCACCGGAGCAGGCTGGATTTCGGAGTGGATATGGCACCATAGACCACATTATACAGAAGAGGAGTATAATCAGCCTCTGTGTCTAGCATTCGTGGACTATGAGAAGGCCTTCGACTCGGTTGAGATCTGATCTGTGCTGGAGTCCATGCAGAGTTGCCAGGTGAGATTGGCGATACATCCAAGTGCTGAGATGTCTCTACCATACCGACACCATATCCGTTCAAGTACAGAATCAGCAAACCATTGCATCGAGGAGTGAGACAAGGGGACGTTATTTCCCCGAAATTGTTCACAAATGCAATGGAGAATATGTTCAAGATGCTAAACTGGAAAGGACGTGGACATCGTCATAATGCCAGAGCCACATCGTTATTATTTATATTGTGAAGATACAGTCAGAATATTTATCTCTTTAAATTTGGAGCGGAGAGAAACTCGAGGGCCTAATTTATAATTGGCTCGTACGGCACGTTTTTATAAGACAAATATGGCATTAATATCTGCACAGTTACCCCAGAGTAGGATACCGTAAGTCATTATGCTATGAAATTAACTAAAGTAAACTATTCTAGCTGTCTCAACATCAGTTAAATGTCGAATCTTTTTTAGAGCAAAAGCCGCTGAGCTTAGCCTACCGGAGAGTTTTTCTATTTGGGGACCCCATTGTAACTTAGCGTCAATAGTTATACCTAAAAATGTTTTTGTGTTATCAATTTAAATTAAACGTAAGTATTATATTGCGGAAGACATTGTTTAATTTCTTCCCACTACCTTTTTATATTTATGTTGGGGATATTTTGATATCCATATAGGCGGTCTATTTAAAATTTCTGTTATAAAAGCCTCGGTATCCATTACCGCCATAAAATCGTCTAAAATTTTTTGTTTTTATTAACGCCGCTGAGTCCGTCACTCCTTCCTGCACCGCTGTCCACGCCGCTCTGTTTCGTGGCGTCGCACATATTCACTTGAACTTTTGTTCCTGCCGCTCTCCACACTGCTCGCCGCTGTAGCAATTCGCTCGGCAAAAACCGCTCACTTTTTCGCTATGAGCGGCGACTCGTGGCGTGCCTTAAACATTTTTATACTTTTGATATTACCGCTCGCCGTTTCGCTCTTAGCTGCCGCTCACAGCGGTAAGGTCGTGAACGGGCCGTTAGAATGGGTTCTTTAGAATCAATAGATCAACAGAGTCTGGGTCATGTAGGTATGGAATATTGAATTTGAATCCGTAGTTACTTTTTGTCACATTGGCCGAAACTATTAAAATGAAATTATTTTAACATGTTAGATGTTAATCACATCCTAACATTTCCGTTACACTGTAAGAAAACCAAACAACTGTATTTTTGCACTTAATTCTAAGACCAAAGTATATCAAAGGATTAAATACATTTCTTTTTCTGTATTTCAATAAAAATTCTCATTTTTCATGCATACCTAAAAAACTGTACAGTTTTAATATTTACAAGAGTTTTATGTTCGCTTTATAGCTATCGTCAATGTGTATCGCTTGTCTCGTTTTGGGCCCAAACGTTACATGTTGTATGAACCTTACAAGAAAGATGCTGCCAATATCTACAACATGCCGCTGAGGCCAACAGACGTATTTGTCACCAGCTATCAACGATCTGGTTTGTAAAACACTATTTACTATTTTAAAAGCAAATTAAATTAACTAATTAAGCTATGCAATGTTAAAAAACCTTAAATAAATGTAGTGCTTTCACCAGTCATCAGCTAAATATCTTATTCTTTTCATGAAATTAACGACAACAAAAATAATTAAGTTTTTTCAACTATTATTTTATTTCAAGAGGTTTCCATAAAACCATGCACCGAGCACATTTAAACCAAAACACATATTTTAGGTACAACGATGGTTCAAGAACTTGTTTGGCTGTTACAAAATAATTTGAACTACTCTAAAGCAGCAAGAGTACCACTTACAAAGAGATATTTCTTTTTAGAGTGAGTAAACTGGTAACCAACCACATGTTTTTCCTTAAAAAACACTCGACTTGACAAAGGCTCTACTGCAGTCATACTGGTTTGGAACACTTAACTGATCTCGAGTTTTCAAATTCCCATACTATCTTATCAATATATATTCTTGCGTGCAAAAAAATCGGACCTCCTCCTTTTGCTTCATTTTAAAACAGAATTAATCCAAAAATTTAATAATTGAGAAACAACCTTTAGTGTGTGAAGATAGGCTTATATACTTTATTCACACATACCCTACACTTTGCTAAATGCATCGTGGATGACATGATCGCCTCAAATCAACAGATATCCTCATATTACACATTCTTATAAATATTCTTTCAAACTTTGCTCTGCATTTAAAGTGTATAAAAATCTCTTTTTTTAATTGAAATTGATAAGTTTCGTTACACGTGGAGTGCAACAAAGACTTTACAATGTCCGTGGTGTCTCAATAAGTGGACTGTACGGCGGAGACTTGCAGAAAGAGGATTAGGCGATTAACACACTGCACCGCGCACCGCCGCGGTTGGCGGTGGCGGTTGAGCGGATTTTGTAGCGGTGCACCGCGCGGTAAGGCGGTTCTCGCGCCTTACCGCGCGGTTGTATTTAACGTGGTTTTGACCATTTTGATCATAGACTGAAGTGGTGGCAGCAATCTGGCTTTTATTTTATTTACTTTACGCACAAATACATGCATCAGTGGACAGCTGACTTAATGCGATTTTGTTTCTTAGAAAAAAAAAGAAGATATTGGGTTCATCCATTTTTACGAAGCAGAACTCTAAATAGGGCATTAATTTTATTCTTTAAAAGTTTGACACAACATAAACTTAAATTTTTTAACTATACGCGAATATCCTTTTTGTTTACACTCCTTTTTTTCATTATTTGTTAGCAAATTTAATTTTTAAATTGCAACACGTCCTGCACCAACGATGATTTTTAATTGAAAAAAAAAGCACTGTATTTCTACTCTGTATAATTACAAATACAGTATTATATTATGTACTACATTGTTGTGCTCAAACCGCTTAGAACACAATTTCATTGGTGTTGTAATGCTTTTTTTCGGTGTTGTATATGTCTACTATTGGCGTACAATATCTACAATAAATAAATAAATAAACCGCGCGGTTAAGCGGCGGCCTGTGTGTGAGGCACCGCCCAACCGCGCGGTCGTCAGCGCGGTTGGGCGGTGGCGGTGTAAACACAGCTCGACCACGCGGTCGGTCGGTGTACGTGTGTTAAGCATCAACGGATTTCATATACCTCAATACGACATGAGATCCGCTTCACCGCCAACCGCGGCGGCGCGCGGTGCCGTGTGTTAATCGCCTTACATCCACACAAGCCTGCGAATGGTTAAAAATTAACTCCTACGCATCACCAAGCGCGGCTTCGATTTGCTCGTTCTCACGTTGACTGGTAGATCGAACAATGGAAGGTCATGCTGTTCTCGGATAAATGTAAAATCAATATTCATGGTAATGGTAGACGTAGAAAAGTGTTTCGAAGAGAGGGAGAACTATTTACACAGGTTTGTTTCGAGGAAAGAGTAGCATTTGGCGGTGGTTCATGAACTGTTTGAAATGGAATTTCCTTAGAAGATCATGAGTTTGTATTTGGACCTCGTCTAGGCGCTCTGACTGCTGAACGATACATCCAGAAGGTGCTGGAGCAGCATTTTATGCCATATACTGCTTTTGTGGGTGAAAATTTCACGCTTATTTAGGATAATGTTCAGCCACATACTGCAGCAGTAGTCGCCCAGTGTCTAAGCGAAGTTGGAATTCCAGTAATGGAGTGGCAGAGCAAGAAGCCCTGACCTCAATCCAATTGAACACCTATGGGATGAGCTGAAGAGAAGGGTCAGGGCTAGAACTTAACCCGCAAAAAACCTACAGGAATTGAAATTTGCTGTCAAGAAGAAGTGAGAAGGAATACCCTAAGAATTTATCATAACCCTAATAAGGTCGATGAAAAACAAGATGGAAGCTGCAATAAGAGCAGGAGGTGGAAATACTAGCTATTTGGTTTAAGATTTTTTTTCAAAATTTTTATTTCTTGCATTCGAAACTTTAAAACTAGACCAATAAACATTTGCAAAAAATGCAATTTTCTTTGTCTTTGAGCCTGTAAAATCGAAAAGTTTGTTAGTGGTGTAGCTAAAACATGTCTAATGAAACCTCAAATCTTTGTCAATAAACCATCAACAGAAACTTATCTTTATTAATTGTAGTTTTTAATCAATCGCGTGTGCAACCACACGTCATGGGTGGGTCGATTTTTTTGCACGCAAGTATATATTACTATGTAATATATAAAAATGTCTAAAGTTATTTTTCTCACGTTAACCTAAACGTGCAGGCCCAAAAAAAAATCATTACTTTGTTTTAGTACTTTGTCGACGTGATAAATACACATTATCCATGCAAAGTTTCATCTTTCTATCACTAACTGTTTGGAAGGTAAGTCGAGGACTGACAGAAGGGCAAACGGACCGACGGACATGACAAAACTACTCGTACTTACTACGGTACGAGTAGGTAGTCTACGGAAATTTTAAGATTTAGTTCCGGCTAATCTCTTGAACGGCCAATTTTACCGAGGTTTACACTTGCAGATAGCTGAAGATATATGGAGAACTAAGGCTATTTTACTATAGACTAGTTCGCCACGTCGTGTTATTGTTGTGTAGGTACAACAACAACTGCAGATAGCACTACGGGAAACAGTGTGTTAATATTATAATCTAATTTCAGATATTTTATGTTCTTTGTTGAAAATGAAATGGATGCATTTATAAAAAGTATTGATTCTCACTTAAAAGAAAGTACTTTAAAACAATTATATACTGAATGTGCTAAGCCAGGTAGTAGAATTCTGGCAGAAATGCCTGTGACAACTCCTCGTTTTATTAAAACCCATATACCATTGTCTTTACTGAATCCCAAATTGCTAGACACGGCAAAAGTGGTGTACATTGCACGAGATCCTAGAGATGTAGCTGTGTCTTGCTATCACAGCTCGAAGCTATTCAAGATAATACGCTTTCCAGGAGGCTTCAAGGAGTTTTGGAATTTATTTCATAAGAACATGTGTAAGTTCCATTAATAAACTGCTGGCTTCCAAATTACTCTGTTTAGGTTGCGATTGCACGTTTTCATTCTATTGTTACAGTTGTGTACTCTCCTATTTTCGAACATGTCAAAGAAGCATGGGAAAAAAGACATCATACGAATATGTTATTTTTGTTTTATGAAGAATTTGTGAAGGTAATATCTACTTCTGTGCCTGTATCTTAAAATACTAGAAGAAGATTTTGTTACAATGACAAAAATTGCATAAAGTTTATAATACTATGTCGTAAAAAAGATGTTTTTGTGCACTTATGTTTTTATCACTGGCTTAAACGTACAAAATAAATCAATATTTACGTATCTAGTAGGTTAAGAATTAAACCTTAAAATTATTAGAACTTATAAAGATAAAAACAACTGACATAGTCTATATGACTGTCTCCTGATAATAATTACAGTGAGGGTTACATTCTCGTTCCATAAATATTAAAAAAGGAAATATGAGTTATTTACGAAGCATTTTTTTTGCACTTATGCACAACCGGGGTAATCTTAATATCTTGTAGGTAGTAGCTGAGCCACGCTGATTTCAGCAGAATGGGCCGGCTTGAAAGGGGTAGTACTACCTCACACAGAAGGCCATCCTAATCATTCTGCATCATTCTCCTGGCTGTCTGAACAGGCCGCCATGGTATGGGTCACTATACTGCATTGCCTACCCTCACAATGAGGATGGTGAACCCTACTCCTGGATTCTGATCATGCTTTCCCTCAGGTCAGGTAGAGTAGAGTCACTTTGGTAGGCTTAAATAAAAAAAGTAGCTCTTCTTAGATGAATAATGCGACGTGAGGTCTTGAAGTGAAAATACACCTATTCTAAGCTGCACATTAGAAATCTCAAAATTAATGTTAAAGTTCTAATGTTTTGTGTTAATGGTTTGGTTGCAGGATTTACCAGGTTCTGTACGTCGTGTTACCAATTTTTTAGGTAAAAGTTTATTACAAGAGGAACTGGAACGTCTATGCGAGCATCTAAGTTTCGAAAACTTTAAAAACAATAATTCAGTAAATCAAGAAGAGCTACGGGATTATGGAATGCTTCATAGTAATGAATTATTTATCAGAAAAGGTACAATAATTTGACAGGTGAAAGTTACCCTCGCACAATTTATTTTATTGTCGAGTTTGCTCTTGTCTTTTACATACATTAGTGAAAACTGTTTATTTGATATTACAAAGAGATATTTCAATATGATTTATTTGTATTTACGTACCAGGCATGCCGGGAGGTTGGCGAGACTATTTTGACGAAGATATGAGCGAGCAGGCAGGACGATGGATTAAAGATAATCTACGAGATACAGATTTACGCTACCCTCATTTGGAGACGACCTCATGTTCAAGTCAACTTCAGGATTGAAGCATAATTAAGATTGTAACAACAATTAAAAATAATCGTATACGTTCTTAGAAAAATACACGTGTTTTTAACAATTCTTTGTAAAGGACTCAACAGATAGTCGCTTAAATTTGCAAACCTTTATTTTCCAAATGAATAGGTATTCAGTAATCATTTTATGTTTGATAATAAATCGAAACATCACTTGAAATGCAAGTGAAGTTTTACTATGGACTAGTAATAAATAATAAGAACAAAATACCATCTAACACCTCACATTCATTAGCACTATATACTACTACTAGCACACTACATTTTCATTAATAGAACAAAAAATTATACTTGAAAGCTTCGTGATAGTACACATGCAGAGGCAGAGATACTGATTGTATTCTTCTGTCTGTGATGGTACGCAATATCAAAGGAAATAAATATTTATAAGGTTTATCTTCAGCCAGTAGCCAGCGCTGCACCACGGACAAACGAACTGCGTAACGGAGGGAGTAACTACGGATCCTGAATCGCGATATTTTAATTTTGTTAAAGTATATAATATACAACACACCAAAATCAACCGATGGGCCGTAGCCCACCAGGTAGCCCCGTAGATCATCTCGCCTGCTCGGAGTCCTCCCTTTGTGACAGAGAAACATGATACTCGTTCCTCCACACATTCATTATCTACTGTAGGCATCAATTTCATGGAAGATTAAAAAGATTTGTTATAAATTTTTAGATTAAGCACAATGTTTTTATTTTGACAGATCGACCAATATCTTTATAAATAAATAAGTATATTTTTTTTCGGATGTTAAACACACAAAGCCATCTAGTCCCAAACTAAGTAGAGCTTGGATTATCCCTACTAATATTATAAATGCGAATGTAACTCTGTCTGTCTGTTACGCTTTCACGCCTAAACCACTGAACCGATTTTGATGAAATTTGGTATGAAAATAGAACTGAACTTGGGAAAGGACATAGGATACTTTTTATGGCGAAAATAAGAGAAGAAGGGGTTGATATAGGGGAAGAAAGTTTGTTTCCCGTCCGTCCGCAGTAGAGGCCAACCGCGAGGGGGCGGCGTCCGCGTGTGACCGGACGTTGCCCAATTAGAGAGTCGAAACCAGAGTAGGTGCCCGCAACAGTGCGGGCAGGCGCCGGTTGGAGTCCAGAAGGAAATCCCCTCCCTGGACTCCTTCCAATACACAGGCGCAGAGAGGATTACACCGTGTGGTTTTAGTCGGTTCATTAATAGCGTCGCCAGCGTGTGCTGTGCTGTGTCCTCACTGCAGTCGCAGTGGTGGCAGGCGGGATTCGGTTCCCTCCTAGCGACCGAGTGCAGGTACTTTTCGAAGCAACCGTGCCCGGAAAGTACCTGCGTCAGGCGGAAGGAAAGGGTCCCGTGCTGCCGCCCTGCCCACTCCTCGATGACCGGCTGAAGAGCCTCCACGACCAAGAGTAAACAATGGCCGCCTCCTCTAGTACGCGACAGCCCACCGCGGGAAGCGGAAAGGACGCCGCGCCGCGTGACCCCTACTGAAGTCCTGGGACCAGGAGAGCTCGAATCGGATATAAAGGTGATCCGAGAGCGTCTCGACCTCATCCAGGACACTCCAGTTCCTTACTCGTGCGGCGACTGCAGGGGTAGCGAACGAAAGGTCCACTATCGACCCCCCCTGCTGTCGCACGCACGTGTTGGTGGCGCCCCTGTTCAGCAAACTGACGTCCGTCGCCGGGGAACCCCACGCAATGGACTTTGCATTGAAGTCCCCCAGCATGAGGACGTGCCCAGACACCAATCGCCGTATCGAGGTCTCCAGGTTGTTGAGGAAGACCTCGAAGTCGCTCAGACTCCGGTTGGGGGAGAAATATACACCATAAATGGTGATTCCCCCCCATTCGACGGCAACATATCCGGTACCCTTGTCTCTTAGCGACAAGGGCGGGGAATGAGCCGCCGTGGAGCTGACGACTGCCACGGAGCCGTCTCAGTCACCCATCCAATTTGGACGGGGAGGGACAAAATAGGGCTCCGCGACTACGGCAACACCTATAGACCACTGCGCCATGGTTTGCAGGAAGAGATCCTGCGCCGCGGCACAGTGGTTGAGGTTCGTCTGGACCAGGAGGTTGGAGACTTGATCCATTACTGGATCGTCTCTACAACCCCCTCCATGGGCGACGACGTCGTCGCCTGATTGACGTCGGAGGCAGCCTGGGTCGCCGGGCGAGCCTCCGGCGTCTGCCGAGAAGCGCGGGGAGGCTTGCAGCCCCCCTGCCCCATCTGGTGATTGGCGGGCTTTTTACCCGCCGCACACATCGGGCAGTGAGGGGCGGCAGAGCAGTCTGCCGCCTTGTGCCCGGGTTGACCGCAGCGGAAACAAAGTTCGCTGCAGTCAAAGCAGCTCTCGCACTTGGTGCGAGTGTGTCCTGCGACTAGGCACTTGTAGCACCTCATCGGCCTCGCGGCCAGAACCGTGATTCTGGCATTCACAAAGCCGACAAGCATGCATGGATGAATTTTCGATTGAAAATTAGGTTTTTTTTCGGTATTCCGTCAAAATGAAGTGAAAAAATAGATATTTCAAATCAAATAAATTACGGTGTAGGTCAGGACATGAAAAGCTAAGTTTTTACAAAATTTCGTTAAAAAATAATTTTATTTGTAAAAGATAAAAATAAAAAACCAAAAACTTGTTTTTTTGAATTTTTACATAAAATTTGAGGTTATGTGAAAAAAGTGTAAATGCAAAAGTTGTAGATCTTTTTATTACCTACAACTTTGCCATTTAACTTTTTTCCATAGGACTGGTAGTTTTGCAGCAAAATCGAGATAAGCCATTTTTGTCCCTTAAACCCCCCCCCCCCCTCTCAATGTAATTTATTTTTCCTTTAATTTTTGTACTATTCTCCTCCTTTTACAATGGGTTTGCATCCTACGATAATTTATGTTCACTTTATGTTATTTTAAGAGGCTTCTACCCTGGTCTAATAAGATATGTTATATATTAAAAATTTAGTAAAACTTATTTTATTTTTCAATTTTCATTTTACGATCTTTCATATGGTTCACATACAGCTGTAGTAAAAAAATATTTATTAGCACAATTGTAATGAGTTTAACGACATTTCATATTCCAAAACACGTCCAGCAATTTGGACTTACCATTGGAAATTAATATATCTACACATATACATACAGCGTGCGTTACCCCAGCAAAAAAGCAAAAAAAATTGGGCCTTAGAGAGATGAGAGTATAACAGAAAATTAGTGTGTTCTGAGGTGTAATTTGTTACAAATAGCAAAATTTGTGCATGTAGTAGTTTAAAAGTTATTCGACAAAAACACTTTTTGCTGGAGTAACGTTTCAAACGTTACCCCAGCAAAAAAAAAATTTTTTTAAACGTTTCAGACCCAAACGAAATACATGAATACATAGCTTTTGTTCCGTATTAAATGTTAGCAAACAGCAAAATTTGTGTGAGCTGTGGTTCTTAAGTTATTGACAATTTTGCTGGTGAAATATTTTGGACTTGTCTAGAACTTGAAAATGGCTGAACGCAGAAGTTTGAAAAAACTACCATCGATAAACTTTTATTTGCTTCAATTTTTATAGTCATTAGTTTTTAAATTTTTTTATGAACACTGATGTAATTAAATGATTTTGAAACCAGAAAAAAACTGTTTTGCTAAGAAACCAGTATACTTACAATCAAATAAAAAGATGTAACATGTAGCCATGGTTTACATTTATAATGACTGTAAATTTGGAATTAGTAACTTTAAGCAATATGAAGATATAAGTAAATATTATTAATTTTAAATGGTATATTTAAGTCATCGAATACGCAGTTCCTATAAAAGAAGGAAACGTGGCAAACTCTAACAAATTTAAGTATATCATCAACAAATAAGCCTGTAAATTTCAGCTATCAATCACGAATATTATAAAAGTTATATGTAAAACAAGAATGATTTTTAAAACTATTTTATTACATCGGTGTTCCTCAAACAATTTGAAAATGAATGATTAAACAAATTTAAGCAAAAGAAGGTCTATCGAGGGTATTTTTTTCAAACTTCTGCGTTCAGCCATTTTCAAGTTCTAGACAAGACCGAAATATTGCCCCAGCAAAATTGTCAATAACTTAAGAACCACAACTCACACAAATTTTGCTGTTTGCTAACAGTTAATACGGAACAAAAGCTATGTATTCATGTATTTCGTTTGGGTCTGAAACGTTTAAAAAAAATTTTTTTTGCTGGGGTAACGTTTGAAACGTTACTCCAGCAAAAAGTGTTTTTGTCGAATAACTTTTAAACTACTACATGCACAAATTTTGCTATTTGTAACAAATTACACCTCAGAACACACTAATTTTCTGTTATACTCTCATCTCTCTAAGGCCTAATTTTTTTTGCTTTTTTGCTGGGGTAACGCACGCATACATACATACTATCGAAAATTATTATCCACTGACGCAGTCTTAAGATCTAAAGCTCAAGATCTCGTTTCATATTGATTACCTTACACAAGATAAATTAAATAAATATCGATAAGATTGTCGAGCATGGCAAATATAATATAGAGAGCACAATTTATGAACTGCCACTGTATTGAGTACACTGTTTGTTTACAATTTGTTTACAACCATTTTCTAATAAGTTAGTACTTCATTGTGCTCATCTTTGATCAGCAGTCGTGTTTGACAATGGAAAAACAAAATACACTCTTGTTTCCTTATGAATTCGAAGATTTAAAACCAGAAGAACAGGAATATTTAAACAAGGTGTACAAAAGTAAGTAGTTTTGGGTTTTCTTAAAATATATTAAATATGAATTTCTGATCCTAAGGCGATACCTAACCAAATTTTTACCGATATTGGGTTGTACTGGACCGATTTGGCTAATTTCTGTCTTCAAATATTTGCATTAGGTCAGGAAATGTTCAAATATGAGAAAATACAGAAGTGTGCATGAAAGTATAAAAACAATGGTATCATTTATTTTTTACATAAAATTGCACATCGCCTAATGTAATGCAAACCACTTATAAAAGTAAGGGTTTCGATTTTACAAAATATAGAGGTACATAACATTCTGATTATCGCGTATTAGATTTAAAAATAAGCTTATTATATATAGTGATAAATATGAATGTCAAAGGATCAATAGGTGTATTAGTTGTTTGTCAAATATTTTGACTTATGTAGATATTACAGTATTAAAAAAAATGACAATAGTTTACCATTTTACACATTGCCATTTTTTTTTAAATAGCAATGTGTTCAATAATTTCAATAATTTGTTAAAAAATACTGTACGAGAACTTTCTCTAGATTTTTTTAGAGTTACAATTGATTTTATTTTGTAATTCATTGATTTATGTAATTATTGAATGATTGAATGATTTATATATAATATGTAATGTATGTTATTGAATTGATGAATACTTTTTGTTACACAAAAAAGCTTACACCTTTAAACCTCGAAATTTAATGAAATGAAATCATTTATTCTGCAATTAGGTTACATGAACACTTTTGCAAGTTGAACTTTTGTTTTGAGCAGATGAGTTCGGCCTTTCCTAACTGGACTAGCCCTGAGAAGGAAGGACGAAACAAACTCAGGGACTCAGGAACCTCGTTCATTTTAATCATGTATCCTTTAGGCGCTACGGTGGAACATACAAACATACATTAACTGCCAAAAAACGGGAAGGGCAACATTGCCCATCCCTTGGACTACGCTATAGTCGGATAGAAAAAATCATTATTATTTAAATAGATGTAGGTACAAAGATATAAAGTTCAGCAGGAAAATCTTGTTGAAAATAAGTATTGACATCTACTATCGTCATACTCACACATGTGTTGCGTAAATGCAAACTTTAATTGATTTGTATTTATTTATAGTTCATTATTGTTATCATTTGATCTTGGCTCATATTTGACGAACGGTCACGATGGGCCACGGGAACTATTCATTTTATATTCAGCAATATAACTCAGCGTCCTGAATCGGGCAATGATAAGCGCCTCACAAAGGGTACCTATTGTAATTTAGATAAATTCTACAGTCAATCACTAAGAAGTCTTTTAAAAAAAAAAAAAACGACGAGTCTGTCACTGGCAAATGGCTGATGACATAAGAAGTAACTTAGACAATTTTATTTCAGACTAGCTTCGCTCCGCGGCTTAACTCGCGATTTACAACAATAAACGGGGGTAAAATTCTTGACGATGTGTAATTTTTCGATTACAATAAATATTACGATATATCTTTCAGATGATGACTCTATCGCCAAAACAATGCGTGTTGGACCAAAGGGTTATATAGTATATGAACCTTACAAAAAAGATGCTGCCAATATACACAACATGCCGCTGAGACCAACAGATATTTTTGTCAGCAGTTATCTACGATCTGGTTAGAACTACAATATAACTTCTAGGAAAAAATCAAATTGAAGAGGCCTATCCAGCAGGGGACTGCTATAGGCTGATGATGGTGATGACATAGCTTCTTTATATATTATTATTTAATCTTAAGTCATATAATTATTGTATGTTTAAACCTAAAGAAGGATTTAAAATAATTCTGAATATACGTATTTATATTAGGTATACGTATTCGTATTTAGAAATACGAATTTTAAACGATTATTACTATTTTCATTATTCTTAATGTAATATTATGTGAATGGAGTGAAAGATTCCAACTCAATTAACCACTTTAATTAACATACTAATATATTATTATTAAACCAGGTACATAGATAGTTGCTTAATGCATGTATCACTAAGGTGTAAAATCTTTCCTCATCTTTGTCTGTATCAAGCAACATTTATGAACTTTAAACCTAATAAATTTAAGATATACACGATTCCTAGTGTTTGAAAACCTTTATTTATTTATTTAGTAGTAACTGGAGGTAACGTATGAGAATTAGAATTTGAAATATAACAAACCAATTCATTCTTTTAGGTACTACGTGGACACAAGAACTTGTTTGGCTTTTAGCAAATGATTTAGATTACACCACAGCAGCAGCTATTCCACTTACTAAAAGATATTCGTTTTTGGAGTAAGAAAATTTTGCTATATTTGTTCATTTCTTATTATTATTAGACAGTGAAAGAGAAAGACGCGCTTTACTTAATCACTATATCAGAAACCGTATCTAAAACGTTTTTATCTTATCTTTATTCTATGTCCCTTTAACAAATTACAACAAATCGTCTGTGACTGTCTCGTGCTTACAACTCCTAATTTATATCTGAAAATGATCCTCTGGGTTATATTTTTCTGTATTCAACTTCACCATTTTTAATTCTTAAGGACACTTTGATCTTACTCCTAAAGTCCTCCATTTGTGGCAATAGATTTGTTTATTAAGTTGGTGGAACCAAATTAAAGTTGGCAAAATATTGATTTGGCAAAAAACGCATTTCGTATACATATACATACACAGGTATACACGGAATTCGTCTTCACTGCTTGTGCGTAATATGATGATAACTATGAAGATGTTCTCTTAGCCGATGTCGACCACGGCGGCCAGTCTCAACGTATATCAGGCAATTGCGCAGAAGACATTATAGAGTTGCACTCTCTCTTGTAATAGAAAATTCAACAAAGAGCAATTAAAATTATTTATTTCCACATTTAAATAATCTCATTGTGCTCAGGAGCTCTGAAATGGTAATCTCGTGGCGAGTTTGTGCTCATTGATTTTACGTCTTACTTATTTTAACCTACATTATTTCAGATCATTTATTGTTGATATGCATATGCGTAAAAGATAATAACTATTAATTATTTCATATTTTTTCAGCCAATTCTGTTTCATCGATGAAAACAAAATAGATGCACTAGTGCAACGTATTGATACATTATTAGATAAGCAAGAAATGAGAAAGATATTCCATATGTTTGCTCAACCCGTTTCTGGGTTGATTGAAAAGATGCCGGAGTCAACACCTCGCTTTATCAAGACTCACGTTCCAATGTCCTTTCTGAGTCCCAATTTACTGGAGACTGCAAAGATGATATACGTTGCACGCGACCCAAGGGATGTGGCTGTTTCATGTTATCATCACGCTAAACTATTCAAGGTATATGATCTTCAAGGACCATTCAAAGAGTTTTGGAATGTATTCTACAAACATTTAAGTACGTATTTTCGATTGGATTAAATAAATATTTCCACTAGTAAAAGTGAGTGTGTGAGAATCTTCCGTATTTCGTATTCATACTGCACACTCACTTCAGAACTTTATTATGATCATATTTTTAAGATAATTTATATTTTGAACTGTTCGATCCATACTACAGTCAGAAGATGTGTAGGTAACGCCGTCCTAACATTTATAGAAATATAATAATGCAATAATAAAATTATTTGCATATTCATGCAAATCCAAAAATGTTGGATTATCTTGACTACTTTGTAACACAAGGTTTTTTTTTCAGATATATTTTGTCCCATTTTCGAACATGTCAAAGAAGCTTGGGAAAAAAGGAATCATCCTAACATGCTCTTTCTGTTTTATGAAGAACTATCTAAGGTATGTAGAAGTTTAAATGGCTCATTTTCGCTGGATTCATTATATTATATGTTTCTGCAATTTGTCACCAAAACTATATATATTTCTCATGGTTAAACTCGTTTTATCAAATAACGTAACAGAATGTAGCGAGTCATCATTATCATCAGCCCATCTCAGTCCACTGCTGGACATAGGCCTCTCCCATTGCACACCACGTTGATCGATTTGTAGTTAGTCGCTCATTTGACACCGTTGGTGTTAAACAATTCTTTCGTTGCACTACACCGAGTGAAAAGAGGCCTAACTCCTCCCCTGTTTTATTTAACATCAGTAGAGAAGACTTAAATAACATCAATATAGTTACGACGAATGTCAAAGTACCATAAAACATAATAAACATATGTAGTTTTTTTTTACATTTAGGATTTGCCCGCATCGATACAGCGCGTAGCCAGTTTTTTGGGTAAACAGCTGAGTCAAGAAGAGTCCGACCTTCTATGTGAACATCTCAGTATGGAAAACTTCAAGAACAATAAGTCTGTTAATTATGAAGAATTACGAGAGCTGGGAATGCTCGCACCCAACGAGAGCTTTGTCAGAAAAGGTATTACTTATTGTCAGACAACATATAAATAATTTTCTATACAGTCTAGATATAACTGAATCTAATCAAATCATTATTTATACTTATTAAATTCAGGCAAGTCGGGAGGTTGGCGCGACTACTTCGATGAAGAGATGACGCAGCAGGCGGAACAATGGATCGCCGATAGCTTACGGGACACGGATCTGCGCTATCCGCATATGAATAACTAACTTTTTATTGTGAAAATGTTATTATATAGATTTTGCCCGCGTGTATTTCGGTTATAGCGGTAAAAAGTAGCCTATGTCTTTTGCAAGGATCTAGACTCTAGATTATATCTATACCGAATTTCATTTTAAGCGGTTCAGCAAATTAAACGTGTAAGCCAGACAGACAGACAAAGTTTCTTTGAAATAAGAAAGTAAGGATTGACTCTTAATAATGTTTATTATATTATTATTATTCGTTAAATAAATTTTTGGCAACTTTGAAATTTCGTATCAATTTGGAAATTTGGATACTTGAGAAGGGCTGTACATGGCATCATCACTTCCTTCTTTAATCTTTAAAAAATGTTTCCTTTTCAATTTAAGTAGGTACTTCTTTCTCAATCCTTTACTCTTCCTCTTCTAAATTATTTAGACTCTTTGGACAAGATTGAACGGATGCAGAATTTGTGTATCCGATTCATATTTGGCTTACGAAATTTCGATCATGTGTTAGAATTTGGAAGAAAACTGAATTGGCTATCCAATCGGCAGGGCCGAGATGTTCTCATCCTTTGCTTACTCGTTTCAATCGTATACAACCCTATGTCTTTTTCATATCTCCGTGAGCTTTTCGAGCACTTCGTGGTAAGGAGTAACTTCTCCTCCGCTTCCTTTTTCCTTCGAACTCCTTCGCACAGGTCAAGTTGCCACGATAAATCATTTAGTGTTGCGGCTTTGGAATACCTTGCCACTTGCAATACGTACGTAATAGACCTTCCTTGGACGTTTCCACGAGGAGGACCATTGTATATTACATTTTTCTTCCATGACCAGGCCCATAGAATATGTATAATTATGTCTGTCTGCATATTGTAATTATTTATGTGAATGTGTATATGTAGTTATGTGATAGTTTGACTTGTGTACTTTTTGTTGCACCTTGATGTATATGACTTCGGTCTTAAATTCTCCATTGTCTTCTTTTTACTCTAAAGGTTAAGAAGAAAGCTAGGTTTGGGTTAAGATCGCATTTTTAAAAGAATTTTTCGTCACATTTTTTTTCTATATAAGTACAATAAAATCTACTGCTATTTCAATTATCGAATTTTAGTTCTCCCTTAGGGTTGCAGAGGTCCGATGCCAGTCGCTCCGTGGAAAAACTGAAATACAGGTAATACCGGTTGAAGTAGTAGCCGACCCCAAATAAATTTGGGAATAAAGGCTAGGAAGAAGAGAAGAAGTACAATAAAAAACTAATGAAATAAAATAAAATTTTGAACCTCGAGTCTTTTTTTGTTTGACAACGGCGAAACCAAAAGGAAGGGTAATTTTGGTTTATACATATATTTGTATGTTCTTTAAATAAATAAACTACTAAACCGTGATTTGTCAATAGATTCGTAATACTGGCCCGGGCGACATGGCTATTTAAATATTATCCAAAGTAATAGTTGTTGTCTGATAATAGTTTCAGAAACTTTTCTTGTCTTATTAAAGAGTTTCATTAACTTATTTTGTTTTATTTAAATTTGAAATGTATTTCTTAAGCAACTATTTGTTTTTAACAAAGTACCTTCAATTGTACCTTGCTTGAATGTAGTGAAAAGGCAGAGGTCAGGTGGGGTGATGATATGCCCAAAACACAGTTTGGCAGAAGCTGGATGCGAGTAGCCGAGCCAATTGAAGAGGCAGTGGACTGCTAGCCGAGAATACTTTACTATCATTTTTAGGTTTTTGTACCTAGGGGCCATCCATAAATTACGTCACACCTTAAGGGGGAGGGAGGGGGTCGACGAAGTGTGACATTGTGTGACAAGGGGGTGGGAGGGGTCCTAAATAATGTGACGTCACATTTTAAAATCTATTGTAGTCTAAGTCTTAAAACACGAACTTTAAACTATTACTTTACGAAAACCTAAAAAATATATACAACTATATCTGTGTAAATATAAGATACCAATTGTTTTGGTGACCACTCGCTCTACTAGTATTACGCGCCGACCACCTAGGCACCCTTTGATTCCGCCTAGCGGACCTAGCGGTGATTTGTTTCTTTGTTTCTTTTTCATTTGACCACTGTCTTTCGCGGATGAAACAACGTCGTTCTTAGTTCTACTATTTTGTGATTAAATCACCTTTTTCTTCTGTCTATTCGACATGTACGACTGTACATCCAAAGGCTGCCTGGAAGAGGTTGCTTTTAGCAATAAGGCCGCCCATTGTAAATATCTTATAGAAACTTTCAACTGCAAAAACTGTATTTGGTGTACAATAAAGTATATTCTAATATAATATAGTCGAACAAATAATTAAATATTTGTGACAAATTTGAATTTTATTTGCAGATATTTTATATATTTACACTTTTTTTTACGCGGGGAATGCTTTTCGCACCATATCCTTCTTGGGGACATCGAAGGGTGTGTGTAGGACTCCCAGGCAACCTATACCGACTAATCTCTGAGTCACGTTGAGAACTGGATATTAATAACAATAAAACTTGGATTCGTTTTTTTATTTTGTTAATTTCTTTAATTAATATAATCGCATTCAGGGTTCCGTAGTTCTTGACTCAGAACCCTTATACATTCGTCAAATCCTTCCGTCCGTCCTAGATCTACCGCCCAAACGGTTGGTGTGTCTATAAAGTGCTACAATAAACATTTAAAAAAAAAAAAATTTGGGGGTACGTCCCCTATTCGTAAAGTAATTATGTTTTCATTTTCTCGAGGCTACCAATCGTGTGGGGTATCATTGGATAGGTCTTTTAAAAACATTGCAAGGTTGTTAAAACGATTTTTCAAATTAGTTAACCGTTTGCGAGTTATTCAACTTTCAAACGCATTTTTTTGTAAAAATAGGGCATCCCATAAACAGATGGCTCGAAAAATCTGAAAAAATTCATGATAGTAGTCCGTATATTAAAACTTAATGGAAAGCTATTGTGGTTTTGATATATTTTTGTCAGGAGTTGTACAGGTCTAACTTGTAAAATGCACTGTCTTGGAAAACTTCTTACAAAAATTAAGAAATAATAAGTAAACATTTAAATATACCTATCATTATTGGTGACCACAGAACCGAATTCTATGCGCAACCTGACACGCACTGAAAAATTTTTGATTTATTATTTTTTCTAATTTATATAATTAATAAATTTTTGTTTTATTAATTGTTTGATTTGATGTTAATTTTATTAAAAAATAATTTAAATGGAAATATTTTTTTTTAAATTTCGAAACCTGTTTTCATTCAATGATTTCTAAATGTAAATTTGCAAATTATGTGACGTCACACTAGGGAGGGGGGGAGTCTTACAAATGTGACCAGCTGTGACAAGGGGGGGGGGGGCAAAAAAATCATGAAATTCGTGTGACGTAATTTATGGATGACCCCCTATAGGGTAACAACAGAACTCTGCTGTCCATCTGTCTGTCCTTCCGTACATCTGTCAGGCACCAGGCTGTATCTAAGTAAACGTAATAGCTGGACAGTTGAAGTTTTCACAACCCATGTATTTCTGTTGCCACTATACAAAATAGAATTAAATAATACTAAAAATAGAATAAAGTAAATATTTTTATCATCTTTACAGTATCCCACATAACAGACATGATATTTTGCCGTTTATAAAAGCAACAGTTAGTCGCTTAGTAATAGTATTAAAAAGCGGCCAAGTGCGAGTCGAACTCGCCCATGAAGGGTTCCGTATCAGCAAGTAACATCATATAAAAGTTGTAGTAGTTCGTTGTAACTTTCATCGATGTTTTTATACTAGTGTATTGATTGAATGAAAGGTAAATTGCGTTTTACGATTTATGACGTATTAAAAAAAACTACTTACTAGATCTCGTTCAAACCAGTTTTCGTTGGTAGTTTGTATGGTAATGTATAACATATATTTTTTTTAGTTTTATCACTCTCTTATTTTAGAAGTTTTAGGAACTATTCAGTTTAGAAAAAAATGATTTTAGAAACCTCAATATCATTTTTGAAGACCTATCCATAAATACCCCACACGTATGGGTTTAATGAAAAAAACAATTTGAGTTTCAGTTCCAAGTATGGGGATCCCCAAAACGTATTGTTTTTTTTTTCTATTTTTATGTAAAAATCATAATGCGGTTCACAGAATACATCGACTGACCAAATTTCAACAGCTATATAGTTTGATTGCACGGTTGGCCTAGTGGCTTAAGCGGTCGCCACCCCGCTTCCTACTGCGCCAAGTGTCGTGGGTTCAAATCCCACGTAGGACAACACTTTGTGTGATTCACAATTTATTGTTCTGAGTCTGGGTGTTCTTTTTGTCCGTTTCATGTATGTTTGTAAAGTCCCCCGCGACACAGGAATTTATATTCCTAATGCGGGAGTTGTCTTAAAAAAAAAAAAAATAATCCTTAATAATAGTTTCGGAAAAAATTGGCTGTGACATACGGACGGACAGACAGACAGACAGACTTGACGAATCTATAAGGGTTCCGATTTTTGCCATTTGGCTACGAAACCCTAAAAATCGGCCAAGTGCGTGTCAGGCCACGCACAGGAAAGGGTTCCTCAACTCCCACCCATAATGGTACGTGGATTTAAAATCGTATCCAATAGATAATTATTATGTTTACGTAATAATGCGTTAATTTTGTATGACGTTTTCCAAGTGAGAGCATTTTACAAGTTAGGTCTCCATAACTCCTGAATTCATAAAGTCATCTAATCCGTTATAGTTTTTCTTCAAAGTTCATTATATGGACCACCATCACGAATTTTCCTAGATTTTTTGAGCCAGCCGTTTAGCTTTTAGAGGGGGGGGGGGGACACCCTGTTTTTACAAAAAAGTCTCGCAAACGAATACCTATATCAAAAAATCGTCTTAGAAACCCTTTTTGTTTCTAAAAGACCTATCTAATGATACCCCACGCGATGGGGTAGCCGCGAGAAAAAATTTACATCCCCACTTTACGTGTAGGGAAGGTACCCCAAATAAAAATATTTTTCATAATTTTATTGTAGCACTTTGTCGACGTAATTACAACACATATCTATGCAAAGTTTCATCTTTCTAGCACTCACCGTTTGGACGGTAAGTCGAGGACGGACGGACGGACAGACGGACGGACGGACGGACAGACGTACTTGACGAATCTTTAAGGGTTCCGAGTGATATAAATAAATAAATAAATAAAAATAGTTTATTTACACATAACTTTTTCACAATGGTGGTGTATTACGGTTGGGCACAGAGTCCATTAACACAATAACTATGTACTGATACTGTCACCCAAACTAGGCTGAATGCCTGTATTTTGGGTGCCAGTGTTCAGTCGCTCAAAAGATAAACATTACATCTGTTCATAATTTTGCTCTTTACTTGAGTCTGTGTGTGGATATATATGTGTGTGTGTGTTCGTGTGTGTGTGTTCGTGTGTGTGTGTGTGTGTGTATGTGTGTGTGTATGTGTGTGTGTGTGTGTGGTGTGTATGTGCACATCACTATTCACGAAGGAAATGTAAGCAGGTTTTCGGTTTTGCCGTAATCAAGTTGTTGTAGCCAATCAGTCACTTTCACCTTTACATCCCGTCTACCCAATGTAACTATTCTAAGTTTTTTATTTATATCGTTGTATAGTTTAGCACTTATACTGCGCATTTGCTTACTTGCAAACGCAGTCCTACAAGCCACACGAGGGCACACCGATGTTAAGCTACGTTTATTTAGTTCTGGGAGGGGCACATCACGATGTTTTCTAAGGACAGCTTTCAAGATATACAGCTGCCGTACTGAGAGGACCTTACAGTTTTCATATAAGTTTAATTTAGTAGTAGTAGTAGTAGTAGTAGTAGTAGTTTAATATACTTCGGAAACCTAAAAACCCTTCCTGTAATAGTCCGACTCGCACTTTACTAGTTTATTTTTGAAATGAGCTTGTTAGGGTTATGTTAATGTAACTAAATATTATATATAAATATTGATTTATGCTTGTTAATTGTTTACTTTAAATATTTTCAGAAGATATTGTTTGATGACGGTAGTTGATTAAAATACAAACTTGTATGTTATATTCGCTTGCCGTTGCCTATAACACTGTTAGTCATGTTAATGTAATCATTACTACTTTTAACTATATATTTTATAAAAATATTGATATTTGTTTGTATTAATAAATTACTTTAAATACTTTCTGAAGATAGTATAGTTTGATGACGGTAGTCATACAATATTGAAGTTGCTTGTCCTCGCCTATAAAAACGAATGTTCCGAATGGATTAAAGGACTTGTTGTCGAGAGGTGGACCAGTACGGAGCTCTCTACTATTCAACCAGTAACTAAGGATATTATATAGACTTAAAAGCTAAGTATATGCCGTTCACTTTTGTGTATTTCTTTTAACTAAACTGTTCTCTAAGTTTTGTAATAATTTATAATGCTTGATTTATGGATATGTGTATAATGTGAAATATGTATGTAAATATGTTGGAAAAGAGTGTCCATGGAGTTTCTTGTCTGTTCTTCTCCATAGGATCTACATCTTGGAACAGACGAATAGAATCACGACTGACTAACTGACTGACTACTGGACATTGAAATAAAAAAAGGTTTAATATGATTTGATTTGGTTTGATTTGATATACTCAAATTCCTTTCATTCTAAATATTCTAATATTTTTAATAGATGGAACCTAAGATCTCTAAAGATAATTAATCTCATCTTTTCTCTAATCTAACATCAGAAGTGGGATCGGAACCTATGTGCTTTGTTATTGTTTATGTACTTTGTCACAAAACTTTTCAGATGCATCCTGCTATGTTGGAGGGCCTTCTGGGGGCAATCCGTGGTGCTGTGGCTGCTGGCCGAGGTGATATAGTTTATTGGTGATCAGCCATGATTATTATTACGTTGTTGTTATTGTTGATATTTTGTGCAATTATTTAATTGACGTTCAAGTACTTCGAGAGCGAAGTACAGGTCAGTCTGGCCGTGATAGGTTATGCGGAAAAGTTCTTTTTATTTATTGCAATAGCTAACTTGTTTTGTTTATTGGACACGGATGAAAAACATCCCTATAATAATTATAACCTTCTATGCACAACATTCAACTTTCGCATCAAAATATTATCAATATTATTGCAAACTACCCATCTACTGTTCTTTCATTGTTATCTTAAATCTTCATTTACAAAAATCACGAGACTTATTTACTAATTATACCATAGTAAAACTAAATACGTAATTTAACTAAAGATATTGACTAGTTTCATGGTAAAGTACAATTGTTAAAAATACTTCACAATTGATAAACTTATTTACGTCATATTCCATAACAAAAAAATAAATAAAAAAAAAAACCAATAGATCGTTGCACTAAGGACACTTGTAACTCGCATTGCCCTAAAGATTTTAAGATAGATCCTAAAAATGTTGTTACTGTGGGATAATCTTCTCACTAATTGTAAAAAAAAAAAAAAAACTTATTACAAAAATATTTTACCTTATCCAAACGACATTTACAAAATATTTTACCAAAGTACCTACTATCTTTCTAAATATTATATAAAATCAACTCGGTTTTTCTTGACGCATAATTCGTACAATACCGTCATTTTGTGTTGTGATCTTTGTTGAATGACTAAAATCTAACCGTAATCGTACAAGAAATTCAAAAAACAGTAAACCAACAAATGATTCTTAATCAATAAAGCGACAACCTTGCAGCTCACAAAATTTTGTACTTACTATAAAAAAAAAGCCGGGCATATAGATTCATTAAACCCCAAACATGATTCTCCTATTTCTAAAAATCAAGTCAGTTTTTTTTAGTCAAACGAAATTAGTCACAAATTGGACACCTATGTCCTGGTTATGATACAGGTTCAAATTGCAGTATAAACGAAGCATCGGTAGCTTACAAAGTATATGCCAAAATCGTAATTACAGTTAAATTCGAAGAATTAGAACTAAATATTTTTTAACTAATTTAGTCAAGATGTTACTATATGTAGCGAGTTGTCAGAATGGCCAAACGTTTTATGAAAATGCAACTGTCTCTGAATATTACAATACAAAAATCAACCGGTTTTGCGCCAACAACATTTTTAATTATTTGCAACGGAAATACACCTCCAATACAGGCTTGGCTAGATCAAATACAAAAATATATTATTTTTTACATCCCGTGTTGCCCACGATCATATTGAATGATCTAGACAACACCATCGACCTAGACCCAATTCCTTTAGGGCCTCTGTGGACCACGGCCTTTCAGTACCGCCCTGATAGTGCCCAGACCACACCATCGACCTAGACCCAATTCCTTTAGGGCCTCTGTGGACCACGGCCTTTCAGTACCGCCCTGATAGTGCCCAGACCACACCATCGACCTAGACCCAATTCCTTTAGGGCCTCTGTGGACCACGGCCTTTCAGTACCGCCCTGATAGTGCCCAGTCCACAGCATCGACCTAGACCCAATTCCTTTAGGGCCTCTGTGGACCACGGCCTTTCAGTACCGCCCTGATAGTGCCCAGACCACAGCATCGACCTAGACCCAATTCCTTTAGGGCCTCTGTGGACCACGGCCTTTCAGTACCGCCCTGATAGTGCCCAGACCACAGCATCGACCTAGACCCAATTCCATCGTCCCTTTCCTACGATAACATAAATAATACAGTTACATAGAGTAACTGTATTAAAATAAAATCATAGTTAGCAATAAAAATAATAATAAAATAAAAGACATTTTGCAAACATATTTTAACTTATCCAAACAACTTTCTAAACATTATATAAAATTAACTCTGTCTTTCTTGACGCACAATTCGTACCATACCGTCATTTTTGTGTTGTGATCTTTGAAAATCTGAAAATCAAGTCAATTTTTTTTTTTTTCAGTCAAACGAAATCAGTTTTGACACCTGTATTATAAACGATGTCCTGGTGACGATACAGGTTCAAATTGTAGTATGGTCAAAGCATCGGTTGCTTACAAGTATATGCAAAAATCGTAATTACAGTTAAATTAAAAGAATTGGAACTGAATATTTTTGTCTTGGCAAATTTAGTCAAGATGTTACTATATGTGGCGGGTAGTCAGAGTGGCCGAACGAATTTGCAAAGTGTTCTTTCAAATAACTGAAAAATAAAATTATTAGAAGGGTATTATAATAATGCAAACGCTAGTTGGAGATCATTTTTTTGTTTTTTGCGGAAGACGGTCCCCATTTCATCTCATCCACATTTTTTTCATTAATTTCATTATGACTACGAATTAAGACTGGAAGACTTGACAATTACAATTACTTGACATTGACTGAAATAGACTAGACTGCTAAAGACTGAATAATAAAAAAAAGTGGAAAATAATGCGCCGATTGGCCTACTGGTGTCAAGCTATCCCACCACGGCGGGTGGATGGGCTTGGCATGTCTATGTAGTTGTCAATAAAAAAAAAAAGAGAAAAATAATGCGCCGATTGGCCTACTGGTGTCAAGCTATCCCACCACGGCGGGTGGATGGGCTTGGCATGTCTATGTAGTTGTCAATAAAAAAAAAAAGAGAAAAATAATGCGCCGATTGGCCTACTGGTGTCAAGCTATCCCACCACGGCGGGTGGATGGGCTTGGCATGTCTATGTAGTTGTCAATAAAAAAAAAAAGAGAAAAATAATGCGCCGATTGGCCTACTATTTGGTGTCAAGCTATCCCACCACGGCGGGTGGATATGGGCTTGGCATGTCTATGTAGATGGCAATAAAAAAAAAAAAGATACTAATGTTTTTTTTTCAGTATTGATAGAGAATTTAAACCAATTGAAGAGTATAATTGAAAGTACCTACGTTTGTGTGTTTGTGTGCTTCGAGGACGAAGCACTGTCAGTATGGCCGTGTTAGGGTTATGTTAATGTAACTAAATATTATATATAAATATTGATTTATGCTTGTTAATTGTTTACTTTAAATATTTTCAGAAGATATTGTTTGATGACGGTAGTTGATTAAAATACAAACTTGTATGTTATATTCGCTTGCCGTTGCCTATAACACTGTTAGTCATCATTACTACTTTTAACTATATATTTTATAAAAATATTGATATTTGTTTGTATTAATAAATTACTTTAAATACTTTCTGAAGATAGTATAGTTTGATGACGGTAGTCATACAATATTGAAGTTGCTTGTCCTCGCCTATAAAAACGAATGTTCCGAATGGATTAAAGGACTTGTTGTCGAGAGGTGGACCAGTACGGAGCTCTCTACTATTCAACCAGTAACTAAGGATATTATATAGACTTAAAAGCTAAGTATATGCCGTTCACTTTTGTGTATTTCTTTTAACTAAACTGTTCTCTAAGTTTTGTAATAATTTATAATGCTTGATTTATGGATATGTGTATAATGTGAAATATGTATGTAAATATGTTGGAAAAGAGTGTCCATGGAGTTTCTTGTCTGTTCTTCTCCATAGGATCTACATCTTGGAACAGACGAATAGAATCACGACTGACTAACTGACTGACTACTGGACATTGAAATAAAAAAAGGTTTAATATGATTTGATTTGGTTTGATTTGATATACTCAAATTCCTTTCATTCTAAATATTCTAATATTTTTAATAGATGGAACCTAAGATCTCTAAAGATAATTAATCTCATCTTTTCTCTAATCTAACAAGCTCATAGGAAACATTATATGTCATGTCTTACCGATACCGATACCGTTCACATTACCAACACGCGACGCCACGGCATACTAGCAATTTCTGAATACAGTTAACTAACAGCAGTGGAAGTGTATGGTTATGTTCTACGGATTTAATAAATAACGAGTCAGATGAAAACTTTAAAGAAGATTTGATGCAAATTTTGGCTACATTATTACAGTACAGTATGATCACTGTATATAGCTAAATTCATGTCAAGTAGAACAGGATATCGTTTTGCCAACTGAATTAATTGTTCGTCGGTCATTTCGTTAAATAAATGCAAAAAATAATACTAAATTAGCGAAAATTTCGTTTGACAATTTGAAGAATAGGGATGGGGTAAAAGAATGCGTATTGCTCTGTGACAGTTATCGAACGACTGACGAGTGGCGTTGGGTGTTGTCTAGACGCTAGACGCGTCGCGGCGTCGGATGGCGTGTTTCCCCCAAACATGGGCCACACGCCGATCTGGCACGTCTAGATCGTGCGTAACAATAGTGAGTAATTTTATTATTACAATAATGCGTCATTAGCGCAAACACAAGGTCACATAACAGCATAAATCTTACAGCGATTAACGTTTGCTGAAGTGGTGGCTGACTAGATTAACTAGTCAAAACGCTCGTCATGATACTATAATTGCCTAATTCGATTCGAGTCTAGTAGGAGCAAGAATTCGATGTTGAGTGTTTGTCATCATCATCATAATCTCAACCGAAAGACGTCTACTGCTGGACATAGACTTCCCCCAAAGCTCCCACAGACTCCCACTGCTCAACAACCAGTCTTATACTGCCCGTATCCAACAGTTTCCCTAGTTTATATACTTTTTAGCTTATTTTTTTAAAAAAAATTGAAGGAATATATCAACTGGTTAACACATAAATTACTTTTACACTTAACTATTATTTTTAACGTAAAACCCTGTCAATAAGATGACTTTAAACACGAAAATTAGATCGTTAAGACAGGCAAGAGCACTATATCATTGATTTAAATTATATTTTAAAGTGACCATGAACTGAAATCAAGTTAAGCATACTCCTTGTGCTTCAGGTTCCAGCTGATGAATCTACTCTTGCTTTCCGTAAAATAGAGTAGAGTTATTTTGGCTCCCAAATACTCCCACTTTTACGATCTGATGATAGGATTCCAAGGAAATCAAAGACAACACTTATTCTTTTTAGGGACGTACTGTGTGTTTTATATATTTTTTTAAACTATTTAAATATTTGCGTTTGGTAGTCGTGATTTCATGATGATGAGCCAATGATGGAAGATTTGGATTGGTGATTGAGAGTTGGAGGATAATTATTTTGTAGGCTATGCTTAGTTTTGACACGTGGTTTAAACAAACCACTACAGTAATTCGCATCACCAGGAGTAACACTTAAAGGTGATCATTTCCGTAGGTTTCCGACCTTTATGAAATTCATTAAACCACTACTTACCTACGATTAGAAATGTATAAATGAATCATTTTTCATAAAAAATTAAACCGACTCAAAAAGTATATCAAACGAAAACACCTTGCTTAAAGAGAGAAAAAGAGGAAAATAAATTGCCTCGAATTTTTCTAACTACAATTAATATCTTATAATTCTTATAAATACCTTATGTATTTATTATTATTAATTTTAAAAAGTAGTATAGTAAGGTGTGCTAGGTACCTAAAATCTGTTTGAAGTTGGTGTCAAACCGAATATGTTTTCGATAAGTGACGTAGAACATCCGCCCCCACTTCATCGATTACGTTTTTAGGGTTCCGTAGTTCATGACTCGGAACCCTTATAGATTCGTCATATCCGTCTGTCCGTCCGTCCTCGACCTACTGCAAAAACAGTTTGTGCTAGAAAGATAAAACTTTGCATGAATATGTGTTGTAATTAAGTCGACAAAGTGCTACAATAAAATTATGAAAATATAATATTTCATTTCCCTTACATGTAAAGTGAAAATGTTTTTTTTTGCTCGCGTCTACCCCATCATGTGGGATGTCATTAGATAGGTCTTTTAAAACATGGTGAGGTATTTAAAACCATTTTCCGATTAAGGTATTTCCGTTTGCGAGTTATTCAACTTGAAAGCGCATTTTTTTGTAAAAACAGGTAATTTATGGTGCTGCAGTTAAGTTTTTGTTTCCTTAATAATTATTTTATCTCGATATATTTCTGTCATTCGCTTAAACATGTTGTTTCATACGATAATAAAATTGTTAATCTATTAAAAGAATCATATTATTTGATATTCTTTATCGTTATCAGTTTTCAGTGTACATATATAATAAAATTATCTGTCATCGATTTTGGCCTTTTATCAAAGTGCAGTATTGTGTAACACTCGGCAATGGAGAACGGGAACACTGTACCGTTTCCATATGAATATGAAGATATAAAGGTGGAAGAGAAAGATTTTTTAGAGAAAATATATAAATGTAAGTATTTTACAAAAAATTATCAACTAACTTGATCAAGAATCCAGTTAATTATTACTTATTATGTATTATTAATATAAAATATATGTATTTCCAAAATTTTGAAAAAAATTAAATTTATATAGATTGAGAAATATAAGTAACAGTCTTCGTGAATATTTTGATTACCTTAAGATTCATAAAAAGGTTTTCTAGATGTACCAGTCATCATCATCACCAGTCTAGTGCAGCTCACTCTCGGAGATTGGCTATTCCTTAGAAGAAATGTTTTGGCATAATAAACAACGAATCACAATCATTTTAAAATTATTATAAGTATGAAGTACACCAAGCCGATTTTGAATACGCCAACCAACCAACTACGTAGATGTTAAGCAGGCACCACACTTCGTTATGCGCTATTCGTTATGTGTCTACGCCGTATTCCCCGAATATTTGCTATGCGCGCAAACAACAAACATGCCACCACACTTCGAACTGGTATGCCAAATAAGGCAAATATGTGTGTTCTAGAGATGTGTCATTGTCATTTTTTTGGTGAACGAAACGAAACCATACGAACTAACGAAACACATTATTTTAATTTTCTTTTTCATCAACAGCCTTCAACAGTCCACTACTGGACATAGGCCTCTCCTTAGAAAGGAGGTTTTGGCCTACTATACCACGCTGGCCAGAGGGGTCGGTATAGGGTTGATTTCAAGTTTCCCTTCTCTTTGCATTGATGTTGTCTTGCGTAGTTTATCCCTTAGACGCCTTTTACAACACCCACTTGGGATTAATTAATCTAATTATTTTGATCACATGATAGACTAATTTAATCGTTTAATCGATTCATCGTATTTCAAAAACTGTTTTATAGTCTATGGTTGTTAGTTATGCACAGGGCATTGTCATTTTTAATGGTCAACCAACGAACGAAACATATTATTTTAATTCCCTTTTTATTTTATTAAATTTATAGAAACAATATATAAATAAAGTCTAATTATTTGATCATATGATAGATTATTTTAATCGTTTAATTGATTAATCTATTTCAAAAACTGTCTATAGTCTATGGTTGTTAGTTATGCACAAGGCACTTCACTACCCGTCCGAAGTGTGATCAGTCGATGCGTGTATTCGCCTTATTCGTGTTGAAGTGTGTCAAAAAACCGACAAGTCGACGGATATGCGAGTTATCCGCTAATAAAGCGTACGAATAAAGCAAATATTGGCGAATATACTGTCCACACTTCGCAGTATGCGCGTGAATAACTCGCATATTGAATAGCGCATAACGAAGTGTGGTGCCTGCATTATAGTGCACAAGTGTGTGCGTAAATACAGGTGCATTCTCTGATTCCTCACTCTCTTATTCCGATGGTACGGCTGTCCGACACTGCCAGGGAAATGTGTATAAAATTCAATTGAATAATGTATTGTTTTGTAAGTTTAATAAACACTTTTAAAAATCACTTATTCATTTACACTGGAGCCGCATGCCGTGACAAACGTAGTTTTAGTAGCTTTTCCTTTTCTCGAAGGTAACAAATTATTGTTCGTTTCCACCCTTCAACACCATAAAGTGTTTAATAAGCTTACAAAACAATGCATTAGTCAGTCGAATTTCATATATACACTCGGTTCCAAAAATAACGGGTCAGTCACATAAACCCGAATATCTCCCGAACTACGTATGCCATCCTAATGAAACGAAGACTGTTCAATTGAGAATTTAATTATACAGATAAAAAATAAAATAAAACTTAGTTACACCCACAATATTAATCTTAAATTAAAAAAAAACTAAAGTAGTCATATTTTTCTTAAGATTACATTTTTTTTATGATTGTTTTTTTGCTGTTTTTCATCACTGGAGGCTTCATCACGTGGAGGCAATACAAAGTATTAAATGAAGAAAGTGATGAAAAACAGCAAAAAAACAATCATAAAAAAAATGTAATCTTAAGAAAAATATGACTACTTTAGTTTTTTTTTAATTTAAGATTAATATTGTGGGTGTAACTAAGTTTTATTTTATTTTTTATCTGTATAATTAAATTCTCAATTGAACAGTCTTCGTTTCATTAGGATGGCATACGTAGTTCGGGAGATATTCGGGTTTATGTGACTGACCCGTTATTGGTTTATGTGACTGACCCGTTATTTTTGGAACCGGCTATATTTTGTGATACTTATTTGACTCTTTTCAATTTATTATTCATTACTTTTAAGAAGTCGGGTTATTTGTTCTACAATAATTATTTTATTTCAGATTTTTTAGTTTTATAAACTGAAAAGTTCTTAGCTTACGGAATTTGAAATCTCTAGAGTTCAAATGCCGTAGTCGTTCCGATATAAATTTGTACGCCGTTTTGTCAATTTTTGTTAAACAGTAATATAAGTGTAATGCGATATATATATACAGAATGAATTTTTGAGACGGGACAGTAAGGCTAGGTACCTTAACCATTATAGTTACAGGAAAACGTTTAAGAGACTGTCCATAACTTTTTCAGATATTCTGAACAGCATTTACAGATTTTGGTAAAAAATTACAGCCAGCAAGAAAATGGTCATTTTAGACAAAATCTTTTTTTGATACCAATGGATCCTGTTTCTTATAAGGATCAAAAGTCTCTACTGGACCGACTGAGGTTTGAGTACTAGAAATGTCAGAAATTGCGAAACACTTTTCCCATACATTTGTACGGAAATAAATCTATTTAATATGTATTTTAGACATAGACAAACATAACTTACATTTATATTATCTACGAAATAAATTGCTCAAAATGACCGCCGTTTTAACGAATACATAAGTACACTCGTTTTTGTACTGAGCTAGAAGCAGTCGATAATTTTCTTGGATAGATCATTTAAAATCCTTGTTAATGCACCTTTTGTATTAAGCGTATTTTGTAAATAATAGGAACACGGAATCTGCATTGGTGTGGACGTGTGGTACGCGAATAAGTATCCACTGAGACAAGTATCGAATGGTAATGGTGGAATTTTATAAAGCTACTCGTAATTCTGTCGTGTATAACGACGTCATTGTAGAGAATCTCCAAAACCAGTTGGATGAATGGCTCTCCTGTCAGAATTGCAAAAGGTTTATTTTCAGCAAGATGGCGCTCCGCCACACAATAGTCGCGTATTCCAGTTTGAATAGGCAGTTCGGGTCACAGTGGATAGGTACACATGGTCTAACCAAGTGGTCACCTCGTAGCCCCGATCTAACGCCTCTCGATATTTTTCTATGGGGCTTCCTAAAAACGAAAAAAATAGAACAGTATTCAGGAGCTCAAAGTGGCATTAACAAGGATTTTAAATGATCTATCCAAGAAAATTATCGACTGCTACTAGATCTGTACTGACTATACAAAAATGAGTGAACTTTATGTATTCGTGAAAACGGCGGTCGTTTTGAGCAATTTATTTCGTAGATCATCTAAATATAAGTTATGTACAAATACAATTCCGTACAAATGTATGGGAAAAGTTTTTAGCGATTTCTGACATTTCTAGTACTCAAACCTCAGTCGGTCCAGTAGAGACTTTTGATCCTTATAAGAAACAGGATCCATTGGCATCAAAAAAAGTTTTTGTTTAAAATGACCATTTTCTTGCTGGCTGTACATTTTTTCCAAAATCTGTAAATGCAGTTCAGAATATTTAAAAAAAATGGATAGTCTTCTAAAAGCGTTTTCCTGTTACTATAGCTTCTGTTTCTTGGGTCCGTACCTATACAACAAAATTAACTATGTCCTATCTATATACTCTTTGAACAGATATAAAGTAAAAGAAAAATTAACGTCATGGTTGCTTAGCTTATCTTACACTGATACTGAAAACCTGATTGTACCATTAACTTAATAAAAGCAACCGTATACCAATCAACAAATGGGTAACACACACACACTTACACACACACACACACACACACACACACACACACACACACACACACACACACACACACACACACACACACACACACACACACACACACACACACATACATACACACACACACATGTATTTGCACTGTCTCACTCGCACGAAGACATATATTATACACACACCTATTTATTACTCTCTCTCAAACACACATCCGCTTCTATATATCTGTCTTAAAAACTTAATACATAGTAATGTATCTACTTATTAATGTAAATGTAAATTACTACTAAGATTCGTCCGGGAGGTGGAGTCTGGTGATCTGTGACACAGGGTTTTCCTACTACAGACACCAGCCTCTCACAAAGGAACGGTAGGGACTGAACCTGTATTGTTTCTAGATACATAAAATAAATGTTATTATTATTATGTTATTATATTGAAGATTCTTATATTATTTATATATATTATTATAATTAAAGAAATTGGAATCAGTGGGAGCAAAAGAGTAGAATAGTAGTAGAAAGAATAATATAAAATTTACCACGCTCTTTCTCCTCCAGTGATATATTATTATATACGTTCCCCTGAAATGAAATTTATAGTAGCTCAGGTAAATGGAGAGGTAATATATACTGTAAATATACGTTTCAAATGCTATTTTGCTCTGAATCCAATGGAATAAAAAAACTAAAATTAAATTATAACTACATAGTATAAGCCAAAGTCGCTTCCACTCTCTGTCTGTCCGTATAAATGCTTCGATCTTTAAAACTACGGAACGGACTTCGACGCCGTTTTCTTTACTAGATAAATTGATTCAAGAGGAATGTTTACATGTATAATACATGCATAAAAGTAGAGAAACATTGATAATTTTAGAGGTTTTTAATGTGATGTCGTAAATAAACCCATTTTTTTACGTTTACATTGCAAACGCTGGCTGTACCCTACGAGATAGATCAAAATAATTTACTACAGTATTATACACCTTAAAAAGTTCTACAATACTTTCTTTCTTTTTACTAGAAGTAATGGATTATTTACGAAACGATTATAATCAATGCAGTATTAATCCTTATCCAAGTAAGTACCTTAAATACTTTGTGCATCTAATATAGATTAATTTGACCCTTTACAGTATGTAATTTAAATTAATATTTTTGAAGATATTACAGATTTAAAATGCAGGAACAAAGCGACTGTGGCGGTACCGGCCGGGGCCCGTTAGGTGGCACTGCTGTCAATTTATCAGTATCAGTTAATAACTAAGCATAATATTTTAATTATTATTCTGAGGCGGTACGAAGTTTGCCTGGTCAGCTAGTCACATAATAAAATTTAAATGTTTTTTTTTGCCAAGATTATTAATTGAAAAAAGGTGTAAATAAATAAAAAAAAATACCCGAAACATATCATTTGAATCCCAATAAAACATGTAGTATCACTTCAATATGAAAAAAAGATTAATAGTAACATTTTTTTCATTTTGCACCTTTAAATGCAATTTGTACAAAAACTATGATAGATACGCGAAAATACGTTTCCAAGTTTTTGTAGGGGATTTAATTTCCTACAATTTTGTAGTAGTCTCTTTTTTTATTTTTAAAGCCGATCGCGAGATATAGACGAAAAAGTTGTTTTTGCACCCTTTTGCAATGTATTTGCACCCTTTGCCGGTATTGCAGCACCCTGCAATTTTAGTATATTAATCTACGAAGACTTACGGAAATTTTGGCGTTGGTTGCAGGTGTTCAACCAAAATGGCAAAGTTAAGCTTTTATTGACTGGACTCATAAGGTGCCTACTGCAATACCTAATGATAACTCTTTTCAATTTGAAATCAATTCGATTTACAGCAATATTCCTATAAATTTTTCGATTCGTATGATTTTATTAATGATTATAAGTAGAAACAAATTATATATTAAATTGATTGTTTTTAATATACTCGAAAAAGACCAAATTTAATAAGAAATAAGAAAACTTGACCAAGTGCTTGTCAGGCCACGTATAGAATAGGGTTCCGTAGTCATCCATAATAGTGGGTAGATTCAAAATCATGTCCAATAAATTATTGTTATGTTTACTTATTATATCTTTATTTTTGTACGAAGTTTCCAAAGTGAGTGCATTATACTACTACATATTCATGCAAAGTTTCATTTTTCCACACAATACAGAATACTTAATTTTTCTAGCCCTAACCGTATGGGCGGTAGGTCGAGGACGGACGGACGGACATGACGAATCTATAAGGGTTCCAAGTCATGATTTATGGAACCCTAATAAAAAGACCATATGAACGTACATATGTAATACGTACCAATCTTTTTATCACATGGTAACGTAATGGGAAAGGGTACAGTTGCGAGAGATAAGTTGCATTTGTGGAGATAGGAAACCTGATATCAGAATTGTTTTCTTCCATTATACGCACTAATGATAAAAAGATTAAGTATATTTTATGGAGGATAACAGAATTTATATAAAAAAAAACGTTAGCCTTGTAATGTATCAATAGAAGTCCCATTAGCATTCTACATGTAAGATTAACTTTTCGTTGTTTTGTCAATAAACGAATCCAAAGGTAATTTACTTTTACATACATCATTTACATATTTTACTTTTCAATTCAGGATTTTCACGAGTAAGAAGGTAAACTTTGTTTCTAAAATTAATATTGTTTCAATGGGAAACATATGAAGAAAGTGGCTTACAATGGAATGAAAAGAAACTATTTTTTTATTAACTACAAAGTAGAGAACAAAGTTTGAAATCTTAATGTCAACGTCATTTGATAAAGTAAATATATTATTAAGATAACCACATTTGTAAATTTACTAATTTATTTTAGAAAGTTGTTTGTATATTTCAGCTAGTAACTTTCCTTCCCTACTCTCTCGAGTAGGACCTAAAGATTATGTAGTACTTAAAATTTACAAGAAAGATGCTGATAATATCTACAATATGCCATTGAGATCCACAGATGTTTTCGTCGCCAGCTATCAAAGATCTGGTAAGTATCAACAAGTAGTAAAATAGTAAAAGTAAGTAGTAACTAGCTTTTTATACTCTCCACTACAATATTATACGTTCGAATAAACTATTTGCTTTTCTATTATGTATCACAAGTGGTTGAGCTAATTCTGATATTATGCTGGCATATTATGTTGGCGTAGTATGTAACTGAAGTTAAGGATTCTCTGGCAAATTAATCTATTTTAAGCGAACCATGTCTATATCTATGTCAAGTTAAAGTTTGCTTAAATTACATTAATAATGGCCGTATAATAAATAACTGTTTATATCGTTTAATGCTCAAGTGTAACACAAATAGGTGAAGACTTCGGTTGGAGCCAACTTATATATTTTACAGGAAAATTAAATTGAAGATCTTTAATTTTTTTTAAGTTTCATGCATCAGAATGTCCTGAAATTATAATGATAACTTCACATTTCTCACACATGGCCATATCTAAGTTTTGGTAACCAGACTGATTATTTTAAAAGGTATTTTTTTTTAGGCACTACTTGGACTCAAGAAATGGTATGGTTACTTTCGAATGATTTGGATTACAAAACAGCTGCAGCCGTTTTACTTGAAGAACGATATCGATTTCTAGAGTAAGTGCACTTCAGTTTTATTTATAAACAAATTGAATTAATAAATGTGCCTTTTCAAAGAGACCTGTTTTCCGGAAGTTTGTCGTTTTCGTCAGATTGTGTTCGCACACTCCGAACTGCTAGAGACAATACTCTAGACTTTTTCATTATATTTTTCAAAAGTGAAAATTTGTTTTTGCTTTCAAATTATTACGTGCAAATCTATGGGCCTTAAGCTTTTTATAATCAAATTCTTACTTTCTTACAGGCTATTCATGTTTGCCGACACAAATCATACAGATGCACTCATTAAACCTACCAATGCAACAATAGATACGCTAAAAATTAATTCATTATTTGAAATGCTTCGCCAACCAGCGACTGGAATACTTGAAGCTATGCCCACTTCAAACCCTCGCTTTATAAAGACACACTTACCAATGTCCTTGCTCAAACCCAATTTGTTGGACACTGCAAAGATGGTTTACGTCGCACGAGACCCAAGGGATGTGGCGGTATCGTACTATCATCAATCTAAATTATTTATGAGCTTTGCACAGTTTCCAGGAACTTTTAAAGAATTTTGGAATATATTTTACAAGGATTTGTGTGAGTAAATATTAAGACAACAAAAACATCATTTTAAATGCCTCTAGCAGTATAATTTAAAAAAATTAATTAATTTTAAATTAATTTTATTATAATTTGAAAAAAGATATTCAGTATCTCTTTAACAATATTACTTTTGCATTATTAACTACAGAGTAGTCCCGGATGAAATCCAAAATATGATACAAAATTTTGACTACCCATCGAAATACAACACAGATTAAATTTTAACATTTGCAAATACATATGGGGTCTACCAATAAGAACGTCCTGGTTTAAAAATTGAATAAAATACACAATTTTTATGAAAAATGCAACCGATTGATTTATTTGATAAATAATTTTATGACATTTATGTTTTAAATAATATATCGTTCAAATGACCACCGCGGTTCTTTTTGCAGATGGTCACCCGCTCACGCCAATTTTCGATGAGGCGGTGCACCACTTCGGCCGGTATGTCGGCTATGGCTCGTCGAATGTTGGTTTTTAGGTCACGAATTGTAGCTGGATTGTTGCTGTCTACTTTAGATTTGACGAAACCCCAAAGAAAATAGTCTAAAGGTGCTAAATCACACGATCTTGGTGGCCAACTGATCGGTCCATTTCTCGAAATTAACGACTCACCAAACTTTCTACGCAATAACTCCATGCTCACTCGAGTAATGTGAGGTGGTGCACCATCTTGTTGAAAATAAAGGTCGTCTGCATCAATATCATCAAATTCCGGAAAGAAATATTCGGATAACATCGAGTTATAGCGCTCACCATTCACAATAACAGGGTTTCCTTCGTCACTTTCAAAGAAGTACGGACTAATGACCAAGCGTTGGTTTAAAGTAAAACGTGTCATGATAAAATGGCAAACCTTATTGAACACAAATGTCAAGAGACGTCAAAGATCCATCATCAATCATGGCCGCTATAAGCTGTCAAAACCAGGTCATCCCTATTGGTAGACTCTAGATTATATTTATATACTAGCTTTTGCACGCGGCTCCGTCCGCACGTAGGTCTGTCATGGCGGTAAATAGTAGCCTATGTGCTATTCTGATATGTAAGCTATTTTATTGTGAAGTTTCATCAAAATCCATTCTGTTGTTTTTGCGGGAAAGAGCAAAAAACATACATTATACTCACAAACTTTCGCGTTCATAATATTAGTGGGATTAGCTTAGAAATTATTCTAAGGGGATTAATTATCAAAAGGGTTTAATATTAAAAAATAATGTAATTAAATAAAATACTGTGTAATAATAGTTGATTAACATATTTTAGGTTTATTTTGTCCTATTTTTGAACATGTCAAAGAAGCCTGGGAGAAAAGAGACCATCCCAATATGTTATTTTTATTCTATGAAGAACTATCCAAGGTATGTCCTCCATAAATCACTTAAATGTTTAATGACCAATGTCATAACAATAACTTTTTAACAGTAATTGGAACATATTGCTTTTCGTTTTGAAAGGAGCTCAAACGTAATAGGAAAGAAGCCCATAAGAGGATTTGAATATAATTCAATCAACAGCTTTTGATTTCACTGCAAGAAGCAGGTTCTAGTTATCAAAGATGTCAAACCAAAAGGACTAGCAATACAAAGAGTTTTTAATTATTTTCAGGACTTAAAAGCTTCTATACGTCGAGTTGCTGATTTTCTAGGTAAAAAAATAACTCAAGAGGAAGTTGCCCGCCTTTATGAACATCTAAGTTTTGACAATTTTAAAAACAATAAGTCTGTTAATTACGAAGAATATAGAGAAATTGGACTGCTTTCACCTACCGAAAGTTTCGTCAGAAAAGGTACTGCGTGATTTATAAAAAAAATTGTTTTGTCATGTATGCAAAAAATAATTATTTTCTTTTAATTATTGCCGTGATCTCAGGAAAGACAGGTGGTTGGCGCGACTACTTCGACGAGGAGATGACGCAGCAGGCGGAACAATGGATCGCTGACAATCTACGGAATTCGGATTTCTGCTACCCACACATGAACAATTAATTTATTATACACAAATCTAACCGAACGTCTTTGAGTCATGTGATTTCATGATACTTTGTATCTGTTTAAAAAACCAAACTATCAATAAAATTTGAATAATTTATATATCAGTATATGTTTTTTTATTTTCTACGTAGGACTTGATTACTTCTAGCTTGTTACTTCTTATTTACACAATACGAGTATGTCTTGATATTAAAACTTTAAGGAGGATAAATCAGGAGGCGACAACAAGCGTATCCATAGAGCAATACCGTAGGAAGAAGCCATACGCAGACATTCCCTTTAGCGCAAGCATAAGCTCGAGGGCATATGCATTACACTGTTTTGTGTGTGTGAAATATATATTTTTTATTACAATTGTCATGTCGGAGTTCATAGTGACATAGTGGTGATTGTTCCTGTATGTGAATTTTAAATGTGTATGTGTACATGTTTCCGCCCGCAAAAAATGAAAGACAAGAAAACACTCCCTTCCGTGGAGCTGTGTTGCTTTATGGGCAAACACGACTAGCGGCACACCACATTCCTTTTATTACGTGGGTCGTCTTAATTTCTATTGCAGCCCACTCTACTAACATCTTCGGTGCTTGTCGTTGGTCAAATTCAAATCTAATCTACCCGTTGAGGATGAATTGTTTTGCTGAATGCCTGTTATGAAAAAACAACGATACTACGAGTAAAAAGACAATAGGCAGTTAATATCGAAATAGGCATAATTAAAGTGCGGTAATCGTGTAATTTTGTCACTAGATCCAACGGCAATCAACATGAATTCAGTCGTCACACTCTATTGGTTGGTCTAGAGTCTAGGTGATTAAAAACAATCACTAAGGGAAAGTAACGACAGCGCGGTCAGTACCTGGGTGGGTGACCGTTACTAGCATGATACCATGAGCATCTCCGTGATTTGAAGGTCACGTTAAGCAGTTGGTCCCGTCATTAGTTATTATAGGATAACAGTCGTGAAGCTTAGTTGGAGGCCTTCAACTTCAACTTGGAATTCACCGTCAAAATTGTCTTGCCAGTGCACAACCATCACTAACCCAGTGTGGGAACGTTTGACCTTAAACCTCTCCTAAGAGGAGACCCCAGCCCAGCAGTGGGACAATATGAATTGTTGATGACTCTCTATCGATAGTACCACCTAAAATTGAATAGGAAAAATGTGAAGAAGGTTCTCAATACTTCCATTTTTTTTATTTACTTAAGTGTAGCGATTTTTTCGTCGATCTGATGATGTGATCCCATAGAAATCGCAGTCAACTCTCTAATTTTAAAGGTACTTTCTATGTGTTTTACATACGTTGTACAACTATTAAAATATTTGGGTCGGGTAGTCGTCATCTTATGAGCCGATGATGGAAGATATAACCCCTTAACGGTTAAGACTTGGAGGATAATTCTAATCCTATAAGTACCTATAAGAACAAGAAGGTGGTCGTTTCCATAAACCCACCCCAAAATCATCAAACATGAACCCCACTGCCTTGAAACACTAAAACACGTAAAATAAAATGCCTTTATCAATTATTATTATGTGTTCTAGGTTAACTAAAATCTCTTAGTCGGTTCCAACCCAAAAATGTGTGTATGTTATTATAATACGTAACCGATTACTCTTAAAAAAATGGACTAATAGGTTTATAGTTTATTTCAAGCGTTTTATTTTATTTTTATTTTAGTTTTTTTTATTTATTTTTTTATTTAAAAACTTTATGCACTGAGAGTACAATGGCGGACTTAATGCCAAAGGCATTCTCTACCAGTCTACCGTGAGTGGTGCAGAAATTATCGTGAAGGTGCACTTTGGTTAGAAATAGTGAAACGAAGTGAAAGAATTTAAAGTTAAGAAAGATAATGGAAAAAAAGAATGAAATATGATATATGATGATTTATTCATACAAAATACATAAACTCATACATACAATATACACACATCAAAAGTGTCTAGGGATCAACATATATTTTTGCAATAACTTTTCTCCTGATTGATATTAATTAAAAATTTCTTTAAGGATTCATCAAATAAAGTGTTTTCGTTTGTCACAGTAACGATAAACCAAGTCACCTTTGCATTAGTAAAGAAATTTGCCATTTTCCTAATAAAGGGATTTTTGACATTTGAACCACTAACATTAAAGTTCGAAAAAAAGACTGAAATAACAGTTTTCTTTAAAATTTTATTAGGTAACTTAAACAATTAATAATCCGTGTTTCTACCGCGAACACTAACAACACAAGAACATCGGTTTGGCATACTCAAAATGAGTTCATCCAAATCACGCTGTGGAATGGCCGCCCATGTTCGTTGCAACAACAAAAAAAGGTCTTCTTGCGACTGGATACCCTCCATATTCGGCAGAGCTCTTCTCTGTAGCATATCCCATGCATGCTCAATCGGGTTCAAGTCTGGCGACTGAGCAGGCCAGGGCAGGACATTGATGTTAGCTGCGGCGAGAGTCTGTCTTACAACTCTTGCGGTGTGCGGTCGTGCATTATCATGCATTAACTGTAATAAGGGACCGATTTGCACTTGTAGAGGAACGATGACGTCTGATACAATCGTCTCAGCATAAATTTGAGCGTTGAGGTTGCCTCTGATCCAAATCAACTCAGTTCTTCCGCCGATCCAAATACCCGCCCATACCATGATGGTTCCACCACTATAAGGATGGACTTCCTGGCAGGATTTTAATCGCTGTTGGCGTCCAGGGGTTCTCCAGTGTCGTATACGTCTTGTATCCGGTCTCATACCAAAACGAGACTCATCAGAAAAGCACACGAAACGCCATTGTTCTTCTGCCCAATTTCTGTGTTCAAGAGCCCATTGATATCGAATCCTACGATTGTGCATTGCTATAGGTGGTACCCGAAGCGGTCTTCGGGAATGAAGGTTCACTTCATGCAAGCGGTTTCTGACTGTTTGGTCGCTAATTAAGTTCCCTGAAGAGTGATGAAGCCTCACGGCTAACATCATGGCGGTTATTGTTGGAGCTCTTCGAGTTAAGATTTGAATGTATCGGTCTTGTCTCCGTGTGGTGCAGCGATACCGTCCTCCATGGCGCTCAGCCACGGTACCAGTGCTTCGGTAACGTGTCCAAAGTCGACTGATAACACTCTGACTTGTATTCAGAGCTAAAGCCACAGTACGTTGCCGGGAACCAGCTTCTATCATTCCCACGGCTCTGAGCATTTCTTCCCTGCTTAAATGACGTCGCCGCTCCATAATAACGTTGGTTTTAATCAGTAGTAGGGAAACAGTAGCACTAATAATTTCTTCAATGCGTTGTATGTTTTTATAGGGAAAATATTGGCAGCTGATTTTCATCTTTTACTCGAATTTGATTGACAGTTCCTGATTCAAATTATGAAATGCACCAAAAAGGATCCATATAAATTTATAAAATCATAAATTTATTACAAAGCCACATCTCAATCTCAAGAAATCCGCATAAAAATGCTTGATAACTAGACACTTTTGATGTGTGTATATATAAATACATACAATATATAGATACATTCATATACATACATATATACTTACTAATATACACATATGTCAGGTTTGTGATGATTCTGCAATGCTCTGAGCAAGGAGAGCCCGCACTCTGGCCTTGAAGGAGTCACGACTTGGTGCCATTCTGATTTCCTTGGGAAGGGCATTCCAGAGAAGGACAGATTGAACTATGAAGGAAGTATGAACGCATGATGTAGTGTGAGAGGGGCATGACAGAAGGAGGCTACTTGTGGAGCGGAGGGTTCTGTCATGATTGGAACCTAGGAAGTGGAAGGAAGAAGTCAGGTAGGTAGGCGAGTTAGGAGAGTTGAGAATAGTGTAGAGAGTCGTTAGGGCTCGCAGGTGGCGACGCTGACGAATAGGGAGCCAGTTTAATTCATGGCGAAAGGAGGAGATATGATCGTATTTACGGAGATTAAAAACGAATCGAATGCAGTTGTTCAGAAGTCGGTCGTATTTGTTGAGTAGGTCTGCATTCAGGTCGTAGTAGCACACATCACCATAATCCAAGATGGGTAGAATTAAGGTTTGCACCAGCATAGTTTTAATTTTGGGCGGAAGGAGGTTTTTAAGTCGGTATAACGTGCGCAGGGTTCCCGTAACTTTCTGACTAACACTGGTAGCTTGTGTTTGCCAACTAAGGCTACTATCGATAAATAGACCCAAATCTTTTACGGCAGAGCTTAAAGAAATTATTGATCCATTAAATAATATAGATGGCAGTATATTTGGATCTAGCCTTTTGATCATACGCTGACTGCCTAAGATGATAGCTTGGCACTTTTGAGGATTTACAGTCAAGCCGAATCTATTAGACCAATCACTAATAGCATCTAGATCTTGGTTTATCATAGTATTAGCCTCTCTAATGTTGTCTACTGCAGCGTGGTGATACAGTTGTAAGTCATCGGCATAAAGATGGTACGCACACTGAAGATGTTTAGTGATAAGATTAATAAAAATAGAAAATAGCAGTGGAGAGAGAATGCCGACTTGAGGGACACCGGAGTCAAGTTCACACCATGTGGAGGTGGATTCGTCAACTCGAACAGACTGCTGACGCCCTCGAAGATATGAAGAGAACCACTCCAATTCATCAGGTGACATCATATGATACGAAAGGATCGACAGGAGGACATCATGACTGACGGTGTTAAAAGCATTTGAGAAGTCAATCAAAGCTAACACGGTTACTTTGGAGTTCTCAATTGCCGTCCGAATGTCACCAGTCACCTTCAGGAGAGCGGATGTTGTGCTGTGCCCTGGCCTGAATCCAGATTGAAATGGACAAAGCAAGTTGTTTCGGTACATAAATTGGGATAGTTGTTGATTGACACACGTCTCCAACACCTTGGATAAAAAAGGAAGTATAGAAATTGGGCGCAAATGACTTACTAGGGTAGGATTAGGAACCTTAGGGAGGGGTATAACAAAAGCGTTACGCCACAGTGAAGGGAACTTCCCTGAGTCTAGTGAAAAATTCACTATATGCGTAATCACAGGAAGAAGATGCTCAAGGATAAGGGTGATCATGCGACGGCTAATGTTGTCACTGCCTGTTGCATTGGACTTGATGGAGAGGATTATCTTTTTGATATCACCTGGTGCAATTGGAGAAAATTTAAAGGAATTAATGTTGGGGCGTGGAAGGTCAGCCAGGTACCCTAAAGTGCGACTCTTTGTTTGGTGATCAAATTGTGGTACAGAGGAGAAATAACGATTAATGTCATCCAAATCAAAGGTCACAGAAGAGATACATTTCCCAGATTTGCCGATACCCAGGGTACCGAGAAATCTCCAGATATGAGAAGCAGAAGAAGTGTTGAGATTATTGATGATGTGGCAGCGCTTAGCGTTGCGCACCACCTGATTACACCGATTCCTTTGAACCCTGTACAGAGACCAGTTTGTCTCGTTTCTACTTTTCCGAAATTTTCGGAAGGCTTTGTCCCTGCGCTTCATTGCTTCGCGAACATCCGCTGTCATCCAAGCGGCCGGAGTGCGTTTTAGTCTTACCTTCCTGATAGGAGCGTGTAGGTTGTAGAGGTCAGTCACTGATGTGTTGAAGATGTGCACCTTATCATCTATCGTTTGCGCCTCGAACAAAGATTGCCAGTCTAGTGCCAATGCATCACTGTGAAGGTTTTCTACATTCATCCGACCGAAGCAGCGAATATGGCGAAATTGAGGGCGAGGCTTGGGAGGTTTTAGGGCATAGGATAGGTAGATTAGGTCATGATGGGAAAAACCGGGAGCCTGGTGCTGGCCATGACTGCGGACAAAAGAAGGAGATGATGTAAGGATTAGGTCCAACCAGGTGTCAGGCGCGTCGCTGTTGTGATGTGTAGCTGACAATGGCAGTACATGCAGGCTGGATGATTCGACGACTTGGTGGAGTTTACAGGAACGAGGCGAGCGGGATGCGAGGAGATCGGTATTGAAATCGCCCATGATGATATGATGTGTGTACTCAGACCCTAAAGATTCCAGAATCGGTTCGAGACTGGAGAAGTAATCGGCGTTAGGGGGACAATAAACAACGCCGAGAATAAATTTGGCTCCATTGATGCTAGCCTCAAGAATAAGGTATTCAGCTGACACAAAGTCGGAAGGGGGGGAAGATTTTAAGATTATGAATGAGATTGAGCAATGCAGATAAATGGCAACACCACCTCCTCTCCTATCGACTCTGTCGTTGCGAATAAGAATAAAACCGGGTATGGGATACAACGTAGACGGCAGGTGCGGTTTTAACCAGGATTCAGAAATCAAAATAGCGTGCACTTTCGAGTCGGAAAAAGCTTCAAGTAAGTCACTGTGATGGCTCGGAATGCTCTGCGCGTTAATGTGACAAACATTCAAACAGTACTTCGTAGGGTGATTGAACATTTGTCGCACAAAGTCGCCGAGTGTATTAGGTAAAGAATCAAAACTCTCATCACCAGAAACGCTTGCAGATTCGTTCGCGGAATAGAATGATTCATCATCAGTAAACATTAATTGGTGCAGTAAATAATAACTAAATATTAGTGTCGAATGACAGTACTAAGATATAAAATAAATAAATATAAATATATTATATACTATACTATATTTAACTATATTAATATAATTATATACTAATACCAAATACTTTATATACTATAGCCGGTTCCAAAAATAACGGGTCAGTCACATAAACCAATAACGGGTCAGTCACATAAACCCGAATATCTCCCGAACTACGTATGCCATCCTAATGAAACGAAGACTGTTCAATTGAGAATTTAATTATACAGATAAAAAATAAAATAAAACTTAGTTACACCCACAATATTAATCTTAAATTAAAAAAAAACGAAAGTAGTCATATTTTTCTTAAGATTACATTTTTTTTATGATTGTTTTTTTGCTGTTTTTCATCACTTTCTTCATTTAATACTTTGTATTGCCTCCACGTGATGAAGCCTCCATACGTAGTTCGGGAGATATTCGGGTTTATGTGACTGACCCGTTATTTTTGGAACCGAGTGTATATATAACTATGTTAGTGCTTACTTCAGTAAAAGAACATATCAGCACCACCCACCAGTCTTGACCACACATAAACAACACAAATTAATAAACAGTAATAAAAAAAACACTGTAAAACAAGTGACAGGCAGCTAAAGTGACATAAGAGGAAACAGTTATTGTAATTTGTTTCCGAACGTAACTTCAGAAACGTCACTTCGGAGTAACTGCTGTCACTGTCTTGTCTGAACATAGTTACGACCATAGAGTATAGTAATATAGGTGGAATAGAGAGCCCACTCACGAGAATTTTTGACACCTATATTTGAAGTGTCGCCACCTGGTATCATATCCGCCGAACTAACGGCAATAGCTATATGTATATATACCTACCTATTTATTTATTAAAGGTTTAAAGCTATAGGGTTTAGTAGTAGGAAGTAGGTAATTTAGTACATGCATTATAAAAAAAAAACAGTTTTGCAAACATTTTGTATTTGTTTGTGCAGTAGTTAGCGCTTGATTCTTGATGACAATGAAATTTCATGTGGATAATAACCTGAATGTTTGCAAAACCGAGAATTTTATAATACAAACAAAATAAAATTATAATGTAAATATTAAAGACATTTATTCACTTGTATGTTTTATGTTTAAGCTTATTATAATAATTTTGAGCACATATCTTCATTTCATCCTCACCATCGTAGGTAAGCTTCCCTGATAAAATCCGATTTATTGACTTACACCAACTATAAATTTATTATAATGTTTATGTTTATTGTCACATCTGTGAACTATGTTTTTAATTTTTCTTTATGCATTTCACATTTAAAAGGGTAATCTACAAAGATTTCTATTACTGTTTCTTCTTTCTGAAGCTTTATCAAAAGCTTTACACCACAATAATCACTGATAATCACACAAAATAGAAAAAAACTACAAATACGCACATAGGTATGCCGAAAGTAGAAACCATTTTGATTTTTTACCGGATTATTGCCATACCCAAAAAAATTGTATAAAAGAATTTAGAAATTTAAAATACTGTCGAAATTAATTTAAAATATTGTCGATATTAATTAAAAATGTTGAAAATAAATGTGTTACATATATTTAGAGAGTAATTTTTTTAACGATTTATGAAGCAGGTCTTTTTGAAATTAAAATTATATTGCAAGTTTATTGATATTGACCTAAGCGTCATCTATGATATTTTTAGACACTAGTTGCTTGTAAGTTTAAGCGGATCTTATACGAGATTTGTTTACGTTTACATGTTCACTTGTTTTATATTTACATAGGTATTGGAAGTTCTGCAGATTACATTAACTATCGTAAAAATAGAGTGTTAATGGACTACGCCTTGATGAATAGAAAGCAATGGAGATTATCAATGAAATAGGAGATTTTACACAGGGAAAGCTAATTACGAGAAGAGGTGTTACCGCTGTTTTTGGCAGCAGAGGATGTGTTGCCAACCGCTCTGGGATGCTTCTCCAGTAGCTGAAGGAGCTGCTCCATGTGTGTTAATTTGTGGCGATGTCCGTCCGGCGTCTTGACCACAATGGTACCGTCTTGCGTCCAAACAGCTCTCATACCGAAATGCTGCCGAGCTTTGCCGAAGATCGTTTGTCGAGTCTTGGTGAGAAACTCGCGCAACGAGACAGATGTGCCCTTCAATGCTGGATTCGCTCTCCAGATAGAAGTTCTTGTTTTGACGTCGGCAAAACGCACTAAAATGGGCCGCGGATGATCTTTGTTCGGGGTCCCTATCCTGTGACAGACCCTGATGTGTTCGGAAGACACGGTTTCCATGCCCAATCTTTTATGGACCAGGTTGAGGATTGATGTGGGGCAATCTTCACTATCAGCCTCCGGCACGCTCAAGAAGAGAAGATCTTTTCGTCTCTGCCTTGACTCCAAGCCATCAACTTGCCTCTGACAATCTGAGATTTGACTGCGAAGAAGTCCAAGCATTCTGAACATAAGTTCCCGAAATGTCCGGAACTCCTCAGCGACTTTGGCCACAGTGTCTTTCGCAGGTACTCCGCTGTGTAGCTGGGCCTCCAGTTCTGTCATCCTTCGATTGAAGCTTTCCTCCAGGCTCCTCTGTGCAGATTCTATCTCCATTAGTTGAGGCATTGTGAAAGTTCAGTGAGTGTGGGTGTTAAACTGGCAGGTGGTAAAGTAAAGTGTAAAGTCCTTATATTACATTAAATGTGCTGACTATGTAAGTAGCAACTAATTGCACTGTTTAGCACATAAACTTGTTAAAATTTTTGAAAATTAACTATATGTTTAATATAAAATAATTTATTAAAAAAAAAAAAGTGTTTCTAGGCCGGCAAACGTTTAATATAACCTAATGTAATCTAATTCCTTCCACACCTTCAACAGACTTTCATATTAGTCTGTGTTATATTTTAAAACGTAAAAATAAAGACAGAACTGGCGCATTACCACCAACTGACCGTTGACTGTGCCTTGCTAAGTAAATTATTAACTATGAACTTGAAAAATTATAAACCAATAAACGTTAGACAGGTGATCTAGATGAAAGTTTACCTATAGAATAAAAATCAAGCCAAGTTCTAAAAAGCTTTTATATAACTTGCAATGTATGTATGTTTGTGGAATCTTGCAACGCAATTTTGATTTCAGAGAGCCAATTAGGCTGAAATTTTGTGCATGGTTAACTTTGTGACTTTATTCTAAATCCAACATGGCGGCATATCCAAGATAAGAATATATGAGATATTTGAATATGATATAAAAAAAGCAATATTTAAAAATAGAACTGCAGTAAAACAAATGAATATAGCCGGGAAAAGAAAATTTACTCGTAGTATCAGATTTGGGTGTTATTTATAGCAAATTTTTTAAATTGATTCTTGTTGATTTTTTATTCTTTTGACAATTAACCTTTTGAACGCCAGAGCAAAAACTGGTCAACTTGCCCTCAACGCCAGACCACAAATTTAGCGGAAATACCTACGAAAAAAATAAGGATTCCAAAACTTTATCGATAACATGAATTGTATTTTTATTTTCGTCTGCAATTTCAAAATACATGTCCTTATAACATTGAATTTATTTCAACATTACACCTCTTCCCACTCTAGTAATAGTTATACACTATTTACAGAGTTGTTTAATACCGTAATAACAGATATGAGACGTCAATTTTATTAAATAAAATAACTAAAGGTACGACACTATTCTTAACACTTATTTTCTAATAATAAATAAAACACGTATTATAAATTAGATTTAAATTTTCTATAATTCCGTTGAAGGAGATATTTAAAAAAAAGCGGCCAAGTGCGAGTCGGACTCGCCCATGAAGGGTTCCGTATCAGCAAGTAACATCATATAAAAGTTCTTGTAGTTGTAGTTGTAGTAACTTTCTTCGATGTTTTTATACTAGTGTATTTATGACGTATTAAAAAAAAACTACTCACTAGATTTCGTTCAAACCAATTTTCGTTGGTAGTTTGCATGGTAATGTACAACATATTTTTTTTTTAGTTTTATCACTCTCTTATTTTAGAAGTTAGAGGGGGGGGGACACACATTTTTCCACTTTGGAAGTGTCTCTCGCGCAAACTATTCAGTTAAGAAAAAAATGATATTAGAAACCTCAACATCATTTTTGAACACCTATCCATAGATACCCCACACGTATAGGTTTGATGAAAAAATTTTTTTTGAGTTTCAGTTCCAAGTATGGGGACCCCCAAAATGTATTGTTTTTTTTCTATTTTTATGTAAAAATCTTAATGCGGTTCACAGAATACATCGACTGACCAAATTTCAACAGTATAGCTCTTAAGGTTTCGGAAATAATTGGCTGTGACATACGGACGGACAGACAGACAGACAGACAGACAGACAGACAGACAGACTTGACGAATCTATAAGGGTTCCGTTTTTTGCCATTCGGCTACGGAACCCTAAAAATACACGATTCAAATAGGTTAAGTAGGTATACAACTGGGTGTTTTTTTTCAAAATTTTGCTCAGGACTATTTTGCTATGTCCTACGAGTTTGACCATTGATTAAAAGGCAAAAATGTAAGAAGTGAGTATCAAATTATTTTATGTTAGGGTAAAATGTTTAACCAACAGAAAACATCTTCCAACCCGGTTGGTCACCGTGGAAGATTATGACCAAAACCCTCCAAAGAATAAAAAAAATAATAAAAAAATAAATAGAAAAATACAAAAATCTATGTGCAAAACAGATAAGAAGCTCTACGCTATAACCTACAATGTAAGATCTTTGTCATCATATAGTCGCTTGCTAGAGCTGACAGAAGCACTAAGAAACATAAAATACGACATTATTGGTTTATCGGAAGTGAGGCGAATGGGAACAAAAAATAGAAGAATATGAAGACTGTATACTCTGTCATATAGGTCACACAAAAGGAAAATATGGCGTGGGGTTTTTAATAAACATAGCTCATAAAGAAAACATCGAAAGTTTCACTGGCATCTGCGACAGAATCGCAATATTAAACATGAATATACAGGGCAACCAAATATCCTTTATACAAGTATACGCACCTACTGAAATATCAAGTGAAGAAGACATTAACAACTTCTATTCGGAATTATATAAAGCTATGGATTTGGCACACAAAACATATATTATCATGGGTGACCTAAATGCCAAAATAGGCCAACCAAAGACAAATGAATACCTCATAATGAAAATGAACGGATACGGCGTAAGAAACGAAAGAGGTCAAAGACTGATAGACTTCGCTTTGGAAAATAAAATTGCAATTTTGAATACCTACTTTAAAAAGAAACCAGATACAAAATGGACGTGGCGCTCACCAGGCGGAAAGTATAAAAATGAAATAGATTACATTTTGTCAAACAAACCTAGCATGGTACATAACGTGGATGTGCTAAACCTCAACTTTTCTTCAGACCACAGACCAGTTAGGGCAACTTTAACATTAACCAAACAAAAAAAGAGCCGAATTAAATACAATACCTGTCAAAACTCTATTTTAAGAACCGAAGAAGAACAAACACTATATAAAGAGGGCATCTTATCTCACTTACCGAATCTAGATTTAGAAAAAGAGAGCTCAGTGCAAATATGTCACGATAAAATAATGACAGCAATCACAGAAAGCCTTCAACATGCTCGAATAGCAAATAAAAACATTAAGGGAAGTCAAAAAATCTTATCTGACAATACAATAAAACTTATAAAGAGAAGGCAAGAACTGCAAAAAAACAAAAACAAAACTAGGTCAATGAAGAACGAAACATCGGCGTTATATAAATTAATTAGTAAACGTATTAAAAACGACTATTCAAGATACAGAGAAAATATAATTAAAAAACATCTGCTTCAAACAGGTAGCTCCAAAAAATCATTCAAAGAATTACGAACAAATAAGACATGGATAGACTCACTAAAGACTGATGGGAAAAAATTGAATAATCGTAGAGACATTATAAATATAGCTACAGAGTTCTATAAAACCCTTTACAGTGTTCAGAACTGCGATAATACTAACCTAAACAACAACACTGTGTCTGGGGACTCAAGGGGCTGCAGTGAACCATGTGAGGTAATAGAGGTTATCGAAGCAATAAAAAGAATGAAAGATGACAGAAGCCCAGGCTCAGACTACATTACAAATGAGGCCATAAAAACAGCTCAATCTCTACTAGCCAGGCCACTGACCCAACTGTTCAACCGCATACTAGAAACATATAAGACACCAACACAATGGTCAGAATCAATAGTAATACTAATCTACAAAAAAGGTGACCCATGTGACATTGCAAACTACCGACCAATAAGTTTACTGCCATGCTTATACAAGTTATTCTCCTCTATAATAAATCGAAGAATAAGTAGTGCACTGGACGCTGAACAGCCCATAGAACAAGCGGGATTTAGAAAAAGCTTTTCCACGGTGGACCATATTCACACCTTAGAACTTTTGATTGAAAAATACACAGAAAAACAAAGACCTATATACATTGGATACATTGACTATAAAAAAGCATTCGATACAATATCCCATGAGTGTATCTGGAACACATTAAGAGAACAAGGAGTAAAAACTGAATATATAGAGGTTATCAAAAGTATATATACGTATAACACGGGTAGAGTAAAGTTAGAAAAAATCGGACCTAGCTTTCCCATCAATAGAGGAGTCCGGCAAGGTGACCCAACTTCACCTAAATTATTCATTGCTGTCCTAGAGGCAATATTAAGAAAGTTAAATTGGAAAGGTTGTGGCCTGAACATTGATGGAAAACACCTGAACCATCTCCGTTTTGCCGATGACTTGGTACTCCTATCAGAATCAAGCACAGAACTCCAACGTATGATTCGATCACTGAATATGGCTAGTAAAGAAGTAGGTCTAGAGATGAACATGGCAAAAACAATGCTAATGACAAACAGCACGAAAAACACCATAGAAGTCGAAAATGAAATACTTAACTATACAGATAAATACATATATTTAGGAAAACAAATTAGTCTAGATAGAAGAAGTAATGAATGGGAAATAGAGAGACGAATACAACTCACATGGAACAAATATTGGAGCCTCAAGGAGATCTTTAAAAGCAATATGCCAATAAAAATTAAAAGCAGAGTTATGAATTCCTGCCTACTGCCGTGCCTCACATATGCGTGCCAAACCTGGAGATATACTTACAAAATAAAAAATAAAATTATCACATGCCAGCGCGGGCTGGAGCGCAGTATGCTGAAAATTAGAAAAGTTCACAAAATACGGCACACAAAAATCAGAAACGTATCTAAAGTTACGGATGCTCTTAAATATGCTAAAAAGCTGAAATGGAAATGGGCAGGGCACGTAGCGAGACTAAGAGACGACAGATGGACCATAAGAGTCACATCGTGGAAAGGCCCAATAGGGAAACGTCCTAAAGGTAGACCCTACACGAGATGGGAAGACGATATAAAGAAAACGGCCGGCCCACATTGGATGCAGAAGGCACAAGACAAAGAAAAATGGAATTCTTTGGAGGAGGCCTTCACCTGAGGAGGGGTTCTTGTAAACAATAACATTTAAGAAAAAAGAAATAATATTATAATAACACTCATAATAAGATAAGAAAAATAGTAAAAATAATAATTTTGTTTAGTTTCATTTAAGTTGCATGATAATTAAGTTATAATATGTATTTGCAAGAAATATAAGGCTTTTTTATTTTTTTTTTATTTTTTTATTTTTTTTTTATTTTATTTATTAAAATGTTTAACTTACTGTAAAAAAAAAGATAAACATAAGACTTAAGCGGAAAACATATTTTAATATTTAATAAAATACCAAATATTATCCTACTTTTTATGTGTCCTTCAGTGCTGGATTTACACATTTGCCGCCCCAAAGCTTTAAAAATTTTGCCGCCCCTTCTGACTTCTAAAATTAGATACACTGTTCACAATAAGGTTAATACCTTTCTTTAGGAAATATTCTAGTTACTAGATTACTTTTACAACTTTTGTTGTTTTTTAAGCTAAGCAAAGCTTGATTTTTACTGCACTACTTATAATGTTTGGTGGGCTAAGGAAGATAGGTAAGTAAGACCCGATACTGCTATGCGCCTTTTTATTCGCGGGGAATGCTTTTCGCACCATACGGACGCACGGAGGGCGTGTGTGGGACTCCCGGCGAACCGGTCTTCCCACTAAACCCTGCGGTGGCCTACCTCGGCAATCGGGAGGAGCTCCAGGAATGCATAAGCGACTTCTGGATTCCCCCCTGCTTTACCCCATGACTGGGGTACATCTCAGGGTAATCAATAAATTACCCTTGAGACAGGACGATATGGTGCCTCTCGCCGTTTTACACAGTAAAAGGCGGGACACCGACCAGCCCCAGAAGTCACCCCCCTGCCGCACCGGGGTGTCGTCTGCTCGGGTCGCTTGCAGTGGTCACATTTCGCCAAGATGTGGCCGCAACGACCCTTAGGCAATGATTGGGGACTAGCTGCCTCTACGCCGCCTCCTTCGAGCGGGATCGGCCCTTTCCTGATCCCGCTCTGCGGACTCCTTCTGGAGCATTACATTCTCACATGATGAACGATGGAAGGCCGCGGTCAGAAGACCGCGGCCTTCCATCCTTCATCATTCGCCAGCATTGCCGCGATCAATGCTGTTGGTGACAGGGTTCGTCCGCCATGATCATGCTGCCCTGAGTGTGGCCACAAATTAATGGAACAGGTTTTTTCCTACATCCGCTTCAGTGGCCTTCAGGCTGCAGAGGAGGCGACGTCCACATGTGCCGCCCGTCGCCATGGAGAGAAAAGCAATTGATAGCGCCCGCTTCAGTGAGAGGTGGCACTGGGAAGGGTTCAGAGGGCGTAATAACAGGTTCCTTGGACCCCCGCTATTTCAGGTGCAGAGTGGCACACCATGTGGTTTTAGTCTGTTCGATGCCGACATACAGCCCCGTTGCAAAAACCCCGGTAGGGTGACGGCCCGAGGGGGTTTCCAGACGTCAAAAAAAAAGTGTTTTAGATGGTCGCCACGCTGCATTCTACGTGGATTCCTACGTGGGAAAATACTTTCTGCGATTCACAAATTGTTGTCATAAGTCTGGATGTTCTCTGTGTTCCTATAAGTGTGTTTGTAAAGCCCCCCGCGACACAGGATTTATACTCCTTATGTCTTTTGAGTTATGTCTATGAGTTTGGTCTTTTAAAAAAATAAAAACAGTGTCAATTAATTGTTTTGCGTCATTTTGCCGCCCCCCTAATTCTGCCGCCCCAAGCTTCAGCTTTTTCAGCTTCTATGGTAAATCCGGCCCTGGTGTCCTTCATCATATCCTGGATTTTGAATATATATTTTGGAGAATATATAAGCTATATTTAGATATCTTTAGTATTACTCGAATGAAATAACTCATTTTATTTGTTTTTAAATAAAATGTAATAAGGTTGTAGTATATTTTTCTAATTTAAATACTGAAATTATCGGATTTTAAAAACTGACCACAGCGGACAGTCCTGTACGTAGCGGTGTGATTTTATAAAGAATAACAATAACATTGTCTTTGGCTTTAACTATTTTTAAGCAATGCCATATTGACAATGTTTTTATCATTCATTCGTTCTTTTCCTTTGAATTAAAACTGAAGAAATTCAATCGTCAACACTTGCGGTCCGTGACGTACGTAACGGGTCTGTTTGTTTGTCCGGTACGAACATTGATTTTGAAAGGTTAAACCCACAAATTTTATATGTTACTCGTGTTAAATTATAAGTAAATATGTTGTAGATAATGAATGTGTACTAGTAAACTACTATAATCAACTTTTTTTATACCAAAGAAACATGTGATGACAAGTCCGCGTTATACGTAACGTCCAGGACGTGACGTGATTTAGTATGAAAATAAATGGACATCCTGTACGTAACGGAGCAAAATTTTGAAAAACGCCCAACTATATAAAAATTTACAAAATGTAAAACAGTATGTACGTTTATAGCCTTTCAATACTAGCTTCTATAATCCTGGCATAAAAAGTAACAAGTAGAATTTTGAAAAAAAAGCTAAGCAACTTGTGATGGACATTTTAAAACTTTTATTTATTTCATTTAAACCTCAGTAGTGTACGAAGCATTTCTTAGGGCACTGCTTATATTTTGTATCAATAACTAAGAGTTCTCTTTCTTCTTTACAAAATAATTGTCTACTTTAATTATCATTTCACGAGCACGGCTGTTAATTACTTTCTTACTCATTTTCATAATAAGTATAATAACAAAACTTATCAACAAAAATAAAACAGGCTAAGGAAATTTTAATATAAACTTACGATATCATCTAACGTGCCCTACATCACTAGTGGTCACATATTTGTGACTCTGGCGTGTGAGGACATTCTTTTTTAAGAGTTTATTTCTTTCTTTTTAGAGTAAAATTTCTTAATATCATAAAGCAATTTAAGTAGTTTTATGGAAATAGATAACAGTTAGAGCTTCTTCTTAAGGTACTTATATAAATTTAAAGGCATAAAAGTAATGTTTAAATGCTTTATTTCGTATTTCGGTGCACCGCTTTTTTTGTCACACATTTGTGACGTTGGCGTACAGGGACAGTTTTCGCTTGTCACATATATGTGACCCTGGCGGTCAAAAGGTTAAATTACTGTTACCAGCAGAATTGTTGGGTTAGCTTTTTAACTCATGGAGAGTTTCTGAACCATAATATGGATACATCGTCCGAACAAGCTGCTCAAATTGTAGCATTGGTGCAGGAGGGCTTGGATTAACGAACGATTGGTAGAAGTTTAAATTTAAACCAGTCTACGGTTTCTAGAATATACAGAAGGTTTGTGGAGACAGGTTCTTACAAAAGGAGACGTGGTACAGGCAGAACTCAAGCAACCACCGGTCGTGATGACCGATTTATTGTTACAACTTCCCTTCGAAATCGTTTCCTCACGTCAGTTAACATCAAAACAGAGCTTAATGAAGTGCGTGGAGTAAACGTTAGTGCACGAACAATAAAAAGAAGGTTAAAGGAAGCGGATATCACCCCTTTTAGATCAGCAAATGGTCCAAAGTTGTCTGTAGCTCACAGACAAGCTCGCTTATGATTTGCACGTGATCACCTAAATTGGACAGATGAGCAATGGGCCTCCGTATTATTCACAGACGAGTGTAGTACATGTTTATATGGTGCAGATGGTCGCAGAAGAGTCGATCGTCGACGTCGGGAGCGATATGCTCAAAGTTGCATTGAGGAGCGTGTTCCTTTTGGAGGCGGCTCGTGCATGGTCTGGGGTAGCATATCGATGAACGGGCGAACAGAACTTGTGTTGACAACAGAACCTGTTCAAAACGGTAGTAGAGGGGGTTTAACTGCACATCGCTACATAACAGAGATCTTAGAAGATCACGTGGTGCCTTACATGGGATTTATAGGCGAAAATTTTACTTTAATGCAGGATAATGCCCGGCCGCACGCTGCTGCACAAGTTCGACAATATTGCGAAAAGGTTGGGATACGTAAAATGAATTGGCCAGCACGCAGCCCGGATCTTAATCCTATTGAGCATCTTTGGGACAATTTAAAAAGAGCTGTATATGCGAGAAATCCTGTGCCTGCGACAGTGGCACAACTAAATACAGCACTTTCAGAAGAATGGGACAATATTCCGCAAGATGTTTTAATAACCCTAATCAAATCTATGCGGAACCGATTAGAATCCATAATAAGGGCACGTGAAGGTAATTCACCTTATTCAAACATAAAAAAACCCTTGCATAAAGCTTGTGTCTATTGTTAAAACCATTTTTTTAATTAATACAATTTTCTTTAAATTTCTGTTTTTTTTTTCAAAAAGTTTTAAAGTCCTTTCCAGTACACAAACTTAAACTTAAGGATATCATATGACGCTAGGCTGTTTTATAGTTAACTAACCAATCTAGACGTTTCAATTTAAATCTGTGTAGAAAGTTTGCATACTTGGTTAAAATATTTATTTCAAAGTCGTTTTTTACTTTGATGTAGTTTATGAGTCCGTCAATATATTTGTGCATCACCATAAGGCGAAAGACGTCCACTGTATCTAGTTATATACCCAATAATATTTAGAATGATAATTTCAATTAAGATATTGCTTATTTATATTATACTGAATCAATTAGATTTACTTCTATTTATGACTAATATCAAATAATATAAAATATAAATACAAAAATACAATAGGTGCTAACATGCAAATCCTACTTAAATTATCATGTTATAAAATTTATTATGCCACAGAACTGCTGTATGTAATGCTGAAACGAGATAATGGGTCTATAGGAGATAATAGATGCCTTTTTTATCTTTCAGACCAAATTTAAAATCCATATTTGATAGTCTATCAGTATTTCGAACTACGTGTTATGTCAAGTCTTAGATTATACAACATATACAAGAGTATTAGAATGGTTTACACCAAAATGTACATATCTGTTTTTAGGGTTCCGTAGTTTATGACTCGGATCCCTTATAGATTCGTCATGTCCGTCTGATCGTCCCTCCGTCCGTCCGTCCTCGACTTACCGCCTAAATGATAAATGCTAGAAAGATGAAACTTTGCATGAATATGTGTTGTAATTAAAATTATAAAAAATATTTTTATTTACATTTATTTTTATTTTTATTTTTTGCCTCCCCTACACGTAAAGTGGGAATGTTTTTTTTTTCTCGCGGCAACTCCATCGTCTGGGGTATCATTAGATCTCTTAAAAACAATACAGGGTTTTTAAGACGATTTTTTGATTTAGGTGTCCGTTTGCGAGATATTCCACTTTAAAGGGCACTTTTTTGCAAAAAAAGGGCATCCCCCCCCCCCTCTAAAAGCTAAACGGCTGTCTCAAAAAATCTGAAAAAATTCGTGATGATGGTCCATTTAATGAACTTTGAAGGAAATTATAACGTATTAGATGACTTTCTTAGTTCAGGAGTTCTAGAGGCTTAACTTGTAAAATGCGTTCACTTGGAAAACGTCATACAAAATTAATACATTAATACGTAAACATAACAATTATCTATTGGATACGATTGTAAATTAGCGTACCATTAAGGGTGACTGAGGAACCCTTTCCTGTACGTGGCATGACACGCACTTGGCCTATTTTTTATATATATGTGCCTGACGAAGTGACTCTACTCTGCCTGACGAAAAGTATGAGCGGAATCCGAAAGGAGAGGTAGGCATACACATTGCGAATACAGACAATGCATTATGGTGACCCATACTATGGTGGCTTTTTAAGATGCTTCTACATAATTTCTTACACTAACTAACCAAACACGACAGCCCAATGCTGTCATTATAGGTTGGTCATCTGTGAGAGGGTCGTACAAACCCAGTTGAGCCAGCCTATTCATGTTGTTAATTAAACTTTTAAGTGTATTAATCCTTTAAAATTTTAAGTCACACTACATCGTTGGCCTAATAGTATCTAGTAGATTCCATTCTACTAGATCTTCAATATGAACACTTGACAATAAAATTGACATTTGTTATCTTAAGAGCTGTTAAAAAGTTCACAGCCGATTAAGTAAGAAATTTTATACAACCACATAGGTTACATATTACTAGGTTTTACCGCTGAGGTTGAGGAGAATGTTTTTATGACGTATAAGAAGTCGTTTATACGAATTGGTAATACAAAAAATCATCGAAAAAGTCTGTTTCGAAGTAAAAAAGTCTCGTATATTCCATGATCTTTTCCGATGATCTTGAAATCGTTTGTGAATTTTTTTTTCATAATGTGATTATTTAGCTGGATGCATTAAGATTAGGAGGCATGAGTTGCAAAAGTGAGTGATAGACATTATTGCATTTATCTTATCTATATAATGTTTAACAGCAAATGATCGATACGAGCATAATATAGCTTCGGATTATATTATCATGGGGGTTCCTTTGTTATCTTTCTGAGGCGTGTTTACTGGCTTAATCCACTTCAATAACTGCACTACTTCATAAGCGTAATGATCTTTCATACTACAAAAAATGTGAGCCGTCACGGGACGCCTGGCAGATGTGAAACATCGCCATTATTTTGTAAAAGTAATATGCAGAAAAGAACATATTGTAATAGGAACTAAATATGTCATAATGATAAAATAAAATATTACTAATTATTAAAATAGTACGGTGTGGCGACGCGTCGCCACACCGTACACACTACTGCATATAGACTGTATATATATACTATCGTATAGCGTGCCGTGGCGACGCGTCGCCAGGCCAGAAATCTGTTTTACGTGCGGCTATAGATGTTTCACATCAACAATCACTAGTGGAGTCTATAGTTTGGTGCACAGATGTCAGGGGTGTTACTATGAATAGACGTTGGTCACATTAAAATACTACTTTAGAACTTTCATTCCATCCCATCTCATTTCAGTATTATGACTCAATTTTTCCATCTATTCCCTGAACTAAAGCCGGTTCCAAAAATAACGGGTCAGTCACATAAACCCGAATATCTCCCGAACTACGTATGCCATCCTAATGAAACGAAGACTGTTCAATTGAGAATTTAATTATACAGGTAAAAAATAAAATAAAACTTAGTTACACCCACAATATTAATCTTAAATTAAAAAAAAACTAAAGTAGTCATATTTTTCATAAGATTACATTTTTTTTATGATTGTTTTTTTGCTGTTTTTCATCACTTTCTTCATTTAATACTTTGTATTGCCTCCACGAGCTCTTCTGACAGCTTCCAGGCGATTAGGCATGCTGTACACCAAATTTCGGAGCCGGTGCTGAGGAATACCTTCCCATTCCTCCACCAGTGCTTGTATGAGCTCGGGAAGCGTGATTGGTGGGGGGTTTCGACCTTTCACGCATCTCTGAAGCTCGTCCCAGGCGTGCTCGATGGGGTTTAAGTCCGGGCTTCGCGCTGGCCACTGCATGAGTTCGATACCGACCTCTTCAAGGTAGTCATGTACAATTCTGGCGGTATGGGGACGCGCATTATCATGCATTAATATGCCATGCCGGTCCATCCTGGCCATGAAAGGACCTACATATTCATTGAGGATCTCTTCCACGTACCTCTCTGCATTTAGAGTTCCATTTTGAATGAGCACCAGCTCGGTGCGGGCCTCAGCAGAAATCCCAGCCCAAACTTGTACGGAGCCTCCACCGTACGCCACTTTTTCCTCCACACACGCTTGATGGAAGCGCTCCCCTGGTCTTCTGTACACCAACTGCCTACCATCATGCTTATAAAGCATGAATTTAGACTCGTCCGTGAACATTACCCTAGACCAATCGTCTAGTGTCCAGTTTAGGTGTTCGCGCACGTATCTCTGTCTTGCAATTCGATGTCCCCGTTCCAGTTTGGGGCCATTTGCGGGCCTCAATGGTTTCAAATTTGCTTCAGCAAGACGTCTTCTTACTGTTTTAGCGCTTAAATTGCCACCTCCAAAGCGAATAAAGTGAGTTTTTAGACCAACAGCAGTTTGAAAACGATTTCGGAGCATTGTAGCCACCAGTTGTCTGTCTTCCCTGGCCGTTGTGCATCTTGGTCTGCCATTTCCTGGTCTTCTAAGGTGTGATCCGGTCTCTTGGTACCGCTGGACTACCCGCTGAACAGTCGACAAAGATACACCAATGTTTCTGGCTGTTTCACGCTGGCTCCGCCCAAGTTCCAAAAAAGTTAGGATTCTGGTACATTCCTCTAGCGTGACTGCCATGCTTCACCTCACAGAATAATAATTATGCACGTGGAAGACGTTCACGATAATTTTTTTTGTGACAGAATAGAAATGGAAAGCATCCATAATGACATGAAACAAAAATTTTGTTTTTAAAAATAGTCATTTTTTTAAATTTTGTTTTTCTAATGAAGTTTTTTTCATCAACCAGTTTAAATAATATGCTATTAGAAGCGCAACTAAAAAGTCTTTATTCTGTTTTTTATTTCATTGATCTAGCTTTTACGGTTCTGGAGGTATTTCAATTTTTGTGACTGACCCGTAATTTTTGGAACCGAGTGTATATGATTGAGGGCAATAGGTTTGCCCTGTTTTGCATTAATAGAACAATCATATCCCTAAGACACATCTGCTTACCCCTTCCGACGCATATGTGTCCGTGTATGTTCAAACTACAGCGGAATTTTTTACAGATAAAATAATAGTATGATTAATAACTACTTCAAAAATTTAGATAAATGGATTTTATTTGTCCTTATCAGTTTTTGGATTGCATATATAATAAAATTCTTATGGTTTATTTATTTTTCTCGAACTGCAGTATTGTGCAAAACTCAGCAATGGAGAACGGAAATACTGTACCTTTTCCATACGAATTTGAAGACATAAAGGTGGAAGAGAAAGAACTCTTAGAAAATATATATAAATGTAAGTTTGTACATATTTATGGAAATAGAAATTAAGGTGCTTTATAAGTTAGTTGTCACAAATAACTACAATTTTTAAATCTTACTAACTACCAACTTAATGTTGCTTACTGAACAATTAACTTGAAATATCAATATATTTCAATAATTGAATAACAGAAATAGAAAATTACATAGTGTAACAAATACATTTATATAGTGAGTTTTTTTAATGAATTATACGTACCAACATGCATTAATTTAAGATTTGATCACATAGGTCAGAGTCGTTATTTTCACTTTTTTTTTTTTTTTAAAAACATGTATATAAGTATTTGAATAAATGCTCTTGGATGTTTTTTTTACTTTAAAATAGTACAAGAAATCTAAAAAATTGCAGTTTTGCTATTAAATCAATGTATTCATACCTTACTTTCTAATAATTTAGTTCAAAAACATTTATTAAACTAGAAATTTGTACATCTCTATCCTAGTACCTATCGAATGTACTTGATTTATGTACCTTATGCCAAATTTCTTGAACTACATCATTAGTACTTCAAGTTAATTTATCATCATGATAGCCGATAGGCGTCCACTGCTGGTCATAGGCCTCTCTCAAGACTCTTCATAACAACGAAACTGTGCTGCCATCTGAGATCATCTGAGTGAAGTTTAAGTCACTTTCTACTCATGCTTTCCATCAGACGAAATAGAGTCACTTTGGTAGGTTTAAATATAAAAAAATAGTGCTATATATTTTGTTATATCTACAAATCCCAAGCATTCTATTAGTGACCTTCAGCAAGTAGGTAATAGAATTTTGAAAACGTACTAAAGTATTGATATTTTATTTCCTAAGCTAAATTCAACTTAGAAACACTTTAACAAACATAGCTAGATAAAAATCTTTGAACTTTTATACACTACTCACAAACATGTTTGATGTTTCAGCTTCCGATTTTTCTTCTCAATTATCTCGTGTGGGACCTAAAGGTTATTTGTTAGTCAAAACTTACAAGAAAGATGCTACCAATATCTACAATATGCCATTGAGACCCACAGACGTTTTCGTCGCCAGCTATCAACGATCTGGTAAGAACCTGAACCATCACTATACCCACAACTAATGTATAACTTTTGAAATAATAACCCAGTTTTTAAAATCAACGGTAGTCACGTGTAGTGTGGTTAACTCTGATATGACAATAATGATTCTGTGGTAAATATCTGTGGCAGGCAGAGCCTTCACTTTCATAACCAGATTGAATATTTAAAAGTAATGTTTTTAGGCACCACTTGGACTCAAGAGCTGGTGTGGTTACTTGCAAATGATTTAGATTACAAAACTGCCGCAGACATTCCACTTACAGAAAGATATCCATTTCTGGAGTAAGTAAAGTTCATTTATTATATTAAAATAAGTTGTCTAATAACACAATAACAATTTAGTTTTCTCACTGTGTAGACTAACCTCATAGGGTTGGATCGTACAAAGATAGACTCTCACATTTTAATATGAAAATTCTGAAACACAAAATTAACCGTCTCCAATTATTAAGTTGAATAAAAATATGTGTAGATACCCACGAAACATCCAAGAGCCCCTGTATCTTCTTAGCATCCACTTCTTCGCAGAATCTTTCTAGCCGCCAATTCTTACATTCCCCGCCCCTCCAAACTGTTATACAGCTGCAGTGATCCCATTGTTGTGCACTCTGACTTACTTGGTAAGTATAAGAGTGCTATTTACAAGGTATTGTAAGAGCGCCCGTGTTTGGATTAGCGTTGGTTGTAGCTTTGATACCTTGAATTTTTATTTATATATATTCATTATAAAATATATGCGATTATGTTAACAAATAAGTAGTACATTGTTTTTCACTTAAATCTTTATTAATATAGAGGGGTTACTAAATAACCGCTACCAGCACCAGCCAAGTCCGCATTTAAAAAAAATTATCCGAATGCCTGCTCTTGAAACAAAAAGTTAAAACTTATTGCGAGTTTTCTCGAACATTTATGATTAGGATTTAATATATTTATGACTTCCTCGGTGGCGTAGAGGTAGTGTATGATACCTTTCGCTTAGATTCTAATATCCTTACGTTTATTTTAATTCTCTTACAGTCTCTTCATGTTGGCCAATATGAAAGGTTTAGACACATTTTTGAAACCTACCAATACGACAATGGATACACAAAAAGCAAAGTCAATAATTGAACAGATTTTCCAACCAGTATCTGGAATGATTGAAGCTATGCCCATGTCGACCCCTCGCTTTATAAAGACACACTTACCAATGTCCTTGCTCAAACCCAATTTGTTGGACACTGCAAAGATGATCTATGTTGCACGAGATCCAAGAGATGTGGTGGTATCGTACTATCATCACTCTAAATTATTTATAACCATTGCACGGTTTCCAGGAACTTTTAAAGAATTTTGGAATTTATTCCACAAGGATTTGTGTGAGTAAATATTATAGCAATCAATGATAGCCTAATAGCTTTTTACTTTTAAAAAAATTGTGTCTAAGTGATGAACCACAAAGGAGAGTTGAAAATTATAATGCAGAAGTTTAAATTTTAAGCATTGATTAAATATCCTTTAACATGAATTTATCATGTATTTCAGGTGTACTCTGTCCTATTTTTGAACATGTCAAAGAAGCCTGGGAGAAAAGAAACCATCCTAACATGCTATTTTTATTCTACGAAGAACTATCCAAGGTACGAATTCTGTAAGCAAAGAATACATAATAGTACTTCTATAAGCCACTTAAAAGATTTACTAAAATATGTGATCAGAATCTGGAATTAATTTATTCTTCCACACACCTTAGCACACTTTCCTGTTTGCGATTTCTAATAAACTTTTTACGAGCTGCAATGTACTCGTATGTTTAATTTTTGCCTAGAAAAAAATTATCAAGAATTTTTTGTCGCTTGGTTACAAACTTTCCGACCAGTCTATAACAATGTATAATAAGACTTTCAGACTACGAGCAGTAACCCGTTCAAAACATCGGAAAGTAGAAGTATATCGTAACCTTTTGAGGGTTCCGTAGGGTTTGTCATGTCTGTCTGTCTGTCCATCCGTATGTCACAGCCACTTTTTTCCTAAACCATAAGAACTATACTTTTGAAAATTGGTAGGAAGATGTAATTTGTGAACCGCATTAAGATTTTCACATAAAAATAGAAAAAAAGACAATACATTTTGGGGGTCCCCATACTTGGAACTGAAACTCAAAAAAAATTTTTTCATCAAACCAATACGTGTATCTATGGATAGGTCTTCAAAAATGATATTGAGGTTTCCAAAAACCTTTTTTTTCTAAACTGAATAGTTTGCGCGAGAGACACTTCCAAAGTGGAAAAATGTGTCCCCCCCCCCTGTAACTTCTAAAATAAGAGAGTGATAAAACTAAAAAAAAATATTTTGTACATTACCATGCAAACTGCCAACGATAATTGGTTTGAACGAAATCTAGTAAGTAGTTGTTTTTTTTAATACGTCATAAATCGTAAACCGCATTTACCTTTCATTCAAACAATTCACTATTATAAAAACATCGATCAAAGTTACAACTTACAACGAACTACAAGAACTTTTATATGATGATACTTGCTGATACGGAACCCTTCATGGGCGAGTCCGACTCGCACTTGGCCGCTTTTTAATTTTATCGCGTATAAGTCCAGTTTACAATAAAAACATGAGTGTATATTGTTTATGTTACAGGGGACGAACGGGCAGAGGGGACTCTAGATGACAACTCGCTTATTCACTCAGTAAAGAGTCGAAATAATTGCATATTCTGCTGGTCGAACTGGCCCTTAATGTCTATTTGTTTTTCATTTACAAGGCGTAATTTAGGAAATATTGTGACATAAGTGATGTCCAGTTCTTAAACCTTCTTAACATGACATTAAGTTACGTTCTTGACATATGATGATGATGTTGATTGACTGAAATTTAATTGTCGACACCACCGCGTATTACGGTTGGGATGACAACATACACACAGCGCAGTATTTACTGGACGTACTAAGTCGATTGCAGATGTAAACATTCCATATTATAGACAGTTCCGAGGCCGCTGAGTCCCTTGAGCTTCTCCATTTGCAAAGAAGTGCTGCCTTTCTAACAGTTCAGTCAACTGTTTGTCTCTTCCTTCCAGTGCCAAACAGTTACACCTGGTACTCATTACCAGCATATGATGTCCAACTCAGTAGTCATTTTGACCAGCAATTGTACTTGTATAAAAAAAAAAACAAAACTAATCAGTAGACAAACTCATGTTCCTATAACATAAAGGAAGAAAAGTCTGACCAAAGTAGATAGTCATACCCGAAGAACCGTTGTATTTCACTGCAAGATGCAGGATTTGAAAGTGAAGGAACTGAGTAAAATTTTAATGTTTGTATTACAATAAAAGTACTAACATAGAGTTTTTATTTATTTTCAGGACTTGAACGCTTCTATACGTCGAGTTGCTGATTTTCTAGGTAAAAAAATAACTCAAGAGGAAGTTGCCCGCCTTTATGAACATCTGAGTTTTGACAATTTTAAAAACAATAAGTCTGTTAATTTCGAAGATCTTAGAGAAAGTGGACTGCTTTCACCTACCGAAAGTTTCGTCAGAAAAGGTACTACGTGATTTTTTTTATAATATTATTTTTTTTGTCATATATTCAAAATGTTATTCTTTTTTTTATTATTGTCATGATCTCAGGAAAGACAGGTGGTTGGCGCGACTACTTCGACGAGGAGATGTCCCAGCAGGCGGAACAATGGATCGCTGACAATCTGCGGGATTCAGATCTCTGCTATCCGCACATGAACAATTAATATATTTCATATAAATGTAATAAAATTTATTGAAGTCTTGTAACTTTTTACACTTCAATCTACCTATTTATTATACAATACGTACATACCTACCTCTATTCCTATTATTGAATAAGTTATACGTTGAAAGTGTGGTACATCCTGTTTTAAAGGGAAACTACAATGATAAATGTGCGAAAATGTAGAACCGGCCCTTTTCACAAAAATAGTATGTTTATGCGTGTTAATGTTTATAGGAAACTACCCCTAAAGTTTAGAGAACTGCCCTTTAAAAGTAGTTTTACGCCAATAAATAATTTTTAGTCTAGAATTTGGTTAGAACCTAAGTTTGTAGTACTGTATGATGATAAAGAAATGTTATACTGGAGTAATAGGTACTACTTAGTACTTATGCCAACAATAGAAACTACAAACCCTATATCACACGCCATAAAACTTATTAATGTCATCTCAAAACAAGTGGATATCTACAACTGTAGCCTCCTGAACTTCAGAGAAGCTCCCCAAAGATGTATTACATCAATGAAGGTATATTATTAATTAATTGGTGCCATTTTACTTACATTGTCGTTTTGGAGTAATGATTCTGTAAAGACAATGTAAATATTTTCAAATACATATTTAAACTTAAATTATAACTTCAAAAAAATATTTTGCTCGAGAATTTTATCCACCATTTACGAAGCATATCGCGCACGCAATAAAAGCTTTTTGAAACATTTTTCATTGATAATAACACGGTTTCTAGATATATACAGCCTGTGAGTTCTTTGATCAAGGGACTGTCAAACACTAAAAAATTTTTGGTTCCGGTGATTCGCGCGATCAACAAACTTAACAGACAATAGCAATAAATTAGTATAGACTAAATTGATTCTACAAAAAATAAACCACAAATGTAAGATCGCTGTATACTTGGTTGAGTACTAAGTAATGTAAATATTTACATAAGAATTCATTTTGTACACAAAGCAATTTCAATATTTTTTGTACTTCCTCGGGAACGAAATTCTACAGAACGTTGATCGACACAAAAACGAATTGCTAAATACATTCACTAAAAGGATATACAATCAAACACAAAAAGCATTTTATACAAAAGCACCCGATTTACCGTCAGGTGAACGTCGCCCATGTCGTCGAACATGCAACTCAAGTCGCCTTATCATAATAGACCAGTCAAATTAGGATTTCACCTCGAAATGGGAGATAATAAATTGTATTGTAACTGTTAATAATATTTCATCAAGACGCTGAGGACTGTCTTTATCTACCTCAAAAACGGATGGGCTTAAAATAAAAATTTGGAACCAAGTTTGTTGCAAATTTTAGGCTATACAATTTTGTAATACATTTTATTATAATGGTAGCTACCACGATATATTGTATAGAAACAAAGAAAACTGTTTTCTAGGACCTTTGACCTTGAATAACTTGCGACGCAGACACGAGATTTTATGAGACAACTTTTAGAAACAAAAATGAAGATGTATATGAGTTGACAGCTTACTATTTCTCATACCGAGGTTGATCCCTTTATTTTACTAACGTGTCTGGACTATAAAGTATTTCTTTCTTCGAATAATTGGTCACAATTAACCCTCCGATAGCTTCATACAGCCACAATGAAAAGCAATAAAAGAATTACCTAGTACGTGCACAGAATACATAATAGTACGTACTGGTTTTCCTAAGTCTGTGACCCCCCCAAACATTGCGAAGCCCAACTCTTCCAACTTAATAGTTTGAAACATATGAATTCTCATTGCAATAGATGATTTTTGCAATAATAGTAAGATATTTCTCATATACGAGTATTAATATTTCATTAAAAATTAATATTGCAAACAAGTGTTTAATGACTTGAACAGTGACTTTAGTCGTTGACTGTACTAAGAGTCCGCGAATGTTCTAAATGATTAAGTCATATGTGAACTTGGATAAAAATAAATTATAATGATGCAAACATTAACATTACAATTTTTTTTCTTTTTTTTGAACACTTTGTTTAGCACAGAGGCACTAAATTAAATTCATGTTACATTGTTGCTTTTGTCCTACATTTAATGGGTACCTACTCATATGTTTCATTTTACAGATGTGTATAGCTTACCCTGTGTTTGTCTGTTTATTTTGCGCCGATGTATAACACTTATCGAGAAAGTAGAAAGTATACAGTACTTATTGGCTTTTGGGCGCGGCAACAGACAGACTGACAAATAGACAGACACTTTTGAATTTAGGAGTATGGAAGCATGGATAGATAAAACTTCCATAGAAAAATATATTTGCAAAGCGTTAATTGTTACTAGTTTGGTTGATTAGTTTGGTGTTCTTAATTTTTTTCCAAAGCAGTAATCAACATGTATTTTGATACAACTTGAAACATGCGTTTTCAATGTACCGTTGTATTAACTTAATATTATACTTATAGTCATCATCATCAACAGCCTTTAACAGTCCACTGCTGGACATAGGCCTCTCCTTTGAAAGGAGGTTTTGGCCTACTATACCACGCTGGCCAGACGGGTTGGCATAGGGTTTCTTTCAGGTTTTCCTTCTCTTGGCAGTGATGTTAGCTGCTTATTTTGTTCCTTTAGTCGCCTCTTACGACACCCATGAAATGTATAGGGGTGGTAACACTTTGTATTCTTAATCCGTCACCACACGGATAATTTTGCTTGTAGTCAAAAGTTAAATTAAATGTTAGCTTTTGAACAATTTTTTAACCGTTTTGTGGTATTTAAGAAATATTTATGTAACAATATATTAATCATTCATTTTAAAATGTTATCCTTTAAACCATTAATCTCGATGCTTTAGACACAGAACTCGAACGTGTAAAGTCCAACAAATGTTTTATATCCATAGATAAATGTGGCAATGTATGATTAGTGATTACAATTCATTATTAAATAACTATTCTTACATCTTATACACTATAGGTACACTACGCACTACGCCATTTAGTCTCAAACTAACAATAAGCAGAACTCGTGTTGTGGTACTAGAGAACTGGTATAAATACATAAGACTTTTGTTTTGTATATACATACATATTATACGCAGAAAACACCAAAGTCCGAAACAAATGAACTGCAAATATTCGGTCCGACCCGGGAATACAGTGGATACAGTGGATTACGAAAACCTGACCTGTTATTGAGTTTATATAGCATTTAAATATACGAAGACAAATATAATAAATACTGTACAGTTGAATGAATCAATTGAATATAGTCAATAAGCTATGATGATCAATTTTATATATCGTCTGTGTTATGTTGTCTGTTATCGGCGTTTCTCTGAGGGATCGTATCAGGAATGAAGTTATCCGTCAGACTACTAACTAAATTCATCGACATAGCCCACCGGATTAGCAAGCTGAAGTGGCAGTGGGCTGGCCATATTAGCCGCAGAACTGATGACCGTTGGGGTAGAAGAGTTCTGGAGTGGAGACCGCGTCTCGGCAAACGTAGTGTAGGACGCCCACAGGCCAAGTGGAGTGATGATTTGCGTAAGATGGCTGGCAGTAGCTGGATGCGAGAAGCCCAAAATCGATCAAAGTGGTGTGCAATGGGAGAGGCCTATGTCCAGCAGTGGACGGAGATAGGCTGATGATGATGATGATGTTGTTTGTCAACTAATGATTCATAACTCAAGAGAAAACTATATTATAATTTTGTAATTTCAGGGGAGTTTGGGATAAAATAGCCTTTGGGGAGCTCCAAAGGCTATTTCTTTCCACAAAAATATCGCCAAGAAGCGACTAATATTTACAACATGCTGCATAAGACCGTCAAATGTATTTGTCACCAGTTACCCACGCTCAGGTAACTTACAATGGAAGAGTTAACAGTTTTCCATAGCTCCATTAAAGCTTTCCAATTTGAGCTGCCAAGGAATTGTGTAATTTAATTTGCAACACCGGTTTTTGTGGAAAGTGTACGGTACAATATAGTATAACTTACGCTCCGGTTGATTCGGCCCATATGTGTCAACGTGGCTGTTATTTTTTACGCAAGAAAATATTATATAGTTAAATTTGAAGGCAACATCAGCAACAGTCAACATAAACCTCAATCTCATAAAATAAACGAAATTAAAATAAATTTTAAGTTAGGTATTCATGTTTTTTTTTCTGTATTTTTTCTTTGTCAACTTATGTGAATAGGGTTTAAGATGTTTGAGCATGGATCTAATCAATTAAATTACTCCAAGGATTTATTTTAGACCAAGAATATTCTGTCTTATGTAGGTATTTATCTGGTAGTTCACAGTTTATATATTTCCTTGCAAGTAATGTATATTCCTGAAAGTAGGACTGTTTCATGAAGTGAAGTGTTTTATACATTCAGAAAGGCCATAAATAGTAATAAATAATAGATATCGTATATATAATAGCCCATCCTAATAAGTAGACAAAAACCTCCTTCCTAATAATTTTAACAAAAATAAACAACTTCAAAGAAAGACTAATATTTGAAGATATTTGAGGAGTTCCCTCAATTTCTCAAGGATCCTATCATCAGATGCTGGTTTCCTTATCATGGGACCACATGGGAAGCACCAGCTTTCAAATATATTTTTCATCAAAATCGGTTTTCCTAATCTAAAGTTAAAAAACATAAAAAAAACATTCTGATTGAGAACCTTCTCTTTTTGAAGTCGGTTAAAAAAGACCTGCGCCATGTAGCAGCGGATTACATGTGATGACGATTCATATTTATGAAACAATCTATCAAAAACTTTATCGAGAAGAGAAGTGCATTTCATTTCAAGGTCGACGTACCTTACCCCTTCTTACCTCTATCCCTATACCATTTCTTGAAAATGTCCTCGTCTGTAACTTGTTTAGTACTACAATACTAAACATGTAAAAAACCATGCAGGTATCCTTTATGTATACTAATAGCAATCATTCCAAAAAGTTGTTTTGTGCATAATTACTAGGCACTTTTATTTATATGGGCTGGCTAGTCTATTCGAAATTTAAGAGACAAGTTGTACTTATTAAGCTTTACGACTGTTAGTGTTACTGTTACTCTATGACAAAAACAAGTACCGATTCCTTAGTTTAAAAAATACACGTATACTGAATTCAGTCACCGTTCATCCAAAAGCCATGGAGAAATCCAAGCATGAGAATAGCTACAGTAAAGAAAAAATTGGCCTACTGGAATTTGCCTAACATTCCTGTTATACGCGGTTATAACTCCTTCGCTACAGTCAAAAACTACTCCCAGAATGAAGGAGTTGTAGTGTATTTTAAAAATGAACTCATTATCTCAGTTGAAGAAAAAGAACTATCAGAAGCAAACTGTTTGATCATAACGTGCAACAGAAATACTATCACTATCGCCATCTACCGACCACCAGGCTACAAAAACGTAAACAACTTTATTCAATCATTAAATGAGTTGCTTCAGGGTTATTCTAATGTACAGAACCTCGTTATTCTGGGTGATAATAATATTGACATTGCACCTACTAGTACGGATGTTAATAAAGCACCTTATCTAGACATGCTGGCATTTAATGGTTGTTTGCCGACTTATACTATGCCAACCCATGGTAAAACTTGTTTGGATCATGTCATACTTAAGACAAAGTTATCTGCAAAATGCCTCATACTTCCAACTTCTTTAACGGATCATGAAAGTATTGCTTTTTATATGTCCTCAACACTAAAAGTTAAACCTCCCAAATGCTTCGACCGTCTAGACACACCAGCGTTCGACAAAGCTCTCAAGCTTGTTGATTTTAGCCCAATTTATAACTATAACGATGTTAACTTAGCAACAGATTTTTTTATAGACATGATTCGTAAACTTATCATAAATAACACTAAAACTATTAAAATTACCCGCCGTAAAAGATTATTGAAGCCGTGGATGACACCGGGTATGTTAAAATGTATTAGAAATAGGGACAATCTTTATAAAAAAACCAAGCATGATCCTAACAACGAAATAATAAGAGTCACATATAAGAGATACCGGAATTACTGCAGTCTAATCCTAAAAAAACTTAGAAGGAGTTATGAAAAACAACAAATTCAAAATTCTAAAAATGATAATAAGAAATTGTGGAAAACTATTAAAGCCATCACGAATACAACTAAACGCAAAGATTCGCCTCACGAACTATTACGCTCTGGCGATGACCTAGGGGACGTAAATTCCGTTAACAACTATTTCGGAAATATTGGGAGGGTTTTAGCTGAAAACATAGTAACTGGTTCAAACTATACTGGCGTTGTTAAGCCGAGGACATGTTTACACTCTTTTGTGCTCTTGCCTACTGACTGTTCTGAGATTAGCACAGAATTAAAAAATCTAAAAAGTGACTGTGCTGCGGGTTTAGATATGATCTCAGGAAACATTCTAAAGTCATATAGCGACATTCTCACATTACCCATCACACACATCTGCAACCTGTCTTTTTCAACTGGAGTATTCCCCACAGCATTAAAAAAATCACACATTCATCCGGTGTATAAGGGTAAGGGGGACAGAGGCTGTGTCAATAACTATAGACCTATTTCTATTTTACCGACATTATCAAAAATCTTAGAACGTTTGTTAAATAAAAGACTGGTTAAGTATCTTGAAGAAAACAATTTGCTGTCAAGTGCACAATTTGGATTTAGGGCTAAAAGATCTACAGCTGATGCGGTACATGAGCTTACTAATTTCGTGGTTACAAATTTAGACAAAAAGCGAAAGGCTATAGCAATATTTCTAGATTTAGCAAAAGCATTTGACACAGTCTCTGTCCCACTACTGTTGCGGAAGCTGGAAGCCATCGGAATTAGGGGTATACAGCTAGAATTATTTAATAGTTACTTAAGCAACCGCACACAGTTGGTGAGAATTGGCAATGTACGGAGTGATGAGTTACCGGTTTCTTACGGCGTTCCACAGGGGAGTATATTGGGCCCTACTCTTTTCCTAGCTTATATTAACGAACTGTGTCAACTGGATCTTCCTCATAATGAAATCTACACTTACGCAGATGATACTGCTCTACTTTTTTGGGGTGATAGTTGGGCTGAGGCTTTCTCTTACGCTCAGAAGGGTTTTGACATAGTCAACAGGTGGTTACAAGCTAACGTCTTAACTCTTAATGTAGACAAGACTCGATATATGACATTCTCAATGAGAGGTCCTGGAGTGGAAGATAATAATTTTGATATTATTTGTCATACGTGTCCAAATAATGATGAGTCAGGTTGTTCTTGTCCCAGTCTGCAGGCTGCGGAGAGTGTCATATATTTAGGTGTGATAATTGACAGAAATTTGAGTTTTAGGGAGCACACTGAGCAATTATCGAAAAGAGTACGAAAGTTAATCTACATCTTTAAAACCCTGAGACATGTGGCTGAAAAGAAAGTGATTAGGTCCGTCTACTTATCACTGTGCCAGTCTCTTATAACGTATTGTATAACATCTTGGGGTGGAGCAGCTAAAAAATATCTGCTTCTCATTGAGAGATCACAAAGAGCCATACTCAAAGTTAGTTCCTTTTTACCGTACTTTCATCCTACTACGGACGTCTACTTACGAAGTGACGTACTAACGGTTCGTCAGCTCTTTGTCCTACATACAGTAATGAGGCAACATTCAATGATAGGATTTGATCCAGTTCTAATTTCCCAAAGGCGTAGAAAGGATAGGGTCTGCAACATAAATAAATTTAGTTCTAGTTTTTCACATAACTTCTTTTGCTATTTAGGTGCCTCCTTGTACAACAAAATAAATCGGATTCTTTCCATTTATGCTCATACAACATCTACCTGCCAATCTGTGATGGTGAAATGGTTGAAAACATTAGATTATCGTGCTACAGAAAATTTACTACACAGCTAATAAAATCAAATATCAATATCATACAAAAGCAATAAATAATATATCCAAATTACTACTACGTAAACACACACACACACACACAAACACAAACACACACACACACACACACACACACACACACACACACAAACGTTTATATAAGCGCAAAAACACTCTGAGGAAACCGGCACATTCTTTTATCTGGTTTTATTTTATTTCTCTCACTGTTTCTTAGACTATATTAACTAGTATCATATATTCATGTCGTATACTGTATATAATTTTATACAACAGCAAAGCTATGTGTCAGCTGAGTGAGTGCCTGGTGATCTGAGCTACAGACTCACGTCTAATTCAGACACCAGTCTTCTCACAGTTACTGTATTGTAGTACTAACAGTTTGTACTGTGATGTATAATTGCATATTTGTTAATTGTATATTTGTAAATGTGAGAAGAGAAATAAAGATGTTTATGTTTATGTTTATGTCTGTCAGCCGGGAACCAAACAGCTGGCCTAAAGTGTGTCACCTCGTTTTATCAAGTCATTTTTCATTTCAAGATTGATAATAAAAACATAATAAATTTGGAATCGTGCTAGTGCACAGTGCATGAATGTAAAATTTATGTATCAGTGTGTATAAATATATATTTATATATGTATATGTCTAGATATATGTAAGTTTATGTGGTTTTATAAATATATTAATGAAAATTGTAACCTCTGACTACCACTATGGTGTACCTACCTACCTTAGTAAATTCCTACATCACCCAAAGGTTGGCTGGTAGAGAATGCATGTACATGTGTGCATAAAGTTTTAAAAATAATGACTATTTGATTATGTTTAATTATTACTTCCAATTTTATTTATGATAATGAATAATAGTTTGTTATTCCTAATAAAATTCTAAAAAGGCCACACTAATTTTGCTAATGTTGATCTTGAAATAATTGTGGAAATCCAGGTTAATTTTAAACAGTGTGAAAATAAAATATCGAAAACAGCTTGATTATCAGTAAATCCCTGTGAAGGAGCTGGTACTGCCCTTCCCTGTGGCATCTTCCCTTCTTCTCTTCCATCTATATTGCCATGTGTGACAGGGTCCATATTTGACCTCATAACTAATTACTTTGCAACAACATCTAATACGTATCGAGACCAATAAATGATTAAATTGAGTTGCATGAAGTTGCATAATATAGTGTGCAGCTTATTATTTGCCCATTTGCCCTATGTGTGGGTGGTTTATCTATAACATGTAGTTTTGTACGAGTGTAATGTGAATGGTTACTATTATAGGTACTTACTTATCATTACAGTTATTGTATATACAACTTCTAGTTATTTGCCGTTGGGTAGAAAGATGTGCTGCAATTGTCAATCTTATACAATAACTACGTACATATAAGCAACCCTTGCACCCACTTTCTGATTTAATAATATGTAAATAATAATAATATATTTCGGGCATCTTACATCTAGTCCCAAACTAAGCAGAGCTTGTATTATGGGAACTAGACAACTGATATAAATAAATACATCAACATTTTTTTTTGTAAATACGTCCTTACTATACAGAAAAAACACCCAAACTCCGAAACAAATATTTGCAGATCACACAAACATTTGGTCCGACCCGGGAATCGAACCCGAGACCTCAAGCACAGCCTGCAGTCGCATATGCTATCACGGCGCCACCAAGACCACTGATTTCTACAAGATGTTCAGTTTAAATACTAAAAGTAAAATTAAATTTAACAACAACAACAATTTTAGTTTTTATAATGGTATTACACCAGACCACAGCAGCCTCTAAGTAACAAAAGTATTTAATCAAATAAAAGTATGTTAGGGGCCACCACCTAGGAAATATCCAGCATTTGTTTAATTGTCACAATCTCTTCTGACACGAACCTACCTTGAGAAATAGTAATAAAATAGCTGCTTTCAATTCAGTACTAACCGTGCATTTAAAAACAGGCTATTTAAATTTTATTAGTTAACTTTTTAGACTACATATTATAATATCTGTCGAGATTGAACTTGGTTCGTTTCTCCCAAGCCGCGTCGTTTCTTAGTTGATAGTAGTACCGTTCACACTGTCTCGAGAGTAACTTGTGTGTGCTGGTTTTATCACGAACGTCACAAATTACCGCGCAACATCGAATTATTTGCGTATAAATACCAAATCGGTTAGTTGCAGCTGCAGATAAAAATCTAAATTTTAAATAATATTAAAAAGTATCAGTCGTTAGGTTAAGATGAATGGCCTAAAGAAATTCCCTTTCGAAATTAAAGATGTAGAACCGGTAACAAACGAAAAGTTGTTGGAATATTTTAAAGGTAAGTGGATTTATATGTAAATATTATAAAGATACTACAGGGGCCATTATTTTTATTACCTTTTATTTGTACAAAGCAAAAAAATCAAACAAAATTAAAAAAATTACTACATGTTTACATAATTGAAGTAGATGTCGAGTTGTTCCCATTATTTACAACTATCTCTGTTCTTAGTGTCGTAGAAAGTAATGACCTACATACAATCTTTATTAAACTACGTCTCTATACGTACCTTATAAAAATAAACCTTATTTATTTATTTCAACAGACTAGGCAGGTTTATGTTTAAGAAATAGATAACGGTCGTCGGTCTGTCAGTATCACTACATAAAGTATTCCGTCGCGTCTGTCTGTCTGTTTGTGATAAACTCAAAAACCACTACATCGATTTCATAAAAAATTTGTACTTAGATAGCCTAAAGTCGGAAAAAGGACGAGGGCTACTTTTTGCCGCGTAAACCGACATAGACATAGTTTAATTTTAAACGCTCGTTATTTCAAATTATCTAAAATTAAATTACGATATTAGGAAATTCTATTAAGCAAAGACCCAAAATAAACTAACTTTTACTCTCTTTTTCCAAAACTTTATCGACATAATCATCATTTAGAAATAAATTTTACAACCTCTCAATCAATTCTATTAAAGTCGGCCCGAAATACTATGGACAATTTAAAGCTATGTACGAAACTTAACTTTAAATTGTCCATAGTAATAAAAATACGTAATAATATTGTTTGGTTTCTAAGTTATAATTTTATTCATATAAAAAGAACTTAGAAACAATATTATTATGTTTATCAAAGTGAATTTACTCTACCTGATGCAAAGCATGAGCAAAATCCATGAGTCACCATTCTGCATTCGCAATATACCAACACATTACGAATGCAGGTAATGATACAATGCACTATAGTGGCCCATATTATAACGGCTCGGCTTGTTGATATAGATGCCTTTGCATCGAATGATTCAGTATTTTTGTAAGACGTGTTAGCGGTTTTAAGGCGATTAGAAAATCTAATTTTATTGAGCCTTTCGAAGAGTTAATTTCCAATTATTGATACCAATACTATTATTTTACTTGTTCTTAATTCTATAATATATTATTTTCCGACAGACTGTGTACCTCAAAACTTACATAAAACAAACATAATCATTTTAATTTCATTTGAATTGTTCTTTTTTACACGCTTTATATTAGCTTCACCTGTATGTTTCTTTGCAACCGACTCCTTTGGATGCGATTTTGACCCACTTTAAACGGCCAGATTTCGTTTAAACTTTGTAGATTTATTGAGGATCGATGACAATACACTAATTTGAAAAAAAAAAACTTTTTTAGTCTAGAAAAAAACATAGTTTTAAAAAACTAAACAAACACGCTTAAAAAATAAAATTTTAGAAAATAATTTTATTGTAACAAAGCGTGGGGTGTTTTCTGAAAATATTTCATTAACGTCGCCCCACGCTGTGTTACATGAAAATTATTTTCTAGTTTTTAGTTTAAAAGCGTGTTTGTTTAGTTTATTAAAACTATTATTTTCATATTCAATTTTGATCAGAGGGTCTATTACTACCACTCTTGCATACTCTTTCCATTGGTAGAACATCATTTTGTCAGGTTTTTTTGTATGTATGCTTATATGTTTTCACACGTGAAAAAATCTCTGTTGACATCTGATAAGAAAAGTTAAGTGGTTTTACAGTAGCTTAACATGTCACGGAACTTAGTTAATGTCACTTTGCTATTCATGAATGAACTTCTAGCTCATTGCTGTAAAAATATGAGGTCAATCGATTAAAATATACAAAAATGACGATCGTAATTTAGTACAAGACCCCAGTAAAAAATAGTAATGGCAATAAATGATATTTATTTAATGTTTCGTGACTGCACTGCACTTGTCGTGTTTCTAACAGTCTGCATAAACGCTGTGAAAAGATTGGAAAAACATCATTATTAGAAAACAATCACACCGCAAATTACACCACGTTGCTAATTTCTGTTAATGATTTATTGAAGTGCGAATGTTTCTCGGTTTTTACTGATTACTTAGATGTTCAGTAGAAGGTTTACTCAAAATTATTCTTAAATCCAACAGTCATGGACATAGTTCAATCATAGAGCAAAAAGTGTAAGCTTTAACAACACTCAACATTTACACGTATCCTTAAGAAAATGTATTTAAGGTAATGCAGAAAAGGAAATTGAGAGATAAAAATAATTTTCATTCTTGGATTCCCCTAATCGCCTCTAATTTAAGTCAAATGTAGCCTTCTGTATGGCCATAATGACATCTAACTTGCGATTGATTAAGTTAAAAAGTATAAGGTTGAGAGATATAGGTGGCAACCATATGAACTTAGAACAATGGGCAATTTTGGTAGAAAAATAAGCTCATCTTATTAAATATTCTAATGAACAGTTAACATTAGATGCGAAAGATTAAAGTTAACATTATACATACACCGTTGTCACAGCGTCACACCGTAGATTTTTTGGAGTTAATTAGAATTTACAATTAAAAAAATTCTCACACAAGTATTATTACCGCTATGATATATTCTTTCTCGCGTTCTATGAACTGAGACCAGGGTTATTATTAGCATTGAGACGAGGTCTGTGTCATCTTTCATTCAATAATAAAGCTTAATTTCTTTTTTTTTATAATAATTACCTATAAAAGGTTCATCGACATTAATTTGTTGTTTATGGCAGTTATCTATTGTCCAAGTATTATAAATACATCCTCGTATATTATAATCATGTCTCACAAATTGAAATGGAATGAATATTAGTAGTTAAGTAGTACTAGGTTAGTGAGTAGACCGGGTTCTACGGGAGATCCACACACGCCCTTCGTCTCTCCACGGAGGATGTGGTGCGAAAAGCATTCCCCGTGCTCAAGTTACTCAACCTAGCCCAAAGCTATAAAAAACATTGCGTTTAGAGAAAAAAAAGATTCTTAGTTTGACAGATAAGTTCATTTAATATGAACTAAATACTATCCGAGCATTTCGTGATTATTAGTTGACGAAAAGGTGGCAAAAAATTTACTACGCTCATCAATACCGTCCATACCATAGCAGTTTCAACTAGCGAATGCAAGAGAGCTACACTTGATAATGACTCCACAAAGAGCATAAGTTTTAGTAAAAAAAGTTTCGATGCTATTGGTTGTTAAGTTGAAAGGTCTAACACCTAATATATCTTTGAGTCTTTGACGTATGTGCATTCATGGTTGCATAAAAAACATTAATCTGTGTGTCATTAACAAGTGATTTACATAAGATTAGTTTTGAATTTAGACAAAAAAATAAATAAATAAATAAATATTTTGGACATCTTACACACAACATCATCTAGTCCCAAAGTAAACAGAGCTTGTGTTATGGGTACTAAACAACTGATATAAATACATAAACATACTTTTTTTTTGTAAATACATACATATTATACATAGAAAAACACCCAGACTCTATAAAAATACTATTTTACTTCATTTTTCTTCTTCTAAATACAGTTAGTGTTTACATTTAGTTAGTGATTATTTATAGAAAAGAATCTGAAATCGATACTATCTACATTTAATCTATCAATGTATTAGCAAAATATCTAATGATACCCCACACTATGGGGCAAATGTGAGAAAAAAATAGAGAATGCTGAACCATTATTTGAATTCTCAAATTTTTTATATGTATGAAAATAATGGTGAAGGTATGCAAATAATAGTGCAGTGTGTAAATAATGATGCAGGTATGCATATAATAGTGCAGTATACAAATAATGGTGCAGCTATGCAAATAATGGTGAAGATATACAATTAATGGTTGAAAAAGTTAAACACGACTAAGACACATGTTACACAGAATTATCGAAACGTTAACGTAATGGCCTGACACGTAGTCTCTGACGGAGTGTTTAGCTGTGAACAAACAAATATGCTGGCTCATTATCTTCAATCCTCATCATTTTAGTCTTGCATACCTTTTAAGTTGAAATTAAGTTGAATACTTATCTGTAACGCCCAATTTATAGCTACTATTATCCAATAAGAAGAAACTAAAGCTTAAGGAAAGCTTTAGTCAACCATTTATGGAAATATACAAATATTTGCATTAAGACAAAAACTTAGAACCATACAAAATGCATGATAACTAGTCATTAACTTAAAAATATATTCATGTATTAAGATCGTTTTAATCGCGTTATTTATCCATACTCTCTAGTTAAAATCTCTAGCTACACTCATAACCATACGTCTCGATTTTGGCGCTACGTACCACTTTTTTAATCAAAATTAAATATCCCGCGCGGGACAGGCTTAATTCTGCTTTTCGGGTAAAGATGTAAAAATGTTTGAACTACCATTTTTCATATAAAGTCTTCCAACATCAAACTGCTTTCCTAAGTGCCTTTTTGACCAGGTAAATTTAAAATGGTAGAATGGTACAAAAAAAATTACGACATTTAAAAACGAAGACTATTCAAAAATAAAATAAAATATTTTTCTATTGTAAGTAATAATTTGTAGGACTCACTCACTATTGCTTGAAGCACCACATTAGTACATATATTTTTCATTTACTTTGAAATTTGCTACCACTTTTTATTTAGGAGATGAAGAAGACTGACAATAGGTTAATTCTGATTTAAATTATCATAATTTTATTCCAATACATTTGCTATGACTACTTTTGCTATCTGTTGTAACATTATCGTAATTTAAAACACAGTGAAAAAGAAATATATTAAAAAGTAATTGATTATATTATATACATACGTTTTTACTGTTCCGCTTTTGAATGAATCCCGCTTTTTCAATAAAAAGTTTGTACAAATGGATTATCTTGGGCCGTAAAATCAATCTACTGACTGTTAACCACTAGTTGTATTTCTCACTAGGTAAAACAATAGACAATAGTTGTAAGAATGTTCAAAAAACCATTCTATTTATATCACATGCGGTAGCCAAACGATCGTGCGATCTACCAGTAGCATACAGCGTCATCTATCGAACGGTGTAGTAATCAACTTCACGTAGACAAAGTTAAAAACCCCGAGGTGACAAAAAAATCTGGCAACGCTCTTCTTCGAACTATCTCCACTCTTTTCAAAATTATTGTCGATATAAAAGAGAGCCAGGCAATGACAATAGAATCTTAGTAGGGATATGTGTGTTACCTTTAGTCGTATCTTTCAAGATGTACAGCTAATGATAGAAAGTAATACTACTCAATGGTTTGGTCTTGGAGGATTATTATTTCACTTTTATACGTATAAACCGCTAGTCGTATTTATGTTTTACTAGCTTTTGCCCATGGCTCCGCCCGCGAGTGTGTCGATTTTCGCGGTAAAAAGTAGCCATGTCCTTTCTCGAGGTCCCATATATCTCTATACTGAAATTGATCAAAATCCGTTCAGCGTTTTAGGCGTGAAAAGGTAACAGACAGACAGAGTTATTTTCACATTTATTTTAGTAACATTATTGCGTAAATGAGTCGTTTGCATTAAATATATTAAAAAAAAACACAGTCCTCTGCCTCTTCAACCTGTCTATTAAACTCAAAACATAACGTAACTTAAAAACTACTGCACCGATTTTCATGATGTTTGCAGCAATGGATAGATTTGTTTTAAAGGAGGGTATAATTTGTCAAATTTGAAATGTTTTTTAAATACCTATGAGACCACGTATCGTTAAACACACATTATTGACATAATAAAATCTTACACTGAGAGTTAATAGTGTAAGATTACGGCCAATTACGGGTGCGACCTGGATGAACGCTCTGACGTATTATAAAATATTTATTTAAATAATATTGTGTAATAAACAATTTTATTCTACATATTTCATGTAGAATAAAATTGTTTTAAATGTTTACAGTATTTATTAAGATAAGGATTAATATTACATTGTTCCAAATTACTTTGAAATTATTATTCACAAATAAATTAATATAAAATAATAAAAAATAATAGTAGGCCAATACCTCCTTTCTAAGGAGAGGCCTATATCCAGCAGTGGACTGTTATAGGCTGTTGATGTGATGTGATGTGAAATTAATAAAGAAATATTAAAAAAGTATAATTAAAAAAGTATTACTGTAGGTTATTCCTAATTTATGTACCTTGTAAACTTTTGTCAATATTGGCTTTATTTATGTGTTCCTTTAAAATAATAAAATAACATTAATAAATCTTCCTTAAAAGGTAACCCTAATTATAATGAACATCGTATTTAAATACCTTGCGTATTTAAAAGGATCTGAGTTGACAGACTTGACTGACAATGCACGCGAGCGAATTTATTTTATACTGTGTAAAATTATTTTATAATCTTTGACCATTCGAGTCGTATACAGAAAGTATATGACTTTCTGTACTGAATGAATCCTACGGGCTTTATGTTATGGCAAGATACATTGCGTGCGTTGTAACACATTATAAAAAAGTAATGTGAAAGTGGCATCACTATACTAACCTAAACTAAAAATTAGATTTTGGTGTAAATACTTTAATACGGTTCATTTTTCGATGTGTAGCTGAGAGTAGCGTGTATCGTATAACTAAGACTAAGACGACTAAAATTAGACGTCATGTAAATACATGCCGACTAAACCAAATTAAACTCTTAACGTAGAAGTTCTTTTATTTTTGTGAATTTATCATTGAAAATCACAATTATATACTTAAATTTGACTGTCTTGTTGATCTAGAGGTGGTGAACATTTGGTTCGATTCCCGCATCGAACCAAATGTTTTTATGATTTACAAATATTTTTTTCGGGGTTTGGGTGTTTTCTATGTATAATATGGATGTATTTACAAAAAAAAAGTATATGTGTATTTATATCAGTTGTCTAGTACCCACAGTACAAGCTCTGCTTAGTTTAGGACTAGGTTAGTTAATGTTAAATGTATGTATGAAATATTTATTATTTAATTATTATCATGTCTTATGACAATCTTCGATAGATGTTTGCTAAAGGTTTTTAACTATTATACAAGTATGTGTCTACGATGATCTTTTAGTTGGTTCTGAACTAAATATACATGCTTGCAGTATTTTAAAAAGTACTGTAAGTGAATGAAGTATTTCCAACTGAATTTTTAGTCAACTTAAATTTGGTGATGTTAACAAAAGAATCTGGATTTGATTAAGTTTCCAAATATCGTCAGTGGCAAAGATATTAATATCCAGTTTTGAAGCTTATTGAATCTAATTGTATAATTGAGAACAATTAATGCGGTTTGCGGAAACAGTCTGTAAGGTCAGTTAAATTGATTTCTCTTCCGTTATGTAAAACTTATTTTAACGGCGATTGTTATTATTGATCAAGGTCTTTCCAACTTATTGATTCGATTGTTCGATCAAACAAAACTGCTTAATTTGATCATTGCTATTCTATACAATACAAATAAATAAAATTGAAGTTTGTGTATGTTATATCAAATTAAAAGTTTTTTTATTAAATGCATATGAAGTTATATACGTTACTTACACCATAAAAGCAATATTGATTTGAGTCCCGCAGTATTACTTGCGATTACTCTATAACTCATCAGCTGTCTTCCAGTGAAAGTTCCGTTAAAATTGGTCTCTGCCAGTCGACCGATTGGGCGATGTAGAGAAAAGATGCACATCGGGGGAATCGATAGAATTTAGAGATTTTGTTGGTAATGTCATAGGTACCTAATATACATAGGTACATATAATGTAATCTACTATATAAAAATAAGTCGGATTTTCCTTCCTGACGCTATAACTCCAGAACGCACGAACTGATTTCCACGGTTTTGCATTCGTTGGAAAGGTCTCGGGCTCCGTGAGGTTTATAGCAAAGAAAATTCAGGAAAATTTGAACAGAAAAGCGGGAAAATCTTTTTTTAGAAAATAGGGGATGACTTTTTTATGGGAATCTTTTAAGGGCAGGACGACGTCTGCCGGGACAGCTAGTAAGTAATATTAGTACGAGTATAGGTTCATGGTTTATATTACGATGTCAGTAATTTGATGTGTAAATACTGATTTTAACATTTCTCTATTAAACATTTCTATGTGTTTTTAAATTACTCTTTAGGCTTATTTTGGTTTTAATTTACAGAAGGTTATCAACTGTTCGTTTTATAGATACCTATTTGTGTCATGTTACAGGCGAGTTTAATGGTTTCGTCCAAGTTGGTCCCAAAGGCTATTTCTTTCCTCAAAAATATCGTCAAGAAGCTGCTAATATTTACAACATGCCGATAAGACCGTCTGATGTATTTGTCACCAGTTACCCACGTTCAGGTAGCTATAACCAATATCTTTTGTATAATATGTACATACAATATATAAAAATGTTAGTTTCTGTTCATTGACCGCCTCATTGGTCTAGCGGTTAGCGTATGCGGCTACCGATCAAGAGGTCTCGTGTTCGAATCCCAGGTCGGATCAAATGTTTTTATGATCCGCAAATATTTGTTTCAGAGTTTGGGTGTTTTCTATGTATGTATTTACAAAAAATAATTATTTATTTTAAAAGTAAAGTTGGTCTGTGTCATAATTTGAAAAGTGCTGCCCGTTAATTCCAAATTATGACATTAAATACCATTCAAAAATTTGTTTTGCCTACTTTTTCGAGTTAGTTTTATTCTTAACTTGTCATTAATCAACAAGAATCGTTATGACATCACAGCGAAGAGCGGCAGGGTAGGTAGGTACAGCTAGTTATATTTTAAATAAAACTAGATGCAATATAACTTTTTTCTATATGAAAATAAGAAGCATATTTGTGTTGGATTGTTTCTAGATATTTTCATGATATCACAAAACTTTAGAAAAAAGGTTCGAAGGTTTATGTAGTGGTGGTTAATTGTCTTGTGATAATGTGATTTTGGATGACATGTGGCTTCCCTTCGGTTACAGGTACAACTTGGACTCAGGAAATGGTTTGGATGGTAGCCAACGATTTGGATTATGAAAAATCGAATGCTATACCACTCACCGAACGCTATCCCTTCTTAGAGTAAGTTACACATGCTGCTTTTAAAAGTTATACTTATTATTAATGAAACATTTTTTCACCATTAACGGTAAAGTCACTAAAGCTCAAGAACTTCAAGGGCACGTACTGTTGTTTAGCATGTCTACAGATTAAATAGATTGCACGGATAGTCAAGTGATTTTAGTGGTCTCCTGGCCGCCTTCTTATACTCCGAGTGTTGTGGGTTCAATACACACACGGGATAACACTGTGTGATGCACAAAATGTTCTAAGCTTATGGCTATTTTCACAAACATCTCTAAAAGTTAAGGGGCTACTTAGAGAGAGTTAGGTAACCCTTACATATATTTTCGTTTTCACCAACCTTAAGGTGAGACCTAATTACCTAAGTGCTTAGATTTCTAAGGGGACCTAGTAAGGAGACGGTTTAAATATAGTTAACGAAAACAAGCTTTGATGTTGTTTATGATACGTTTATGAAATTAGTCGAGATGTCTTAAAAGGAAAGAGGGAAATGATTTATGAATTATTATTAGTGTAATGCCTTTAAATCTGAGTGACTGAACTACATTTTGCATTACAGATTTTCCATTTGCGTTCATCCATTAAACAAAGCGAAATTCATAGAAGAAAACAGTCACAGTGAAGAGAAACTGAAACTTTTAGAGTTCGTTGTCCAACGAGGAACAGATCAACTGGCAAATACTCCATCTCCGAGATTTATCAAGTCGCATATGCCACTGTCACTTCTCCCGCCTACGTTACTCGACACTGCCAAAATGATCTACGTGGCACGAGACCCCAGAGATGTCGCGGTCTCATTCTACCACCTCAACAGGCTGATCAGGACACAGGGATATATTGGAAACTTCAAAACTTTTTGGAACTTCTTTATGAAGGGACTCCGTAAGTTACATTATGTTCGCGATTTGTCGTGAAGTCAATCACGATAGAACAAAGAATACAAGAATAGCATACCTACTAATAATTGTTGTTATTGATATTAAATGACATGTTTTAGATCACTGGGCACCTTACTTTGAGCACTTGAAAGAAGCATGGGAGAAAAGGGACCATCCCAACATGTTGTTCCTATTTTATGAAGAACTTTCCAAGGTCATAATTTTTTTATATTAAAAGAAAATTTCCGATATGCTGAATTATTTGCTGAATTACTACTTAATTATGACATGACAAACAACTAACAGATAAAGTAAAACAAATTTAATTCGAATAGATATTTAGTCACTTCATTTCGATGACTGCCTTGGTGGCGCTGGTGGGAGCGTATGCGACTGCTGTGCTTAAGGTCTCGGTTTCGATTCCCGGGTCGGACCAAATTTTGTGGGATCCGCAAATATTTGTTTCGGAGTTTGGGTGTTTTCTACGTATAATATTTATGTAAACATTTACAAAAAAAAAAATGTTTATGTATTTATATCAGTTGTCCAGAAGAACCCATAATGCAAGCTTTGCTTGTTTTGATAGTGAAAGATGTCCGAAATATTTATTTTTCCAAATGGAATAAATACACTTAAAATATATGCTCATAAATTTAAATCATCAGATCTATTTATTTACTTCCAGGACTTCCCAGCAACATTACGGCGCGTTATTAAGTTTTTCGGCAAGGAGTTCTCGGACGAACAAATAGAACGCCTGTGCGACCACCTCAACATCGACAATTTTAAAAACAACAAATCTGTGAACTACGATGTAATGAAAGAACTCGGCATCCTTATTACAGGAGAACAATCTTTTATAAGAAAAGGTAGGAACTGAAGTATTTCAACAACTTCAGCACATTTATATTCAAATCATAAATTTGGTATCACAAAAGTTTAGCTGTTAAATTAACTTAAAAATCTTGATATTTGACGACTTGACTCGAGTTTAAAACTATAATGGATTATGTGTCGGTCACCACAAGATATCAATAACTAGCCAAGATCTAGTTTCTCCAGAACAATGGGGGAATAGAATTATTAAGCGTATAGAAATATCTTTTATTTGAACTAATATGTACTTAATTCATTTAATTTTTTGTTTTTTCTTATTTATTTCATATCTCTATTCTCTCGGCTAATATTTAGTTTTGATCACGCGAATGAGCGACATTAGCCAATGAAACAAGAGACTAATCATCTCTCTAAATCACAACTTTTATTAAATTTCGCTAGGGTTTTGTTTTTGATATGTATCTTTAATTCCGGAACTACATTAATATTAGAGATATTTTAGTATTTTTCACACAAAAATTAAGCAAACTAAATTTTGGCCGGGCATTCACCATTACTCTTTATGTATTAGAGTCTCATTTTAGAATTTATACTGAGTTGAACTGTCGTGAAGTCCTCGGTCTAAGAGGTTACAAAATTGTATCAGAATCTGTTCCCTTATAACTTTAGAACCGGTGACCGACAAATTCCTATATCATGCGAGTAATTCCTACTAATTCTAAAATGTTTTCAAATCCATGACGGTGGGCAAGCCAGCGTAAGTGACCCTATTAATTTTTTCCCAGGCAAAGCTGGTGGCTGGAGAGACTACTTTGACGAAGAGATGACACAACAAGCTGACCAATGGATAGCAGAAAATCTGCGAGATACAGATCTACGTTTTCCGCATTTTGCAATTTAGAATAAGAAAACATCTCTCAGAAAATAAAAGACAAAGCAGGGTGATAAACATTTATTTCCATAATATAATTATTATGTACCAGTTTTCTTTGTAACACCATATTTTAAGTATACATGAATATTGTAAATTTTATATGCAGCAATAAGTACACAATATTATTAATTTTAATCATGTTGTATTATTTTATTAACATCGATCTCACTGTAATCGGAATATGAAGTTCTAAATTTATTCATAAATAAAACAATTTGTCAGTCCTTCCTCACATTTTTATTTAAATAATACGGTTATACAAAGAAAATAAATTAAAAGCCAGATTTAATCAATCATTCGTTGGTAATATAAAATTCTAAAACAGACTTATAATCATTATAATGGATAATAACCGTTTAAAGCCGGAGGCGCACGAGCCCGCGGCCGTGCGACTCTTGCCACAGCACTGAGTGACACCGCTGAGTGACACAGCGCTGAGTGACACAGCGCTGAGGGACACAGCGCTGGGTGACAAAGTGCTGAGTGACACAGCGCTAAGCGAATCGAGCGACAGAACGCTGAGCGACTCGATCGACAGGTGCGCAACAGCCGCGCGCCCACGCAACTCCTCGACAACGAACCGGCAACGTACACGTCTATAAAAAGCGACTCTATAATATAAAATGGGAGCTCTCTCCCGCACCTAACGACTCGCCGCCACTAGCGACGTTAAAACTATCATACACTTATAGAAAATCACAAAATTCAAGCAGAAATAATAGGAATTGGAATCGTATCGAGATAGCCTACGCGATGACGTCGGGCAGCAGCGCGTTGTCGGCGGGCGGCGGGCTGGGCGGCGGCTTGAGCGCCGAGTCTCCGTTGGCCAGCCCGTTCAGCGCGCCCTCCTTCTTCGCCTCCAGCGGCCTCTTGGGCACGGCCTTCTTCACAGCGAGGGCTGCCGTCTAACATTCACATGTCGATTCATTACTTATCTTTGCTCATAAATTACAAATAAGTTGAAACCTAACTACAGTGATGCCAAAAGGTATGTTTGATTTTAATGTCTGAGATAATAATAATTGCGTAAGAATGACCCCGGATGATATGGGCTAATTAATACATTATAGTTATCAAGTAAGTAAAATATTTATTCGTAAAGATTTTTATTCAATGTCCCTTGGATGTCGTAAGAAGCAACTGAGGTCAGGGCAATAGCACTGCAAAGAGAAGGAAACAAGTCCTACACCGACACATCTGACCACCATTCTAATGAGACGCCTATGTCAAGCAGTGGCCAATTATATGGTATACTATGATATACATTACAGTGGTTGTTGATGATGATATTACATGGAATGTTCAATAACTTAGATAACTGAATCTTTATTGAAGAGAATTATCGAAACAGTAAGAATGTTATTTATTAAAATAATTAATATGAAATTCAATGAAATAACATACCTTGGAGGGGGCAGTCCTGGGTGGAGCGGCCTTGGCTGTGATACGTTTGTTGGCGAGGTCTTTACTTTGTTTGTCCAGAGGCGCTGCTCGGGGCAACGGCTTCGGGGCGCTCGGCCTGTGGATATAATAATACCTATAAATTGGCAGTTTTTTTAAATAAAAAAACATTACCATAACCTAAAACGCAAGTACAAAAACTAAACCTTACAGTCAAAGTCAGCTAGCTAGGTTCTAGGAATCTTTCTGGTTTTTAGTCGATCGGTCAAAGATTTATGGAGTCACTTATAATTTTATTCTCCAAAAGAGTACATACAATTTAAGTTTTAAGAAATATACAATGCGAGATAATTTCTCAACAAATAAATAAATAGTTTAGGACCATTTGAACCGATTTTATATTAATACCTGACTAAGAAATAAACTTTTGGCCCATCAATCCCAGGAATTTGCACTTTATGTCCTGGATTCCAAATATTTGGCTGCCCTAAATATAGGGTACGCGATAATCGACATAACGGCCGCAATAGCCGCCAGATCAGATTGTGTATTTAATCGCTTCAGCTTAGTTCTTTTATAATTATTTTGTCAGCCAACTCACTTGGTAGCGGGAGCCGCGGCAGGAGCGCGGGGCGTGGGGCGCGGCGCGGGGCGGGACGCGGGCGCGGCTTTCGGCGCCGGCTTCGAAGGTGCCTTTACGTCTTTCGCGTCGCCATTGGCCAAAGGCTTCCGTTCTGCCGGCTTCGGCTGAAGGCGAGCCGCGGCGGGCTGCGGGCGCGGGGCTGGGCGGGCCGCCGCGGGCTTCGGCGCAGCGACGCTCTTGGGCGCCGAAGGCCGAGCGGCGGGCGCGCTCAACTTGGGAGCGGCGCGGGCCGCCGGGGCCGCTCGAGCGGTGGTCGGGGCGGAGCGCGGCGCGCCGGGTGCAGCGCGGGTAGCGTTAGCGGCGACGCCTTCAGGCTTCGCCAGTTGAGGACGAGCGCTCGTGGGAGCGCGCGCCGGCGCCGCCGGTTTCGTCGTCAAGGTCGTTTTGGAGGCGGACGTGGCGGTCTTCGAGGCCGGTGTCGACGGTTTCGAGGCGGTAGGTGTGCGAGCGGCGGGCGTCGTCCTCGTGATCGCCGAGGACGCTTTACCGGCGGGCGTGGCCGCCTTGGAGGCGATGGGCGTGCGAGGCGTGGTCGCAGCGGACGCCGGTTTCTTAGCCGCGGCGGCGGTCGGAGTGCGCGCAGCCGTCGTCGTTTTGGGGACGGATTTCGGTGTTCTCGCGTCCGTCTTACCGATCGGGGTCGTAGGCGTCTTTTTGGTCGCAGTAGTCGGCTTCGCCTTGATGGCGACGGCGGCCGCTCCCGCCGCCGCGCCGACGGCAGCGATGCCCGCCGCGCTCGCTAGGACGGCACCCTGAGTCGCGTCGGCTACGCCCTGCGTTTGGTCGAGCGCCGCGGCTTCGGAGGCGAGCACGGACGGCTCCACCGCGGGCGTCGGCGGCGGAGTGGCCGCGACCGGCGGTTGCACGACCTCTTCGAGTTGAATCTCGTTGGTGACCGGCACGCAGATTTCCTGCGCCCGCGACTCCGGAATACCTATATCGACGTCGGTCACGAGCTCCATGCGGGACTGCTGAACGGGTTCGTCGGGCAGAAGATCGGGCGCAGGTGCGGTCGCGATTACTGGCGATGACGCTCGGTCGGCGGACACGTCGGGCGTGAGTCGCGCCTCTATCTCGGGTGCCGGCGAATCACATTCGGGTGTAGCGGCATCGGCGCACGGACGTTCTGTCGGTGTGGGGGAACGTATCGCCGACGGTTCAGGATCGGTGTGTTCTGTTTGCGTAACCGGTTCCGGTACTGCGGGCTCATCGGCAGGTAAAGGCGATTCTCCGGGCAGTGGTACATCCACAGGCAAAGGTGAAACTGCAGGCGGTGCTGAGCTGTCAGCAGGTGCGGCGAAGTCAGCGATTGTACTGGACTGAGTTATCTGTGATTCTGGACATGCTTCCGGTTCGGGTGTATGAACGTCGTGTTGCTGTTCGATCGGTTCTGCTACACCTGGTAGTGGCGATGTGCTCAGTAGTAAGGATTCTTTCGAAATCTGTGATTCCACAGGGGCTTCTGTAAGCGGTGCCTCTTGAAGTTCCGTTGGTTCTGGAGATTCTGTCGGAATCGGAGACTGTCTCGTTAGCGATGTATCTACGGGTACAGGTGATTCTGAAGGTACCAGAGAGTCAACCGGCAAGAGGAATTCTGCAGATACGGGTGACTGTGTCGATAACGAAGGTTCGATAGGCAAATTGGATTCTGTGGGCATTGGAGACTGTCTGGAAGTCTCAACTGGCAAAGACGATTCAATAGGCTCTGGGGATTGGTTTATTTGTGTTGCATCTGGCAAGGGGGATTCTGTTGGCAAAGGTGATTGTCTTGGTAACGATGTATCGTCTGTCGGAGGTTCAATTGGAAGCGGCGAATCACAATGTAGTTCGGACTCTTCCGGAGCAGGTGATAATGTGACCTGGATAGGTGACTCGGCCGGCAGTGATGTCTCAGTATCTAATAGAACCTCTGCACATACTTCTTCTTCAACAGGTAGCATAGAATCTACAGATGGAATGACTTCAGTAAGAACAGATGAATCTGTATGTAAGGGTGATACAATTTCTGGTATGATTGTGGCCTGTTGTGGTGACTCTTCTGGCAATGGTGATTCACTAGGTAAAGAAAGTTCAGCGGGCAACGGCGAATCCCGATTCAATAAATCGTCTAAAGGTAACTGTGAGTCATTTGGCAAAGGAGACTCAATAGGTATTGGTGATTCCGTCGGTAATGGAGATTCGCTGGGCACATTATCTTCCGGCAATAGTGGTGATTTTGTTGGCAGGGGAGATTCTGCTACTTGATCATTTTCAACAGCTTCTGTTGTTAAATGCTCTATATCAAGTTGTATTGAAGGAGTCTCAAGAACAGAATCAAATTCGTTTACATTAGTCTCACAAACTAGATCAACATCAACTTCATTTTTATTTTGCGAATCTAAATATTGCTGTATATTTTCATCAACAGCTGTTTCTGTAATGTTTGACTCTTCAAGTTTATTGTTTTCATCAGTACCTGGTGCTGGAGATGTAACATCTTCATTTCCAAAATCAACATCCTGAACATCAGTGGTTGGCATTGGAGACATTACCTGATCTGACTCATGACGAGATTCTATTTGTTCATCACCATCATTACTTGGATCCATACATAGCTGGGGTACAGTCTCGATGCATGGCGAGTCATCTAGTTTACTTTCGATTTCAATGTCTTGTGATGTTTCATGTGCAGGAGTAAAAGGACAAACTTCCTTCTCACTCTCTGAAGGGTCTTGAATTTCATCATTGGAAAATCCTAGTTCTGAGCTCTTACCATCAGGTATTTCAGGTATTTGTTCGAATAGAAGTTTATGAGATTCAGGAGTATCAGTCTGCAACACAGTTTCTTGGGTAATGTGATTAGATTCAAATTCAATATTTGGATAACTTTCAATATTATTCGAACTAGTAACATTATAATCTACAAAGTTATCACCTTGATCAAAATTATCAATATTTTGCACGAGAGTACTCGATCTGTCGTCAAATCTGATAATATCGTTATTGGGTTCGTGAACATCTATGTCTGATTCAAACAAATCTCTATGATGATCAGGACTAACATTTTCCTTATCATCATCGTGGACACCATTTGCTTGTATCTCTTCATCATCGCTGTCTGGTAGGAGTTGAACAGCATTAAGATCAACACTTGATTCATTTTTGACATTTCTTTCACAAGTATCATCATCTTTCTCTTGATAAAAACTCATACTCATTGGATCTCTTTCTTTATTTTTTAATCTTTCAAAAAGTTCATCGTTGGTATCAATAGCAAACGGATTTGTTTCTTGATGTGTCTGGAACACCTGTAAATATAAAATATTAGTAGGTAATTCTGACCTGTCACTTTATTCTTTATGGATTGAGAGAACTAAGGGAACTCACATACAGGCTATGGTTAGTATTATTTTTTTACATATTGTACTAGAAGTTTAAATATATTAACCTCTGGTATTGCATAGAAATAATTAAAGATAACATCTAAAAATCGGCCGAGTGCGTGTCAGGCCACGCACAGGAAAGGTTTCCTCAGTCACCCATAATAGTTGTGGATTTAAAATCGTATCCAATAGATAATTGTTATTTTTATATGACTTAGACTGCCTTGGTGGTTTAGTGGTCAGCGTATGCGGCTGTTGATCAAGAGGTCTCGGGTTCGATTCCCAGGTCGGACCAAATGTTTGTGTGATCCACAAATGTTTGTTTCGGAGTTTGGGTGTTTTTCTAAGTATAATCCCTACTAATATTATAAATGTGAAAGTAACTCTGTCTGTCTGTCTGTTACGCTTTCACGCCTAAACCACTGAACCGATTTTGATGAAATTTGGTATGAAGATAGAACTGAACTTGGGAAAGGACATAGGCTACTTTTTACCGCGATAACCGACATACACGCGGGCGGAGCCGCGGGCGAAAACTAGTATGTATATATTTACAAAAAAAAAGTATGTTTATGTATTTATATCAGTTGTCTAGTACCCATAATACAAGCTCTGCTTGGTTTGGGACTAAAAAACTACTACTAAACCAATCAATTGAAAAACTTTTGACCCGTTATACAGGGAATTCTACACATGGGTAGACAAAATTTCTTATGCATGGGTGTGGACATAAAAAATTGTTTAAGAAGAAGAATATAAAATTAGGAATACAGTCCATACACAAAATGGATATATAGAATTGAGTTAGTGAGATAAATAAATAAATATTTCAGTCATTTTACAAATACCATCTTCTAGTCCCACTAAGCAAAACTTGTATTGTGGGTACTAAACAACTGATATAAATACATAAATTTCCTTTTTTTTGTAAATATATACATATTATATATACACAACAACTAGTAGCCGACCCCAAATAAAATTGGGAATAATGGCTAGGAGGATGCAATATACACAACAAACAGACTCCAAAACAAATATTTGTAGATTACACAAATATATGGTCCGAGCCGACCTCTTGATCAGCAGCCGCATATACTAACCACTAGACCAACAAGGCAGTCAAGAACATATAGCATAGATTGTATAGTTTAGTAAGGAAGTAAGGATTATACTACTAAGTGGTCTGTATTCCCACAGTTCAACATTGTAGAAAACAACACATACCTGTATATTACAGAAGTCTGTTGTGTCTTTTTGTATCCTTTCAAAGTCTTGTATGAGACCAGTATCCTTGACTTTATCAGGTTCAATGCCAACATTGAATCCAAAGCCCAAACTGTCCATGTTACACTTATCATTGCCATTCAAGTGTTCTTTAACAGCTTCGTCTAATGATAGATTCTGTAAAATTAAAAAACTTATTATAATAAAGAAACTAAACTACCTTCAAAAGACTCAAATAATATTAAAATTACTTAATCCACCACAAGATACACAAACATTTTGGAAATGGCATAGTATACCAGGATCCTCATCAAAATATGTTTTGTACACATTCTATTCCTGTCTGTTTGTGTCAATTTATTATTGCAATTGTAGATGTAAATCTAGTTCCTAAACCTGGTGTATGTTTAACATTTTTGGTTTGTTAGAAAGAATAGTAGAATAACCACACAAAAGGGCATTTTTGAATACTTGTGTGTACTTTTTCTGATAAATAATATAGTACACATTCATAGATTATACTATATTACTTAAATTATATGAAAATACTAAGTAGCTAATTCCCGTGGCTCCACTCGCGTCCTAGAGGTATGAAAATAGATGTCGACTGATTAGCATACCTAACCTAATATGCACACAAAATTTTATGAGAATCTGAGACTTTAATTACAAGCACTGTGATAAGCATTTTATGTTTAAGATTAAATGAATGATACATATATGTATACTCATATATGAATATATTTAGTATGAAGTTTACTGTCTACTCAATAAGACAGGAAGAAAAAAGGAGAAAGTTGAAATTTTCTATTACAATTTCAAAATAATTATAAATCAAATTAAATAATTAAATATAATCAACTTTTAGTTGTAAAAACAACAGTAATAGGAAAGGTATTTCAGTAATTCCTAGCAGGCATGCAAAACAAGGTTAAATAACATTAAAATTCATTATGTTGTTAATTTTTAGGAAACAACATAAGCCTGCAAGTAAACTTCAAAATCAATGCTTTTATAACATACCTCTATTTTTTAGTAATTTAAAGTACACTCTAAATGATACATGAGAATTTAAATGTGGTATTTGAACAGTTATTAATGTGAATAGTATCTGTTTTGTTTGGTTTTAGAATTGTATGAGTGGTCATAGGTTATTATTAGTATTACTAGGAATGTAGCTAATAAAGATAGGAATTTCATGCTTATGAAACATTTGGTATGAAATCCAAGCATTGTAACTTTCTATTGATGTGTCACTAGTTTGCCTATATAATCTAATTTAAATTAGTTAACTCTAAAATGCTCACATGATGGCCATTAAGCTGATCACAGTTATCCAAGTCTAATAATTCTGCTGGCCTCACAACTGCTTCCGTCTCAAACTGTGCTACATCTGGTAGTTCTATGTCATCCATAGGTACAGGTTTACGTGGTGACTCTGCAAGCAGGACATCTGCACCTGCTACGCTGCCTGGTATGAACACAGGCGCATCAGGGTTTAGGGGAGAACTGTTCATATCTACTGAGCTGCTTTCCCAAGCCGACTGAAATATACCAATACACTTTATTGAACAGAGTGAATAGCGATCTAGTAAGAATAATCATGGTGTAACACGAGTTATCTCTAGTCATCCTATCATAATCAACAAACAGATGATTATGATAGGATACCTAGTTGGTAAACACAATCTCGAAGTATTAATTGAAATATTGCATTTAGTGTGATCTAAATACATATATTTAATAATTCGTAATGATTACGTTTCACGAATATGAATACGTAGTATTGAAGGTTATTGTTACAATTTACCTCAAGGCAACTGCAACTGCAGACGTTTGAATTAAAACTTTCTTGTAATATGATTCTTTACATGTCATTTACAAGTTATGAAGCAGGAAACTCACATTATCCTGGCAGGGTGTTTCAGAGCGCGGGGGCTCGTCGGGCTCTTCACTAGGATTGTGTTCCTCGCTAGGATTATGTTCCTCGCGTTCACCTTCGCCCTTGTAATAGTTCCACTCGTCTTCAGAGTCTTCGCCGCTCTCAGCTACATTATCCACTAGAGCACCGTCGACGTGGCCCTCTTCCACTGTACACAACACAAAACAATCACTATTATTTCAGATACACACGTTATTACTCGTTCCCGTCCCATAGCACCTGGCACGCATGCAACATTCACCCCTCCTTTCGCAACCCGCGATATCAACAGGTGACACACCCTTGTCAAAAAATCTCATTCGTTCAATTAGAAACAAAAATATAAGTTTACATTCATAATTATAAACGCCGGTGTTGTTTACGAACGGTTTATTAACGATATTTTACCGGTCGCGATTTCAAACTCGCGAAAGATTCGCAGACGCCATTTCGAGAACGGTCAGTGAAGACACGCCCGATATCCAAGAAGAAAAATTTCGGGAAGGCGAGAATAGTAAACCTTCAAGAATCCTTTTCGACACGACGTCGGAGGGATGTGCTTTAGTCTGAACAATTCTATTTCCAGAACACCGCTCCGCATGAATCAACACCGAAATAACCTTTCACAAATCGTTCGGTATGTGAAAATAATCAACAACATTCACTAAAGATCACATACCGTGAACGGTAATTTCACTTCACAGATTATTATCTTCACAGGCGATGTGATATTCAATCCGTATTAAGAAAGACAAAGCCCGAATACAATAGCAGCGTGTTTATAGAAATAGCACAGATCGGTCGGACGTTCAATGAGCGACTGCGAGACGGTCGAGGTGAACGAGCGGGACGGCAGCGGCATAGAAGGCACAAGGGGCGAAGAATGAAGTGCGGGGCGCCAGCTTGCATTCGGATAGGGATGCCGTGTCATTTTTTATTATTTTGACAAGTACTAGGTATGACCCATAAATTAACTTACAAAATAAGTGATTGGTGAATTAATTAACTAGGTAATGATATTTTAAGGTTTCAATAGTCAATGTGTAATATTACCTACTAGAATGACGTATATTTTGTTGATTATTTGATATTATTTAATGATCGATTGTATAATAAACAAAACCTTAGTAACAATATACAATCGTTTTCCAAATTGACAATGCAATAAATGAATATCCGATTAGATGGATCTATTTTTCACATCTAGTACAATTATTAACACTACAAATTAAAACTAGAAACGTTTAGCTAGTAGGTACCTGCCTACATGCAATGCACACGGACGCAATACAATGTGGGTGAATGTAATAATCAATATAGCGTGACACATCAAGATTCTTACTTTTTCTTTTGCTCTTATTGAAATGTGGACCATTGCCAGGCAATTTTTTAATTGTCAAATATAATGTACCTACGTCATAATATTTTATGACTGTCATTTTTATTTCCATTTGCCAAATAATTATCCACACTCGATTATTAAAATTAGTAAAAGTACCTGCTCTCTAATAATATTCCTTAAAGTACTGTAAAAATAAATTACTTTTTACTTTCTCATAAGAACTTTTTATTAACTCCAATACAATAGTGGTCATCTTGATTTACTATCAGCTGTTTACATATGTAGTTCAAACAGCTGTTCATTAGAAATTGTCTACTCGACAGACTTAAATTATGTTATGAATGAAATTAGATACCTACTTATAAAAACCTCTCATATAGCAATATTTAACATTTATGTATTCGTTTATAAATGATATTTACTTGCCTATGAATAATAGTAAATACGAAAAGGCTGGTCCATGCTTATTAAATAAATATGACTGATGACATGGTTATTTATATTTTGGCTAAAAGTTGTAGTTAATATGCGTATAGGTGCAAAGTAAGAAATTCGTGATAATTAAAAATATATATTCTTTGGACATATGGCCTGCAACTATGGGGATCAGCAAGTGACACACAAAAAATGAAAGTGCAAAGAGCCCAAAACAACATCCTGAAACAAATTTCAAACTCACCCTGGTTCATACGAAATTCAGAGGTTCATCAATACCTTCAGGTCAACACTGTCAAGGAAGAGACACTAATGATCACCAAAAAATATAGGACCAGTGGCGGATTAACCACGTAGCAAGAGTAGCAAATGCTACAGGCCCCGCGCATTTAGGGGCCCCGCGCTTCAACGATTTCCGACTGCTAAAAAGTATCTACTTATATCGAATCGTAAAAATCGGCCAAGTGCGTGTCAGGTCACGCACAGGTAAGGGTTCCTCAACTCCCACCCATAATGGTACGTGGATTTAAAATCGTATCCAATAGATAATTATTATGTTTACGTACTAATGCGTTAATTTTGTATGACGTTTTCCAAGTGAGCGCATTTTACAAGTTAAGTCTCCATAACTCCTGAATTAATAAAGTCATCTAATCGGTTATAGTTTTCCTTCAAAGTTCATTATATGGACCACCATCACGAATTTTCCTACATTTTTTGAGCCAGCCGTTTAGCTTTTAGAGGGGGGGGGGACGCCCAGTTTTTACAAAAAAGTGCCCTTTAGAGTGGAATTTCTCGCAAACGAATACCTAAATCAAAAAATCGTCTTAGCAACCCTTTATTATTTTTAAAAGACCTATCTAATAATATCCTACGCGATGGGGTAGCCGCGAGAAAAAAATTACATCCCCACTTTACGTGTAGGGGAGGTACCCCAAATAAAAATATTTTTCATAATTTTATTGTAGCACTTTGTCGACGTAATTACAACACATATCCATGCAAAGTTTCATCTTTCTAGCACTTACCGTTTGGACGGTAAGTCGAGGACGGACGGACGAACAGACGGACTTGACGAATCTCTTATAGTTTCGGTTCCGAGTGATATACTTCGGAACCCTAAAAAGCGTGAAGTGTTTCGTGTGACATGTATTGCGTTCTCCTTGGCGGTCTGATAGATCTAATTACAATCAAAACAACATGATGACACTGTTAGGTTTTTAGCTTCCATGGCCTCTATTTTATGAAGCTTTGACATGCCATATTTATTGTTTGAAATACATTTAGTTTAAAAAAATGTAAATGTTTAAAAAATAATAATTTTGCTTTGTTTAAGCCAAAGTATCTCAATAGTCAAAGTTCTAGTAAATTTACAGGTTGCTTTCTCTCTTCCATGACTCCAAGATGTTCTTTATAAATTACTAGCTTTCATATTTTGAAAAACCAAATTTTTTTTCGTAATTTCTTATTAACAGTTTGTCGATGCGATAAAAACATTCATTTGCAAGGTAAGTCGAGGACGGACCATGTACATGACGAAATTAAAAGGGTTCTAACTATAAGGAATCATATAAGTCGTGAACTAACAGACCAGAAAACTAAAAAGGAATGAAAATAGATGAATACTTTATTTCACCTCCTAAGAAATATTTTTTCTAAAATTTCTCATTAGAACAGACAACGTAGAAATCTTTTTTTCATAGTCAGTGCTTTCGCAAATGTTTTGTAGGATAGACTTTTTTACGCAGGGAATGATTTTTGCACTATCCCCTTAGTGGGGTGTACAATGGGCGTGTGTATATACATACAATGGATTTAGGGGACTCCCGGAGGAACCGGTCTACCCTAAACCCCGCGGCGGCCTAGTTCGGAGGAGCACCAGGAACATCAGCGGCTTCTGGAGTCCCCCTGATGTACCACACGACCGAGGTCATTCCTGGGGCAGGACGCTGTTGTGCCTCTCACCACTCACCACCAAATATTTTTTTAACTTTTATGGCGCGATCTTATTAAGTATGTGTGTAAGAAAAGCTCTACGAAGCGAAATTTTTCTACGACCATTATTTAAACATTTTTTTTTCACTTACAATTAAGACGGTGGTTCGAGAAAATTTTGTTAGTTAACAATTGTTTAACCTGTTTATAAATTAACTATAAGTAAAATTTCCAACGGAAATAAATTATTTATAGTGTTCAAAACACCATATTTTTTTCAAATTTAAAAGCAAATATTCAATACCTTAAATAAATTAATTAATGTGCGGTACTCGCTTTTGACGCCACGTGTGCTACCTAAAAATGTCGCGCGCAGACCTATTTTCAGCTTTAAATTAAAATTATAAATAATGGAGATAGAGTTCCGGGAGTTAGGAGTTTTTTATTGGAAATTTCCTCCTCTTTCAGAATCTTTTTATAAAATTTCTTTAATATTATTGGTTTATGAAATATTGGCAAAAAACGAAATGCCATTTTTTTTTCATCTTTAATTGTTTATAACTTTTGCAATTTTTTATGTGCTAGTACACACTTTTGGCACATTTTTTTAGGCGTCACTCCGAATCCAATGAGCTATCGCACATAATTTTAAGAGCAGTATCTCTATTTTGTACCATTTTCAACTTGTCGACTAGACTATACCGTTTTTAGGGTGCCGTAGCTCATGACTCGGAACCCTTATAGATTCGTCATGTCCGTCCGTCCTCGAATTACCATCCAAACGGTTAGTGCTAGAAAGATGAAAATTTGCATAAATACGTGTTTTTATCACGTAGACAAAGTGCTAAAATAAAATCATGACCAATAATTTTTATTAAGAGTACCTCCCAACACGTAAGTGGGGATGTTTTTTTTTGTCGCATCTACCAAATCATGTCTCTCTCTCTTTCATTAGACAGGTCTTTTAAAAACATTGAGAGGTGGCCTTAGTAACCTATGTAATCAAAAATCCAAATCGTTAAGACGATTATTTGATTTGGGTTTTTGTTTACGAGTTATTTAGATTTAAAGGGTATTTTTTTTCTTAAAACATCCCGGCGTCCCTTCCCCCCCTAAATGGTAAACGGATGCCTCGAAAAAACTCATTAAAATACCTATGATGGTAGTCCATAGCTGAACTTTAAAGGAAAACTATAATGACTTAGATAACTTTTTTAGTTAAAGAGGCCTAACTTGTAAAATCTATATTATCTATTGGACACGGTTTAAAAGCCACGTACCATTGGTTGATTGATGAACTCTATTATATGCGTGGCCTGACACGCACTTGGCTGATTTCTAGAAACATAATATCCTGAAACTATCCAAGGGCCCCGCGCTAGAATTTGCTACAGGCCCCGCGCGGGCTTAATCCGGCACTGTATAGGACCCGGCTTCCAAATCACCCAAACTCACTTGTCGTACAACTGACACTGCCTGCTACAGTGAAGCGTCTGAAAAGACTTAGAATACCGAACATGGACAGAATGGTTTAGGGCCATGTGCCATGTTATTCTCAAGGAGCAGTGCTTGGTGAAGCATATGCTCTACACGACAGACAACAACAAATCTGCTCATAGTCAAGAGGACTGATCGCACGATATAAAAAAATAATAATAATAATATAATCGTTATAAGGAGATATCGAATTTCAAGTGAATTAAGTTTACTAACTAAATGTATGGCGGATTAGTCAACAAAAATATTCTTAATCATTCACCAAATGACATTAATAGACGTAATAAGTATTTATGGAGTGACATTAAAATTTTTGTCTACTTATTTGAAATTGTGTATCAGATATTATCTTAATTTCAAGTTACTAACCAGCATGTGCAGGTGGTGTAGGAGGTTGTGGCTCGTGGTTCTTCGCTTCGGCATCAATATCGTCTGCATCAACTGCGGTCTCGGGCCCTAGGTCCTCACTATCAGAGTCTGAGTTATCGACGCCATTGTCACCGACTTCGGCGTCCGTTTCGGCCTCTGCGCACTCGCTAGCTTCGGCGTCAGCAGCAGCGGCCGCGGCGTCTACCTGCCGCTTGCATGCTTCCGTTTCGATGTTGAACGCCGGAACGTTCATCATCGCGTTGTCCAGCCTACAATGTTACAAATATTTTACCCGTGTATTTTAATTGATTGAACTGGAGAATGATTACTTCTAAAACATACCTATTTATTATGTAATCAATCATACTCAAGTCCACATAGGTAATCCACATTCAGTGAAATGTCTAGAAGAGTAATATGATTAATGAAAGTGATACACTCTCGTTTTCTAGGGCTCTTCATAATAGAAGTGAACATTGTACAAGGTCATTTAGTACGAGATATTATCATACCTACTTTTGTTAAACTGTAGTCAGATGTGTTGCAGACGGGTACAGATAACCGGTCAACGTTCGAAATAAATATAAACCAGTTTTTTTGGATAGCCTATCAGTATTTTTTTATATTTTACAATATTGATCCTACTAATAATAAAAAAGCGAAAGTTTGTGAGTGTGTATGTATATATGTTTGTTGCTCTTTCAAGCAAAAACTACTGAATGGATTTTGATGAAACTTCATAATAATATAGGTTACATATCAGAATAACACATAGACTTCTATTTACCGCGACGACCTACACGCGGGCGGAGCCGCGGACAAAAGCCTCATACTGGCTTGATATGAAATAGGTATAAAACTATGAAACTAATTTTCAAATACGAGGATCTAAACACACAAAGTACATATTCGTCAATCAGTTAAAATACAATTAATGATTTCTAGCGATTAAGTCTTTCGAATGAAAAGCTTGAATCACATACATTATGGAATATGTAGACATGAATACACATTAGAAACTCTTGGATTCTATTTAATATAACTAAAGATGAGCTTGACAAATCATTTCACAACGAGCCTACCTGAAAAACCTACTTGAAATTTCTACAACATATTTTAGAAGTACCGAATGTGAATTAATTTATTTGGACAAAACACAAAGATGAGCTAAATATTGACGTAGGTAGATTAATAATTGGAAAATCTTACCCAAGATCCATGGGCGGGCAGTTGTCTGCGGCAATGTCACGCGGGTCCTTCAGGAACACCACGATTATGGAGATATTATCGGCGGAGCCCTGCCTCTTCGCCTGCACGATAAGACGCTTCGTAACCGCTTTCAAGTCATCTGTGCAACAAAGAACATACATAAATCTTAACGATTTTACATAATACGGCCGTACTAGTAAAACAACGGGCAATTAAAACCTTATTAGGCATGATTTCCACCAGAGAGAACACATTAAAGACTGTCAGTATTTCGTAACGCTGTTATTATCCTTAAAATATCTATGTGTCATCTAGCACAAAGCTAAGTGTTGCGAATTCTATTATGTCTGCAATTTGTTGCGGCACAATGGTGAATAGTACTGACGGATATGGAGTAACGATGTTTATGTTTCGATTTGCCTCAGCGCTGGCTGTATGTAAGGATGTCCTTGTTCTGTCTCAAGCCTGTCCGGGCGTGAGTGAGTCAGCGGCCGGCGTACCGCTATTGTACCATAAAATATGTATACGTGATAGGCCTTCGCTAATATAACACAAGCCACTCCTTTTATTTTAAAATTCTACTTGAGCATGCTTTAGAAAAATTAGGTCGACCTTCGTCCAACCCTATATGTCACCAACCTAATTGCTGTTCCTCGTAAACAGTTACCAATGTATGATATTCTCCAGAGGACATTATATTGTCTTTTGGATATACGTATCGAAAACATGTACGATGTCTGTCAGACTCGATGTTTGTAGTAACTGCTATAATTGAGAATATAAAGTAATAAGCCCAGCCTGTTTGTTGGGTTTTAACGAGGTGGTTGTTATATTATAATGGTTATTGAAGCGCATGATATCATGTTAAACACATATAATTAGTTTCAACGAAATTGTATTCCACGCTGGGTCGGTTCGGTAACTCGTCTAGTGGGCACGCCTTGTTGGCTGTCGTAGGGTGTGTCTAGCCAGTTTTAAAAATTGCGTACCTAGCCGCTTTTCGTGCAGCAATGTGCTTCAAAACATCCGTAAGTACGTCGTCTAAGCGCACGCCTTGACTTTGCTCGCTATTTCAGGGCACGGTCGTAGCCGCCGCCCTTGCTTTTTACCCTGTTTGGTCTGGCTCGAAGCCAACTGCGCCCCGTCTACTTTTATTTCATTCTAAGCGTAGAAAGTTGTTAGTTTGATTTACAGTTCCAAAATAAATTTTAATAGCTTCACTTCTTTTTCAACTGTAGTTGTCATTAAACTTTTGAAGATTTGAAAAATTTGGACACATCTATTATTTACATTTTATTGAGGGTTATAAAAACAAAGTACATTATGTATAACTTTACTATTATGAGTGGAAGCTGTATGTATCAATTTTATTAGGTTCATCACATCATTGCTTGTAAATCGTGGCAGTTGAGGCGATCAACGCGGCGATTACTGGCTAACGGTGGTGTAGATGGAATGCACGTCGTTGGCCATTGTTCCCTACGCTATAACTCGTAGCAAAAACTGATCACGGCCCATTGGCGCATATTCAGCCATCGATTGCGAATTACCGTGGCCACGTTATATCATAGATAAATTCAAACTTAATATCAGATATTTTTGAGTAAACGGAGTTTTCAATTAATCTCGAAATTGTGATTTAGTTGTAAAAAGACGTGAAACTTTTTTTTAACGTTTCAAATTATTTTTAAACCTTTAATACTTATTATACACATCATAATATACATACATATAATATATTATATTATGTCGCAATCAAATTGTATAGAGGGCAGACGAAGCGGTATTCGGATTTGCGAAATGGGCGGGAGATGAGCGGGTAGACCTCAAATTTAAAGTCAGCATCTCTATAGCCGACGGTAGTCGGTAAAAGATTATTTCAACATTGTGATTCATGCCATTATCTTAAGAACAGGATCCCAGCTTGCTTTACTTACTGCTTTCTATAAATATATATATATATATATATATATATATATATATATATATACTTAAGCCTACCAAATTGACTCTACTCTGCCTGATGGAAAGCATGAGTAGAATCCAGCAGTAGTGGTCACCATCTTCATTGTGTGGGTAGGCAATGCAGCATGGTGACCCATACCTTGGCGGCCTGGTCAGATGTCAAAAGATGACACTCACTGACGAAATACGACAGCAAGAATGCTATCATTATTGGGATGATCTTCTGTGTGAGTGTAGTGCTGCCTCGGTCGATGGCTCTACTACCTTTGTTGGTTTACGCGGTCGATTGTGTTCGATCCGTACAACAAAACTTTGATCCACAAATTGTTTTTCTGATTGAGTGTTCCCTATATCCGTTACATGTATATTTGCAAAATTCCCATAGACGCAAGACATATTCTTAGTGCGAGAGCTGTTTTAATATATAATAGTTTAACTCAAAATTAATAAAATTGGTGTTGAAGCTAAATAAATAACAAAATTATTGAGAGAACATTGAAAAATGAAAAAGCCCTTCATCTTGCCCCTATCATAGATTATCATAATTGAAGTTTAACTTATTCTAATACAGTTGAAATTTATATTTTTCTAAAAAATATTTTTCTATTCTATTTAACTAAATTAAATTATCAATGTCTAAAATAGTTCTTATTAATGTTTTCTTTTTTCTCATAGCTATGTACCTATCTATTATTTCTATGTTCTGCAAGAACACTGGTTGGGTACAGGCCTCCTCCATAGATGCCCATTTTTTCCTATTTTATGGTATTTTTGTCATTGTCCTTAGTCTAAGTGTATATAGTCTTAGCGTAGTCCTGCATTAACGCTAGCTGCCTGTAAAAAATCCACAATGGACTGCAGTTTCGAGCTTGATTCAGTAAGTATCCCTATAACGTCTGCTAATCTTACATAACTTAAAAAGGCTCCTTGTATATAGATTCCTTTTTTTTCCCCAAACTACTACCCTGTTAATAATGAACCTAATACCTAGTCTCAGTGGTTACATACGCTACCACTGCGCCACCGACAGTCTACTACATAGTATTTAAATTTCAATCAACCATAACTTAGTGACGCTAGACTTAAAAATTTTTTTTACAACAAAAACTACGAACCTTTTTATGCTATTCTGCTGATAATCCAACATAATAGCTTTGGTTTTTTATTATAAAAGCAATATAAGTTGACAATGCTTTCGTCAATTTCGAGTTAATAAACATGACAACAAAAACAGATTGATAGCCGTTGATTAAGTGATAAGTATATCGTAATTGTACCTTATTTATTGCTTCGGCTTAAGTTTCGTTGATCAACAAGATCAACAATGATCAAACAAATCATAAATGCATAAGTCGAGAAAGTTTTAAAGATATTTTTTGCGAGGGGTGATTGTTGAAAATTGTTTATGATTGTGAAAAAGTAATTACATATTATCTTTTAAAAATCCATCACTGCCATTGTTCATTTTATACAAGTTGACTTCTTTAATCCAGAATTCTACAAATTTGATGACGAGCTTAAGTGATATATACCTACAAGTTATAATAAATTAGGGAAAGAAATAATTTTGGCTTTGTGAGTCACACAACAAACATCCTAATGTATCATCATGATCTTATACTGAGGATAACATTATTACATTGAATAATTGAGCAACAAGTTTTCTATGTATATAATATGCACAGTACACAGAAAACATACATCGTAATCTTATAAATTGGTGAAAGTGATTAAATTACCAATTATATCTCCAACATAAGGATAAATATGAATGAGGGCTATTTATTTGAATACCTTTAGGTACAAAAAATCTACTGTGAAACAGGAATACTATTGATAGGGTTACTACACATTTATCTAAAATTAAATATATAGCCATGTCCGTGTTATTGTAACGTGCACTATCTCCCATAACTTACGAAAAATTTGATTAACTCAGTTACGTCACAATTATTTATGAAACAAACCACTTCAGATAATGGCTGCGAAAGATATTAACAGCTGCATAACTCATATACTGGCATGAATTCCAATGTGCGTTCGGATATGATCTGGTGCTGAAGTGTTAATTAAACATATGCGTAAATAAGCTTGACGTGCGTAGCTCCCGAGGGAGGCTAATATTTACACAACCATTATTGAAGAAAAACAATTTTGACAGTCTCTTATGGCATGAAACCGACGATTTGGACTCACTAAATAGACTAATCGTATCCCAGAAATTTAAATGACGCCACACATGACAAGTTTCACATGTCTCGAGTCTGAACGGTTAAAAGCTTATTAGTCAGAGCAGTGAACTACTTAAATATTTTTATGAAAACTAGATACACTTTATTATCCTAAATTAAGGCAGTTAGATTTGCCTTCTGGTAAAATGAAATACTTAAGCATAATTTCCGAGAATTCTAAAATTAAAAGTCAAAACTGAAATTCGGGTAAAACCGGTTGAACTGGTGAGGCGACTCCAAATAATATTGTGAATAAAGGCTAGGAAGAAGAAGAATCATTACTATTAGCAATGCTATGTACTTTCAGTACAAGGAATTATTAAAGTTGTAAATTGAATATTAAAAGAATAATTGAGGTTGTTCACAGCTCCTTAATGAATAGCAGTCACAGAGTACTCCTAACAAAATATTTGACTTCTGTAACCACCTAAATCGAACCTCTACACCAGATTATTTTGTAACTACTGCTAAATAAATTTTGTACATAATATAGAAAAGTTCGATTATATTCTATGTGACAGTGCACTTTACCAAAGACAAATTAAGACTGCAAGAATAATAATTTTATAAAACATCATGCAAAATGAAGCAATCAATTTCTAATCAATGAATTAATCGTGATTATAGAAACCTCTCTAATTGTTAGTGCGCACAGCGAAGCGTAATGAAATTGAGTGGGAACTTTCGTACACGCTCAACGTTCATCAGTGGTAGTCTGTAATTGGTTTGCAAGTGAACACACTTCGAAAAGAGTTATACGTGGCCGAGTAAGGGGTCCGGGGATTTTACTAATTAATGTTCTCAGCACCCGATCCCATTCCTCTCGTAATTGGAACGCTGTCTAACTATCCATGCTGCTACCGCGTATGAATACCTATCCCGCTGCGCCCAGACGCGACACGAACACATTTTTTATTAATCGTAATGAAATTTATTTTTACTCCGGTAACAGAATCTAATTTGTACACTTAACATATTTTTGATAGTTGTGTTTAATGTACGTGCATTGCGATTGTGTTTTTAAGCAAGATGTTTCTCTAAGATAACCTATTAGAGACTTGTTCTGATCCAAAATAGTATGTTTTAGTTTATGACAATAAAATTTATGTATGCATAATCAGGTAATATGATTAAATTAGTCAGTTAAAAGATCTACGTATGCTAAAGTGGTGACAATTACCATTGAGTTTTATTTTGTTAAAACCTTACACTCTTATGACTAGTTATGACTTCCAAATCAAATATTACTTTCTTCAGGTACTTCTGCCTAACCTAACTAGTGGCTATCCAACAAAACTTTTTAGTATTTAAACACGTCTTTATTTTCTCATATAAGTAACACACACACGTGTAAAAGTTTAAATGTAAAGGATGCATTAGCACAGGCGTAGGTACTGTCCATTTAAGCTAATCATAGACACACGAAGGAAATATGGATTAGCGGGACTAAACCGACCTAAATGTTTTACTATTACATACAACGTAAAGTTAGGAGTTATACTGAAAGCTGAGAATCGTGTCATCGAGCAATAAATGTACAGTTTCAGGAAACAACGTGAATAAACTGAATGAGTTGGCGCCAGAAATACAAACATGAAATGGAAAGAGTAAAAGTTCACACCGTACAATTATTGTTCCTAAACTTGTCGACACCCAATTACCAAATTAAAAATGTAAGTTATTGTCTCTAAACGGTTACGAATATCGTAAATTACCTAACTACATAACTATAGGAATGAAAAGCCGCAATGTCACTATATTTTAATTCCAAGTTATCCCATAACACTAATTTATGCCTTGTAAAATTGATACAGTACTATTGGAGAACGGGTTTATGTTAACTGTTTTGCGAATCAGGCGCAGGCGAAATCCGGGACGACAACACACGACTGCATACTACATTTGTATGCAATAGGATTGATCCCACGCATCAAGAACCACTTGCCGCCCCCGATAGCACTATACAATTCTAATACGTACAAATGGGAGCGCATTTTAATTAGTTAAGTGGATTTTGGCATGAAATAATAAATACACAATACGAGATTGCATACAATAAAGTCTTCCACGTATCGATTACTAATGATACGTGAAAGTAATGTGTAAAAAAAAGGTAAAACTTTCAAAGGCAAGTGATAGTTTATTGCATACGTTTACGTCATCGATGTTAAATCATTATAAGAATAAAATCATCATCATGATCTCAGCCAAAAGACGTAGACTATATTCTAGTTAAAATACAATAAGTCTTGATAACTAATGCTGATTATGGTAAAAGATTTTTCTATGAGTTTGGATCGTAGCGCAGCTGTCAAGGTAATGCTTAAATTGGCAATTTGCAAATGTAACTGATTCAGCATAAAGTTGCTCAAAGCTTATTATATTGCTTTTTTAGAACCTGGAATTACCTAGAAATTCCGCCACTGATACTAAGCAATAATTAAGCAACTTGTGTGTTAAAAAAAAACGCTCAAGTTGCCTTTGTATTCGATATATTACATTTTTAATAAAAATAATAGTAAATATTTTTTACATAATACCAGAAAAGACGGCCTACTCGTAGAAAAAAGACTAATGGTCATGTTATGTACGTACATGGTGATGAAAAAAAATGAAATGACTGAAGATATTAGCTTATATATCAGATTTCACTACATAGACTGATAATAAATTGAAGTGAATTTATCTGATGACGCCGCCTCCGCATCTTCAGCTTTATTCCCATTACAGGTTAATAACCAGATAAAATAATAGTAGCACTACTTCGTTCACGTTCTGCCTCTCGCCAAGTGTCAATGCACTCGGCACGGACACACTGAGGCATTTTGTACAGTGAACATAGAACAATTTAACATTTACCTAAATGCTATTGCAATTTTTACTTCCTTTGACTTTGTGTGTTGCTTCTATCTATGCGTGGAACTGTTTATTTCAGAATTATGTGCAATCTACCTGTGGAGTGTGTGTGAAAAGTGGAGTTTTATTTTTAAACATAGTCTCTATGTCTATGTCGATACACTCGACACAGCGATTCTCCAACTGCTTTAACCCATCTGAAAAATATGTTTTTCCGAGGCCTGCAAAGTAGGCCTCCGTGGCAGCAATGACCTCCTCATTGGACCAAAATTTCTGCCCGCAAGTGACTTTTCAAATTTGGAAATAAAAAGAAGTCGCACGGGGCCAAATCTGTCGAATACGGTGGATGGGGCAGCAGTTCGTAGGTAATTCGACCAATTTGGCAGTAGCGAGAGCAGTGGTGTGAGCCGGTGCATTATCATGGTGGAAGAGCACTTTTTCTTCGCCAAGTGGGGCCGTTTTTCCTTCAATTTGGCATCGAATCCGCCCAATAGTTTGGCATAGTACAGCCCTGTGACCCGTTTTGCCCTTCTTCAGGTAGTTGATCTGTATAAAACCTTGTGAATCCCACAAGGGGTTGAAGTCCACAGTTTCAACTGTACCTTGGTCTCTGGTGTGTACCAGCGGATCCACAAAACAACGCCGAATCTTCTTCAGATTGCGCCTAAACAGCCTCAAAGACTAATCTGAAGCCACCCATCGCTATCTACCCCTACTGTCACAGCTATTTCGTCTGTCGCACCTTCAATCGGTCTCCCAATATGATTTATCCTCCGTGGTAGCCATTTTCGGGGAACCTGGATGTGGCTCATCAAAAACCGACAGACGATAACATTGCAACTCGTTAAACCAATTTTTGACAGTCACCATCGAAGGAGAAGAATCACCGTACACAGCATCCAAACGCTGTTTGATTTCGCTGCGCGATTTCCTTGCCAAAAACAAGAATCAATCACAGACCGATATTGCTCTTTTTCCATTTTTCTAAAACCCGCGGATACTCCCGCTTGCACACGCGGTCAAAACAAAACTACGAGTCCGATCCGGCTGAAATTTAGAAGGTAGACGTTTACGAGAATGTACTACACGATAATAAATTGCTCTTGCGATACTGGCGCCATCAGGCGGTGAGGCCAAAGGCCAAGTACTTATCGGACCACCCTCGTATACTAGATATTACCGTTATCTATCAATTACCTTACAATAAAATTTCGAATTATTTTCCAACACAATATAAGAAAATTTGAGTTAACCATTCAACAGATATGGAGATGCTGCAACTAGACAGAATCAAATCACCAAACAAGATCGGTAAAAACCCAGAATCATCTCCGTCATCATCAGTCCGCTGCAGTTCACTGTTGGACATAGGCCTCTCCCAAGGCACATCACAGAGCCCGGTCCAATGCTTTTTGCATTCAGTCGCCGGCGGCTCTCTTACATAAGTCCTCCTACTACCTGGCCAGACGTAAAGACGTAGTCTCCACTCCAGAACTCGCTTACTCCAGCGGTTATCGGTTCTGACCAGCTTATTGCCCATTCCAACTTACAGAATGTAGTTTTCAATAAATAGGTTACAATGGTAATAATGTGATGATTTATCAACTTTTAATAAGCTAGAAGAATTGCGATGTTGCTAGACACAGATGGAGGTCAAGCTTTCACGCATTCTAATGACAAGACATAGTAAAAAACTAAATACATTATGAGAAATTTAAGAAAGTATCACAAACTTTATTGCACTATGTTCTTCAAATCGTAGTTTTCGTGAATCGCGGGGTATAATTCCTCAGATTATGCTTAATTTATAGCACTTATTTAGTAGTTTTATGACTCTTTTCATTAACGGCCCTAAATTTAACGGGCCACAGAAAGAGTTAGAAAACTCTTAGTGATATTTTCATTTTCACCAACCTTTATAGAACATAAATGCTTAGAATAATTACGAGTAAAGGTATCCTTATATTAACTTTATTTTGATTCCAAAAACACCTGTTAATATTTCGTTTTAATTATAAAACAGGCAGAAAGTTGTTTGTGTTTATTATATTGTTTTTAGGGTTCCAAATGCCAAATGGCAAAAAACGGAACCCTTATAGATTCGTCATGTCTGTCTGTCTGTCTGTCTGTCCGTCCGTATGTCACAGCCACTTTTTTCCGAAACCATAAGTTGAAAATTGGTAAGTAGATGTAATCTGTGAACCGCATTAAGATTTTCACAATAAAATAGAAAAAAAAACCAATACATTTTAGAGGTCCCCATACTTGGAACTGAAACTCAAAAATTTTTTTTTCATCAAACCCATACTTGTGGGGTATCTATGGATAGGTGTTCAAAAATGATGTTGAGGTTTCTTACATCATTTTTTTCTAAATTGAACAGTTTGCGCGAGAGACACTTCCAAAGTGGAAAAATGTGTGTCACTGATACGGAACCCTTCATGGGCGAGTCCGACTCGCACTTGGCCGCTTTTTTTAGTGTAATATAATTATAATGTTTCTTTGTTTATAACCGTTTAATTTCATAACTATGAAAATTAATAAATATCACCGGTTAACAGTAGATCAGCTATTCTGACATAAGGTTTAATCACTGTAGGGGCTTAGGGTACATCGTTTGTAAGAAATATCTATAAGTACACAGAAGAACTGCGATAAATAAACGACGATAAAACGATTTTACGCAATATGAGAAATATACCGGTAAACCTACTACACTAATTTTCCGCCTCTAGAAATTAAACGAAATATTCTCTTCATTGAGACCAACGAGATTAAAAAGGATAATTAGACTGTCGCGGTGGCGCAATAGTAGCGTATGCGACTGCTGTGCTTGAGGCTTCGGGTTCGGATTCTCGGGTCGAACAGAATGTTTGTGTGATTCGCAAATATTTGTTTCGGAGTTTGGGTGTTTTCTATGTTTACAATGTATGTATTTAGAAAAAATGTGTATGTTTATATATTTACTAGTTGACCCAGCGAACTTCGTACCGCTCAACTTTTAAATTCCAGAACTTGATCGCAGCGCCACCTACCGGGTCCAATTGCGAATCTAAACCATTCCCAGATCCCCTTGAACACACACAAAAAATTTCATCAAAATCGGTCCAGTCGCTTGAGAGAAGTTCAGTGACATACACACTCACACAAGAATTATATATATAAAGAATATCAGTTGCCAAGTACTCATACTACAATTTCTGCTACTTGGGTCTAGATTACGTTGTGTGTAAGATGTCCGGAATATTTGTTTTTATCAATATTATTTGGATATCGATTTACAAACAGCAAAAGCCTTCGATCTAAACGAGAATCTCCTTATTTTTTAAGTCTGTAAATAAAATATGTTAGTGAAGGCAACGTATGTGAAGATATTTATTTTGACTGCTTGCCCCGAGGTCATCTCTGTTTATCACGCATGACTCATTCATGTGAACGTTATAAAATCTATTTAGCTGTTTGCGAGTTTCAAACTCATTGTGATAAAGCATACTATATTATCGCAAAGCTATAATCTAACACAAACAATGCAGTGCGTTTTTCATTATTAGTGGTGTTTTCACCGTTATTGATAAGTTGAAAAAAGTAAATGTATTTAGATAAAGGCACGGAGTGGTCAGTACCGTAGGCGCTAATGCAAAATTCTTGTTGTGAGGCAAATATTTGTGTGGGTGGAGTGTCCGGGGGCTGAGGCGAGTGACGATTAGGGTTGACAATTTTAAAAAGCTTTGTACTATTTTCATCGCGACATAATATGCCACTTTTGCTATTGCTAAAATATTTAAACCGTTTGAAAAAATATTTTATTCTCATTCAAGACAGTAAAATTTGTCGAATTTAGAAAGGGTTTGTGTTCCTATTTTATATTCATTACTGTACATATTTACAATATTTAACATAGTAAAATGCAAATCCTAGTGTTAGACCATCAATCTGTTTATTTATATTTTCTTACTATGAAACTAGGCGCTCTGTATCAACCATTGTATCTTTCGACCACGAAATAAATCATTTTTCATTCATTTAATAATTTTAACAAAAAGGAACCGACTTCAATGAAAAACTATTCCGAGTACCCAAATCGCGACAATTGTGCCTATAATATTTGAGGAGTTCCCTCGATTTCCTTGGGATCCCATCATCAGATCTCGATATGGTCACAATGGGACCACCTGTAAGCTACGCCCATTCGAATGCAAAAAGAATTTTTGAAATCGGTTCATAAACGACGAAATTATCGCTGAACATACATAAAAAAAAAAAAAGGTTCTGACGAATTGAGAACCTCCTCCTTTTTTTTGAAGTCGGTTAAAATAGTATAGAAGAACATTCTACAAAACAAAAGTTCAAGACACTGCGGATGTTATTCTATCACGAATCATACTACCAACTACATTTATCTTGATAATCAATATTCTTCTTCTTATCGTGTCGATGGCAACACTTTACACTATCTTGGCCCAGTGCTCGGCGACGCGGATTGCGTTTGGTCTTGCTTGGTGCAGGTCTTCAAGCGTACACGAATCTGGGCTCGTGGGGCATGTCAACAAATGGTCCATTGTCTGTGGTGACGCGCCACAGTCGCATTTATTTGCGATATTAATAACTTGTGACGTAGTAATGATAAATTGGCTTAGATCCTCTTCAGCCTGTTCATATATTCCACGATGAAGTTATGCAAAAATGACAGCCCTATCTGTAATTGCATTGCCAATATCGGAACATGCGCCGTACGGACGGCGCACCGAGCGCGTCACTCCATCTGCCCTGCTAACTTGCAAAAGCAATCATTGCAATTTCCGATTTATACATACGCTACAGATATTAGATTACCTCCGTCAAATTAGAAGCTGCTCCCTGATAGACTTTGTAAATATATACAACTAGATACGGAAGCCCTAGACCTAGGTTAATAAATCAATAAGAGTTGTCTGCTAAATTATTACACTCACTCAAACCGTATTTTAATATTTTTCTAAATAAATTCGACAGTTTTATATAAAAATAGAAGGCAATAATGCTACATACTTCCCTATTAAAACGTGGTAGAGCATCTTAGTAAACAATTACATGATCTGATGATGTAAAAAAAACATCAGTCAGACCAGAAACAAAAACAAGGCTTTGAAAATAAACGGACACGCTTTGCTGCAGACACTTCCGAAGGATTGCGATTTTCGGATACCTATTTTATATCGTACTCAATTTACTTCTAAGATACGATTTGATTTATTATGCATTAGAAACATAATTGGCTAATTCAACAGCTAACGGTCGTTGACGAATACTGAAGTATTATATTAACACTCGAAATCTACTGTAACGACATAGATACTTTGGTAAATATGAAAAATTTTATCGTGCTAAACGTTTGGACTGAAAACATTATAAGTAGATGTATGATATTTTTTTGCAGTAATATTTGAGAGATGACTACCGTTTTGAAATTTCAATCCTGATTCCCGTAACCTTGCAAGACTAACTTCGGAACGTCGGTTAATGACCTGTTAATTTAAAAATATTCTCGTCTTCCCTCCCACGCCGGGTCAAGGGTATTATACTATCAGCAAACTTCTTACACGTCTAACACTGGCTACTAAAGATTTAACTACAATTCTTATTTCAAAGTCAAAGGATGGCGTAGTGGTTTAGGAGGGCACTTCGCCGTTTTCTACTGCGCAGATTGTTGTGGGTTAAAACCCCACATATTATAACACTTTGTGTATCTACAAACTGTGGTTTCACATGTGTTCTTTATGTCTGTTTCATGTATGTTTGTGATGTCAGTGTTGTAAATGTTTTGATACTTCTACGTCGCTGTAAGAATGAACGCAATTAGAATGCACAATTAGCTCGCCATCCGGCAGGTGCTACATTGCTGAATTATTAATATGGTAGCTTCATTGTATGATAGGTACTGTAATTAAATTGATATGGAGTCTGCTATTGAATGCTACTAAAACAACTTTCTCACACATTTCATCTTCCTAATCTTTATTATTTCCTAGATTATTTGGAGTCGGATACAAAGTTTCTTATACAGTGATAAAATTAATTGTACAAAATTAATTCTTCTATGTTTGTCCAGACTTTGTATGTTAAGATCTATTCACAAATAGAGGAGTTACCCACAATCATTACGTGGATCTGCAAGATTTCATCACGACCCGATTCGTGAGAGAAAGATGCGCGTCATTCGGTAAACAAACAACAATGATGCGTGTTTAGTGAATGATTCTATTGAAAAATTATTGATTTCCAAGACAATGACTTGTTTTTGGACTGGAGCCAGTCGTATTTTTACTGCAAAGGTGAGTGTAGAAATTTCAGTATCATTAACAATGTCAGTAAAGCAACGCTTTCTCGAAGGCTGTAGGAGCGTCGGTGGGCGCCCGCCTGCGCCTTCTTTACATACAATCATACAATGCAAGCGCCTCACAGCCTAGCATGGCGCACAATGCCCTGTGACGACCCACATCGCGATTGTGTGACTCACCGGTACGGCGCCGCTGCCGCCGGCGACGCATACGGGCTTGTTTACACTCAATCAGATTAATAACACTCTTAGCTTAACAACTTAATGCATGACGAAAACCAATGCGAAAACTGCGTTCAAAGAGTTTCCAAGTAATACAAAAACGCAATGTGAATCTAAAACTGGTTGCTGCTACTGCACCAAATTCGATAATTTCCATGGAGTTATTAGCCAGAGGCAAATCTACATAGCTTTTTGATAAATAGCCTTTCTCAAAAAACAAACATTGAACTCCAATTCTAAGCTACTTTCACAAGTCTGAATTTAAAGCCTATAGCTAAACAAACTTCATATACTGGTGTTCTTCAATTTGCATTTCTAACCCATCCAACTAGTGCAATTCCATTCCAACCAATCTAATCCAAAATCCAGTGAAAAAAAATAAAGATGTATAATCACAAGTTAATTATAAAAAAATAAATCGGTAGTAAGGATAAATTGCAAATATAAATAATCTACATATGCTACTAATTTGTAGTGTTGCTGATATATTTTATTGTTATTGTTCAATAGTATTTAACTATCATGAAAAAGCAAACCCCAAAGATATGTATAGAAACAACGTGATTCATAATATTAAAGCAATCATCAGGATCTTCAATTCTGTCTGCAGGAACATGAAGCCAAATTAATGTCTTCATTTAAATCAATGTCTCAATCTTGAACACACACACTATTTTACGGCCCACTGGAGGATGTTTGTATCTACTTCAAATGAGCCTAAACGAAATTACGTAGGTATTCCACAACCCAATAAATCGTAGATCAAATGGCTCCAAAAATGATTTTGCTTACAACAATGCGAATTTCTCAACTTGAGGATCTACAGTTAATTACTAAAACCTATTTTATATTTAGCTTAGCATCTTTTTCTAAGTCATAAAATTATTACTAATTAAATAAATAAAATGAATTAAATTTGACGACCAACAAATATGTCGCTTTTTTACTTTCATAGTGACAATATATATTAGAATTTTAAAATCTAAATACAGGATAAATGTTCTTAACTTTGAAGAGATCAAAGTTTATCGTAACCAGGGCGGTACTACCTGCACATTGAACCTAAAATGACAGCATTCGTCCTGTCGTATTTCGTAAGTTAGTTCGAGACCGCAGGCACAATGGTGGAGACGCATCTCAATAGGCCACCATTGTGTGGGACATCATGTGCATTCACAATGAAGAGGGTGACCTCTTCTCTTGGATTTTACTCATGCTTTCTATCAGGGAGAGTAGAGTAATTTTTGCAGGTTTAAAAAATATTTTTTATTCTTTTTCCTTGAATTTTTTTAAAGACTACTTTTTATTTACACTTTCCATGGACATTCTCAAATATTTCAATATATATTATCCAAATCGCCATTAACAAGTTTTGTTAAGACTAACAATCAGCAATTAAATTAGAGTCATATCTAAGAAGAATATCTACTTATAACAGTTCTTCATTGACGTATGACTGCTTCGGACGCAACGGTTTTTAATTTTGTATATGAAATGCTACTTTCTAATGAATAATATAAAAACACATTTAGTTTTATTAGAAATAGCTTTTAGGATTTATATTCCATAGGTAAATCTATTGTAATAAATTGGCGTAGACACATCCTCAAGTATGTGCAGTGCAGTTATCGAGAAGTAATTTCACATAGAATACAGTCGAAGGAAACTATATATTCAAAGTTAAGTAGCTTCATACTGTCTTGTTTGAGCGACACGTATCAATGCAAATTTTTAAATTGACGACATGGAAAAGTTAAAAATAAGCGTAGAAGCAATCGTAAACAATACTCTTTAACACATCACGTTCCATTTGATTTATTGCTATTATGAAAATTAACATTCTCTATTGATTTCACATCATATCAACTTTACAAGCGATTAATTTATTTTCCATATTTGATGTAAAAATGTTATTTCGGTTTGTGTAGGCTTCAAGTAATCAAATTGAAATTTTGACACGATACCCCGATTTTAACACTGTAAAGAGTGTGAAGTATACTACAGCGAAGTGTGTTTTACAGCAAGTTTTTAATATATTCTTATGTTGTCTGTCCTTAAGCACTTGTATTTTATAAGTTTCAAATTATCTTAATAATTCATCTGAGGTAGGATAAGGCCATATTTCTTTGTTTTTATCCATTAGGTTTAATTGGAGAGAAAAGAAAAGCTCATCAAAATGCCTCATGTAAATAGCAAGTCAGCGAGACTTTAAATTTTCATTACTTTATTTTATTATTGTTATTTTAACCCTTCGGGTGCCTGGTACCTAAAAATCACTTCGCATGCCTGGTGGGTCTGTGAGACCCGTAAACAAAATGCTTGGTTTTTACCTACTTAACGAGTCAGAAAGCTAAATACAGGGTTTGTATTAATTTTCACTGTCATTTATATTATATGATTGGAAAAATTAAAGCTAAAGTTGTTTTACAAAATGTTTATTACCTAATTTAAAATTCTCATATTTTACGTAACAAAAATTGACAATAATTCAATTATCTAACCAGGCCGCCATGGTAGTATGGGTTTCCATGTTACTTTGTCTACCCTCACAATGAGCATGGTGGCCCTTACTCCTGGATTCTACTCATGCTTTCCATCAGTCAGAGTAGAGTCACTTTGGTAGGCTAAATTATAAAAAGAAAAAAAAATCGATGCGTGAGACAAATTACTCAATGGCTGAGACATCTCAACATCACTGTCATCACTTTCACTATTATTGGGTTCAGCATGGACTTCTGCTACTTCCTCAGCACTATCTTACCCATGTGGTACATCCATGTAGACTGATTCTTCTCCACTATCTTCAAAAACCACATCTTCGTATTCATATTTTTCTAAATCTCTCTCCAAAGCTTGATAGATTTCAAAATTCGTTACTAATCATTTTTAACTGATAAAATATTATTTTCGTAAACAATTTACCACACAAATTATAATAAACAAGAAAAAACAAAAGTAAGTACTTACGGAATAAAAGTTACGCCGCGTGCCTGGTCGGGTCCCTGAGACCCGAGCGCACATAAAACACCTCATATCTGAATGCGTGTGCGTCGCGGATTACGGGAGAGGAGACAAAATGGCTGCTAGTTCATATCGCGAAGCTACTGAGAAGCGCAGCGCGTTAGGTTAAAAAAATAAAAAAATATCGTCGAAGTTTTGAAGTGATGGGTCTGTCAGACCCACCAGGCACCCGAAGGGTTAAGGTTACAAACATATTTTAAACTGATATTTTGATAAACATACAAAATGGGCAATTATTTTCTATTTATAAATTAAAATTTACTTGGTTTATACTCGTATACCTACCTAAAAAAAGTTTCAAATTGAAGCTAGTTTTGGACACTTCAAAATTAGTCACCCATTCTTTGCTATTAAAACTGAACACTACAAATGTTAGATTTAATATCTAACATTTGCAGCAAATTTACAAGGTTAATCCTTGTAAATTTGCTAAACGGATCCTAGTTAGGTACATTAAGTCACTAACAACTTTTTTAGCTCTCACGTTTTTAACTATCACCGAAGTCACACCAAGGTGTCGAAAATGTTCCAAATAATACATATCACGACAATTCAGGTTTCTGGTCTACTATTAGGTATTTTATTTCAAATAAAATATTACGACTGCTAATAAACAATTTATGAAGATAAGAACCAACTACAATTAATAAGTGTTAGTAATCTAACAAATTGTTAGTGCTTTAATATTGTTATTTTAAATCATTACAATCAATATAAAATTAATCAACAAACTTGTATACAAGTTTGTTTTTTTATTGTTTTTTTTTATTGTTGGGTTAGAAATGCAAATCGAAGAACACCAGTTTATGAAGTTTGTTAACATAAAGGCCTTAAATTCTGAATTTACAATTAGGTAAGATGACTTCGCTTCGAGACTTGTATACAAGTTTGTTGATACAAATATAAAAGTAAAAACCGTATAGAACTTCCTGTATGTGCTAAGTCGGTTTAAAATGGCGGTTTCCCTTGCGCATGGCCAATAACGTAATAACGAAATGTAATATAATAATGGTCATGTCTACTCTTACAGCACAATTAGAATGGGCCGTGAGAATGTGTGGAATGTTTTCATAACAACGATCTGATTCAGTCAAGAACTGAGACTAACTTTAAGTTTTAATAATTTTAACAGTATTTCAAAGTACTTACTTCTAATTTGCGTGATACACGATATATACTGCGTGTCCGAGAAGAGGCCGAGGTCGAGGGAAATCGATTGAGATACTTCAAATTAACTTGAAATTAAAATTCGTATTTGTTTAGGAAATAATTCCACCCACACAGCAACACATTACAGCATTGCACTATAATCATAGAGAGCATACTACCTACATATTAGAAAAAATATTATTTAATAAATTCAATTTAATTCAATCAATGTTTCATTGAACCCACCTAATGTCGATACATTATACAACCTGAGGATTTTGCTACTGTCTGCTGTTTTTATGTTACAGCTTTGCTAACACAATTCAATCACCAATTTTCCTGACAATATTTTTCAGAAGACCCTATCTACCCGTCCTACACACCTTGCATAGGGTGAAATATCACCTAGGTGCATTGGCTATTGATCCGTTTTGCCGCGTACAGTCAATGTTTTATCACCGTATACCTTATCGGCTTATACGAGTATGTTGTTAAGTCTTGATAAGTAGCAATAAAAGCCAGTAATGTATTAAATAAAAAACTCTATTTACAATTCTCGCAAAAGTTTTTATTATGCAAATTTTCAAAATACTTTTTAGAAACAGATAATTTCATCATCAACAGCCTTATAACAGTCATCTGCTGGACATAGGCCTGTTATTATAAACTATTATAAACCTTTGGAGATAATATAAGTGTTTTTTTTTTCAATATTGCCAGTAGATATTGAAAGAGCACTATTTTCTAAAGCAAGACCTTTAATATTTATGAATTTTTATTTAATATTTTTTATTTTAAAGATCAGGCTGTAGCACTAAACATTTAACTAGAATTATACAGAACAACATACATTGTACATTTATCCTTCCTAATTCTATATACTTCTAACGAAATGACTTCATCATACATAAAATAGAAATCTATAGTTGAAACAACAGCAACAAATAATATAATTCCTGTAAATATAGTACCTACAGGTTAATAGGGTTTTCCTTATTGTCATTTGTGAGTTTTAATAGTTTTAACGGGCTAATAATTAAAACAAGTACACCTATGTGTAAAGGGACAAAGGTGTTTATAGATTTAGATGATTGAACCAAGTGTACCTGTCGATATTTCTACGAGATGACGGATAAGTATATTAAGTGTCACCACCCCTATTCATCCCGTGGGTGTAGTAAGTGGCGACTAAGACAGAAAACACAAGAAGAGAAAGAAAAACTTGACACAACCCTATACTAACGTGTCCAGCAAGCGGGGTTTAGTAGTTGAAAACCTCCTCTCTAAGGAGAGATCTATGTCCAGACAAAACAGATTGAAATGTAAAAGGCTGTTGATGATGATAAGTGTAGAATCATGTTCAAAATGTGAGGTTTTACATGAAAAATACTTAGTGTCCTGATTAAGTTACCAGACATCGACATTTTTTTAAAAGCTACAATATTGTTGGAATCATTTTAGCGAGTAGGCATTGGAACGGCGAGCCTGTTTGGCCAGTAATGTAAGTAAAAATAAACCTGTATTCAGGTTAGTTACGAACAATCTAGAGTAAAACTAAAAGTTTACTGCAACTTTTACATTGACTTTTATCTAATGGCAAACATATTTACATTCTGAAACAGTGTGACATACTGATTTGGCTTTATGCGCGTTTGAGATTGCATGACGTTTCTATATATTTTAATGGTAAATATCAGGTTCTATAAAAATTGCATGTTATAGTTCAATAAAACATGACTGAAAATTAACGAGAAATAGAAACCAAAGTGTAAGCGGACACGGGTCGTAAAGATTAAATTACAAAAGAAAGTTCCTCAGTCACACTTCATACCGACAGAAATAATCTAGCTGTAAGATTCGATGCGCTCAATATTGAAAGCTGGTTTTAAATAAAATAGCACCATGATCTCCAGCAGCGAGGTGCATTGGCAGTGCACTGACAGAATTATCACAGTGTGGGGAGGCGGTTATTTCTGTATATTTCGCGAGAATCGTCGTTAACATTCAGATATTACGGCCGGAATAACTTGCGAAACATCGCTAAAGTCGCGGACAACGCGACGGCTAAACGGGGATGTCCGAAACTTTACACCCTTCTTCACGATATATTATAAAGGAACATACAATACAATATTGTAAGTTACCTAACTTTATATTTACTTAACAAAACAAATCGGTAACAAAGTGGAAATTACTAAATGACATATACCAGACTTCAGCACATCAAAGCTATGTTTTACAGTTTACTTTGAACGTTTCGAAATAGAAGCCATAAACTTTTGATGACTAGCTGTGGCATTTTGTTTCTTTATCAAAAATGCTGCAGACATCCTGCAATTCGTAAGTAGTTCGACGTTATTACTTGGTTTACTTATATAGCAATCTTCTTAGAATTTTCGATAACGGCACAATATTCGAATGCCCTCATTGCTCATTAGAATATCGGTTTGCTGAGTCTTCTTGTTTAAGTTTATTTTTTGTTTAAATATGGTTTAATTTTAAAGTACTTGCCATCCTCACAGACCCGTCCTGTATTTATGGTTATAACTTTGCCAAAAGAGTTCGCATCACTAACCCTTGCATAAATAAAAGACGAGTTATTGTAATTACGACACACTGTCAGATAGTGTACGGCAATGTCGGTAGAACATTACGAAACCTGCATGAACACAAAAACTTTCTGGCGAAAGCTGACCAACTGGTACTGTTCAATATGAGAAATCATGTCCTTCTTAGGAATCAAGAAATATAGGTACTTCTTGGGAACATTCGATCGAGAAAGTATTCAGTACAATTGAAATACAAGCGTGTATGAAAGTATGTAATATTTATTACAGTCGTATGACTCGTGCAACGTGTTAAGGAGGAGGGCGACGCAAATGGAGCGTGCCGTGATGTTCGCCTCTACTTATGTACAAACGGAATGCAAAAAGATCACAAGAATCGCGGAATAATGCGTTGCAGACGCATATGGATACAGAACAGGTAAATAAAAATTTTAACATCTATATTAATACATAATGCAGGTATACAAATACGTTAACATTTTAGCAGTAGACATCAAATATAATTTTAGGCAATGAACAAATGTTATCCTTAAATGCATTATTACGTTGTATGAGGGTATTTTCGCGAAAAGTTGCACACGGTCATAAATCACTGTCCACTAACTTCAATAATGCAATGCTACTATTTTTTAAGCATTTAACGAAGTTGCTATCTCTTTGCGATTGGCAAAATAGTTTTTCTTAATGCAAATGAAGTAACGATATGTTTTGGCTTTAGTTTTTTAAGCAAAACACTAGTTTTATAATTACAAACCGTTCAAATTTGTTATGTCCTACAAACTTAATATTAGTGTAATTCTACTGCTATTTATTTAAAACAGCATTGTAAAGCAAAATGTTCATAAAACATATTAAAAAACATCATCAACATCTGTCCATCGATTTCGCATAAACCTACATAGTCACGATAGTATTTTTTTTTTAATTTGTTTTATTGAGAACTATAAAAACGCGTCCTTATTTTAATACTAATAACCTTAAGTATTTAAAAAGCTGCCATTGTGTCGATCGATCATTTTGAGTTGAAACATGTGACGACAAGTTTGTGCTACCGTGTGAGTTAAAAATATTTATCCACGATAGTAACGCTATTTCATTCCAAATGTAAGTAGATTTCATTAAATTTATATGAAATTTAATGAATTATTTAAGTGTTTATATGAATAATTTAATTGGGAATGAATTATTCTTATTCTATCTTAAAAATTATAAAAAATGATTTTGTTGGCTGAGACGTTCAGCGTCACGTCGATTTCGTCACGTTACATTGTCACAAAATTATTTTGTGAATTTACACTGGAAAGCAATATTTAATTACATTCCAATACTATTACTATCAAGTTATGTAATGACTATGTAAAATTATTTTATTTGACAAAATGAATAAAGTTCCACTTCCGTCACGTGAGCAAGTTTTCGCGAAAATCCCATGACACTTTTATATATGAAGAATTCGGATTAAGAATTTTTTTTAAGAAACACAAAAATCCGCCTCATACAGTAATCTAGTAAACATTTTGCATCTTATCATTAAAATGTATATTCGTAGGGTCCTAATATTAAACGCGTGGTGATGTCATGGTTTAATTTAAGGCATTTTACAGCGAAACAAACGTCATCCCGACAGAATTCCTCTCATTACAGTACATGTAAAAACATGCCTGCCGCTGTACCCGTTCAGTATCAGTCAGTCCAGATCTGGCTTTATTACGAGTATTGTATAAAATGCTCGGAGTGAGGAACCGTGAGAAATTTAACTTGATATGGGTTTAGTAATGATAAGAACATCAATCCTATGAATATATTTTGCCACATTCAAGACAGGATGACAGTAGGCAATATTTATCTGTTCATTCCTCTCGATGGCATCTTGAGAGCCTAGTACTTTAGAAAATATAAAAATAATAAACTATCATACTGCAAAATTTTGCAGGTTGTTCAAGAATTAGTAAATTAGTGGTCAATTTAACGACATGTTAAGACAACAACTTCCTTGATATATTTTCAACGACATATTTAATTTCATTGCGGTTGCTTGCCATTCTATGCCCTCGACAGTTTTAGACGGTTAACTAACACCTTATATGTTCTTATTAATTTCCTTAATTTATAATTATGTACGTTGGACTTGTTTTTATACACTGTCGAAAATTCTGACCGTTGTGCAAGAACATCTGATGATATCTGTCAAACGTATTGTTGTAAAACTAGCTCACCCCTTATGAAGCAAATGTACACTACAAAACAGTAAATACGTAATGATAGATGCAGGGATTATTATAGTATGATCTATTTCGTTTACAAGTTCATAAAAGTTAGCCTTTTATGAACTTTTATGAAGCTATCCGAGCACAAATGACTTTCTGAAAAGTTTTTGGAACCAATTGTGTGAACAGAGTATGAAAAAGTTTTTAATTAACCTTATTAACGGTTAGATTCGGGTTTAACATAATTAGTTGAAAAAATAATGTTCTTCCCACTTCATGTGAATAGGTACGAGTATAAGTAACATTGTACCTATGATTCACTCAACAAGCGAATATGTGTTCATTAGATGATGCAAATGAATGAGACATTGTTCTTGCTAGAATATTACTAATTGTAAGACGTGGAATTTATTGAAACTAAATTTCAACTTTATAGTTTTTGATTTTGTGTATCATTTAAAATATTTTTAACATATTTTGCAGTAAATTAAATTACAGTTTACAATTCATGTTTCGTTAAAAGGTTATTATCGCATTCGAATATAGAACGAAATTATTGTTATGATGTTTCAAAATTACAATACCGCATTGTAATGTTTTTAAACGTAATTCTTACAACAGTAGAGAGTATGGTAGGTGTTACAGGTAAAGCTGAAAATGAATCACCGAGGTTACGAGATGGGTCAAGACGACGCCAACTGTGTAGGCGTGGAGCAACTTGATACAGAACCTGTTCGGTTGGCCAACTCATACGCTTCTATACAAATCGCAGCTTTCCTGCAATCGCGAAATCGGAAGACGGGGGTTGGCCTGCGGCTATTTATAGCGCCATAGGTATTGTAACTTTAGATTCAATAAATGTTACCGCATTTTAAGTCGTCCTTCTTAACTATGGAATTATATTACAATGAAAAGGAATTTAGATAAAATATATATAATGTATGTTTTTGAATTCATAGCGGGATTCAAGGAAAATAAATCGTCATTACTGATCAAATTGGTGTAGTTCTGAAAAAGGGCCATATGAATAGCAACAGGAACCAATAAGCATGTATGCAGCGATTGATGAATTTGGATGAAGCAAAAGAGGTGTGTTAGGTCCTTAGAAGTGGAGATCAAGCACATTGAAGAAAGTGGTAAGGTGCGTGGTTTAACTTAATAGCTTAAATAATAATATTATGTTTTCCCTATTATATATAACGACAAAATTGTCCTAGTTACAGTTACAAAAACAAAAGTAGTCATGTGAGGGTCACACACACCTTGACAAAAAAGGAAAGGTACACAAACGGTGGGGACACTCGGTGACCTTAGATTCAGTACATTGTTTTCTATTGTACATAAATGCTATTGTTACATAAATAATAGCCGTCTTATCACATTCGATATAGGTAATTGATAAGGACATCATACGATAAAATCGTAATTGGTAAATTACAAGTTACCGCCGTGGTTTATAAACTTTAAAGGATAAAGGATCATCATGCTGCGATACTTTCCTAGAAAGATAGATTACTGGCGATATCGATTAGTCATTCAAATAATGGTGGTGAATGTTTCTCAAAACTCGGTGATAGTAATGCACTGATAGTTGTAATCCTTGCAATTTTATCGCCGCGATCAATAACTTGATATGTGCTTAACTCACAGTTTTGTTTTTTATTATATTTCTAAACTTACACATTAACTCTTTTTCAAAAGTTGATTTAATGTGCTATTTTAGTATGTATCGATTTAATTACATGATATTATTTCTCAAATAATATGATATTCGTCGGCGAGTTTTTTTTTAATATTTAAATGAAATTACTCATATCTTTGTATGAAAAACACACTTTCCTAAGAGTAGAAATGTTGACCATATAACCACGCTTTCTGATCTTGGCTTTCTTTACATTTGGAACATTTTAGTACCATCTATTTAGCGAAGAGATCGGATAATAATAACAGAGATTCAATGTTTGTTACTTAAGTATAGTAGGTACTATAGGTTACTTACATACATAGGTGAACTATTATTTAGAATCCATTATGGGTGTTTTCTATGTATAATATGTATGTATTTACAAAAAAAAAAGTATGTTTACGTATTTATATCAGTTGTCTAGTACCCATAACACAAGCTCTGCTTAGCTTGGGACTAGATGATGTTGTGTGTCAGATGTCCAAAATATTTATTTTATTTATTTATTATTAATATCTACAATACTATAATGAAACTGATAAGTTAGTGTCTCGTTACTCATACCTACGTTGGTAAAAAGTACTATTGAATGTGAATTAATATTTTTTTAAATAAACCAAAAAAATGTATTCCATACTAATATTATATATGTAACATGTATATTCGAAAGTAACTCTCTCGTCTGTTACGCTTACACGACTAAAACTATACACCGATTTCAATATTTGGCATGGGGAGACTATTTCTAAATAAACTATAATTATGTCTATAGATATTGTCTCATTGTAATAAGTTATTTATGTTTTCAATGTTTCTAATTTGAAAATTTGTATCTTGGTTAGTAAAGGTTTCACTAATTTTCAATCACATAGCAAACTACACTAAATAGAAAACGTAAAATGTGTATGACACCGGAAAAACAGTATTTATTTTTATGCATGCCTGCAGGGCCATAGGCAATTCAATAATAGGAAGTTCCTATTATATTTCTTCACAGTCTTATTCATGGTACGCTTTCATTTACCACTTCACCAATATAAATAAGATCGCTAGAAGCCCAGAGAACAGAACCTTTCCTTTCAATAGTCTCTTTTCTTCTAGTCTCAATTTTCCGTGATATTCGAGAGAACCATCTAGAACGTGAACGTTTACAAAACGATAATTACCTTTATCTACCATGTTTTTCAATTTTATAAATACTTGATTATTACATTGCTCATAGCCAAACTATTTACAGACAAAAACATTGATTCTTATCTGACTCAGAAAATAAGCTGCATGGCAGTCGCTAAAAACTGTTACAATCTCCAACTGGGTTTAGTGGTGGGCCGAATGTAGGAGTTTGAATTAATGCTGAAATTAAATATCGTTTCGTTGAACAAGTAATGTTGTTCAATAGGCTATTGTTTTTATTTGTATGTAATTGGGAAAAATAAATTATTATTGTATTTCGATACTGAATAGTATCGTAACTTGTGCATTAGTATATTAAGACGAAGAATAAGTTTCTTTCGATTGATATATTAAGACTGTAAATAGATTTTGGGTGGACAGTGCAATGCAGGTATTTCTCGATAAGAAATGTTTTATTTAACATGGCGCAAAACTTTAATTCTCACCGAGGAAAATAGGCTAATGTTATGCTCTGAGACAATAACTAATAACCAGTTCGTGCATAACCTCGTACAGTGAGTTTATGTATACAACTTGGTAAGATTCAGGTCCTGTGTAGCTGTTTTAAAATCAATGAGTAATAAGTTTGACCACATTCGTGAGTCTTACTTTTGAGTAATTTAAAATATTTTACTGGTTAACCACCAAAAATATTTAAGACGATTAAAAGCTATTAAACGTTACGCCTATTATAAGGAATATAGTAGAAGCAATTAATAGGTGATTACAGACCGTTATTCACTTTTTGTTATTTTGCTTGTATTATGTGTTAATGTAACGGATACGATTAATGTAAAGTGCGTTTGCTATTTAAAGCTATCCTTTCTTCGTCGATTGCTATATTATTATATCAACTTGTAGATTACTTTGACAAATAGCTAATTCCAAGCAAAATAAACAAAGCAAATTGCGACTAAATTTAATGTCAAAGTTGTGATACACAAAAAAGGTGTCTTTCAGATATATTTTCAGTTTTATCATTAAATAAATAAACAGAAGTTATAGACAAACTATAACGTATCTATAGAAAAAAAAAACTGCAAGTATTTTATGAACATCACAAACTTTGAAACTTAGCGGTTCAATTAATAGAAAATCTGTTAAACGTTGATATATTATTTTAGACCACAGAGTCAAATATTGATATTAAATTTAGATCGATAGAGAATTTAGTTAAGATAATATCTTAGAACAACAATAATTACCTATTCGAGTTTAGAATTTCTAAGGTTGGTATTTAGAGCGGATCATTCGACGTGTAAATTCCACGTTATTATTTAACTAAATACCAAAGGCGTGTTACATTCCTATGTACATATGCAATATAACGGTCAACGACTTGAGTGAAATCGTATGCAAGTGTTTCGTATCTTTCAATAATAACACGTTACAGAAACGATCGTAGAATGCGTTCGAATCATCTGAAAGTCGAATTAATTTCAGCAAGAATTTTCAAAAAATGTAATAGAATATATTAAATAAACAGTTAAATGTAACCGCATTTAACTGTTGTAAATAAACAGCTAACCATAAATCTGGTTTTTGGTCAATGTACCTCTATCAAGTGCTAAAGAAAGTCAAACAAAATTAATCCACAGTGAAGATGACACAGTTGCGTGTGAATTTTTAACAATAGCTCATTGTTTATTTTTCAATCCCAACAGATTTATACATTGTTTTTTTAGTTCAATTAAAAATTACGAGAACTGTATTATTTTGACTTTATTTTATCTATTATATATTATAGTTTTAATTATTATTTTTGATAAATAAATGACGATACGTCTTATAAGTAATTAATTATGTAATGAATTTCTTATTATATAGAAATTCCTTATTACATTGGGTAAATTATATCTAGGATGAAGTGATACAAAAGAATGAAGTAATACAAGTAAGGAGTCGAAAACAAATTATAGCTTTAGCTGAACACGGATTTAATTCATGATTTCGTCCTTGTAACTCCAACTACAATACCGACTACGGGAACACGATCGCGCCTTTTTCGAACTGCAGTAATCTCAGTCCCGCCTCTCCATAGGAGACAAAGTACTCCATAATCGAGCTCCTTCGCTCTGATTTTCGTTCTCTAATTTACCGTTTTTGTTTGTCCCAACGAAGGATTGTGTCTGGTAGTAGACGACCGTCAATCATCATCATCATCAACAGCCTTAAACAGTCCACTGCTGGACATAGGCCTACTATACCAAGCTGGCCAGACGGTGACGTCTGACTGTGAATAAAAATATTTAATAAAAACTTTGCAACGTTGGTCACTGCGGTGTTCCAAAATAAAATTGAGAACAGCCAAGTAGCCAAGTAATAAAACAAGAGAATCCCAAAATATGATAGAGAATAGAATAGAAAACAAAAAACGTTTGCAACTTGGCTAGGGGGGCAGCACAGAAAAATGGTCAGGATGATAGATAACATATATTCATAACAATTTGTCTTCATTCCATAATCAGCAACTGTTTCTACTTTATCCTTTTTATATCATCATAACCATCTCGATTTCTATCGAATTAAACGCAATGAATTTACATTGATGTTATATGTAAAAATTCTATGAAAAAGAACTGAAACACACATGGTGACTTATTACAAACGTGTAGAAAATTTTCATTTTACGTGGGTGTAATTTCAATTAATGTTGCGGTACTGCGACCACGTAGTAGAAAGTAGGAAATGAGGCGAGAGGGCAGAGAGCTGCACACCACACTGACGTCACCACGATGATTCATCTGATGTTAATGCAGTCGACATGTGCTATCACAAACATACGGACAAATCTTTCAGAGAATTGAGTAGTTGTTAAGCATGGACGTGTCGAAAGTAAATGTATTATATAAGTGCATAAGGAGTTGAGCACAAGGCGAAAGAAATCGTGACGGCATTTACTGCATGTCCCAAGAGTAGATCCTTTCATGGAGAAGCGTGACATTTAAAGTACCCATAACATGATTCACGATTTCGTCTCTCACTAAACTAAATACAATGTTATTACGAATTATACGCTTCAAAGACAAAGTGAAAAACCTCGTTCAAACTATGTAAGATAGGCGTTAAGAGCCATTCTTTAAACTCCATTCAACCTTGTTCTAGCGACTATTATTCCTAACAACAGAAAGTCTAGCGTTTTCATACAATTAGCGGTTAGTCAGTCGTACCGGTAATATAGTTTTTGTTTAACTTCTTACACTATTAACTGACCTCATTAGTTAATAGAAAAGTTTTTGTCCTTTATTTGATTCAAGTTAGACGTGCAATACTGCATCGAAACAACAATTGGATTGACCTTCAATTGTTACTAAAAGATTTGGTTAATCAGCCATAGTGTCGTTGTAGCATTCGATACCTGTGGTAATGTTTTGGAACAATTTTGCACAAGAAACCTACATGTTTAAATTTCAGATAAACTTTTTCTTCTTATTTTTGTCTCAATCAAGATAGATACGTCATGTTTCTCAACAGACACTAAACGACGAAGCTGGTCGCTTCGCGTGCTGTCGTAATTGCAGCCATTAAGATGAGTCACGCTTAGCGACGCGCCTGTGCTCCGCCAGTTTTATCAAAAGCGACCGTTAGATCGACGCCTCTCTACTTAGACATTTCACTGTTCCCTATAGAAAAAGTTATAATGTCAAACTGTTCGGCATGCAACTCTATGTAAGATTATTCCTCTTAGATGACTAACTTATAAAACATGTAAAAATGGACATGTGGAGATGACTTGATTTTGTCTGTGAAACAGTTTTGACCTTGGCAGGTGTTTAATAGCGGGGCATTGTGCAGAGTTGTTGCAGCCCGCGGAGAAAGCGCCGGTCGTTGTCGTTTCCGCGCGAGGGCCTCCGGTAATGGCGAGTCGAAGCTATGCTCCCCACAGGTGACGTCAGTTCGACTAATTAGCAGGCAAGCACGCGCCACACGCTTATCCAGCAGTGCTTTGGGCTGCTCACAGGAAATCGGTGCTTACATCATCATGGAACGTGACCCATCCGAGACCTATTGTCTAATAAATTCCCACTTCCCAATATGCAATATTAAAATACATTGTTCCTTCTCCAAAATCGTTTAAGGAAATGGTATCTATACTTTGAAACATATGTATTTAGACTATTATTGTTTCATATATCACCAATTACATATCATTATAAATATAAATCAAGATCAAAAGTAGCAAACCATTCAACATAAACTACCTTATTAAAATGTATAAAATTTATTTACTTAATGTAGAACGATACTGTGATACAAAAAGGGAATTCGTAGGCGCTAACGCATGCGACTTATGTTACTTTCGAGACAACCAGGCAAGTGACAAATTGTTCATCATCATTAGCCAATCGCTGTCCACTGCTAGACATAGGCCTCTCCAATTGCACGCAACTTGGTTTGATCCTCGGCTTCTCGCATCCAACTCCTGCCAGCCGTATTGCGCAAATCATCACTCCACCTGGCTTGTTGACGTCTTACACTACGTTTGCCGAGACGCGGTCTCCACTTAAGAACCCGTTTACCCCAACGGTTATCGGTTCTACGGCATATATCGCCAGCCCACTGCCACTTCAGATTGCAAATCCTGTGGGCTATGTCGATGACTTTAGTTCTCTGTCGTATCAACTCGTTCCTGACACGATCCTTAAGAGACACGCCGAGTATAGCCCCCATAGCACCCTGAGCTACCTTGAACTTGTGGACTAGCCGTACCGTAAGTGTCCACGTTTCGGCTCCGTATGTCATTACGGGTAGGACGCATTGATTAAAGACTTTTTCGCCTTTAGGCACTGTGGGATCGCCGATTTGTGACAAATGGTTAAATAAATATAATCTATATACAACATGCACTACTAATACTTATGAATTTTTAAAGAAAATAGTTTTCTTTTAAGGAAAACTATTGAGTTGAGATATTCTCTTTCACCTTAAATTTAACAGTTCATAAACATCTCATGATTAATTTGTAACAGTGATGCTAAACACAGTCGGTCCTAAACTACAAATCTACCTTAATGGACATGTGAGGACTTGTGAGCGTCTGCATTTCGTCAAGGGGTTTCTGTATTGGAGAATCAATCACCCTCATCTTTCTTTTGAAGTGAGTTCCATTCCCAATTAGTTATTGATCAACATGTACTGCTATCAATCTTGTCACGACTACACTTTCTAATAATGTTTTAACTGACACTGAAATAAACTTTCCACCTGTATCATAAAAATATGATTCAAATGAAATGAACCCATGTACCTTAAAAAATTGGTCGAGTGAAAGTAAAATATAGAATGGAAAACCTACGTTTCATTATTTACAGCAATTAAACATTTTCAATAAACATCAGTCCCCAACCCGCACTCGGCCGGCGTATAGCCTAAACCCTCTCATGTGAGGAGACCCGAGCCCAGCAGTGGGACGTTATGGGTTATTGATGACATAAACATTAACATGTATAATTTAATGTTAGGAATAGTTGATATATGTATGTAGTGATACGTACTATCTATCTAACAACTTTCTCCAAATAATAATTAACTTAAATATTTTTGTCATATTGCATAGCAAAATAAAAAAGTAAAGTAAAAAATAAAGTACATTTTTAACACAAAGGACCGCAATGAAATCTGATATATTTAATCGGCACAGAGGTGCAAAGAGAAGACAAAACTGGGCCTTAAGAAACTTCTAAATATGGAGGATATATAAATAACTCGTGACGAGCCCAAGAATGGAGATATTGAGCGAAATAAGCCCAGCGTACAGCGCGAGAGAAACAAAATAAAATGTCGCGTGACATATGACAGCGCACTAATTTAAGTCCCCCAGCTGAAGTCGGAGGGCCAGTAAATCAAGCCACTCCCGTGCACGAAATGTAAATATGGATATGAGTGAGCACGCACCACATGCTACAAGACCTCGCATCGCGTTAATAAACCACACACATGAATATTAATAATCAACATTTTATTCCTGAATTTCTGACGTTGTTTCAGAAAATCTATTTCTTTTACATAATGAGCGAAAGTGAAACACAAAATTTGCTTTTGGCATATCTGGTGACAGAATATACTAGTTGGATTTAAGGAAAAAAAAAACTTTGTTACAGCTGACATTAACTATAAAATAAATATATATCCAGTTAGCGTTATTCATATTAGTAAGTAGTCGACGAAGTAGCGGCAAATCGTAGCAAGAAAGTGTGACAGCTTTTTATTATATTTAATAATAACTAGGCTACAGTGTTATATATTTTAATTATTACGGTAAACGAAATATGTATGGATAAAGTGTCACCTTGGAGGGTTGAGAGTCGCCAGTATCAGCGACACGTGTATACCGACCCTCTTTCAACCCTTTACCTACTACTTTTAATCTAATTTTTTGTTTGTAAAACTCTGTTTCTATTAGGCCTCTGCCTCGAATTTTGCGGGCAGCGGGGCGGCGGCGGCGGCGGCGCGGGAGCGGGGCGGTCAACACAAACCTGTTCTCCAAACCAGCGGGCAGATCGCGCGGTACAATAGCGGCATAATGTTGTGTTCGTAGTTGTGTTGTCGAGATATTTATTTTTATTCGCGAACAAAATGTCTCAAAGACGGCGACAACAACTTTTTGATTCAAATTTATTCCTAACGGTTGATTTATTGTGGGCAAAAGAAGAAGTGGATCCTTACTATAGGGCAAGGAAAATAAATGGTGAATTTTATCGAAACTATGAAGAACAGAGACGAAATCCCGACAAATTCTACGACTACACTAGAATGAGTGTAGAAACTTTTGAATATATTCTTATTTCTTGTTTTTTTATTTCTTCCCATAATTGGTTAATTATTCTTCTGTTTTTATGGTTGATATCTCTGCTGTTCTATATGGGTCTCCTCTCAAAGATTGCCGAAATAATTTGTTCTTGCACGTCCGATGTCATTTTGATATGTCACAACAGAAAATTGTACTACACTATACCACAATGCAGACGCGCAGCGCGAGCGGTCACCACTTGACTGAAGTGCACCGCTCGTTGCCCGCCCACCGCGCCGCTGCCGCGCCGCTGTTTTCAAAAACCGGTCCATATGATTTTACGCATAAGATCCCGCCGCGACCGCGCCGCCGCCGCTGCCGCCCCGCTACCCGCAAAATTCGAGGCAGAGGCCTTATAGTTTTAAATTCAACATTACTATTTTTCAACGCGCCGACTTTTCGATTTGTTGACGCTTCCAGGCAAAGTACGGTGTAAACTAACAATGGCGTTAATGGTTTTTCTAATAATAACGTGTTTGGATAGCTGATGGCATTTTTGTTCTTTCAGTTAGTTGATAGTTCACTATTGACGCTCCTATAATAGTTAATGAAAATCAAGTATAGAACATAGCAACAACAGTCTAAAAAGGGGCACCCACATTCATGCATGTCTGTCTAATATGGACGACTATGTTTCATCCAAGCAAGCTCCTCCGCTGAAGTGACGTTAATGTAATTAGCAGTAACTTCACTCCTGCGAGGAGCCTCCGATAATGCATGCAAATGTTACACCAGAATACGTTTTAATGTCAGGTGGGCTGAACCCCAATAATTTGTTGGGAACAAACTGCGATGGGAAGTTTGGAGTATGAATCATCATTATAACAGTCTAACAATCCACTACTGGTAATAAGTCTCTCCTCAGAAAGTAATAAAGATAATGATTAGTTGTAGTTTGGATTTAATCATATATTCTAAAAGTCATACCATGTTAAAAGATCTCTGATCTAGATAGCCATGTTCAACAGTTAGATAAACAAAAATGCAAACTTCAGACGTTTTGTAAACTATTTCAGAAAACTGATAGATTTTATCGGTTCGTAGGCGAGAAGTGACAAAACATCCAACAAGTATAATCCTTAAGCCGCTTATTACGGCACCTACGGGATGTAACAGTGAGCGTTCTATTCTTAACAGTTGTTAGACAATTACAGGCACGCGGATGAAATTAAGCAACTGCTCTTAAGTAGGGTATTAATAAAAAGTAACTGTTCTTATTTCCGTCTATTTAACATGTGAGCGAGTAATATAATTTCTAAACGTAGTATATTTTTTTGTGATTTACATAAAATTAGTTTTAATTATAAAATCACGCTTCGCACGCTAATGTTTTATAAATGCAAAAAAGATTATTCAAATAGATACAATTTACATCACGTCAGTCTGAAGCGCTTATCGATTCTAGACTTACCCAGACAGATGTCATTACTTACTTATTCAAATACGTCTGAATAAGACTCTCCTCTACAAGACCTCTTTATGGCTTTATGGAAAATATATTTTAATTGACAATGATATTGAATATTCATATAGCTGATTATAAAGAATATTTAAGTGCAAATGCTATGATTATTTTTGTCTGTATAAAAGTCCGAAATGCAATGATTTAAACAGGTAGTAGCAGACGCAATTAAAACTGTGATAAGCTTCAGTACACAAATGAGCAAGCACACTATATCTCGCCACTATGGATGGTGATTCAAAACCATTTGTTAGTACAAAGTCAATTTATGCAAAATTAGAGAAAGTCTGATATTTTGTTAACAGGTAACTGATACAAATAGAATCTACATACAAGCGTGCGCACACAAGACGAAATTGATTAGAGTACCTAATTTTCGGAGTGAGAATAATATCATAACAAAAAAAAACCATTATTATTTAATATAAACAAGATAAAATTCTTATATTTTATCAAAATTATAATTTTATGCTAGTATCAATTAAGTAAATTTCTTACAATGGTAATCGTTATAGATAGAGACGTTCACAACGAAGAGGATTGCATCACGTATCACGGCGATTGCTAGCCCTTACTTATGGAACTACAGGTGTATTTAATCTTTCAGATGCACCCGCGAGACGCACATTAAAACAAAAGAAGACCTGTTGCAGACACTTATATAAGAATTGTATAGTAGCAGGTTACGCAATTGAGTCCACAAATAAAATAAGTTGTAATCACAAACACAAAACCATTATTATGTTGCTTTTTAGTATTACCAGATATTTTAATTACTGCAAACAAAACTAAAAAGGTCTCAATTACTGGGTGTGATAAGCATAAAATGTCACAGATATATCTAAACAAAAGTAATACCTTATACCTCGAGAGTCCCTGACGCCTAAATAACATTTAGTTGACTTCAATCCAATGTTAGCCTTAGTATGATATTTTAAACTACATATTTTCTTTCCATTTAGACATTATGTGATTAAGATTTAAGACGTTTCAAGGAAACAATTGATATTAATTGAATCACACATCAGCTTTCAATTCATAGACCACTGATGGGCATAGACCTCTCCTTAGAAAGATGCTTTTGGACTAATAAATAATTAAATATTATTTACTATTTAATCACAATTAAAAACATAACTTATAAAAAATCCAAGTCGGTCACAACCCAATTCGTCTACCGTAAAAAGTTGTAATACCAAGTCGGTTAAATTATAAAGTCCCTACTTATGGAAACTTCTGTCTTAAGCTATTATGTAATTAGCTCAGCTAACAACGATTATTTTAATATTAACCCATTAGTGGCCAAATCAAAACTACATACCGGATTTTCAAAATTCTTTTATTAATTAAAATTTAGGAGCTACAAGAGAAATTGGTATCACAAAAAAAAACAAATGAAATAATTTTCATGAATTTTCAGTGGTGTTCCCAAATTGGCACAACGGCTCCTTATGAGTGAAAATTTGCGAAACACGATTTTTCAATACACAGGGTTTTCTTGCACTTCTTGCAACCCCAGTGATCTCTGATATGGCGCACAGCACATCGCACTCGTTTGGGAAGCTTTTCAGTAGCTAGTAAAAGAATACCTTGTGGTTTGCAGGATTTGTGACTAATTTGTTGAGCAGGCTTTTTACAACTCTAGTACCTAATGGCTCCGTGTTAGAGTTAGTCGACTTTCCACAATATATATTGAAGGTATAGCAGTATCCGCTTGAGCTTAGTGCAACTCAATTCTCGTAACCAAATCGTACAGGTTTACCCAGAATGAACCATTTCGCCAGAAGATGGCCGTAATATTTCATGGATCAATTGATTGAATTGTTTATCAAAATGTCACTGAGTTTTCTAACTTTGAACATCTTGTCTAGTGTATTTAGTGCATCATTTTTATCTGAAAGATGCAAATTGCGTTTTATTTCTCTGAATTCGTTTCTGAGCATAGATTTTGACACCGCTGCAACGCCTATATCCTCATCAAATGACCTGTGCATTATTTCACGGAGTAGTATATGATAGCCCGATAAAATCAGTATTCCCAAAAAAGTTTTCAGCTTTATAGAAGTGATAATGAAGTTGTGCCGATTATTTTGATTGGCATTACATGCTAAACTCAGCAATCATTGTAAAAACTTCGTCGTCAAAAAGCTTCTCAAATATTGCAACGGATATTTTGACACCTGTCGAAACTCGAACTCGTCGAAGGTTTGCCTTGTAGTTCCTGTTTAACGCGATTTTGGAGAGCTTGTATATCGTCAGTTTGTTCAAAGGTTATCGAGTAATTAGGTGAACACTTTCGCCAAAGCTGTGCTTTCGCAGTGGGCTGTTCTGGTTAGGCCGATCCAAAGGAATGTCGTGACCTTTTAGCAGCCAAAAGTTCACCATCACTGCTATCCTCGGATTCCACAGTACCCACGTTACGAACAAATACCTCAATATTACTGGGACATCGTTTGGTATGGTACTAGGTGCCACATCATCATCTCCTTCTTCTTCGTCAGTGACAACGTTTGGCTCTGGTGGAATGATCGCTAAATCATACTCCAAGCCGTCGTCACCATCCTCAGCTATTGTTACTGATAGCTTCTTCTAAGCCTCTGAAGTCATTAGCACCACTAAAATATTGCTTGCGATTCATATTGATTCTGTAAATAAAATGGTCATTTTTAGTACACTTGTAGCCGTTGTACCCAAATTGGCACACCAATATTTATGTCACCATGTTTTTATATACATGTAAAATAACTGCAATAAAATAACTTTAGAGGTTAGATTAGGTACTTATTTTACGAAAATATCAACAATAATGATGATATTCATCATCTGTAATGAAAAATAAGAACAAAATTACACTTACCTGTAGTGTCCTCCAGATAACGAACTTGAATGTATCCAAAACGAAAGATTTTTGAACAAATTTGTATAATCCGATGTTTTTACCTAATGAACATACCTTCGACTGCACAACAAAGTAACACAATATTAACTATTATCAAAACTTTTTTTATCTACCCTCTTTTATTAAGTGTTCCCAAATTGGCACAGTGGTCAAGAACGGGTTAAAAATCTATTGTGTGTTAAATAAATAGATTGACTTGGTAATCCCATGAAAAACAATGTATCTCACGAGTAATACATATAGTATATATTATAATATTTCGGTCCTTGAGTGAATGACAAAATTACAACTAGTGAAGTTATAATTCTTAAATCAAATTAAAAAAAATCTAATTTAAATCCAATTTGAAATATAATGTGTTAAATTTTGCTTGGTTACTAAAAACTCAAGCTTCTAGGTATATTCACAACGAATTTATAGGGGGTCGAAAATGGCCTGAATTGCTTCGAGAAAAGAATGGCACGGCCGTGTCACTTTTCGGCACGACTTGGCGGGGGCACTGTCGTGATTTCATTTATTTTCTGTAAATTTTAACACTTTATATCTATATTAGAAATGGTTAAAGTGTAAGTGGGTGCTATTTTGATTAAATCATGACAATTAATGTTATCATGTTTCCGTGAAAAAAGTTTTTTTTTTCTTAAAATAAAAAAATCATAAGAGTAATAAGAACAAAAATATATCCGCATATCGCTACAGTAGAAACATATTATATTATTTTATTGTAAAGCTGAATACACGAAACCGGTACTAAAATATAAATAAAACTGACTTAAAGTAAATGCTATTAAGACATTTTTTTTCATTTTCATATCTTTGTTGCCAACACGAGAAAGTTACCGTGAAATGACAAAAACGAAAGCATATAATTATACAACATAATCTCTTTTATGTACAGTATGCATTAAGGTGATATAAAATTCGTATGATGGGCGGAGATCACTTTGCGTGACCGTTGTTACCTTGTATAGTAAAAGAAAGGCGTGCATGAATCTAAATAAAACTAAGATTATTACACAAAATGAATGAGAAATTGAGATTAGTATCATAATTTCTAACTAAGCGGTTACACAAAATATCTAAATCTCATTTAAGAATTAACATTAACAAGGCTAGCGAAAATAAAATTCGTCAGCCTTGTTAATTCAGCAACATGTTGGCATTGCTTTCAAAAGGACGTGAATTTAGATTTCCTTTTTTTATTCGGTAGGAATGTAATAACTATTTATTGGACAGTAGGTTTACGGAAGGGATAGCCTTTTGCACTTATTAACGACAATACAACTCCCATGAGAAATTTCCGGAATCAGGTAGGGTGGCAAAAATGTAGGGGTTCGGATATTACACCGACCTTACAAAACTGTACTAGGTAATAACATCAAATGCGTTAAAAATCAATAGTTTCGTAAGCTACAAAATAACTATTTTACTAAATAACAGAACTAAAACGGTGTACTGTTTTTTTTAGATATTTTGTACATTTAAGTAGATATAGGACTCATAAAAACTATCGCACTCAAATCTTTCATACCTAAAAATATGTGTAAATCAAATTCACCGAAGTCAAATGCTCCTTTGCATATAATTAGACTAGCTGCGCCCCGCGGTGTTACCCGCGTATTTTTGGAATAAAAAGTAGACTACATCATTTTAAAATTAGTCACTTACAAACTATCATTATGGTAACTATGCAAGTGTGTTATGCATGCAACCTGTGAAGTTTTGACAGGAGATAAACAGTGCTACATTTTGACATCTACGATTTATGTATTTTTATAATCACCTAGCTTTCGTCCGTGTATCTTGATTATTGCAGTAAAAAGTAGCCTAACAGTTATTCTGATATATAGCTATATTACTGTAGTTTCATTGAAATCCGTTCAGTAGTTTTTCCATGAAAGAGCAACAAACATACATACACACATACATACAAACTTTCGCGTAAATAATATTATATTAGGATAAATATATTGACAACTCTAATCAACTCACAAATCACGATCCTTTAATTTCGGACAGAGTAATTTCTTTTAAAGAAATGACTTGTTGGTATGGACTTTGTTTTGTTAAAGGACTGGCTGTAATGAGTCTTAGTGAAGTACAATGTTAATGTATGGTACCCAGTTTAACGCCACAGTAAATTAAGTTTGATTTCAGAATTTTAGGTTTTCATCGTACCCAAGGTAGGCAAAGGTTGAAATTGTACCCCAAACGGTAACTTACATAAACATTGGTATAATAAAGATGCATAATTATACAACACTACACTGAACCGACAGATCTGTTTAAATACATTCAAAGTTAAATATCGCATGTCGTAGCAATGCTAGACCGTAGATATAGCATGAAATATATATAGCTACTACTCTTATTTATTGAACATGTCTGTGCGACTAACCAGGCACGTCAAATAAATAGTAAAAACGCACTCTTTTTAAAGTAAAAGCTCAAATAAAATTCTTTAATATGTTAGTGCAAGTTGTCCCAGGTCGGTACTGTGTTCAGGTCGTATTAAACAATAAGTTATTCATGACTATAGGTACTATGTAGGTGCGGTGAGTGGCGAGCTCGAGGGTTGAAGGGGGTCAACGGCCGAGACGAGACGTGACGTCAGCCGCCCTACAGCTGTCTATGACGTCACCTCCCGCCCTGGGCGCAGTCACAACAAACCAAAGCATGTTCTAGTCCATAAATCTTATGATTCAATCTCGCAGCGACGTAAATAATGTGGTTACCACATGTCCTCGTGTTTGATATTAAAATTCGATATCGTGTGGTTACTTATTCACATGACGTAAACGAACACTTGTGTGTTGATGAGAACTTATTAGGTTTTATTTTGGCAGCTGATTAATTTAATAAAAGTCTTATCGCATCTGTCTTTGACCTCATCGACTAAATTATTATAGGCAAAAATGGTTTTTTGGTGTGTGTCGTTAATAAGATAAAGTTCTATATTTTGAAACTACAGAAAAAACTTGGTTGTGATTAATAAAAAAATGTAGACATTTCTCAAAACTAAAGGCACGCAAACTGAATATAATTGTGTAAATGATTAATGGACTTTGGAAGAACATTGCTAAGTAGAAATGTATTAAATGAAGTGCCATAGAAAGTACTGTACCGGTGAGTAGCGGGATAGCCATGATTTTTCATCATAACAGACGTCGTACTGCCAACGTCTCACCGCGCGTAACACCAAATTGTGCTCTCAAATAGCATAAGAATATTTCACGTGCAACTGTACTTAATGACGGTACGAATGGCAAAAGTAATAGTCTGGGAATCCGGCCTGTAAACAGTATTTAGCATACAGATACTAGATTCAAATGAACAGATAGTATAAACAATGAAGGTACCAGTGTTACTATGCAAATGTTCTGCAACATTGTAAGAAGCATATCAAAAACCTCCTAGGGAATAGTTTACATGATCGTATTTAAATTTCCCAGAGATCCCTTATAAGATTTGAATCAGGTCGATTCTTGTACATTTGTATGATTCATGACTGTGGGTGTTTTTGTTACACCGAATACCTACTGCGATGAGCCATATAACGCTACTCACACAAAAAATATTAGACAAAGAAATAACAAGAGCGAGATTTGGATTGTATTATTCATATATAACCCAAGAATAGTATTCAAAATTGGTTTTGAATAAATACTCCTTAAACGTAACGTGAGGTTGTCTTGTCAATAATCAAATGCAAACATTTGACTTTAGCAATAGATTTTGTTGGTAGACATCATATTGTAATATAGCATTTCAGCCACAATCGACCTCGATTGCAAGGTTCTAAATGTTATATGTTCAGTCTCGTGTACCTAATGAAAAAGGATTCAATACAAATGCAAAATATTTTCTACATAAAAATCTTCAATCTTTCAAGTTTTTCTTTCTTCAAGTATCTAGTTAAATATAATAATTGTGCACTGCTTGAACTTGGGTCATTTTGCAATACCATTTTGGCATCCTATACAAAAAATGATTGTTTAGCAGGTTTTTATAAATAGAAATGCAACAAAATTGGAGTCGAATTATATAGTGCATAAAACTCTTTAGAAATCACATAACTCGTGTTTTAAGTTTGTCTATTCCATTCAAAATATTATATTTTTTCAGCCTATGACTTGCAAGCTGTAAATAAGGAATAAAAAACGAAAATATATACATCTGTGGCTGTATTAAATTAGAATCAGTTATTGATTGCAGAGCAGAACGAGCGCGAAAGAGCATTAAGTTCGTCGTGCAATAATTCCATTTCCACGGTAGGTTCGTAGACCTCCAACAGGTACCGTCCGGCGACGACAGTACCGCTGGCGCTGTGACCGCTGGAAAAGTTAACACACGTCCGAGGTACCAAGTTGCAAACATAATTAGCACTCGCGTGACGCACTAAATCCCAACAGCAATTTCATTAATTAATTAAAGCCATAACTAATCATTCACTAAAATCAGCATGTTATGGTACCCGTCCCTCAAGTTGCTGTAGGGATTAGTTTAATTAATTAGTCATACCACTAGTTCCGTCGATACTAGGAGCTGTCACGCGACGTTTAGACATCCATTGGACATTTCATCTTTTGTGATTAAGAAAAGATGAAAATACTACTGAGATATTCAATTTGTCTGTAGCTACCTACGTTTCATTAATTTTTAATACCTTACTTCCAACCATTATGGTGTTTCGTACATGTATATTTGGTAAAATCTAGCCAACATATATTGCTATTGATCAATATAATTATAAGTTTCTACGTATAGCTAACTCTTATGTCTAAAATAAAATTAGATTAATTATTTGGAGCATTACGATACTATCACCATATTTCCTTAAACTATTCCACCGTTCACTAATATATCGTTAACGAGTATTATCACTATAAAGAGGTTATGTGAAAAGCCGGCCGGCTTCTGACAAACACCGGCGGCCGGCGCGTGGCGGTTTAGGCGATGTGGCGGATGACTCGCGTGGGTGTGAATGTTGTCTAGTAAATAGACTCACATGTATTCAGCACGGCGGAGTATAATCGCCACTGGTCCTGGGCGGGCGGTGGAGACACTAAACTGAACTAAACGCGGGAGGGTTACGGTAAGGCCAAGCGGCGGTATCGCGATGGCCGTTCGCACGGCCGGTGTCTCGGGGACTGGCGAGTGGTGCGCGCTTCGCTCAGAGCCCGGTGCAGCGCCCGAGAGCACCCCGCAGGCCGCGCACCCCTCCGACGCCCGCGCAAATTCGCCCTCCAGATGATACTCAATATTTGCTATTCGCAGAAACCCCAGAATCCATCACAGTACAAACTACATCAGACGTCTCCGTGCCTACTTACGTAATTTAGTCAGATTTTTTACATAAAGCATTCGTTTGCCTTTCACTAAGTGATTTTGCACTTGGAAGGGTGCTCTTTACTTAATATGCAGCATTACCATAAGCTACGTAACTTGTAAGACTGTGGTAGAATATAATAGAAGACGGCGGCGGTGGCGAGCAGCCGACGACCCCGCGCCGGCCACGCTCCGCCGCGCGCTTAGCCACCTCGCCGAAACTTTGCACTTCACTTTTCCACAAGGAACAGTTCAAAGGCGCGCAAGCCGTGAAATTACCGCAAAACTGACGTAACAATAGTCGTCCCTCACTTCAATTGGTTTCAATCCGCTTATTTGAATTTCCCAGAAGTAATTTTCCAACTTAGATAAAAAAATCATGAGCTGTTTTATGTATTAATGTCCAATTGATTTTTATTTAGACTCACTTCAGTAATATTTCTATGCAAAAAGATTTGTCTAATTGTCAGTTAAACATCTTTTCTTTTGAAACGTTAGACGATCCGAATTTAAAACATTTTGAACTGGTTCAGAGCTTGTTTAATAAAGTGGCCTCCGTGATCATGAAAATTAAATTTCAATAACTTCAGGCACAAACGTAATAAGGATCTTCTACAAGGTACATATATACATATATACAAATACATAAAAATCGGCCAAGTGCGTGTCAGGCCACGCACAGGAAAGGGTTCCTCAGTCACCCATAATGGTACGTGGATTTAAAATCGTATCTAATAGATAATTGTTAATTTACGTATTAATGCGTTAATTTTGAATGACGTTTTACAAGTAAGCGCATTTTACAAGTTAAGCCTCTATAACTCCTGAACTAACAAAGTCATCTAATACGTTATAGTTTTCCTTTAAAGTTCATTATAAGGACCACCATCACGAATTTTTCCAGATTTTTGAGCGAGCCGTTTAGCTTTTAGAGGGGGTGGGACGCCTGTTTTTGCAAAAACGTGCCCTTTAAAGTGGAATTCCTCGCAAGTCATACCTAAATCAAAAAATCGTCTTACAAACCCTTTATTTTTATTGTTTTTAAAAGACCTATCTAATGATACCCCACACGATGGGGTAGCAGCGAGAAAAAATTATCATCCCCACTTTACGTGTAGGGGATGTACCCCAAATAAAAATATTTTTAATAATTTTATTGTAGCACTTTGTCGACGTAATTGCAACACATATTCATCTTTCTAGTACTTACCGTTTTGACCGTAAGTCGAGGACGGACGGACAGACGGACATGACGAATCTATAAGAGTTTTGAGTGATATACTTTGGAACCCTAAAAATGAAATGGCTGTTTGTCATTTCAAATTAACAGCTTCATTACCAAAAGCAAATGGTATTATGTATGTAAGTATGTATACCATACAGTACTTATACAGAACATAAAGTACTTATAAAATATTTAAAAAATTACTAGCTGTCTATCTGTCTCTCTGTCCGGCTATTGCCTGGTCTGCTAAATGGACTTAGACGGAACTTTCCTTGGCAGATAGCAGTTATTGTAGAGAGTAACTTAGGTTACTTTCATTTAAAAAACATACAATGGACAAAATTAAATATTAAAATTACCAACATTCGATTCAAAATCCGCCGGTAATACCGCAAGGCGCATCTAATATATAAAAGTATTTTTCATTCTCGACATTCAAGACAAGAATAAGAAATCTTTATTTATTACTTTTTGGATGTCTTCAAACAATAAGGGTACTTTTAATGTTGTCAGTTTGGGTACGGTTAATTGATCTCAATTTTACTAACCCACATTAAAGTAATGGTATCATTCATGTTTAAAAATAGCCTTCTGAATAACCGCTGTTCTATAAAATATATATTTTCGTCAATTATAAGAAAACAACTGCTCTGTAAAACACTCATAATATAATTTATCAGTATAAACAAATTATACTTTTACATACTGTCGAAAAGTTGCCTATAATAAACGATGATTCACACCTGGCTTAATCAGAAATCTACTTCGTATTCATGGAGCCGATTAGTCGCCTTCGTGAATACAAACATACACAGTAGAATTCATTGAAGAACAATAAAATATTGACGAAATATCATCAATACACAAACAAAGCACACGAAATATAAATCTGTACCTATCTATTAAGTATTATTGTCAAGCAAATAAGAAATCTTTATAAAAAAAATTCATGTAAAGTTGCATTCATTTAACGCGCTTCTACTCTCATGGAACAATTTGCCTTTCTAATACAACCTTGCTTTCGCCTAATCCAAAAATGTAAATGAGAACAGTTTCTCAGTAAAAGCATAAATTTTCGGTTTGAAATAGATATGAAAAAGTAGGTATTGATTTCAAAATAAGGCAACGAATTCAATTTTCTTTTAGCTTTTGAAGTTGTTTCGATGCACATTCTTGTTTGATGTCGAAATAGTTTTTTTTTAACTGGAATTACTTGGTCGGTTATTGAACGATGAGATATAAAGTAGTGTTGGGTTATCCAATCTGGTAAACAATGGAGACATTACAAGTGACCGGATATGGTAAGCTTTGGACCACATCGGGTTGTGCTGAATCTCAATGAGGCGCTGAAGCTCGAACAAACTTGGCTCCATACCTTCATAAACGTTTAGTCCAAGCTATTATTTTGTACCCTTACGAAGACATGAGTTAAATTTGCTTCAATCAATGTATGTTGTTCAATCCCATTATAGAAATCTTTGTTAACCAACTTACTGAGCCTGTTAATATACTTAACTCTGATCAATTATTTGAAAAATATGAATTATGATAAAGCAAAAAATAGTTACACTCCTCAATTTGATGATAACATTCACAGTTAGTTGGGCGGATGTCACGATGTCTTTAGTCAGTGGCGATAGCCTCTGTCTCCAATTACGGGGCATTACTCATACGTGTAATATTTATTAATTAGTGTACATTTTATTCATAAACATTGGTGATGATCGCGTGATCATGAACGAACAGTTAACAGCTAATTTTTCAGTGGATACAGTAATGTAAATTTTCGCAATTCGATAGTCAGTCTTAACGGATGAATTTCACGTTTATAAAATTTGGAAGCCGAATGTACAAAAATTGCACGGACAATGAACTCGTGTTCGCAAAAACAACAGTCTATTGTAGAAGTGCGTCGCACGAACCGAGTTAGACCGTGTCGCTGTACTAAGCGCATAATATACATATATGCGGTTAGCAAAGAATCTAAACATCCGAAATGTTCTTATATATAATATCACATTGAAGTTAGGTAAAGCATGATTCCAATCATAGAAATGGAAGTTACAGACCGAAAAGTTTCAAAACATCGTCATACGAAATGTAGGACATGGCAACAAACTGAATTTGGGAGATTCTCAATTCAGTTCGGGATCTCTATTCGCTTGTCAAATTACACAGTCTGGGCCCGGCCTCACAATAGTGTAGATCAAACATGGATTCACATCGAACATCCTTCAGTAAACATAGACTATTCAAACTTGAGCCTTATATATATATATTGAGCCTTATATATGTATACTAGTGGTTCATTCATCCACTTATCCCAAAACACACACACACACACACACACACACACACACACACACACACACACACACACACACACACACACACACACACACACACACACACACACACATACACACACACATACACACACACAACCTTGCATGTATAAATATGTATAAGTTTCACTCTGTTTGTTATGGAAGAGTGGGATCTCCTGACACAAGCAACCATAGCTTAAAAGGAGGTTCCCAACACTAAATTGTTGTATGCTAACTTATATGTAACTATAAATAAAAAAAAATAAAAAATACCAACTGTAGGTTTAAGATCGGCAGTGCCGGTATAGTTAACTACAAAGTACGATACAAACAAGTTTTCTATTTAGGTATGATTTTTAAAAGAAGGATAAACTACTGAAACTGTGAACTATGTCTAATATCTTTAAACGAGCAATTTTTGTATCTATTATATATTTGTGATCTCGGCAACGGCTCTAACGATTTCTCTGATATTTGGTATCTGAGGGTTTTCGAGGCTGAAAAATCGACCTAGATTATGTTCAGGAAAACGCGAGTTTTTGAGTTTTCGTACGTATATTAACCGAGCAAAACTCGGTCACCCAGGTACTGCTATTATAACCGTATTATATGTAATCAAATAAATGTAGTTTAGAGAAATAAGATTCGCGGCTCTATTCTGTATTCGCTACCAGCTATTCATATAAATTTACGGATCACAAGTAAACACCGTCACTTATATTTATGCTATAATATAAATAATAATAAAATAAATAATATTTTGGATATCTGACACACAACATCATCTAGTCCCAAGCTAAGCAGAGCTTGTGTTATGGGTACTAGACAACTGATATAAATACATAAACATACTTCTTTTTTTTTGTAAATACATACATATTATACATAGAAAACACCCAGACTCCGAAACAAATATTTGTGAATCACACAAATAATATTTGGTCCGACCCGGGAATCGAACCCGAGACCTCTTGATCAGCAGTAGCATACGCTAACCACTAGACCAACAAGGATATATATTGGAGTAATATTCATTTCGCGTAAACAATATTGACAAAATACAAAATTGTAAGTAAGTACCGGCTGAAATATAGGGAGCTAAATGGACATTGTATTATAAGCATTTTCATAAGAAAATCGCCTGACAATACTCACGAATAAATCATGAGTAAATTGTTTGTAAAACTTTCTGTATTATCTCTTTGTGGTGGTTAAATAAGGACATAACAAATGTCGTATTAATTCATAATGTTTTATAGTTCTCTTTAGGTGCGTATTGTAAAGAAAATAACAATTCTAAATATACACATAATGATATTGCTAAATGTTACTGCTGAAGTTAACGACTGGCGTGTACTTTAGCTACATAATATATTATTATAAACGCCTATCATTACGCGCAATCTTGTTGTACTTGTCACTGATATGGTTAGTTATTTGAAAGAGCGGGTGTCCAAGCTAACAGCTACTACGCCCACCCACGTGCTCCCGGAACTACGTAAGACTTCGCGGCTTTGGACGTGATCCAACGACGAAGTAAAATTAAAATGTGCAATGCTTCAATATAACGTCATCGACAGTATCCTACGATAGTTACGATTTATAAGCTAGTGGTTACTAGGAGGAACATCACACCGGCAGAACTAGCTCCTAAAGAATGTTGTTGCACATCTATACGAGTACAAATAAATAAAAATGAAGTGTTAGTAATTTGTTATTTAAAATTTACAGAATTTAATAAGTTTACATTTTAATGAGTGAATATGAAAGTTATTACATAAAAACAAGTTTAAAATTCTTGCGTTTGTTTCTTCCGGCGAATCTCTGAAAAGCCAGGACCGATTCTGATTGGAATTTCACTGGCAGATAGCTGAAGACATAGGGACTGTACACTTAGGCTACTTCTTTAGACTACCTTCGCTCCGCGGCGTTACATGCGGTTTTTGTTGCAAAGGCACGCCAACAACGACGGGTAATAGCTGTGGCTAGTGAAACTTAATCAGCAAGATACTGGTCCGTTAAGTATTAAATACAAAGTAAAAAATTCAGTATATAACCTATTTTACTAAACATGTTAAAGGCTTTGTCAATTTTAATATTGTAACATCTTAGACTAAGAATGACCAAGACCTGACATGCCAACAAGCGTTACCACGAGAGAGTGAGATAACGATACCATTTTCCAGTGTGTTAGAGAAAAATAGAGATACGTATTTTTTGTCCTTATCGCCGTATAGGTTTGTCACAAAACATTTGTGTCAAACAAATTACAAAGCAGGAATTTATCAGGAGTGAAAATAAGGCTTTTTGAGTGAATTACTGTGTGATTTTAAGTTTAACTAATTGTTTTCAACCCAGATACTTTAATAAATATGGTACAGTGTTGTGTTTTCGGCCGCAAAAGCCGTAGTGAACGCAAATATGAAAATATAACCTTTCACACGTAAGTATAAAAAATAGCGTTTTATAGGCCTAATATTGTTTTTAATATTAACTACGATTAATTACATCAATTTTTGTTTGTTAATGTGCAGAAATAATTGAAAATAAGTGATAAAAACTAGTTTCTAAAGTGTGAAAATTTTGTAATTATCCGACCAAATTGCGTAGGTTGTCACAGATAAAGTTTGAATGACCATTAATGTGTTAAGGTAATTTTGCAAGGTTACCAGCATTTTAGGGATAACGCATCAGCCTTTTGAAATTACCCCATATGGTGAGGAAATTTTATTTGATTTGATTTGTGTTTTATTGTCCTCCAGATTTCCAAAAGATGAAAATGTGCGTAAAATGTGGTTGAAGGCTACTGGACGACAAGGTTGGGCAATAGCAAAGCTATATGTAAAAATATTTGAACGTAAGGATATATTACAGTACAAAAATATGCTGATAACTAGAGACAAGAAAACAAACTAATTTCTTCAACATACTTATTTTATTTAAGGGCCAATAAATACTATAACCTTATAAAAATGTTTTTTTAATGTAATCAATCTTGATCCCGGTTACATCCTCAGCTTTCGTTTTGAAGGCCTTCAATACTAATCTAACCATATTTGACAGATTTTTAAAACGTTTGGAACAGTAAACGGAATAACGATTCTCCCTTATTAAAGGGGAATTGTTTTAACCTGGCAACATTCATATTTAATGTATTTTGTTGCTATCCCTTACGGGTGTACGCATATGACCGGTCTAGGTCATTCTTAGTCTAAGTGTAACATAGATATCTAATATTACATTCCGTAATCCTCGTATTGTAGGGTCTTAAACGCTCACATGGATTCATATACGCCTGCATAAATGTGCCTCTATAATCCCGTTATTCGATTGAAAGGATTCCGGTGGCCTTTATCAGCCCTCCGATGATGATGAAAACAGACAACCTAAGGAAGTTTGTTTCTGCTTCGTTTTTAAAAAAAGAACTAAATAAATCAAGTGTTAATTGGCAATCGATATCTCAACAAATATATTATATAGAAGTGTGTTTGTAACATAAACAGCTTTTTACAAAATGCTTATGAAAGTATACCTAAACGTTACTGATGTGTGATATGTTTTAAATTTTTATTTGTCTGTCGGTCTGTTTGTTCCGGCTAATCTCTGGAACAACTGCAACAATTTCGACGGGACAGGACGCTGACAGATTACTGGTGTTATAAAAAGTAAACTAGGTTATGTAATTTTAGATTAACTACACTCAGCGGTTGTTGTTGTAAAGGACAACCATATCCACGTGTAACGCCGCGGGACAGTTAGTTTTATTTCTGTTGTTCTTAGATTCGATATGATACTTAAAGGTGTTTATATAATAACTATGTCCTCACCTTAAGTTTTAGATACTCATAGAACAAGATACACAGAGTGAAAGGTACAATGAATATAACTACAAAAAGTTACGAAACGAGCGGTGGACAAGTAACGAATAATGAGAGCCGCCCTTCTGCACAAACTCTGCACTTTTATTGCGAAGTATCTACGTAGTACGTAGACCCTCCGACGGAGTGAGACCACTCGACTGCGAAATACATAATCATTACAGATAAAGCGTCCCCCTTCAACAATATTGTGGCAAGTGCATTGAATTATTCAAGATTTGTTGTTAACTTTATGATAAATCTTTTTTAACACAATTTTATTTGTCACCTGCATAGCTGGGCTATTGCTAATTCATGTTTTTGAGATAAAACAAGAAGCCATTTGACATGGCATTGACTGTGCAATTTTCTAAACGATTCATGCTATTGCCACAGACAGTAATGCGAGGATAAGCCCACTCAAATCCATAAGCTTCAGTATATTTTTAGTACGAAACGCTAAAAATAATCAGATGGTGGGTAGGAGTGATGATGAGGCAGGGCATTAGTCAGTAGCGGTATGCGCTCCGGTCACCATGTTTACAATGCAAATTTATCGAGAGGCGCCCGCGCATTCCTTTGGCGTCGGCGTCGCTCGTTGTCCGACATGTCATGTGGAGCGAAACTACATCTGTGTGTCTACTTTCGGAGGGTAGCGCATATTATACACTTTCGACGTTACGCTACAAAGTTAATGAAATATGAATTTAAATAAAGGGCTTTCTATTTTTTCTTGGTGTTTCTGATATGAAATACTAAAAAATTGTTTTAGTAATAATTAATATATATTTAATAATATAATTTTAATATCCTTTTTTAAAACTGAGTAATCAATTTATTATCTCACGCACTTCCTTAAATAAACGGGTATTAAATTTGATAACCATAGTTCTTATAGATTCTTGATACCGAGAGAAAGGATATAAGAGGAGGCGTATCATCATCATCAGCCTATCGCAGTCCACTGCTGGACATAGGCCTCTCCAATTGCACGCCACTTAGTTCGATCCTCGGCTACTCGCATCCAGCTCCTGCCAGCCAAAAAAAGAGGAGGCGTATACGAACTCTTATTTTTAAAACACAAACCTAGGTATATCATCTTCTTCCTAGCCATTATTATTCTCAAAATTATTTGGGGTAGGCTACTAAGTCAACAGGTTTTACCTGAATATTAGTTTTTCCACGGAGCGACTGGCATCGTACTTCCGCAATCCTGAGGACGAACTAAATAAGAAAATACCAACCTATATGATGCATTTAATGTACAAAGACTTACATTAAAAACTGTAATCTAAAGAACTCATGAGAGAAGGATCTGTTCTCTCGAAGTATGCAATAATGAGTCGTAATAGTCAACAGCTTATTTACTTAATATGACTTTACATTTATCAATAGACATTCTCTTTGCACTCCACTTTTGGTAATTCCAAACAATTTTGGAAAAAAAGAACAGCGTCACCAACAATTATCATAAAGGGCAATCATCATTATTGAGTGTATTTGGATCGTCAATTTATGTAATAGTTTTAATGACATAGTAATTTTAAAATAGGTACATGAATGGAACAAGAGATTTTGAAAGAAAGAAAAATTATTTATTCTAACATTATTTAGGTAGATGGTAATGGCGAAGAAAACTAGTTGTTTAGAACTATACTAGCCTCTTTATAGAATGGAGCCTAAAATTATTTAGCTACTGGCAGCGTTATATTATTGAATTATTTCTTGTTAATAGTCTTAAATTTGGTCGTGTACACATACTAGAAACATAACTACAAATGATAACTTTCATGTCATTCGGTAACGTATTGTAAAGTCAAGAATGGAATGCCTGGAATAATGTAGTTTTCCTTCAACAGTAAGCAGATGTGAGTAGGTGAATTACCTGAAGATTTTGTAGGCTGTATTTTTAAACTACGAATTGTTTCTTCCTTCCGTTCCGTAACTGTTTATTGGTGTGACCATTTAAAAAAAAAACAATTACTTAGGGGCCCCATTTTATAATCAATGACTGTCTTTGTGTCTAGTTTTAAAGTCGATAAATATTTATTATCTGAGATATGAAATACATTTTCTTAAGTGCATTTTAATATATGAAAGTCTAGCAGTACTACTATTGATATAAATGATATTGTCAGAAAAATGTTGATTCACCTACATTTTACGGTCATTATTATTATTGACCGTAAAATGTCGTTTAATATCGTTTGATATGTCGCCTTATTATATGAAAGTACTTTCTCACAACTCAAAGAGACAGTTGAAACATAAAAGAAACTGTTCGCATTATAAAAAGCAAAGTAATAAAGTCTTCATTGTGTACATGTATCATATTTCTAACGAGATAAGCAATGAATGAAAGTTGGCAGATAACGCGACAGCTTCCAACAGTGTCAAGGTTAGCGCGTGTTTGTATCTCACTGCCAACTAATAGCACCACTAAGTATTAAACACGCTGTGTCCAAGCATTTCTTATTTAATAGAGTAAACAGACATCTCCGCAATAGTTCCAGAAAAGACAAATTTTATATTACATAGTTATAATATGTGGAATAATTATGTATAAACAAGAAGGTACTGGACGCGGTAGGGTAGGTTTGTTGATTTAGTCGTATTCTGCTCCACACTACCGGAGCAGAGCACATTTCTCTGTAAAATATAAGGCTTGGCGGATACTATCATGTTCCTGACGGCCGTTTGGCGGTTACTTGTTACAAAATTGTCAGGTTGCAGCGATTTACTTCAGTTACATAGTCAAACGGCAATGACTCGAAGTACACCTACGGTTCAAACCTTAAAGGAGTTAAAGCATCAGCATTTACGTAATTTAAAGCCATTTGTTTAGTATATTGATTTAAATACTTGCAAAAATAAAAATATCTTTACATTTTTATAATGGCTATACTTTACAAAGACCTGTTTTCACGTTTACGCACAACAAAATTTTCAAGCCCTGCCATGATTTTATAATATAGGACAGCTAACTTCTATTATGTATGAATAGTATGCTAAGTGCTATTATAGATGATTACGGAACCCTATCCTATGCGTGGCTTGACACGCACTTGGTCCATTTTTCCTATCTCCGCTTTCGTAGCGACGCCGACGTTTTAAAAACTCTTTCTTCATAATAAAGACCTCTTGTAAAGATTTCTTCAAATGTAGTATAATTTGCTTGATTTACCTATTACAATAGTTATTAGCGTTCTGTTATGAACAGTTCATACCACAAAATGTGTTTTTTTGACTTATTTTAAACCAATATTGAATCGTTTAAACTTTGTATAAGTGATTATATAAATACAGGATGCCTAATTTTAGTGCGATATTTAAAAAAAATAGGTTCGCTGATATTTGTACAGTACATCACCTCTTTAGTAAATATATTGATTTAAATGTTTAAGACCTTGGAAGCCTACAATAAACGGTCCCAAAGCTGCCTTTCTCCCGAGTTACCGATCTGTGGTTTATTATAGCAGGTCCAAACCGGCATTTGTACTTAAAAGCATTTTGGTAATTAACTGAGAAAAATTATGTGAGTAATGAGAGGGGATTGGGTAATAATTGTCAATTAGCTAACAAAGTAAATCTTCTTAGCCTTTATTATCCTAAAATAATTCGGGGTTAGCTAATAATTCAACCGGTTTTACTAGAATATCAGTTTTTCCACGAAGCGACTGATATCGGACCTCCGCAACCCAGAGGAAGAACTAAATTCTATGTTTTGAACTACGTGTCAGTATATTTGAGGGTACCGACTTTTCAATAACGATTGCCATTGATAATAATGATGTTCATCACATCCGGGACCGACAGCTTAACGTGTTTTCCGAGACATGGGCGTCAAACACTGCCAACTTCCAAACTCCAGGCTGTGTTATTAAGAATTTCTTATAAAGAAAAACCCAATAATAGTCGTACCCGGAAATCGATCCGGAAATTGACCTCATTATCAGCAATTGGATACGTTAACCACTAGACCAACGGGCAATAACTAATTAATACATAAAGTCACACATATCTCTACAACATTGAAGACATTATTTTCTTGAGATAGTAAAGAAATAGAAATGTCACGATTGTTTTTTCTTTTCAAGACACGCCTGTTAGTTCCTGTAACAAATTGTTGTCATATATTTGATATTCGATGTCAAAGTCGTCATCGATCGACGCCCAGATAACATTGTATTCCTTGATAGAGCGATAAACGATAAATTATTATTATTATTATTATTATTATAATCAGAGGTCGATAAATAAATAGGAGCTTTACTAGTTACGAGATGTTGTTTTATGTGAGTACGATAGTGTGCTTGTTAGGGTTCCGAAGTTCATAACTCGGAACCCTTATAGATTCGTCATGTCCGTCTGTCCGTCCGTCCGTCCGTCCGTCCGTCCGTCCGTCCGTCCGTCCGTCCGTCCGTCCGTCCGTCCGTCCGTCCTCGACTTACCGTCCAAACGGTAAGTGCTAGAAAGATGAAAGTTTGCATGAATACGTGTTGTAATTACGTCGACAAAGTGCTACAATAAAATTATGAAAAATAATTTTATTTGGGGTACCTCCCCTACACGTAAAGTGGGGATGATTTTTTTTTCTCGAGGCTACCCCATCGTGTGGGGTATCATTAGATAGGTCTTTTAAAAACAATAAAGGGTTTCCTAGACGATTTTTTGATTTAGGTATCCGTTTGCGAGATATTTCACTTTAAAGGGCACTTTTTTGTAAAAACAGGGCGTCCCCCCCCCCTCTAAAAGTTAAACGGCTGGCTCAAAAAATCTGAAAAAAATCGTGATGGTGGACCATCTAATGAACTTTGAAGGAAAACTATAACCGATTAGATGACTCTCTTAGTTCAGGAGTTATAAAGGCTTATATGGTAAAATGCGCTCACTTGGAAAACGTCATACAAATTTAACGTATTAATACGTAAACATAACAATTATCTATTGGATACGATTTTAAATCCACATACCATTATAGGTGACTGAGGAACCCTTTCCTGTGCGTGGCCTGACACGCACTTGGCCGATTTTTTTTAATTATATGTAAGTACAGGGTGGACCAAAATTTCGTTTAAATTTGAATCGGTAGCTGCGACGAGCAGCGACTGCGGGGTGGGGTGGAGAGGCTACGAAGCGCAAAAACGGCCCATGGGATTTAAGTACCATGGCATCGTTTAGTGATCAACAACATGCGTTCTGAGTACGCGAGTACTACCGCAACAACGATTCTTTTACTCTAGCGCAACGAAAATTTTGCGCTCATTATAACATACCGCGTAAAAATTAAGCTCCATCGATTCAATTGATTAGGAAATGGGTTCAGAATTTCGAGGAGACAGGTTCAACGAAGAATCAACCACGGTCCAGCCGAACTAGAACATCAACAGATCCCGAAAACGTCGAGCGTGTAAGAGCGTCTATTCATAAAAATCCTGGACTCTCTACTTGGAAAAGGCCTAACGTCTTAGGCGTGCCCAGATCATATTTGATTTGTATTCTTCACAAATATATATATTTATATACGTGCAAAATTCAATAGGTACAGTAATTTTAGCCTCAAGATCGCACTCACAGGCTCCAATTTGCAAACGAAATGGACAAAATGTGATATCCCAAAAAGGTGCTATTAACTTGTCACCTCGTAACTCGGACTTATCACCAATGGACTTCTTTGTTTGTGGATACCTTAAAAGCAAAGTTTTCAGCAGCAACCCAGAGTCCCTAGAGGAATTAAAAAAAAAAATTCGAGAGGAAATGCAAAACATTTCAAGAAACACTTGTGAGGCCGTCATTGAAAATAGGCAAGGATAGAAGATGATGTAATTTTTCAACAATAAAATCCCCATTTGTTTACTTTAATAATAAATAAACAGTTATTATCCCATATAACTAATTTCTTTCAAATCATTATTTGAAATGTAAACGAACTTTTGGTCCACTATGATTTTAATAGAGGATTAAAAACTTGTTTCATCCTTTTAGAAACCGTCTCAAATACCCAAAAATAGATATCAAAAGCGCAGTAATGTTATTTTTATATTTTTGTACTAAATTTATTTTAATATCAGGTCGGGATCTTACTTGTCCATAGAATCTTAACTTTAAATCAATTAACTAATTAAATATACATCTCCGGTTAAAAACATTGTTTTATTTGGTATCGTAGAAAAATAAAGTTCTAAGAACTATATCTTAGGCATCTTAGGAATAATAAAAGTACATCCCGAAGATTCTCAATATTTCAATTATGTAGTGTTCACATATCTTATTATACTTATTTTGCACACATAAAATAATTCCACAACACTAATAGTTGTAGTCAATATACTCGTAAATACTTTGAATTGACAGCCGCTGTTCGATTACAACCGAGTAGTGTTGCAAGTATAGAAAGTACGAGAAGACTTGAACGATGACAAGAGCCTACGTCGACGCAAAATATAGTCAATTATAAACTTTATATTGATGCAATAAGGATGAAACTATTAAAACTTTAAAATAAAAGGTCTGAACTACCGTTGCCCCGGGGTGTATTTAGGACGCACGTCCCCCCCTGTTTGAACTTAATTCTCGCGACAGTTTAAACATTCGAATCGCTTAATCCAATGAGACGGGATTAGTATACTTCAATGCTTCAAACTAAAAGGACACGCGAGTATCCCACTATTAACAAACGTATATATAAATAAACCTAACAGCTTAGGAAAGCAAATTAGAACGACGTTTTCTATGCTTCGAAAGTTAATAACCAAGGTAATAAGATTGCACATTTTATTGAGTTGTTTCCTGTTTCATTTTCTATTCTCTTATAATTGTTGTTATGTGGTAACAAAACACTGCATTTACATGCAGTTTAGAAAAGTTACAATTAGAAAGGCTTCGTATCGGCGCGTGGGGGAGAACAACGCGCGACGGCGCAGGGCTGCAATAGGGGGCAAAACAAAGTATCCAATTTCTCCACTTCCCCACTTCCGACGCAATTACGACACAATATTGTGGGGCTGTGGTGGCTAAGCCTGACCGCAGCCAGACTGAAATCTAGGCACCGCAACAATCTCGTTACGGAACATAAAATATATTCTTATTGTTCAACTGACTTTTTTCGCAAGATCTATTCAAACAAAGAACCTCTGCGGAAACTTAAGTGTCGGCTTGACATTACAGGTGTTTGATTTACGTTTAAATAGCATAAACACTAAATATAGAGAAACATTAAGCAAGTATTCTTGAAAATAATGAAACATTACTTTATTCAGATTAATACAAATTTATTTTCGTGATAGTGAATAAATCGCTATCGATGACAGAATTCACTAAAGGGAATAAAACCTTACCGAAGGCTATATTTACATAACAGGTTTAAGGTAGAATCTTTGAGTAATGATTACATTATCGAGGTACAAAACCAATAGACCCCAGCATTTATTAGATTAGGGTCGCTCCCTTTATAAGGGCTAATGGAGATGACAATGTACGCGACGACAAGTTGGATTATAACATCATAAAACGTTATAACCATGCGTTCACATTAATAACAATAGAAAACTCCAATAGCAACATTTACACCTTAAATAATATGGATAATGTTACTTGCTATTCTTGCTAACTTTCGTAAGATGTGCACTTGCAAAAAGTTGATCTGATGGGTATACCAGACACAGCTTTATTATTTCGTGGTCTCGGAACTGCTACCCAATAGTTTAATAAATATTCTACTAGTTTTCCTACTACTAGGTTTCAATGATATCAGTTAAGCTGGTACACTACTATGAGTTAATCCCTACTAATATTCCTACTATATCCCTACTAATATTATAAATGCTAAAGTAACTCTGTCTGTCTGTTAAGCTTTCACGCCTAAACCACTGACCGGATTTTGATGAAATTTGAAGTGTGAAGATAGAACTGAACTTGGGAAAGGACATAGGATACTTTTTACAGCGATAACCTTATAAACTTACAGGTATATGTGTATATATTTGTACCTAATTTATCATATACTTCCTTGGATCTATCTATCCATCTATAAGAAGAAACTTTTAATTTTTTTTTTTCAAAAGGCATACACCAACTCTGTGACCTAAATAACATAAGACTGTAATGCCGACTGCGGTACAAAAGCACACGGCTTCATCTCGCACTACAATAAATAAAAATAGTCTCACTCAACCCCATTTCTCCCGACACGAGGAACAATACAAACTTTCATATTTGCAAACAAAGAGGAAAAATCTTTTGAACCAGGAAAGCTCTTATCGCCGCGAGCGTCGCGTTCCATTAAAGACACTTTACAAAGAATTGAGGGTGTCAAAGTTATTGTTCTAACCATAATACTTGTACCCAGTACCCTTCTTGACTCCGAGTTGCGTGGGGATAATATATGTCAAAAATATATGTAACTATATATTCGCACAAGGGCACTTAGTATCCATACCGAGCATGTATATCGCACCATCATGTGACCCTCTATAACAAGATAATCAAACGTGGCCTGTGCCAAATGATGGTGTCCGCCAAATTGCTTTGTTAATTACATGCTGTCAGTACGCGGAAAAATGGTATATCAATAGCTACGTCATATTTGGCAATTACGAAAAATAATGGAACGAATCAAATTAATAAAAAAGTGTTTTGATAGGATAGGGTGGAGTTTAACATGTGTAGGTATATTAAATGGAACGTGGTACAGTTATAGTGGCTTCATTACGCATCATTGCGATAAAAAAAGGTTTATAAAACAATCATAGATATGAATCTAATGTGTAGTAAGTTTAATAAGGCTCAATTTGTCTTGTATTTTTGTCTTAAGCACAAGTACTAGTAACCAATATGAGTAGAGTGTAAACTAATATTCACAAAGATAGCTAATTATTTAGTATGCAGGTTATATTGTTTTGTCATGTAATTGTCACTATCCTGTCTGGTGAGTCGCGGTGACTCACGCAGTTATTGTGTAAGTATTGTGAGCGTCAAGGTCGACGCGGAACGATTGATAGATAGCAGACATTGCACAAACGTAAACGAACCGGTTTTCAACCGTAAACAATACTTGCCAAACTTTGTTAAGTAAAACTGTTAAGTTACGTCAAATTCTGAAGTTATATTGTAAGTGGATATAACAAGTCTATCTTGTTTGTTACGCTGTTGCAAGAACTTTCCACATTAATCAACAACGGATTTTTGCACAGTACTAAAAATAACATTTATAAACTTTAGATCATTGTGATAGCCAAATCCATGTTTCTACTTGTATATTAAAGTTCCAATTATAGTGTTCGCACTTTAATTATGCAATGAATATTGGTAGTTATCAGAATCTGCAATCTGTACCTATGTCCTCGTCACATGTTGAAATAAACCTGATAATCATTCGTTTTCAAGACCGGCTGAATAGGTCAGTTTTTGTAAGTATTACATATAAAGAACGATAATATTATGTTGAATGAACATTATATTCAAATTGACACTGAATATACACGTGTTTAGTAGCAGTCCCATACTTACTAATTCTAGCTTTATAGTGAGAGTAACATGTCAAATACAAGTCTCTCAAGGATATTCAAAGATCAGAAATATATTATTTCCTTCGATTTGGATGTTCTTCATAATCTTATTTATCAGAAAGGATTTATTTCCCATTTAAACTCATTAAAACAAGAAACAAAAAAATTACGCGCGCTCTGAAATTAGAGATCCTAATGTAAACGCTCATTATAAGCTAAAATCAACATTGAAAACTTTGCACTTACCAGGATCCGCAGCAATTTGCCTGTAGACAGATAATGCCACGTCGTCTTCACTGACAAAGTCCCAGAGTCCGTCGCAGGCTACAACCACAAAATCTTCGTCTCCATCTAACTCCACAGTCGCAATTTCAGGCCGCGCCGTTACGTATGGCTTGTATTGTGCATCACCTAAACATCGACATTGACTGACATTAATACAAACATATTACATTCTTCTTTAGTTCTATTTATTTAAATAGCCGTCACTAATATTACTTGTCGTTATATTTTTTGCACATTATTATATTCAGGTGTGGACAAAGTATTTTGTTCTGTTATATGAGTAGATGTACTACGTCTAACGCTGATGAATGAAGCAGTCTCGTTTCAAACAGTATCAATTTACCGCGTAATATGAAAAAAAAGACAGAATAAGATTTATAAGAATTGGTTTTAAATAGATACCCCACAAAACATTAGGGAGATTTAATGCATTTAGAATAAATATCTTAAATTAAAAACAATATATTTTTTAAGGTTCAATAAAAACAATCGTTGCTATTTGGAAATGCAAATTTAACAACGATATTCGATACAATCCTCATCAACTTAATCTTGCATGATAGCTTTGGTTTCGCCGGGAGGAGCTTAGTGTAAACGTTCTGGGGCTTAATCTCCCATAGAACGCAAAATCGATGAATCTGTAGTATCAATACGTGGGGATAAGTAAATACAGCCGAATTGAGAAGAAAATGTCAACATTATTATGTTACTATGCCGTCTCCCCAATGTGTCCGAATTTAAGGAAGGGAGAAGATATTGTCGATAGTTCAGATTCAGAATTCTGCCTTTTGGAGACTATTGCTTCTTTATTTATTTTTAAATGCTATATTGGTTTTTTAAATATTTTAGGTGACTGTTCGGTCAGGATTTTTGTAAGCAGGTTTATGTCTTTTTCTGGATGATACTCGGTTGTCCTCTTTTTAACGTAAAAATATCAAAAAAGTTCTCAATTCGGTTTATATGTACTTTTTGGCCTATGTTAAACGAAATCTTTAATATTTTGTTATCAATTTGATTTTTTTCTTAATGATATTGCTTGTACCGATAGAGATGGAAACATAAGAGATGGAAAACAGTTTCAAAGGGGAAATACTGTGCAGTGAAAAACACATCGAATTCAAATATCGAGGGCTACACTACAAGTAACAACGCCGCCAGGGTGATCGATACATTTCGTATAGATATAGTGTTGTGCATAGCATGGGGTAGTAACAGAGGGCACACGCTCACGCGAGGGTTCCGAGCCACATCGCGACACCGCGGCGCCCGTGCTCCTTCGCTTTGTACATTCTAAATAGATGCACACCGCCACACGTCCTTTTGTTTCGTATTTGAACTTGAATAATTATGTCTACCACACTTATCGCTGTATTATATTCTAATTACACACTTGTTGACATTGTTATGAATTGTAACTTAATTTGTTTACGAACACATTCTGTGTATTTTGTGTTGGTGACTGCTAAAATTAAAATTGTGATACAAGGATGGAATAAGAAAGAGAATAAAAATAGCAACTAATGATCGTGTATATATTGAAAGTCAGTCAGTTATTCAGTCTATTGCTGAATACATCCATGCATCTCCAATTGCATGCCACTAAAAAGTTGTAAAAAGGTTAATTTATATTTGCTGCGTCTAGATACATCATCATTTTCATCTTTTGAAAACATGAATAAGTTTATTGTTCAACTTCCCGGCTTTAAATTTATTTGATGGATAGGTTTTACACCATTTTTAACAAGTTTACACCAAGTTAATTCTTTGTATGTATGTGTTCCCTCTTCTTTGTATGGATAATATGCTTTGTATAAATTAAACCGACTAGCTAACCATACTATTATTTGTATTTTTATTTGGAGTGTAAATAACGAATATTTTCGCTTTTCAATATATATATATATATAATATATATAAAAGTACAGAACTGTTATATTATATATAACAGTTCCGTAACTAACTGACAGACAACGCACAGCCGAAACTGCTCGACGCAGGAAATTAAAATTTGGCTTATATTTATATATTTTAATTTTAAGGCAACTAATTAGATGTAATAAAATAACTGAACTATTTTCAACACACCAGGGTCAAAAGAAAATTGAAGGAAATTGTATTACTACTTGGTAATTCGAAAAAGGTGATCATAAATTTAAATTATTTAGAAAAATATATCGTATAACAGTAACATAATATAATTCTATCCCGCACCCTCTATACATAAATAACCCTATAAGAAGAACCTTCATTTTACTTGAAACAAAAATGTCTAAACATTTGCAGCATTAAGCATTGAATTTCTTAAAGCTAACAAGTAACATGAACAGGACCTTAAATCCTTTAACGAGTGGTGTCATAATAGTTTGTTTTATAGGGATTCAAAGTCATCTCAGTGGGGTACGGCTAACGGCTTAATGATCGGCACACGCCAGGAGCACGATTCCTGCCTACAAGAGGCGAGAAATGGGCCCTCGCCCGCCCAATAACAATAAAACGACCTATTAACTTCCGACGTTCACAGAGTTCACGCCCGTGGGGGCGATCATGTGAAAAATTTAAGCACCTGAATCATATTTAATGTGAACTGAGCGCATAAAAACTTTGTTTTCATTTGTTTTTTTTATTTACTTTTAAATTTGCATTCTTTTTTTACTTTATATATTTGTTTTCCACATGAATTTCTAATTCGCTATTGAAATATTTCTTTTATTACTAGCAGTCACCATTCAAGTCGTGTCATTTCCGTGTTGTCGGAACTTTACGATTTTCTGCACTATAAGTTTTAAGCACTAAATACCTAAGTATGGTACCTATATAAACATCTAAAACATTACGCATAGGCGACAAACGTACATTAGGTTTAATTGAAATAGTGGCTATATCATGCTCGCAGAAGGCATCTACCATTCCTCTCTTAATTATAAAAGAGTTTATTGGATAATGAAATAGTACTTATTTGTTTAACTGAAACAAAGAAACTGGACTATTTATCCGCACGTATCATGATGCAAATAGTTTTTCTGTGTTTACATGAGATGTCTTATTACACTGGTTTATTTCATGGAGAGCATGTTGGAAACACGCGCGGCGCTGTAAATGTTTATGTGCACCATAAAAGTTAAACACTGGCTGGACGCACCACGCTCTCGTGAAAATGTCACTCTAGAACGCCCTTACGTTTTATTACGTATTAAAAATTCAACACTTTTCGAAAAAAATATTGTGTTCAAATAAAATGAGAAGAGAGGATATTTATTATAAATCCGCTTTTTCTGATATTAAATTCAAACGGATTCTTCTTTCACAGGATTTTTATTTACTTGCTTAAAATATAATAAAATAACGAAAGACGGTTTAATCTCAAATGAATTTAAAAGTTTACAATATTTTTTATAATTCGTACCGTTATGGCTCGCTCATTAGTACTACATATTTAATGTTAATAAGGCAATTATTAGCGAAGTATATTTAAAAAAAACATTAATACATAGTTTAAAAAATATAATAAACTCTATAACGATCTCTGAAAAATATAACCGTAAAACATGTGGGGTGCATAATTATTGCGATGCACTGTTTTAAATTTTTAACATTACTGTACTGTTGAGATCTTTACATCAACGCTAGGATTAGCAACACTTTATAAATAGAAAGTTACTCATACCTAATCAAAATATAATACACAATAGGTAATTCGGAGGCAGGTCTAAATTACACTGATCTTATTTCATTTTCAATCAAGTGACTCAACTCCGTCTGATAGAATGCATTTTTAGAATTCAAGAATGGGGGCCAAAATATTAATTTCAAAATGCAGACAATGCAGAATGTTAATATACACTACGGCGGTTTAGTGAGATGCTTTCACCCGCTCCGTTTAAATGACCCGAGATCACAGTGTGAGGGAAACATGTGTGCTGGTAGTGACTTCAAGTTTTTACTGTTCAGCACAGAAAGAAAAAGCCAAATCGTTTAGTTTGAGATCATATTTCTACTGTCTGTCTGTCTGTAGTCCTGTAAAGGAATGGAGAAAGTAAGAAGAGCTCTTCAGAACAATCTTAAATACAAAGGCGATAGAGGACTGCCATTGGGGCGATTGTCTTGCATGACAGGCGAGGCGAGGCTTAAAGAACTCGATGGCTTCGGGACTGTCGATAACGCAAACTGCTCGTCACTGCAACCGATTGTGATAACAGTACTTCACACAGAAGCAAATCTGGTTCTTATGAAAAAGACAAAATGCGAGGTTCTTTAGTGACGCTATGTACTCCCGCGGGCTGCGAGTCCGGTAAATATCCATACCTAGAATACCATATAATAAGGATACCTTCGTTTACTCAATAATGGAAATAAAGATAACTTCTGAAATTACTAAGATTTGTAATTTCAGAAGTTATCTTTATTTCGATTTAATGGCTTGCAAAGTGATGGCGCTGCAGAATGATGAGGATTAGATATTTGTAGTTTATACAGCACATGACATACAGATATATCAGGATAGTGTGAAGAAGGTCTAAGGGAAAAAATATGGACTTAAAGCTCCATGAATGCACCCAACTTACTAATTAGAGAGGAAATAATCGTCTGTTATTTAGACTTAACAACTGTACTTATTACTAAGGAGCGAATGATAAAAGATCGCAAAAATGATGACTGTAAATAAATAATAATAAGCCACTTTTAAACCTCTGCCGGTATGTAGTAGTCGTTATATCCTGCGCTCTCGCTAAAATCCGTTGAAAAATTTATAATATCCTTTAGTACAATCTACCTCCATGTCTTTATTCCAAAGCCGTCTCACAAATCTACAATTGATCTAGAAATAAACATCTCTTCGAAATTTAGCGTTCATGTTAGCAGTGAGATTTAATTAAATTTCAAGTTCCCGAAGTGATGCTCCCTCTCCCTTCATCGTCAAGACTACAAGTAACTTTCATAGTTATCAGTACTACCTACGACTTTTGATACTGCAGTCGAAGTTACTAGGTAGACTACTAGGTAGGTTACATAACTTACAAATCCAGCAAAACAATTTTTGGCGAAGAGTTCCCGAGTAGGTTGAATTGGTCGTCTTAAAATATTTAATATTTTAAAAAACTTTCAACAATAATTTATTAATCATAGCGCTTGAAAACCACTTAGGTTTTCAATATTTTTCAAAATAAAGTTTTAATATAGGACCACTTGATGAGATTACCAATACGATCTACAGGACTGTCGGTTTACCGGGCGTAGACGGTATAGGCTAATAATCCAATAAAAGCGCTTATTAGGAACATCCAGAACTCACCCTCAGGAACACAACACGCCTATCATATTAAGAACGCCTATCATATTTAGACATTTTATCATCTATAATTTTGTTTCATGATTTTGTTTAAAGAGTTAATAGTAAACCACATCTATTTTTGACCGAATTTTAATATTTGTCAATAAGCTGTAAAATCGAACTGTCTCAAATCATTTTAGGCGTGTAATACTTTTTATTAAATATATAAAAACTTGACTTACCAATAGCTCTTGAAACAGCTAATTGTCCATTAACCCGCCAGGTTCCCCAGAACATCACAGTACCCCCTGATTTTTCTATTCTCTCACGTTCATCCTGAAAATTTATTCAAATTATAGTCGTTTTACCTAACTTTAAATATGTAGGAAACTACCTTACTACTAGGATAGGCGTCGCACATAGCCAAGTTGCCCTAGGTAAACAGGGTAAACAATGACGGCGCGGTCAGAACCTGCCGTTAGTGGTATGATACCATGAACGTCTCATTGATTCAAAGATCGTATAATGCGTCGGTCCCAGTTGTTATCATAGGATAACAGTCGTTAAACTTAGTTGAAGGCCTTCGTGCGGCCTAAAAACATCCAACGGCAAGATAAGCCTCAACATTGTCTTATCAGTCCCCAAACCGCATTCAGTCAGCGTGGGGACGTATGGCCTTAACCCTCTCCTGAGAGTAGACCCGACACCAGCACGGGACATTATGGATTGCAGATAAAATTACTCACTTTTAAATCTTTGGGTATTTTTGTAGACTATAAATACATAAATAATAATGTCCCAAAAAAGTTAATGGTTATATTGGTTTGATACAGCCAAATGAACAAACATATATTCCATTTTAATAATACAAAATATCAAAACCAATGTAGTATGTGTATTCCAAGGTGATTATCTGCCTCTTTGTGTATGTATTTCTGTTTTAATGTATAATTATGACAATCAATATTGTTTATAGGTAGCTATTCCCACACACAAAAAATATAAAAAGTTTCAATTGATAAAATATATAATATACTTCTATATCTGTTCGAATACTGAAGTCGGTAGTACTTAGTATTCTGTGTGAATATAGATTTCGAGTTTTACGTAAATTCACTTTTATACTGCTATTGCTAAACAGGACATTTTTACATTTTAGACCAGTGCCGATGTTTGAAAACAAAATAAATTATAGTAGGATGAAACCCATTGTAAAAGGAGGAGAATAGTACAAAAATTAAAGGAAAAATATATTACGGGCGATCTGAGGTCGGGAAGGGGGAAAGGGGGGGTTTTAAGGGAGAAAAATGGCTTATCTCGATTTCCGGCAAAACTACAAGTCCTATGGAAAAAAGTTAAATGACAAGTTGTAGGTAATAAAAAAAAAAGCGGCCAAGTGCGAGTCGGACTCGCCCATGAAGGGTTCCGTATCAGCAAGTAACACCATATAAAAGTTCTTGTAGTTCGTTGTAACTTTCATCGATGTTTATAGACTAGTGTATTGATTGGATGAAAGGTAAATTGCGTGTTACGATTTATGACGAATTAAAAAAAAACTACTCACTAGATCTCGTTCAAACTAATTTTCGTTGGTAGTTTGTATGGTAATGTACAACATATATTATTTTTAGTTTTATCACTCTCTTATTTTAGAAGTTAGAGGGGGGGGGGGGGACACATTTTTCCACTTTGGAAGTGTCTCTCGCGCAAACTATTCAGTTTAGAAAAAAATGATATTAGGAACCTCAACATCATTTTTGAACACCTATCGAAAGATACCCCACACGTATAGGTTTGATGAAAAAAATTTTTTTGAGTTTCAGTTCCAAGTATGGGGACCCCCAAAATGTATTGTTTTTTTTTCTATTTTTATGTAAAAATCTTAATGTGGTTTACAGAATACATCGACTGACCAAATTTCAACAATATAGCTCTTATAGTTTCGGAAATAATTGGCTGTGACATACGGACGGACAGACAGACAGACAGACTTGACGAATCTATAAGGGTTCCGTTTTTTGCCATTTGGCTACGGAACCCTAAAAAGATCTACATCTTTTGCATTTACTTTTTGCACATAACCTCAAATTTTATGTGAAAAATTCAGAAAACCAGATTTTTGGTATTCTTTGTTATCTTTTACAAATAAAATTATTTTTTAACCAAATTTTGTAAAAACTTAGCTTTTCATGTCCTGAATACACCGTTATTTATTTGATTTGAAATATCTATTTTTTCACCTCATTTTGACTGAATACCGATAAAAACCCTAATTTTCAATCGAAAATTCATCCGTCAAAATATCAATTTTTTTTTTAAATAGGGTGTTTTCTATTCGATGAAATCTCTACTTTCCGCTGGTGTAAAAATATTTATGTATTACCATAGTAAATCTTCTCAGAAAATGCAAAAAATAAAAAAAACTCGAATTCGTTTTTTTTTAATCGTTATTGAGATATTTCTTAAAATTTACACTTTAATCACTCGGAAAACGTAAGATTGCATGTTACAATGATAAACAAAAATATTGCAAATCGAAATATACTACTATAATTAACAAACAAATAAATAATAAAGTTAATTTTAAATAAAACATATACAATATTTTGAGAAAGTTGCAGAATCTTCTTTAAAGTATATGCGTATATGCCTATTTATTACTATTTTAAGATAATTTAATACCTGAGTGACCTACGAAAAATTTTAGGCCATCAAAAGGTATTTCATAGAAACCATCGGAAAGTAGAGATTTCATCAAATAGAAAACACTATTTTTTTAAAAAAAGTAGATATTTTGAAGGATGAATTTTCGATTGAAAATTAGGGTTTTTATTCGGTATTCAGTCAAAATGAGGTGAAAAAATAGATATTTCAAATCAAATAAATTACGGTGTATTCAGGACATGAAAAGCTAAGTTTTCACAAAATTTCGTTCAAAAATAATTTTATTTGTAAAAGATAAAAAAAAAGCAAAAACTTGGTTTTTTGATTTTTTCCAATAAAATTTGAGGTTATGTGCAAAAAGTGTAAATGCAAAAGATGTAGATCTTTTTATTACCTACAACTTAACCATTCAACTTTTTTCCATAGGAGTTGTAGTTTTGCCGGAAATCGAGATAAGCCATTTTTCCCCTTAAACCCCCCCCCCCCTCTCCCTTCCCGACCTCAGATCGCCCGTCATTTATTTTTCCTGTAATTTTTCTATTCTCCTCCTTTTACAATGGGTTTCATCCTACTATAATTTATATTCACTTTTTGTTATTTTAAGAGGCTTCTACCCTGGTCTATTTGTATTATACAGCACTGAAAAAAGATTTCAATTATCATTCTTATCCTGGCACAAGATGCTGACACACTAACTACATGTTGAAGAATTCCTTTTTAGGGTTCAGAGTTATGACTACGGATTATAAATTATAGTTTATAATTGTTTTATTGATAGAAATGAATTGTATTTTTGTAAAGTTTTTGCGAGTTATGCGAGACAACTGTGGTGCAAAATTGTTGATTGCAGTATTTTTGGACGGATATCGCATTCAGGCCTCCAAAAACATACTATTTAATAGCAGAGGCCAGCAACGCTCTCATGACTCTTGAGTTAATGAAGCAATGATATACAAAATAAGGCAGTCACGAAATTATTAGAAAATTAAACGTTAAAACCTAACGAAAGTACCTACTTTTGTGATTTGTTTAAGGTCGCATTACGCTTAGAAATTTGAATTCTAAAGCACTTGCTGGACACTGCGAGCCTATAAAGATAAAATGTACAGCCGCTAACCAAAACTTCATCCTAGTAATATTATAATCCAACTAATATTATAAACGCAATAGTTTGTGAGTATGTATGTGTGTATGTATGTTTGTTGCTCTTTCATGAAAAACTACTCAACGGATTTGGATGAAACTTTACAGTAATATAGCTTATATATCGGAATAACACATAGGCTACTTTTTATTGCAATAATCGGGATACACGGGCGAAAGCCAGGTGATTATAAAAATACATAAATCGTAGATGTATCACTGTTTATCTTCTGTCAAAACTTCACAGGTTGCTATGCATAACAAACTTGCATAGCAACCATAATGATAGTTTGTAAATGGCTAATTAAAAAAAGAGTTCTGGATTATCACATATGTAGGCTACTTTTTATCCCGAAAATACGCAAGTAACACCGCGGGGCGCAGCTAGTACGTTATAATGTTACCCTCTTAACTTAATATGTACATATTAATATTGCGGTGGTAAGAGCTGTTATGTGTAATGAAGCAATAATAAATTGTCGTAATGATTAAAATAAAACATTTTACCGCAAAACTAGTTTAATATAAATATGTAAAAACATTTAAATTGTATGTTACATTCGCAATTCTAAACGACACCACAATTACCGCAGTAATGTAACAACTCGCTGACAACTCTGACCTAGTTCTAAATTAGTTTCAAGATTATTTAAAACTTCTCAAATCAAGAACGTAATATACGTAAAACAGAGTTTAAGCAAAACTTAACAGATGATAGTTGTTATAATCCTTACTGATAATACCTATTATAAATGCGAAACTTACTCTGTTTGTCTATCGGTCGCGCTTTCACGTTAAAACTTCTGTACCGATTAAAATGAAATATTATACATAGATTGTCTGAGGAAATACATAGGGTAATTTTTATCGCGATAATCATTATACACGCGGGAGGTGCCGCCACCTCATGTAACTGTGATGAAACCGACCTAAAACACTAAAGATTTCAATTAGTCAAAACTTGTGTTATTCATCTAATATCTCTGTTTCTGTTTGTGGTATACCGCCAAGTCAGTATGATTACTCTGTAACCATTTTACGATAGTCATATATGGTTTAAATCATAATTGATATCTATGATTATGACTGGTGGTTTAAAACTTGGAAACTTTCTTCCGATCGAAACAGAACAGTATTCGTAGTATTCGTGCTATCGTAATTCGTTATATACGATAGCATGCAACCATAATGAGCCTGTACCTCTAAAAAGTGCAATTTGAAGTGCATGATAATATTGGCATTTACCCAAAGTTGAGGGAAACGTTGAAATTACTAATGCATTCAAGATGTACATGTGAATAATATTTTTGATTTAATTGTATTTATAAAGGATTATATATTACTAGCTGACCCGGCGAACTTCGTACCACCTTAGAATATTAATTCATAATAAAGTATTGTGTTTCAATATTAACTGATACTGACAAATCGATAGCAGCGCCAACTAACACGGCCCGGGCCGGTACCGCCATAATCGCTTTGTTCCTGCATTCTATAATATCAAATCTGTAATATCTTCAAAAGTATTAATTTAAATTACATACTGTACAGGGCCATATTAATCTATATTAAATACACAATATATTTAAGGTACTTAATTTAGGATTAGGATTAATACTGTGTTGCCTATAATCGCTTCGTAAATAAACCATTATTTCTCGTAAAAAGAAAAACAAAATGGTTATTGTGGGTTATCCCTAAGAGATAGATATATACCATCGTGGACTTTTTTGTAGACCTTTTTAAGATGTACAATACTGTAGTACATTATTTAGGTCTATCTCGTAGGGTACAGCCAGCGTTTGCAATATAAGCGTAAAAAACATCACATTAGAAACCTCTAAAATTATTATCTACTATATTATGCATGTATTATACATTTCATAAAAATCCGTTGCGTAGTTTTAAAGATTTAAGCATACAAAAGGACAGAGAAAGCGACTTTGTTTTATACTATGTAGTGATATTGTCATCACCCACACAAGAAAAATATAAGTACATAAAATGAACTTCGTAGTTATATTTTACACGTAGGATAATATAGATGAAAACTATAAATACTTTTAATATACCATCTACTTGTACAGTTGTGCGTGTACACCTACAATCAATACATAATACATAAAAAATTAAATAAGTTGAAGTCACTTTGGTAGGCTCATATAAAAAAATTAAAGTCTAGATTCATTTCCCAGAAGTATAACGTTCTCGTGCAAATCAATTTCAAGGGTGATTTTTTTCTACTTTAACTCTATAATAATAAACCGACCGATTTCGGCCATCTCGACCACTTCGACCCCTTATAGGGCTTGGCGCTGATGTGCCCGGAGATGGCTTTTACATCCGATTTTCGCAGCAAACTCCCTTGCACAAAGTGGGTAAGTGAGCTTGCCGCTCTCATAGTTATAGTGGATGGCGGCGAGTGGAAGGGATTTAAGCTCATCACGCTTGGCGTCGAAGTCAGCTTTACGCTGTTCTTCGAATTCGCAGATTTGCTTCTTCACAATCTCGCGCCATTCCGGTCGCTGTGCTGCCAAACTCTCCCAGCGGGAGTTTGGCAGCACAGCGAGAGGCTATATTTATGAAAGGAAATACCTAACGCATTTATAATCCGCACAGTTTATTATATAAATAAGCTTAAATGGTGTATTACCTCTCGGCCGGGCTTATGCGGTCGGACTAACTGCATAAGCCGCATGCGTTTGGCGAGTAATGCCAGCGAGTCGCCCGCCCACGCCGCCAGCAGGCGCTGCCCTCGCACTGCTACCGTCACCGCTGTACTGCCGCCACACGCACGCTGAACAACAATAACAACAACACATATAAATATTATGTTACGCTCAAAAAATATATGTTTTCTAATTATTATTTCTGTACCATGATTTTAACACACCAATGAAGTTGTTTAAATTTATTCAGTTGTTTATAATTTACAAAACTTAAATAATAATTTAGGACTAATACAAAATGCTGTTGTACAATAATAGTGATAAATAAAGAGGAATTGTAAAATAAGAAACATACATATAAAATGTACTATTAAGTACATTTAGCCATTAATTTTTTCGTAATTTCTTCTATGGAGCTGATTTTTTCTTGCTTCCTTTAGTTTTCCAAGTACCTTGAAACCCAAACGCCAAAGTATAACAAAACTTTAAGAAAAAAAAATAGTAGTTCTCCTGTGTCTTGTGTCTACCCAACCTACATTCATCAATTGTCAACAGCCTTTACAGTCCACTGTTGGATATGGACTTGTCTTCAAAAAAGAGGCTTAGGCCTACTATACTACACGGGTCAGGTAGGTTGGTGAAGCGTTGTTTCAAGTTCGTACAGAGACGGAGCCCGCATCAGGAGCGGGCAGGCGCTGGGATAAGTCCAGAAGGAGATATAACCCTGGACTCCTAAAACAAAAGCGTATACCGTGTGGTTTATAGTCGGTTCGAGTCCGACACACCGCCCAGCCGAATAGAAATCCCGGCGGGGTGCCGGTCCGAGGGGATTTCCACACGTAAAAAAAGGGTTGTTTCAAGTCACCCCTCGAGTGGGCAGGGCGGAGGCACGTAACCCTTTCCTTTTGACTGACGCAGGTGCTTTCCGGGTACGGTTTCTTCGAAAGGTACCTGCCCTCGGTCGCTAGGAGGGAATTGAGTCCCGCCTGTCATCACTGCGACTGCAGTGAGTACTCCGATCATCACACGCTGGCGTCCGTGTGTACCCGACGCCGCCTGAGAGAGGATCGTGGTACAGAGACGGAGCCCGCATCAGGAGCGGCAGGCGCTGGGAGGAGTCCAGAAGGAGACCTCCCCCTGGACTCCTTCTAAAAGAGAAGTGCAAAGAGGCCACACCGTGTGGTTTTTAGTCGGTTTTAGTCCCGCCCCGCCGCATAGAAAACGTGGGGATTTCCACACGAAAAAAAAGGGTTGTTTCAAGTTTTCATTTAGTAGTGATGTTATGTTGCGTAGTGCGCTCGCGTAGTCACCTCAATAAACCAAGTTATATATATTATTAAAATTAAGAGTAGTTAAAAGTCCTGTTCTAATTTCAACAGGTGTAGTTCTTACTGGATTGATTGAAAAATAAACTCAATCATATTCACTTATCACTACATAGTATAAAACAAAGTCGCTTTCTCTGTCCCTTTGTATGCTTGAATCTTTAAAACTACGCAACGGATTTTTATGAAATTTTCTTTAATAGATAGAGTGATTCAAGAGGAAGGTTTTTATGTATAATACATGCATAATATAGTAGATAATAATTTTAGATGTTTCTAATGTGATGTTTCATAAGCTTATATTGCAAACGCTGGCTGTACCCTACGAGATAGATCAAAATAATGTACTACAGTATTGTACATCTTAAAAACGTCTACAAAAAAGTCCGCGATGGTATATGTCTATCTCTTAGTGATAACCCACAATAACCATTTTTTTACGAGAAATAATGGTTTATTTACTAAGCGATTATAGGCAACACAGTATTAATTCTTATCCAATTAAGTACCTTAAATAAATTGTGTATTTAATATAGATTAATATAGCCCTTTACAGTATGTAATTTAAATTAATACTTTTGAAGATATTACAGATTTAAAATGCAGGAACAAAGCAATTCTGGCGGTACCGGCCGGGGCGTGTTAGTTGGCGCTGCTGTCGATTTGTCACTATCAGTTAATATCTAAACACAATACTATATTATGAATTAATATTCTATGGCGGTACGAAGTTCGCCGGGACCGCTAGTTGATAATAAATCTAATGAGATAAAATATTCTCATTAGCTCCAGCATAGATCTGGCCAATGGATCAGGATCAGTCAAACAGGGGCGTGAAACACGTTACTTTCGTTATTATCTTTATTTCCACATGTTTCGTTTTTATCTCTCGATTTCAATGTTAAAATATTATCAACAACCACTTTCCAAGTATATCAAATTTGCTTCCGAGTTTCAGTATTATACATAGCTCTGACTTCATATAATGTATATATAAACAGTGATAAAACTCAAGTTGATAAAATACACCTATTGATAAAACGGATATATTCGGAGTGAGTCATACAAACGAGAATATAGGAAGTATAATTTTAATGTAGTCATATAGTCAGAATTATTTTCATAATTGTTTAGAGCAATAGGCCCTCCTGTTACGAGTATGGCTATAAAAGAATACATTAACATAGTGCAAAGCTCACTCTATTTGGGATAACCATTATAAACATATCGAGACACCTACGTGTCTCGAAAAGACAAGTTATGGCGTTGTTGGACCCGGATGCCATATGAACATCTTTGGGAATGGGTTACAGTTGGACTAAAAAACTTCGACGTCGCCTAGTTCTTAAAATGTGGAGATCTGATGGCAATCCTAATTTGCATAAAAGAAAGACTCAGAGGAAGAAAATCTTTAAAATAGCATTCTTGCTGTCGTGTTTCGTTATTGAGTGCGAGACCGGAGGCCCAATGATGCAAAAGCAATTTCGTAAAATGGACACGGAATGAACTATATGGAGTAACTACGTATCCTGAATCGCGAAAGTGACATTCTCGCTCCGATTAGCATATATACAACATCCCAACATCAACTGTTTGGCAGTGGCCCGCCAGGCGTGATCACCTCGCCTGGTCGGAGGATCCTCCCTTTGTGTTGGAAGAACACGATACCCGTTCCTGCACAGTCTGTACTCATAATCTGACTTCTACTCTTTGATTCTAGTCATGCTTTCCATCATGCAGAGTAGAATCACTTTGGCAGTTTCATATAAATGAAAAATGTTTTTTTTTTACTACTTAGTGTCAATTACTTTTGAGATAGGGTTTTTGGGCCGTTAACTGCAATCAAATACAGGTCACAACGTTAACAAAGCTGATAGCTGTAGCTAGTTATTTACAAAATAAATAGTAAATAAAATTGTATTATTGGGTCGTCTTGGAAATAAATTATAATAAATTATTCATTCTAATATATTTAAGTTGAACACTGTTTTTATTATAATTTAAAACTCTTTTACATTCTACTTGAGAGTTCTTTTACAAATTTTCGATGACATAGTTTTGTTCAAATATTGGCCTATGTCCACTGCCTGTTGGCCTGTAGGAAAAATTAAGAGGATAACGTAATTTCGTATATATTTACATAGTTCCGGCAAGTATTCTGATAAGTAGGATGCTTAATCACCATACCCTATTTACAAAAAAATCGTCAAAATTGGTCCAATCGTTTCGGAGGAGTGCCACCAGTAACACCATTAGGTATTTTCAAATTCTAATTATTTATTTCGGACTCAGAATCCATATTGTGTGACTATTATTATTGTACTATATCCCCTACTAGAAATTGCATGCAAGATTATAACATTTATACAGATTTTCCGTATGATGAACTAGAACTAACTTTTGTTAAATCTCCGGTCATGTGGTGCCTACCTTTTATATGTACAGTTTCTATTACGAGTATCTAAGTACACTTTCATACAATTAAGAAACTGACATACCACATAAATATTATAATGTAGCTATCTAAAAAGCGTGACCGCCAGTTATTTTTATGTTGTTTGTTTCTCGTCTATTGTATCTATTGTGTGGTCGTAGGTACTTATATTTATTTACTTTTTGTTGCACTACAGTTGATAGTTATATAACAAGTTTTCATGACTAATAATTATAGAAATTTAAAACATAGCTTTGGTCCGTGGTTTTACTTGCGTTAAAGTAACTGCTGTGTGGTGACGGATTAAGAATACAAAGTGTCACCACCCCTATTCATTCTATGGGTGTCGTAAGAGGCGACTAAAGGAACAAAAAAAGCAGCTTACATAACTGCCAAGAGAAAGAAAACTTGAAACAAACCATTCACCAACCCGTCTGGCCAGCGTAGTATAGTAGGCCAAAACCTCCTTTCATAGGAGAGGCCTATGTCCAGCAGTGGACTGTTAAAGGCTGTTGATGATGATGATGAACTGTAAATGTACCAAACGTTTCCTTATCATCATAGCATGTGATGCATGGTAGATTTCATGGCGATGGGTTGCATCGTTAAATTTAACAAATAAACACACATTCGCTTAATATCATTAGACATGTAAGTCATACCTCCTGATTACTCTTCCTAATAAATTCGTTGTCTGTTCTAAGATAGGCGTCACGCATAGCTCTTCGTAAATCTATAGTGAAGTGCGGACTTTCAACAAGGTACTGGTGTAAATGTGCTGCGCAGTACGTTGCCGCCGCTGATCCAGCGTGACCGTCGTAAACTGCATAAAAACTCGTCGGTTCCGTAGTCTGGAAAAATAAAATTGAACCTTTGAAATACTGTTCACTATTCCTCGACAATATTGATGATTGCAAAGTTCTGGGATTCCAAATGCTAAACAATTATTTTCTTATCTAAGGGTTTGTTTTTTTTATATCTACTTAGGGACGTTATCAAACCTTACTTTTCAACTTTGTTAGTCAAAGGCTAAGGCTCAAGAGCGCAGCTGCAGCAACATATTTTTTTTTAGCAAAAACTATAATCATTAGGGTATAATATATCTTAACGATATCAATTTAGTAATATGGTGTCCATGGGTTTTTTGTTCAACCAAGATACGATTCGTCTGATTGAATCGCGTAAACTCTCAAAGATGTCTAAATACATGAAAACGTACTATTACTTGCCTCAATACCGAACAATGCTTCTAAATTTCCAATTTCCACATGTCTGTCTTCCATGACTCTGCGGGAATTTTTAGTGGCACAGGAGACAGTCTTTAGGTCCCTTTGAGCAAGAGGCGGAGGAGGCGGTAATGTGTCCAAGCGGGCGTTGTCTAAGTACCGGAGGCAGACATCGTTCACACGAGCTGTCACGGCTTGCATCAATCGGAGGGCTATATAAACTGGAATGGATAAAAAAAAAGGATCAGTGTTAAAGTTATTGGCTTAGGTATTCTTTACTGGTACGCCTTGGATGTCGTCGAGATATACTTTCAGCTGTGAATTATGTACTGGTACTAACTTTATATAATATATGTATTTGTAAGTATTATTTACATAGTTAAAAATGGCTACACCACTGGTGACGTCTAATATGGTAGTCAGTCAATCAATCAATCGTTTATTTGTGGAAATATAGATAGTTACAGATCTTATGCATATGTTAAAAGTACACTATGTGGTGTACAAATATTTTTACATACAAAATCAAAAAAATTAATATATTATTAAAATTACAAAAATAATTAATTAATAAGAAATGACAACAGATATCCTCAAGTTTGTATGTAATTTTAGAAATTAAAAAATAATATATGAAACATAAAAATATTTGATTAAGATTGTTGTTATAACTTTAGTCAAAAGTGGAGTTACAGCAAATCTTATTATACATAATCAAATAATTGTAGGCGATAAAAATTCATTAACAGTTGTCCATTAAGAATGTGAATAATTTATTTTTAAAAACATGAATATTGCTACACTCTTTTATATTAATGGGAATCCTATAGTAAATCTTTGTGGCCATAACAAATACGCTTTTCCCAAAGAGGGTAGAGGTAGTCCTGGGTAGAGGCTTATGAGATTGTTATATAAATGTGTTCTATTTCGCTTAGTATTTATGAAAATCATTATATGTTGAATGAGGTTAAGACGAAAAGTCTATTCTCAGTCAATCAGTTACTAAAAGCTCTTGACCAATTATTACAACAAATATAGGAGAATTTAAGATATATTCATGTTGTCCTAAATAATCTAGGAACTTTCTTGGATTCTAATAAATCAGTCTCATTGAGTTATCAATCACGAGTTGAGCTATGTAGAGACATCGATACATACAACTCGTAATCCACAGCTTTGAAGTTTCTAGTTTGTGTCTCTAAGTCTCCAATTTGCATATCAAGCGAATTCCAAATTTGATCTGGTGTGTTCGTCAGATCCCACCATAGGTATAAACTGAAATATTTGTGCGCTCTTATATTAACATCATTATAGCAAGGAGACAAGAAATTTTTCGTATTTGTCTATTTACCGAATTGTTATGACTTATAGATGGGTGGTCGATTATAGTGATATACACGGCCACAAATAGTTATTGTTTGTTGACATATACCAACATTATGTTTTGTGTGGTTTTCCTCTTAGAATACAGTAGAAACGTCACTAAATATAGATAGATACGTCGTGTAAGATGACTAAGGTGTCGTCACTGTATTATCGATTTCATTCCGACACTAGCAATTTCTGATTCATCCCCACTCCTAACAGTTGTGGCATGATCATGTTTTTATTACGGACTTTTGTAATCCTATGCCACGACTGTTAGCAGTGGTGACAACAAAAAACTTCTAATGTCGACAACAGTTATTTTTTAAGAAAATTAATATGAATTTTACGTTTTATTTGACATTGTACCTATATTCTCTCCCTTGACTTTGAACTTGTGCTCGACCACCAAATTCAATTTATATACCTTTTTGTAGTTTTTGATTAATCGATTATATAAACAAATTTGAAACCCTACAACTCGATATTGTGGCGAAATACACTACGTAAACATATTTGTTCACATTTTTCATTCTTAAGATTAGGTAAATTATTAAAACCGGGAATTTAAAAATTGAAGCAGAAACATGTTATCTAACATTTTTTTCTTCCGAGCCTTTATCCCAAGTTTATTTGGGGTCGGCTACTAGTTCAACCGGTTTTACTTGAATTTCAGTTTTTCCACGGAGCTACTGGAATCGGACCTCCGCAACCCTAAGGGAGAACTGAAATTCGAAGATTGAACTAGTTGTCAGTATATTTGAGGGCACTGACTTCCCAGTAACGATTGCCATAAATGTTCATGACAACCGGGACCGACGTCTTAACGTGCTCTCCGAGGCACGGGCGTGAATCACCGCCAAACTTCCAAACTCCGGGCTGCTATTAGGAATTTCCTAAGAAAAACCCAGAAACACTTTTTTGCCTGACCCGGGATTTGAACCCGAGACCTCTTGATTAGCAGTCGCATACGCAAACCACTAGACCAACAAGGCAGTTAAACATTATCTAACATTATCCCGAATAAATAACTATATGTAAACATAATACGACATGTTGTTGTATATATAATAATTTAAATATACCACATCTTTCTACTATTGTGTCAAGGTTTATTTTGCATGTTATGACGTTTATCTAATAATAATGACGCATAAGCCGATGGCCTGTACTGCATACTAATTAATCATTAACATACCAAAGCACACATGATATTTAAAGGACTATAAACAATGTAAAATTTGAGGAGTCAGCTAGTAATAACAGTATTTAAGAGTTATAACTTCCAACACATTTGGGAACCAACCCTTCAGGAAAAGAAAGACCAACCATCAGATTATTTTAAAGACAAAGTATATTAAAAGAAATAAATCATTCAATTGACATGAATTAAAACTGCTCACTGTAATCGTGTTTAAGCCCAGTCATATTTTATGGACTTAAACCCTTACCCTAATATAGGGGTTTAGGTGAAGCCGACAGAGCCCTCGAGTAGGTAGGTATAAATATAAAAAGAATATGATAAACGATTACGTTTATTATTCTCGTCATTTATTTATACCGTATTCACTTAACCTCATTTTTTCAAAAACGACCTGTTACCTGCCGTCTTGATGTGAATTTAAAATTTATCGAGTAAAAATCGATAACATTATATTTTTAGATCGGAAATGCAGGCTATAACAAGAAAATACTTATCCATAATAGTGAGGTAATGTGACTGTGTGATAACCATATCTAAAGCTTTTGACTTGATACTCTAAACAAAGAAAACATTACACAAATGCAAAGACTTGTTCAAGTGGACATTTATGACGCGTAGGTATCGTAAAAAATTATAAGGTGTGTTTGTGCAAATAAGAGTGAATCCCAAATGTATGTTGATATTAGAACGATGTTTTTTGACTATATATATGTGTTACGATAATATAATAAAGTAGGTGGTACTTTATCAACTTTTTTCTTCAACCTTAAAAGCGAGGGAAGACAGAAACAGAAAGACTTTTACAAGTTGTTGCATTTGTTTTCAGGAATACCGAAGGACTGCAAGCTCTTTACTTCATATTATATTCTTTGAAAAAGAACTTTGATGACGCCCATCTGAAGGAAAACGGATTTGAAAACAATGCCTTATAAGGTATTAAATAAAACATGATAAATATTCTTTTACTACTTAACAAAGGAAGACAAGTGGACAACAAATATTAAACAAAGCCTACAAAAAGACAGAAGTTTAGACGGATAACTAAAAATTCGTCTGTAAATATTTTAGTTATTTTTTGGAGTTCTGTTTTGTAATTCTTCTCATCTTAAATTACAAAAGTAGAACTATGTCTATCTATGGCCAAAGATATGCTTTCACAGAGTTAGAGTAGAGAGTCTACCGTTCTCACAGCTTTTGGTGAATCAGTCAAGTCTTGAAAGCGTCCTTGCTAAGCACAACGCCCGAGTATAATTTATGTATATCCACTAGAGCAGACGCTATACACCTGCATTATGACAGTCTAGAAAATATCGCTTTCTTATCGAACAATCTCCACCTATCTGAATGTATACATTACCTATAACATAAACAACACGATCCTACGGATTTAAATATCGGACTCATGTATCTCAGCATCTGTGTCGATCATTTTCAAGAACTAAAACGTTCTATTGTTCTATAAAAAGTTCTTTCAAAATTGGGTTAAGTTTATAACTCGTAAGGATAATATGACTGTGGGAACTTGTCGTAAACTTTCCTATATATTATACAATTCTTATAAATAACATTGTAAGCCCCAACCTTAGCAAATACGAAACGAAAGAAAATAATAAGAATTGCTATTTTATTTTGCTACGTCTTGGCAACTAAATACCTAGTGTTTGCTAAACCTCATTAGATCACATTACTAAGATAATGGCTAGCATCGTTTTAATAATCTCTATTGTAGGTTCATTCGTTAAGTTAATTTCCTTGGTTCATTTGTTTCATACACATCCACCGGCAAGATTTACGTAGCCTCAACGTATCTTGCCAGTCCCCAACCCGCACTCTGCCAGCGTAGGGACGTATGGCATTAACCCTCTCCTGAGAGGTGACCCAAGCCCAGCAGTGGGACTGGATTGTTAACATGTAGAGAATTATTAAAATCATACTCATATACCTGCCTGGAATTTTGCGTGGGACCTATATCAAACTTATTTTAAGTTATTTATTTAGGTAATATGTCAGATTAGTTAATTATTTATTTTAAGTTAAATATATGTAAAGCTTACGAAATTCAAGTTTCACTAGACGTCTCACGACTGAAGAGAGGCAATTTACAGAATATATCTACGATTTCTCTAATTAGTCTTAAAACAAGACAAACAACAACAACTATCATAGATTTATTGTTAAATGAACATAATTTACGTACTAAAATAAAGAAAGATTAAAACGCACCTGATTCGTCAGATTTGTATCCAAACTCGTTTGGCGTCTTTTTCGATGCTACTTGCACCTCGTCAAGTATTATCCGCCGCAGCGGAGTCATCAGTGTCAGCGGACATTGTCTGAAAAAACATAAAACAATATGTAATACGAGTGCACCATTATCATCTTGTGGTGACAGTTACACCTGTGTGACACCACACTCAACTATGCCTGATGGAAAACATGAGTTGAAGGCTGCAGTATGGGTCATCATCCTCATTGTGAGGGTATCAATGCAGAATGGTGACCCACACCATGGCGGCTTCGTCAGATGTTTTTGCATCATTCTCCCGGCCTACGGAAAACGGGGGAATGATGCAGAATGATCGAGCCTCATGTCTCACACTCACCAACGTTTATTTTGCGACGTTTACTGGAAACCCAAACGCCAATAATAGCTTTAATTAATTCATAAATAATTTTTTAACCATTTGTAGACTTCATTGTAAGTAGATGATATAAACTTTAAAAAAAATAAAAAAAAATACGGTATAATGTAGTTATTAATGTAAATAAATGTTTCCACTACATATTAATTTTTTTATCAGCAATTCAAAATGAGTGTAAAATGTGTTTTGTCCAAAGATAATTTGACTGCATTTTTTTTAAGAAAACTCCCGCATTAAGAATATACATGTTCACTCGCACAAAGTGTTGCCACTTGTGAGATTTGAACCCACGACACTTGGCGCAGTAGAAAGCGGCATAGCGACCACTTAAGCCACTAGACCAACCTTGCAGTCGAAAGTAACTAATAACTTAAGAACTAACAATACTACAATTGAATTAATTGTCTGCGAGTTTATAATCGATTGATTGATTTTTTTTGACATTGTTGACATTTGAAATTGTTCACATTTGAAATTGACATTGTTCACAGTTTCAAAGTAATTCTTTCTACCATTTGAAAGTTTATTTCTTTTTAGCAAAACTTTATTTTGTCCTACTATTAACCCGCTGTTTACTCGAGACATTGGTTTTCTGTATTAGGAACTAAATGTATTGTCTAGATGAAAGTTTAGCCCTAAATTATTATACTTACTATAATACTATTCCCTTTACCCCTAACTAAAGTTTTGGAAAAATATATTCGAATTGCTTTTTACCGACTTCAAAAAAAAAGGAGGAGGTTCTCAATTCGTCGGAATCATATGTATGTTCAGCGATAATTTCGTCGTTTATGAATCCCATATCGGGATCTGATGATTGGATCCCAAGGAAATCGAGGGAACTCCTCCAATATCACATGCACAATTGTCGCGATTTGAGTTCTCGGAATAGTTTTTCTTTGAAGTCGGTTCCTTTTTGTTAAAATTATTTATATCAGGGTTGTTTCTCATCAAGTAATAACAGTTTATTACTGTTAAAAATTTAATAAGCCGTTGAATAAATATAATTTAGAGTTTTTATATGTCGATATAACACTTCGTTTAAATAATGCAGCTAACGAACGAATGTGCTATTACAGTTGTTTACTGAGATAAGGATCCATAAAGTCTTTACATAACAAATTTTAAATTAAAAAAGTTTTCATACAAGCACACCTCCTTGCCTGAAATAGTTATAATAGATAATTTATCCTACTAACCCTACTAATAATATAAACGCCTAAGTTTGTGAGTATGTATGTTTGTTCCTCTTTTACGCAAAAAGTACTGAACGGATTTGGATCTAATATAGCTTAAATACCAGAATGACACATAGGCTACTTTTTACTGCAATAATCAAAATACAGGCAGAGCGGAGCCGCGGGCGAAAGCTAGTTTAAAAAAAGGTTTAAGATACAATGAGTAAAAAACCTTGATACTTGTTTACACATAACATAGTTTCGTTACAACTTCTTGATTATCACTATTTAGACTCCAATATACGATCTGTTTGAGACTAAATAATGGCACTGTATAGAAAACAAGAAAGTGACGTCAAACGAATTGAAGTCAATGAATAGCGTATTGTTTCAGTTAACCGGCGATGAAGCGCATACTCTACATACAACATAATAAGATCAATAATGACTCAATTTGACGAACTCGTGAACATAGTGAATATGTATGTACATTCTACAGTGTGTCATCTACCCAAAGTTCGCGACATACAAAAATGATGAATATACATGACAGAGTTGCCACCCGTCCCGAATTTCCCGGGACAGTCCCGAATTCGATGATATCGTCCCGCGTCCCGAAGACCTATTGATTTTGTCCCGATTTTTCACAAATGTAACAATTGCTCAATTTGAATTCACCTTCTTCCTCTTTCGAGCAGTGTACATAAAAAGAAACAGCTATTGGGTGCCAAATGGAACTAATGACAACCTTTTTATCAAAATCTTTATTTGTTGTAATTCAGTCACAGGTTGTGATAAAAATGAGTTAAAGTATTTAAAACTGGAAAAGCACAGAAGTTAAACGCTTAATTGTGTCTTGTAACTCGTGCTCAGAGCATACCTCCTTTAAATGTTTATTTTAAGGGTGTATTTTCAGTAATGATAATAAAACCGTCCAATATCAGAAATGGTTGCTCGGTAGATTTTTTACAAGCAGAATCGCAAATTTCACTAAAGACATACGCCAGCCAAGGTGACTCTACTATACCTGATGGAAAGTATGAGTGGAATCAAAAAGTGGAGGGCTCCATACTCACTGCGAATGGAGGCAGTATGGCGATCTAAAGAGATGCTTCTTTACGCGCCCCACTTAAAGGACCCGGGATTATAGTAGAAAGGAAACATGAGTTAGCAGTGAGTTCCAGTTTTTCATTTAGCATTTAGGGGGGTCTGTTTTAACAACGCGATGACTGTCATGCCTTTACGTCCCCTTATCCTTACACTCAAACAAACATGGCAGCAAGTAAGAAAAAGAAGAAGCATACCAGTACCACAGCGGCATCCTCTTTTCCCACCAACCCGCTTTTTGAGGTGGAGTTCACAAATATTCGTGGACTCCATGCAAATCTCAACGCCGTCCACCAGCACCTTGAGACGGTACGACCGGCTATGCTTTTTCTAAAGAAGTTCTAAAGAACCGTGGTTCTAAAGAACTGTGCACCAAAGTTGTCTCCAGTACTACTACTCCAGTACAAGCTTGTATCGCCTGTCATATTCCTCAGGAATTGTCCCGGAGGCCTGGAGAGAGGTGAATGTTCAACCTATCCCCAAAAACGGTGACCGCTCGCAACTACCGTCCTATAACTGTCACCTCCATACTCTGCAAGGTGCTTGAACGAATAATTAACAAGCAATTGGTTTATTACCTGGAAGATCACTCTCGGCTCTCGGTGATCGCCAATATGGCTTCAGACCGAACCGATCCATGGGTGATCTTTTAACGTAACTCACGCACCTGTGGGGTGAGGCTTTGGATAGGTATGGAGAGAACCTGGCCATCAGTCTAGACATGGCCAAGGCTTTTGATAGGGTTTGGCACCGTTCGCTTCTCTCTAAGCATCCGGCATACGGCCTGCCCAGTAAATTGTACAGCTGGATTGCCGCCTTCCTGCGCCAGCGCCTCATTAGAGTTCTTTGTGACGGCACGGCGTCTGATTTCCAGCAGGTGAACGTAGGCGTAACCCAGGGCTCTATCCTGTCGCCCACGCTGTTCCTTCTGCATATCACTGACATGTTAGCGCTTGGCAACATACATTACTATGCAGATGACAGCACATTGCATGGATAATATTTTAGATATCCTACATTCAAATCGACGGAGGGTGAGGAAAAACGACAGGAATTTGTCGCTGAACTCGACCGGGTTCTGAACGTTATCTCTCAATTGGGTGATGAGAATCTAAGAAAAAACAGGTTTGCGCGATCAAAACAAAAAGTGTCCATTCCTTCCCCTTCCTACTTTTCAGAGTACTCAGCTGCCACTACAGGAAAAGCTCGGTATCCTCAACCGACGGGAGTACATCGAGAGCGTCACAAAGGCGGCCTCGTGGAAGCTAGGTGTACTAAACAAGGTGAGACGGTTCTTCTCGCCGGAGCATCTGTGTCTTCTCTATAAGAACCAGGTTCGCCCCTGCGTGGAGTGCTGCTCTCATCTTTGCGATAAGCAGTATTTGCTTGACGCTCTAGACAGTCCCGAAGCCACCGAGTTCCTGGAACCTTTGCAGTTGCGAAGAGATGTCACCTCTATGGCAGTCCTCTATCGCCTTTACCATGGGGAGTGTTCTGAAAAGCTGATCCAACTCATTCCACCCTCTCCCTTCCTCTACAGAACAACACGATCTAGTCAGGGAAGTCACCCCTTCAGAGTGGAAGACATACGCTCCAGAACTAAACGGTTCGGATCTTCCTTCTTGTGCCGAGCAGTTAAAAACTGGAACTCATTGCCAGCTCATATTTTTCCTTCCTGCTATGATCCCGGATCCTTTAAGCGGGGCGTGAAAAAGCATCTCACTAAGCCGCCATAATGTGGTTCGCCATACTGCTTGCATTTGCAGTGAGTATGACGACCCCCACTTGTGGATTTTGCTTTCCATCAGGCAAAGTAAAGTCAAGTACGTGAAATTTTTTTTTTTCATGATTTTACTTCAGCACATTGTCGACGTAATAAAAACATGTCCATGCAGTTACACCTTTTTAGCACCAACCGTTTTGACAGATATAAATGCGAGGCCGGACAAACGGACGTATCGAATCTATAAAGGTTCTGACTAATAAGCTATGGAACCCTAAAAACTGATATAAAATTAGTGAACGCGCCCCCTAGCAATCAAAAAATATTTGAAACATAAATACGTAAATGTTTATACAAAACTTTTCCAAAAAAACTGCTTTTTTTATCATGATCTGAATTAGACTGAAATTTGACCGACTGTCTATAATAAGTATCATGTCCCGATTTTTTTTTTCGAAAAGGTGGCAACCCTGATACATGAAGATACATCCCTACATACATACATGCATGTATATTTATGCAAGCATGCGTACTGTAAGTTGACATAACTAATATTATCGCTAACAATATTTTATCCTATTTAGTTTTAAAGTCATTTAAATTAATGTAGTAATAAAATCGCACTCGGGTCAAACAAAACAAACAGATTAACATAGTTATTGAACATTTATTTTTGTATAATTAATGCAGAATTTATTAAATTCGTAATTGTATTTCAGAAAAACAACATGTGTACTTGCCTCATTTTGTGTTGTTTTGGGCTGAATGAAAAATTGATTTGTGGCCTGAAATGGCTCAATAGGTCGCCATAGTATGGGGGGATTCGTTACAGACATTAATTTGTAAGCGCACCTGACGTGCATTTAAAGGGTTGCGTTTATTACGGTACGGTGTAAGTGTTAACCTACGAATAAATAATAAGTCAGGAAGTCTAACTACGCTCTAAAAATGACCCAACAAAAGTCGGGTCCAAGTAGGCGGGGCTTAAAAGTCGAGCCCACCGCGTCATTAGTCGGACATTGTTCTTGCCAGCGATCACACTTCACATTTCGATTCATTACTGTGTTGTCAATAATCATTCCAGTGAAGTGGTGCAAGTGGTGCAGGAGCCATACAAGGCTAAAATGTCCAGGGATCACTTTTCACTAGTAAGTAGTAGCATAATTATAATTATATTTAATGATTTGCAAATATGTTATCAAACCGAGATGGATAACACTATGCAACATGAAGTCAGTAAATTTTTGATTTAATTTTTTTCTTCTTGGTGAAATATTGAAAAGAATATAGATAAAATATTTTATTATTATAAAATAGGTATATTCATTCTGATAATTTTATAACGATAATGTATTTTGCAAAATTTGTTTTCTTTTAGTTTTCCTGCCGATGCAATTCGGCAAAAAATTGGATAGCTGCAGGTAAGTACGAAAGACAGTAATATGACTGGATGCCTGTGAAAACCAGCGGAGTAGGCTCTATTCATTTTGATGAAACAGTTTTTTACAAATCATTAAAAGGGTAAACAATGTTACACAAAACTGCAGTACCAGTTTGTACAGTAAGTACTTACCGTTTTATTATTCAAATAATTATATTTGTTATCCAATCTGAAATGAAACTGTTTTTTTTACGCAGACGATTCGTCTTGAAGAAACGCTAACATCTTCAAGGAATACTACAGAAAATGAAAACAGCGCCAATGAAAGATTACAATCGATATGTAATGATGGTCCAGCTTTTTACACTTGTGAGAATTACTATAGCATTGAAAATAATAAGTTCATTGTTTAGTGGAATTAAAGCATGTTTAAATTTTTTTAGTTGATGAAAATTCACGTTCTGCAAATTTTAAAGTATGTGATTTACCTGAGCAGCACTAAAACAAATACTGCAGAACCTCAAGCGCATAAGGCACAAAAACGTACATTGGTGCGGTTTAACTGCTATTTTTTACACCTAATCTTTGGGTTCGATATTTTTAATTTAGCTGTTTATACGTATCTATTTTAAATAAAGACCGTCTTTCCTAGATTTGAAATTGATCATCTATGTTATTTTCAGGAGAATAAAATCATCACTGAATATAACGATGGTGTTAGAACCAAGAAAAAAAAATTTGAAAATAGACTTGTTTCAGACGAAATCAATACTTTTAAAGAAAGAGTATTATGCGTAACGCCAATATTAATATACCATCATGAGATATTGAATCTGCTCTGAATACACCTAGAACAACCATGTTAAAACATAAACTACGAAAAAAATCTATTTTGACAGTGATACGACTATCACTAATCAGAAATCTAGAACGCAGGAAAAATGGTGATACTGCAAAAAAACAGTCACCATACAAATAATGATCATTTTTTTTTTTTATAAAATGTGTAATCGTTAAATTTCTCAGAATCCGTCTTCACTACATTTTACCACTTTCGTAGTGCCTCTCGCGCAAACTATTTATGTAGTTTAGAAAAAAATGATATTCCATAAATATTGCGAAAAAAGATTCTTTTTTAATGTCTTCTAAGCAAAAACAATTAATTATTATATTTCGAGGGACATAGCGTTTATTACAAAAAAATAAATAAATTATACAATTATATTGTTTTATTATTTTATTAACTGTCCGGTCGACTTATTACATAACATCGTTCACGCTGCTGTCATAGCAGATATTGCAGCAAGCGCATGAACCAATCTCTGCTTTTGTTTTGAATTCAAACCAATCACAAACAATGTCTATTTCTAACCTCGGTTATGATTGGTTTTTGTTTCATAAGTCGTTTTGGTTTAAAGTTGGGCCACTTTTTGTATGAAATTTGTTCCGGGTTAGACTTCCTGACTTTTTATTTATTCGTAGGTGTTAACACACAATACACATGATACTGTGTTTAACATAATTTTGTTTGGTTATATGAATTTCCAGTACACAAAGCGTAAAGGTGTCAAGGGAAATAAGAAAGCTGTATTCGATGTATAACCTGAAAAGATATCTACATTAACTCATGTTCTACTCATTTTATAATATTTTTGTTTATATTTATTTTGAAAACAAATGCTATCTAGATGTCGAAAATAACATTTTTTTTCAATTCAGTAAAGCGTTATCAAATTGTTTTCATTACCTAACGTTATGAGAATGTGGCAGGTAAATCCGAAAAGTACACAAAAGTGACTGAAATATGAGGAACTCATTTCCATACATATATGTTTATCAGTAAATCTCTAAAACTGTTTGTCTGGGCGGAGACCACGGCGGAGTCGGAGACCTCCAGAGTCTTAGAACGATTTCTGGCCTCCACTGGGGGACTGCATGTACGGCGTTGTAGTGTAAGCGGTGGGCTTGCCCATTGATGAGTGTTGTGGATTGATCGTTTAAACCTCACATTAAACAACACTGTGTGATCCACAAATTTTTGTTCTGTGTCTCGGTGTTTTTGTTTATTTCATGTATATTTTATTGTAAAATCCCCCACGATACAAAAATGTTTCTAGAGTAGAAGTTGTTTTTTTTAAAGGAACAGAAATGACAACGATGTGTCATATTGTTATCCTTGAATAGGTTAGATTCCGACATACGAGTATTTGCCAATGACCTACTGGTTAACACACGATTTCTTGTCCAGGACACTGTATGTGGAAGTCACCACAGTTCTATCATATCCGTTTCACATCATGAGCATTCAGACAACTCTCTTGTAGATGTTACTAAATGTAAATATATGTACGAGTATGTGTTGTCAGGCCAGTTAGAGTCCTTTTCAAATTTTATTCAACCGATAACGCTTTGAAAGTAGTGAAAGAATTAAAAATATAGACATAATCGTACTTATAAAAACAGGTGAAAATGATAACAGTACGTAGCCGTACTTGATTTTAAAATGACTAACGTAGCGTAAATATGAAGTTGATAAGATAAAATATTGTTTTGAAAGCGGTCAATAGCCGGCTTGCACACAATGTAGTTTCAGTCAATTATTTTAAATTGCTACGTCTAGTTGTATATCAAACATGGTCTGGATATATCTGTTTATATATAGGTGTTTAGACATAGAAATAAGGCAGTTGAAAGAATATTTAAACAGTATTTATTCCCTAACAGTCTTACAACCTTAGTCTTACAAGAACAACCGCATGTAACACTGCCGGGCGAAGCTAGTCTAAAATAAAAGAATCTATTAACCAGTGGAAGTACCGTCAAAATCAACCCAGCCGTTCCAGAGGTTAGACGGAAGACGGACAGACTAAAATTTTAACAATTGTTTTTTTTTTATGTTGTGGTTGTATGTATGTATGTGTTTACGCATTTATTGAAAATCTGTTACATAATTTAAAATTACAAACAGACAATTTCATACATTTGTTTAAACATAGATGAAGATATCATAATTTCTTGTCAAGCCTTCTTGACAAGGTGTCCTTTTAGAAAGGACACCTTGTCCTGCGAATGATTACTCATGTAGTAGGTATATGGACTTAGACCAAATGCGATGTTTTATGATCACAATGACACTTACAACAATCATTATTAGTTAGCCATCAAACCAGAAACTAGACTTACGAGTATACCCGTTTTTACCACATTATTTTATCCTTTAGCCCCTAAATTTTAATAGACATCTAGGAATAAGAAACACAAGGTATGAAGTAGGAACAATAAAATTATTTGGTCGCCCATGGTTTTTATTGCTCGTCAGAATAAGTCACTTAGACATAGATGGAAGGTGAGGAGAGTATAGTTTTGCTGTCAATGACACATTTCAGATTTCAAAACGTATAACGTGGAAGGAAATTATATACTGCAAAGATATTAGTCTCTTTCTAGCATCTCTATTCGACTATTTATATACTTTGTCTATCTAATATCTGGTCAATGAGGCTAATAAATAAATAACAAATCCTCAATACCCCACGGCCATTCACACCATTTAATTGAACATGTGTATGTTTCCCTTGGTAAAAAAGCAGAAGTTATAACATGAAATGCGGACGTGTACGTCTGTCTGTACGGACAATAAGAGTTCAGTGACCCTCCTCCTAAAGTGAATGCATGTTACATTCCTATGAGAGTTGACACAATATTTGGGATGCAGCTGGTTAAACTATTAAAATACTACTTATCCTCCCGAAGTTCTCTACTAATCTAGATGGGCAAGTTGTAAAACGTAAGATAACCAATAACCATCATTTATTACCAGTATGCATTACTCTCTGAAACAACTAATATTGCGAAGATGTACCTTTTACGACCGTGCGGCATCTTCCATAGGTGAATGTTTAAGATAACTAGAGACAACGCGAAGTTGAGAGTATGCATGCGAATTCATAATTAACTGTCTGCCTTAGTAGCATTATTGTATGATTAGTTTGAGATTTGCTTTAGTACGTAAATTCTAAAAGAATCAAGAATTCCTGTCAATGTAATAAATCAATGTTAAATCACTACCACCATGAAATAAAAACAGGTTCTCCACCTCTCGCGGATGTGGCTAACATGAATTGCAACAATGCCAAAAGAAAAGTATCGATCGAGTTTTATTGGATAATATCTTAGGAGTGAAATGGAAGTAAATACGTTTCTCTCTTCTATTTTGTGTATGTGGGTATATGTTTATTTTTTTTGTATTTGTTTTATTCTTTAGATGATTGCGTTATTTTAATAACTAATCACTGATAATTAATTAGTTCTAATTGATGCAGGAGGGATACCGATTATAATCCTCCTGCATCAATTAAAGCAGCACATAGCCTTACCTTCTTGTGTGTAAAATATTTATTTTGTTTTTCGTTCAATGTGGCGGCGTACTGTACATAGATATAGGTAGGATAATATTATCTATGGAAATAAATAAAATTATAGTGGTTTTTTTTCAAATTAACAGATACTCACAAAATTTATTTGGATGTAGGTAATATGCGGTAGGTACTTATTCGTATATCAAAAAAATCTTTTTTTTTTAATCTGTCAGTCGGTCTGTCCTAAACTGGGACAGACCAACTGACAGATTTAAAAAAAAAGATTTTTACCTATCTCTGGAAGGGCTGGATGGATTTTTACAGCACTTTTACTTGCATTTAGCCAATATTAAAGGATTAACTTTTTTAACATATATCTAAGTTTCACACCGTGGCGTTGCCCACGATTGTTATTGTAAAAGTATAACAACAACGGGCTCAGCTAACGATAAAAGTTGTTATTACTGTAATAAGATAAATTTTGGTAATTAACTATTTGCAAAGTAAACAATGCGTACAGAGCATTGACATGGGTTCGTGTTACTATCGTAAGCATCCGCATCAGCCCACGCAGTCTCGCGCGCCAATTTATGTATCGAGGCTACCAATCCTACGGCCTCAACCCACAGGCCCTATAGATATTGTTTTCATTTCATGACAATAAGCATCTGTGTCAGCGAAAGTGCCTAGTACTGCAATAAAATAAAATAGAAGACGCAATCATAGACGAGTCCAATTGGTGACCTCAGAGTGAGTACATTGCCAAGTTTCGTAAATCTATTTTGAGGCAGTTACGTGTGAAATAAATTGAGCCATTCATTGCACATCTAGGTTTAGAAGAGAATTGTGGGTGTAGTCTTTCGTTAGTCCAATGGCGTAAGAGCAACTTTTGTCAGAGGTCGATGACAACAAAACGGTGTATATGCAAACCTTTTTCATAAATTTATACTGTATTCTAGGTTACGGGCACACGTAATGTTAATATAATATCGTTACTGCTATTATTATTGTGCTCATAGTACTAATAGTGCAATAAAAAATAGCAATCTCGAACTCGAATTTCAAACACAGGCAAACAGGAAATCTAATGATAAAATAAGTAAAGATACAATTGAGAAGAATTTAACAGAATAAAGTTATAGTTAAGTGTATATATACTATAATTTTTAATAAAAGTATGACGGGTAGTTAATTAACACAGACTAATGAATTGAGTTTTGACCTTGCCAAAAAATCATATAACAGTTCACTATTGCTAGAGAAAACCTAGTTTAATATTGTTGTCAATCGATTAGCTAAGGCATCGTCTAGTCTTAAGCAAGCTTACTTGCTGCGGACATGTGTGTAAGAACTTTAACGATTCGGCAACAATCATCATCCTAGCGTTCTTCCCGGTTGCTTCCAAGGACTTTGGAGCCTGGAGGCTCTTCCTCCCCTACTTTGCTAGGTCTTCAGCATCTTTGGTAGTGAGAAAATTAGCACGCATGTCCCCAATTACGGCGCGTCAAGCCAGCACTTCTTCCGTTTACCCCTTCTACCCTGGGCCTGGCGGGGACGACATGGCCAGACATTTTCTGTATGCACCTCTGATAGTTGAGCATCATTCTCATATTGAGCATCCTCAATATCTATACAAATAAATAAAATTGAAGTGTCTGTTTGTAATAACAAATAACCAGTTTTTTACGGTACTGACACCCAAAATTGAATATTTTTAATTTTTTTGTCTGTCTGTCTGTCTGGCCGTCTGTCTGTCTGTTTGTTCTGGGTAATCTATGTTTGGACCGAACTGCACAGATAGTAGACAGAGTCAAATTCTAAGATATATAACGGAGGGAGATATTAAATATGTTCTTCACTTCTGTCTTGATAACTCCAATTAGAAGTGAAACTACGTTCTTCTTTTATTTTGTAAGATATTTAAGTTGTACCACGAGCGTAAAGTTGTATCTTTACAGCCATCCTTTCCACTACATACGAGTATGACTGTTTTCATCAACTATGTTTCAGCAGTCTCCAGAAGCCCCTAAATTTTTATAGAAACCTAAACACTTGTGTCCCCTATCACTAAGGGTTATCGAACCCGCTTTATGTAGCCCCTTAAATTTGCAGGACATTAGAGAAAATGGCCATTATTCGCAAGTTAGACAACTTCTTACGAGATCGTTATCGTATTAGATTCTGTCTCACTCTTATCATAACATATCCCAGAAGAAACAATTTAATATATTGTAAGCCACAACGGCGGTAGTTGTCATTTTTTTGGCGCCATCGCTTCACTGCGCTTGGGTATAAAAAGGAGTGCTCTGTTGTATCGGGACGCATTTCTAACGAATGCGTCGCGGAGTGTGGATTATTGTCTTTGGACAATTAGTACTACTCTGTTAACAGATGTGGAAAGCTGTCTTTGACAAGTTAGTACTGTCTGAATTGCGGTGGGTGCGAGGAAAGCTGTCTAACAGCTAGTACAGCCCTATGTGACCGCCCTTGCTGTATAACTAACTGTAATTTGTTTAGATTCGTTACTTAATTAACGGTTATTAGTGTCTAATTGCATTTCTAAGATTATTTTGTAATTAATGAAATAAATTGTTTAGAATTAAAGTAAATTGTTTAGAATTATAATTATTTTTATTATTTTTCACTTCTGGATTCTAACAATATCTTAACTTATTTAAATCATAATCTTAATTGGTTCATTAATTATGATCAATTATTGAAAGCCAAAGCAGAGTTCACATTTTGATATCAATGCATCTTTCATCAGACTACCACCAACACGGACTTCAAACTTTATAATACACTTTCATTAATGATAGGCTGTTCTGTTGTGCCATGTATGATATTCTCTGTCTTTTGTCTACAAGTAAGGGAACCTCTCAACGGTCCACAGCGCAGACATAAAAAAAATTATACGCATTCAATAAAGTTGAACAGTAATAACTGCACCAGCAGTGGCAAAATGGTTGAAGTGTGCAACAATAAACAACTTGTTTTAAGAGCTTCTATTTGTTTGTACCAAAACAGATTGAGAAAATATAGTTAAATTCTGCTATTATTACGAGTATGTATTCTATTTACCGTATTTCCAACCGAACATACATACCGTAAAACGTATTACGTTAGTCAATTTTGCTTGGAAAAGTTTCATAATCTTAATCATGGTCAACTAAAAGATTAAAACGATAAAAGTTGAACAGCGGTAGCTATTTAGTAAATATTAACCGTGATTAAGTATACCTGATTATAATAATATTACGTAACACAATTGATTTTCTACTTCAGTCTTTATTGTTTCGGACATCTTACACACAACATCATCTAGTCCCAAACTAAGCAGAGCTTGTATTATGGGTACTAGACAACTGATATAAATATTTAATAACATATTTTTTTTTGTAAATATATATATAGTACATATAGAAAATACCCAGACTCCGAAATAAATATTTGTGGATCACTCAAATATTTGGTCCGACCCGGGAATCGAACCCGAGACTTCTTGATCAGCAGCTGCATACGCTAACCACTAACTAGACCAACAAGGCAGTCATTTTTAACTGACTTTGGTAAGCGTATTTTATGTATCTAAATATTTATATTTAATTATTTAAAATTATTGTACAGAACCCTAAGGCTGGTCAGTACTTGGGTGTGATATAATGCAAGACATAATATTCAGTGGCACCGTAACATACAAATTACGCGCCTTACGACATACATGTTGTTAAATAGAGCGTCTTGGTAGTAACTTACCGAGTTTGTTTACTATGACGGGCTAGTTTATTCGTAATGCACTCAGGAGTGCAGAAGGTTCAATTGGGACTAGGACTGAGTGTACCGTGGGTTCGATTCCTACCCGTGACAACTTATTAAGTGTAATGAATAAGTTTGATAAATCTTATTTACTCAGTTTAGGAAGATTGTTATATTAATACTTAAAAGTTATCATCACCATCAGTCCCTTTTCAATCCAGGGAAAGTACAGTCATTGTTGATGTTCAACCCTATTTTTGTGTAAATACATAATATTTTTGAATGGGTTTAATGCTCCTTTTTACCAACTATGTTTAACTCCTTACTAACATGGGAGCCCCAAAATTTTATGAGAGGTCTAATCACTTTGTGTAATCAAAGTTAGTGCAGACGAAAATATCACTAAGGGTTACCTCTCTCTCTAAACGTGAAAACGGCCATAAAACCATTATCTCATTCACATAAGAACCTATTTGTAATTAATGACATTGCTACAGCTTACCTGAAAATATACCTTTTATAGAACGGTTTTTAGATATAGTCATTGATTTTCCTGGTGCAATAAAAAGTTAATAACGATTTATCAAATACAAAACGCGTAAAAGCAAAGATTACAAAATCTTTCTAGTCTAGTTAACTTTTAAATAAGTAAGAAGTGAATAAACTGTTATTATTTAATGGGTTTGTTCCTAATCACGTAATACTACGGAAGTTTTCGGATGTTAGAAAGGAATTAAAGTAGATCTTTTTTATTTTGATAAATGTAAATAATTTAAATATATCTGAGTAAGGTTAAGGTATTGTACAGAAGAAATAAAACAAGGAATTAAACACTACGCTGCAGTACCGTTGCAACTTGCAACGATCATCCACTATAGACTGTTGTTTTTTTGAGGTTTTTTCGATGTTCGTTTTTATATTTTATTACAGTCCATTAGTATTATGTACTATTAATATCGAAGTTCTCTACTAGAGGTAAAGAAAAAGTTTCTATCGCAAAGGTGGTCCAAAAATGATAACTTTTCCTTAGCCTAAAATTTGTTTTATCTATAATGTAGATTAGCTAAAGTGAGTATTTGCAACGTGGTGCTGGCGGACGGAAAAATTACTAGTCAAGAAGTTTTAGCCAGACTGAAACAAAAAATGTTGCTAATATTTACACTATAGAAATGAGAGGAGAATCTAGAAGGCAGTTTACCTTATACGCAACGATAACTTTATAAATAACACCATAGAGAGAAAAATAGAAAGAAAGAGAGGAAGAGTAAGATCTAGACAAGCTTACGAGTATATCGACCTGAATAAGGAAAAAGCGGCTGTCGCCACGTAGGTACTTATAAGGGGTCTTGATAAGAAGAGCTGGCTTTCCAGCTCTCCCTAGCCTGGAACAGGTGAGATTTCTTGTGTCACTAGCACTAATCGGTCGTGGTAACGATTCAGACCCAGGACAAATGATTATGTAAAAAGTTCGATGATTTGTTGTCTGGGTGTAAATAAATAAATTGAACTCTGTTTATCAGCAGTTAAGCACGAGCTCTACCTAGTTTGGGCTCAGACTGCCTTGTATGGGATGTGTAAAGTTTTTGATCATTATTGATACTAATGTAAATGTTATAGGCACACTGTATTTTTTCAGTTAATGTTATTTATAGGTACAGTATCTTATAGATATTTAGCAAAAACCGATCTAAAAGAACACTACGCAATTCAGAAACAGACAGTTACCTATATACGTAGATACTTGCTATAGTTATCTATGACAGAGCGCACTTCCGAAACACGCGCCGATGTGTACTATATTGTATATAAGTGTGTATTGTGTACTATATTGTATGTATGACACATCAACGGGAGGTGTAGTTTTCCACATAACGAAATGGTAAGGCACTATTACAGGTACATACTCCACTGACTCATTTGCAATCATTACGTAGTGGCTGGGATGAGCAGTGTCCCTATTGTGCTCTCTACCATAAATACTGTTAAACAAGCATTACATTTATTTTAACAATGTTCTATAATTTAAAAAAAATATACGCAGTCTACAAGGGAATTAAACGTTCACATTTTGACAATAGAAAATTAGTTTCACTCAAAAAATAGAGGGCACTGGTATTGGCGTCAAACTGCCGCTTCGGCAATTAAAGACGGAAAACATTTAGGAAATAATGTAATAAAAATAGGTAAATGCGATTGCGCAAGATTGGTTTCGTGCCATTATTTTAACATTTCATCTACCTGTTACCATTATTAATATCGAGCGAAAAACTCCAAAATCAATCATGTTTTAATCAGATTTGCTGTGTAGGAGACTTAAATATTTATTGTTTTTTTATGTATTAGCTGCCAAAATGACTCTGCCGTGCCTGATGGAAAGCATGTAAAGAATCCAGAAGTGGTGGTCACCGTCCTCACTGCCACTGCGGACATTGCAGCACGGCGACCCCCACTGCGGCGGCCTTGTAAGTTGCTTTTTCAAGCCCCGCTTGGAGGACCCGTGGTCATAGAAGGAATGAAACATGTGCACTGGTAAAGAGTTCCAGATTAATGTTTTTAGTATTTGCTGTTGGAGTGGTAACAGAAATACATCATCTATGAAAATTTCAACTATCTAGCTATCACGGTTCATGAGACACCATCTAGTGACAGACAGACGGACAGCAAAGGAGTTTACTGTTTGGCTCAAAATGGTATAGGCGAATGTTTATATTGATGGATTTGATCATAGTGTAAGCACTATTTCTTTGCCTCAATGCATCTACTTGAAAAGTTCAAATGTTGACCTATAACTTAAAAAGAATATTGCTGGGAAGTCTAATTGCGATGGTAAGCAACTGTATACCTCACATCTTGCCTAAGGCAATGTTTATGATTCATGGATTTGGGTAACACAGTGGGGCGAAGGCGAAGCTAGGCTAAAATAAATGTATTCTCATCGAAAGATTCCCATCGAAATCAGTTCTGTTATTTCAGAGAGTAGTACAATTTTTTTTTAGACAATGTTTTTAGAGTTAGGTACCATAAACCAAAACCAAAATGTATAAAAAAATTCTAATTTTTTAAGATATTTAAGTTAGATCACCTAGTCAATCTTTATTTTACAACAATAAAACAATAAAATCATAGTAACTGTGTTATCATTGTTTTGGTTTTGTTTAAAATACATATAAACTAAAAACAGATAGGCATACCATGTTTTTTCCCAGTTTGAGTCTAAAAGCATTTTTTGGTTAATTATGTTTTAGAATATTTATATCTAATAAAGTAACAATTATAATAACTTGCTCTTGCTTTTATAATGTTAGTAATACCCCACCATCAGTAGCACAAAATCATGCTTACAAAGTTATTAAATTACTATTTGACCCGGCAGACTTCCTACTGCCTCAATTGATAAATAGAAGACCCAAACTTTTGTATAAAATAAACTTACAACAAACAAAAGGAATCCATAATAAATAAACTTTAAAACCTTCTCTGGACTTCCACAAATAATTCAAGACCAAAATTAGCCAAATCAGTCCAGTCTTTCTCAAGTTTTATAAATAAATTTTATAAGCTTATAAATAAGTAAATTAAATTATTAGATTAGATGAATATTTCCATGTGGCAAATGTTCTAAATTTAAAACACATAAAACCAGAATGTGTAATCCAGGTTTCAACATTTTTGTAACCTACCTTCCTAGTTTTTAAAAGGCATGCATGTAGTAGGGCACAAATCAAACAACAGTATATTTCTTATCATTGGAAAGTACCTAAATAACATGTCAAACTTGTAAATTACTATATTTTACTACTACATTTATATCATTACAAGTTCTTTGACATTTATTAATATTACATAATTGTATTAAGAGCTTTCTAAGCCTTTTCTGTTCTTTTTGCTTCAGTAAAAGTTATTACCAGAAGAACAATTTTTTTTATGAAACATGTCCTCTTCTGCAGAAGTCCGACTTCATGTTACCAGTTGTAAAGATGATAAGGAGAATGTTTTTCGGAAGATGATTCCTATTTCATCTCATCCACATTTTTGTTATCATTAGAAACATTACCACAATGAATTAAAGACTTTACGAATAAAAACGAAAATAACTTATAATTGAATACGTTAATTACTTGACATTGGCAGAAATAGCTGATATTCGGCTGGTTGCCATTTCATCAAAAGAAGAAGATGATGATAAGAGGAAAAAGGAAAGTCACTTTTAAAATATAGAATATTGATGAAGGATTATAGATATTCTGATTAGCTTTTGATCTTGAATAATTACTATCATGCAAATGTTTACTGCGAGATCCATTACACATGACTATACATATGTAACTGAATTACTTCAATTGCTATATTCTATATTAGGGATTAATTTGTGACTTAAAACAAGATTACATTAAGTACATTTTTCTTAAATGTCATTTAAAATTTTCTAATTAGTATTTTTAGTGAAAAGCATGATAAACATTTTAATTTTTATTGTTATTCTAATCAATATTGAAGATTCAAGTTTTGTTTTAAGGTATTTGTCTTATCAGTATCAAGTAAATTTACCAAAGCAGAAGCAATTGCACTAAATAACATTATACCTACATAAAATTCATAATTTAAAAAAAGTTGATTATACTCACTTTTCGCTTAGATATTGTGTTATCCAATAAAGAACTTCGCCCGGTAATTCCGATTCAGTGATCGTATACCCAGCAATGTTGACGGGCAACTGATCTTCCGGATTAACAGTAGCGGCAAAATTTTCGAAAAACACTCTGTATGATGTCAAATAGTCCTCCTTATCACCCATTGTCGAAAACTCCGTTGGATCACAAGGGTAACAGACTATTTTGAGTAATTAATCGATCAACAAATACTTGTAAATTATTTCAAGTTACACTACTACCACAAATCAAGATCCTCTTACTACTATGTACTAAATATTAAACACTACTGCACTAAAATATAATACTTCAACACATAGAAACCACTATTAGTAGTAATTGTATTATTTTCGAATTCGCATAAAAATCAAAACATTAATCACATCTCTCTCATACTTGTCCGCTCTTGTTGTCACATCCCATTTGCCTTGCCACTAGGCTTGAGACGTATATACTGGAACAGGTGCGAAGATCACGTATTTTCCGGTACTAGGCGGCACTTAGTCCATTAAGTCTCAAGAGACTAGTATATGAAGTCCATGAAGTATCAGAGTAAAGTACCACACACACACACACACACACGCACACACCACACAGTATTCCGCGTACGTATAATCTCGCTATACAACATTCGCGGGACGTTCCGTTTCACTTACTCATACTTAAAAACGTATCTTTCTATCTTGCTCATTCATAATAGCGATGAGTCGTATATTCTACAACAGGTTTTAATATTAGGTTTCACTAAAGACGTATGAGGACCGAGTTCCTAGTTTGCGTATAAATGCGTTTCGAGTATTTAGAAGTACCAATAAGTATATACAAGACCACCAAACCAAGACGCGTTCACATACGCGTTCGATGTACAGCAGTGTGAGTGAGGTGCTTGCAAAAGTCAAATGAAAATCAGTCTTAAGATGTGAAAGTTAGGACACTTTTTAAATTCACTAACCTTGCAAGTTGTAATAGGTACACACTTCTACATGCCGAGACGCGTTCAACAAACATGTGTGAGTGAGGTGCTTACAAAAGCCAAATGAAAATCAACCTTATGCAGCGAAATTTAGGACACTTTTTAAATTCACTTAACTCGTAATACTCTATCACGGCAAGACGCGATCGACGGATACTATGTGTGAGTGAAATAAATCTCGATATCTAGTGACAATAGTTTAAAGGAATTTATAGATTATGACATTAAATTCATGATTGGAACAGGATGGATAGTCATATTTTCTATTGATTAAAACGAGACAGATAAATCATTTCATAGCATTTAAAAAAAACTAAGAAAAAAAACTAAAAAAACAATAACAAATTCAAAAACTCAAACAAAATTTTTTTTTATAAGCAAATACTTAGTTGATTTTGTAAATAGTCATACATGAATTAAAATCTTTTAAATACGCTTATCATTTTTTGTGTAACCTAACCTACACACAATATATTTTTATAATTTGTAAGTTGACAGTCCTAAGCCTGTAAAAGAAGTATGAAGGAAAGATTACATTTCCCTGTGATTTTAATAGTTTTTCTTTTATCAAACCCATACATTATTCTGTTCAACTGAACATAATTCACATACAAAACAAAAAAAAATCACGAAATTAATACTTTCAGATGACTTTGCTATCGAAACTGTGCCCAAAATCTTTTTTCCGAAACGCACCAAATATTCGAACAAGTAGGCAAAATCAATAATTAGTAAAAAAAACGTAAACATAACATACATTATTAAGTACAATAAATACCTAATGATTTCATCCATATAGTTCTAAGATACCTAGTCCTACGTACTGTCTAAATATTATATTGTATCCAATTGTATCATATTCACGAAGTCCACCTAGTACCAATACTCCCAATCACCGGCAATTCAATACGCTTACCAATTGATACTAGGTGGACTAGGTGGAACAGGTATTTGCATCAAGTATTTTAAAAGAATAGGACTAGGTGCACCTAGTATCTGTTTTACCTAGTCCAACCCATCTCTACTTGCCACTAACTGCCAGTTGCCACAAAAAAACCCACACCCGAAAATTCAAAACCTGATATTAAATCTGAAATCGCATTTTTTTTTACATGTATTTTATTTTTGATAAAGCTTTTATAACTTATAATTTTGTAGTAAAAATAAAAACTGTTATCCATAAGAAACAATTGAAATTCGTATAGTTTGTGTTATTAATTACTCTATTTCAGTTTCAAAACGTCTCTTTATCGATACACAAACGTTTATTCTAACCATAGTTGGACCATGATCCTAACGAAATAAACCACAAAATGTGTATAGTAGCCATAAATTAAACGTATTAACAAAATTATTATTTCTGCTAAATAGCTTCATGTACATTCCTTTTCCTAAAACTGCGAAATCACAGTGCTTGCAGATGACGCGACGCCTAACGAGACAAAAACGTTCAACGTTAAACTTTTTATTAGTTTTGTCAGTTATCTTATAAAAATACAAATGACACTAAAAAAAACATTAACATAGCAAAAACACATTTCTTTACAATATTTAGACTATTGTTTAGAGATTAACTTAAAATAAACCTCTTCTACATTTGCTTTTCCTTTTAAAATCAAAATTCCTATTTAAAAGCTCAATTATTCGTAAAATCAAATAACTAATTTGATTTTATGTAAAAAATCATGCCATCACCATTATTTCAATTACTACACAATTTAGTTTTTTACTTTCTGTCCATTGACAAGAGTCATTTCTTATAATTTAATGCATTTGGTCGATTGTTTTTTTATGATAATAAAGAAATAGAAAAACAAATCGTTCATATTAATTATTCTGTACTAAAATAATAATTAATAGATGAAGGTTTATTGTCAAAAGTGGTATTTATTTAGAAGTCCTTAAAATAATCAGTGATCAGCTGATCAGCTAGGCTTCTTAATTTTTTTTTGTTTGAGTGCTGCTCAAATTTTACGCATTCTTTTCAATAATATATATATATACTTCTCCGTGGAAAAACTGATATTCAGGTAAAACTCTTGAACTAGTAGCCGACCCCAAATAATATTGGGAATAAGCCTAGGAAGAAGATTTGATTATAAAGTATTAAAATCTGAAACTACTTGTGTGGTTTTGAAGATATAAAATAATTTCATCAACACACAATATTATTTTTCATGTTTGTAGATTATCGATAGCTGCATGCGTAAGGGTGCCCGCACACACACAATAATATTGGCAATAAAGTACGTATTGCCGATAATATTGCGTGTGTGCGGGCTGTATTGTACAATATTATTGTGGATTATAGTGTGCGGGGCCGTGTCACAATATTATTGTCACAATATTATTGTGTGTGTGCGGGCACCCTAACTCTACATGTTTACGTCTTGGATTTTCTTATTTTTCATTGACACTTGACACTGACAGTGACAGTTCCAGAATCAGAATCATCAAGTTGAGGTATGTATGTTGATCGTTCTGTAATCTGTTTGTGTACTTGTCTGTCGACTGTCTGAAGCAAGAAAAAGAAAGGTTTGAATTTTTATTGTAACTTATTTATGATATCAAAAACTTTAGATTATTTTTAATGTTGATAAGTAAGAGAATTGTTTTTTTAACGACACAAGAAAATAACTTATAGTATGACCACTATTTACGCAGTAATACCTTTATGTACAAATGTTCTGAACAAAGTAAAAGATAATAACAATACAGTTATCTTCGGTAATGACTTGCACTGTTGCAAAACTGCACGTAATAATATTTTATTATCAGCAACTGTTAAGATATCTGATTAATGTCTACGTGATTGATAAATTGGATACAAATGATAAGATATTATTTAATGAATTTGCGGCATTAACAAAAAAAAAATTTTAGATTAGTCAAGACACGGGTTAAGAAAATGCCGTCTATACCTGGAAAATATCAGCACTACAAAAATGAGAACATTGATGATTATTTTATAGCTGTTGGTGAGTTCATATTTTTTTTTGAGGATATTAATATTAACAAATTGATAAAACTGAAGTATCTGTTTGTAATATCAAATTAATTTTTTTACTAAATGCATCATCATCTGCCTGCCCTTATCCCAATTTTATTTGTGGTCGTCGCAGTATGTTTTATCCTTCCATTCTACTCTATCACTCGTCATTTCACTGTTAACTCCCTTCCTATTCATATCTTCTTTCACACAATCCATCCACCTTTTCTTTGGTCTATCTCTTGCCATGTAACCTTCAATTTCCACACCCAACATTTTCTTTGCTACATTTTCCTCATCCCTCCGCATGACATGTCCATACCAAGATAACCTATTACTTCTTAACTTTTCATCCAGTGGCGCTTTCAGACTTCCTCATATGTATTCATTTCTGACCTTGTCCATCCGAGTTACACCACAGATCAATCTTAGAATTTGCATTTAAGCAATGTTCAGGCGTCTCTCATTCGCTTTCTTAATGGGCCAACTTTCAGAACCATACAGGACTTTTTACTAAATGCATATGAAAGTATAAACATCCAATACATTAAAAAAAGGCAAATTTTAAGATTTTTTGGCTGGAAAACTGATTACTTAGCGAGCGAATTATTCTATTTTCATGGTGTTACTGGCAATTTAAAACAATAACAATGGTTAACACAGCTTGACTCAGCTAGTATGCAACAAATCTGTAATATTCAATGATATGTTTTGCAGGTGTACCATTTATGGGACGTAAAATGATGGCTATGTCTTCACCCTTGTTAGAAATAACTTTAGATGGTGAAACTATGATGATCAAAAATTCTTCCTTGTTGCGCACAGTTGAATATAAATTCAAATTAGGAGAAGAATATGAGGAAAACATGCCTAATACAGTGATCAATGTATGTAATATCTTTCTTTCAAAATATTTCTTATATATTTTATACAGAACAAAAATTTTACAAAGTTACTGTTAGTCTTTGTTACACCATTTAAAATGTATCTTTGTCTTATATATACTTAAATATTTATATTTCAGAGTGTAACAACAATTGTCAATGACAATGAGTTAGTAACAAAGTCAGTTATACCAGAGTCCAATGAGACATGTGGCCGTCATTATTTGTTCACTGACGATGAGTGTGTCATTGTAAGTATAGAAATATTAAACTTTTTAAATTGTATTAATTTATTTATATAAATTTATTGCACACTATATATGTATAACCGATCTAGAAGCTTCGGGTTCAATTTGTGGATAGAACCCAGTGTTGTTGGATTTTTCCCTTTAGAAAACCCCTTAAAAACAGTCCAGAGTAGGTAAGTTAGGCGGTTTTTTATGCATGTGCCTCGGAAAGCACTTTAAGACATCCCAGTTGTTATGAACATGTATGTATGGCAATCGTGATTGGAAAATCAGTGCCCTCAAAAACACTCACAACTAGTTAGTAGGGTTTTGGAGTTTGGTGCTAGTTGCTTCGTAGGAAAACGAGATATTCAAATAAAGGCGGTTTAACTAGTTTCTAACCCCTAATAAAATAATCTTGCCAATAATAAGGGCTAAAAAGATGTTGCATGGGTAGAAAGTAAGCTGGCGCTGCCTGTGGTTGCTGGTTTTCTCTTATCTCAGAAAGTATAATCCTTGCTTCCTTACTAATATTATAAATACGAAAGTAACACATCTGTCTGTCTGTCGCGCATTCACGCCAAAACTACTGAATCTATTAAAATGAAACTTGGTACACATATAGTCTGCCTGACTGAGCCTGAGAAAGGACATATAATACAGTAATAAATGATAAAGACGCAAGCTAGTATATGTTAAAGATAAGTACCTACCTAATTGTTTTTTTCATTAGTTACCAAATGCTTACTAGTATGTATTAGGCATTTTACAATATTCACTGTTTTTACTTTTGTGCCCAAAAAAGCTTTTTATTTTTAAAAGGCAACTCCCGCTTTATGAATATTATTCTTGTGCCAGTTTAATAGAAAGCGGCGTGGGGTTCACTTAAACCACTAGTGCAACCGTTCTCTTGTTGACTACACTAGCTACGTCTACGTTCACGCGTAAACTACACTACTTATGATCGTTGACTACGCTACACTACGTACGTTCACATTCACTAGTAGACTACGCTACGTTAGGTCGTTGACTACGCTACGTCGACGTTCGATCGTAGACTACGCTACGTCTACATTCGCTCGTAGACTACGCTACGTCTACGATGACTCGTATACTACACTACGTACCTCCATATTCACTAGTAGACTACACTACGTTAGGTCGTTGACTAGGCTACGTCTACATTCGCTCGTAGATTACACTACGTTAGGTCGTTGACTACGCTACGTCTACATTCGCTCGTAGACTGCACTACGTTTGATCATTGGCTACACTACGTCTACGTTCGCCCTCGTCGTGTAATTTACTTTCGCACGCTATTTGTATTTAAGCTACATTCATACTAATCGAAGCGTCAATATGAAACTTAACAAACTTACCCTTATCTCCACAATATAATACACATTTCTTCTAATATAAAAGAAATCGCGAATTTACACATTCGACTGAATTCGCGCGTCGGAGCGCTAACAACATTGCATAAGTGCTTATTACGCGAATGAACGCATCGTCGTTTGTAAGTCGGGATCGAAAACTGGTATGTCGGGCTACAAATGTATAGGTGTACTAATGGGCTTAACAAAGTTTTCAATAACATTTCAATGTGACACCTACTATATTATTTTCTTAGCAATAGATTTTAATAATAAATATTTCGTACATCTTACACACAACATCATCTAATCCCAAACTAAGCAGAGCTTGTATTATGGGTACTAAAAAACTGATATAAATACATAAACATACTTTTTTTGTAAATATACACTACATATTAAACACAGAAAACACCCGTAATCCGAAACAAATTTTGTGGATCAAACAATTAAATTTGGTCCGATCCGGGAATCGAACCCGAGACCTCTTGATCAGCAGCCACATACGCCCCAGTAGTATCACCGTTCGTGCCGAAATCCTCATGACTACTGTCTCAAAAAGTAATTAGTGTAAATTGATGAGAATCGTTTAGATTAATACACTGTGGGTTTCATCCCTTGTTTTTGCTACAACTATGAACTAAAGCTAAAGCTTTCTATCTTGAAAGGTAATGGTGCTATACATATAATAATAAGACTTTATTTTAAGAAGTTTATCTTGAACCTTGACATTAATTATCAATCATTATGTCATCAATTCATATCGTTATCGAGTTTACATTCACATTGTGATTTTATAAGTATTACTTGTGATTGGAAAAAACTATGGCATAAAGATGATTTTCTTCCAATATATTTCACGTGTTTTACTTACTAAATTACACTACTACTGTCCTTCTTATTACTTCTTTTGTTTCAGACTCTCACCCATGATAAGGCCAAGACTCCCGGCAAGCGTTATTTTCGTAGAATAAAAGAATAGTGTATGCAGAACAAACATGAAAATCTCTAGAAATAACTTGTCATAGCACATTCCTGTCTCATACATAATTATTTGTTATTAACTGCAGTGCCAATATGATTGACACTTTCTTTAAGAGAACTGATTTTGTTATTAATTTTTATTTTTATATAAATATTTTTATTAAATAATTATCAAGTATTCAGGTATTTTTTATGTGAATAGATTACAAAACACACGTACCGTACCATAACATTTTATTGCCTCATCAAATAACAGCTTTATGCATTATGAAGATACTAGCTGCGCCCCGCGGTGTTACCCGCGTATTTATGGGAAAAAATTAGCCTACTGTACTAACCAGAACTCATTTTTAAATTAGACGTTTACAAACTATCATTATGGTTGCTATGCAAGTGTGTTATGCATAGCAACCTGTGAAGTTTTGACAGGAGATAAACAGTGATACATTTTGATATCTACGATTTATGTATTTCTATAATCACCAAGCTTTCGCTACTGTGTCTCAATTATTGCAGCAAAAAGTAGCCTATGTGTTATTCTGATATATAAGCTATATTACTGTAAAGTTTCATCCAAATCTGTTCAGTAATTTTTCTGTGAAAGAGCAACAAACATACATACTTACCTACACACATACATACATACATACTCACAAACTTTCGCGTTCATAATATTAGTAGGATTATTGTTTTTGTTTTGTATTTATAATCAACATTATCAGCCAATCCAAGTTACAAACGTTTTTCGTTTTCTATTCTATTTCTCTATTCTCTTGTTTCATTGGCTAACTTCACTCAGTCACGTGATCCGAACAAAATATTAGCCAATGAAACAATAGAATAAAACAACGTTTGCAACTTAGCTAGGGCGGCAGGTACTTTTATGTGTGAGGGTTCGAACAATTAGAAAATTTGTGAATCACACAAAGTGTTATCCCACGTAGAATTCGAACCCACGACACTTGGCGCAGTAGAGAGCGGCTGTGAATAATTGGAATAATTGGAAATGTGAATAATTTATTTTTAAAAACATGAATATTGCTACACTCTTTTATAATAATGGGAATCCTATGTAGTCATAACAATACAGTTTTCCCAAAGAGGGTAGTCCTGTATTTGCTTAAGGGATTGTTTTATAAATGTATTCTATTTCGCGATTTAAGCTCTAGTAAGATGGATGATGCCTTATAGAAAAGGCCATTTCAAAAATATTTAAAGATGGCCCCGTAACTATTATTTTTTAAATGGTCTCTGCAACTGTCAGTTCTTTTAAGACCATGTAAAGCTACATACTTCTACATAGCTCGCACACACCTTTTTTGACATTTAAATACTTTATCCTAATTAGTAGAAACTCCCCAAAATATGATTGCATTTCTTTAAGTAAACCACCAGTAAAGTGTTGAGATTGACCTTTTACGCATATTTTTAGCATAAATATCAAATAAACTATAAGATGACTGTGACACATTTAACAAACAAAATCTTCTTTTGATGACACGGCAACCAGCCGAATATCAGCTATTTCTGCCAATGTCAAGTAATTAACGTATTCAATTATAAGTCTAGTCTTCAAGTCGTCGTCGTAATGATTTTAATGATAAAAAAGTCTGCATGAGATGAAATGGGGACCTTCTTCCGAAAAAACTAAAAACTCCGACGAACCAACTCAATATGACTTTGCAACTTCAAATAATGTCATCCACGTATAAAACAAGAAAGTTTGCTGTAGTCGTTAATTCATCTTTTTTACCATTAAGGGCCACAGCACACTAGCTACTTTTAGAATCGGCGATCGGCAACTAGTCGCTTTTTAGAAGCTAAATACGGGACCGAGCGCTCTACACCGCACACTTAAAGACGCCAAACGCGGAGATTGAGTCGCTTTTTAGAAGCGCGACACAGCAGCTGAACGCTACTCTCCGCACACATTCGGATGCCGGTAGCATCGATTTGGCATCTGAGCAGTCGCTAAAACGCGCGTTTCCGATACCGGGATCGAACGCAGGAAGTCGCTAAATTAAAACGCGATGCAGCATCGATGCAGTCGCCAAATCGCCGATGCTAAAAGTAGCTAGTGTGCGGTGGCCCTAAATTCTACTTTTCTAAAGGAAAGTGTCCTTTGTTTTTTACTTAAATTGCATTAATTTAGTTTTATTGATATTAATTAATAAATTAATATTTTGTAACCATTGAATTATTGAATTTAAACTATTGTTTATTATACTTTCATCATTTTATATAACAGTGCAGTCATCGGCAAATAGTACCATATGGTCTGTAGTGGCCCCAAACCTCTACCTTGTTGAACTCCATATTTTACTAATTTCCTCCCGGACTTATAATCTGTTACATGTTTCGTATCGGGACAAACTTTGATGATACTCGTAATCTGACTTCTGTTTTTAGGGTTCCGTAATTCATGACTCGGAACCCTTATAGATTTGTAGAAGTTTCGAGGTTTATTTAACCCAAAACCACTAACAATAATTGTTGCGCGGGTGAGATGCGATAAATAACGACGCGGTAAAATACTTCGATACCGTATAATATTTACAATTATTATGATACAATTCTAAGACAAGTAAGTTCTTATTTACATTACACTATATACAAGTCTTTTGCACCCGACACTAATATCTAACATATCGAGAGGTCGCGGGTAGAATTACCCAAATGTACCCAACAATATTTTATAATATTCGTCACGCGGTCAAGGCCTATGCCACAGAGCAACTACTACTAGAGAAATCACTCATATGGAGCTGTCAAATAATTGTGAGGGTCCCGCTCACCCGCTGCATAGATTTGGCGCTAGCGTCGGGCTATTTGATTGGTCTAAATTATATGTCAAAATTAGTTATGTTAAGATTTTCGTTTTCTATTCTAACCTTTAAACATTGTACTTTGTGTTTCTAACCTACAATAAATAAATGTTTTGTGATTTTTGTGATTGTGTACTGTGTAACGTTGCTTCTTTCAGTTATTTCTTACGCCATAAAAATATAGCCATGCCTAAATATAATAAAAAGTGTTGTGTTCCCAACTGCCAAGACATGGAAAGTAAACGGCATAGATTTCCCAAGTCTTCACCTTATCTTTTCGATCTTTGGTTGAAAAATATTTGAAATGATAAACTAAATGCTCTTAGTAAAGACAATGTATATGACGAGGCAGTGTGACCGGTAATGTTTTTAAAAACAATGACGTCATTACTATTATTATTATCGGAGTATTTCATTTTCAGAAATCCAGAATTCACTTTTAATTAGTATTGATTACATAGCTTCGAATATTTCACAATAAGTTAGGTGTTTGCTGTCCTAGCGCAGACAAACGAATCATCGCTCCGCTGCAGCGGGCGGCTTTTTATAGGCATTGTGGTGGGGCGGTCGACCGTTGCGAGTTGTTTACGTCTTTGAGAACACGTGCAGCGATGACGTAGGTCGTTGAATGTTGTGTTGCGCCGATATATATAAATCATATATGGTATGTGAGAACAGTAAACGACAATTAACGACGTAAACGACGTTGTTAGGTAAACGACGAATAAGTTTAGAAGAAATTAATTTGTTCCTAAGATAAAAGTGATTTATTTTGTTTTGTTTCTTACATAAATATTATGTACCTATACCTTCTCTTTAATATTGGTGATTAGATGGTCTAGAAAATATGTATAAATAAACTAATATGTTTAACTATATAAATGTTTCTTTCCTCTCACCCAGTAGCGTAGCTTGCCTCGGCGGGGCCCCGTATAAAAATTTGTTTGGGGGCCTTTATGAAAGGTAAAGATTTCTCACAAAACATTAAAAGAAATATTTATTCATCATTTATCTGTCACTTTGTCTTAAATTTTTACAATAATAACAATTCAAATGAAATATACACTCTTCTTGCCTTTTTTTCGGCTAATTTTTTGATTACTTTTGAACGCACGCTTTACGCAGGAAAAAAAAATATTTTTTGACTTTTGTCATTTCTAAAATGAAAAAAAATTGGGAAGTTTCTATTAATTTTTGGGGGCCCCAGTGTTCCGGGGGCCCCGTATAATTGATACGGCAGATACGGCGGTAGTTACGCCACTGCTCTCACCTCCTTACAAAGTAAACAATGACAATAATCAAGAACTTCGGAAATAGAGCCGAGTTCAAATTACCCGCCATTATAAAGTAGTTCTCCGCTCAAACACTGGAGGCGCTGAAACTTTTTTCCAAGCTCTATGGGTAAGTTCTGACTCTAGTAGTAGTTGCTCTGTGGCCTATGCCTTGTTGTAGCGGTCGAGTCAACTTGCCTACTATCTGTTTTGGAGTTATGTGTGGACAAAAAAGGTTCGTGTGCATGACTATGTGGTGTAATAACGTCGACAAAGTGCTACAATAAAATTACGAAAAATATTTTTATTGGGGTGTCTCCCCATATGTAAAGTAGGGATGATTTTTTTTCTCCCGTCTACCCCATTGTCTGGGATATCATTAGAGAGGTCTTTTATAAACATTATGAGGTTGCTAAAATTATTTTCGATTATATTTACCTACTACTATTTACTAAAATTATATACGTTTTCGAGTTATTTAACTTTAAAGTTTTTTTTTTTTTGCAAAAACAGGGCTTCCCCAACCCCTCGTAAAAGCTAAACGGCTGGATCGTAGTCCATTTATTGAACTTTCAAGGAAAACTATAACGGCTTACATAGCTTTTTTAGTTCAGTTCAGGAGTTATAGAGGCCTAATTAGTTAGTAACTATATCACAGAATTAGTTTCTACCTAACATCTAAAATAAACACCTAAAATCTTTTATTCAGACATAAACAGAGCTATATCTTTTACATGAATTAGAAGATCAAGGTTTGTCATTAGAAGCCATTGTGATAATATGTGCGAGAGCGACGCGGCGACGAACGGAACGCGTATTGTGCATAAGCGACAACCCACCGGAATGGCCTGCGCGGGCAGGCAAGCGGCTGACTATACCATAAGTGACATCCCCCTGATAATATACGCTTACTTGGAAAACTTCGTACAAAAATAACGAAAGAAAGGGTAAACATAACAATTACCTATTGGACACTATTTTAATTAATTAACTTGTCATTGTATATGACTACAGAACCCTATTCTTTGCTTGGCTTGACACGCACTTGCCTGATTTTAAGGTAAGAACTTATTAGGTCTAAAGTATTACTCCTAATACCGTATGTTTCTAGCTTCCTCAGCAGTATATTATGATCCATATAGTCGAAAGCCTTTGACATGTCCATATTCATAGTATAAACAGACTGGCTTTTATCTACTCTGGGAAAAATTAAACTTAAAAATCATATATAGCTAAATGGACATATTTTTACAGAAGCCTTTCTGAGCTGACGTAAAAATATGGTTGCTTTCAAAATAGCCATTCAAATGATTGTAAATGACTTTTTCAATAACTTTAGAAAATGTTGAAACTAGGGCTATAACTAACTAACTAGGGTTCGTAATTTTTGATATCTGATTTAACATATTTTTATGGAGCTGTTTTATTATAGTTGTTTTTAACATAGATGGGGAGACACCTTGTTAAAAGCACATGTTTGTAACATAGCTTGCATCTACAATTTTTGATCAGTGCGTGCGTCTCATCACAAACGGAGCCGTAAGTGTCCTTACGGTACGTTTTGGTCCAGAAGCGTAAAGACGCTCAGCGTGCTATGTAAAGGGCTAGGTGTTTCTCTGAGGTATCATCAGGAATGAGATGATCCAGCAGAGAACTAAAGTCATCTATAATATATCCCATTAGATGGGATGAACAAACTTAAATGGCAATGGCTTGAAACAGTAAAGGCCGCAGAACTGGTAACAGTAAAGGCGCATTTTCATTGGTCGTTAGAGCCTGCATGCGGGGTAGGACAGTAACAAAACTAACGCAAACAAACAAAAATTGATGTAATTAATCGTAGTTAATATTAAAAACAATATTATGCCAATAAAACGCTATTTTTGGCCCTATGGCATGCTTGAACAGAAATCTCCCGTACCCCGCATGCGGACTCTAACGACCAATGAAAATGCGCCTTTAGGGTAGAAGAGTTCTGGAGTGGAGAGAAGAGAAGAGTTCTAGGCAAACGCAGCTTAGGACGCCATAGGCAAGGTGGAGTGACGACTTATACAGGTTGGCTGGCAGAAGATCGATGAGAAAATCCCAAATCAATCAATCAAAGTGACGTGCAATAGGACAGGCCTGTATCAGTAGTGGACTGCACTAGGCCGATGATGATTACTGACCTAACATCTAAATATGTTGCCAAAAACTGAACAGAACAGAACTGATTGACAGAATAAACAGTGTTTTGATAGGGCGGAAACCGGGTAGGAACACCAGCGTATTCCTGCTGAAATTCAAAGGCTGCAAAATACTAATGCGGTGTTATGGTTAACACCGTGCGGTGGAAACCCAGTTGCAGTATTTGGGGATAGGCAGAAGTTCACCAAAATTTGGAAGGTAGTGAACTGTGCCAGACCTTATTGAAGATCTTGACTATGTCGAAGCCGATGATCAGAGATTCACCATATCTATCAATAGCCTTACCTCAAAGTTGTTTGACGTGTGCTAGAATTGCACCCGTTATTTGGTTCGGTCTAAAGCCATATTACCGGTCATTTAACAAGGGGTTATCCTGGAGCATGAAGGTTGCAGATTATTTGTTTATTGATAATCAGTTTGAGCACAAAGAATAAAGTGATGTAAAGATCTGCTATTATAAAAATGTAAACCTACCTAAAATTACTTTTAGTTACTACTGTCACTTAAAACTATTAAATCAAGTAGAAAATACTTCTCCACACAAAAGATTATAAAGTATTTTGAGACCAAGACAGTGATACGACCGGTGAAGGTGACTGGAGAAGTGCGTAGATCTGTTGTACATACGGTGTCGGTCAGTTGGTAATATAGGTAGGTACCTACTGTATATACGGGTTATAAAACTAAATATGCCATGGCCAGTTTACCAGCGCTAACACATCTATACAGATAGTTAGACATCTCCGCTAAATTGTTCTGAATTTAGTGGGATTGAGTGTCGTTTTTAGAGTTCCGTAGTTCACACGACTCGGAACCAGAGTTGCCACCCGTCCCGAGTTTCCCGGGACAGTCCCGAATTCGATGATATCGTCCCGCGTCCCGACAGCCTATTGATTTTGTCCCGATTTTTCACAAATGTAACAATTGCTCAATTTGAATTCACCTTCTTCCCCTTTCGCGCAGTGTACATAAAAAGAAACAGCTATTGGGTGCCAAATGGAACTAATGACAACCTTTTTACCAAAATCTTTATTTGTTGTATTCAGTGGAGTGTGTCTTTTCGTCAGGGCGGATGACTGAACTGCCCACGCATTCGCTCTTACGCATGACCTCACCCAACTGGTACTCCAGCACACCAGGTTACCAGACACACCGAGTCAAGCGCCCTCCTTGCTAGACCTGTTGCTGGCGAGCCACCCAGCGCAGTACTGTGTGTCGGTTCTCACCCCTCTAGACTCCTCCGACCACTGTCTGGTGTCCACCGTAGTGAAGTACGCGCGGAGCTTCGGTCACTCGTCGTCCGGAAAGCCAGTGGACCTGACGGGATCCCAGCGGTGGTTCTAAAGAACCGTGCACCAGAGTTGTCTCTAGTACTGACACGCTTGTATTGCCTGTCATATTCCTAAGGAATTGTCCCGGAGGCCTGGAGAGAGGTAAATGTTCAAACTATCCCCAAAAAAGCTGACCGCTCAGATCCCGCCAACTGCCGTTCTATAGCTGTCATCTCCATACTCTGCAAGGTGCTTGAACGAATAATTAACAAGCAATTGGTTCATTACCTGGAAGATCACTCTCTGCTAAGTGATCGGCAATATGGCTTGAGACCGAACCGATCCACGGGTGATCTTTTCACGTACCTCACGCACCTGTGGGGTGAGGCTTTGGATAGGTATGGAGAGAACCTGTCCATCAGTCTAGACATGGCCAAGGCCTTTGATAGGGTTTGGCACAGCTCGCTTCTCTCTAAGCTTCCGGCATACGGCCTGCCCACTAAATTGTGCAGCTGGATTGCCGCCTTCCTGCGCCAACGCCGCATTAGAGTCCTTTGTGACGGCGCGGCGTCTGATTTCCAGCAGGTAAACGCAGGCGTACCCTAGGGCTGTCTTGTTGCCCACGCTATTCCTTCTACATATCAATGACATTTTGTCGCTCTCGATCGGTTGCAGGGGCGAGCAGTTCGCATCATAGACAGTCCCGAAGCCACCGAGTTCCTGGAACCTTTGCAGTTGCGAAGAGATGTCGCCTCTATGGCAGTCCTCTATCGCCTTTACCATGGAGAGGGTTCTGAAGAGCTCCTCCACCTTATCCCATCCTCTTCCTTCCTCTACACAATAACACGATCTGGCCAGGGAAGTCACCCCTTCAGAGTGGAAGACATACGCTCCAGAACTAAGCGGCTCGGGTCTTCCTTCTTGTGTCGAGCAGTTAAAAACTGGAACTCATTGCCAGCTGATGTTTTTCATTCCTACTATGATCCCGGGTCCTTTAAGCTAGGCGTGAAAAACCATCTCCCTAAGCCGCCATAATGTGGTTCGCCATACTGCTTGCATTTGCAGTGAGTATGGCGACCCCCACTTGTGGATTTTACTTATGCTTTCCATCAGGCATAGTAAAGTCACAAAAATCCCCTTTAAGAAGGTACTGCACGAAATTGTGGGATTTGACGTATTTTCAAATGAGTAGTACTGTGCGCTGCATTAATTAAATACATCAAAAGTATTTGTATAGTTTAGGTCGATCCTTGCACAAGATCTCCGCCGAAGTTGGAATTTGAAACAGATACATATAAAATTAAAAAACGATACATATATGTTGTGTGTCAGATGAAATCTTAAAAACATTTTTCTTCGAAAAGATAGTAGATTTTACGTCTAGAACAATAATTTTCATATGACAATATTTGTATTTACATCGTGCAGGGTTTAGCCGGTGTATAATTTAATTTAAAAGTATAAATCTAAAAATATTGAGACTTTTAATTTTTAACACAAACGCCTGATGCACATTGCACATTGCGCAGAAAAAAATATTGCTCTAATTAAATTACTAGGTCTGAAACTTCAAAGCAGAATGGGTCTAATTACTAATATTAATGAGATCAATTTTGTTTTGAAGTTTTTTTTAGACTTATGTCAGTATTGTATTGTGTATCATGTCTATATGTCATTGGTTATACTTACTGGCAAATAAGAAAATTGGAAAAAAATCAAATTTCGAGTCGAATCTGTACAGAGTAATGCGAACGCAGAGCAACAAATGTACGAAACACAATACAAACGTACAAACGCAAATAGGTAAATATCTCAAACAGGTATGTTTAATGTTACTGTTATAATTTTAATGTAAATGCAATGTTCCGTTCACAATTATTCGTCAGTTGCTAATCAATCAATACAAGTAATCAAGTAATCAAGACGGTAGAGAACTTCAAAACGTAAATATTTACCTTTGATTATAAACATATATTTAATCAAAGGTACCTACTCTTATCAAACTCACTTTATTATTATAGGCCTATGTTTTTCAGGTTACATGTAATCTTATGGTCAAGAAAGAACTTATAGTAGAAAAGGAAAACACAAATGAAAGCAAAGCCACAATTCGGGTACTTGTTTAAACCAAGAACTTACTCACCACAACTCTCCATTTGGTTGCAACTTCAGTAATTTAAAAATCAATGGAGAATATAGAAATTGTTTTCAGTCCTCCTGTTTCATAGTATGCAATATGTGTAATGCAAAATTAAGATTGGAAAATTGTTGAAAACCTAGAAACAGCAAGGAACTTGCACTCAATCAAAATATCGTGAGTAATTAAGTGTATAGATATGGGATTCAGTGCCCTGGAGCAAGTCAAAACTTCTCTTGATATACCCTGCATGTCAGAACATTTTTATGCCAAATTTCATGCTAAAGTATGTGAACTCTGGGAACTGGCCAAAGTAAAAAGCATAGAGGAAGCAACAAAATAAAAATATTAACTGGCTGAAAAAAATAATGACCTTAATGCAGATAGCGTACCGATGATAACAGTTGTATCTGATGCGTATTGGAGTAAGAGGTCATACAGGAAAAACTATACGACCTTTTCAGGAGCTGCAAATATCATTGGCTACAGAACTAAAAAAGTTCTCTACATGACTGTTAAAAATAAAAACTCTATGGTTTGCGGGCGAGCTCAGAAGCGCAAACTTTACTTCAAGTTTGTATTTCTGAGCATGTATGATATAAAAATTACACTCGATCATCTAGCGGTATGTAGTCAACTGCCATAGTAGAAGGCTTCAAAAGCAACTCAAGGTTTTATTTATTCTAAACACATAGCTAATGGTGATTCCAGCACCTACAAAAATGTTCTGGATACCAAACCATATGCCGCACTTATTGTCGAAAAGATAGAGTGCTCTAACCACCTCCTCAGAAACTTTTGTACAAGATTAGATGAATTATCAAGAAATACATGTTACCAATTAAAATGCCAAAAAATACAGCTCCAAAACGTGCTACGCGTACGGCGATCGGTGAAAGGTGCCATAAATCACATTGATTCTCAAAATGAAAAATCTTTCGCTGAAAAAGTTATAGATTTAAAACAAGACCTTTTCAATGCACTTATTCACGTTTTCCGCGATCACAGCTCGTGCAAGTCTTATATTTGCAAGTACATCCTCATAAATAAAGGCCATCAAACTGATAAAAACGTATTTGGTGAAATAAAATCAGATGCGGTCTTTGCCACCATAATAAAAGTACTTTGTCGATTGATTAAAAATGCCAAAAATTTTATGGCGAATAAACTATTCACTTAGACAATCATACTCAGGACGGTGTGCTGCATCTGTTGTTTCATTTAATCCCGCAATACAGACATTAGTGATAAAGACTACGGTGAAACTTGCCCAAGGCCTGATTTTAGTAAAGCCGATTTCAACTTTGCTAAATCTACGCATATGGCAAAAATACTGTTACAGCTATCCAATGAGGATCGTCACGCACTTGAACGGCGCACTGTATTAAGCTGATTCGATTGAATGGCTTCAGGAGCGGAAGCTTCTTGAAGCTAATTTTGAAAAAAAAGAACATGTAAAAGGGGCTTTATAAGATGTGGACCGGTCGTCTTTGCATTCTACCTTCCGAATAACATCTGTACACTCTTATGAATACGCGGTAATCTGGATGACGCGCTGTAGGGTATCTTTCCCTATAAAGGAATGCATCAGCACTTGCGCTACTTCTACATTCACCATAAATAAAGTGCATGTTTGCGTATTCTTGTGCCATATATTGAATACGCGGCATACTGATACACGAAACCAGTCCAGATACAAGCCAAGTCGTCGTAAAATCACCAAACTAAAGTCCAAATCAGTGAGCAAAACGAAGAGTCCAATGATTTGACTCTTACTTATAACGATGACTTCTGGCTGTTTAGCCAGAAATCGTCGTTTTAACACTGATTGACAATCACAGAGAACTGCAAAAGGAATGGGAACATGCGATACCAAACAAGTCAAGCGACGCACCAAATACTTGCCATTGCTATGTGCCATGGCGCGAGAGAGATAAGGTACAATAGTACAAAGGTACAATAATAATATACTCGTCTCTCGCTCGCTTACACTGTACTTTAGTACTGAATTTATTCACCTATCTCTGTCTCATAATTAACAAAAAATTACTTCGGCCACACTCAGGTAGTAAATAGCGAAATAACATTATCACACGTCCTCTACTACACTAAAAAGGAAGCTTTAATTTTCTCTCTTTGGATAAAATTATGTATTATACCATTTTTTTTAATATAGTTGCTGCTTAGTTTTTCATACATATTTTTTTTCACAAAAATCTCAAATTCTGTCATAATTTATTTTGATCAAATTTCATGTTAATTTTTTTCCAAAAAAGTATAATAGGCACTCATACTATTTACTGCATTTCTAATAAGATTTTTTGTGAGGAATAAGATAACTTCAAAATTTGGGCAACTATTGGATTTCTTTTGGGTTTTTTTTTTGTACGCTGGATAGCTATACTACTACGTGCTTTAGGATTACCCATTCTTTCTGGGACACCCTGTATAGATGATATACTTATATTGACAGGAGCTGGATGTGAGAAGCCCAAAATCGATCAGAGTGGTTTGCAATGGGAGAGGCCTATGTCCAGCAGTGGACTTCGATAGGCTGATTATGAAAATGAATAGATTCTAGAAATTATTACTTTTGAACAAAACTTCCATAAAAACGACTGAATATTTAGAAGATATGTATTACTCTGTGTGGAGCCTACTCTGTACAATTATTTTACATATCTTAGATAAAATGTTTCACGTAGGAAGCGGCGACGGTGCTGCCTAGCGGCGCTGCCGCGCAACTCTGCTCGTAAATACCTAAACTCGGCGTTTTTTGTTCGCGCAGCACACTCTTAAAGTTGAATAACTCTCAAATGGATATCGAAATCAAAAAATTGTCGGAGCAACTTTCTTAATGTTTAGAAATGACTGATCTAATGATAACCCTAACGATAAAAAAATCACCCCCACTTTACGTGTAGGGAGGAACCCCAAAAAAAAATTTTTTCATGACCTTATTACTTCAGCACATTGTCGCCATTGTTTTCCAAAAAACTGCTTTTTTATCATGATCTGAATTAGACTGAAATTTGACCGGCTGTCCACATATTAAGTAATGTCCCGATTTTTTTTTTCCAAAGGTGGCAACCCTGCTCGGAACCCTTATAAATTCGTCATGTCCGTCCGTCCTCGACCTACCAGCCAAACGGATGATGCTAGAAAGATGAAACTTTGCATGAGTATGCGTTGTAATTACGCCGACAAAGTGCTAGAATAAAATTACCAAAACTATTTTTATTTGGGGTACATCTACACTTAAAGAAATAATAAGTAAACATAACAATCATCTATTGGAAACGAAACTAATTTTAAAATCTACTTAAGATTATAGGTGATTTCGGAACCCTATTCTACTCACTTGGCCAATTTTTATATTTTCGTAAGTCCCTAAAAAGGTCATCATTCTCAGAAAGAAACGAAAAAAATAAAGTTGGCAACACAAGAAAGCCCCACTTTGACGTTGTTATTAACCGGTCAAATAACGGAGCACTTCTCAAAGATTTTCTCTCTTTCTGTCGTGGGTGATTTAGTCGCACAATCGGAATAAGAAAGATTGAGTGCGGTATATCACTCGGTACAGTTTTAATTCGTGCATGAAGTTTCGATTGATTCCGTTTTATTGTTTTGAAAGAACCTAAACTCGACAAGCTATTGAACAGTTTTGCAATTGTATTAATATATTTTGAGATTCTTTCATTCCAGCATAGAAATAAAGTTCTATTAAAATGGTTGAAAGTACTATTGTCCAAAACCAGGTACATCACGAATTACACGAACTGCTACCGCTCCTCATATTCCATGTAGGTAGATGACTGATCTCATAGCTAATGTGATATTTTCAGGATCATCAGGTGAAAAAGTTGAAGAGGTTCTTAGAGGGGTGGCGAATGGCCATTCTGCCCCTGAAATCTGTTATTCTGTGGGAACAGCAGTGGCATCCATGTGCCATTGTGGTCTCTGTTTCTGTTTTATTTTTCATCATTTGGTTAATGGACTTAAATTCAATTGCAACTTTAGCTGTGTTTGGCTTAATTCTCAATTTTATAGACTTTATTGTCCCTGTTATTTGTAATTCTCTTTATGGTCCCTCTTCTTGGACTGGCCAACATGAGAAAATGTTTGAAGACATTTGTAAAAGCATTGTAGCCAGCTACAATAAAGGCCTCCACAACATCCGCACGTTTTATTCTTTAAGGGAAACTAGTCCTTGTATGGTAAGTTTAACATGAGAAGATTTTCATTGTATGGCTGTAGTGTTGTGATAAATATTTTATTTCATTTTGTATTTCTTTAATTTCAGTACTACATCATCTCAATTGCTGTATTGTGTACACTGGCATGGATTGCATCATCTATGAATAATATTTTTCTGGTGTACTTATTGTCAATTGTAATGGTGCTCTGGCCTGGCTTAAGAAGCAAGGGTATTTTCAACATGGTTTTATCCATGATAAATATGGCTCCAAAACCTAGCTTCCTGAAGTCTGAATAAAAGAAGTAAATTTATTGTATAGCATATTTTATGTGATGATTTGTCTGGTCATATGTTTTAAGTTTAAGCTTAGCTTATTATGAGCTTTAAATTACCATTTGTGTGATATACTTAATGCTATTAAAGAGTCAAAGCCTTTAATATTATCTTATTATTTAATTTGAACCTCAATGGTCATACACATTATCAGGTTTTGCGATCTCTTCAATTCTAATAATGAATGACATTGGATATTCACTTACATGGGAAATAATTAAATTACTACCTACCTTCTAAATCTTGTTTGCAATTTATAGAAATGAACTTCAAAACTATTCTCTCTTATTACTACAACTTTTGTAACATCAAATCTACAAACTTTATGCAGTCAGCATATTCCCAAGCTACCTAGAAGAATTACCTACCTGAAAAAATAATGGTCACACTAAAAGATTTGATGCAAATCCATGATATAATAATAATGATTTATTTTTTCCCATCACAAATGTATACAGTCTTCTTCCGAGCCTTCATTCCCAAGTTTATTTGGGGTCGGCTACTAGTTCAACCGGATTTACCTGAATTTCAGTTTTTCCACGGAGCGACTGGCATCGGACCTCCGCAACCCTAAGGGAGAACTGAAACTCGAAGATTGAACTAGTTGTCAGTATATTTGAGGGCACTGACTTCCCAATAACGATTGCCATAGATGTTCATGACAACCGGGACCGACGGCTTTACGTGCTCTCCGAGGCACGGGCGTGAATCACCGCCAAACTTCCAAACTCCGGGCTGCTATTAGGAATTTCCTAAGAAAATCCCAAAAACACTTTTTGGCCCGGCCCGGGATTTGAACCCGAGACCTCTTGATTAGCAGTCGCATACGCCGACCACTAGACCAACGAGGCAGTTGGTCATCAAATACACCCACAAATATATACAGTATAGTGCTTAATTCAAAATACATATATTACAATTACATTTGTGAGAGACTGGTGCCCGAGAAAGGTATTGGAATACCTGTGTTACGGGTCACCAGGCCCCCAACAGAATTAAAATACAGATTCAATATTTGATTAAGTCAACATCTAGCATTGAATGATGAGGTAATATGCTAGGGAAAGGATAGGATATATATTTTGGTCATGTGTTTGCGTATATATGTGCGTTAGGTTGCGCGCGTGCGCCCTTGTGTGCCGTTGTGTGTGGGAGTATGTGATGAGTGTGTATGTATTAGAAGCCTTTTAAACGTGTTTGAGGTAAATCAGCGCATAGGAACGAGTAAACTCTCCGTTGCATCATATTTAAGAGTTTTGAGCCATTTACATATAGTCAATCTACACATTGACTTTCGCATTGGGTATATTTCCAGACATGTGTTTATTTTGTTATAAAGATATCCTCCTAGAAAGAAATAATACCCTTGCGAAAGTCTGGTGTGACAGGAGCCAATTGGACAAACATTACCCTTCCTATTGAGGTTTGGGTCGTACTGTAGCTCTGTGTGCTTTCTCACAACCACTGATACGATGAAGGTCTGTCGAACTGTGAGGACATCCCAACGTTTGTATAGTTCATTGGTTGAAAAACGAAAAGCAGCCACCTTAAGTACTGCTCTTTGGGCCCTTCCAACTTCCAGGAGGTACACTTTACTCACTCCACCCCAGGAACTTATGCAATAGTTAACTATTGATTGGCATAAAGCAGAGTACACCGTTTTGATAGTTCCAGTTTCCGCTACATTTAGGAGACTTTTGAAAATATATATTAGTTTGCGAATTCGTTGAACAAGAACACTAATGTGGGCCCTAAAAGTAAGTGTCTGGTCAATATGTATGGCAAGATACATATTAGTGTTCGATCTCGATCTGTCTATGGGCGGGCATTGACCATAGGCATTGACACATTAGGCCAGTAATCTGGGTGCATATGTGCGCAGTGATGTTTAGGGTTACCGGTGGAAGAAGATTAGTCCTGGGAGCAAAGGTAATATATTTGGTTTTCGCAATGTTATGAGTTAAAACATTTTGTTTTAACCATAAGGAGACTTGGTCAAAACCATTCTGAGCGCTATGAAAAACCTCTTTCCAGATTTCACTACTGAAAAAGAGTGCTATGTCATCGGCGGATGACAGCACTTTTCCATGTTTCAATTCCAGACGACACAGGTCATTAATGTTTATCAAGAAAAGGCTGGGACCGAGCACACTACCCTGTGGTACGCCGTAATAAATAGGGAGTAGTCCGCTAATCCATTCACCAATTTTGACACATTGCTTCCGATCGTTCAAATAGTCCCTCAGAAGTTGCAATGGCAGACCTCTGACTCCAATTTTTTCCAACTTATTTAAAAGCAATGGAATAGAGACCGTTTCAAAGGCTTTGGCCAAATCAAGAAACACAGCAATGCAATTCCTTTTATTATCCATCCCTGACACTATACAGCTAGTGAGTTGAAGCACTGCATCATCAGTCGATTTACCAGACCTAAAACTGAATTGAACAGGCGAGAGAAACGCATTAGTTTGCAAAAAGTTTACAAGGCGTCCATAAATTAATTTTTCCAAGACTTTTGATAGTGTTGGCAGAATTGAGATTGGTCTGTAATTGGACATGTTGTCTTTGTCACCATCTTTGTGAATCTGTTCAACGAGCGCAATCTTAAATGCTCGAGGAAAGGTACCAGTAGCAAGGGCCTAGTAAGGTTCTAGTACAGTAGTAGTAGTAACATAAAATATTATTTACATTAGCCAAAAATGTTAAATTAACCATAAATCTTAGGTGCTTAACTGAAGAAAGTAAAATAGTAAATCACTGAAAAGACGAAGTGAAAATGTTCTACTGTCTGTGAATATGTATTTTCGATAATGTGGTTAAAACCATCTGAAACTATAAAATTTCATACATTGCGAGCCCCAGAAATTGTTACCTCTATAGGGTATACCTGTTATGTTCTTAATAACTAAGGTAAACCTTTTGGCATCTATAGGCAGCAACATCATTCAGTAGTGGAAGTCCTTCCAGTTCAGAAAGGTGCTCTGAATGTTACCCACTCAGTTTTGCTGTTAGGGAGGAATAATGAGGGAAATGGCGGGAAAGGAATGGGAGAAAGCTTTATTATTAGTGGTTAGCGTATGCGACTGCTGAACAAGAGGTCTCGGGTTCGATTCCTGGATCGGACCAAATGTTTGTGTGATCCGCAAATATTTGTTTCGGATTTTGGATGTTTTCTATGTATGTATTTACAAAAAAAAAAGTTTATGTATTTATATCAGTTGTCTAGTTACCCATAATACAAGCTCTGCTTAGTTTCAAGACTAGATGGCGTTGTGTGTATAATGTCCGAAATATTTATTTATTATTTCTTGATATTGATCTCCCACACGAAGCAGCTAAGATTACCACATTTTCATCAAGAGACTTAAAGTCTAGCCACAACTGAACATAAGTATTTTTAGAAAAGAAGTTTTGGAAGAGTGAGTGAGCGACTAAGGCCGTGTTCAGACCAAACGTATGGTCAGCCGCCGAATGTGAGCAGGCTCACTGTGAGCCCAAGTGTGAACGTGAAAATAAATGGTATTTTTCGTTCACAGTATGCTTACAATACGCTATAGCTTACAAATGGTGTGAAACGCTAATGGTGTGAAAAAAACAGTCGGCTTGTATACGTTCACACCGTATGCGTATGCTGAGAGGCCGACTATTTTGACTGAATTGAATGGAGTCCGCCGGCAGAGCTGTATCCAATACGCTAACGTAGCTACGTAGCCATACGTACGCGGCGCGTAGTGACGCGCTATATTAATCGGCGCCGCCGAGCGTCTACGCATAGCATTATAACGTATTGTCGGTTAGATGTGAACGAAAAAGTGAATATGTATGGAAATATAATAAACTGCATAACGCTCGCTCACATTCGGCGGCTGACTATACGTTTGGTCTGAACACAGCCTAACACATACACTACACTCTTATAAAGGAACTCTTTATTATAACAATATTGCTAAACCTAAAAGTGGTGAACACAAACATTTTACACTATTTTCACAATCATACCTCTGACCCACCTCCTGCCTTCTGAAAAACGGTTGCAACTTGGATAAGGGGCCTGGTTCTTTATACTTTTATAGTAGAATGGTTAAGTTTGTAACTTAATAAAGGGGGAGAGGCTTGTGACCAGCAATGGACTGATAGGCTGATGATGAATGAATGAAACAGAACACTTAAAATGAACATTTGATTTCATAAATTCATTATATTTGATGTAAATTCTTAACTACATACATTGTCAATATTTTACGATTATTCAGAGTTGTAAAATGGCATTTATTATATTCATTTCTCATTATTTCATATATTATTAATAAAGTGTACTTCTAAGGCCACGAAAACAATTAATTACATTTACGTCATGATTAAAAGAAAACAGCATATACAAATATTTTACCGTACAATTATTAAGATATTATCTATAAATCGTAGGTATACAATATAATATATATTGAACATACAACCAAAGCGAATATCTCAGTGATCAATACTATATTAATAAACCCACACAATGTAGATGGGCTAAAATATATGTAATCAAAAACTTAACTTTGTACAAAAGAAACCACTTGTCAAAACTTTTATTAACTAACTTAACTAATTATTAAATAACAGAGGATTATTTTGTAATAGCTAAAATAATCTCTTTACTCAGATAAGAATTAATTGAAAAGCGAGGGATATTATAATTGTAGGTATTTTTGTTATAACATTTACGTTTTTAATTCAAATGCTTTTAAAACAACTATAAACTTTTACAAGTAATGAATATCATAATCTATTACAAGATTCTTAGGATAACATTACACTAAATGCTTTTGAACTAGGTGACGAAGCGGAGTGCGTCTATGTTTCTGAGATACTAAATCCAGGTTTAATGTTTGAATTTTTCGCTTTCGTGACAGATGGTAAGCCCGGTTCGTTGCCCATGGAATTGTTGTTAGACTTGGCGTCATTGGATGTACCCGGTTTGAAGAGATCATCGGCTACCAAAGTAGTTTTGAACCTACTGCCGGGAACCGTCGTTTGGGGGTTCAAGTTACTTTTCTGAGCGCTACTATCGCTGTACCTCCGGCTGCCATTGTTGAGAATGTCATTCCGCTTTTTTTTACTTTTGCTGTCTTTGCTTTGTAAGTTCAATGAGTCAATGTTAGGAACATTTTGCGCATTTACTTTTAAGCTCTTTAATGAGATTTCACTATCTAGATTGAAATTTTTGCTACTTGACGGCATGTCCTTGTAGAAGCACTCCTTAGTTTGTTGCAAACTAAGTCCGAAGAAATCAGTAGAACATTTGCTTGTGGACGGCTGAACGTTGTCTAACTTCAGAGAACCAGCTCCAGTGAAGCTTTGTGGGCTCAGGTCGTTTTTGATCAATTTTACCGGAGAACCGCACGGATCAACCGAAAGAGTCTCTTCATCGTCTTCACCTTCAGCACTCTAGAAAATATAGCATGTATAAATGTGGGCACGATAGCAGAAGTGTTTATGCCTAGTAATGCTTTAGTGGGGTGTCAATGTCAACTATCAACTAAGATGAAGATATTGTGTGTATTATGTTAATGGTATAGTTGAATTGAAACATTTTAACAATTGCGTTCTAAGCTGTGGTCCCTATTAATTCTTTATTGACTTATATCTTTCTCTAGCAGCTCCGCTCGCGTGTCTCTCGTTCCTAGAAATCTTTATTTTTCTGGATAATAAAGTAGGGTACCTTTTATCCATGTCCTTTGCTGTATCGTCGGCAACGTGTATGTAAAATTTGATGAAGATTGGATGAACGGTACGGCAGCGCATAAGATATGAACAAACAAACACTGAATTTTAATGATAAAGGAAAGCTTCATGTTGGTTTTTTACATATTCCGAGCTTTAAATAATCACCCTTTAGAAAAATAAGAAAAGTATAGGTATATTGCATTGCTACAATATATTTTATTGTCGGTAGCTGTCACTATATCAACAGAAAATTTGTTCAAATTTCATGAATTTTAACCTTTTACTGCGGCTACAGATACAGTTCGACTACATGTTTTGGGTCCCCGTTAAGACAGAATATGTGTATGTTATTAAAGCGACTATTCCTTTACCTGTACAGGTAAGATACTCACTAAGAGGTCATGGTCAGTGATCGATCCAGCCGTAGCCTCGTTGCTGTTGAATTCGAGCTCCGACGCTATCGACACTGGAGTCACATCTCCACTAATAGATGAACCTGCAAAATTATATTTAACAACATTAATATACAGACGATATTTAAATAAAATAATATTATTTACTATAAATATTTTAATAGCCATTAATTTATGTAAATATCTATAATTTAAATTTATTTAAATTATATATTTATAATTTTGATAACATAAAGAGAAAATCGTTAGTATGGGATTCTTATTAGTGTAAAAGAGCGTTATAAGTGTATCCTATTTTGAAAGACGCTTGATATACGTCACGTCTGAAAGTTTAATTTACACATGTACAAAAATGCACACGTGCAAAAATGCTTAATTTTTTTACTTATTTTGTACTGGAAAAACACTTTAGATATATTAGATTATTATAGCATATTAATTTTGATTTACATATTCTGAGAAGAGTAGGCTAGTAGCAAAATCTATATTGAGTTGATCACCAGAAGTATCGGAACTATAAGCTGTTGTGCTCAATATTTTGACACGCCCACGCATTGTTACTTTTTATCTCTGTTCTGTGTCGAGCCGCTTAGAAAAAAAGGTAAATGCATTTTATTTGACTTGACTTCATTTTACAATATTAAGTGATATCCTTAATTCTATGTAATATGTAATGCAGATATTTTTACATTGATAACCGTATAGTGTATTGAGAGGGAGAAGTATTCAGCATTGCTTGTTTAATAGTAAGTCTGCATTAGTTAGTGTTTCAATTGATTAGTCATAAAACCCTCATGCTATATTCACTATCTAGTCACTGTAAGCGCACTAAATAAAATCTATTCGTGTATTCCACGCTTCGACACATTTAGCAGAGATGGTGCAGCGCATGCAACTCGTAGTCATGCAACAATGAACTTTATCTCGAAGGTGATATAGTGTAGTGTGTTAATGGAATATATTTATAATAAGCGACGATATTGTGCAACGTTTAAATGTCTTAATTTTACAAGATGCCTTAAGGTTTCCCATTTCTATTTAAATTTACAAGCCTAGTATGGATGTATATAAAACACATCACTAGCAGATATTCAAAGCGTGCGTCATTGTAAAGGAGTAGCAAAAATATTTTTTGGTATTAGATCCCTGAATTTACAACGTAATATATTACCATTATTGAACATTCTCAACAGAGGGGTAGAATTTACCTACTTTACTGTTTTCTTATTTATAAATCCTTACTTAATACCGGTTTTAGTTTATTTTATTGTGACATATTATTTTATTGTTCCTATTGATACACACATATTTATTCTATATTCTTTTCGTTTAAAAATCATACTTTTCTTATTTATTTAAATGTTAATATATACTCTGCTAATATAGAGATAAATATGAATTAAGGCCAGACCTACAAGACTGGAGTCATGTCCTGTAATTAAGTACTTACTTATTTTGTGCTAAATTCACATAGCAATTGCAACTAATAAAAATATCTATATACATTATGATACGCTTCATTTCGATAGATAATAAAATTAATCACTTCATTGTTTCATAGAACTATTATAACACCCTGATCAAGGGGCCTAATGAGTGTTTATTTCACTACTTGCTCGCGATGGCAAGCGCGTTCGCCATTGCGATTGGTGAAGATTTCAGTGCGGGCGAATCGCAACGTCTAATGCGGTAACCGACGATCTAGTAGACGTGAAATAAATTCCTACTAGACACTGCTCAAATGATGATCAAAGGATTAATGAGTAATAAATATATTACGACAGGAATACCTACATACTGGTTTCCTTATATTCATAGTGTAAATATGTATCTATATTATGTAATATATTTAAAATGTATGTATAATTATATAAGTTCATAATATGTATCATATTTGTTTATAAACTTACATATTTTATCTTTTATTTAAATTTATATACTGTTATGTTATAAAATAAATACTTAGACTATATAGTAAACAAATTACATTTTTAAATATATTTATACTATAGAATAATGATGTATAAATAGAGGAAAAAAGTGCATTGCACAAAATAATAATGACATACTTCATTATTTCTACTACTTCAGTCTGTGTCGTCTACTAATGAAGGAAGGCCTCCCTCAAAGACCAACCATCCCAGTTTCTATGGTGGTCCGTCTGTCAGTCCCAATGTCAGTTTATACCAATATATTTTTTGTCATGTTCGTCAATAAACGTAGGTATATTGATATTATAAAACTGAGTTAACTACCTTAAATATGAAGTGATCAATTGTAATATCTGGCCTCGAATAGAAGTGTAGACATATACCAGTAATGTAGGGCTGGCGGCAGTAAGTACGGTTTGGGGGGCGAGGCGAGAGATCAATGCTGCGAGTGGTACCTGCCAGGGTGGAGTACGGCACGTAAGGGTGCAGGCTCGACTCGAACGCGCACAACGTCGACGCCTCGCCGTCCCACTGGGGGAGCTTGCTCGGCACATTTTTACTCCAATTGCTACTGGAATCCATAATGTTTAGTTTACCAGCCGTCGGCTGTTCCCATGGTTTAGGCAAACACCTCGAGAGATCTCTTCATTGGATGATGCAAGCGTGAATTGTTTGATCGCAATGACTAAAGCACACATGTTTAGGACTAAGTGATACCGAAACAATTAGACAAGTGGTTTAATAAAGTACCCACTTGTGTACAGAGAAAGATGGAGTTTTAGTCAGTGAGTTACCTAATTCTTGAATAAATAAACAATCAAACAACATGAAACAGAAAAAGAAAACTAACATCAAGCAACATTAGCAGATAAGTTTTTATCATTGATATACAATAAACAATTATAGCACAATACAAAAAACAAATACAGGTTATGTACAGAAACACATCAAGATAAAATTGTTTATCACAGTTAAAGTATACCAGTACTGTAACATAATATACATAATGTGCTTTAATATCTGTTCAAATTGTAACTATAAGCCTGGATTTAAAGGCACAAATTTATTTTTATGAACCCTAATACTTATTGTATACCAATGTTGTATTTAATACAAATCTAGTCAAGTGAGAATGATGCTATTGAGAGTTATTAAAAACATCTTCCTAAGATTCATTCTTGTTCAGTATCGATGTTAGAGAACAGGAAAAGATAATATGAAGACAAGTTAAAATGTTGGGTTTACGCATTCAAGCTGAGCAAGGAACTCTCTCTATTATGATCAACACATAATTTTTAAACTAACAAGAGGTGCCCAAGTAAATAATTTGATTCTGTATACCTCTCTGTCGAAGGCGTTTTATGTTCAGAGTTGGACGCATAGTTAGAGTTGGGCGACGAGGGCCCGGCCGATGACAGGGCGCTGGGCAGCTCGCCCGATGACGACATCAGAGAGGACGGGCCGCTCCAACCCACACCTGGATATACAATATTAATTTAAATATCTACATCTGTCTGGATATTTTGTCTTTATTGTTCTATTGTTGTACTATTTTGCTAAACATCATATTAGTACTACACACAAATGCATGAATGGCAAAAAGAAAGCAAATCCATATTGTATAACACAAATTACATGTCGCAAGTAATGAGTATGACGGCGTATCGATCATTTTAGCTGGCAACACTGGTCGCACGCGCCAATGCTCGGTGTTGCTTCAATGTCTTAACTTCAGACACTAAACAGTGTAGCCAGCTAAAATAATCGATACGCCGTCAAGTATTTTATTCAACAGTGGTGTATAATAATAGTAAATACGAGGACGGTTCAAATATGATCGAGAAAATGCTCCGACACGTTTTTTTCATAATACTACCGAAAAAATATACAGGTTTTCTAGATATTTCCCGTCACTAGTTACGCCATTATGACCACTTTTCCGGAATCTTTTTTATGCCGGTATCGAGGAATGGCTTGGGCAACTCAGACCGCCATGTGCACATGAACTCCTCTACCTCGTTATCGGTGTTTAATCTTTGACCTCCGAGGGCTTCTTCCAGTGGTCAAAATATGCTGTGATAAGTCCGGACTGTAGGGGGGTATTCCAGTACCTCCCACCTCAACGACGGTCGGCATTTGATGTTCACTCATGGTAGCATGCGCGTAAAACGTGCGCTCCCAAAGAAAACTATGCCACACTGTTCGTAAGGGACCCAGCTATCACATACTTGAGTATGTGATAGCTGGGTCCCTATCTTGGACTTGGCTTAAGCCACGACCATCAAAATATACATGCGAGCCATCTACAGCGTTTGTCTCCACCATATTTGAACCGCCTATGTAAAGCCTGGCTACAAACTAAGCAGAAGTTGTGTGTAATGTAATGTGGACTCACTGTTAGTAGGAGAGGGCTGTTTGTGCGAGTGCGTGGGGAGCGCGGGGTGGGCGGGGAGCGCGGGCGGCGTGCCCAGCAGCACGGGCGCGGCCGTCACGCGCTCCAGGAACGCGTCCAGCTGCCGCAGCGACAGCGCGTTGTGCAGCGTCTCCAGCGGACGTATCGCCGGCACACCGCCGAATCCCTCCACCGCCGCTACGCACGACATAATCTTACACTCCTTACATTCACTTGACAGTCATACCTATCAAGCTTTCTATCTATTACTGTGACTTTTCACTTTATATTTGATAACATAATAAACGTTAGACATTGTGTGAAGGCAGCGGAGTCAGCTTTGTAACTCGACGCGATGCGACGAACTTCATGTCGGAACCGATGACTCACCGTTAGCGGCGTCGGAGGCCGGAATCATGACGCGAAGGTTGGGCGCGGAGCTGGAGCCGGAGATGACGGCGGTGCTGAAGAGGCCGGCGGCGGAGAGCTTCCCGCGCGCGCCCAGCCCCAGCATCTTGAGGTAGCTCATCTGGCCGGCGATGCTGTGCCGCTGGCGGCGCCCTGCATCCCCCCACACGCTACAGCCCGCCAGCCGCGGCCACGAGTCGCCGCGCGCCCCGAACGTGATAGCGGATAGCGGGAGCTCGTTAGTCGAGGACTCGACGCCGTCCACGTTAATGACAGGGGTTAGCGGCTCGTCCCCGGGGGGCCGGCCGGACGGCGTCGGCGCGGTTAGTGCGGGGAGCGCGGCCGAACGATCGGCTACCGCGTATGGCATCGCAATTTTAGTAGGGTGTTAAGACGAACGTAGGGTTACATGGAATGTGCCGAGTTAGTAGACGGGAAGGTGATAGAGAAGAGAAAAATTAATTAGTGATTAATATAGATAGATAAGAAAATAAATATATAAATATACTCGTCGAAGCGTGCTCCTTATATATTTGCGATTCGCGTTTGACATCACACTACATAGATAGGAACCCAACCTACGCAGTCGTTTGACGATCGTTCGTGGACACCGTGGGACGTGAGCCTCGATGTCGTCGATCTCCTCGCTCGCTCACACCTACGTGTGATCGAAAGAGGAGATAGAGACCGTGGTCTTACGTCGGCATAATTGAAAACACATTCGATAGCACCTTTCGTTATAAGTAATCGTTAGTATGTTAAGTGCGAACACCGATGCATGCAGGTGCCAAACGATAGTCAAGCGTGCGCACACGCGTGAGGAGCGAGAAGACAGCGCAAACACACACAAGATCGCCGGCCAGAGTGAGCTCAACAACGGCGACGCGGGGCGTCCATCGCTCTACAACTCCAAAGCAATCCAATCAATTATATCACACACGGACACGACAGACGAGCGTGCCATAAACGTATTTAGTCAAATTAATCGTTCAATCAACAGGATCACAACCGGATACAATGTTACTGGACGAAGTACGTAGCCAGACATGCGAGCATGCTGCTTACCTGAGATGATTTTCTACAATAAGAGGAAAACGATTGACACGGCCAATATTCCCTAAACCTAGGACTTGCACATGTAAGACATCACGTACAAAGTACTCGTATACATGGTAATATAACAGAATTAACCAGAAACCAGAAATCAATTAACACTTTATGTAACTGCTCCATTACCATTGTAGGTGAAAGTCGGTTTTAGGTTTAAATATTTTTTTTACAAATTGGTAACGTCAGTACTTCAAATTTTTTTAAACTACTCGATGAAGTTTTTGGCGTCAAGGCTGGGCCGAACTGGACTGTTTTGTCTTAGTGTAAAATTAGATGTTTTCTATTTTTATATAACAATAGTAACGTATGCTATTTCATTTTTTGTCTCAATCAATTTCTTGAAATAAGTTATTTCAATTATTAAAAAGTTTAAAAAATATGATCGTCAGCTAAGGTGAGACTCACTCGGTGCTAGATTTGTTTCAGGTTACTGACCAATTCTGGTACTTCAGGATGATGTCCATCGAACGGTTCGCATCTAAGAGAATTTCACAATCTTTAAACGATATTGAATCGTATACACTGTATTTCAAGTCTACATTACCAAGCCGTTAGATCGCGATAGTTTAGTGTGTTAACGTTTTCATATAGTTTAAAGATTTTAAAATAGTTTCGGATGTTAGTCGTTCGGTGGCAATGATCCTGTAGTGTATATAGTATGCGCTGACCTGTGTGGTCGACGGCCTGCAGGCTCTGGTAGCGCGCGCCCACGGCTCCCGACAGCGCCTGGCTACTCACGCGCGACACCGCCTCACATACTGCCTCACACACACCTCAAACTAAAGCTTGTATTCTCTTTGCCACGGATTACAATTAAATACCAACATTATATTGATTATCTACTCGTACAGCATTTCTTTAAAGCTGATCGATGTGCACCATGATACACGTGATCACTTATTTGCGACAGAGCAACAAGGTAGGGAGTAGCCATACGTAGGTGTTACCCTCTATCAAAGCATAAGTCAAAATATGGGGTTATGTTGTGACAGAGAATATGTTTCTATGTAAAATTTTGAATTATCTGCTTCAATTTTTATGTGTAAGTGTAGATTTTGTATCGAAAAAAGACGCTGCTGGCTATGGCCGACCGATTACGACACGACGATTACGACAAAGGGGACTGAGACAGGTGCGGGCGGACATCTCGTGTGTATCTCACTAAGCGCCCCCGCCGCCCGCACCTGTCTCAGTCCCCTTTGTCGTCATACCCCCGCGCCCCTGTTACCGCGCAGGCGAGGACTCAGATAAACGGTCGGCCTATAGCCACTCCCCTCAGGTCCGCGTGTGTTGCTCCATAATTCGCAAGAAATGAGTGTGTCCTTCACAATAATTATTTTTACAGTTATAAGTTATAAACATTGGTTCATATTGTTTATATCGCATACTTTACCCATTTACAATTTAAAAAAAAGTAATTTACATTGGACTGTTCGCCCTTGAAATGGGACCACCAATAAATGAATGTTTATTAAGTAATAATAACAAGTATTTCATTATTATGGCAATATGAGTTTACATAATTTTGAGTTGACAAATAATTTGAATTTCTCTGTTTCTCTTCAGGAAAGAACTGCTACTTTAGTATTTTGTTGTAATCCGCGTATAAAGCAAACTTAAATAGCGAAATAATTTCCCAGTTCACTACAGTTAACAAGAAACTAAATTTATACTTGATCAACTAGATGAAAAAAACTGCCATATTATAATTACAAAAAAATCAAAATAATTATACTTATGGGAACACCTTACCAAATGTTAATCACGATAGTTTATTTAGTTTACAAACTTAGCACAGTATCCATATTGATGCCATACAGCTTTAGTTTTATCCACAGACTTCTAATATTAATATAATAACACTCCTCAGGCAATTAAGTTTTCTATAAAAGCCTTTCAATTATCAGATTCATTATTCTTTTATAATACTGTAGAATATTACGTCATAAACTAGATATTTATGACGCTAACGGTTTCAAACATGTTTTACAAAACGTAATGTTTTGATTTTTAATAGAGAAAAATTTGTTTGACTACGGCAAATTCAAAAGGAATGGTGATATTTTGGGCAGTCAACGTTTGTTTGTTTCACAGTAATACCTAAAGTACTGAACCTATTTTAGTGAATGAAGTCTCAATAAATTCGTAATGGTCAGTGACAGGTGAGGTTTTGTAATGTTGGATGAGAACCTTTTTGTTTCCTCGTTACCTTTGCTTCTAACAGTTAAATGTTAAATGTAAGTAATATACAAGGGTCGGGTGTACACGGTACACAACAAAGGGGTCATTCTACACTGATCTTGCTATTAGAGGGAAGGCATTAGTGTCCACACATGCGAGACGGTCTGCTGCGAACATACTTACCGTTGTCGTGGCTCTGCTTGTGCTGGTCGTAGCTGCGGGCGCGGGGTGGGGCTTCTTCCACGTCTTTGGGTTCTTTTTCGTCGCCCTTGAAATTTGAAAAATATATAATATGATTAATTTCAGTTATCGCAAGATCCTAAAGTTGTTTATAGAATAGGGGATCAACGTCTAGCCGGTTCAATAGATAGCAAGTGGCAACTTTCACCTGTTAATATCTGAAATGGGCACAAAACTACATAATTTTTTTAATACAAATAAGAATAAACTAAATATTTATGTCCGATTATTCCTGCCGTTATTGAAAATAGTCGTTGCTATTAGTGTATTCAAGATGGTTCGACAGCGGTATTAACGAAAAGAGTATAAATCATTGTCGGTGAAAACAAATAATTTCCTTTTTTGAGTACAGGCATTTCGAGCTATTACCACAAGTGTTGCCTGGTCGAGGACATTCGCGGGGATTTAAAGTGGAATCACTGTCGGTGTAATAAAAAAGGGGGTCCAAAGTTGGTGTACCTGCGCATGGTCGGTGTGTTCGGTGTCGTGTCCCCTGGCGCGCAGCTCGGCGTTGAGCCGCGCGGCCAGCGACGACGCCTCGTGCCCGCTCACCGTGTAGTGCAGGTTGCTGTAATTGTCACTTCAATGCTCGTTAATTATCGCACACAATTTACAAAGATTCTCATAGTACATTGTTCACCGAGGGAGGAAAGGGACTTTCACCCGAGTGCTACACAGTGCTTTATACTACACCTGTGAGGAACATTTAAAGTATTTTTAAAATAAAATCAAAATGTAAGACACAATTTAGCTTAGAATTTGACATAATATTTATAAATATTTCGCGCTTCTTTTGTTTTTTTTTTATTGTTCACAAAAGGATGTCAGTGGCACGGAGATTCCATATTTAAATTATATGAAAACTCCTTGGGCAGGCGCGCGCCATAGATAAGATAACGCATGAGAAATGAAAATTCATACAACTTTCTCTCCCGCTAAAACACGTTAGGGCCACCGCAGACTAGCTACTTTTAGCATCGGCGATCGGCAACTAGTCGCTTTTTAGAAGCTAAATACGGTGACCGAACGCTCCACACCGCACACTTAAAAACGCCAAACGCGGCGATCGAGTCGCTTTCTAGAAGCGCGACACAGCAGCTGAACGCTACTCTCCGCACACATTCGGATGCCGGTAGCAGCGACTTGGCGTTCGTCAGTGTTGTGCTAGATTTTGACAAAACTACACCCCTGTCATGGATTATCATAAAGCTGCACTGCTGCTTGCTTTATTGATAAAGCGAAAATATCAATCGCGCCAACGACGGTACTAGTTACATCACATAATCAGTTCACGCCTTACGTTTGGAGAGCATTATTTCATATATTGCAAAGATATAAAAGATTTTTTTTTGAACATTTTGGAATGACATATACTACATTTCAAGAGCTTTTGTCGTTTCTGGAAGCTAGTTTACGACGAACAGATACACATCTAAGGAAGAGTATATCAGCGGAAGAACTACTTGCCATAACCCTGAGGTACGTAATTAAAGCAAAAAACTTTATGCAGAAACATTTTTTAATTAATTAGGTATTTAAGTATTGTGCACCTAACCAAAATTGTTTTCTGAATAAACATAATTAGGATTTGCCACCCCCATAATTCACATGAAATGCACAATAGGACTCTAAATCACACTAATATTACAAGTTGGAAGTTTGCATAGTTACGAACTACAAGAACTTTTTTATGATGATACTTGCTGCCACGGAACCCTTCGTGGCGAGCCCGACTCGCGTTTGGCCGCTTTTTTATTATCGTTAAATCTTACAAACTAATTTCTTTGGTACACAATCAAAAAGAAATCGCTATCCAAACATATCTTCTATTAGAGATTCAGAGTTTTGTGTACTCGGAGAGTCCTCATCCTCATCCATCCTCCCTGGTCGAGTGTCATTTTCGACAATTGGATTGGACTGATCATGTCTAGAGCGAGGGCTAAATACTGCATCCAATGTCGATTCGTCCAAATTTTCTAATCTTTGTGTGCTACTGTAATGATTCGTTGTGTATGAATATTCGACGACTATTTGCAAAGAAATGATATTACAATGACACTTAGTGACATTACATATATTTTTTTCGGTAGTGTTTAATTTTTGCTACGATATTGGAAATTGTAACCATTGAAATAGTTATTTATTTTGTTGAAATATTTTCTTATTTCTTATGTTGTTATCATACAACATTGCGAATTAAAGGGTTAATGGCATATTTTATTTTATTCTGCTACCGAATCGTGTCCCTACTATAGATTTAAAAGGGAAGTGTATAATTTTTTTATTTGTAAATCAAACCACAGATTACAGAATACTGCAATATCAGAGTACAGAATACTATAATATACAGGTTACTACAAATCGAAAAACTATGGACAACACTACAGCCGACGCGATTCAGCATCTGAGCAGTCGCTAAAACGCGCGTTTCCGATACCGCGTTCGAACGCAGAAATTCGCGACTGATGCCGGTAGCAGCGACTTAGCATCTGAGCAGTCGCTAAAACGCGCGTTTCCGATACCGCGATCGAACGCAGGAAGTCGCTAAAACGCGATGCAGCATCGATGCAGTCGCCAAATCGCCGATCGCAGATGCTAAAAGTAGCAAGTCTGCGGTGGCCCTTAGAAATGGATTTTCATACATTTTTTCCTCCCGCTTATTTAGGTCAAGGAAAAGACTAACTTTCTCTTTTCATTTTCAGGGAATATTGACTACTGTTCCGATCAGGTGTAGTATAAAAGTATTTTCACCATCATATCGGCAGAGACAGGTGATTTAAATACCTATTAGATAATCAGTACTTCTTCTTCCTAACCTTATTCCCAATATTATTTTGGTCGGCTACTAGTTCAACCAGTTTTACCTGAATATCAGGTATTTTTCCACGGAGCGACTGGCATCGAACCTCCGCTACCCTAAGGGAGAACTGAAATTCGTACGTTGAACTATACCTTGTTCATTCGTTTATTGTCTTTTTGACAGGTCACGCCTATAAATTACCAGTATTTTTTTTTTGTAATAATGTACTACAGTAATGTCGTACTTTATAGACGGGTAGGGAAGTGGGCAGTGTGCATAGCTAAAAACAACATATAAAACAGTTCTTGAAATACGATAAATCGATTAAACGATTAAAATAATCTATCATATTATTATAATCAAAATAATTTGACTTCATGTAAGTATTGTTTCTGTAAATTTAATAAAATAAAAAGGAAATTAAAATAGTATGACTTCAAGATTGATTTATTTGCAAGGAATTAAGTCGAAATCTTGGAATTTAAGTTCAAACTTAGAATAAAGAACAATAACTCTGTGAACTAATTAATTTATTTTAGACCACTGACTTAAAATGTAACTATACACGTGTTAGTAAAATTTAACTTTGAAACGCGTGGTTAATAACATTTAAATCCAGAGTTATGAGAAAATACATTTGAAAAATCACATAATACTTACTAAACCGACCTTCAAGTGACTGTGTTAGGAAGTTTTCTTTGTTCTGGGTCAATTATATATCATAATAGTGCACATTTTATTTATTTACAATACTGAATATTCTATCGATTGATTTTGATTTCAAATCGAATCGGTGACGTGTCGGTCGTCACTAATTTCGAAATTTGTTAAACTGTCAAAAAGATAATAAAGGAATGGACAGAGTATAATAGTCAGTAAATTTGAGGGCACAGACTTCCCAATAACGATTACCGTAGATGTTCATGACAACCGGGACCGAGGCTCGTGCCTCTCCAAGGCACGGGCGTGAATCACCGCCAAACTTCCAAACTCCGGGCTGCTATTAGGAATTTCGTAAGAAAAACACTTTTTGGCCCAACCAAGGATTTGAACCTGAGACCTCTTGATTAGTAGTCGCATTAGCTATCCACTAGACCAACGAGGCAGTTGATAATCAGTACTATATTATGAATTTTATTTCAAGGATTTAATCAATGACGAAAAAGTTATTTTATCTTTATATATATAATTCTTGTGTGAGTGTGTATGTCACTGAACTTCTCTCAAACGACTGGACCGATTTTGATGAAATTTTTTGTGTGTGTTCAAGGGGATCTGGGAATAGTTTAGATTCGCAATTGGACCCGGTAGGTGGCGCTGCGATCAAGTTCTGGAATTTTAAAGTTGGGCGGTACGAAGTTCGCTGGGTCAACTAGTATTTATATAGAAGTTTATTAAGACGCGTATTACTAGTAATACTGATGATCGATTGCACTCGTGGGAACTTGCTGGACATATTGAATTCAATCCCTGGTACCGTTCCACAATATACATTTTATTAAACCTAACCAGATTTACATATCTATGTATATATATTTAAATTAATGATTTTACAGAAAATGATTAAATATGCACCCATAATGAGCAAAACTTACCAAATCGGTATTGGATCAGAAGGTCTCATTTTCGATTTCGAAGACTTTTTTGGAGAAAATGTATTATCCAGTTCATCGGCATCCTGTAATGTATATATTTTTATTATAAGCCATAAATCAATGTAAGTCCCATAAAATAGCATAGGCCGTTAGTTCGACTTACTGGTTGCAGTGTTTCTTGGCTGGCCATATTATCGTCTTCGCCTTCTTCCTCTATACATTTAACTTCATCGGAAGAACTCTGCTGTAAACAATTAAGACAAATGTATAATACTATCCATCATACACACAAGATTCGTTCAGAGCAGATAAAAAGAATCACATTTTAATAAAATACCCCCTTAAATCTTAGGTTGTAAAATGGCAGCATTAGTGCCGTTGTATTTCGTTAGATGATACAGAAGGATCTCACTAGGCCACCATAGTGAGCGTCGCCATGATGCATTGGCTGTACTCGCAGTGAGGATGGCGTCCCCTACTTTAGGATTCTACTCATGCTTTCTGTCCGATTGAATGCTTTGTTGGTCTAGTGGTTTACGTATGTGGCTGCTGATCAAGAGGTCTCGGGTTCGATTCCCGGGTCGAACCAAATATTTGTATGATCCACAAATATTTGTTTCCGAGTCTGGGTTATTTCTATGTATAATATGTATGTATTTACAAAAAAAAGTATGTTAATGTATTTATATCAGTTGTTTAGCACCCATAATACAAGCTCTGTTTAATTTGGGACTAGATGACGTTGTATGTAAGATGTCCGAAATATTTATTTATTTATTTCTATCAGGCAGAGTAGAGTGACTTTGGTAGGCTTAAGTTTAAAAAAACCATTCTTATTTGTAAGTGGTTATAAATTACATGAGTGTCTTTTCTAAAAAATAATAAAAGCGTTTCTACTATTACTAAGAGCTCATGCGTCAAAGTAAGATCGCCAAAAAATATGTATTGAGTCCCATCTGCTAAATATGCGCTACCATTCTTGTAACTCTTATCACCCTTGCCAGTATTAAATAAGGGAACTTAGGTAAAAAAAAGGTAATAAAATAGTGCACATGTACCGAATTATTGGTTGTGGAGTGGTTACGACTGTGTGGTCGGAAGCCCGGCCCTGGAGGTAGATTCTTTTGCACACAACAGTTTACGCCTGGACTGAAGTGCAGTTCTACATGGAACCTGAGAAAACGGAATCATTTTAATCACTGTGTAAACAGTTGTTGGTAAACCAATAAAAAATAAATAAAAAATATATGTCTTCTAGCAAACAATTAGATCCAGAGACATTTTATAATTACATTGAATTCGGACATTGTTAGACAGAAACTATCTAATTATCTGGCAAAAATAAAGTATTCATCATCATCAGCCTATCGCAGTCCACTGCTGGCAGACATAGGCCTCTCCAATTGCACGCCACTCAGTTCGATCCTCGGCGACTCGCATCCAGCTCAATAAAGTATTGATAGTTTTAAAATTTTTGTAGAACTATTAATTAATTATATAAAACGTGTTTCATGAAATTAAAACGTCTTTTTATTAAGTGTATTAGACTTTTGTGAATTTTACGCTCACACGTACACGGCTGTTGTACCGTAGTATCCGTTCGAAACATACAGTAATATGCATTAAATAATTTTATCGCCAACGCTCCCCGCTGTACAACAAACACATTTTCATTGTAATGATTAAATGGTTTTTCTTTTTATATTGTGCATTGAGTTGTTTCAGCACAAAACACTTCAGTAAAAATATTAGCTGTATAACAGAAAATACATGAATGGATTGGGCTTACCTTTCTTCAGAATAAGGATCTTTGGTGGGATCTTCGTAGAGCATGACAACAATCTGTGACATGTAGTTGAGCTCTGAAACCGTCGACACGTACTCCATCGCGCGACGCCATTGCTCGTCTTTTAACACCTACACATTACAATATTTTTGTGTTTTTGGAGAATATTGCTTCGAAGTATGCTTTTTTCAATTTCAAAAATGTAAAGGATTTTAATTTTATTTATCATTTTAATTTTTTGTTTGTTGTCCAAGCAAAAAATTAAGAGACACCTAATGATAAGGACTCACCTCAGTGAAATTGTGACATGGGATAAAAAGCCTTATACCTGATTCATCATCCACTTTCTAACTGTACACTATCTATCTATATAAAATTGAATTGCTGTTCGTTAGTCTCGCTAAAAATCGAGAACGGCTGGACCGATTTGGCTAATTTTGGTCTTGAATCATTCGTGGGTCCAGAGATGGTTTAAAAGGTGAATATATAAAAATGAATTGCATTTTTTATATAATTTAAAGATTTTGTTTGTTTTAAGTTTATTTTATACAAAAGTATAGGTCTTATATTTATCGATTGAGGCAGTACGAAGTCTGCCAGGTCAGCTAGTATTTGATATACGTTTAAATAAATGTATTATAACTGATTTTAATGTGTTAAAAACTATATACAAGTGACACTTACATCCAACAAGCCACCAAATCGAAGTACCGTCAGTAGCGAGTGCACGTGACTCTCGCTCGTAAAGTACAGTCGTGTTCGCACGTGCCGGCCCGGACTCGATACTCCATGGCTGTACCTAAAATGTTAGGATTTCAATACAATTATGATTTAAATTGCATAGAGGGCAGATATGATTGCTACTTTTTGGTCATAGAGAAACAGGGTAGGAAGTAGACATAAGCAGAAGTTTACCTCCGTCCAAGTATACGCATTATACTGTCATAACACAAATTGTGTTTGTGTGAGATTTTTTATTTTAATTGATATGTGTGCATTTGTAATAACAGGCAAATGCTTTTGTTAGTCTAAAATTTGTACGCATGTGCAAAGATCAAGAAATGGTAGACTGTTTTGTATCGGAAAAAAGACGATATGTCTAATCCTCTGGAGTCCGAGGGCCTTTACTCTCTGTTTTTAGTAAATAAACTAAATTGTAAGTAATTTTAACTAGTTGTTAAGATTTTTATATCTAAAAATGCATGGTTAATCTCACCTCGGATTAAGTCTATTAACAGTCTCTTCCCCTGATTCTTCAATATTTCTTTGAAGGTCCGCTCTGATTTTCTTTAGTAGTGGTGTACATATACCTTGTCCTATAGTTAGCTTCTCTTGCATCGTTAATCCATATTCCTTTAACAACAAACAAATTTTATTTGCCATTAAAAATCATTATGAGCAATATAATAAAAAGAAGTAATCCTTAAAAAATATTTACATTAGAAATTAATTCATCATACCAAATGCTATTTATTACAACTGAACTAAGTTGTTACAATATTCTTAATGAGTAGGTGAAGGTGAACCCTAAAAAAATCGATACATCGACGAAACACTAACCTGTGGTATAACAATATCAGCTAAATACTTCGCGTAAATATACAATTCTTCAGCGAGGTCGAATTGTAATGTATGTTGATTGTGTTGCAGGTCGTACTTGATGCAGTCGTAAATGTCGGGAATCTTCGATATATCGTAGGATTTGTTCTTTGTGCAGAAGTCCTTCTCAATCTTGCCCCAGCGACGTCCCATTAGTTCCCATGTTTCACCATGGTACAATATTGTATCTAAAAAAAATTTCTAAACTTAGCGTATGTTTGCGACATTTGGTATCATTCGTCGTGATTTGTTTAATTTACATTCAAACTTGTAATTTAACACAAGTAATTGTCCTAAGAAATTCTTTGTATTTCTTTAAATTTATGTTCAAATAACATTATTAACATCTTAACGAAACGGAACATTTCAAGAAGTTGTCAGAAGCCGTGTAATCATAATACATACTAATAAGATTGTCATAGATCCAAGAGCTGCGCTATATCCTCAGATCTATGTAAACCGTATAGTTAATTCCACATAAAAACGTGTGCACAGATTGCAGTACTGACAATTGCAATGCCGAACGCATTTATCGTAAGTTGATGTAAAGTGATGTAAAGTAAGTTCACACTAGGCCCTCTCTGTATTTACATACATCTATTTACAAATTTCTAATGTCACCTTTAGTCTTAGGGTCGTCTTTCTTCGTCAAGACGATGTGGACAAGATGTTGTATGAGCGTGTGTACATGCGCACAGCACCGCACCGGGTTCTTCACAAAGTCCATCGCAGCGTTGATGCTGACAGAGTCGCAGGGATTGATGCGAGCGCGGTCTTCTTCAGTGAAATCTCGGTCAACTTGCATCGCTTCGTGAAGACGAGCTTTGGCCCTAAAATATTGTAATAATTACTTTAGTACTTTTGATAATATAGGCGTGAAAGTTCTATTGTTTAATGTCGGTTTTTTGTATGGGACTGCGCATGGCGTGTTCGCTATTGAGTGGTACGAAGATAACCAAATGAAAAAGGTTGTTGTAGTAATGAAAAAAAGGTACCACACGTTTTATTATTTGTAAAAAAATTTTAGATACTCACTTTTTTTGCATAATAAATAGTGAATTATTTAGATATTATTATTTAAATAGTTACAAATATTCCACTTTATAATTGATGCTATGTTTTAGTAGTTAATAGTTGTTGGATATTTATTTTTGTTGTTGAAGAGTGGGGACCTTCGTTCAGCAGTAGACAGTGATAAATTGATTTGTAATAAGTTTTCTAAACATTTTGCAAGGAAATTAAATTAAACTTATTGCTATACCTAGTATTCTCATTATTTACGATAAAAAGACAATCATTTCAAATAGGTACCTTCATATCGATCAGAGTGGTGTGCAATAGGAGAGGCCTATCTCCAGCAGTGGACTGCGATAAAATAGGCTGATGATGATGATGAGGTACCTAGTTCAATTTATACTTACATATTCTGAACCTTCGATGAATCACAGTCGTTATCAAGCAGTCCATTAGTATTGGCGGATTTTACCATCTGGACCAGTATGGGTGTGAGTTCCCCTTCTAAGGCCAGCAGTCCCTTAGCGAAGGCGGCAGCAGTCATTTGCACGCGACCTTCGTCTGATGCATAGATCTTGAGATCATGACGGAATGTGGAGTGAAGACGTAACAGGCCAAGACCTTGGGTACCACCCTCGCCTAAAATATATAAAGCAATCTGTTAATAAAATCAGTCATTTGACTATAGATACATTTCAGCACAGCAGTAAAAATTATTTAAGAGTTGGAAACTTTTTAGATTTTGTTCTTTTTATGTAGTAGAAATGTATTCTCCTATCTAAATAGAATAAATAACTAAACAACATTTCTCGATTTAATCGCCTCAATTATTTTATATGATTACATAAATTATATGAATAATCAATATATGCATAATAATAGATGTGGTAAAAAGAAATCCATTATTGTTCCAATAGATGACTTTGACCACTGAATGGTGTTAAAAAAAGGAGATTTCGTACTTAAAAAAAAACTTTTCTGCCAGTCTTCAATTTCATATTTTTTTTTACACTACACCTATTATTATATTACAGTTTTTATGAAATTAATTAAATATTTAATTTCTTCACCGTGTGGTGAAGGAAGAATACGGAGTTTCACTATTTATTCCTTTGTAGCAGAGAGAACGAAAAACCTCCCTTTAGGGAGTGGCCTATGTACAGTAATGGACTATTAAGGATGTAGTGAGAGTACTAATGAAACATACTGACCGGGTATGTGTCGGCCCTGCCCGCCCGGGTACATACAGCGGAACATCCGGCCCAGCTCCTCGGCCTGGATCCGTCCCGCGGGTGTGAGCTCGCCGCCCCACTTCAGTATCAGCACAAGCGATGGCTCGCCCCCGCCACTTACTGCACGACACAACAACACACGTGGACAATATTTTCACTACAGAATACATTCTTACTACTATTTAATGATTTAAATAAAATGTTATACTAGCTGATGCCCGCGGCTCCGCTCGTGTTTTAGAGGTGTGAAAAATAGATGTTGGCCGATTCTCAGACCTACTGAATATGCATATAAAGTTTCATAAAGATCGGTCAAGCCGTTTCGGAGGAGTATGGCAACGAAAACTGTGACACGAGAATTTTATATATTAGATTATGTATTTACAACATAGAATTTCTATCAGTTTATCTAACTTTAAAATACAAGTTCTGCTTGGTTTAAAGCTAAATGGTTGTGTTTTCGAAAAATTTATTTTAAACTGTACCTAGCAAATATGCTATTATAAAAAGGTGTATCTAGAATAGATTTAAGGTCTCTAACTTTTTCATTAATACATGGCATACAATGGATAAGAACTATTTTAGAAAAATGATTTATGAACTATAACGAAATAATGTATACGGTATTTAAACAATGCATAACTTAAAGCATTGAATAAAAAGACAATGGACGCTTCATAGCAATACCTTACACCGTCTAGGCATCAAATGGTTGCAGTAAATATATTAATATGTATGTATTATATATTACATATAAGCCTTCCACTCTTCCTATTGATGAAAAAAGCTTACAACAATAAAAGTGACTTAAATTTCTACTATGTAAATACATGTACCGTAGCAGTACATTTTTACAATAATCTGTGTTTGCAGTGATATGTAAGGATTAAAGTACTATTCGCTACGTTAATAAAGCTATAAGAAACTACATAGTTTGTTTTAGCACCGTGTAAACGAAGCCAATCCCGTTATTAATATTCCCACTGTTGAGACTCTAAAGATAAGCTGGCACAACAAAAGAGATAACGAAATTTAAAGGCTTACATACACTCTGACTTAGGCATAGATATTCGTTAAATAGAAATACTCAAGCTTGCTTTTGTACCACTTTTAAAAACGTCCTGTAAAATTGTAGCAATGGCTTAACAAATCTATGCAGAAACTTTAATAGAGTCGTTGCGGAGCATTATTAGAAAACAATTCCGCCTCCGGTTTCTAAATGTCTAACAAACTTAGTACGTACTTATGAAATATTTTTGTACACCCTTTAATCTTTCTTATTATTTTTATAACTGGCAAGAAATGTCAAGTGTTTCAATTTTTAAAATAAAGATGCGTGCTGTTGTAGTTGAGTTCATTAAAACAAACCAATCATAGTGCAGTTATACAACAAAGTGTTGACACACTGAACAAACCTCAAACGTGTAGAAAAGACATTAATTTCATAACTTGTACTTAAGCGAATAACTTAAATTTAACCTGCCCTATACACTGTGATTGATTTAAAGAAAAGTAAAATTGAATTCAATTATATTGTGATGATAAACTGTTTGGTTCTGTACTTTTCATACCGTATTAAGTAAGCGAAATTACGCAAACAAGTTAATTAAATAAACGCAAAGAAACCGGCGATTGGATTAAATCGCATAAATTGCGAAGTCGTTAGCAAAACACGTTGAAACATGGAAGTAAAGGTTCAATCATAGCGCATAGGGCAGATGTCTAACGCAATAATAAATAAAGTGCAAAGCGGACCGTCGTCGAGACACTGGGGCGCGTTACCGTCGTCAGAGCTGGAGCCGCGCGGCCGGCCTCTCGGCTGGTACTTCATCTGGACCTTGCGGTTAATGCCCGAGAAGTGGCCATACCTGACAAACCAAACACAAACCTATAATTATACATATTATGTGGGAAACTTTCCGACCTCAAAAGAGTTGTTAGTAGAAACCTGTCGCTGGGAGAAGTGTGTCGAATTCAAAGAGACTAAGTGTGAAAGTATGAAGAAATATGTTGTACCATCAGAAACTTTTCAGACTACCTACATGTAATTATTTTTAGAATTTCACGACCTTTACCGATTTTGTTAAATAGCGGGACTTATTCGAGATAAAATTGTTTAAAAGGTTACGATACCTTCTATAACCCGACGTTTCGAACGAGATATACCGCTCGTGGTCACGCCGTGACCAAAAGCAGTAATAATAATTAATCGTGAATAAGTCCCACTTTACAACTAAAAGTATACCCACTTATGTTCCACATATAGAGAAGCTAAATTAACCACGTAAATCAAACGACTTTCATGGTCAATTTAGCTTTTCTATTAGTCTAGTATTTTTTTGTCGTGTGGTAATTCTCATGTTCTCTCTCTTCCACTTTTCGAGAGTCGAGGGTGGAGTGGTATCTCGGAATCAAACCGACTGACTGACTAAAACTGTTCTTAACAAAGACGCGCACGTGAAAGAAGTTAAGTCGTTATCCCAAAGAGGTCAGCCGAGACACTATACAAGTTATATCAGTATATAACAAAATTCTAATATTCATACCAAAGATTTAAAGAATCCAAAATTAATAAAAAAAAAACGAGAGGTAGAACATTGGTATTCAGTTTCTTTAAGAAATAACTGCTCTGTTAAAAACTTTTAAATATCAGCTTACATTTCTAAAACACTTTTCAGCTGTTCAAGTTTCCCTTGCTTCTCTTCAATCTCCGGGTCGGCGTGCCTCGTCTGTATGTCAGATAATAGCGCACGTGCAATGTCTAAAATCTCTTGTAGTTGTTTAGGCCGTTTTAACTTTACATGTCCACGCTTAAAGCCGTCATACTTTTCGAATATTTCAAAAAATCTGCAAGAAATACATATTTTATAGAATTACAAAATATTTCCATATTAACTTCAAAACGCATGCCAGAAAGTAATCAATTTATAAGATAAACACAATGTCAGATATCATTTAACTTCAATCTTTTTATGTAACGATTGTTACCGTAGTGGAGCATAAAACCAAAAAAATCAAATCTCTTAAATACTCTGATGTCACTCATACCTCTGATGTCTAACTTCTACTTTCATCTTCTGCTTAGGTGTTCTATCACCATGTCTAATCACCGCCACCACGCATCTCAACTCCATCATTTTCCCGAAGGTGGTCGGCACAATGGGTGGATCGTCCAGCTGAAACGGAACTGACCACGGAATATGCAACGTCGGGGCCAGTTCTCTCAGAATCATGTTGCCAAGAATTTTGGCGCAATCATCATAATACTTGTTAGAATTCTTGACGAATGAGAAACCGTTGACGTCACAGACGAAAGACTTGCCGTTTGCTCTGAGGACGTAAGAGATATTTATATACATAGATAATTAAATTATGGTTCCAATCGGTGGGTGCATTAAAAATAACAATGGTTCCTTACTATATTTTGTTTTCCAACTCCGTGTGCGTCTCAGGGATCTTTGGAAACATCGATACTGTACTGCCACTGCCAAATTTGGGGGATCCTACATATTTTTATCCCATATGTGAATCAAAGCTCATTACAGTGTGGCTTAGTAGCAATATCATCGAAATGAGTTCGATACATACAAAAGGAAAATCACAATAACAAAAAAAATCGCATACCACATACTTAATCAGAACTCACCTGAGCAAATCAAATCCGCATACAGTCTGTTTGAATGCAAGGCACACTTTCCTAGATATAAGCTTCTCTTGGTTAGACAAAATAACGGGGTATCTTATCTCTTTCCCTTCTGAGTCTCTCTCTACTTTACCGTCTAGCGCCGGGCTCTTGCGGGCTTCAGCGTGAGCGTAATCTGGACCTACTGTGTATACTTTGACGTCAGTACCTGAGAGACACGACAATTATTTGAAATAATCCACATGAACAGAAGAATGATCAAATGTACGTTGATCTAATTTAAGAAAATATATTTCTATCATATTAATGTTATAAATGCGAAAGTCTATCATTATGGGTTTGTCTCCTTTACCCTGAAATGTATCAACGAGTACGACTGTTTGAGACAGATGTCTAAAACAGTCGTACTCGTTGATACATTTCTATCTATAAGTATCTACTTGAAATGACAGAAGTTTTAAAAGAAGTGCATCTGTTTACAGTAAGTTGAGTTAATTTAATTGTCGTTAGTCATTTAGGTTTTTTCTAATAGTCACATGTTTTTTTACGAGTATGTTGAAAATATCGCTGTTTACAGCGCGCAACTGTTAACTATTAGTATACAACGGCTCAACAGACATTGAATCCAGACATCAGGAATTTAAATAAAAATGAAATTTTTAAAAACCCTGTTCATAATATGATCTTCCTAGCCTTAATTATTTCCAAGTTTATTTGGGCTCGGCTACTAGTTTAACCAGTTTTACTTGAATGTCAGTTTTTCCACGGAGCGACTGGCATCAGACCAACGCCCCCCTGAGGGCAAACTGAATTCGAAGGTTGAATTAGTTATATTTAAGAGCACCTATTTCCCAATAACAATCACCATAGACATTTATTACAACCGGGACCAACGGATTAACGTGCTCTACGAGGGGCGTAAAACGCCGTCATTTTCCATACTCCGGGCTGCTATTAAGGATTTCTTGTAAGAAAAACCCAGCCCGACCCAGAATTGAACCAGAAACCTCTTGATCGCTAACCACTAGACCAACGAGGTAGTATTTATAATATGTACAATGAAACGTACTCCCTACGTACAGAATGCAGCATTTACACAACTATTTAAAGATGTTAAGACAAGTGTAAACAGCGCTATTTGCAATACATGTACAAGCATGTGACTATTTTTGTAGAAATACCAGACAGATGACTGACGACACTAAATTAACTCTTATTATTTTCTTAATAAACATTGAATGGGAACGGCATCAAACTATTTTTAGCTGGAGTTAATACAGATATATTAAGAATACTTGGACAGGCCTCAACTTCGAGTCCTGCCAAGTCTACGAAATCATTATTTTGCTGTGGAAAATTGTGATTGTACTCACCATCAGTTGGCATAAAATCTTCATAAATGAAAGATCCCGTTTTCCTTACCCTAGATTCTGGCGAATATATACTACTGCGGCTTCCTATCTACAACAATGAATTTAAACGATATAAACTGCAATATGCTACTACAAAGTCAATTAATTGTATACAACGTACAAAACGTTTAATCGTTTTAAAATTTAAATATACATTTATTAAAATTGAAATACCTTTCTAAACAACCGCTGGCTGCCTCCTCCCGCAGAAGTTGGATAATAAATATATATGTTATGATCCTCGGCCGACACGGGCTTTTCTACAAAGGGCTTATTGAACACCACACCGTTCACTTCGACGTGGTCTTCAGACTCTACCAACTCGTGGTCTACAATATTATAATTTACGAGTAAATAAAATGCCATGGAAATGCACACATTGCAAGTTCAAATGAATTTCACAGAAATGTTATTGACTGAGGAGCATTCCCCGTAATTCTACTGAACATGAAACCATTAAACTACGACAACAATAGGATTATATTGTGTACTTATTGCAGGTTAAACGCTAAGTAAACGGATTATTAATGTTAATTAGGGAGTGCCTGCGCAATTTAGAAGCAAAATTCTTTTCTTATGATTAGGAATTGTCCTGTCTTGTACTCCTAATTTCTCCATAATCATCATCATCATCAACAGCCGTATACACGCGTAGTCGTCACAGGACTTGTCCTGGTTATTGGGCGCATTGTCACACGGGGCTCACGGGTGAGTTTAGATAAGACGGAGGCAATTTTGTTCCATGGGCACCGTACTGCTCCGAGTTCCGGTGTCTCTCTTGTGGTCAATTCGTCCTCGTACCGGTTCGGGTCCAGGTGAAGTATCTGGGCTGAATAAACGAAGGGGGCATGTGCCTTGGTCAGATTTGTGGGCTGAAATGCTCGCCGAATTTTATCGGTTGACGGCTGAGCTCCGGACGAGAAACAACATTCAGCCCGTGTCCTAGAGGTACGCTAGTGCTGCAAGGCTACTGGTAGAGCCACAATGGTCATTCAGGATGGAGGCTCCGTGTAATGGTTTTGCTACCGTAGAGGCTCTCCAGCCGGTCATCGTCGAGTGGGCAGAATGGCATTACGGGACTCTTTTTTCGTACGACTGACGCAGGTCCTTGCCGGCTACCGCTGCTACGGAAAGCACCTGCACTCGATCGCTAAGAAGGAATTGAGTCCGGGCTGACACCTTTGCGTATGCAGTGCAAACTCGCCTCAGCACACGGTGGCAGACCTTGCCTGAGAGACACAGCGTCGGGCCTTCACTGCAGTCATCAGCGCAGCGCATCTTTCACTACCGGCCGTCATACGCTCCATTTCCGGCAGCGATAGCTGTTTTACCGCGGTTGCAACCTTCTGCGAAGATTTGACGTGGCCTTCACGCAAAAACGGTGCCCGGGTCAGTGCAAAAAACGCAATGAAGAGTCCGGATGTGTTCATAAGAGCAAATTCCCAGACTCCTACAATTTCAGGCGTAGGGTGGTGGTGGTGGTACATCGTGTAGTTTTAGTCGGTCCCATTCAGACACACCACTTTATTAAGTTTCTTTCAAGTTTTCCTTCTCTTTGTAGTAATGTAGTTTCATGCGTAATTTATTCCCTTAGTCGCTTCCTAAGACGCGCACAGGATGAATAGGAGTAATGACTCTCTTCTAAAACCACAATATTTTAAAGTGCCAATATCCTAGTTTGCATGCTATTAAGAATTGGGATAAGCCACTATCTACTCCCTAGGGGATCTAGACGAACAGATATATGTGTCATACACAGATAGGAAGCTTATCAAGATTTAAATTTACTACTAATACTAGACGTGTAAAGTTACTTACGTTTCGGATCCGGTGAATCTCTGTCTAAAACTGCATACCTCGGTATCTCTATACCTTCCCCTTCTAATATCGAATATACTTTTCTCCGGTCCTGTCAAATATAACAACTCACTTTAACTAAGAAAAAACAGAAATCATATAAACTATATTTATTACGTATTGTTAATAAGTATACCTGTATATCATACTGCATGTGAAGATTGTTGATAACATAGGGCTTCCGTAATTTCTCATACTGTATAGCCTTGTCAAGCGGGAAGCCTTTTGAATGAAACGAAATTAAACAGTCACAGATTGGCCATTCTTCAACTGGCTTCTGCAAAGTAAACAAATGAAGTTATACGTTAAATAGATATAAAAATTTAAAAAGTATATAACTAAAGCAATATTTCGCGGACCCCATGTTCTTTCGTGCTTCACTCCATCCAATTCGCTTAAGTATGAGCACAGAAGACTGGTGCATGATCAATTACCGCCTATTTGGCAATACGACACCGTTCCAACAAAGCAAGTACATGCAGCTATTCAATGGAAACGGAATACAAGTATATTAGTATGTGATATTCAGTACGTATACATACGTCGTTACCGTTGTGTGTGTTAGAGGCATGCATGTACCCAACAAATGTTAGTTATGGTATAAACCGAATAGTAAAACAAAATATGTCGAGGTTGTCGGGACACATATATATGTATAAATACAATAATGTACTATTCTAATTACTCATCCATTGAATATTTTTTTGTACAAATGTTCCAAAGTAAATATTGTGAAAAACTGGTCCGTGTCATGTCTCCAGTCAGGGTTCACGATAGATGTATTGGACTAAGGGTCTTTAAAAAACTAAAAAATATGATAAGTTTAATTTATGGCAAAATGGTCTATAGTAGGTTCAACTATACTATTTGTTTATAGGTAGTAAAATAACTGGACGGAAGAACCTTACGGTATCAATGAGGTTGTTTGATTAGACACATTTGATTAGTTGGCAAACAATTGGGCCATGGGTAATAAACAAAGCTTGTAACTTGCTTAACTTTGGTTTAGCCATTAAGTATAACCGGCCCCATTGAGGTACAAGATATATCTTAGAGGCTGTATACTCATCAGCTGTTCCATATTTTGTTCCACTAGACATGTTAGACAATGTGGAGAACCTTAAGGATAACCTCCTCAGGGAACACAAGCATCTTGATGTACTCGAACTCGTCGAGACGTGTGAGGATCTCCTTCATTGGTTTCGATTGCGACTTCTTGGCCATGGCGCATACGCCGACCACCACCTTCTTGCCGCCGCCATCGCAGTGTGGGTCTAATGAATCGCACAGGTCCAACTCGCCCTGTATATAAATTACAAGATCATTATGATGTTTGATCTGTCCTTATCACATTTGTAATACACAAACAACTGAAACATCGATGTCTCTTTAGAGTAGTTTAAGGCCAAACAAATCATCTATTATCTTTAGCTTGTGCACCCCCTTGAACCTTACTGGGTTTATAGTGAGACAGTACCAATACTGTTTTATAAATCGATTCTAAATCAACTTGACCAAGAGTCATGTTATTTAAAAAATCAACAATGCAATGTCTTCATTTTTGGTTAAATTTAACATATTACAACTTGCTTATCTCATAGAAACTGATTTTATAGTTTCCTAAAACTGATATAAAAGAGACTAACTATAATTTTAACCCTCATCATTAGGTATAGTATTAAAGCATTTGACAAAAAAAGTTGTAAATATAAATATAATAATAAATAAATTTAAATAATAATCTAAATATTTTCAGACATCTTACAAACGTCATCTAGTCCCAAACTAAGCAGAGCTTGTATTATGGGTACTAAACAACTGACATAAATACATAAACATACTTTTTGTAAATACATATATATTATACATAGAAAAACACCCAGACTCCGAAACAAATATTTGTGGATCACACAAATATTTGGTCTGACCTGGGAATCAAACCCGAGACATCTTGATCAGCAGCTGCCTCTAACCACTAGACCTACAAGGCAGTCAGTAATATTTAGAAAAGCTGAATTATGAAATACTAATAATATTATAGCCGAAAAGGTTGTTTCTGCGCATTGGTTGAAAACTCTAATTGCAGGAACTACTAGCTGGGTCACTGTAAATTTTCAATACTTAATAAATTTATTCAGGCAGTGTCACAGTATGATCAAAAGAAAATACTGAGACTCAGATTCGAGCTAGAGAGTTCAGACACTCAGTTTGAGTTACAGATATTCAATCCTGATCTGTTCAATTTCATCAACAAAGCAGTAACACATTTCCACCGATTTTTCTCTCTATTTATTATACTTTTTACATACAACATATCATAAAATGTAAACATAAAATAGAGTTGGCCCTTATTACTTAAGTAGGATTAAAAACACACCTCTACTACATCTATATCTACCTTTGCAGATTTAGATGTTTGTGTATATTTGTGTCAAGGTCATTAATACTGAAGGTAATTCCTCATTAATGAATGAAGTGATATTATTCAGTGAAATTGAATGGACATCTTTTCAAATGGCACGTCAGATTTTACCAAACTTTAAATTTCTCAGTTTAACAAATATAAAAAATATTGAACACAACATGCACTGATTGTAACAACATTTTTAAATGTTGCAAATGGGACTTTGTGTTATCCACAAATTAATGTTCTGAGTGGTCTTGTTGTTTGCTTCATGTATGTTTGTACAGTACTCTGAGATACGGGATGTTTATTTCTAAACAGGAGATGTCTTGTAAAAAAAGAGATGAAGAAAAATGATGAACAACATTTAAAAGATTCAATGGCAAAATATCATAATGAATATACAAACTTTATTATTAAATTAAGTCATTCAAAAACCTCTAATACAGTCTTATTAAAGTTTATCCTTTAACGAAAATTGTTTACAAGAAAAGTTTTCTCAATATTTATTGATTTCAAAATACATATTATATATGTATAAATGTTAATGTTACATTCATACCATTTATACTATGTATGTGACTAATCCATTTATATCTACACTTCATGGTCAACTAACTTGTAAGAAAGAAGGTCATATTCATTCTATTGTATTACTATAACGAAAATCCCAACTATATTTTTTATACAGACATTTATATTGCATACATGTTTTATAGCAAATGGCATGGTGTAGGTTACACACATTGAGAATATTCTAATGTTATCATCAAAACTACATTACCATTTCATTATCATAATATAAGAACTTCGTAGTGAGTCTAAATTCATTGTAAATTTAGATAAATGTTAAAAATTATAAATAAAATGACAAATCAACCCCTTACATCTGGTAAACAGTCATCACAATAACAAATATCATCATCATTCTGGTCCTTCTTATCCTTGCTCCTCCATCTCTTGAGACGCCACCAATCCTTAAGCCACTGCCACTCCATCACCACACACTATCAATGTATCACTTCTTTACATCAAAACACACTATTATGATAAGCCATACAGACAACCTTGCTAGCCATTGGTTGTCACTGCTTTGCACTTGATAACCAAGATAAACTTGACATAAATTAACATTCAACATTACCTCACTTGTCATTGTCAGCAACATGTACAGCTATAAATAAAATAATCTATTTCGTTCGTGTAATATAAGATAATTAGAGGTGTCGTATCAGTCTTAGACTGTATTTTCAGCTTGTAACAAGTGCCCAAACACCACTAACAGTATCCATACTGTAGGAAATTTGTAGAGACAATATTTGTTCACATAATATTTGTTCAGGCTGTGTTCCCTAAAGTAAACCAAGTAATAAAACTACAATAATCCTAACACACTGTTAAGATAGCATTCTGTACGTGTTTAAACTAAATATCATCGTTGCCATTATAGTTCATCAATGTTGACGTATCAAGTTAAGCGAATAGAAGTTATTTAGTCACTTTCGTGACAATATTATTTAGTACATGAGATCATGAATTAATTGACTTACTGAAGATCTTATTGGTACGAGATTTCCATCATCACCGACATAAAATTGAGGCTGAGTAGCTTGCCGCAACCCTTGATAGCCATGTTCCAGCTCAGTGTATGACATTACCTACAGACACCTGTCTGTTTTTATTAAAACGGTTCGTTATTGATACCATTAAGAGATATTAACTTGAATACGTTTTTTCAAATCAAAATATGAATTAAAACAAAAATACTAAAAATGATTTTAAAAATATGACCTCTATAGGGATGTGCAATATTCATCAAAAGATAGATAAAAGTATCGACGTTCAATAATCACTAGGTGTCAAAACCTCAATGTCAATTTCACTATAATATCAAAACAACACCGTCAGTGTGTCAGGCAGTTATGCCTATATTGCCTACCTTTAGAATGATTTTTATCGTAGCTACAGCTTCGTTTCGCGAATTAAAAAAAAATTAAATAGATGAATTGGTACATATTTTATTTTGATTTAAATGATCGATAGTGATCATTTTTAGTTTCTTTAAATAATATTTTTTATCTAACAGTTTCCGTGTGAGAAGCTAGTCAGAGCAGAGCTAGTCTGAAAAAATAACCTTAGTTACTACTTATGATATCAGCTTTCTGTCAGTGAAAGTCCTGTCAAAATCGGTCCAGCCGTTACCCGGAACAAACAAACAGACAGACAGTTTTTTTTTTTAATTGCCTTTTGGATGTTAGTAAAAAACTGTTTTTGATATTACATACAGACACTTTTACTTATTTATTTATCTGTATAGATGTCAATGAAGTATATTTGAATGGCGCAGTATCAGCGTATGCGACTGCTTTGCTTGAGGTCTTGGGTTCGATTCCTGAGTTAGATGTTTGTGTGATATGCAAATATTTGTTTCGGAGTTTGGGATGTTTTCTATGTATAAAATGTACGTATTTACACAAAAAAGAATGTTTATATATTTATATCAGTTGTCTAGTACCTATAATACAAGCTCTGCTTATTTTGGGACAAGATGGCGTTGTCAGATGTCATAATATGTGTAAAATATTTAAATAATAACACCATGGCTTTTGAAGGTGCTGGAGTTGTATAAAATTTACACAAATCTGTGCACTTTCTTGAAGTCATGTATAGGACAATGGAGAACAGTACTTTTCTATCCCGGATTTCGCCAAACTGCGGTAAACGACGTACTTATAAAGATCGAGAGCATATTTCAAGGTAACAGTCTGAGGTAGAATTGACGGCGTTACTAAAAGTCTAAAGAATTTGATATGATAAGAAAAAGCGTTACTAAAGAATCTGATATGAAACAAACGTTTCGAGAACGCTTCTTTGGCCGCCTGAAATAAGTACTTAAAAGTCTTTTCGGGGGTAACAAGGTGTGAGCCTACAATGTTTAGGTCATGCCAGTTCTGATATATTCCTCTGGTAAACTTAGATGGACTCAGAAAGAGAATTGGCGTGAACCTCTAGTACTGACGATCGCAGGGAGGTATGGAAGGGCAAAGAGCCTCATGGTCGGTTTTATTGGGCTTTGAATGGACAAAACGATTATGGATGAAGTTATCATGACGAATAAACATCGGAAACATATCCTGAAAATGATACTGTTGACATTTTTCGAGAATGCCATCGACCTGGGGAATCTATCAGGCATTTATTTATTTATATCATTTTCGTTTATTTATTTCTGGTTGTTCTCCTCTTGCTAACGGTGAATATTTGCACAGATGCAACAAAGTAGCCAGGATCGTACATCAATAACTTGCCCCATAAATACCAACTTGTGAATTTGGAGGTGCTACACTACAAGTAGTTTTCAAGGTAGTAGACCTACGCTAATTTCAGCACGAATGGGCCGGCTCGACCGGGGTGGTACTACCCTCGCACAAAACACCAGCCTAAAATGACGGCACTCGTGGCACTTCGTTGGTGGGTGCGAGACCGGAGGCCTAATGATGCAGGATGACAGACATCGGGGTATGTGTGTGAGCAGTGGAATTCTTGAGGTGTCGTTGTGAGTGAAACGCGGGTCGAACCGTCGGCCAGCGAGACCTGTATAAACGGTAGTGCTGCTGGCCGCCCGCGGCATAGAGCCGGTTGGTGTCCGGACGGTGGACCCGGCGACCAATTCCGGGAGGGTACGGGGGCCCTTCCGTTCGACGGTTAGGTGACCGTCTTACTTCACCGCTACATGACGACCCAGTATTCCGAGTCTCGGTTAAACACTGCTGCAATGACTGCTATGCCTTTCACGTTCCTACACTCAAACAAACATGGCAGCAAATAAGAAGAAGTATACCAGTACCACAGCGGCATCCTCTTTTCCCACCAACCCGCTTTTTGAGGTGGAGTTCACAAATATTCGTGGACTCCATGTAAACCTTAACACCGTCCACCAGCACCTTGGGACGGTACGGCCGGCCATGCTTTTTCTAACGGAGACACAGATACGCCGCCTTGCCAACACGACATATCTCCACTACTCTGGATACCAACTTGAGGAGTGCTTCCTCGCGAAGGCTGGAGTGTGTCTTTTCGTCAGGGCGGATGTTTGTTGTCGCCGTCTGCGCTGCCTCGAAGACCCATCCTCCTCTTCTCTTCGCTTCACGTGGATCTCGGATCTACCAGGCGAGTTTACATGTGCCTTTATCGTTCCCACACTGGAGACTCGGAGACAACTCATTTATTCGACCACCTGAGTCTGGCAGTGGATAGAGCGCAGGAGCAATTTCTGACTGCCGAACTTGTGCTTCTTGGAGATTTTAACGCCCACCATGAGTCCTGGTTGGGGTCTTCCAGGACTGAGCACGCGGGTGGGACTGCCCACGCATTCACTGTTACGCATGACCTCACCTAACTGGTACTCCAGCACACCAGGATACCAGACACATCGAGTCAAGCGCCCTCCTTGCTAGACCTGTTGCTGACGAGCCACCCAGCGCAGTACTGTGTGCCGTAGTGCCTCTTGTTGCCGCCCTACGATCTGCGGTGCCAAGGCGACGACTATGGCACTACTCGTCAGCAGACTGGGATGGAATGCGGGATTATTTTGCGTCCATCCCGTGGGCTAACCACTGCTTTAAAGATAGGGATATGTCACAGAGTGCATCTGTGGTGGCTGGCGAAAACACTGTTTGTATGGAATATTACATCCCCCACAGTGCTGTCGCCAGCCGTAAGACCCGTTCCTGGTTCAATCGCGAGTGCTCCCATGCCGTTGCAAATAAGCGGGGGGCCTACCGCGCATGAGTCAGGGCTTGCGCCCATGGTGACCCAAGTATCGATGGCTTAAAAGCAGCGTATAACAAAGCCACAAGGGAATGCAAGAGGGCTTACAAAAGAGGTGTTCAACCGGTGTTCAACCGGTAGCTTCACAATGCGGGATATACGTATCCGGCTGAGTGAAGTATGCGCGGAGATTCGGTCACTCGACGTCCGGAAAGCCAGTGGACCCGACGGGATCCCAGCGGTGGTTCTATAGAACTGTGCAGCAGAGTTGCCTCCAGTACTGACACGCCTGTCATATTCCTCAGGAATTGTCCCGGAGGCCTAGAGAGAGGCGAATGTTCAACCTATCTCCAAAAAGGGTGAACGCTCAGATCCCGCCACCTACCGACCTATAGCTGTCACCTCCATACTCTACAAGGTGCTTGAACGAATAATTATCAAGCAATTGGTTCATTACTTGGAAGATCACTCTCTGCTAAGTGATCGGCAATATGGCTTCAGACCGAACGGATCCACAGGTGATCTAACGTACCTCACGCACCTGTGGGGTGTTCAAAGCGGATTAGTATGGAGAGAACCTGGCCATCAGTCTAGACATAGCCAAGGCCTTTGATAGGGTTTGGCACCATTCGCTTCTCGCTTAGCTTCTAGCATACGGCCTGCCAACTAAATTGTGCAGCTGGATTGCCGCATTCCTGCGCCAGCGCCGCATTCGAGTCCTTTGTGACGGCGCGGCGTCTGATTTCCAGCAGGTAAACGCAGGTGTACCCCAGGGCTCTGTCTTGTCGCCCACGCTGTTCCTTTTGCATATCAATGAAATGTTAGCCCTTAGCAACATACATTGCTATGCAGATGACAGCACAGTGCATGGACAATATTTTGGTCATCCTACAATGGCGGACATAATCGGCGGTCGTTGAGGAAAAACGACAGGAACTTGTTGCTGAACTCGACCGGGTTCTGAACGTTATCTCTCAAAGGGGTGATGAAAATCTGGTCGAGTTACATGCCAAAAAAACATAGGTTTGCGTGTTCACCACAAAAAAGTCTCCATTCCTTCCCCTTCCTACTTTTTAGAGCACTCAGCTGCCACTACAAGAAAAGCTCGGTATCCTGGGCATGGATATCTGCCGGGATCTCAACCGACGGGAGTATATCGAGAGCGTCACAAAGGCGGCCTCGCGGAAGCTAGGCATACTAAACAAGGTGAGACGGTTCTTCTTGCCGGAGCATCTGTGTCTTCTCTGTAAGACCCAAGACCTCTCGCTTCTGCGTTGAGTACTGTTCTCATCTTTGCGTTGAATCTGCGCAGTATTTGCTTGACGCGCTCAATTGGTTGCAGAGGCGTGCAGTTCACATCATAGACAGTCCCGAAGCCACCGAGTTCCTGGAACCTTTGCAGTTGCGAAGAGATGTCGCCTCTATGGCAGTCCTCTATCGCCTTTACCATGGGGAGTGCTCTGAAGAACTCTTCCAACTCATCCCACCTTCTCCCTTCCTCTACAGAACAACACGATCTGGCCAGGGAAGTCACCCTTTCAGAGTGGAAGACATACTCCAGAACTTAGTGTAAAGGTCAGTCTGTACCACTGCTAGTTTAAAGATGCATGGTAGGGCAATTGAGGTACTCGTATTTTTCATATTTGGAGTTACGAGGGAGCATAATCTATAAATTAAATAAGAGCTAATTATGTAATGACATGATTAAAATGAAGTAAGATTATCGAAAAAATCGGATTCGATTTACGAATGATTGAAGTTAAACGATTGAAAATTTTAGATGTGTAGCTCTATACTTAGCTATAAAAAAATCCATTCGATTAACGACTGTCATAAACAAAGGTAAACAACTGTCTGTATCTGTCCCGCAAAGCCATTAACCAAAAGTCAAGTCAAGTCTGTATCTGTCATCAAAGTCATTAAAGTCAAACGACAATTACATCAATACGCCAAAGAGGATGTACTAAAATAAAACTGCAATACACTAAAATACTCACTCATCACTCACTATTAGTGATGGGTCGAGGGCGAAAACAAATACGGGCGGAAAGGCATAAACTGGGCAGATTGGGCATAAATAAGTTTACGCCCGAATAAATGCCCGAGCACTGGGCAGAAAAAACCAATACCTTTGTTTTGTGAAAAACAAATGTTTTCTTAATCTATTTTATCTTAATTTAAATGAAAGTCAATATGCTGTAAATTAAAACTTATTATTAATTATTAATTATACATTTTTGTAATTAAAATCACAAATAATCACAGTTCATTTCATTATTTTTGTCGAAAATTCATAAAAAATTAACAAATATAACTCTTTTAAATATGTATAATGATAATAACATTTTTAATTTTTTCATTCGATGTTATTTTTTATATTTTTAAATGTATTTTTTAGATTTACATATTTAAAAATGTAATGAATAAGTATTTTGATTTTAATAAAGAGAACAATAATAATAATAATAAGTGGCAGCTTGGCAGTGTAGAATAAAACGTATTGCTGAGTCCAGGACACTCATCGCCAAATTAATTACCTATGAATCTGGTAATACGCGACCGAGAGTCATGCGCTTTATGAAACAGGCATTTTTGGAGACTACCATCAGTCCTCAACAGTATACATATGTCAAGTGTCAATAAAGAGAATAATAATAAATCTTTAATTTCATTATCATCGTCATTTAAGTCGATGTTAGACGTTACATCAAAAAATTCGGTTCGACTGGTTGATTTTGATGGTTGAGCATCATGAGACGTATTAATTTGACTCTTATCATCATCAACATCATCGAAAAATCATCAAATTCTGAATCCGACTCGTTCAAGTTGAATAATGGTAGGTTAAGCAAGATCAAGTCTTAATTTACAACATTTTTTATTTGATGCCTACCATTGTGACTCCACTCTGCCTGATGGTAAGCATGAGAGGGGGCCACCACACTGCCTGCGATGGAGGAAGTATGGCGACGCTGACCCAAACTATAGCAGCTTTGTGAGATGCTTTTTCACACCCCTCTTAAAGGACCCGGGTTCATAATGGGAAGGAAAGACGTGGGATGGTAGCGAGTTCCAGTTTTTAACCGCTCGGCACAGGTCTTTCCTAAACCAAGTTTTTTTCGGTATTAAGTCAAAATGAGGTGAAAAAATAGATATTTCAAATTAAATAAATTACGGTGTATTCAGGACATAGAAAGGTAAGTTTCACAAAATTTCTTGATAAAATAATTTTATTTGTAAAAGATAAAAAGAAAAGACCAAAAACTTGGTTTTTTGAATATTTCACATAAAATTTGAGGTTATATGAAAAAAGTGCAAAAACAAAAGTTGTAGATCTTTTTATTACCTACAACTTTGCCTTTAATTTTTTTTTCATAGGATTTGTAGTTTTGCCGGAAATCGACATAAACCGTTTTTACCCTGAAAACCTCCCCCCCTTACCCCTTCCCGACCTCAGATCGCCCGTAAATTATTTTTCCTTCCATTTTTATAATATTCACCTCCTTTTCCAATGGGTTTCATCACTTTCATCCTACTACAATTTATGTTCACTTTTTATTATTTTAAGACGCTTCTACCCTGGTCTATTATGTCAGTTTTACATGTAATAGGTATATACATATACTATCGACTATTGTTATCGAAACAAAAATACTGTGTTTATGTCACAGATTACTAACTATAACATATAAAGAACTGCTATCATTATAATACTCAGTTTGTTTTTTTTTATATGCCCATGACCATAGATTTAAAGAAAAAACTAAAATAGTAACATACTCGTATTTATATCCAGGAATATATCGTATTTTTTTGTTAATTAGTCCTTGCTGCATACACATATATTTACACACAATTTAAATTAATAAAATGTAAATTGAAGTTTTTGCCCAGGTAAAGGGCATTTATTCGGCATTTACGGGCATTTATCGGGCGCTTATTCAATGTGCCCAATCCGCCCGGGCAGAAACCCATCTCTACTCACTATTAAACGACGTGCCTACGACTCCGTACGAGACAATTTGAAAACCGTATGCAATGTACGCGTGCATTGCAAATACTTAAACAGAAATATATAAAAGTTAGTGTTATAATTTGCTGTATAGAAAACGTAAAATATTATAAGACATGAGTTTTTCTAAAGTTTTCTTAACAGACTTGACAGTAGATTCATTTTGGGAATCAGTTAATATTTTGATAACAAAACCTCATGTTATTAACAAGAGACTGTGGGGCAGTAAATTATGGTTTAAATATGATTGTAAGGCCATTAATCCTAATTGGGAAGTGGCAACTAATTGTATTCGTTTAGAGGACTCTCTTACTCATGAGAATCTTGAAAAACATGTAACTGATATTTTAAATGAATTAAAAATAACCCTTGATGTGTCTGACAATACCCAAGATACCTATGAAGTTGTTATGATTGAGCTCCTTTCCAAGGCATATATGGATAAACGGGCATATCAACTTGCCATTCTCCAAAAAAATAAAACTATTGTCACATTCTTCAATGTTACACCGATAAAATGGGCTCAGAACATATGCCCTGACTTTTGTTACTCTTTAAAACTGTCGAATCAGAATCAGTTAGTGTTAATTGTCTTTGAAGGTTTGTTTGGTCAAATAAAATATCTATTGATTTTTATGAGAATTATTTTATGAATATAATATTGTATATATTATATATTTCAGATGAAAAATCCACTTCCTGCCAATGGCTTATTAACATATTACTACCTCAATTTATTAAATGGGGTACAGGAACATTACAGAACAAACCAAAACCAACTATTTGTACTGAATCTTTAGCACTTGTTTCAAAAATGGAATATTATGATAAATATAATTATTTAAAATTGAAATATGGAAAAGAAATGGTTAAGGTAACACAATGTAGTTATAAATTCTTTATAGTATATATGACAAGAAGCAGTGTAGATTGGTACAGCTTTTAGTGGTCCAGTGGAATGGAATCTTCTGGTGTATGTACAGGGTTAATAATCTACAGTTTCACACTAGTTACATGCCGGAAATATATGAAGGAGATTGGAAGAAAAATTTTGAAGATAGTAGAGTTGGAATATTTACAAATGCTCTAGTAAACACAAAGTAATTAAAAAAAGATCCATGCTTAGAATTAAAAACTGCAGTAGTATATCTTGTGTGAAGAAATTTTTAGCCTGCCATAATTCAGATGATTACTATGAATGACAATGCATATGATTATGTAGGCTTTCAAAAGATGAATGTCAAAGGGGAGCCTTCAAGCTAATCAGGATTAATCTGATAATAAGAGATTTCAATTTGTTATTTAGAACCATATAAAATAAATAAATATAATTACTAGATATTAACACTACAGTTATTAACATCATCATCATCTTCCTACCCTCTTCCCTAATTTATTTGGGGTTGGTGCAATGAATTTTCTTCTTCCATTCTTCTCTATTTGTCAGTTCACTGTTTATTCCTTTTTTGGCCATATCTTCTATATCACAGTTATTAACATGTAACATATTAATATTACAGATATGGCCTGAATGTACAGATGCTTCAAAATTTGTATATGAGGACATAGCTATAACAGCGTACTTACTCTTGCTCTGGGAGAAAGATGAATGTAAAGAGAAAAAAACATTTGTTGATCTAGGATGTGGCAATGGTTTACTGGTTTACATACTAACTAAAGAAGGCCACAGCGGAGTTGGCTTAGATGTTCGAAAAAGGAATATTTGGGATATGTACCCTCCTGATGTTATATTAAAAGTGGGTAACCTATAATGTCAATAACCCTTTATTTAATAATAGCATACACAAATATATTACTTTTAAATTTTTCAGGAGAAGACAATTACACCATCTGATATATCTACATTCCCTGATGTGGATTGTGTTATTGGGAACCACTCAGATGAACTAACACCTTGGATACCAGTGATAGCAGCTAAAATTTCATACAGGTGTAACTTCTTCTTATTACCATGCTGTGCTTATAACTTTGATGGCAGTAAATATCAAAGAAAAAATTCCAATAATAGTCAGTATGTTGACTATTTAGGGTACATAAAAGAATTGTGTGAACTATGTGGGTTCAACACAGACATGGATAGGTTGAAGATTCCAAGTACTAAAAGAATATGTTTAGTTAGCAGTGGCAGAATATATCCTGAAAAACAATATGAGGAGTACTGTAAAAAAATAGATAGTATAGTAAATTGTAGAATAAATACCAATCAAGACACAGAATCTAGCTTCAAAGCCAGAGAGCAAGTTGAAAGAGTAAGAAACTGCACACAGATTGATAAGAATATTGTGAGCTCAATAGTAGACAACATTACAAAATATCTGTTACAAGGATGCTCAGAAAAAGGCACCACCTGGTCCACAGGAAAGACAGCAGATATTAATGAATTAATCCCTCTTATATCTAAAGACCAACTGAATGTTTTAAAATCAGAATGCGGAGGACTTCAAACACTCCTCAAGAATAACCACAATATATTTGTAGTTCAAAGTGGTAAAGTGCAATTAAGATATCCAAAAACAATTCAAGAAATTAATATTAATAGTAAGAAAAGAAAACGTACTCAATCTACCATCAAGATTAAACAGAAAGCTTGTTGGTTCTACCAAAATCATCCACAAGGTTGCCCTTTGAATGATGCAGACTGCAGCTTCATACATGTATAAAGTTGATGTTAAGTAAAACATAACATATATAAATATTTTATTTCTACACTTGATTCCCAAACAATAAAAATCTATTTCTAATGAGTAATGGCATTACACCAGATATAAAATGATTATGTCAATGTTACTTAATTAATAAGGGTATGGTATAAATTCTGTGACCATTAAGGCTGGTTATCACACATATAACATGCCTTAATTTTAACGACTATATGTACTTATATTATTTTTTACTTTTTTATATAGTGCTGCCAAAATAACTCTGCTCAACTTAATGGAAAGCATGAGCAGAATCCAAGAGTGGTGGCCACCATCCTCATTGCCAATGTTGACAATGCAGCACGGTGACCCACACTATGGTTGCCTAGTCAGATGCTTCTTCACACCCTGCTTGAAGGATTAGAATTGTAGATTATCCCTGATGGATATATAATGGATGTTAAAAAAAAAACTATTTACAATAGAGCAAAGTGATGTACTATTAAAGTTATGTCCAATAATTACTTTTTCATGGCAAATTATTCAATATTTACGTATTGTTTCTTATTCAAGTAAATCACTTTATATTGAAGTCCATATACCTGTAAATTACTTTCAGAATTATTCAAATCAGACATATCATTCAAAATTTATCATGAGTTTAATATTTGTCAAAATTGAAATTTAAGAAACAAAGCTCGCACTGAGTGACTAAGGGTTTTATCTATGAGAGATAGGTAGGTACTATACATACACAATTTGGCTAGTGGTTATTGTATGTGTAATGATATCAAAATTTTCTTTATAGCATAAACCATATTTTTATCAAGCCCCAAACACAAAGTGTAATGGTTGTTATAAGTTTGAAGTGATTTATACATGTGTATACATCCATTAAAGATCACTTCAAAATGGTTGAGTTGGAAAGATTGTTTTGTTTATAAACAGACTTAATCAATTGTCCCAAGCATGGAAAGTCTGCCTGTTAAATACCCATATGTCCTCATGCAGAACAGAGCAAGTGGCTAGTATTTGATTATTGTCATATTTACAACCCATTTATAGCAAACTACAAATCCTATTCAATATCAAAGAACTTATTCAGTTCTGCAAGATTTCTATCATCTACTAATTTGGCAACATCATGTTCTCCCATAAATGAACAGACCATCCTAAATGTTGTCCAAATAGTAGAGGAACTGGTATCAGTAGTTGAAGAGTCTGGGAACATGTCCTTAGCTTTATGCTGTTGATTCAAAGCTACTAAGAAATGCTCTGCAGCCTGCCTGTGTGCCCCTAAGTTCATGCATGTGATGCCAACATTGTACCTAGCTCTTATAAATCCTGGTTCTAAATTCAAAGCTCGATGATATGCTTCCACAGCTTGTTCAGACTTGTCACTATTAGCTAATGTAGCTCCCAATCGATTCCAGAGTTTTGCATTATTATCAGCCACCATCAAGGCAGTCTTGAAACAATCCACTGCTTTGTCATATTCTTGACTTATATTGTAAACAACTCCTAGAGCATTTTGAACATCAGGATCAATTTGATTAGGGTTTACCTGTATATTCAGATTTACAGCTCTTAAATATAACATCTTAACACAATTCTCTAATTCTTTAAGATCAAGATTTTTAGGATCTAAATCTTGAGGAAACAAATCACTATATTTAGGGCTAGCTCTTAACCAGTCTAATAAAGCATTATATGCATATTTAGACATATTCTCATTTGTATATGCTGCAGCTAATGTAATGTACCCTTCTAACTGAGTTGGATCAATCGCTAGAGACTTTTTTAAAGCAGTAATTGCCAAAGGATCTTGTTCATTTTCAGCTTGGGTAGTTCCTAAAAGGAACCAGCCTTCGGCAGAATCTGGCTGTTGTTGTACAGCTGCTTCAAAGCACAACACTGCACCAGGTATATCACCCATCTTTAATCTCTCTTTTCCCAGTTCAAGAGCATTTTTATTTTCCAACATAATGTTGCTCTCGGTGAATGTATATTCATTAGAAATTCCATTTGCTGCTTCTGTGTTCCAGTAGTCAGTGACATTACTGAGTTTATCCCACTCTTCTTTATACTTCACAGCCATTTCATCTAAAATCTCTTCTCTACTCATATTTTTATGTATAGTATTTTCATTAGGACTATCCATGTACATCAGTTCACCTGCACTGACTTTTTTCATGAAACTCATAAATTGATTATAGGCAAGATCATCAGAATCTTTAACACTATCGACATATTCTCTAGCTTTAGCTTTCACATCAGCATTTGTTGCTATGTTTAGATCTGCCTCATTAACATATTCTATTTGAACATTTGATTGTTGAAAGGAATGTAAATGAGGTTGCCATTGCCTCATTGGTTGTTGTGGAATAAATGAAGTAGATGGTCCAGCAGTCCACGCTCTGCTCATATGGACACTTGGATCAGGCATTGGAGATCTGACGGGAGTGACAGTACTCATTTGTGCGCTGGACGTTGGTAGATGATTAAGTAACGCGTTCATGTTGAATGTTTGTGGAATCTGGGCATTCTGACGCATAAATTCTTGGACAAATCTATCGGAATCTGACTGAGGCTGAGGAACAACCGCATCGCGACGCACAATATTTGATAAATTGATTAAAGAGTTGTTGCCCCCGCAATCGCCACCAACTAGCTTATTAAAGGACATTTTCACAATACTGAACAATGTCTTTATCAGAAGTTAAGATCAGAAAAGTGTTTAATAGGTCGTAATAGACACACCAACACGTAACTTTTGTTAACTTAATCTGTACAAATGAGACATAACTACAAACTGTACAAAGTTCACGTATGTATTAGCAAAAGTCTACTTCAACTTTTGAATACTTTTGACTTTTGATTATACTCTGCAGTCTGTCAGTCTGTCCATTCCTTTAATATCTTTTTGACAGTTCAACAAATTTCGAAATTGGTGTCACACGTCACCGCTTCGATTTGAAATCAAAATCAATCGATATAATATTCTTTAGGTCAGGATTGTAAATAAATAAAATGTGCACTATTATGATATATAATTGGCCAAGAACAAATAAAACTTCCTAACACAGTCACTTGAAAGTCGATTTAGTAAGTATTATGTGATTTTTCAAATGTATTTTCTCATAACTCTGGATTTAAACGTTATTAACCACGCGTTTCAAAGTTAAATTTTATAACACATGCATAGTTACATTTTAAGTCAGTGGTCCAAAATAAACTAATTAATGCACAGAGTTATTGTTCTTTATTCTAAGTTTGAACTTAGATTCCAAAATTTCGACTTAATTCCTTGCAAATAATCAACTTTGAAGTCATACTATTTTAATTTCCTTCTTATTTTATTAAATTTACAGAAACAATACTTACATGAAGTCAAATTATTTTGATCAATATAATATGATAGATTATTTTAATCGTTTAATCGATTTATTTATATGATATACCAATACCAATAGGAAGCAGGCCTCATTCATTATTTACCCGAATGCATTCTTACGTACTACTTTATCTTAAGTGGTACTTTACTACATAAGTTAATAAAATACACATGCATACCAATAGAAAGCCAGCTTCATTCATTATTTACCCGAATGCATTCTTCGTGCAATGTGCAGTCATTTAAATGTTAACACGTTAACAGTCCCTATACAAACGTTCCGAAACACGCCATATGTCCAAGTGTGATTATATATTTTTTGGCCATTATTCGAGGTCCACTTATCGAATGATGCATTAAAAGTAACAAAATATAGTCGTTGACCCCGGATTTACCCGTGTACACCGGGCGGTACACGGACTTATGAATTAAATTACTGTGTACCCTTAACGTGTACCACAGACTCAAGTAGACGAGTCGATGGTTCACTTCCGCGGCATTCTACTTTTCCGCCAATACACACCCTCGAAGACAAATAAATATGGCATAAAATCTATAAGCTATGCTGTGCAGAAGGTTTCACTTGGGGATACCTAATTTACAGTGGTCAAATTGTGCAAGTTTTTGGTTTGGATACCTCCGGAAGTATAGTAGTAACATTGGCAGAAGGTTTACTTGATGAAATCGCTGCATGACAACTGACAACTACTACACGAGCATCCCTTTGGCAGAATTTTTGCTTTCTCGCTATACAGACCTATGTGGCACAGTCAATAAAAAGAGAAGAGGTTTACCGAACAATGTGATGGATGCTAAACTGGCGGTCGCTGAGATTGCTGTGAAACAAAAGAATGAAAACGTGACAGGAATGAAATGGAGGGACAAAAGATATGTTTGTACACTGTCGACTTGCCACGGTAAAGAAATGTCTTCTACATCTGGACGTGTTCCAACACTCAAGCCGAACATGATAATCAGCTATTAACAAATGAAAAAAGGGTATTGATGTGGCTGATCAGATGGCAAGTTACAACTCTCATATTAGAAAATATTACCGTGCTATAAAAAGGTTGTTGTCGTGCAACCCAGTGAAATACGCTTTTTCAACACTGGAAGAACACCGCAGTCACATGCAGGGTCATCAAGGCCATTGGGATTATCAGGACCATCAGGATTACACGGGCCATCATCAGGAAGACTGCTTTCTTCTAGGTCAAGTACGCGGCTGAGAAATACACATTTTTTGGAGTCTTTGGGCAAGAAAGAATCTCGATTGATCCGAAGACGATGTGTGGGATGCTACCAAAACCTCCTTGATGAAGGTCGACTTGCTCCATACGCACGGGTAAAAGCCAGGAGGGTATCAAAGCAATGTAAACTTTGCAAAAAAGTATATTTTGTTGTTTGTTTTTCTAAACTTTTAGTTCACCAATAAAAATTTGTTCCTATTTTAAAAGTTGTTTTATTTTGTGTTGTTAAACCCAGAATTTAAAAAAAATATGACATGTTTTTGACTTTTTCCATTTATTAGATCCTTCACCACAAGTCCACAAAGAAAACACAGCTAATTTGACAAGTCCGTGGTTCTAGGGCCCGTAGAGAAACACATCGGCTCGTGTACCTCATAGGGTACACGAACTCGGCAGGACCGTTCACCGTGTACCACATATGTAACACCGGACTGTTAACGTGTTAATAGGTAATACCTAATATCATTTTAAATGATATTGGGGCATATTACACAGTCAATATTATCGTGATACTGGAATCACGATATTATCACAAGATCTCAAATACTGAAGTGGGCTATTACACTATCAATATTATCATCAATATTACCATTTCAGTGTTACGTTGACTTTACTGGAATCTGGTTGTGTTACTAAAATTATGGATAATAGGAGAAAGTCAGTTTTAGCTATTGTACTCGCATTTGCGTTGAAAAGAAAACGTTGCAGAAAGCGTTGGTAGACCAGTGCCGATAATGTTTGAAAACAAAATAAAATATAGTAGGATAAAACCCATTGTAAAAGGAGGAGAATAGTACAAAAAATAAAGGAAATATAAACTACGGGTGATCTGAGGTCGGGAAGGGGGAGGGGGGGGGGGGGGCGTTTAAGGGAAAAAAAATGGCTTATCTCGATTTCCGGCAAAACTACAAGTCCTATGGAAAAAAAGTAAAATGGCAAAGTTGTAGGTAATAAAAACATCTACATCTTTTGCATTTACACTTTTTTCACATAAGGTCAAATTTTATGTGAAAAATTCAAAAAACCAAGTTGACTGAATACCGAAAAAAAACCCTAATTTTCAATCGAAAATTCATCCGTCAAAATATCAACGTTTTTCACAAAAATTGGGTGTTTTCTATTCGATGAAATCTCTACTTTCCGATGGTGTAAAAATATATATATTACCATAGTAAATCTTCTCAGAAAATGAAAAAGTGAAAAAACTCGAATTCGATTTTTTTTTATCGTTATTGAGATAATTATTAAAATTTACACTTTAATCACTCGCAAAACGTAAGATTGCATGTTACAATGATAAACAAAAATATTGCAAATCGAAATATACTACTATAATTAACAAACAAATAAATAATAAAGTTAATATTTAATAAAACATCTACAATATTATGAGAATGTTATGGAATCTTCTTTAAATGATACGTGTATGCCTATTTATTACTATTTTTAGATAATTTAATACCTGAGTGACCTATGAAAGATTTCATCGAATAGAAGCACCCTATTTTTTTGAAAAAAGTGATATTTTGACCGGATGAATTTTCGATTGAAAATTAGGGTGTTTTTTCTGTATTCAGTCAAAATGAGGTGAAAAAATAGATATTTCAAATCAAATAAATTACGGTGTATTCAGGACATAAAAAGCTAAGTTTTCACAAAATTTTGTTAAAAAAAAATTTTATTTGTAAAAGATAAAAATAAAAAACCAAAAACTTGGTTTTCTGAATTTTTCACATAAAATTTGAGGTTATGTGAAAAAAGTGTAAATGCAAAAGATGTAGATCTTTTTATTACCTACAACTTTGCCATTTAACTTTTTTCCATAGGACTTGTAGTTTTGCCGGAAATCGAGATAAGCCATTTTTTTCCCTTAAAACCCCCCCCTCTCCCCCTTCCTGACCTCAGATCGCCCGTAATTTATTTTTCATTTAATTTTTGTACTATTCTCCTCCTTTTACAATGGGTTTCATCTTACTATAATGTATGTTCACTTTTTGTTATTTTAAGAGGCTTCTACCCTGGTCTATGGGTGAAAGATTGGGTTTTAAAACGAAACCATTAGGGTGCCCGCACACACACAATAATATTGGCAATAAAGTACGTATTGCCAATAATATTGTGTGTGTGCGGGCTGTATTGCGGTATTGTACAATATTATTGTGGATTATAGTGTAGCGTATAGTGTGCGGGGCCGTGTGTCACAATATTATTGTCACAATATTATTCTGTGTGTGCGGGCACCCTAACACTCATTTGAACATCACACAAGAAATGCTCTTGGGCGATGATTTGAATGATTACGCAAATTATTTTAGAATGAGTGAAGACTTGTTAAAACCAAGTATAAAAGCTTCTCAAGCTTATAAACTTGGTTTCACCTTACATTACTAAACAAGATACACATATGAGACAAGATAATTTAGTGATAGTAATAAATAGAATACATTGTAGGGAGGTCATTAAAAATGAGAACAATTGTAAAATTATCAAAGTTTTAATCTAATGGAATGTCAAAATCAAAATTCTCAAAGTTGCAATTATTATAGTGCCTGCATGTTAGATAGTATTACTAGCTACTATTTCATTTTTAATTTGTAAGTCTTCATGATTTCACGTTTCATCTTTACTTTTGTTGAAATTGTACATATTTTTATTGAGATTTTTTGAGATGGTCACATTGAACTCGAAACAATTTTTATTGCGGTCTGTAGGGTTGGCAACACTGTCAATATTGACGCCACGCCCCCTTGGTATCGTGGATTTCAAGATAACTTGCGATATTATCATGATACTGTGATACCATCAATACTATATCAGTAATATCGTGATAAAACCAGTATCGCGTGATAATATTGACTGTGTAATATGCCCCATTAGGTTATAAAGTTGTTTGATTTGAGTGAGTGAATGATATTGATATTGGTGTCAAATGTCAAATAATCAAGAAGTAACGAGTAACGTCAAATAATTCAACATACTCCAGGGGGGGGACACTGTCGTACTTGATGTAGGTCTCCACTTTTCTGCTTAGACAGTACCGCGATCTCGTATAAGATCCGCTTAATCTTACAATCACCTAGTGTATAAAAATATCATAGATGGCGCTTAGGTCAATATCAATAAACTTGCAATATAATTTTAATTTCAAAAAGACCTGCTTCATAAATCGTTAAAAAAATTACTCTCTAAATATTTGTAACACATTTATTTCAACATTTTTAATTAATTTCGACAATATTTTAAATTTCTAAATTCTTTTATACAATTTTTTTGGGTATGGCAATAATCCGGTAAAAAATCAAAATGGTTTCTATCTACTTTCGGCGAATATGCGTATTTGTAGTTTTTTTCTATTTTGTGTGATTATCAGTGATTATTGTGGTGTAAAGCTTTTGATTAAGCTTCAGAAAGAAGAAACAGTAATAGAAATCTTTGTAGATTACCCTTTAAATGTGAAACGCATAAATAAAAATTAAAAACATAGTTCACAGATGTGAGTGTGACAATAAACATAAACATTGGTGTAAGTCAATAAATCGGATTGTATCAGGGAAGGGAAGCTTTCCTACGATGGTGAGGATGAAATGAAGATATGTGCTCAAAATTATTATACTTAATAAGCATTATTATATAAAACATACAAGTGAATAAATGACTTTAATATTTACATTATAATTTTATTTTGTTTGTATTATAAAATTTTCGGTTTTGCAAACATTCAGGTTATTTTTCCACATGAAATTTCATTTTACTTATTTCATTGTCATCAAGAATTATGCGCTAACTACGGCACAAACAAATACAAAATGTTTGCAAAACTGCTTTTTTTATAATGCATATGTACTAAGTTACCTACTTCCTACTACTACATTTAGACCCTATAGCTATACCTTTAATAAATAAATAGGTATATATACATATAGCTATTGCCGTTAGTTCGGCGGATATGATACCAGGTGGCGACACTTCAAATATGGGTGTCAAAAAATCTTGTGAGTGGGCTCTCTATTCCACCTATATTACTATACTCTATGACATACTCTTTGAAATAATTTGCAATCGTTTTTATGTGGTTTTTATTTTACCTAAGTAAATTGTGTGAAACTTAATAAATAATTAATACTAGTTGCACATAACCTTTCTGTATTATCAATTATGTTGATTAAAAGTTAAACACCCCCAAGTTTATTTCATAGCACGTATATACACACTTAAAGAGGTTATGTAAGTGTATAGGGTGTTATGTTATCCAGTCAAAATATGTTACTACTATAATATAAAAGTTCTGTCTAAAAGGAAAGATGATGGCAGAAACTGGCACTTCCGCAACTGGTGATAAAGAGACAGCTGAAGCTCAAGAAAATCTTGAGTCCAGAGTTGAAGAAGATAAATGGCTAGTAAGCAATCCATCATTTAAATATTGGTATTTTAAGCCATGGCAATCGTTCGTTGAGCTATTATTTTTTTTCTATTAGATCCCTACACTTTCAATCTTTATATATCCTTTCCTTAAAAAATGCACCATGTTTAGAGTTACCTTTTAGTATGTACCATTGTTTTAGAATTTTAAATTACTAATACAGGTATGATACTTTTCATCAGGCAGAGTAGAATCACCGTGGCAGGCTATAATTTAAAAAAAAAAAAAAATGTGGATAGGGATAGTGCTTTGAATCAACCACCAACCAACCTATTTAAAGACTGGGGTTAGTGTGAAACTTTATACACCTTTATATTATTTGTTCTTGAGGAATAAATTAGTTTTTTTTAATTTTCAGATCAGAGACTGTGACTTATACTATGATGAATATAAAGAGTGCACGAGCCTCAAAGGGAGGTTTCAGCAATATTTTGTGTATGGTGAGACCTTAGACTGTAACCAATGGAAGAAAGACTATGACAACTGTAGTAAATGGGAAAGCAGTAAAGATTTAAAAGCTGCTGTAAGTATTCATTTTATAAATAACTAGAGACAAACTTCACTCGGGTACTATGCTAGCTGGCTTACTGATGCTGTTCTGGCAGTCCAGTGCCGCACATGTTGTCCATTGCTATCTGAGATAAACATATGCTGCTCTGATCTTGCTCACAATTTTGCATGTTATATTCTATTTAGAAATAAAGTTAATCTACATAATTTGCAATCTTAGTTGCCTTTTAAGATATCCATGGCATGAATAGTTGTTGTATTCTTAATCCTTAACCATACAGATAGCTTCATAAGGCCTCATAATTTATTTATAACATGTAAACGAAAGCAATATGTATTTGGGGTTATACTTAGGTTGGAGAGGTATAGTGTGGACTCATTTAAAATACATTATTGAGAGCTATCTCAATGTAAATTATAAGACAATGTTCATTATGGGTTATAAAACAAGAAAATAGTTTATATAATGTTAACTTTTTTAATCTTTTAAAAGAGTCAATGATAGAACATGATCTACAATCACTTTCAGTCTCTGCCAATTCATTTATTTGTCTTTATGTATATACACAAAATAGTATGGAAAAGAAACAAATGAGCTACAAACTATGTATGTACAACAATAGGCAGTCTTATTGCTCATGGCGAGTTTACACACAAGTAACACATAATATAATGTTTAAGAATTATACATAAATATTTAAATTTTACATTTATTTACTTATGCAGTGATTAAAGTACATATACATGTTCTATAGGAGGCCTTAATTACAAGTGAAAAAAACCGAAGAATGGAGAGGTTCAGAGCTCATTATAGAAATGATATTTGGAAAAAAAGAGATTCGCCACCACCAGATTGGGACAAGCCTTTACCAGATTGGATGCAAAAAAGAAATGAAAATACTTTCCTTGCTCTAAAAGCCAAAGAACTTAAAGAAGGAAAACAAGAAGAAGCAAGCAAAAGTTGTTCAATAATGTAACAATAATTTAGTAAAAGATTTAGTATTATTCATATTAATAATAGAAATATAAAAAGAAGTTGTTGAATTTAGAGTAGTTCTTTTTTTCTTATTATACATCCTGTTTTTACAGAGACTATAGAGACATCTATACTAACTACTATTAATTATCATCTCTCATATATCTTCTAGCTCTCTGCCTCTCTCTTTGCCATCCCATTTCACTTGGAGTCGGCTGTCAATCTGGATCATCGAGTCATTGATTTGGGCTTTCTTTAGGTTGTTGTTGATTATGGACATACAAGTTATTGAAGTCTACCGCTTCTCTTCTTGCTAGATTCGCATTAGAGCCATATCGTCTGCATAGAGTCCAAGGTGGCCCTCATTTTGCAAACACAGAGACCACTAGATCAACTGTTGTGGTACCCGGTCGAATGCCTTTTTAAGATCAATAAAGGCCAGGGGCGAGTGCCCTTTTTCATCTCTATCCGCTTTTCCAACAGGATTTTTAGGCTGTGCAGTCTGCTGTTGATTTTCCTGAAATTCCTTACATTCTTACGTCATTAATAAATACTAAACAATGGGGCGGGGGCAGGGTTAGTATTTATTTTCGCCTTTTCAAATTATTTTTAATTTAGGGGAGGGAGGGATGTTGATGAAAGTTACTACGGAAAATACGCCTTTGTGGCTAGTAGAGATCTACATGTCCGAAAGTATTCATCAATGTATAAAACACGTTTTCTGATTTGAAAATTAAAAACAAAAATACATTTATTCCTCAAGAACAAATACTGTAAAGAGATTTGAAGTGCTACTAACCAAAACCTTGAATGACAAGGTCTAGTTGTTCATTTATCGAGCCCGCATTGCTAACACGACATAGTACCTAAATACCATTATTTAAAATCAGCCGGATAATCTGGCGTGATGGCGTCACCCTTTAACGAATTACCGACTGACTAGACATGGTAATTCTATGGTGTCCTTGTCGGTTAGTTTATAATTATAATTTAAAACTGAGAAGTTGTGATTAAATATGCCGATTATGAATAAATACATCACATCTATTTTCACAAAGGTATAGGCGGATTTAACAATTAACAACTAATCTTTAGAACGGATGCGGTCATGGTCGTCATTGGACAACACTTTATGTGTGATCTACAGGTTGTTGTTCTGAGTCTGGGTTTTCTTTGTGTTCGTTCTTGTATGTTTTTAAAATCGGTCGTATAGGTATACAATTACCATAGTATATATAGGTATACTTATTATTAATGCAGGTCCCATCATTTTATGAAAACAAAATTATAATTGACCACTTGACCTGGCCTGATATGACACGCACTTGCGTGTCATGTCAGGCCACGCATAGAGTAGGGTTCCGTAGTCGCCCATAATGGTAGATAGATTAGAATAGTGTCCAATACACAATTGTTATGTTAACTTATTATTTCTTCATTTTCGTACGAAGTTTGCCAAGTACATTTTGTACATTGTGCATTTTACAAGGTAGGCTCCTATAACTCCTAAAATGAAAAAGTTATCAAAACCGCTATAGTTTTTCTTGAAAGTTCAATATATGGGCTATCATGATTTTTTCAGATTTTTTGAGCCAGCCCTTTAACTTTTAGTGGGAGGAGGGGGGGAAACGCCCTGTTTTTAGAAAGAAATGCGCTTTCTAGTTGAATAACTCATAAACGGATACCTAAATTGAAAAATGGTTTTTGAAACCTTACAATGTTTTTAAAAGACCTATCTAATGATACCCCACATAATTTTTTTGTAGCACTTTTTCCACATAATTACAACACATGCAAAGTTTCATATTTCTAGCACCAACAGACATGGCGAATCTTTAGGGGTTCCGAGTCATGAGCTACGGAACCCTAAAAAGGAATAACATGCTTATATGTTTTTATTTAAATACATATACAAGTATAACAGATAAATTATGTTCGGACACAGAAGAAATGAATGTGCTTATTTTAAAATATTTGTCCTGGGTTTGAGTCAAATCCACGGCCTTTGACTTTAGCAGAGATTACTTACCTCTAGATAACAGGATACCTTATTCTATACTGATTATAACTCGGAAGTTTTCTTTTTTGTTTGTACTCACTAGTCTTAGAAGGAAGTTTAATAAAATGATGGAATAAATAAATGGAAAATTATCACAGTGATAGATAGCCCAATTATCGAGGAAGGCTTCTTGAGCTCTTGAGAGATTCTATCTGTGTACGAGGCGTAAACGGTTAGTTTCCCAAAAATAATGTAAGTGAGAATTGTTTCCTGCAAGTCCTTTAAAAAATCGGTCGAGTTCCGTAGTCACCATAATGGTACCTGGATTTGAAATCGTGTCTTATAGATAATTGTTATTTTTACTAATTATTTCCTTATTTTGGTATTAAGTTTTCCAAGCGAGCATATTTTATTCTGCGAAGGTTAGCTTCCTATATATTTTTTTGATAAATTAATTTCTTTACGCTGTACAGGCATCAGGAGACGCAGACCAGTTAGATAATAGATAGATACTCTTTATTGCACACCATAATACAAAAGATACATCGTAGGGTTCAATCCAATAAAAACAGTGGTACAATGGGCGGCCTTATCGCAGACTGCGATTTCTTTCAAGCAATCTTAAGAAGGACTGACGAAAAAGAGACGACAAGTTGGTAAGCGATATTTCTTATCCTGATAGATTGTAAATGTTGTCAGTGGCTCCAAAAGGTCAAGGTCACAATAACGTACGAGAATGGCCTGCATAATATATGCAAAATAAGTTAAGCTAATACAATTGCATAAAACTGTTGTTTATTTATAACTTTATGCAATTTTTTACATCGGCGGACTTAATGCAATACATTTTATACATAAATATAATAACGCATACACATACATACTCATACACAAATATATATATATACACTGTACTATATTTTACATTATGTTCGTACACTATAAATATAAGGAGACAGGTGGATGTACTATCGTATCGATGACATTGTTAATATTTTTATGTCCTTGAGAAGGAGTTCATGAACTTTCTTTTTAGGGTTCCGTAGTTCATGACTCGAAACCCTTACAGATTCGTCATGTCCGTGCGTCCTCGATCTACCGCCCAAACGGCTGGTGCTAGAAAGATCAAAATAAATATGACATGATTTGTAAATACGTGTGTATGTACAAAGTGTTACAATGAAATTACGAAAAATATTTTTATATAGTAGGTACCTATCCCCTACACGTAAAGTGGGGATGATTTTTTTTTCTCGTGTCTACCCTATCGTGTGACGTATCATTAGATATATCTTTTAAAAACATTGCAAGGTAGCTAAACCATTTTTAGATTTAGGTATCCGTTTGCGAGTTATTAAACTTTAAAGCGCATTATTTAGTTAAAATTGGGCGTCCCCCCACTTTAAAAGCCAAATTAAGTCTGAAAAAAATCATGATAGTAGTCTATATATTGAACTTTCAAGGAAAACTATGTCGGTTTCAATTATCTAATTTACACGATTTTAAACCTACCTATCATTATGGGTGACTAAGGAACCCTATTCTATGCGAGGCCTGATACGCACTTGGCCAATTTTTAAATATAGAACGGTTGGTGGACATTCTGATTTCAAGTGTGTAATTAACATTGAATATTTCTTACGTCCTTATATATACAAATTAAATTAACAAAGAGCTGTAAACTACTGACCTAGCAACTGACTATTTATCAGTAAGATAAGACGTGGCAGTGCGTTTAATTGTTCACAAACAAGATAATATTTGTTTACTGTACATCATTTCATTACAGACGTAAATGTTCGTTTAATGTATTTTATCAACGACTGGAGCGAGAGTAGCACAAATGAGCCGGGTGCTATTTCAGAGTGTATTGTCCTTGCGTTTCATCCGTGTTCCAATGGCTCGCAGTGCATCTTACCTTGTTCAGGATCCTAAATATTCCTTCCTGAAGGAGTTAGGGCTCCAAGAAAAGAATGTAGGTGTATTCAACGGGAAATGGGAAGCTAATGGCCAGGTAAGCTTACAGAAGTTACAACGACTTATTTATATTACTTATTATTTTTGTACTTACAGACTTTCTTTTTTTATTCTTTTGATCGTACTTTATTACTCACTAGTCAATTAGATGTTACTTGCCGATACGATTAAAATTAAGAATCGAATTTAGTTCAAAATTGCTTATAATCGATTTAGTGAAAACTTATTTTTAGTAGCATTTGCTTGTTATACAAATTATATAGGTACATTAGACGCATTATTTATTAGAGAGCTGAGGACCTTAACACATCATTAAATTTTTATTTTTCGTTAAGTCAATAATTATATATTTGTATTTGTGTGTATTGCGTTGACGACGATGAAAAAATATTTATATACATAGTATATGTCTATATTACGACATAGAACCTCCTCCTTTTTTAAGTTGGTTAAAAAGTAGCATATGTGCTCACTGCTCATGAATCAAAGTATCTCAGTGAAGCAGTTCAGCTGTTAAAGCGTAACAGATAAAGGTACAGACTGAATTTCAAATTTATTATAAGTACGAATATTGCATGAATTAAAATGGTTTAAAGTTTGAACGGTCATGCCGCTACTTCTTTTTGCGTCGAGTCCCGTTGGTCCTGTTCGGTCCCCATTTGCTATTACACTTTGGTTGATCCACTTAATGTCGGCTTGTGTTTTGGATATTCGCTAGTAAGGATATCTTGATCTTTTAAAAGCTTACATAAAGAAAACAATGATTTAAACTCACTGCTGATTTCTTTAGGCGAAACACCACGACTAAAATTACAAAGTTATTAATTTTTTTACTGTACCTTAGTAAAACTATTGTATTTAAAATACATCTAAGCATAAGTGACTCTTTAATTTTCAGGTTATCCAATCAATTAGCCCAGCTTCTGGCAAAGTGATAGCAGAAGTTCAGGCAGCGAGTCCAGCTGACTACGAGGCCTGTGCTGCTGCTGCACAAGAGGCATGGCATACGTGGGGTGAACTCCCTGCACCAACTAGAGGCGAGATCGTCAGGCAAATCGGAGATGCCTTGAGAGAGAAACTACAACCACTAGGACAGCTAGTGTCTTTGGAAATGGGTATATATAAATATGTATCTATATCTTCTGCGTATGCGGCTGCTGATTAAAAGGTCTCGGGTTCGATACCCGGGTCGGACCAAATGTTTGTATGATCGCAAATATTTGTTTCGGAGTTTGGGTGTTTTCTATGTATGTAACGGGTTTTTCAACAAGAACTTTGTTTTCTAAAACACAATAAAACAAAGATTTCATATTAAGATGATTCAAATTTTTATTGTATTACGAAGAGAAAAGTTTGGAAATTATGAATGAGAAATGATATCTGAGAAATGTCCACCACGAGCACGCTGACAGATGTGGATTATTTCTTCAAAGTTTTTAATCACTTTTTGGCACATGGTGGGTCTATTTCGTTAATCACATCACAGATTTTGAGTTTTAAGGCTGCTATCGATTCGATTGGCGCCAGACTCTGTCATTTACATGGCCACACAAAAAATCCAGTGTTTTGAGTTTTTTCTTCGTAATACAATAAAAATTTGAATCATCTTCATATAAATTATTTGTTTTATTTTGTTTTATATAACGGATCTTGTTGAAAAACCGTTTATTACAAAAAAAATAACTATGTAATTATGTATTTATATCAGTCGTCTAGTATACATAGTACAAACTCTGCTTAGTTTGGGACTAGATGATGTTGGGTGTTACTCGTTCACAACATTAATATTATTATTCCTAGCCTTTATTATTGCTAACATTATTTTGGAGTCGACTGCTTCTGTCTATGGAGAATAGTATGGTTATAAAAACAAACCAAACAGTCATGCAGAATTACCGACTAGATCTTTAACTTTATACTATTGTGATTTTACACAAGTATTATGTAAGTTTTATTTGATGTACCTACTGATACTGAACAATAAAATTTTGTCCTTATCTTTTACTCCCACTGTATGACAGATCTTACGAGAATTGCTGATAAGTAACGTTCAACAAAGAAATACCGCCCTGTATAAAAGTAGGTTTCTACTGATAAACGAGATTATAGATAACTTATTAATTTTAGGTAAAATCCTGCCTGAAGCTATCGGAGAGGTGGTGGAATACATTCATGTATGTGATTTGGCACTTGGCTTATCTCGATCACTACCCGGTACCATATTTCCTTCCGAGCGTCCAGGTCACGTGCTCATTGAAAAATGGAACCCACTAGGTGCCATTGGAATCATCACAGCCTTCAATTTCCCCGTTGCTGTGTTCGGCTGGAATAGCGCCATTGCTATGGTATGTAGATATCATAATTCTAAAATATTCCTAATAAACAATATAAAAAATTATGTACTTACAGATATCATAATTAGTTCTTAATTAACTTTCATTTAATATGACAGATGTTTGTATAACTGATATCGTTATCTTGAAACTAAAATAAATGCGTGGGTACTCAGGCTGAACCTAAATAACATTAACCATATAGATAAAAATAAACCTACGAAATTCACGATAGAACTTCACCGTATTTATTTTATCTAAGTATAAGTATATAATTTATTGCACTATGAGCCTTGAGCACCGATACTGTAAAGAACTAAAAATAATGACAAATAATTTTATCGTTAACGTTATCATGGTTTAGGAGTGCAATGTTGACCCTACTAACATTATATTATCATAAAGTAGTAAAAGACAATACAATCGATGGAAGACAATTTCTTCTCTAGGAGCTACTCTTAGAAGAAATTATATTGGGAATTGAACAGTTTGAAAAAAATGCAGAAATATTTTTGAAGACAACTTTTAATCTTTTCTATCTGACTGTTATTATATACTTTGTGAATAGATTAATTTATTTTATATTACGATATTTGTGCAATGCATCACTTGTAAAAATATCTATCATGACATCATCAGATACCTAGTAGTTACATAAGTGACCTTCCCTAAGTTAAGCATGATTTGGAATTGGAACATAATACCTTTACACTGTAGCATTACTTTAAAATATTACTCTTGCTTCAAATTAGAAATACTAAAGTATTGTGGCACAAATCTTAATTTACCCACCCTAAATATTTTTTGATAACCAGATTTGCGGCGACGTTAGTGTATGGAAACCTTCAGAAACCACACCACTGATTTCTGTAGCCGTCACTAAAATTGTGGAGAGTGTGTTACAAAAGAATAACATTCCCGGGGCAGTGGCCGCGTTATGCGTCGGTGGCAAAGACATCGGTGCTCAACTGGTCAAAGATGAGAGAATGAAGTTGGTCTCTTTCACTGGCAGTACGGCTGTTGGACAACAGGTATTACAAAAGTTTCTGAATTCGCAAGAATTACAATAGAATAGAATTGGCCAAGTGCATGTCAGGCCACGAAGTTTGCCAACTGAGTGCATTTAACAAGTTAGGCCCCTATAACTTCGGAAATTCGACATAACTACAACACATATTCATGCAAAGTTTCATGTTTCTAGCACCAACCGTTTGGGCGGAGGATCGAGGACGGACGGACATAACGAATCTATAAGGGTTCCGAGTCATGTACTACGGAACCATAATAAGATCATATACTCGTAAATGTACTTTTACATATAGGGGATATGGGGAAATGTGACCGCTGCAAGCGACCCGAGACAGGTGTCACCCCGGTGCGGCTGGGGGTTGTCGTCGGGTGGGTCGGTGTTCCGTCTTTTACTGTTTAAAACGGTGAGAGGCGCGATATCGTCCTGCCCCAAAGGTAATTTTTTGATTACCCTGGGATGTACCCCATGACTGGGGTACATCCCAGGGTAATCAGAAAATTACGGTAATCAGTCATGAGGTACGGCAGGGGGGACTCCGGAAGTCGCTGATGCGTTCCTCCTCCCGACTGCCGAGGCCGCCGCGGAGCTTAGTGGGTAGACCAGTTCGCCGGAAGTCCCACACACGTTTCCCTTCCCTTCCCTTCGTCTCCCCTACGGAGGGTATGGTGCGAAAAGCATTCCCCGCTAAAACAAAAAAGGTACCTAGTGATGTAGAGATAGACTAACATATCATCATAAATCAGAATAATTTTAAAACACCAAAATATCAAAATTGAGAAGTCGGTTATCGCGACAAAAAGTAGTCTATGTTCTTCTCCGAGATACAATCTGTCTTGTTTTGTTATGTATTTATAATTGCTAATTGTCAGGTGGGTGTAGAAGTCCAGAGGCGATTTGGTCGTCACCTGTTAGAACTTGGTGGCAACAACGCGATCATCGTTAACGAAGACGCCAATCTTGATCTACTGTTGAATGCTGCTTTGTTTGCGTGTGCCGGTACAGCGGGACAGCGATGCACCACAACTAGGAGACTGCTTATTCATAAGAAGGTACGATTTCACGATTTTAACGAGAAAATAAAGAAAAAATTTAAATAGTCTTCCAGACTCTTAGGCAGTTTTCGTATGATTTATCAGCTGAAGACATTTAGAACTCCCATTGATTTAGTATTTTATGTTACGTAATACTTGGGTAGGTACTACCATGTACTCGTACATGAGTAGTACCTAATGAAAGACAAAATGTGTGTCAACTTTCACCAGCTGATGGTAATAACTAATTGAATTTTCAGGTATTCGATGAGGTGGTATCGCGCCTGAAAAAGGCCTACTCAGGTGTCGTCAGCAAGATTGGAGATCCTCTTCTATCGGAAACGCTTATTGGTCCTCTACACACACCGGCTGCAGTTGAAGCTTACAAGAAGACTGTTGCTGAGGTTGTTAAACAGGGTGGAAAGATTGAATTTGGTGGAAAGGTAATATTTATTCTCATAGCTTACTCTAGATCTATCTATCTATCTAGATCACAACTGTTTTTTATGTAAAAATAAGGTAAGCTACCTAGCTTACCTTATTTTTTTGTATGCTAATGTATTGAAGTGATACGTATTACTAAGGAGAACAGATTTATTTATTACTTTTTTTATATATTTTTTTTATCTAATAGTTAAATAAATAAAAAAAGTTTGGCAGCGTATCACCTCTGTCCCTCGAAGAGCACGTTTGCTGAAATTAGTAGTTATTTATTATTTACTTATGCTTTTTTGTAGATGCAATCTTGCGACAAGCAAACAGACTTAATATCTATTGTTTTTTTAGGTAATAGACCGCGAAGGTTATTTTGTAGAGCCGACTATTGTCACGGGCTTACCACACGACTCTCCTCTTGTCAAAACAGAATGTTTTGCACCTATTGTATACTGCATTGAGATTCCTGATCTTAACACTGGTATCAAGTACAACAACGAAGTAGAGCAAGGATTGTCTTCTAGTCTTTTCACTGAGAATCTCGGAGATGTGTTCAAGGTGAGAGCACTTTTAATTGTTATAAAAGTTTAAATAAGTTAGAATGTTTTTTAAATGTAAAACCGCTATGTCCCGTTCGGTTCAGTTAATGAAGTAAACTTGAAATGAGTGAATAATTCTTTCAACTAACCTGGCAGTACCAAAATCAACTATAATAGATGTCTATTTTAATGCATTACTGTTGGTAATTTCAGTGGATCGGTCCTCATGGGTCGGACTGTGGCATTGTCAATGTTAACATCCCTACGAATGGTGCGGAAGTTGGCGGAGCGTTTGGAGGAGAAAAGGCCACGGGAGGCGGTCGGGAGTGCGGTTCTGACTCTTGGAAGAATTACATGAGGCGGTCTACCGTCACCATAAATTATTCCGGAACTATAAAACTGGCACAAAACATCAAGTTCGGAGACGAATAAAGTAATATATAATAACTATGACGAAAATAAAACGTGACGGTTGAGACTTTGTTCAGTAATGCTTTCACCTTCGGAATTCGAATGCGATTGCATATTTTTTACTTCACTTATAATTATACTCCAGAACACTTCCAATTGAATAATTAATCGAATATATTAATATCAATGTTTGTATTTAATGTAATCATCAAAATATTTTTACACAGTTCTCTGTATTTCCAGATGTATGTATGTAGGACAGGTTCTTACGTTCTTACACCTGTAGAAACAACGAAATCCTACAATTTTTAAAGCCAAATATCAATCATGTCTGTCGACTATATTACAGCCTGTGTAATAAATTGTAAACTACGAACTTTACAACTTTTTAACACAGTTCCAAAAATATGAATATTAAATGCTAATGTCGATGATATTCTCAATCCAATCAATACAAAAATAATCCCCAACATGAAATACGCAAGGCGGTACAAGTCGCCTAAATGCCCGCCAGTCCTTTCAAGCGAACAAGTCTGTGTAAAAATTGATTTTTATATATTTTATAGTGTTTACTTTCAATTGAATATTACTGTAAGACTGAATTAAGTAAATAATGCTAAAAATGTTTTCATAATTTTATTTAATAAGTATTCCATACTCAGTACCTACACATTTTTACATTGTCATTTCTAAAAGTTTAACAAGATTCTTACCAATCATATATTTATGTTGTATATGCAACAAAAAAAACAATTTATTAAAATCCTACTTCCTGATAATGCAAAGAAAAATTAAAATGTAACAAAAATAAAAGTTACAAGCAGGTTTTTTAAGTTCATTTTTAGATGACAATAGTCGTATATTCTTAACATAAAACTTAGTCATTGAAACCCTTAATAAAACGGAAAAGTTGCTAAAATATAGTCCAAGCTTATATTACTGTACATCATATCTTATATCAAAAGTCTTCAGGCCAAATATTCTTAATTAAGTGCGGGGGTGGTGTAGCCGCCATAAATCAACCTCTATATCTAAAGATTCATTCTTATGAAATCTGTAGCTCGCCGGTATTTCAAATTTCATTTCGGCAATAACACTGCCATTCATTCCCCAGTCCCCTATCTTCTTCTCTATATGAGCCCTGAAAAATTGATAATAAGCATATTTAGTCGAATGTTACATCAATTAGCTAATTATTGTGTTCCAGATTTTTTTTAATGGAAATGAGTTTACTTGCAGTAGTATCTAAAGGTATTTAACATTTAGCATGTTAACTAAGCTTGTACTATGGATACTAGACAACTGATATAAATACGTATATTATATACATACATATTTTACAAAGGAAACACCTAAACTCCGAAAATAATATTTTCAAATTATACAAACATTTGGTCTGACCTGGGAATCGAACCCGAGATCTCTTGATTAGCAGCTGCACAATTAGCTGCACGATTAGACCAACAAGGCAGCAAATCAGCTAGATGATTGATGATAATGTTTATTTTACCTTGTTTATTTGTCATAACAAATACCATGTACTATACATATACTACTACGCAATATGATTCCCACAAGAAGGAATCGCAGTTGATGTTTATTATTAATTTATGATATAGACTCACAAGTAATGGGACTTACTAATAAATTAATTAATATTTCGGACATCTTACATACAACATTTTATCCTATGCGGGAATCGAACCCGAGACCTTGAGCAAAATAGTCCCATATACTCCCATTGCTTCACCGAGGCAGTCAATAGTGAAAAAGATCTAATAAAACTCCTTCTGTTATGCTAAATATTCCTCTTAATAGCAGCTGTTCCCGGTCCTCCGGTCAATTGTTTTCCCCTTAAAAACTTATTGACTCCAATTTCAAAATGGCGGTATGATGTAAAAACAAACCTTGTAGAAGACTTGTGTAATGAGTAAACACTATTGTGGCTAAGAAGTGTACCCATACGTAGGAACTTCATATCAATACCGGTATTGTTCTTGGTGCCAAAAGGTGGGTTCATCAGTACCGTGTCAAAATAGCCCTGCCACCTGCAAATAAACACAACAATCAAACCAACTACTTTTTGTAGTACTTTCAGGGCAGTACATGAAAGAATGGAAATATGTAATCTATACATATATATTTAAATTGAATTGCTGTTCGTTAGTCTCACTAAAACTCGAGAACGGCTGGACCAATTTGGCTAATTTTGGTCTTGAATTATTTGTGGAAGTTCAGAGAAGGTTTAAAAGTTGAATATATAAAAAATGAATTTGATTTTTTTCTATTAATTATGGATTACTTTTGTTTGTTTTAACTTTATTTTATACAAAAGTTTTGGTCTTCTATTTATCTAAATTCCTACTTTGTTAACATAGGGCGACTCTTGGCTGAAAAAATTCCGACCTCTACTATAGTTCCCTCTACTCATTATCCCTCATGCCCCAATACCTTTGTTTTACTGGAAACAGATGATTCGGAAGTCGATGTTTTGATAACGAATCTCAGAACGGATTGTGCCGTGGGTTATGATAATATTTCCGGCTCATTTCTAAAAAAAATTAAAACAATATTAATTCCCCACTTAACATTTTTGTGTAACCTGGCATTTCGTACAGGGACTTTTCCGGACTCTTTTAAGCTGGCCATCGTACATCCTATTTATAAGGTGGGAAACAGGGCTCGACCGGATAGCTATCGGCCTATATCTATTTTACCAACTTTATCCAAAGTGCTTGAGAGGCTCATGAACATTGGGTTAACTAAATATTTAGAGCAGAAAGAAATTTTATCTCGGTCTCAGTACGGATTCCGTTCTGGTATCTCCACAAGTAATGCTGTTTTGGACTTAACTAATAATGTGGTTATGAGTTAGGATAAAAAAGAAAAGGTCATTGGAATTTTCCTGGACCTGGCGAAGGCCTTTGATACGATCTCTGTCACTTCACTAATTGCTAAACTCGAGGGTATTGGTATCAGAGGTACTCAACTTGCTCTATTTAGTAGTTACCTGGCAGGAAGGCGCCAATGTCTTAAGGTGAATCATTGGATTAGTGATGAACTCCCTATATCTTACGGAGTTCCGCAGGGCAGTATCCTCGGACCGACGCTATTCCTAATATACATCAATGTCCTATGTCAAATGAACATCCCCAACGCGTCCATTTTTACCTATGCCGATGATACTGCTTTGATATTCCATGGTGACTCCTGGGAATCGGTCTTTGGTCACGCTCAGATAGGCCTCAATCTTGTTACTGAATGGCTTGGTCGGAATGTTCTTACCCTTAATATCTACAAAACGAAATACCTAACGTTTTCACTGTCAAGTTCTGGTATACAATCCTCCTCTGCATATTCATTGACTGCCCACTCCTGTGGTGTGCCAGATAATAAAATGTGTAAATGCCCTTGTCTCAGTCGTAGTAATTGCATCAAGTATCTAGGAGTTGAAATTGACGACCATCTTACATTCCATCCCCACATAATTACACTCACATGCAGGCTGCGTAAACTAATATTTATTTTTCGGAATCTTCGCTATGTAGCTGATACTAAAGTACTTAGAATGGTATATCTAGCCCTGGCGCAATCACTTATCCAGTACTGCATTGTCACTTGGGGCGGATGTTGCAAAACACACCTCCTAAAGCTGGAACGTGCCCAAAGAGCGGTCTTAAAAGTAGGCTGGAACTTACCATACCAGTTCCCCACCACTGAGCTGTATAAAACCTGCAACGTTCTCTCGGTAAGAAAAATTTTCATACTAAATCTCATTTTAACAACGCACTTAAAAACTCCCTACCGCCCTCTAAAATCAATAAGCTCCAGAACAACACGCAAGGTCTGCGCTCCAGTTTTGGTCAGTACTAGTTTAGCCAAACGTTGTTTTTATTCTTTAAGCCCATTCATTTATAATAGAATTAATAAAATTCTTAATATATACCCAATGGCCAGGCTTGAATGCAAAAAAGTTGTTACTATCTGGCTCCTCGATTTAGACTACGAGGAGACTGAAAACCTAATTACCATAATCAAATAACATATGCAACAAAATTATATGTAAAGTACATAAATTGCCATCTTGCCACGTCAAATACTATCATAAAATACATACGCATACGCACACGCACATTCATACACACATGCACTCACACATTTATACTCATATACACACACATAAACACACCCACACACTCACACGTACCCAATACAAAGATCACTATTCATCTTTGCCATTTGTTTTATTATCACGTCACCATTTCTCTCTTAGACTGTAATTAAATTTAGTGAATATACAGTATGTATAGTAAAGGATATGTTTGTATACCGTCGGAGGGTGAGAGCCTGGAGATCCGTTATACAGGTCTAGAACCTAGTGCAGACTCCAGCTCTCATAAAGGTTTCAATTTATGTTTGCTATTATGTATGGTTGTAAGACCATGTACCTTTTGAGAGAAAATAAATATGATTTGATTTGATTTGATCTATTGAGGCAGTACGAGATCATTGAGGCAGTATCAGATACGAAGTGTGCCAGGTCAACTAGTAGGTATATAAAAAATACAAAGGAAAGAATTTCTATTATTGGCTTCCTTGTAAAGATACTCAATGACATCTTCTGATTTAAGTCAGTAAAGATTAGAGATATTTGTTTCACAAGCAAATGAAAACAATAAAATATATTTTAACAGAGTTTGTTAATTTATAATACCATAACCAAAATTTGATTGATTGTTTAATTTACTCAATCAAATTCTAATTCAGTCTCACTCAGGAATTACTCAATCATTGGTATGTAGTAGAGCCACCCTGATTCCAGCACAAATGGGCTGGCTCAACGAGGATGGTGGCCCCTAGTCCTGGATTCTACTCATGCTTTCTTAGGTAGGGTAAAGCCACTTTGGCACTTGTTAATTTATTTAAAAAAAAAATACACACTCATGATAGTCTTTGTTTGCTGTAAATTATATTAGACACCTATTTTGATCCAAAGAGATTGATAAAATATATTACATTTAATATACTTACTTGCAAAAATCTGAGTTGAGGAAATCACACTGTATAACATCAATATTTGTGATTTCCATTTCTTCTACATTTCCTATGAAGGTAGGAAATACATCACTATCAATATCAAGAGCTGTAACCCAACCGGCTCCTAGGAGCGCTGCACCAATCCCCCACATTCCTGTTCCACATCCTGCATCTAATACTGTGCAGTTTTTAATTGACTGATATTGAGTCTGAAAAAATGAAAATGGAACAATATTATGAACTCATTATTATCTATGCTTTTATTTTGTTGTAGATTGGAGACTTGTGAATGTGTAAAATAAATAACCAAACTTTTTAAATTTACTTTTAACCTTGCCAAAAAGTTATTTGGAGAATCATTATTTTTTAAGAGTTAGAAAACATGTTTATAAGTAAGTTACTTTCTTTAAAAACAAACAGTATTTACACAATGATTACTCACCTCTATGGTGAAAAGGGCAGAAGCTGCCAAATGTGCTGGTGTGTCATACTGCTCATATTGAAGCTTTGGTGAAGTAAACCCATCTAAGTCCTGCAAGAGGCTCTGAAGAGTCTTTAGCCTCATTACAGCAGACATGGTTTCTTAATTTACTTGTTATCAAATCTAGGAAGGACTGGAAGAATCTGGTTACCAAACGAAGAGTCTTGGGAGACGAAATAGCCACAAGAGGTAGCGTTGGCGTGTTGTAATGCTGCTCGATGACTAGTATTTACAATGTTAGCTTCTGGTAGTTGTGGGAAACCCTAAAAATTAGTTCTATTTTTAAATGAATGTCTGAAATAAATTTGAGACCAAACCATGCAGTGTTTATTCCTATGAATGAATTTTATAACAATTTTCTGATGTTAAGCAGACATAATATGTGCTTGCTATAACAATAGCTTTTAAAACTTGGTGTGCCTAAATTAAATCACAATTTAACTACATTTGATAAACTTACAGCAGTGGCCGACACAGGAGGTATTGAGCACATAGGCAATTGGCTGACCGGGTTAGGCTGTGTCAGTGATATGGATGCAGCAGTCAATGGAGCCACAGCACCCTGCTTAAGTAGCATCTGCTTCTTCAACTGGAGTTCTTCTAATATCTTCCTGTTAGTTAATTCTATCAAAAAAAACAGAATTATTGTAATAGAGCTGCCGATTATCAAGTGTTAATAGTAAACTGCTTATTTACTTTGACTGACTGACTTTGATGACTATTATACATCAAGGTAATTTTCTATCAAATTTGATAATCAATTATCAAAAATAGAATATTATCCGTCTAACCTCTTTGTGCGTTAGGCTGTGGAAACGCCATCTAATAAACTGTTGCAAAAAGAGCTTAGCTTCAAAGGCATAAAAACTGTGGATACAAGACTGAAGTTTAGAAAAGTATGCAAATATGAATTATTATTGTGTTTTCTCTTTATAAAAATAGCGCTAAATTAAATTTGTAAAGTGATCATGGACATATTGTTATTACGCTCATGAAGATGACACAATTCACTCACTCACAGAATCACAGAATACAAATTCTCCGTATCATGAAAGAAGTTCCACGGCGATAAACGGAACTAATGTGACAGAGATGATTGGTGACAGAAGACAGACAGGCCGGCCATGTTTGTTTAGACGTTTAGACCGGGTATGTCCCGGCCTTCAAAAATGAAAATTTCGATGTAGAAAAATATATATTGATAGATCTTAATTAGCCCTTTTGAACTACGTTAGTTAATTTATGAGCCCCTCTTTCGTTTTCCCAGAAAAAAACAAAATATCATTTTTATTTTTTCACCTTTGCAAATACTGGTATCTCTTTCAAATATGGTTATTTTTTATTCTACCAAGCGTAGAATAATTGCCCTTGAACTGATTTAAATTGTCCTCGTGTCAATTATTATAAATATTTAGTAATAATCCTTTAAAAAATAAAAAACCGTAAATTCGCGCATTGCGCATGCGCGGTAGAAAAACGGCAACACTGCTCTAGTCTAAAGCCGCGTCCACACTATGTCGACTGTGTCGATCGACACATTCGACATAGTGAGACGTATCGATCGACATTTGTCTAGTCGAATGTAACGTCGAATGTAAAAGTGTATTTTATTTTCAGTCGAATGGAAATAATTGCCAAATTTGGACCTGTAGAGCGTGATAACAAAGTTTTAAATCATTAGTTTTGTTAAAACCTGTGTGCGCAACGGGAGAAGTGGCTCTATAATTGTCTTTTATCAAAGTTAATTGTTTTATCAAAATGAATTTCACAGAAGAACAAACATTAAATTTTATTGATATGTGGGGAGACCGCCCTCAACTCTGGGACTCACAAATGAAGAGTACAAAAACAAAAGCAAAAAGCACTCAACTACTCACAGTCGACTGATGAAATACGTCCACACAGCAGTTTATGTGTAGACGAGACGAATGTCGTCTATGTCGTTCGACCTTGTAGATCGGCATAGTGTGGACGCGGCTTATACAATTATATACATAAACAACGCGGCATTTACAACAAAAATCAAAATACAAATTAAGAAGAAAAAAAAAATATAAAGTTAAATGAAGCTGATGATTAAAGTTACATTTCAATGCATTTTACAATATGTAGTGTTATTATTACTAGATTTTAATTATCTATTTAAAAATTCACTATTTCTTAATAGGTCAGTTATGGAGACTTCACCTTAGATTATAAAAGAAATATATAAATAGAATTTTATATAAGTAGGTATAACAAATTCAATAAAAGAAAATTATGAAACTTATTATTCAAAATAATATAAGTTAAAATTCAGATTATATTCGACGTAAAAATAAAACAATGTTTTAATTTGCATTGTCAACTCACGTTTACCTCAAAATTATCCCCACAATATACCTAATGATAATAAAAATCTAGTACTACTAAAACTACTTACATTGAATTATTACTTGCGTGCGTTACCCCAGCAAAAAAGCAAAAAAAAATGGGCTTTAGAGAGATGAGAGTATAACAGAAAATTAGTGTGTTCTGAGGAGTAATTTGTTACAATTAGCAAAATTTGTGTATGTAGTAGTTTAAAAGTTATTCGGCAAAAACACTTTTTGCTGGAGTAACGTTTCAAACGTTACCCCAGCAAAAATTTTTTTTTTAAATCGTTTCAGACCCAAACGAAATACATGAAAAGATAGCTTTTGTTACCTATTAAATGTTAGCAAACAGCAAAATTTGTGTGTCCTGTGGTTCTTAAGTTATTGACAATTTTGGTGGAGCAATATTTTGGACTTGTCTAGAACTTGAAAATGGCTGAACGCAGAAGTTTGAAAAAAATATCATCGATAGACCTTCATTTGCTTAAATTTGTTTAGTCATTAGTTTTTAATTTTTTTGTAGAATATTGATGTAATTAAATGGTTTTAAAAATCAGAAAAAAACAGTTTTGCTAGTAAACCAGTATATTTACAATCAAATAAAAAGCTGTAACATGTAGCCAAGGCTTACATTTATAATGACTGTAAATTTGGATTAAGTAACTTTAAGCAATATGAAGATATAAGTAAATATTATTAATTTTAAATGGTACATTTAAGTCATCGAATACGCAGTTGCTATTAAACAAGGAAACGTGGCAAACTCTAACAAATTTAAGTATATCATCAACAAACAAGCCTGTAAATTTCAGCTATCAATTACGAATATTATAAAAGTTATATGTAAAAAAAGAATGTAACAACATTCTCCTATAACCCGACCATACTAAAAGGTTACGTAAAAGCGACCGCGCCATACATTTACATATCTTCGTAAATTAACGGCTCAGTATCTGGTATTTTGTACAGTCAACAGAATATTTTTATCAGATTGTAATATAAATATTTAAACCAATGTAAACTAAATTTCAATGCAAACCAAAATATCATTAACTCAGTTGGGAATAGTGTTTTATAAAACAATAAAAATTACAAAATTTCATATAGTATGTTATATTTTTTTCCTTTTTTTGTTCTTGTTATGAGAAAAATAATAAGTTACATTCACCTCGACACCATGGAAGCAAGAGGAAGGCAACAAATGTAATTTTAAAAAGAATAATGCCTGTAAAATACTGAAGACATTTTACAAGGAAAGGACAAGGAAAATTTTACAAGAAAAGTTACTAAACATTGTAAATATTTATTTAATTCGTTGTAAAAAGCAACAAAAAATATCTAAGTTAGTATCTAAACATGTTGAAATTACTCAACTATCTGTGATTTTTCTTAACATTTAAGTACTTATGTGAGTGTATAAGACTGATTTTAAATAAAAGAAATTAATCATACTCAGTTCAATATTTTTGTCACCCTGACCTAACTTTTTTTGTTCGTAACTGTACTATCAAAATATACAATTATACCATTCATTTTAGATGTCAGCCGAATGTATGGCGTGGTCGCTTTTACGTAACCTTTTAATTTGGTCGGGTTATAGGAGAATGTTGTTACATTCTTGTTTTACTTATAACTTTTATAATATTCGTGATTGATAGCTGAAATTTACAGGCTTGTTTGTTGATGATATACTTAAATTTGTTAGAGTTTGCCACGTTTCCTTGTTTTATAGGAACTGCGTATTCGATGACCTTAATATACCATTTAAAATTAATAATATTTACGTATATCTTCATATTGCTTAAAGTTACTTATTCCAAATTTACAGGCTTTATAAATGTAAACCATGGCTATATGTTACAGCTTTTTATTTGATTGTAAGTATACTGGTTTCCTAGCAAAACAGTTTTTTTTCTGATTTTCAAAACCATTTTATTACATCGGTGTTCATTAAACAATTTAAAAACGAATGATTAAACAAATTTAAGCAAATGAAGGTCAATCGATGGTATTTTTTTCAAACTTCTGCGTTCAGCCATTTTCAAGTTCTAGACAAGCCCAAAATATTGCCCCAGCAAAATTGTCAATAGCTTATGAACCACAGCATACACAAATTTTGCTGTTTGCTAACATTTAAAGCGGCACAAAAACTATCTATTCGTGTATTTCGTTTGTGTCTGAAGCGTTTTAAAAAAAATTTTTTTGCTGGGGTAACGTTTGAAACGTTACTCCAGCAAAATTGTTTTTATCGAATATCTTTTAAACTACTGCATGCACAAATTTTGCTATGTGTAACAAATTACTCCTTGGAACACACTAATTTTCTGTTATACTCTCATCTCTCTAAGGCCCAATTTTTTTTGCTTTTTTGCTGGGGTAACGCACGCTTATTACTTTAATGTAGTGTTACATACTCTTTGACTTTAACCATCAGCTTCAATTTTTAATATGACTTACAATGAGAAAATAACTTTTTATTTCGATATTGCCCTTAGACTAGAACAGTGTTGCCGTTTTTCTAACGCGCATGCGCAATGCGCAAAAATTGTCTTCGAAATCCTATTATGGTTTTTTTACATTTTATAGGATTATTATTAAATATTTATAATAATTGACACGAGGGCAATTTAAATCAGCTTAAGGACAATTTTTCTACGCTTGGTAGAATAAAAAATAACCATATTTGAAAGAGATACATACGGGTATTTGAAAAGGTGAAAAAATAAAAAAGATATTTTGTTTTTTCCTGGGAAAACGAAAGAGGGGCTCTTAAATTAATTAACGTAGTCCGAAAGGGCTAATTAAGATCTATCAATAGATATATTTTTTTAATTGAAATATTCATTTTTGCAGGCCGGGACATACCCGGTGACGTTTAGAGACATGGTTTAAACTCGTAGGTTTAGACAGACCGTCCACAGAACACATATACTCAACTCTGTCTCACGAAAGAGGTTTCTGATACACGGCGCCACAGTCATACGACGAAATGTTCCAAGACTTTTAGTTTAGATTAATTATTATCCTTATTATGCTGATGAATTTCTGATTGCATGATATACAAAAATAATTATAACATCGAACAAATTATAAATTTTCAAAGCGTAGAAACATTTCTAAAGAGGTTTAAAAAAAAGTACAGTACCCAGTACATGAAATTGATAAGTTCGGTCTTATGTGTTTATAAAAGGTCGAAAAAAATCTGCAAAACTATAAAAAAAAGTTTAATTTTTACATTTTAATTACAGAATTCACTGTTATTACCGAACTATTAGGTATTGTAAATGTTTTACATATTTGCACTAAAGAAACCAATCGTCTGGAATCATATTTATATGAAACCACTTTTCTCAAGGTCTGCAACAATTTGGCTTCATTTACAGGTTACAATATAGGTTTTGTTCAGGGACCAGGGTAATTAAAAATAAAAACCTTTGTCACTCAACCATAAACTGCTCTAAATAAACTGCTTTCAAACTCAGTAAAAATCACATTACCGACAACAACGGCTGGCCGTGGTTTAAGCGGTCGCCAGGTGTTGTGGGTTCATATCCCTCACAGGACAACTCTTTGTGTGATTCACAAATTATTGTTCTGAGTATGGGTGTACTTTGTGTTCGTTTCTTATACGTTTGAAAAGTCCCACAGACACAAGAACATATTCTTAAAGCGAGAGTTGTCTTTTTAAACATGTAACCAAACTTGTCGTGCGGCTACTTTCTTATTATTTTTTGGCAACAAAATGTCACGATTCTACTGTTCTGTTGCACAAAACTCCTTCGCCTTCATTATTAGTACTCGTCCAGTTTATGTCGTTACAAGACCTTGAAACTGTATTTATCTGAAATGAAATCTGAAACACACTTATGGTGTTTACTTAACAGGTAGGTGTTAAGATCCACGATGGATACAACAACATGCGTATACTATGTTCCATAGCTTGCGCGTAGAGGTTTAAGGATATTATTAAATTATCAATAAATAAAACAAAAATATGTACCTATCGAATCAGAAATTACTTATATAATTGAATCGACGTCCTTGCGGCAGACGTAGCATAAACATACAGTTCTTATGGGCGCTCTGAATGCAAACTTTCTGCAACTGAAATTGCCGCTTGTCGGCACGGCATTTGGGCTGCAGCAGCTAACTTCCTGAAATGAAGAAGAGAGAGCGAGGGAGACAGGCCTTCTCTAAGTCAGTTTCATAATTTATTTCTAGAGCAAAAGAGAGAGAAAATGACGAACTAAAGGCCCCATTTGGAATCGGCTCACGAAAAACTTATGGTCTCCGTTTCTGAATTCATTGCTACAAAAGAACGAGACGGGAGTGGGTAGCGGTGGAGACAAACTAAGAATTTATCATTTATCTGTATTTTTTTAAACATAAATATATTTTTTGTTGCTCTTTAACGCTTAAACTACTCAACGGATTCTAATGAAACTTTACAGTAATATAGCTTATATATCAGAGTAACACATATGCTATTTTATACAGCAATAATCGAGACACGCGGGCGAAGCCGCGGGAGAAAGCCAGCCTACCAGTCTTCCATAAATGCGTACAGGGCGCTGATTAAGTACCGTGATCATTTTTCTAATATGACTCTAGCGGCAAAGTTCAAATTCGCAAAGATCAAAGCCCATCAAGATCCACAAAATTCTTGCAATTTATTGCAAATAACTTTACTAATGGCGTTTACGTCATTTTGGTCGAGAGAAGATTTTGGAGTTTTTCTATTTTCCTATTTCAAAAGCCGGCAACGTTCTTCAGCTCTCTATATCATATATCAGATGATGGTTTAAGTTGGTTAAGATTGAGTGAAACACACTCAATCTTAATGCAACCACAGAATCATTTAAAAATATATGTAGCGTGTAGACTAGACGCCTCTGGCTGAAATTAAGTACTACATCTGTAATATTACATGGATACTTTTTCTAACCTAACTTAATAGGCATAGAAATTCATAGAATAGATTAAAAAAGAAACGGCATTTTATATAAAAGCATTTATTTTAAAACAATGTAGGTAATAATATACTTTCTGATTCTTGGCAAAACAGTCTCACATAAGCAAGTCAACATTTGGCCTCTCTTAAGAATAAACGTAAGACTAACATGCGCTGCCATAACTCACAAATTAATAACTGAAATATCAGATAAATAATATAAAGGTCAAATAAAAAATTATTTCCGTACATCTACATTGCAGTTAGCATTGCATCTTGGTTGAGCAATCTTAGATTAATTTGTTTATTAACGTAAATTATTATTCTAAATAAAAGGGAACATTAACATTACTAGAATTGACTCACAATATTAGTATATAAAAAAAAACATACTGTACCTAATGAACAGTTTTCACAGACGCAGACATTACAGTCCACAATGAGTTTGTGGTTATAAACATTTGATAATAAATGCACAACAAAAATATAATTTAAGTTGCCTTTGTCTTTTACGATTATAAAAATATATAACAATTTAGAAATAATAATAATAACAGTTCTTCTATAAACAATTTGGAATAATATTGCACAAGCTCAAAGCTAAATCAATATGTGCATTTTTCATAAATACTATAAATATAACAACAAACCAACACAACCCTTCATAACTCTAACAATAATAACACTATATTTAATTATCGACAACTACAATACAGAACATGATTATCCATAAAGCTGCAATCTTTTAAGATATCTGCGATTTCATTATGTTTAGGGCCTTCTTAAAAAATAAGTTTATAAGACTTGTCAAATCTAATTGATTGTAACAATATATCGCCTGTTCCACAGGACGATCGTATGAAAAACAATGACAGCCAAAAGTGTTTGTCACAGCTAAAACCGATGTTTTTTTGAAAAATATAACAATATAACTTACGATAACCGATCAAATGTGTAAATAATCTTAGTAATAAGAGTCGGTTGATCAAATATAATATTTAAATATTTAATAGAGAATTCGAATTACTTATAAATTTAACGGCCATTGCACCTATGTCAATGAGTACCTACATCTAATCTAACTAATAGAAAACATAATATCACAGACAAAACGTGTCGATTTTTTAAAGTGCATGTTTGATTATTATAGTTAGATAGTTCTGATTATAATTGTCGATTCAAACATACAATGTGGTCAATTTTAAAACGAATAATCGATAAGCCTTAATCGGACAAACGAATTTTCATCACCGCCCTAGACCATTCATATATCGAACGTCATATTATTTAACGAAACTCAGTGAGGAAATTTAATTTCCATTTTAATATTCTAATAGACTAAAACTAAGAACCGTTTTTAATCCGACCACATTGCCCTCACCCACCACCGTCACGAGTGTTGGTTTGTTAGGAAATATTTTCACAGCACAGGAACAAACACATTCTGGACTAAATAAAATCTGAAAAATGATAACAACATTTGTTTTTAAAGACTAGCACGTAATTTTGGCACAACGCTGTGTCCTCAGAGCACAGTGGCATCGATGTTGTTCTCTTTATATACAAAAGTTTATAGATTTTTGCTCAGTGAAAACTAAGTGTGAACGCGGTTGGTATCGGCCAGGGGACGTGACGTCACAAAGTATCGCGTCACGCAGCCTCCCGAACACCGACCGAGCGCCCGCTCCACATCTTTCACGCTAATAGGGTTTCACAAAGCTTACTACGTTTCGACTATCAGCGAGTGTTCATTTAGATTTCTATTAACAAACATTATAGCAAGCAAAGAAAAAGTAAATACTTTTAACGATATTTGTGCCCAATGTGTCATGTTCGATGTATTGTTTTTAATTTATTTATGAAACCCTAAATATTAGCAAACGATTGCATCGTTTACATGATATGGACAGCTGCCATTATAATCATAAAATGCAAAATAATGTATATTAAAATTTAGTACAAAATTATCGTAAATAATTAAAAAAAAAACTTATTTGAGTAAATAAATTCTCTTGTTCCATTGCTCATTCAGTGCTATGTAGAGCAGAGTGTAGAAATAACCGGCGCAACAAAAGCTAGGCGCCCTGCACAGCTTTTATCCTGACTCAAAAGGAGTTTACATCGAGTTTTTGTTATTTTAGGGCCGAAGGAACGAGTTACTTATACACTCTAGCTCAATGAGTATTTTACCCCAACAACACTCTTTAACTCCAAACAACAGTACATACCTAACACTTTCCCTGTATAAATATATTATAGTCTTGTAAAAGAAACCTTCGAAACCTCATAGGTCATTAACACTACGTGAGAAATTACAAGAGCATTAGGATACATTATATTGCTACCAGTTAACTTATCATTTGGCACTAAATTAACGTATTGCATATCGAGCATTCGTCACAAATACATATTATTATATAATTTGCAAATTCTTTTAACTCTCAATTTAACCTCCCTAAATTACAATTATATATTTCATTTAATTTTCTAGTGATATAAATTTCTCGGGCCAAAAACAATTTTCATGTTCTACGTGAATCTGTTATGTTATGAACTATAAAAGAAATATAAATATTTCATATATTGAGCAAACTGACCATTCCCTTCTCACTTTTAAATACCTTAAGGAGATTTTTACAGACGGGAATGTGTGCTATAACAAACATTAAAACACGAAATTAAATAGACAAGACGCATTCTCGGCAAGTAAAATTTGGCAAAATTGAGCATTAAGACTTTCAATTGGCATCGTAAAATATTACACATTAGTAAGATTTTAGTTCGTAGCACTGCGTGACTACCTATATATCCTAACTCTGGTAACTGTAACTTATTCATAGGTACACCGATCTCTTACAGGCGAGTGCTAAACACGTGCAAACAGTGTACTGTGTAGCGTGTACACGCCACCGACCAGATCATAGAACCGGCAATGTATTTGTACATACTTCCCGTCACATAGCACTGGCGAACGAGCCTTGCAGCCAACCATCGTCCTCTCAGACCCTGGACTGGCTTAGACCGCGCACACTTGGCAGTATATAAAATTACAAATTGCGTCTCAACAACCGTTTGATAGCTTACGACTTAGTATTTTAATTATTTTAGTGATTAGATGACCAAGTCCGGCCCCGATTACATTACATGGTGCCGATTGCCGATTTCTATGATCTGAACCAAAGATATGATCATGTAGTTTGTACAACATGTACAAAATAGTGAAAAACCTAAGTTTTACAAATTGATATGACGTAAATGAGAATTTAGTTATTGTTCAAAAGAACTTTATAAATGACCGTGGACTTCTCAAGAGATCTTTCCAATTTACTAGCTACATTTATAACAACTTGGTTAAAATAGTATTTAAAAGTGAAATAAACGATTATTTATCAAATAATAGTTATTGCTTTCCTTGATATGATAAATACATCTGTGGTCGGCGCGACGTGGGACTGTGGGACGAGGAGGCCCACGACCCGAGCTGAGTATCACTAGCGCCCACAGACAGTACCTTATACAGACGTCTGTACAATACTATAATTACGTTATAACTCTTAAATGTATATTTAAAAATATGACTGCTTTATATCCATCGTGATCACAGCTCTCCAAAGACTTTACAATATCCAAACCTTGACGCTCCAAAATAAATTCTTTATTATCATTTACACCTATAAAACGAAATGACTATAATATCTATAAGATAGCTCTAAAATTATGCCATTTTTATATATTTACTTGCAATTGCAACGGTCCCTCGTACAGCACTTAAATGCCTCATTTAAAATTTTTAACGTAACGTTGAAAATGACTCGATTTATATTAAAAATAAAATAAAGAAAGCAGTATAAAAGACTGACTCAAGTCTATAAAAACAATTTAGAAATAAAGCGGCAGTGTTGCGAATATTCGTGCAATAGAATCTAACTACAAAACATGTCTTAGGAACCTGATAAATTATTGCTAGAGCTTCGGGCACGACTCCACTCCCTTCCTTACAAACGACGACGTATCCCCGGCGCGGCCGGCGGATACATAACGAGATAAAATCTTATCAGTAGCCAATAGAAAAATATCACCTAAATAAATATGAATATTTTATACGGGCAACTCACCGCCGTCGTTCGTCGTCGCGATGCCGCGAAAATAAATATAAATCTTTTCAAACGATCGGCGGGAGCCCGTCCGCGACTCCGGCGGGAGCCCGTCCGTGACTCCGGCCGGTGCGGACGCGCCTCGAGAGCGACACGAGCGACGAGTGTCTTCATTTTTTCTTCTTTTTGGTAAAAAATAACAAGATTATGAAATTGATATGCAACAAGGTCGCGCTGGCCATCACTGCGCCTCGCCGTCGGCCTCCTCCGCGCCGCGCCCGTACTCGTTGGTGCTGCCGCTGCCCGCCCCTCCGCCGCCTCCTCCTCCTCCCCCACCTCCTCCTCCACCGCCTCCACCTCCGCCGCCGATACCCGTCGCTCCTGGACCCTTTGAAGCCTCACTGCAAAAAGCGAAAATTTACAATAATAAATAAAACGTCTAGCAAGCACGGTATAGTCAGTCAAAATCTCCACACTGCCCTATAGTGAACTGTTTAATATTGTAATAAAGTTTAGCCTACACTAGAATATGAATGACATAATAACGAATTATTTTTGTTCTATTACATAATTTCTAATACTCATTTATCAATATTTATTGTCTCAACTATTCTAAATAGAGTGTAATGGCGGCTTCACATTAGTGCCGTGAAGCTCCGTGAATAGGCGTGAACGTGAATGTGGATGGTTTTCGCGTGGTTCACGCGCGTTCACGCCTGTTCCCCGATCAGAGTCGGTATTTTGTTCTGCGACAAAGAGTTCGCGCCCTCTTCGCGCGGTGTTCACGGGTATATATCATCATTCACGGCCATCATCATATTCATATTCATCATTGAGTTAAAGAGGAAAAACGACTTTGCTGTCCAGTTATCGTTTATAACGTATAAAATACATTGGCCAATTAAATTCATTCCTAAATAGAAACCAACTCCTAAATCCTTTCCAATCAGGTTTTCGTGCGGGTCATAGTACGGTAAGTGCGTTGATCAATGTTACTGACGACATCAGGCTAGGTATGGAGAATGGAAATCTTACAGTTCTTTCCTTGCTTGACTTTAGCAATGCTTTTAATAGCGTAGACTTCCACATACTATTGGGCGTATTGCGTTCGATCAGGGGCATTTCACGTGAAGCGGACAACCAAAAAAAAGTGAGGTCATGAATTTTGTTTATATTCTGGTTAGTTATACTTCTAGTAGACATGGATGTGTACACAAAATATTTATTTCGTATGATGCTTTATTGCCGAGTTACGAGCTTTTAAAAATTCACTAAAAATGAATTCATGAATTTTTGGAAGCTTATTATCTGTAATAATTAATTTGTAAAAAAAACTAAAAAATAAGGTTTCTTATAGTAAGAAAGTGGAAGTTTTTAATTTTTTTGTCGAATTCTAAATTTGAATTTTTTTACGTATAGTAAACCGGAAGTGAAAATTTCAAATCAATTTTTGAGTAACTTCGACCCTTTTTATTTTCATTTTTTTTAACTTGATTTACAGCTATAAATGTACTTATTCTTCACAAAAAAAATTAGAACGTGATCGCCAACAGTTTAGGACTTAGAGCACATAGAGTACATACACATAGCTATTAGTACGTTCTAAGCAATTGGGTTTTTGCGCTAAAATGCCAAAATACTACGTTATTAATATTTTATTCCTTTATTCTAACATGCAAAAATATAAAGTATACCAATGTTTTTAAAAATTGAATATAATGAACACTATAAAACATTTTTTTATAATAATGACAAGTTCATACAAAATAGTAATTTCAAAAACTATGATACTATGGTGAAACACACCAGTAACGCCATCTCGTAGCTTAAAAAAGTTTCACTAGGTAACAAATATAACGCAATAACGCTACCACTAAACCTTTATGATTATATGCATGGGCCAAATCATCATTGATGATACTTCTATTTACTACTGCTCCAAGGAAAGTATTCAACAACAGCGAGATTTTCTGCGAGTCCATTTCGCTTCTACTATTACCGTTCCAGAAAATAAACAACTGCATTATTTTCTTCCAACCAACGGGAGTATATGTATATAGATAATTAGTGCTAGTGCAAATAGTAAATTTAAAAAAATTACAAAATAAATGTATTTTCATTAATACTGTTTTAAATCTCAATTAATAAAACCGCGCTAAGTCAAACCATTAGCGATCACGTTTTAATATTTTTGTGAAGAATGAAATAACTCGTTAATTTTATATTTTTGCATGTTACAATGAAGGAATAAATATTAATAACGTAGTATTTTGGCATTTTAGCGCAAAAACCCAATTGCTTAGAACGTACTAATAGCTACGTGTATGTACTCTATGTGCTCTAAGTCTTAAACTATTGGCGATCACGTTCTACTTTTTTTTGTAAAAAATTAGTATATTTATAGCTGTAAATCAAGTTAAAAAAAATGAAAATAAAAAGGGTCGAAGTTACTCAAAAATCGATTTGAAATTTTCACTTCCGGTTTACTATACTTAAAAAAATTCAAATTTAGAATTCGACAAAAAAATTAAAAACTTCCACTTTCTTACTATAAGAAACCTTATTTTTTAGTTTTTTTTACAAATAAATTATTACAGATAATAAGCTTCCAAAAATTCATGAATTCATTTTTAGTGAATTTTTAAAAGCTCGTAACTCGGCAATAAAGCATCATACGAAAAAAATATTTTGTGTACACATCCATGTCTACTAAAAGTATAACTAACCAGAATATAAACAAAATTCATGACCTCACTTTTTTTTGGTTGTCCGCTTCACGTGAAATGCCCCATCAACATATCTCCAACAGTAATTGATTGGTTTCAAAGTTACCTGTTTGGACGAAAGCAGCGGGTGCGCCTGGAAGAATCTTTATCTTCTTGGTGTGAAACGTCTGCTGGGGTACCACAGGGTGGCGTTTTATCTCCTTTACTTTTCACTATATTTATAAACTCCATCTCTAAGTCATTAACCTCATCCTACCACCTTTATGCAGACGACTTTCAAATTTACACTCAAGCACCGTTACACAAATTATCAGAAGCCTTTTCATCTATTAGTCTAGATCTGGCGCGCGTCTGTCAATGGAGTGAGCAATACGGAGTTGTGGTGAATCCATCTAAGACCCAACTTATTGTTGTAGGCAGTCCAAGGATGATATCGAGGATAGACTGGACTCAACTACCGAATATATCGTTCAACGGTACAACATTAACAATCAGTAGCTCTGTAAAAAATCTGGGGATTAATATCGACAACACATTAACATGGGGTCCTCAATTGCGAGAGGTCAGTCGAAAACTGTTTGCATCGGCGGGTTCCTTACGAAGATTACGCAACTTTCTTCCAACGGCTACTAAAATCGAACTTGCACAATCCCTCCTTCTCCCCATACTTGACTATGCTGATGTCAGCTATCTTGATATCACGGAGGAGCAACTTGATAAACTTGAGCGCCTTCAAAACTTTTGCATTAGATTCATATTTGGACTCCGCAAGTATGATCATATTTCTGAATACCGCAACCAGCTTAAGTGGCTCCCAATTCGCCTTCGACGGAATGCTCATATTCTTTCCATACTTTATGGTATTCTATTTCACCCGTGTACTCCAACTTATTTAAAGGAACGCTTTGTTTTCCTCAGTGACACACATTCGAGATCCTTGAGGTCATCTGAAACTCTGGAACTGACAGTACCAACTCACTGCACAAGGTTCTATGACAAGTCGTTTACTGTACAGGCTGTCCGACTTTGGAATGCATTGCAAATGGCTATAAGGCATGCCAAATCTTTACCTTCTTCCAAAAAACTAGTGAAAGAACACTACCTGTCATCTTAATCCACTTTATTCTATCCTATTATTTTTGTTTGTAATGATAATGTAAATATTGTATTTATATGTGATGTATAACTATCTATATATGGATTTATTTACTTGTATTAATGTGTATTACAATCAATCTATCTTTGTAATTTACTCTTATACTGATTGGAATTCTAATATAAATGTATATGTGGTTTAGTGTGTGTGTGGGAAGGGGGATAGAATGTGTGTGTGTGTGTGCGTGTGTGTGTGTATGCATTTTTTTTTTGTTTACTTTTCGCACCAAAAACTGCCCGTGAATTCGTTCTTTATCAGTCTATTTTTTCCATCCCAAGGTTGCCTGTAAGAAATTGCTTTTTAGCGATAAGGCCGCCATTTGTACATGGTCATACTTTAGATGGACTCCTAAATGTAAACTGAATGAAATGGTGTGTACAATAAAGATTATTCTATTCTATTCTATTCTATTCTATTTTTTTTTGTAAATGGACAACATTGACTTACCTGCAAAAATATCGCAATACGTATCTCTTTCAAAGACACGTCTCTAGTATAATGTAAGTATACGTACTAGTTTGGGAAGGAGGACCGTGCACTGCCGCCAGCTACGTCCACGTCGCATGGCGGTGGCCGCGCGGCAGCGCTCAGCAGATAGTTGGTCGAATCGCTGAAACAGTTCGACAGCCTGCTACAAATTGTATTACTGCCTCGAGACACGTGGTATGAAACATTGCTGCTATGATACACGTCGGAAATGAAAAAAAATAAGTATTTATTGGCTCACAATATTAAGTATACCTAATAGTGTCCAGGTTACAATATGTTTTCACCAATCACTAAAAAAGGCTCTAAAACTAGTCTCTAAAGCTTTAACTAACATTCTCATGAGCTTTTATCAAATCTTAACTGCTTTAACTTTCACGTCCTCAGTAATCGGAAGGACTAGTCTGACTTCATGTCAAATTAACTAACTCTTGATGGTGAGAGAATTCGCCATTCGGCGGATTGGTGAAGAATTAAGTGCTGGCCAATCATAATATTGCACGCGCTTACCACCGTGACGTTCGATTAAACGTGAAATAAACTCATTCAACAGAATGGCAAGCTCAGAGCCTGAAGACTTGGTAGAATACGTAAACTCTTGATTTTTACTACTTTTAAGAAGTTAGTCGGTTTTTCTAAACAATTGTCAAAAACTATAACGAATAGATGAGATGTGGTTATTGGACTCAAAAATAAAATAATTCAAAGAATAAACAAACTAAAAAAGCAAGACGACCATTTTGGTTTTTACGTACTTTCTGAAATTCGTCTAACGTTAGAGGAAGTTAATTGAAATAACGTTAAAAAATATCTCCTAACAGCAAAAACATCTACATCAGTTTAAGACCCTTCTGAACTATTATTACTTCTTAAATTAATATCGAATTCGACCCTAAATAATCTAGGTTACTACAACCCTAAAAAAAAACTAAGTTCAATATTTAATTTGTCCGTATTTCTGGCAAATCCATGTATATGTGTGCAATTACTTAAAGAGTGTGTATATCTTATGTGTATATGTGTATATGTCAAGCAATGACACTAATTCTTTGCCCCCATTATCTATCTAGTGTTGTTATTCCTATATGTGGTGAATCACTACGAGGTTGTGACCTAGACCCTGGCTGAATTGTCTGAATTCTTTTGAGGAGGTTCAACCCAAATAAACAGCCATCGGTATATGGGAGGGTCACTGATAACCGATTAGACATATTTTTATTAAAAACTTAATTTTAATACATTTTTAACCTAGGTTAACAGAAAGAACCTTATAGAATGTATTGTTTGTAGTTTTTTCAAGTAAAACTCGCATCCGTCACTACTCTGGTCCTAAAGGTTAGCAGCGAATGCTGTCAAAAAATTTCGAGTTTTTTTCATGTTCCTTTTTGTTTTTCGCTTTTAATTTATCAGATATACCAAAGAGCTTAAAGACAAAATGAGAGGTTGACGGATTGTACAGCTACTTCTTACTAATATTATAAACGCGAATGTTTGTGATTATGTATTTATGTATGTATGTTTGTTGCTCTTTCACGTAAAGCTACCGAACGGATTCGGATGAAACTTTACAGTAATTTAGCTTATAATATCAAAATAACACTTATGCTACTTTTTACTGCAATAATCGAGATACACGCGGGCGAAAAGGGGGAAAGCTAGTACTCCATAAATTTGAAGTTTGACGTGCTATGGAAAGGGCTATGCTTGGAGTGTATCCCAAGAATAAAATTTGGAACGAATTCATCCGTCGGAGAATCATGGTGACTTATTATAGCTCCGAAAGTTAGTGTGTTGAAGTGGCAATGGGTGTTCACATAAAAATTTACATATTTTTTCAATGCTATAGTTATCTATATCTAACGTTGTATAAATCTGATCGGGTTCCACTTGACAATTTTGTGTTTAGTTGACTCAGTTTCAACCTTCAATTTCATGCAAAAATAATGGATTTATTTCAACACCTATAGTATCACGGCTCAGATAACTGCTGAAGTTTGTTCTGGAGTTGAGACCGTATCTAGTAATCGCCCATTGGTCAGATAGCGGGACGAATTATATAAGAGGGCCGTCGGCAATTGGATGTCTAAAGCACCAGATAGGGCTCAGTGGTGTCCAGCAGTGGACTGCAATGTGCTGAAGATGATGAAATTATCCCGACATATGCTAATGCGAATTTTTTAGAACTTTTAAAGGAGACAATTCTATCACACTTTATTTTTGCGACGTTAACGCAACTTTCAAGCTTTCAAAAATAATACTTTTCACGCGTTTCTACAAATATTTCCAATGATACTCTGTTCTTATTAGTCGTAGTATAGTAATATCTATATATAGACTATACCCATCCTCGATATCATTTTTTCAAATCGAACACTTGTGACAGACATACGCAGCAAACAAACTCTTCAACTTTATAATATTAGAACAAATTAAACTTCTTGCACCCGACTGTTCAAGTAGAAACCAATTGCATCATTTTATTTTAACCTTCCAAAATGTCTTTCAAATAAAATAGTTAAGCTAATACTACTGATACAAACTTACATTTGTTAAACATTATCTTTCACTACGCATATTCAATAAACAATGTACCTATTATTGTTTTGATACAATCCAAGGATGATTCAGATGATAATTGAAATTCATCTCATGTTTTTCTTATTTTGAATATGCAACCTCACACGGTTTATATGAACTTCTATCCTGGATATATTCTAGGATAATCAAAATTCCAGGCATCCAATTTCTTTTAATGTAATATTTTGCTCAAAAAAAAGAATCGTTCCAAGTATAAACTGGTAATGACTACTCGTTATTACAAAAAGTTGAAAATTTTACTCTCAGTACCTAATAATTGAACCTTTTTATGCAACAAGAAACCAGTCCACACACATTCCAAATCGAGATAATTATCCTTGACTCCTTATAGATAGGATTCTAATTTCGATTTTGGCATGTCGGTGAATTGGTTCCTTGTTGCATAAGTAGATACAATTTACTTATTTAATTTATTTTATAATAACATGTACCAAGACGATGTGCGATATCATTTATTTGTCATTCACTGTAGACACTGGTGACATGTCGTAACCGAACATAACCACTTATGGCGATAAGCATGGCACACATGGTGAGCTTGATAACCTCAAGTTCATTTCTTAAGACTAATCAGAAATAAAGCACCGTTTATCATCAATTGTAGGTACAAATATTATTCTACGGGTCAACATAACTATCACGACATTTGAGCAAAATATTACATTAAAAGAATTTAATTTAGATGTGATTACAATTTAAAATACCATGATATTACTAAAGAGATATTTTTGTAAGGGTCAAAGGTTTTCTATGTTTGTTATTATTTTATGATTATGTAAATACTGGGGGAATAACTAGACATCCATATATTTCGTATTAATTAAGACTCAGAAGCGACGCGATCTCTGCGGTCATTGTATCATAACGGACAAATGGAGTAATGGCTTATAGCTGTAGATGGACCATAGAAGTCTTACTTTATAAATTACTAGCTGCGCCCCGCGGTGTTACCCGCGTATTTTCGTGACAAAAAGTAGCCTACATATTATGTGATTATCCAGAACTCATTTTTAAATTAAACATTTACAAACTATCATTATGGTTGCTATGCAAGTGTGTTATGCATAGCGACCTGTGAAGTTTTGACAGGAGATAAACAGTGATACATTTTGATATCTACGATTTATGTATTTCTATAATCACCAAACTTTCGCCACTGTATCTCGATTACTGCAGTAAAAAGTAGCCTATGTGTTATTCTCATAAATAAGCTATATTACAGTAAAGTTTTATCTAAATCCGTTCAGTAGTTTTTGTGTGAAAGAGCAACAAACATACATATCAAAAACTTTCGCGTTTATAATATTAGAAGGAAGTAGGATAACCGAAGCCTTAGGAAAATTGAAGTGTTGGTATTGTCTGTCGATGAATACCAACACTATTAAAATAAAAATAAAAATGCTACAGTGAGTTCTGGTCGAGTGATTAACAACGGTTTTGTAACTAGCAAGGAAGCATCGGATACTATTTTTTATAACAATCTTTGCTGATTAAATAGATGAGGGCCAATAGATGAAGATCCAAACTAACTAAACTGCTGCATCGATTTCAATGAAGATACTTTTATTCGATAACCGACATATTTGGGCAGAGTCGGATGAAAAAGTTAGTAATAATGCATGAAGTACGGAATTTTTAAATAAATGACAAGACACAAAACCCCAAGAAATTGATTAATTTCATAATAGAACTTTTTATTATACCGCTGAAACTGACACATAAAATATCTGGAAAACCCGAACCGAGGGTCAATATTGAGATGACTTATAGGTATGTTATTGCAAATGGAAGATATTTGCCAAATTTGCCCATCGTAGTTTAATAAATACCCGGTTGGCTCCATTAGAATTTTTATTATAACATATTACCTGATTGGGTCGATGTTAGAGGTTGTAAAATGTAGTGTCTCATATGGCACTGATTTTTAGGGTTCTTTTTAATGTATACACATGGGAATACACATTATATATAAATATGTAATGTGCATGTATGTATGTACTAATGTGTATAAAAACGTAACTCTATTAGAAATTTCGCTAATTAAATTGTGTCGATAAAGTGTTTAAATAACAATAGTATAAGTTCACCTGGCGGTTCTCATTCGAAGTGCTGCGCAGTTCTCTTTGCATTTGTACGCTAGCACCTGCTTGATTCGGCTAACCTCGACATCAGGAAAATGCCGGCTTACGTAGGATATGAGAGCATGGACCCGACGTCGATCCAAGGGTGGTTTAGTGGGCCGCGACTCTTGTCCCGCTCGCGACCACCGCTGTCCTGTTACAGAACACGTCGCCAGCTCTATCGGCGTGAACAGCGCAGCCGCTAACCCTCGCGTTACTTTGCGGTAATCACCCCATTTCACGCCGCGCAGCAACTCTTCCCGGATCTCTACGCCTTCGCCCAGCTTTATCTTTAGACAAATTTGATTCAGTTCAAATAGACGTAAGAAATTGGTAAAAAAAAATCGGGCAAACGCGTTTGAGGCCACACATAGAATAGGGTTTGCAAAAAAGAAGTTAAATAACTAGCAAACGGATACCTAAATAACAAAATCGTCTTAGCAACCTCTCCATCTTTTTAAAAGACCTATTTAACTATACGATAGACACGAAAAAAGAAAATACCCTCACGTTACGAGTAGCGCAGGTAACCCAAATAAAAATATTTTTCAAAATTTTAAACTAGCACTTTGTCGACGCAATAGAAAAACATCTTTCTGGCACTAACGAATCTATAAGAGTACCGAGTCATGAACTACAGAACCCTAAAAATGTAGTTCATGCCCTGACTGATTTAGAATACGAAGTGTTAACTCTATTCCTCCGGCGGGCATCCTAAGAGGCGACTAAGAGAGCAAACTGCGTAGTACCACGACGATCACTGCAAAGATATTGAAAACTTGAAACAAACTCCATACCAACGTCTGATCAGCGTGGTATAGTCGACCAAAACCAGCGGACTGTTAAAGACTAGTTTGTAGGTAGATAATGTTACGGGTTAGTCTCGTATAAAACTCGTTGTCAAGTTCGCTATGTATTGCTGCTATGGTTTTCGGAATTGGCCAGTACTTGGTATTTTCGTTAGTAAATTTATCTTCGATTAGATTTTTATTTCTTATGTGGAATACGTTGCTGCATTCTTATGGGTCTGTTACGCACAGAATCGTACTAGATAAGCTAATTTTATGATAGTGATTAGTGATTGATAACAATATTAACATATTTTCTATGTATAATATGTATATATTTACAAAAAAAAGTATGTTTATGAATTTATATCAGTTGTTTGATATCCATAATACAAGCTCTGCTTAGTTTGGGACTACACAACATTGTGTGTAAGATGTCTGAAAAATTTATTAGTATTATTATTATTTATGCAACATAGCAACTTTACAAATAAGTTACTAGAAATTAGAGATTACTCATTTAGATTTATAGAATATACAAGCGCTTTATCAATATATGGATGTAATACTTTTTTTAGAGATAACAGCTAAACATTATGGATAATTTTGAAACTTGGAATGCCTATAGTTTCGTCATGTCCGTCTGTCCGGACGTGTTTTTATTACGTCGACAAAGTGCTACAATAAAATCATGAAAAATATTTTTATCTGGGTTAGGGGTTAGGAGGAGGTTAGGTGGTCAGGAGTTATAGAGGCCTAACTTGTAAAATGCGCTTTTAATTGAAAAATTTCATACAAAATTAAAGCATTAATAAGTAAACGTAACAATTATCTCTTAGATACGATTTTAAATTCACGTACCATTATGTGGGTGACTGAGACACCCTATTCTATGTGTGGCCTGACATGCACTTGGCGCCTTTTTGTATATAGGCTTCGAATAAGAAGCACCTTTGACGAAATCCCAAACCAGGGTGAATTTAGGCTTCAGAAATCATTAATCAGAAAGAATACCTATTTATATAATCTAGAACTTAACAAATCGTGTACCTACATAAATATGCAAGATATAACAATTTAGCTGGTGGCCAAAAAGTTAAGATCTCGTAGGCTTAGATTTATGCTAACTATGTAGTTGGATATACTAATGAGTATATTGTAGAATAATATAGAAGGCCAGCAGATCCAAAATAATAACAAGAGTTGAACTTACAAGTCTCGGAGCGACGGTTCCTCGTTCGTTTTCCCGTTTGATGACGAATGGCAAAGCACGCCGGTGTTGTTCCAGCCAGACGGCGTCAGGGACTGGGCGGTTGCGTCTGCCATCCCATCTTCCTACAGCTACGCCACATATACCCAAATTTACATTTATAAAAGGTCGTTTCTAAATAAAGTATAAATAATTATGCGAAGCCTGTTGCTCAAAGTTATAAAGGGTAATTTAACCGTAATTTTTTTGTAACTTCACACCCACATAATTGTTTAAAAAACAAAAAAATAATCAAATTATATATGTATTTACAATTATTAAGATTTTTTTCGTCCTCTTCTACCGCTAACTCGTGGAGTGAGATTAGACGGCTTTGGGATAAGTATGATTTAGAAATAGTGATTCAAATAAAAAAAAAACCGCTTACAGAAACTCAAAATTCCTTTGTAATACTTTATTTTTGATATTTAGTAAAAAATACATCGATGTATGTACATAGATTGACCTGCAAGCTAATGTGCAGACGAGTTTAATGACAATCAAAATTAGAAAATTAGCAGTCAACTTGGACACTAAAAGTGTAACATTAACAGAATTACTTAGTGAGAAAAGATATTACAGAAAATTATATTTCATTGATGGTGTTTGGCGAGAGTTTACTAAATGAGCCCGTAGATGATTCCATATTTATTAATCATCGTGTGAATACATGATTATAATATTGACCTGCATTACACAATCAAAAGAATAATAATTTTGTATAAATTACATTCATAAACATTACTATTATAATGATAAAATTTCTAGTTTTATATAAGTTACTATTCAGCCGTGAAAAGAGATTCAATGTTTTTTTTCTATACATTTATAATTTTCATTAATACGTCAATAATAAAAGCTGCGCCTTAAATTATTAATTGGGATTAAAATTATTATTTAAGAAAAGTGCTCTTTAAAATGACTATTACTAATACGTATAAGCGATTATTTTAGAGTAATTATTATTGCGATAACTTTCGTCCGTCTCGTAATTTTAATATTAAACACTGTTAAAATAAATGCAAAATCGAAATTTAGAGATCATGGAAATAAAGTCAATTGAGATCACACATAATTATTCCAATAAGATTTACAATTAAATTTCCAAACGATAAACTAATATTGTTATTCACAACCCTAATCATACCATCAGTAGTGCCTCCTCTAAATGCTTTTATTACAAAATGACTAGATGTGCTTTTATCATGGCAATCATTTTATATATCTACAAAAATATCAAAGAAATAACCAATCAAAATTTGAGGTTTTATAAAAAATATAATCAATTAAAAAGATCCCTCATGCTTCTTCTTTGTTATAATTATATACAGTGCCTTCGATATACACTGGGCGAGTGGGATTTATGGCAAGTGACTTGTTTTAATATTCGCTATTTAATTATTTAGAAATTCAACTCTCCTGCTCCTCGTAATCCATAATATTTGAAGCCGTATGTTTGAGCATGTGTACATCCTACAGTACCTTCTTCGATCGTCATCATACCGTCTCGTAGATAAAGAAATTTCAGTACTATAGCCGTTTGAAACGTTTAATAATTATTGCTTAACAAATACCGTGATCAGTGTATAATTATATTGCCCAGCAATTGTTATATTTTAACCAACATGTGAAGACTATAAAAATTGTGGAAAAATAATCTGTAACGAATAAATTGTTTCCAACAGCTACAGTATGCGCGTAAACAGAATAAACGCGTTATTTTGGGGTCATCCATAAATTACGTCACACGAATTTCATGATTTCTTTGCCCCTCCCCCCCCTTGTCACAGCTGGTCACATTTGTAAGACTCCCCCCCTCCCTAGTGTGACGTCACATAATTTGCAAATTTACATTTAGAAATCATTGAATGAAAACAGGTTCCGAAATCAGTTTTATTTCAAACAAATTAACATCAAATCAAACAATTAATAAAACAAAAATTGATTAATTATATAAATTAGAAAAAATTATAAATCAAAAATTTTCAGTGCGTGTCAGGTTGCGCATAGAATTAGGTTCTGTGGTCACCAATAATGATAGGTATATTTAAAATCGTGTCCAATAGATAATTATTATGTTTACTTGTTATTTCTTAATTTTTGTAGGAAGTTTTCCAAGACAGTGCATTTTGCAAGTTAGACCTGTACAACTCCTGAGCAAAATATATCAAAATCGCAATAGTTTTCCTTTAAGTTTTAATATATGGACTACTATCATGAATTTTTTAGATTTTTCGAGCCATCTGTTCAGCTTTTAGAATGGGGAATGCCCTATTTTTACAAAAAAATGCGTTTGAAAGTTGATTAACTAGCAAACGGATAACTAAATCGAAAAATCGTTTTAACAACCTCGCAATGTTTTTAAAAGACCTATCCAATGATACCCCACACGATTGGTAGCCTCAAGAAAAAGAAAACATAACCACTTTACGAATAGGGGATGTACCCCAAATAAAAATAATTTTCATATGTTTATTGTAGCACTTTATAGATACACCAACCGTTTGGGCGGTAGGTCTACGACGGACGGAAGGATTTGACGAATGTCAAGAACTACGGAACCCTAATTATATTAATTAAAGAAATTAGCAAAATAAAAAAACCAATCCAAGTTTTATTGTTATTAATATACAGTTCTCAACGTGACTCAGAGATTAGTCGGTATAGGTTGCCAGGGAGTCCCACACACACCCTTCGTTGTCCCCAAGAAGGGTATGGTGTGAAAAGCATTCCACGCGTAAAAAAAGTGTAAATATATAAAATATCTTCAAATCAAATTCAAATTTGTCACAAATATTCAAATGAAAATAAGAAACAAATCACCGCTAGGTCCGCGCTAGGCACAATCAAAGGGCGCCTAGGTGGTCGGCGCGTAATACTAGTAGAGCGAGTGGTCACCAAAACAATTGTTATCTTATATTTACACAGATAAAGTTGTATATGTTTTTTAGGTTTTCGTAAAGTAATAGTTTAAAGTTCGTGCTTCAAGACTTAGACTACAATAGATTTTGAAATGTGACGTCACATTATTTAGGACCCCTCCCACCCCCTTGTCACACAATGTCACACTTCGTCGACCCCCTCCCTCCCCCTTAACGTGTGACGTAATTAATGGATGGCCCCTTTAACGTATTATCATGATATTTCTATTATTATTATCATCAACATGTATTAAAACTCTATCGAAAGCAATTTTATGTAAACTAAATAAATCATTTATTCTGAAATATAAAAGTGCAAATAAGTCCTGTATGGCAACACAAATTTCATGTTTAACTATATTCAACACTAATTCAATGTTGCATTTTGCATATACGAATTTGAAGACTTATATCTCATTATATCTGGGATTTTGTACACACTATTAACCGGGAGCCGTCCAATCACTCAACAATAACATTGTGTAAAGATAAAACTATTCTGTATAAAAATATTGCTATTGTTGCTCAGCGCGGGCTAATGTACGGAGTTGTGTGCATGAGTCCGCGTATTCGACAAATAAAACGGATATGTTCGATACTTTCCGTCAACTGCGGTACAAAAAAAAATTCTATTATGAAAATACTCACTATTATTTATTTCTATATAGGACGGAAAGCGTCGACCAAATGTGGATAACGTGTATAATGTACATATGTCTGTATAATGTAACCAGTAAATAACCTATGTTATGTAAAATTAGCACCGGTCGCAACAAATGCTTTAACAACAATCAGTCTATTGTCAGAAAGGAAGGTACGGCATTGATCCCGTTGAACGAGCTTCGATTAGTCACTCTAGCGAGAATCCTTATCCCCCCCATGACTCAAATTCTATACATTCACTTTTCTGACTAAAAGTTATGGGATTTCCACTTATTTACTGAATTCCCCGAGCTACGTAACAATATTATTATTTGTTACAAGTGTTTTGTTAGGTGGATTGCTATGGATTGTTTTCCAAATGATAGAAAACAGTTCCAATAACTCAATCGGATGCTCGGTACTAAACGAAGTTCGTTAAACCGGTCAACGTCTGGCACTCGGTATACTATAGAAAGGCACACAATAAGCGGAGAGGTGTGACGGCAAGTAGGCCCCCGGCGACACTCCGATCACAGACTAGATATCTATTGACAGTCTTCGTTACGACTTTATAAGCCACTTCTTCATGACCTCGTAGCTCGGCCCGTAGGAGAGAGCGCGCTCGCCCACTACTGGTGGAAGCGCTGGGCGGGCCGCAGCGCGGGGAGCGGAGGCGGCGTCTTGAGGCGCATGCGCGCGGGCGGGTGCTGCGCGAGCGTGTGGCGCCGCAGGTACAGCGGCGTCTTGAAGCTGCGGCCGCACGTGGCGCACGCCACCGGCTGCGCCTCGTGGATGAGCCGCACGTGCTGGCGCAGGTTGGACGCGTTGCTGTACCGTCGCCCGCACACCGCGCACTGCACGCCCGCCGCGCCAGCGCCCGCGCCTCCGCCCGCTGCCAACAACACCACGTTCGCACCGAGCGCTCCCGACACCCGCACGCTCCGTCCACTCCGCCCACCCCGCCCGCATTGCCCTACCCTAATGCTGCCCTACTCAAATGCTTCTTTGTCCTGTGCCGTTCCGATGCTCGACCAGAAACAATAGACAACTTAGTTTCTCCTGTATGTGTACTTCGAGATTGATCTAATCGTTAGTTTAGCATTTGAATAGGACAACATTAGTTCCGTAGTGCCCGCATGTTGGGCTTCGGCCGGTGGAACAATACGAGCGGCGTCTGGAGGCCTGCGGCGCTTGCGGCCGGTGCGGGTCGGCCGCGCGTCGTCCGACACCCGCGCGCCTAGCCACCTGACTCGATACGAGACGCGCGCGCTCTCTTCTACGGCCGGTTCGATTCTCAAATGTGCTAAAAAGAGGTTCGCCGGGGGCGCGGCTGTCCGAGTCGACGTGTGCGTGTGACAATGACGTGACAGTGAGAGATAAAATAGTATAATTACCTTCTGCATTTTCGTCCCGGAGCTCCGCGTTCATGCCGCTCATTAGATCTATATTACCTATAAAAAAATAACAAGCTTGAAGATTATATCAGTTACAAAACATTTTGTGCTCCAATAAATTTTTGATTTAGTTACGAACCTGGCAAGGCAGCGAATGGATTTGCAAGTGCGTTATTCTCATTGTAATACATTTGTTGAAAACTGGTACGTTCGTCGTCGCTGGCTTCCTGCTCCATTACTTCCATTTTTGGTTCTAAAAGATCTGATGCATTGAATTCTTGACATTTGTCTATTTCTATTCTATCAGAGTCCCCAGGGTCCATGAGAATTTCACTTTCTTCGTTTTTCACTTCAGTTGCTTCGAGATCAGTTTTCACCCTTAAAGCCGGGTAATTGGGCGTTTCTCTATAGTCATCATTATTAGGCCTCATTTGACTAGAAGTTTGAAAGGGAGCTTCTTCATTGAGATTGTTTCTGGCAACATCGGGAGAATTTCGAGTGGAGCGACGACTCGCGCTCTGTTCTTGGTCGTCGACAGAGGTCGTTTCAACATTTTGGCTTGCGGCTTTGGAGGAGGAGGTAGAGTGTGACGGCTTGGCGCTGAGCAAATTACGTAATTGGGAAGGAGGTGATTTTCGATTCGGTTTCTGTAACAAACGGATATGAGTATTAATGGTATGTCAACATGATGTTTACATTGCGAGATAATATTTACACATCATGGTTACTTTGTCGTTGTGTTGTGAGCAGTCTGTGAGGCCTCGTATCTGCAGAGCGTCGGCAGTACGTAGGAAGGCGCTTAGCTGCGCCTGCGCGATATTCACCTGACCTACGTACATGAACTGCAGCAATGCTCGTACATGCGACACTTCACAGTCCCGCATGAAGATTATAGGATGAGGGCATGGATTATTCTGAAATTAAAATTTGGTTAGTTAATAAAGACAACCAGCAGTTAACAATTAAATTGAGTACAAGTAATATACAGAAATTAAAACTCATTATTAATATCTTGCACAATACTGCCTAACACATGTTTATGGTACTAGCATTTATAGCAATGCAAGCAATAAGAAAATGGTGATGGGTACTATAATATTTAATGTACAAGTCAAGTGGTTCACATGTATAATATAATATTAATAAACATCTCAAATAAATCACAGCTACAGTCTGAAACACATGTCTCTTAGTTCATGACTAGAAATTGCTGAGATCAATTATTTTTATTTTATTAATAGCTTTTGTCTGCAGCTTCACCCATGTGTGTCAGTTATAGTGGTACACAGTAAAAATCATACCTCCAGAATCATAGTACATCTATTTCATTGATATCAGAGCGGTTTAGACATAAAAGCATAACAGAAAGACAGACAGGCAGAGTTACTTTTAAATTTATAATATAAGATATCTTCTTCCGAGCCTTTATTCCCAAGTTTATTTAGGGTCGGCTACTAGTTTTTACCTGAATTTCAATTTTTCCATGGAGCAACTGGCATCTTATAATATAAGATATGATGGGTAATATCTTACAAAAATAAAAGTGTTGTTTTTTATTTTATTATTCATTGCTTAGTTTAATAGCTTATATATTATTTACATTCAATAAACCATTAAAAAAAAAGAAATTTAAGAAGTTAATGATAAAAGCTAACGGTTTCTTTGTATTGAGGCATAAAACACATATATCTTGTTATTAATTAGAGATATATTGTATTAGCAAAGATGTCACTATCTGTGTTAAATAATAGCACTTTATTAGGCTATGTTATGTATTGATAGTAACAAGATAACGCATAAATAGATAAACAAACCAGATAAGTGGAAATGTGGCAAAAAAATGTAAATATTCATTTTAACCTATAAATATATTCTATTTATTCTGAATTATAAATAAAAAGTATTTTTTGTAATAGGAACTCAAATAGTTAAGGTTAAATGTTAATTTATCTATTTATTGTATGAGATATCCGTTAATTATATTTTAATTTAAATAAACATCTTCCAATGTTATAACCTCAAGAATTCGTGTATTAAAAGATAGGATAATATCTAAGATAAAATTCACTAAGAAAAATTACAATAGGAATATAAGACTTATGAATATTTATCAAATGGAATAATAAATGTTTCTAAAAGTAAGTTTGTGTCAATCTCATAATGGAAAAACTCAAGCTTCCTAGTTCCCTGCTTATTACTATTTATTAATAACCAATTCTTCATTTTTGTCATTTTTCTCTTATAGTATAATTATTTGAATCATACAAAAACACTACACACTAAGAAAGTAATAGTTTTACTAGTTAGTTGCAGCTTTACTGAACTACAATAGGTACTGTGTAAAATATTTACACAAAATGAATTAAGTAAACTAGATATGTATTTGTAATGTTCTGTCATCACTTTGTTGTAAGTTGATAGGTAGACAGTTGATAGCATTGGTCCCCTGGCTTGTCAAATAGATTTAAGAATCAATGACCTCAGATAATATTTGATGTTACAAATCCTACATAAAAATTAAGCAAATATATTCATGAGCATTAACTGTAGTAGTTATACTATGTGTTAGAGAATACATTAAATGCTTTCAAGAATTATAAATAATCTATAGCACCAATGGTAATGAGTTAATTAGAAATTGTGAAACAGAATTTTTAAGTAGGTACAAATAAATGAAATCACGAGTACTTAACCGGAACGCGAGACATGGCATTTGTAAGTAGATCAAGTGTTTTATACATAACAACTTTCACTAGAGTCATTGTAATGGTGACACATCAAAGTGTGGGGAGTGAAAGATGGACTTACTTTAAATAATTCCTTGAAATATGGACTACATGCTGATAAAACCACTTTATGTGCCTCCAGCCGGTGCCCCTCACATGCCAGGGTGACATCCACGAAGTCCTCATCATCGCGCAATGCCTCGAATTGAGATGTTATATTCGCTTGAAAATTGTTCCATCTCAAACAAAATTGCTGGTCGCCACCCAGTTCTGTACCTTCCATTACTTATAGACATAACTCGATATCCCTGCTCATTTAATTGGTTGATAAGAATAGTTAAATATTGAAAATAAATATATCACAGTAACTTGCAATTTCAGTCGCCGTCTGGCCGAAAATCTTATGAAAGAAAACAATCAATAAAATCTCGTACCAATATAAGAAAAATAAAAACTTTTTAATTTGTCATTTGGATGGTACATTCACTTCTACGTTTCATTACACGTTACGGTCTAATACCGGTTTTTTGACATGTTATATAAATAAAAAGGTTAAATTTATACACTTATTTACTAAATTAATTTATATTTAATGTTTGGAAACATGAGTACAGTGGTGTCTGTTTAATTGAAATTATTACGTATAATAAATATGAAAATTGTTTTTTTAATAAATTTGGATTTTATTTCCAATATTTATATCAGGCAACATGTTAAATAAAGTCACAGAAGTTATTAAAAACGTCTATTGATTAAAGTCTACATACTCTTTGATTAGAGTCGACACAAAGTTGATACATTGCTTGTGGCGCTAAAATACAAACAAGTTCGTTTTAAGAGATCGTTTTAAGTTTTCGGAAGGAATGAAATGGGGACTCATTTCATCTCATCCATGATACAATAAAATAAGTTAGCCATAACTTAACCTTACTACCTAAGCCTTAACTTCCGAGACAGGATTCGTTACCACAAGACACGTCATCTCCTCTATCGAAGACTCTCAAACTTTATGAATTTATCACTTATTAATTAATAATGGTATTAACTTTAGGGATAATATTTGTTCTGGGATAATATTATCTTCAAATCAAATTAAATGAAGATGCTGCGGTGGGCGGCTGGGGTGACAAGACTCGATAAAATACGTAATGAGTTTATCAGAGGATCTTTCAAAGTCTCTCCTATTGCAGAAAAGATGGCTGAAATATCGAATGCGTTGGTACGGCCATGTGATGAGACGTGATGAAGAACACGTCGTAAGGAAGGCCCTAGCTAACTCAGATAAAAAGAAAGGCAAGGGACGACCACAGGCCACATGGTGGACAACCGTTACCAAAGACATGGTACGAGCTGAGGTGGTGGAACAGACAACCCAAGACCGAATGTCTTGGCGCCTTAAAACGAGGAGGGCCGACCCCAAATAGAAAGGGAGAAGGCAAAGCAGAAGAAGAAGATTAACTTTAGGGATTTTTTTATTAATTTCCCTAAAGTGATGACGTAACACTACGACATCACCGTGTCTCGGAATGCCATCACTTGTTTTATTGTATCTCTTCAAAATTTTTATCATTAAATTCAATGATTGAATTGAAGACTAGAAGACTGTACATCACATTTAAAACTTGACATTAGCAAAAATAGTTGATATTCGGCTGGTTGCCATCCTATCAAAAGAAAACTAACAAGTTAAAAATTGTAGAAACAATAATTAGTAATTATTTATTATTGTTTCTACATTTCAACTTAGATTGCACAAGATTCCATTGCACACCAATTATAATTAGTGTACAGTGTAATCTTAATTTTGTTTACGATTAAATAAAAACTTTTAAGATATATTTTTTTATTTCATATCTTCTATATAAGTCTCTGGAATTTTAATTTTTCCTCTCCTTTATCTTTGACTGATAATTGACTCTAAAACCGTTAAAACACTTGTCAGTTTTCAGTTCCAATTGTTTAACAAGCGGCAGTGGTTATCCTCTGCTCTATATTAAAAAGCTTCTTTACCCTTAATTGAACTAGGTCGCTACTCAGTCCTAGGATTTAAGGTTTTACCTAGACCTGTTTGATAAACTTAATTACAAATATTGATTGATTACACGACATTTCTAGACATATTATTAGGGTTCCGTAGTTCATGACTCGGAATCGAACCGGAGACATCACGCACAGCAGATGCATACGCTACCGAAGCAAAAAAAAGAAACTGCATAGATATGCGGATGGTTCAATAAGTACCCGTAGAGATGTGTTGACTGTTTTCTTGGATTGTCGTGGTGTTGGGCATTACGAATTCCTTCCAACCGGCCAAATAGTCAACAAGGAATATTATTTGAACGTTATGCGTCGTTTGCGTAACGCTATCCGCCTAAAAAGCCGGAACTGTGGAAAGACAATTCTTGGTTTTTACACCACGATAATGCACCATCCCATACCGCACTCGTATTAGTGATTATTTCGCCAAAAACTTAACGACGGCTTTTCGTGCTCTCCGAGGCACGGGCGTGAATCACCGACAAACTTTCAAACTCCAGGCAGCTATTAGGAATTTCCTAAGAAAATCCCAAAAACACTTTTTGGGCCGACCCGGGATTTGATCCCTAGACCTCTTGATTAGCAGTCGCATAAGCTAACCACTAGACTAACGAGGCAGTCGATAATGCACCAGCATATTCATCTGGAGTTGTCGCAGCCACGCTTCATGCATTGCGTTATGAATCGCCATGCGAGTTCTTCTTATTTTCTTACATGAAGAAATGACTCGCGCGAAAAAAGTTTAGGTCAAACGAGGAAGTGATAGCCGAGACAGGCGTATTTTGGAGAGGTCAACAAAAACTATAATTGGAGGAGTTAAAAAAATGGCCAGGACGCTGGAAGAAGTGTATCTTTCTAAAAGGGGACATGTACAATGTTAAAAAAAACCCAAAACCAAAAATGTTATGATGAGCACAAATGAGAATAATATTATGCGCTGCGATCCGGCTAGCCCCCGGCGCTCACAGGTATCAAGGCCTGTGAGTGAGAAATTGGTTACCGAAGACTCTTTAGGAGTGGCCGTCCAGGCTCCTGTACGAGTGAATGCTACTGGAGACGCCTGTGTAGATGTGAGTAACCAGGCATCTACATCAGTGAATGCTACTGGAAATCGATTAGTTCAGCAAGCTTTCCACCCTAGTTTGTTCATGAACAAGCCAAGAAGTCAATCCCTTGGTACCAAACCACCGGATGAACCCAAAACCCCTACTCCAGCAACAAATCCGGTAACAACCAATATTACCAATAACACACCTTGTCCTCCCAAATGGCAAAGAGTTCCAGCAGCTAGAGGCAATAAAAGAAAAAATATCAGATTCGCCATCTCCTAATACTATAAAAACTGCTAACAGGTACAGTGGCCTACAGATCGATCTAACAGAAGATGAACCGGAGTTCAAAAAGAAACGTCCAAAAAAACCTCCACCAATTATCTTGTACGACATTGAAGATGTTATTAAATTACAAGAATTAATCTGTATGGTTGCAAATAAAGAAGATTTCCTACTAAAAGTAATAAATAAAAATCAACTGAGAATAAGTTCCACAAACATAGATGCATACAAGAAGATTATTACCATAGTCCGTGAAAATGGACTCATAGGCCACAATTTTAATATAAAGGACCAACGTTGCTACCGCTTGGTCATAAAAAAGGTCCACCATTCAACTCCGTGTGAATCTTGTAGCTGGACCAAATAATAGTGCTGTAAAATTGATAAGATCCTTTAACAACCAAGTGCACAAAATCATAAAACATCTGACTGTCCTAAAAAAGACCGTAATACCCCGCTATCTGCACGTTAAGTGAAGGCGCACATCCTGCTAACTACAAAGGATGTGAGGTCTACAAAGAAATTTTATCTAGAAAAACCATTAGACAAAATTTAACAATGGCCAATACACATAACAACACACAGAACACACAAACACGACAGCCAAATAGTGCCACACCTGCAAACCAAGAACAATACAAGAAAACTGAGAAACCTCGACATAAAAACGAAATCTTGTTAGTAACCGACTCCTGTGCCGATAAATTAAAAATGCAGCCCACAACACATTATATTAAGAATTTGGAAATCTTACTAACACAATAAGCTTTAAAGCTAGCTAAACTACTGGATCAAATGTCTACAATGATGAACCTTTCACAACGGTTATCAACAAGCTTGTTAACTGAAATGACCACTCTAAAAGTTGCAACATGGAACACAATTGGTTTGATCAAGCATAAATATGAAATACAGACTCTGTTAGAATGTGAAAGCATTGATGTACTTCTTGTATCTGAGGCACATTTAACACCCAAACACGACACAATGTTTAAAAATTACAACATGTATTCCACATCCCATCCAGATGGAACAGTTCATGCAGGCACAGCTGTAATAATTAAAAAAACATATCGAGCATGAGATTCTTCCAGAATATAAAACAGAGTCAATACAAGCAACAACAATAATGGTGAGAGATGGGCAGAGATCTTTGATATTGGCTGTATACTGTCCACCCAAGCACACTTTAAAGGAAGAAGCATTTACGAACTTTTTCAAAACCCTTGGACATCGATTTATTTGTGAAGGTGACTGGAACGCCAAAAACGCCCATTGGGGCTCAAGACTCACGCTACCCAGAGGCCGAGAAATGAAAAGAAGCATAGATAAAAACAACCTATATGTCCTAAGTACTGGTGAGCCTTCTTACTGGCCTGCAGACCCAAATAAAACTCCTGATCTCCTGGACTTCTTCGTTTATAAAGGATTGTCAAACCGTTACTTAAGTGTGGAGACTAGTCTGGATGGTAGCTTGGACCACACTCCAGTTATAGCTACAGTGAGTACCACCATAATTGTAAGACCACCTAAAGAGCGACTGCACACAATGAGTACTGACTGGAATGGGTTCAGGGACTATTTGGATGAAAATCTTGACTTGAGGGTACCACTCAGCTGACGATGTCGAAAAATATGCAACCACTTTAACAAACCTGATGCAAACAGCTGCCTGGAGTTGCACACCAGAGAGTACATCTAAGCAGTGTTATGGGAAAGCTTCCAAGGATATCAAAGCAAAAGTCCTGGAAAAGAGACGACTAAGAAGAGTGTGGCATTGTAGTAGACATCCCCAGGATAAAAGGGCGTTTAATAAAGCAGCCGTTGACCTAAAACAGCTAATTAGAAATATTGAGGAAGAAACTCTACAGAATCAATTAGAAAACTTAAATCTTAAGCGTAAGAAACGAGTACTCACTCTGGCGCTACGTGAGGGGTAGTAGGGTGGCGCATCAAGTTGCTCACCATCCTATCATAAAAAGTAACAACACCTGGGCTAGAACGGATAAGGAACGAGCTTGAGATGTTTGGACAATACCTACATGCAGTCTTTACATCAAATGACGGTGATGCAGAAACTAAAAACCGTTTGTGTTTACCGTCCACCACAGAGTGACTTTAATTTATTCGAGAATATAATGGAAGATGTACTTAAAGTACTTAGTTATGGTAAAAAGCATGTAGTAGTATGTGGTGATTACAACGTTAATATACTAGAACAGTCACCTATGTGTATTAGATTATGTACTTTATTTAAATCATTTAATTTAAAACATTTGTTTTGTGCACCCACAAGGATAACATCACATTCTGCTACTTGCTTAGATAATATTTTTTGCAACTGTAGTTATTATAATGAGGTTATATTGAGTGATTTAACATCCGATCACTGTGGACAGAAAGTCACTTTTCCTATTCATACAGTGGCTAAAGTAAATAAGATCACCTGTAGGCCAATGAGTACAGCTCGCCTAAACAAATTTAATGAAAATGTTTCTGTCCGTATCACCAATATAGATTTTAGTCAGGATGATCCGAACTACCTTTACGCGTCTTTGTTTAACATGATCAAATTGGAATTTAATAACATATTCACAACTAAGACTTTTTATAAAAATATAAAAATTAGCTTTTGTGATTGGGCAACTACTGGCATACAAATAAGTAGAGCTAAGTTGTATGAATTGTATGGCATGAAACAATATAATTTTGACCATAAGTTTGTTCAATATGTTAAAAATTATTCCAAAGTATTTAAAAAGACTTGCGCTGCTGCCAAGTCTTTATATTTAAGTAAAAATATTAAACAAGCAGCGAATAAAATTAAAGCCACTTGGAACATGATTAATGCTAAATCTGGGCGGGTCAAGCCACGTGAACATAATTTTGAATTAAGTATTGGTGATAAAACTGTAACTGACAATTTAGACCTGGCGCAAACATTTAATAATTTCTTTGCTGATATACCTAAAAATGCAACCAGCTCCCTAAGATCATGTCCGGTTGATGCTCAATCACTTATGAGAGGCAGTGTGAAAGAGTGTACTGTACCATTCAGTTTTAATTTTATAAACCCCACTGACATAATAAAAATATTTAAGTCAATTAATTGCAAAAAGACAGCAGATTTATGGGGTATTTCTGTTAAATTAATTAATGGCATTATTATTAAGATAGCACCACATTTAGCAACAATATTTAATCGATGTGTTGATACCGGTGTGTTTCCTGATTTGATGAAACACAGTAAAGTAATTCCTTTGTTTAAAGCCGGTTCAAAAAGCGACCCTAGTAATTTTAGACCTATTTCTATTTTACCAGCTATTAGTAAAATCTTTGAAAAAGCCATACTAATGCAATTAGAAACACATTTTAATTCTAATAATCTACTGCATAGTGAACAATATGGATTCACAAAGGGTCGCTCAACAGTAGACGCAGGCTCTAAACTACTTAAACATATATATAGTGCCTGGGAAAACTCGCAGGACGCCATTGGTGTTTTCTGCGATCTCTCAAAAGCATTTGATTGTGTGATGCATAGTACACTTCTGCTGAAACTTAGGCATTATGGCATAACAGGTACAGCGCTTAATCTTGTTGCTTCTTATCTTAGTGAGCGAATACAGTATGTTGATATTAATGGAATAAGGTCCTCCGGATCACCAGTGAGTATGGGCGTGCCACAAGGCTCAATTCTGGGTCCCTTTTTATTTTTGGTGTATATAAACGATTTGCCATTTTTTACTAGTAAGTTATGCGATATTGTTCTATTTGCTGATGACACTTCTCTTATATTCAAAACCAATCGCAAAAACGATTACTCTGACGAAGTAAATAGGTCCCTCGCATTAGTCCTTGACTGGTTTACATCAAATAACTTGCTTTTGAATTCTAAAAAAACCAAATGTATTAAGTTTAGTTTGCCAAATGTAAGGAATATCAGTACAAATTTAGTTTTAAACAATGAAGTTATTAATTTTGTTGATTCAACGGTTTTTTTGGGAATTACTTTAGATAGTAAGTTACAGTGGGGCGCCCAAATATCGTGTCTCGCAGGGAAACTCAGTTCTGCAGCGTATGCTGTCAGCAAAGTCAGACAGCTTACGGACGTGGAAACAGCAAGGCTAGTATATTTCGGTTATTTCCACAGCGTCATGTCGTATGGCATTCTGCTATGGGGCAAGGCAGCTGATATTCAAACAATTTTCATTCTCCAAAAACGTGCAGTGCGTGCGATTTACAAACTAGGTGCACGAGTTTCCCTTAGAGAAAAGTTTAAAGAGATAGGCATTATGACAGTTGCATCACAATATATATTTGCAAACATTATGTTTATAAAACAAAATATGCATTTATATCACAGGAATAGTGACGTTCACTCGGTGAACACGAGACATAAGCATAAATTAGTAGGTCAATATCATAGGCTACATAAAACGCATAATTCATTTATGGGTCTTTCCGTGCGATTTTTTAATAGGTTACCAGCTAGTGTTATGAGTCTATCAGTGGAAAAGTTTAAAAATGTAGTCAAAACTTATCTTATACGTAAAGGTTATTATACAGTTGACGAATTTTTAAATGATAAAGAAAAATGGTTTTGACTACTTGCTCCTTATCATTTTATTCTACTCATGTGAATGTTGTTATCACATTGTTTAAGAACATGATTTTACTTTTGTAAGTAAAGATTCTACGTGACTAATAAAGGCCATTCTTCTCTTTCTTTTGATCTTATAATTAATATTTTATATTTAATCTTTTGTTAGGGGTCATCCATAAATTACGTCACACGAATTTCATGATTTCTTTGCCCCTCCCCCCCCTTGTCACAGCTGGTCACATTTGTAAGACTCCCCCCCTCCCTAGTGTGACGTCACATAATTTGCAAATTTACATTTAGAAATCATTGAATGAAAACAGGTTCCGAAATCAGTTTTATTTCAAACAAATTAACATCAAATCAAACAATTAATAAAACAAAAATTGATTAATTATATAAATTAGAAAAAATTATAAATCAAAAATTTTCAGTGCGTGTCAGGTTGCGCATAGAATTAGGTTCTGTGGTCACCAATAATGATAGGTATATTTAAAATCGTGTCCAATAGATAATTATTATGTTTACTTGTTATTTCTTAATTTTTGTAGGAAGTTTTCCAAGACAGTGCATTTTGCAAGTTAGACCTGTACAACTCCTGAGCAAAATATATCAAAATCGCAATAGTTTTCCTTTAAGTTTTAATATATGGACTACTATCATGAATTTTTTAGATTTTTCGAGCCATCTGTTCAGCTTTTAGAATGGGGAATGCCCTATTTTTACAAAAAAATGCGTTTGAAAGTTGATTAACTAGCAAACGGATAACTAAATCGAAAAATCGTTTTAACAACCTCGCAATGTTTTTAAAAGACCTATCCAATGATACCCCACACGATTGGTAGCCTCAAGAAAAAGAAAACATAACCACTTTACGAATAGGGGATGTACCCCAAATAAAAATAATTTTCATATGTTTATTGTAGCACTTTATAGATACACCAACCGTTTGGGCGGTAGGTCTACGACGGACGGAAGGATTTGACGAATGTCAAGAACTACGGAACCCTAATTATATTAATTAAAGAAATTAGCAAAATAAAAAAACCAATCCAAGTTTTATTGTTATTAATATACAGTTCTCAACGTGACTCAGAGATTAGTCGGTATAGGTTGCCAGGGAGTCCCACACACACCCTTCGTTGTCCCCAAGAAGGGTATGGTGTGAAAAGCATTCCACGCGTAAAAAAAGTGTAAATATATAAAATATCTTCAAATCAAATTCAAATTTGTCACAAATATTCAAATGAAAATAAGAAACAAATCACCGCTAGGTCCGCGCTAGGCACAATCAAAGGGCGCCTAGGTGGTCGGCGCGTAATACTAGTAGAGCGAGTGGTCACCAAAACAATTGTTATCTTATATTTACACAGATAAAGTTGTATATGTTTTTTAGGTTTTCGTAAAGTAATAGTTTAAAGTTCGTGCTTCAAGACTTAGACTACAATAGATTTTGAAATGTGACGTCACATTATTTAGGACCCCTCCCACCCCCTTGTCACACAATGTCACACTTCGTCGACCCCCTCCCTCCCCCTTAACGTGTGACGTAATTAATGGATGGCCCCTTACCAGTAATTTGGCCAATATTTGAGCACATATAGTTTTTACCTTTGTTGTAAGTAGATGCTCCTACTATGTTGTACCCACTGAGGCTGTTGTTTTTTTTTTAAATTAGCATAAGTTCTAATTTTTAATCACTATAATTTGCATCAGTCCTCTAACATGGTGTATAGTATATTAGTGGCAGCACCTTACCCCCATATCAGGTTTATTATATTAAAACATTAAAACTATGGAAACATTGGCGATTTGAAAGGAGTGGCCGCGAGTTTTTATTGCCATGTTCTTTTCTCCGACTCTACCTATTGTTTGCGAACATGGCATAAATGTACATGTAGAATCTTGACCTGTCACAAGAGATGTATTGCATCCTAAGTGAATAAAGAATTTTGAATTTGAATTTGAATTTGAAAAAAGAAATACAAGACTACCTGGATACTGATCTGCAACTAAGTCTTCCAATACAGAGCTGCTCACCCCGTGAAGTCCACAGCGAAATCAAACTACTGGGAAAAAATAAAGCTCCTGGATTCTGTCTGATTACACCTGAAATGCTACGTCAACTACCAAAAAAAGCTATAGTCGCTATAACACAACTTTTTAACAGCATAATTAGGATTTGACACGTATGTAGGTAGGAGGTAATATGGAAAGTGTCTGATATAATTATGGTCCCCAAACCTGGCAAACCCCCGTATCTTGTGTCTTCCTATAGACCAATCAGTCTGCTGCCTACTTTATCTAAGTTGTTTGAGAGGATCATCTTGCGTAGGCTAACGAGAATACTTGAGGATTATCTCATCCCCCAACATTAGTTTGATTTTAGAGTCGGCCACTCAAATATAGAACAGGTTCACCGAGTTGCTGAGAAAATAAAAGAGGCTCTTGAGAAGAAGCAGTACTGCTCCGCTGTTTTCCTGGATGTGCAGCAGGCATTTGATAAGGTCTGGCACTTAGGCCTACTATACAAAATAAAGAAACAATTACCACATAGTTTCTACGTGCTTCTAAAATCGTATCTCGAGGACAGAATATTCAAAGTTAAGGTCAATAACTCTTACTCCGAGTTTCGAGATATAAAAGCCGGTGTACCACAAGGTTCTATTTTGGGCCCGACGATGTATCTTATGTACACTGCAGATATACCCACAACGGATAATATCCTATCTGCCACATTTGCTGATGCCACACCGCTGCACTTTGCAATCATGAAAACCCCAATATAGCATCCTTGGGGCTACAAATTCACCTGAATATGGTTAGCAAATGGATGGCAAGGTGGCGCATCAAAACTAGCTCTAGCAAGTCTGTACATGTCACCTTTACTTTGAGAAGTGACAACTGCCCTCCGATCAAACTTGGGAATGATATCCTACCACATCGGGATTCAGTAAAGTATCTGGGCATGCATCTTGACAGGAAGCAAACACGGAAAATGCACATTCAGAAAAAACGTGAAGAGTTAAATATAAGGCTTGGAAACCTGGACTGGATAGTTGGCAGAAGATCGCACGTCACATTAGAAAATAAGATACTCATATACAAAACTATTATCAAACCCATCTGGACCTACGGCATTGAGTTATGGGGATCATCAAAGAACTCAAATGTGGAGATTCTACAATGGTTCCAAAACAAAGCCTTAAAAAGGATAACCAATGCACCTCTATTTATTAGAACCTCCGAATTGCATGAGTACACAGAAACCAAAACTGTCAGGGAGGAGATAGAACACAGAGCAAGAGGGTACAGGGACCGTCTAGAGGCTCATTATAATGACCTAGCAGCAGTATTATGTGAGCAGACTGGTGACAGAAGGCTCAAAGACAACACATATGGAGACTTCATTAATTAAAGCTAAGTAAATAAGAGATAGTTTACTCACTGGAGGAACAATCTCTCCCGCTGTCAAACAATCTGCTAAAGGCTTGTGAAGTCGATTGCAAGATTACAAAGGAAAAAAAAAAAAGTGAAAAAATTGGGTCTATTTCTAACACTGGTACTTATTGAACCACCCTGGCCTCATGTAATTTTTATCACGTCGACAAAATGCTGAAATAAAATCTATTTTTCTTCACTTCAATTGGTTAAGATACAACCAATGACAGTGCAAGGGCACAATAGTAGTAAGCAAATCGAGTAAACAACTTTTTTCATAATGTACCAAGGAAAATAGTTTATTTAATAGTTACTAAATACATCATTCCATAAACAAAGTTCTATACTCAGAGGATGTTTCTAATATAATTAAACTGTTTTTAATAATATAATTATAATTTGTTACAAACAACACAGGGAGGGAAATATAAGCTATTTATTGTTAAAACCAACATACTTTTTATATCTTTTAAATAGTAACAAATAACAATTTCAATACATTTTTACAAAGCTTGTTCTCCTTCAACCATCTCCTTTAAGTTCAGTAATTCAAATTGGCCAGTTCCTTTAGTTTCCGTTCTGATCATTTCATCTAAGATTCTAAAGTTACCAGGATCTATCAAACATATCATGTTTGCAGAACCAGAATCCCAGTTCTCTTCCTCCACACTCATAGCAAGCTTGACTACTTTATCTTTAGTTCTTTTAGCCTCCTTGCCGGTCAATAGAACCCTTACTCTCATTTGTGCTCTCTCTAAAGGTATCTCTTTTTTTAACTGCTGTATAACTTCCAGTGCCTGTTGCTTGGCACCTCTATTGACATTTACAGACAAATGAATATCTTTCATAGCTTTCTCTATAATAGATACCGGATAAGGTCTTTTAGTTTCAGGATTTACACATTTATCGGCAACTGTTGTTGCAATGTCTTTAAACAATGAATCTATTTGAGAATGCCTTTCCTTGTCAGACACCTGAAGTTCACCCTTTTCCAAAATCTCTTTACAAATTTCTGTTAAATCCTCTTTAGCAAACACTTTAACTAGATCTTCTTTTTTTGCGACTTGACCTTTAGAAACATTTGTGAACACTGTGTGTGTCTGGAGAACCTCATCAATGTCTTTCTCTCTAAAACAAAGAATAATAATATTTTCATCATTGCATTACCTTCAAGGCGTTGAATAATTATTAAAATAATACCTACACTTTATTGCGCCACGATAATACTTTATTCCTATAGCATGCTATTTCAAATCTTTTACCTCCTTTTTTCAACCTCACTATGGCGACGTTGGTCAGTCGTATTTGATTTGTAGGTGTAAAGATTTTAGACATGATTATGCTTGATTATGCTTTATTAAGTATAGTTTATAAATCCAGTTAAGCACAAAGGCCAAGGCCAAACAGTAAAATAATAAACAATTGCACCCACAACCTTCACAATTTTCTCACGTTGACAATATTGACAACAGAACAACAATGTTGCTAGACATGAAATTTATGGAGCTGCTATGTCACAAAGTATAAACAGTAAGTACTCTCCTGGTCTCGAGTTTTGCCTGCTTTCAACTGCGCTGAATGTTGTTGATTACTGTATTTGTGTTGTATGTATGTGTCGTAGTACTAATCCCGCATGGGTCAACACTTTGTGCGATCCATTAAGTGTTATTCTGAGTTTCCGTTTGACTAAAAGGGATACAAAGAAGGGGCACCCCCTTCTTTGTATCCCTTTTAGTCAAACTTACAATAAGAACGCAGTCCCCCGTGACACAATAAATTCCTAGTGCAGAAGTCGTATTTTTAAAAAAACTGAAAACTATCAATACAGAAGTACCATTTCATTGAATTCTAAATAAATAATAATTCTAGCTGTGAATTACATATTAAATTGCGGTACATAGTAGGGGCATATTTGTCGGAGAGAGTCGTAATCTACCAAAGCAAGACTGGTTTTGGTCGACGTGAACTGTAATGAGGTGTTCGTCAGGTATCGGGAATAGGTAATGTGGAACGGCTAAGATTGGGTGCTTCGCAGTGACTGAATTTATTGGTATAGACAAATAATATATATATTAGCAGTTTATATGATAGTAAAATAACTAACCACTTTCACTGATTAAATAAATAAATAAATATTTCGACATCATAAGACTTTTTAAAGTACTAAGTTAGCTTAACAAGTTCTTTTTCTAACTATCCTATTAGCTTATAATCCTTATAATAAATATCGTACATAAAAGATACATATGTACAAATACATATATGTATCTTTTAAATAGATTTATGATATACATATATTTATGGGTAGTGAAAATCAGCTTTAATTTTAAGATTCAAAGTATAGAACATGATGATTAAATTTTGATTAGTTATTATGGGATTATTGTTTGATTGCTTGATTGCAGATGTGGCGGCGTGGGTCCGCTAGTTCTAAATGAACTAGCGGACCTACGCCGACACTTCTTTTCAGATTAACAAATTCTTCATACGATTATTTAGTAGTAAAAGAGATTATTATATATAGGAGAGAGCTTATAATAATAGTATTTAATTTGGATATTCTAACCATTACAATCTTCAATTCATAAATAAAATTTTGTTGTTAACATAAGTTCTCACAAAACGCCATACCAAGATCAGATTTCGCCATCAAAATTTGATCAAAATTCATGTCAAGGTCATGAACTATATAAAAGCCAATTTCCCTAGTATTGCATTTTACAAACTTTGATATCCCTAGTTGGATGACATTCTGGTAAACATTAGGGTGCCCGCACACACACAATAATATTGGCAATAAAGTACGTATTGCCGATAATATTGCGTGTGTGCGGGCTGTATTGTACAATATTGTTGTGGATTATAGTGTGCGGGGCCGTGTGTCACAATATTATTGTACAATATTATTGTGTGTGTGCGGGCACCCTTATACATATCTGATCTGACATATTGTTAGCTTTCTATCTGTGGTCGTTCTGTGTCAGACGCAACGCACGACGTGTATTTCTCGAGAAGTTGGCCGTCATTTTGTATTTGTGTATTTTATCAACTGTTTTATGTGATTAATCATTAAGATGGCGAAATTGGTTGATATATATAACAGCGAAAAAGAACCTGTGATAAAAAGACGGCAATTACCGTTAACTATTTATGAAAATCTAACTGTAAGTAGTTTCATGCACTTTGACATTACCACAAGCGTAGTTAATCGAGGCAGGAATAAAATGAAAATTATTTAGTACTTCTTGCTGCAAAAAGTAAATATTGATTTACGTAGTCACGTGTTTCATTACTACTTCTCCAAAATATCGAAATGATTCACATTAAAATGATATGCCAATTTAACCAAGTTCATTGATTTAGTTTTGAGTAATGACGTCTTGCAGATGACCTTATTTTGCAAATAAAATCCTTTGTTTATTACTAACTTATAATATTTTTATTTTCAGATGATCATGGATTTGAACACAATGGGTTTAATATGTGACAATCCACAGATAAAAGGTCGGGAATACGAAGAGTTTATGCGGAAATATAGGATTCTAACGACTGATGAATTGAAAGCAGCGCTTAGAGTCGACGCTTCAGATATATTTAATGTTTTAAATCAAAGCATTCCTTGTGTAGGCTGTCGAAGAAGGTATTGTATCTGAATGTTGGAAATATACTAGTGTATATGTTGTAGAGCCCATGTAGGAAGCTTCATTTGTATTATGTTGAGATACTGAACATGTGATTTTTATTAAATACATAGTGTGGAGATGTATCTAATAAAAATCAAGATGTTTTTATTGGAAGTACACCCTTTGAGACACTTTTGAAATGTTGCAGTACTGACTCTACTTGCTATGTTCCAAAATGTCATTCCTATGGCGAAGAACTAGCAAGAATCTCAAAAAAAAAAACTTAGATATGTGTATTCTTGCTACCAAGTAAGGTTATGTTGATATTTAATTGACTGTCTTGTTTGAAAGATAGTTGAAATTACTGATATTCAATATTTCATATCTGTTATGATCAAAACTGGTTAATTATTTAGTAATGTCAATATATACCATTTTCCCTAATAAAATGGTATGGTTCAGTTCTCTACAACTGTTTTAACCTTTAACTACCGACGTGGATTTTTTGTCACGCGAATACCGATGTAGGGCCTGAGAGGCCGCGTCGGAATTTCAAGTTGAAATAACTTACTAAAATTATGTTCGCCGGCATTTCTACCACATTCAATGGCGTCGGTGCAACTAAACTCGCAGCTACTGAAGAGTACAGAGGTCTCCTACACGGGGAAGGGTTAAATCTTAAAAAGTGTCAACCTGCCGTGGCCTCACAGGCCCCACGTCGGTAGTTAAAGGTTAAAAGAAAAAAAATATTACAAAATTTATCTACTACCTACTCTTTGATATTTAATAATATAATTGAGATCCTAAAGGTTATAATTGAAAACAGTTTTACAATAGTAAGTATAAAAAAAAATCTTTCTTTACATAGAGGGTATCCAATTAAACAACAACATTCATGCTGTTGTCTTGCATTGGTGAGTGTGAGACCTGAGGCCCAATCATTATGCATCATCAAAAATATTACCAACTATCTTTAAGTGATTTTTTTATGAGGGCAGGGAGGCTCACAATGAGGATGGTGGCCCCTACTCATGCTTTCCATCAGGCAGAGCAGTCACTTCGGTAGGCTTAAATAAAAAACTTATACTAGCAAATGAGTCATTACAACAGAAACATATTTATATGGATTGTCTCACATACAGAACAAAGTCTATATCCATATATTTTGTTTATATGTTACTTTTTAGAAATAATATAATATGTATTGTATTATTTATATGCTGTAAACATTACAACAAATTCTAAACAAGAAGTTAGTTAGGCTACTTATTAAGTAACCAATTTTTTTTTGTTGAAAGTAGTGAACTAGTTTAATTGGTTTACTACCAATTAAACAACAATTCTCTTAGTGACATATTTAAATTGATAAATTCTATTACTTATACATTGTAGGACAAATTTTTAACCTAGAAGATACTTTTAGGTTAAAAGTTATAGCTGTAATCATGTGAGAGTTATGAAATAAGACATATTTTTTGATTGGATGGTGTAAGTCAAGGATAATACTTGGTAGTATAACACGGACTTTGCAAGTATGTAATAAGTTGACAAAACTAAATGAACTTATTGTCAACATGTATGTAACATTATTATAATGATTAGCAGCTGAGCCACTTTCCCCTGCAGTTGTTGTTTTACCTTAATAACTACTGCGGGTAACATTGTCGGGTAAAGTTAGCCTATAATAAAGACCCATCATAATCAGTCGAGGTGTTTAAAAGATTAGTCAGAACAAACAGACACAAAAATAATTACTTTTCTTTGACATAAGGCCAGTATATAAATAGTTACCAATGGATGTAGTGAAAAGCTGTTGATTGCATATTAAAAATAGACATATGAAGTTTATTTACCTGTATAGATAGATAGGGAAAGTTTAAGGCATTAAACACGGCAATATACAAAAGTTCAGAAGTTTAAATTAATTTAACAAATGTAATACATCAATAAACATTTTAAATGCATCTTGTACCACATGTCATTGCAATATCCAAGAATTTTTTCTTCAAATTTAATAGCTATTATGATATTCCAAGTCTTGGCTATGCTTTTGAATGCTTTAACTCCTTTGTGTGAGTTGTGTGTGTTCTTCAAAATACATTAGACATTATTGATTTGATTAATGCATTTTTAAAAATAGATTATTGTATCATTATCTGCATAACTCACATTTAAATACAACTTTCTAGTACCAAGAGTTATTTCAAACCATTTCTGCAGAAGAAATGAAAATCAAAAAGCTTTTATTTTAAGTAAGCTTTTCCAGGCCCTTTTGAAACATTACATAATGATTCCAGTTGCTCAGTTCCGAAATGCCATAGTTTTAGAACTTGCAAGAAACTCCACAAGTTATTCTTTTACGAATAAATGTGAACAATATTATGTGTACATCGTTATCTATGTATGCAAGAACAATATATAATAGAAAAATAAGTCATTTAAAATAAAAGCCATTTTGGAATCATGAAAGAGAATGAAAGAAATTTTTTTTTAAATGCTTATATTATTGTTTCTTGCATAATTTGTAATCTTGATACTATATCACAATAATCAAGGTAAGGTTAGCCAAATTTAGTATACTTAAACTTGATTAGCTGTTAATGCGTTGTTGGTCACCATCAATAAAACATAGTTTTTGTTGAAATCAATTTTTTTTCATAATTTCTAGAACTTGTAGTTCTATCATTGATTTATATGAAATATATAATACCTTTTCACAACTTTTTATGGCTGAACTAATTTATGTATTTGTGCAACTGTATTTTTATTATGAATAAGAATTGTCCTAACCAAGAAAATCATCAGGTGATGAATAATTAAACCATCTTTTTTAAAGTCTTGTATAAATTAATTTAATAGGTTTGTTACCATAGCACTAATATTAACAGACAGACTTTGCTTAGTTTGGGAACTATAGTCCCGAACTGCTAGTATGTGAACTATATTCCCAAACTGCTAGTATGTGAACTATATTCCCAAACTGCTAGTATGTGAACTATAGTCCGAAACTGCAAGTATGAGAGATGTGTAAGTAAAGTTAATATTAAAATAATAATAAAAAAAGCCACCAGTAAGAACAAATTTATTTACACTTATTTACATTATTATTTATCTATTAGAACTGTTATCATTTTAACATGATATAAGAACCCTTTTGTTGGTGAATTAATTTACTGTAGTTTTATCTTCCTAGTATTGCAGATATTTAATTTACAATAATTATATGATAGTTTTTACCCGTGCTCCGCCCGACGTAGCGTAGCGTGTGTTCTTTGTCCAGTATTGCCATGTCAAATTTCATTGAATTTGGTGCACAGGACAGGGTCACTTTCACATTTCTAATAGAATAGATGAATGAATTATAAAGTATAGAGGCCTATTACTTGAACATGATTTTTATTTGGATCTGTGTGGTGATTTTTACATTCAAAAACTTTGTAAAGTAAGACTAAGGTGTTATGTTAACCTGCTGCATTACTACATAATGACAACAAATTTTCTTCATGCTCTTTTCTATTGTTGCTCCCCTTTATTACATTGAGGTTTTTTCTTCTGTTTTCAGTCCTATTATAGGGCATGAAACTTGTAATCCCTTTAAATGCTGATTGACTCTTTTTTTGTTACAGCGTGGAGCGTCTTTTTTATCAATTATGTAAATCAGGGCATCCTACATTGGATCCATTGGTGCTCACGCCAGATGAAATTATGACAATTAGAGAAGATAAAATTGTACAACCACAATCACTAGCCACATTATTAAATGGTCACAGGTATCTATCACACATATTTTTATTCATTATCTAGACATTAATACTATTGTATATTTAAAAACTAGTGTGCCTAAAGAATGAGCCCGGGAATGGGCCTCATACCATAGGACGGCGGCGGCGGGGGCGCTTAGTGAGATACACACGAGATGTCCGCCCGCACCTGTCTTGTCCCAGTCCCCTTTGTCGTCATACCCCCGCGCCCCTGTTACCGCAGGCGAGGACTCAGATAAACGGTCGGCCTATAGTATTAGCTAGAACACACAGACAGACAAAATTTTCCATTTTTGTTTGGTACGGTTTAGTTTCATAATATGCATGGAGTGAAAGGAAATTTAAAAAAAACATATTGACACTTTAATTTTATTCATGTGTACCTAAGTTAACTATGGGTATTCATTATCTTTAACTGTTTCATATTACTTACATTCTTTATCTATAAATTCTAATTTATAAATTATTGTTTCCAGTACAGGAATAGAATGTCTAATACTTAGTCAGCCACGGTGGAAAAAATCACAGCGATGCACTTTACATTCGCTAGAAGCAGGCACAGCTCGCGGCTGGGGCGCGGCGGCGGGCGGTGCTGGTGCGGGGGGCGCGGGTCCGGGCGCGGCGTGCGGTTGGGGCTGGGCCGCCTGGGGCTGGGGGGGCCGGGCCGCCTGGCGCGCGGCCTGGGACGCCATGCGCGCCTCCGCACGAGACCACGTCACCCTCGTGCACTTCAACACGCTACACGATACACTCCACAACTACCTTAGGAAACATCGCTTTTGTGCCGATTGTAAAACTAAGGTAAGATCATTTTTTTATATCATATAGGCTTAAAGTCGTGTTAAATGTGTAATAGGAGTTTGATAAAATAATGAACTATTAATAGTCTAGTCTAATAAGATAATCTATTATTTTATAAACTAATGTATATTTTACTCAGTTAAATTATTTATGAAAAAATATTTGTGTCCCTATCAAAAAAAAAAAATTCTACCATTAATGTTCATATACTTACACATAGACTTAGACTGACTGTTTAAGTAATTTCTACTAGAATATATATTAATGTAAAAAAATAACTTTTACATTACTTGCAGGTCTTGAGGGCATATCAACTATTAGTCGAAGAGAAAGAGCCACAAAAAGAGAAAGGGTATGTTGGAGCATTGTATGGGGGTATCAAAAGATGTCTCTTAGACAAACACTTACATTTGCAAGCCAAAACTGATTATATAGCACATCTTATAGCTAGGGCAGAGCCTGAGCTACTTGGTAACCATAGAGAAAGACATGCCAAAACACTTGAAATTGCACAAGAAGAGGTCAGTAATATGTAATAGTTTTTGTAGCCACATTTCATCGTATATAGTTTTCTTTATCTTTGGCAACAATACATGTATGAAACAAAAAAAAATGAAATATTGTGTCTAATGAAGTTGTTATTGAATTTTTAGGGTTCCGTAGTTCATGGCTCAGAATCCTTATGTCTATCCGTCCGTCCTCGACCTACTGCTTAAACGGTTGGTGCGAAAGACGAAACTTTTCATAAATATGTGTTGTAATTACGTCGACAAAGTGCTACAATTAAATTACGAAAACTGTTTTTATTTTGGGGTACACGTTATACGTAAACGGTACACATATTATACGTAAAGTGGAGAAGTTATTTTTTTCTCGCGCCCAACGCATCGTGTGGAGTATCATTAGATAGGCCTTTTAAAAATATTGCGAGGTTGCTAAAACCATTTTTCAGTTTAGGTATCCCTTTGCGAGTATTCAACTTTGAAGTGCATTTTTGTAAAAACGGCGCCCCCCCCCCCCCCCTCCTCTCTAAAAGCTAACGGATGTCTCAGAAAATCTGATGAAATATCATGATAGTAGTCAATATATTGAACTTTCAAGTAAAACTATAGCGGTTTTAATAACTTTTTTATTTTAGGAGTTAACTTGTGAAATGCACTCATTGGAAAACTTCGTACAAAAATAAAGAAATAATAAGTTAACTTAACAATTGTCTATTGGATACGATTTTAAATCTACCTACTATTATGGGTGACTACGGAACCCTATTCTATGCGTGGCCCGACACGCACTTTTTTTTTATTTTAATTTTCGGATTTTTTTTTATTATAAACTTGATAATAACAGCCCTTTCCAGAGAGCTTATTTTGTTAAAATGTTTCAAAATCTCAGACATAATTAACCGACACAATAATAAAGCACCTCTAATGCAAGAAATACTCAACTATTTTACCCAGGCTATATTTTATGTAAATAATTTAAAGAAAGTAGTCTGGATTATCTCTGATCCTAAATATAGTTAGTTATGATTACCTACTACATACTTCATTATTAGCGATTAATTTTTTTGTCTAACAAATATGATGAATATATATTATAATAACAAAAATGATAATTTTATATTGATTGATAGATATAACTATATTGATATATAAAGTAAGAAGCAAAATTATAATTGTTGTAACTTTTAGTTAATGTTCTAGTACTTAAACTTTCTGCTTTTGTCATAGCAAATGATAAAAAACTAATTAAAATGTATTTTTGTAGGTACTGATATGTCTCGGCATATGTATTTATGAGCGACTTCAGCGCATCTCTTTAAGGCTACGCGAAGAGGAAGGTACATGTCAAACTCTAGCAGCAGTCGCTGTAGAGGCCCTTTATCGCAAATTCGAAACAGCTGTCGAACATAAGACTGGAGTATCAAAGTTGCAACTTCTGTATGATGAAATCACTCAAGAGGAGTTAACGAGGCAACAGAGAAAAGAACAGAAGAAGTTAAAACGACGCAAGAAGAAGGAGCGGCAGGCTGTCGAAAGCAAGTGTAAAGTAAGTACGATTTGAATAATTTTTATTCTAAAAATATTAGGGAATTTATTAAATTCTATTCTATTCGATAATTAAATCCAGGTATACAGTAAACTATAAGCCCTTGAATAAGTTCTTGCTGTTTATGCCGTACTGCCTTGCATGTGTGTGAATAATAATATCAATTACTACAATATCTTATATTAAGAGATACAAGGTGCGGCCTTAATTTAAATGTATTTATGTCATCAAAATACTAGCTAACCCATCGAATTTAGAACCGTTTTGGTAACAGGCAAGGAATGCGTTAACTTTTAATACATAAAGCCGCCATATCGCTGCCTTTTGTGTCTTGTATATGTATATAATGTAGTTCACTGACTGCAATACTCAATGTTGCAATGTGTTTTGAATGCTTACATGGTACTAAATATTCTTAATTATTCTCTACAGGAGGTAGATTCCGAAGAACCAGATGAGAAGTGCCAATGTGAAGAATGTTTACTGGAAGAAAGAGACACACCGACTGACCTACTGTCCCCGCGCGACTACATCACTCAACAGTGTTACGAGGCGAGCGGGGACGGGTGTCAGTCTTGTCAAGACGACTCTATGACACGCCACTCACCTAAAAAGACAGCCAAAAAACGGGCTAAAAATGGCAATTTATCGCCGAATGAACATTCTCACGACTGTGGATATTCATCCGGGAATAATGGAGGTTGCTGTGAAATTATGTCCGGTTCTTCTTCTCTCATGAGTTCGCCTGAAGGTTCAGAGGTGGCATGTTCTGAAGGATTCTGTAATCATGAGAGAGGCGACTGTTTAGATTTGGCTAAGAATGATAAGACTTTATGTTCCGGTTTTCCATTATCTTTACAAGAAATGTTAATGGTAAGATTCCACTGCTTAATTTTGGTCTCCAAACTTTTATTAATAATATTTCATGAAATAAAAGTAATGGCTTTCGATTTTAGGACACATGTTCGTCAGATGAAGAACAGGATACCAGTTATATTCCTATAGAAGAAGTAATGGAATTTAAATCACGTAGAAACATTACGGAAAAAAGACAGGAGTTACGACAGAACCTTCGCCAAAAATTCGCCGAATTGTGCGTCAACACCCCGCAGATACACCCTTTACAGCAGAAACCAGACAAACAGCCAGCTTAACTACCGCTGCAGAACTGCCCTATCATTCAACTGCACTTTGTAAACCTGTTCATTTGACTGGTCTGCTTTCATACTTTTTAGATCAATATTTAGTACTATATCAGTATCAAACAATTCAATAAGCAATAGATATCTAAAATACTATCACTTACTCATAAAGAACGTAAATGGACCAAATTTGTTTATGAGAACAAAAAATCAGTCAGGTAACTTGGAAGCTAAAAAGTTAGCTTAACTCAACCTTTGTACCAATATTACAATAAAAACAAGGTCCTTTTCGGCTACAATCAATTTGCTATGGGTTGCCTTAGTGAATCTTCTGTTGTTAAATGTTTTGTGCACATAAAATGAAAATATAAAACTGGGTAAGGATGAGTTAACTGATATTTCTTTGGATTAGCAAGTTGAAAATTGAGATATGTATTTCTGTTAAAGTTAAATATTGCATACTTACAATTTTTGTATTGTGAAAGAAATGTTCAGTTTCTATATGTACCCATTTAACCAAAATCTTTTTAATTTTTCCTAACATAATATTGGCTGTTACTACTAAAGTGGCCACACCATTGCAAGTGCAAGTTTGAATGATTCCCATAATACAATGGATCGACTGGATAAAAACCAGCATTTAATATATCTACTATTTAAATTGTTAGAAGGCTTAGTAATGAGATATTTAAAGTAGCATTTTTTGATCAAAATATTTTATTTCCATGCTTTACGAGACTCAATATTGTGGTATACAATGACTTGCTTGTTATCAAAGTTTTGGAAAAGCAAGAGGTCAGGGTTACCTTGGGGCTATTTGCCATTGTTATTAAAGTCGGAAAACATTTGTAAACTCAGTTTTAAATATACTATATAATACAGTGATTACATGTTTTATTTTCATCATTTCATTTCATCAAGTATATACAAATGTGGATACTTATTTTATACAGATTATCTAAATGCATTGTCCGATACATAATGTAGCATTAGTACCACCAAATCCAAAAGAATTCTTTAATGCTACTCTTCTATTTGCTTCCCAAGTTCTTGGGTTGTTGGTAACATAGTTTAAATCATCAACGGGTTCCTCTAAATTTATTGTAGGGGGTAAGATTCCATGATAACAGGCTAGTACAGTAAAAGCTGCTTCTAAATTACCTGCAGCACCTAATAGATGTCCATGAGCACCTTTAGTTGAGGAAACTTGTATATTTGAACTATGTTCATTAAATAGTTTTTTTATGGCTGTAGACTCAATACCATCTCCTATTGGAGTGGACGTAGCATGAGCATTGATGTAAGTAACATCACATTTATCAATTCCACTATCTCTTAATGCACGGTTCATTGATAACATTGCACCACTTCCATCATCTCTTGGTGATGTTATATGTGAAGCATCACCTGATAACCCATACCCTAATATTTCTGCATAAATTTTAGCATTTCTATTCATTGCATGCTCATATTCCTCTAATATTAAAATTGCTGCTCCTTCTCCCATTACAAACCCATCTCTTTTTTTATCAAATGGCCTTGAAGCTTTAGATGGTTCAGTATTGAATGATGTACTTAGTGCTCTTAATCTACAAAACCCTGCAATAGCAAGTGGACTTATACAAGCCTCAGCTCCTCCACAGACCATGATATCAGCATCCCCATTCCTTATAAACCGGAAGGCATCTCCAATTGAATGTGCACCTGTTGCACATGCTGTTGAAACGGAATGATTTGGCCCCCTAAACCCATACTTAATACTAATATGTCCTGCTGCCATATTTGGCAAGATTCTTGGCACAAAAAAAGGACTAACTTTATTGTAGCCTAATTTTAGAGCATCATTTGTATCACAAACATCTTTCAAATCTATCATTCCCATTCCAATAGCTACACCTGTAGCTTCTTTATCAGTATCAGATTCAGGTAACCAATTAGCATCTGTAAGTGCTTCTGCTGTAGCAACGAGAGCTAAGGATGTAGCTGGAGCCATGGACTTTAAATTGGATTTCGTTAAGGCAATTTTTATTTTGTCATCGTTCAAAGGTATTACTCCAGCTATTTTGCATGGTAGCTTTGCATAAGCTTCATCTTGTAAGCTTACTATACCGCATTTTCCTTTTAACAATTTTTTCCACACCAGTTCAGTACCTGTTCCTAAAGGAGAAACAATTCCCAATCCAGTAACAACTATTCTTCTAGCACGTGAAAAACATCTTGCTTGGTAAGTCAGGTTTAGCTTCATTTTTGTGTACAGAAGAAAATTATATTTCTTCATTGTTTCAATCAATTACCTATCATTGCCAAAAAACAAAACAAATAGTGTCGTCTTGACTTCGATTAGAGATGATGAACGAACTCAAGCTCGAGGTCAGTCGAGGTGAGTGAACTTGATTGTCTAACTCTATTGCTTAACTTTCTTAAAACCGGTTTTCTTGTTAAGTCGGTTTTTTCAAATGATATACTTGTCTTTTTAAATTGTTTGGAATTCATTATCCTAATTCACCCAATTTTTTTTATGGATAATCGAATCGTCGCAAATTATGCTTTTTTTCTCCAATGCAAGAGTTGTTAATTTAGATTGACTCAAAGGGGTTAGTAATAGTTGAGAAAGTAATAGAGTAGGTAATTTTTTATAAAAGAAGAACAAATAATTGTACAATTGTAAGGAAATTACCTGAACAATCATCTAGTTATACCTTTTTTAACATTATGTTCTTATTATCATAGTAACTGTAACTACTTGACCATTTTGCCTAAAGTAGCAACTACTACATTTCTTGGTCTTTGTCTGCTTTTAATACATACTTTATTTAAAAAAAGGAATTGGTGCTTAGACGCTTAGTTTGGCATCCAATTTTTCATTAGTTGGTTCTGTGAAATACGCATCTCTAGTTAGTTTTTGAAATGTCGAAACTTGCGGTCTTCTTTCTATTAGAAATTAGCACCGCACTGCAATAATTGAATTCACGGGGTAAACTCCGGTGAATAAAGACTGTTGCTCAATTGACTTGATAGCACGATTCCCTAGAAAATATATGTACTATATTTCTTATAATAAATTATTATTATTATTATGGAAAGAAATACTCTTTTTATTCCTTGAAAAATTAAGAATTAAAACAGGATTAGTAGTTAATTAACGCGTAGTTCAATGTATCTGATAGCGCTACAGTGTGCTTTTTTGTTAAAGAGTATGTGGAGTCGCCATTATGTATTTTCATCATCAGCCTGTTGCAGTACACTGATGAATATATTACTCTAACTCCTCGTTATTAATAATATTCTATGGAAGATTTATTAACAAGATAGTTAACTGCTTTCTGTTAAAGACGGAAATAATTAAACTCAGTTGAAAGAAATCTTGTGTATGTATATATGTAGGTTGCCCTAGTAGTCGACCCCAGTCTAGAAGGAAATCCCCTCCCTGGACTCCTTCCAATTTATATGCGCAGAAAGGGTCACACCGTGTGGTTTTAGTCGGTTCGAGTCCGACACACCACCCCGCCGTAACCTTCGACGGGGTGACGGTCCGCGGGGATTGCCACACGTTAAAAAAAAGTAGTCGACCCCAAATTGTCTTGGGAATAATAAAGGCTAGGTTAAATAGGAAGACATGTACATTGAAAATCCAAAATATTGATTAACGAATATACTTTATTTTTAAAATTTAAAGATTATTTTAAGATGTGATGCGAAACCGTCGGTTCACCGGTTAAACAACGATTTTTCAATTGATTACTCTAACCGATGATTTTTCGTTACTCACTGCTTCGTCCGGTACATGTGTATGCAAGTGCAAACCTCCACTTTTATTTGTGGATATTCCAATTTGAATATGAAATTATAAAATTTACTTACATTACAATTTGTATTGTATTTAGGGAATAAATTTTATTTAATTTTAAGTACTAATCTAAAATTTTCTTTCTTTCTTTTATTGGTTTTCATTTACATTGAAGTAACGGTGAATCGAAAGTTATAAATAGTTTTAATAGTTTATTTTTCCTGCTTCATTTTATTTCAGCCAGTACTGACAATTAAATGTTAAGTCTTTACTGAAATATAACATTACTGTCTGTTATTATCTTACGAAAGTTATTTAGCTCCTACATAAATAAGTTATTAATTTTAAAATATTTATGTATATAGTGAAAGTAGGCCAAAGATTTTTTTTTAATTGTGTAAAAGTTACATTAACAAATTACCTGCGTTTAATCTTAAAATGGTTCTAAAATATTTGTTAAGTTTAAAAAACATTTTAATCTCAATAGCAGTAATAATTTGTGCAATATTGTACCGTGAAGAATTAACTTTATATTTCAATAGCTATAAGACAGAACTTAAAACTGGTGTTTATTCTGAAAAAGAATTAGCACAATTTAATGGGGTTGACAATAGCAACCTGTATTTAGCAGTTCTAGGTGTAGTTTTTGATGTCACAAAGGGGAAGAAGCACTATGAGAAAGGAAGTGGATATCATTATTTCATAGGTAAACTTAAACCAATCTTTGCAGTAAACTGTATATATTATATTACAGTAATTTGTAAAAAGCCAAGTTAAAATTAAAGTACTTAGTTCTTATAAATAATACAGTAATGTATAATGATATTTATAATATTTAATGTATAATATTTATTAGATAGAAAAGAAAGGAGGAAAAAAGAAAAGATGTTTCTGTTTTGATGACAACAAAATGAGTTCTATTCTCACAAAACCCCTATAAGACTTAAAAATTAGGACCATTACATAATATCCTAGAATGGATTTCAGAACTAGGACAAATAGTTGAGTAATTAACAAAGTAACTTCTTTGGGTCAATATGTAATTAAAAAAAAACATTGCTAAGTGTATTTTTTAAATGAGGCTGGTCGCCTAGGTCATGTTGCATTGTACACACTCGCAATAAGGATAGTGACAACCACACAGATTCTACTCATGCCTTCAATCAGGTAGAGTAGTACTTTGGTACACCCATAATGGCTGAGTGCAAGATGTCTTAAATCTATTTACAAGAAATTAACCAATGCATATTAAGAACAATATATTTTCAGGTAAAGATGGTTCCCGAGCACTTGTTACAGGGGATTTTAAGGATGAGAGTCGAAACAGGGATCATGTCATGGATTTATCTTGCAATGAGTTGTTTACAGTACTTCATTGGAGGAATACATTTAAAAAAAAGTATGATGAAATTGGTGAGTCTTCCAGTATAAAATTGCCTTAGAATGTCAATTGTTAGATGTTATAAACAGCCTTTTGCAGTCCATTGCTGGACATAGGCCTATTCATAGAAATTACACCAGCCAGAGGGTTTGCTGTAGGTTTGGTTTCAATTTTTCTATTCTCTATGTATTGGTATTGTTTTGCATAGTTTGCTCCATTCTCTCTTAGGGGCCATCCATTAATTACGTCACACGTTAAGGGGGAGGGAGGGGGTCGACGAAGTGTGACATTGTGTGACAAGGGGGTGGGAGGGGTCCTAAATAATGTGACGTCACATTTCAAAATCTATTGTAGTCTAAGTCTTGAAGCACGAACTTTAAACTATTACTTTACGAAAACCTAAAAAACATATACAACTTTATCTGTGTAAATATAAGATAACAATTGTTTTGGTGACCACTCGCTCTACTAGTATTACGCGCCGACCACCTAGGCGCCCTTTGATTGTGCCTAGCGCGGACCTAGCGGTGATTTGTTTCTTATTTTCATTTGAATATTTGTGACAAATTTGAATTTGATTTGAAGATATTTTATATATTTACACTTTTTTTACGCGTGGAATGCTTTTCACACCATACCCTTCTTGGGGACAACGAAGGGTGTGTGTGGGACTCCCTGGCAACCTATACCGACTAATCTCTGAGTCACGTTGAGAACTGTATATTAATAACAATAAAACTTGGATTGGTTTTTTTATTTTGCTAATTTCTTTAATTAATATAATTAGGGTTCCGTAGTTCTTGACATTCGTCAAATCCTTCCGTCCGTCGTAGACCTACCGCCCAAACGGTTGGTGTATCTATAAAGTGCTACAATAAACATATGAAAATTATTTTTATTTGGGGTACATCCCCTATTCGTAAAGTGGTTATGTTTTCTTTTTCTTGAGGCTACCAATCGTGTGGGGTATCATTGGATAGGTCTTTTAAAAACATTGCGAGGTTGTTAAAACGATTTTTCGATTTAGTTATCCGTTTGCTAGTTAATCAACTTTCAAACGCATTTTTTTGTAAAAATAGGGCATTCCCCATTCTAAAAGCTGAACAGATGGCTCGAAAAATCTAAAAAATTCATGATAGTAGTCCATATATTAAAACTTAAAGGAAAACTATTGCGATTTTGATATATTTTGCTCAGGAGTTGTACAGGTCTAACTTGCAAAATGCACTGTCTTGGAAAACTTCCTACAAAAATTAAGAAATAACAAGTAAACATAATAATTATCTATTGGACACGATTTTAAATATACCTATCATTATTGGTGACCACAGAACCTAATTCTATGCGCAACCTGACACGCACTGAAAATTTTTGATTTATAATTTTTTCTAATTTATATAATTAATCAATTTTTGTTTTATTAATTGTTTGATTTGATGTTAATTTGTTTGAAATAAAACTGATTTCGGAACCTGTTTTCATTCAATGATTTCTAAATGTAAATTTGCAAATTATGTGACGTCACACTAGGGAGGGGGGGAGTCTTACAAATGTGACCAGCTGTGACAAGGGGGGGGAGGGGCAAAGAAATCATGAAATTCGTGTGACGTAATTTATGGATGACCCCTTATGACACCCATGGGATAAATAGAACTAGCAATAGATAATAGCGGTGACATTCTATATTTAGTTACCTATAAAAGGGTACATTTTACTGTGGGAGAGTTACGATTCAGCACATATGGGCGGGCTTGAACAGATTTGTACAACAGTTAAACAGTTACAACAGCCTCACATTATTTAGCTTGTGTTAGGCAAATCTTCTAAACATTCCAAGAAATGACTGAAATTCGATTTGTCTTCTTAATTCTTTGATCTGCTTTCATTTCTTAGGGAGATCCCATTTTATTTCTTAACTAAGGAACCAGGTGTGGAAGTTCTTTTTCAGAAATGCTCTACTTTATTATGCATATATTACTCATATAAACCTAAATATGTTGCTGATAACTACAGTAATATTCATTCTTTGGGTATTTTCAAAGCTCCACAGTAAACAGTTAGTGGACTAGTGGATGCAACTTCATTTTATGTTAAACTAGCTTTCGCCCTCGGCCTCTGGCTGCACCCGCGTGTATCTCGATTATTGCAGTAAAAAGAAGCCGTGTTATTCTGATGTTTAAGCTATATTACTGTAAAGTTTTATCCAAATCTATTCGGTACTTTTTGAGTGAAAGAGCAACAAACATACATACATACTCACATACAAACTTTCGCGTTTATAATACTAGTAAGGATATAGATTCTTATGTATCTTATTATCTGTTATTTATAAAAAAAATGATGAAAATGGAAATTTTAAGACAGTGTAGAGTAAAAACTTCAATGGAAAGCAGTAAGATGCTACTTGTTTCTCCAATGTTTGTTCTATTGAATTTACTGTTGGCTAAATAAAAACTATATTTTTAAACAGGTATCTTGTCAGGAAGATTTTATGACAATAATGGAGAAGAAACTGCCTACACAAGGGAGTTGAAAAAAAAATTGAAACAATGCGAGTTGGAGAAAGCAAATACCAAGGAAGAGAATTTGAAATATCCTCCGTGTAACATTGCTTGGAGTGAAGCAGAGGGCTCTAAAGTATGGTGCACCACTTCTAGGTACTTTCTATTACTATTCTAAATTAACAGATAATAATAGAAATAAATAAATATAAAGTGTATGTTTGCAATTTTAAGTTGAGCTTTTTAATAAATGCTTATAAACTTTTTTAACAATTTTGTGCGATTGTCCCAGCGAATCCCTAGAACGGCTTAGCAGTAAATGTCTTTCAACTGAGATAATCAACCATAAAGACCCTATAAATGACTTGATATAACACTCATACTTAGGTCTTGGCAGTTAACTGGTGATGTACAATTTAAATTGCACTGTAAATAAGTGAAGAAATTTTTTACCTTCTTTTCTTTCCAGCGGTGGTATAAGAAGAAGTTGGACAGGAGTACCGAGGCAGCTTTACTCTCCTGGAGTTGACAAGCCTCGCTGTGTATGTCTAAATGTTAACGATGAAACTACTTTGTCTGGGCTTATTAAAGAGTACAAGAACTGCCCAGAAACCTCAACTACCTGTATCATTACACCTTGAGTAGGATAATAGTAAAACATCTCAAATGAATCTTTATTAAAATCTGATAATTTTGTATTAAATATGTATTAAAATATTTTTGCATTTATTTTTAGAGGATATATTCAAATGAATATTTTAAACATACTTCAGTTACCATGAAGGGGTTAGATCAGAATGTAGTAACACTTAGTAAAGCAATTTTTTTGTAACAAGGTACCATGTAGCTGAAATAGTACTATGTAATATAGATCTGGCACAAAGTTTATTATGAAATGTACAACATAATGCTTTATGATAAGTCATGAAACCTGTTCATTATAAAAAGGAGGCCTAGTCATTACAAAAGAAATAATAGTTTCTTTAAGGATATATTTTATTTTGTAAGAAATTATGATTAGGAAAAATGTTACCATAGGTAAACAATCCCTTGGCAATTTGTCACACATTGCTATTGCCAGGCAGTAGGGTTTCAGTTTGTACAACTTCATCTAAATCCAGACACTCTATTGTTTTCAGAAATACTTGCATTGGAATTTTTTTTCTATTTAAAAATGATTTGCTTCCCAACATTTTTTTAATCTTAGCTCTACGTTTCTTAATTTTTTCTTTAGTATATTGATTACCTACATGGAATGTGAGCAGCCTTTTAACCTTTCTTCCTCCTATGAGCACTTCAGACTCACTGTTTTGACTCTTGGGCTCTTCATAAATTGTTTCTAGAGTTTGTGATGAACTTTTAACTTTTTTGTTTAAATACAAGGCTTCAATTTGTTTAGAACTTGCATTTTCTGACATGATACGTTTACTAGGTTTCATACTAACTCTACGATTAGAAGATTTACTTGTGTCAGGCATAATAGACTTTCTTTTTCTTAATACTCGAGAAGTTAATTCAGGCACTTGAGATTTATTCTCCTCTGTTTCAGTATTTTGATCATCGATTTCCATCAAATCTAAATGTGCCATTTTGTGCGGCAGTTCCATTTCGACTCTGTAATATGGAAATATTATTTTCTATAAATTTGTTTATTATGTAAATTCACACAAATGTAATAAACCTGTAACGGACTTAGATGCTTCCATAACTTGTAGTTGTCAACTCATTCTTAGGTATTCACTATTATAAAGTAGACAAGGTGCGAAAACAACCGATAAACTATTTAGTTTATATCGTACTCAAACTATTTCATTCAGTCTCACAGTAAATTCGTTTGAAAATACCATGCAACACCAAAAACTGACACTATGGTTGTCGCCTGTCGGCAGGATAACAGAAATCAAAAATTATGACACTGAAAGTTAAATGTTGCCAAGCCTTCAATGCCTAAAGTTTTGAAAACAGTGGTTGAGAAATAATACTGTAGGTGAAAGATTTCTGTTCATAATAGTGACTAATAGTGAGATCGTTATGATCAAAGAGTATGTAACACTACGTATAGTTATGATACTAAATAATAATAATAATAATAATAATAATAAATCATTTATTCAGACCACTTTGTGTCCATTTTTATGTTAATTACAATTATCTTATCACTATGGTTAGTAAAAATATTAAAATAATCAGAATAAAATCGTAAGTAAAATAAATTAACACAAAATAAAAACATTTAAAACCATTCTAATTACAAATCTTAAAATTAAATAATAATATTAATAACCAACTTAATTCAAATTGTATTGGGATATAAATGAAATAATAATTTAAATAAAATTAAACTTTGATAAGTAATTAATTAAATGAAATGTAATAAAATTTAATATTATCACGCCATTCCATTGGCGACTGCAGAACAGTGATTTATGTACACGCAGTCCATACGATCTGCTATCATTCCCAGCACAACATTGTTGCTGCCACGAACCACGCGCAATAAGGAGCCGCACCTCTTACGCATTGTCGCGTAAAAACAATCAACGTAAGACTGTGCGAACATTCCTGAGGCACTACAGAATCGCGGCAGCCCCATCAACACCCTGAACGCATTATTATACTGGACCCGGAGGGCAGTATAGGACTTCCGAGTATATACAGCCCACAGGCTACACGTGTAGAATGATGTGCAGTACGAACGAAATAGTGTTGTTTTTACTTCGGAAGAACAACGTGCAAACCTGCGAGCTATCATGTTAGCTCTTACAGCCAGCGCCCTTCGTTCTCGTTCTATGTCATCATCGTCCCTGAGGTCAGAGGTCAATATATGTCCTAAGTACTTGAATTTTTTAACTCTCTTCAAGGTTGTTCCGCTAAGCTTAAGTTTCGGAAAGTCACTCGAGTCTCTGACCCCAAAGACCATGACTTCACTTTTTGTGGAGTTGTATAGCAAGCCATGCGTCGCAGCGTATGCCTCACAAATCGCCACAAGTTTCCTCAACCCACAGACAGAGGCGCTCAGCAACACCATATCGTCAGCGTAGCTGATATTGTTAACGCTAACTCCATCAACATGACAGCCGACACGAGTACTGCTGAGATTGACAATCAGGTCGTTCATGTACAGGTTGAATAGCGTCGGCGAAGACAACCCACCCTGTCGCACACCACATCCCAGTCTATAAGACTGCGACAAGGTTCCCGACCATCTCACACAATTTGTCTGGTTTCCATACCAGTATTTAAATATATTTATAATTTCATGCGGAAGGCCTGAACTTTCTAATTTACGCCACAGAGTATCATAAGATACCAGATCGAATGCCCTGGAGAGGTCGAGAAAGCATGCATGTACAGGCGTCCCACGCTTCGTATAGTATCCAACGGCATGCTTGACACACAACACTGCACTTTCAGTTGATAGTCCGGCACGGAAACCGAACTGGTTATCGTGAAGTTGGATATGTTTGATCAGTTGTGAGTTAAGCACGCCATCGAACACTTTAGAAATTACCGTAGCAAGAGAGATAGGCCTATAGTTATTTCTATCTGAAAGATCACCAGTCTTATTTTTTACTACAGGTATTACTATGGTTTTCATCATTGCATCTGGCAGGTATGAATGTTCAATACATAGGTTAAAGAGCACACACAACAGTCTCGGTAAGTGGGGTCCGGCATGCTGTAGGTGCTCAATGCTCAAGTCGTCATGGCCGGGTGACTTACCTCTTGTCATTGACTTAATTATTTGATGTATCTCCTCCGCAGAGCATGTAAAGGTCACAGTCCCACCAACCTGAGAATTGATCACCGACATCGATGGCCCCAACGGCGACTCAACTCTAAAATGCTCCCTAAACATATTAGCTACTTCGGCGGCATCAGTCACGCCATCGACGCACACAGGGACAGCTGGTTTAACATTTAATTTATTCGTAGCCTTCCAGAAGGATCGAAAGTCTTTTTTCTTGTGGTGTGAGGCTAGAACATCCATACGCACCTGCTCTTCGTGATTTTGACACCACTTAAGGCGGCTCTTAAAAATTTTTCTTGCCTCACACATCTCATCATAATATATACCCGAACGTGGCTTTCCATGTGAGCACCACTGATAAAACTTTTCTTTAGCTTTCCTGTGTGCCTCCATGACATGCGAGTTCCACCCTATCACACGTTTCTTCTTTTTTTTGTTACAAGTATTAGTTTTACACCTTTTACTAGAAATGGCTGCTGCCTTCAGTGACTCACTAATACTATTATAAAAATTTTCAATAAGTTGCCTATGAAGTAACACATTGCATGTGAGACCTGAACACTTTTTTAACTCTTGTGGGATTTCTAGTTTATTTAAAACTATATTACATTGTCTGTAATAACATTCAGTTTCTTGTATACCCCTCTCTCCCCACCTTACAGGATTTAAAATTGAATTAGTATTATTTACTTTTGGTACAAGCACGTTAAAATTACATTCTATTATTAATGGGTAGTGGTCCGACCACATAATGTCATACTTTACATATACACTATGCACTGAAGGTATAGCCACTTTAGAGACTACACAGTGATCAAGCCATCTCTGTGAGCCATGAACCTCACTCACAAATGTAAAACAATTAGACAGCATTTCTACATCAATACAGCTCCATTCTTGCTCTGCGGAGAAGAGCAATAACTCCTTATAAAACTGTTCAGTTGGATGAGCATTGAAATCTCCCAAAATATAAACACAGTCAATGTTACAGCTGTCTATAATAGCGCTTACCGATGCGAGGATGTCCGTAAACTCCACCAAGTTGCTCGGCGCTTCTGTAGGCATATATAGACTGATCACAAGGATCAATCGGTCACGTAACACTATTTTAATCGCACAAACACGCGGGTTATCACACGTTAGCACTGTTACACACGGAAACGCACTGTGACGCCAGAGAATCGCCACTCCTCCGTGAGGGCGACCGCGTACCATTCCCGACGCCGTATCCACCGCCGATGTTCCCGTATAGCTAAACTCCTCGTTAATAGTTCTCAAGTATGACAGGTCACTCGGCAACAGCCAGGTCTCCTGTAGTGCAATTATATCTGATATTTTACATAGTTCACGTATGCCATCCACAGAGCGCTTTACATTTTTGCAGTTAAACGTCACCAGTTTGTATATATTACTATCCATTTAATAATGTATTCGGGCCGTCATGAGTAATATTCGTTGTTTCTGTCATGTTTCTCCTTTTAAAGTGCACAAAACGTCTAAATATTATACCCTGTGGCCATAAGCTCTCATCTAAAAATGTTTGCAATTTAGATGCAGATATATAGAACTTGTATGCATCATATTCATTACGCCTCTTCATACTAATTTTCTCCAAAATTACATTTTCACCAGTCTTTTCCTGTATATAAGAAGTTATATCAGACTCTGCTGTTCCCTTACAAATATTGGTGATGAATATAGGTATGCTTTTTTCTGCTGCCCTAAATTTTTGTTCGGGCTCAATCCTATTGCTACCCATCTTACCCCGTAATCTCGTTTTTGTCAACGATTTTCGTTTTTGTACAACTGTCCATTCGTCCTTATTATTTGATGACACAACATTCGCAAATGTGCGAGTGTTAGAATCGATCAGCTGACCATGGTTCGTATTATCTAGTGCGAGCGGTGACTCATAATGCCGCTCGCTCGGGTGGGACGCTGTGACGGTCTCCCCGCCGATTTCACTCGTCTGCAACGCCTTGAAATCACTACTACCCTCAATATCATTTTTATTAACATTTTGGTTTTTACTACTTTTAATATTACTTTGTGCTTGTAGTATTTGCGAAGTCGTACAAATCTCATTGTTACATTTACATTCTTCAATATCGCCATTAAAAGACTTTTCGAGCATTTTCGAGTGCCGGCTATTACATGACCGCACCTCTTTACGTTGGTCACTTATTTTACCCTCTAAAAGCGGTGGGATGGGTTTCTCCAAAGTTTCTAGCTTAATCTTAACCTCATCAAATTGTGCCGCTGTTACATAAGATGATTTAATCTCTTTTAACTCATACTGCATCAGAACAAGATCCTTAAGAAGTTTGGAGACATCAAGGTGGTCAAAAGTTATAGGGGGTAGTTTTTCCAAATCTCGGGCTACAAAAATCGGCATCACATCGTTGTCTACAACTTTGAACAGACTTATGATGTCCGAAAGATCACGATTTTCTTTTCTTTGTCCTTTTCGTACTTTTTTACGATATTCGGGTGGTAACGAATCAAATAATAATGTTTTCGATTCACTAATTTGTTCACTGTTAAATGAGGATAGACATATTTTCACCAAACTCTCTTCAGTAACAATCGATATTTTGTTTTGCAAATATGATAATAGTTCATTTATTACTATTTTACAATTTACACATTTCACCGTACTCGTCATTTTATACAAGCAAAAGCGCGTGCGCAGTACGCGACCGAATCGCACAGCGGCGCGTACCGGACTGATAATGACCGGGTATGTCCCGGCCTGCAAAAATGAAAATTTCGATATAGAAAAAATATATATTGATAGATCTTAATTAGCCCTTTCGCACTACGTTCATTATTTTAAGAGCCCCTCTTTCGTTTTCCCAGGAAAAAACAAAATATCATTTGACTTTAATTTTGATCTCAATTTTAACTTGTATCTCAGTATTTATTTTGAATAATAAGTAAAATATTCTCGTCGTAAGCCATAATAAAAAATTAAGCTGATTAATAAAGTAATATTTTAATGTAAGAAGTTTTATTACTACTAGATTTTTATTACCATTAGGTATATTGTGGGGATAATCTTGTGTTAAACGTGAGTTGACAATGAAAATTAAAACATTGTTTTATTTTTGAAGTGAAACTTCTTTAGAATCGTAGTGATTTCAAACCGGATGCAACGAGAAACGACACGTAAGAGACACAAATATGAAATTGGTGAGTCAGAGCGAGAGAGCAAATGTCAGAGTGTACAACCAATCGGAAATGACGTCATGTAAATTCATGAGAGAGATTGCATTACCAATTGAGATGTTGGTAAAAAATACCAGATGTAAAATTAAACAATATTTTATTTATGTGTATCTATTTTTTTACACTTTATACAAAGTGTAAAAAAATTACACTATAATTTTGACCTTTGAAACAGAGATAAAAGTCGCGGCAAAGATGGCGTCCAGCTGTCAAATTTAAATGATTAATAGTGTAAATAAAGAAAAATGTATTTTATTAAAAAAAAAGCGTCGTTAAAAATATTTATCTGATTCTTTTGTCGTTTTGCCGAAGTTTCACTTCTATCGTGTGTGAATCGCGCACACACTTTTTTTTTTTTTTTTACGTCGAATTTAACCTCAATTTTACATACATATTTATTTTGAATTATAAGTTTAATAACTTTCTTTTATTGAATTTGTTATACCTAATAAAATTAAATCCTATTTTACATTTTTTTTTATAATCTAAATTGAAGTCTCCATGATGGACCTAATAATTCCAATATTTCAAGAAATAGTGAACTACTTACATTTGACATTGAAATATAACTTTAATCCATGGGCGTTTTTCAAAATTTTTCTCAGGACTATTTTGCTATGTCCTACGAGTTTGACCATTGATTAAAAGGCAAAAATGTAGGAAGTGAGTATCAAATTATTTTATGTTAGGGTAAAATGTTTAACTTACTGTAAAAAAAAAGATAAACATAAGACATAAGCGGAAAACATATTTTAATATTTAATAAAATACCAAATATTATCCTACTTTTTTATGTGTCCTTCATAATATCCTGGATTTTGATTACGTATTTTGGAGAATATATAAGCTATATTTAGATATCTTTAGTATTACTCGAATGAAATAACTCATTTTATTTGTTTTTAAATAAAATATAATAAGGTTGTAGTATATTTTTCTAATATAAATACTGAAATTATCGGATTTAAAAAACTGGCCACAGCGGACAGTCCTGTACGTAACGGTATGATTTTATAAAGAATAACAATAACATTGTCTTTGGCTCTAACTATTTTCAATCAATGCCATATTGACAATGTTTTTATCATTCATTCGTTTTTTTCCTTTGAATTAAAACTGAAGAAATTCAATCGTCAACACTTGCGGTCCGTGACGTACGTAACGGGTCAGTTTGTTTGTCCAGTACGAACATTGATTTTGAAAGGTAAGACCCACAAATTTTATATACTACTCGTGTTAAATTATAAGTAAATATGTTGTAGATAATGAATGTGTACTAGTAAACTACTTTAATCAACATTTTTTATACCAAAGAAACATGTGATGACAAGTCCGCGTTATACGTAACGTCCAGACGTGACGTGATTTAGTATGAAAATAAATGGACACCTGTACGTAACGGAGAAAATTTTGAAAAACGCCCCCATAGTGTTACATACTCTTTGCTTTAATCATCAGCTTCATATAACTGTATATTTTGATATTTTGTTGTTATGCTGCCCTATACCACTAGAGCAGTGTTGCCGTTTTTCTAACGCGCATGCGCAATGCGCAAATAAATCCCATTACGGTTTTTTTATTTTTTATAGGATTACTATTAAACATTTATAATAATTGACACTTGACACGCGGGCAATTTAAATTAGCTCAAGGGCAATTTTTCTATGCTTGGTAAAATAAAAAATAACCATATTTTAAAGAGATATGGGTATTTCAAAAGGTGAAAAAGGAAAATGATATTTTGATTTTTCCTAGAAAAACGAAAGACGAGCTCATAAATTAATTAACGTAGTTCGAAAGGGCTTATTAAGATCTATTATTATATATTTCTTTATATCGAAATTTTCATTTTTGCTGGCCGAAACATGCCTAGTTGCATGATGCAAATAAGGGCCTTTTCACACGTACCACAACCACACCACGACGCAGCGACAAAATGTGGTTGCGATATGGTCAGGTGCATATTTCCTATAAAATTACTTAGGCAATTTACCTACATGTACCACATTTTGCCGCAGTTTATGGACCACGTGTATCATACTACTAAATCGCGACCACATCGCGATGGCAACGCAACTACGTCGATGTGTCGTCGGTACCGCAACGCAACTGCAAAAAGCTGCAGTGACTCTATTCACATGGAACCACATTTTGTCGCTGCGTCGTGGTGTGGTTGTTTTACGTGTGTAAAGGCCCTAATTGCACAGACTGCGGATATTGCACAGAACATAAACTCAACAAGAAGTGTATAACTTGGTATGACTGCAGCGTAATAAATAGGCATTTAGTATTAATATATAGCTTACTAAATTAATATGTAATTACAATTTAAATATTAATATAAATATTAATTGTTGATAGGTATTTAAATGAGCATTCTGATTCTTATAAACAACTGTATTCATCGGATTACCTCTAAAAGTTGATATTTATACATAACGAAATTGTTTTACTGAGGTTCGACAGACTAAAACAATCAGGGATTTTTTCATATTCAGTGGCATAAATAGGAATGAATCCTAAAAATTTGAAGGATTAACATTTTATTCTTTGTTGTTAAATGTGAAGTTGAGAAATTCATTCTAAAACCCTTGACTTTGTTTTTGCAAAAAAACAATCTATGGTTATATGTACCTACATAAAAAATGCTGCGAAATAAATTTTAAATTATTTTGCACGAAAAAAGAAACACTTTTCGTTTATAACGATTTATTGTACAAAACAATAATACATTAAAATGTACAGGTATGTTTAAATTTTTGGACTCGGGTCCCAAACACTGGACAATCGTGTAATTATCCTTCCCTTACAGACACCATATTGCTCGTCGAGGCGTCAGCACTAATTATAATGACTCGACTCTATATAAGCAAACTAGATTATAAGATAAAATATAACAATAAATTAATGAGTGCTCTCAACTTAAGTACACCTCGTCTATTGCACTGCTTCTGTCGACGGGCACCATGTAGTCTTTAATTAGAACAACGTATTATAACAAATTGATTAAACCTCCTAAGCATACTGTAGTATATACACATTATGAACAACATTATGTCCCCTCTGGTGAACTAGCGCAGGTGAGCAGGTGACGGGGGCGGCGGCCCGCTCCCGCCTCGTCGCCGCACCGACCGTCTCGCGCCTCTTCCACCGGCCCTGGCCTGTCTAGCCTAGTCATACGTGGCGAGTCTTTTAGTTACGTACACATCTAAAAGCCAATTAACATTACACCGGGAGACGAGAGCGGTAGAAGTAGCACAGAAGCGGGTGAGGAACTATGAATCGGTGGCGTTTACCACTTGTCAATGACCACCTCGTTCGCTGCAAAACAACGAGAGTGTTAGTGTCGTGGACGCTCGACCGGGGGCTGCCGTCCGAACTTACTATATCTTATGCAGATTATTACAACCGTGTCGTAGTTACTTTAAATGTGTAGTTTCACTGCGGGATCACAACAAACAATGAGTGTTCATGGAATATGTGCGTGCAGTGGCGCTGCGACGTTGGTCCGGCGCTTACAGCTTCCACGTTGGCTGGGCTGGGGGCAGACAACGACAACACCACGTTAGTGCATGCGGGAGGCGTGCGGGCGGGTCACGAGCCGTACCTGTCATGGCTCTAGAGGGGAAACTAAGTTTTGCAACCCATGTTCTATTAATAGGAAAAGGTTTTTTTTGTAACTGTTGCAGTATGACCACTCGTTTCGAGTTGAAAAGATATATGCATCATGTAACTGGTGTTACAAGATAAAACATTCTATTTTCAACTCGACATTGTTGCCAAACTTGTCAATTCAGAATTATGTTAGCAGGGAACAGTACAAGAAATAATCACGTGTGCGAAGGACATGGAGCAATAACTTAAAGGATTAAGTGTGATTTACGTAACATACCAGGGAGTGTACCATGTAGTTTTGCTACTGGATTATCAGGGAAATAATTCAAACATTAATAATTGTTGACTATTTTAATATGTAAAATGTATAAACGACTGTACATTTCAATAAGTTAATCTGACAAACGTAACAGATTCGGAAGGTTCGGGGGGCATTCACACAAAGGTTTTTGAGCATGCCCTTATTGTGCAGTGTAAATGTGGGATCAGTATTTGGTTCTATCTCTTTAAGTTTAAACTTATAAAGGCAATAGGTAGTCATTAATTATTTTATGTAAATACGAAATATAGACTTCTAGTATGTTAAATTGTGTAAATTACTGGTATTGCTGGAAAACAGATAAAATAAATACAGACTTATTATGGTTGTTTTAAATATTTTGATACGAAGTTTACAAATTTAAATTTATATTAAAGTATTATTGAAAAAAAAACGGCACTCTCCAAAATCATAAACCATGCAATATTTCCATGCAGTATTTAGTTATATTTCATTTATTTAAAAAACACATATGTACGTACTGTCCTTGTACCACACATTACACTTTGAAAAAACTATTTGATTCATTTATTTCCGAAACTTACAGTTATATTGTCTCACTACATTTCTTTAGAGACTAAATAAATATTACAATGATAAGTAAGATACATAACTTTTGCATACCTTTTTTTATGAAGGTTTGATCAATTGTTGATTTGAAGATGGTACATACATATACAACTTTATTTCAATATATAATTTTGCAGTTGATAAATAAATTCATAAATACGGATTAGACACAGGAATACACAAAATATCTAATAGTTATATTGAAATAAGGCTTGACACGAAATAATTCGATGTATTAAAAACATGACTAGTGGAGGTAATATCAGTCCCACATTCGCATCCAGCCTCAGCACAGCTGAGTGTGACTTGAGACACGATAGTACCGCCACTGAGCAGGTTAATTCAGCCTAAGGACACATTCATTGTTAATACTAGCTTAGATTAATAAGAGCGCTTCTCAATACCAAACCAAGATATAAGAAAACAGAAATGCAAACAGGAATGTTAGGAAGCGAGCATAGGAACAAAGGACAGAGAAGACATTCTTTAGATAAATAGTACTACCTATGCTGAGAGAATTGTAACCACGTCCCTAATAATACACTTACGATAAATTACACTAAGCTAACAATGCACATTACTATCAATTAATAGTATGCTTAATAACATGTCTGTAGTCCACAAGGACAAGGTACTGAGCTATGTGCGAGTTCATTAATCTGTTCAATATGGAGCTTCACCTGATATTTTGTTACAATTTGTATCATCAAATGCAATATATCTAACTAATATAAGTACCTTTAACTAAACCAATATTTGGTATTCTGATAGTAAGCTTTCATAATGATGGTCTTCACAGCCACTTAACATCAAATAAGTGTATAATATTATGTATACGTACTCAGTAAAAGGAAGAAAAATATTTGTTGAACTCACGCCATTGTAAAAATGAGCTCCAAACAATTTATTGTCTCGCACATACAAAATGCATTTTCACAAGAGGGGGCGGCCACAGTAGAAAGGGCCGCCGGACCTCTCAGATCTACTCCTAAGCAGTACACAAACAAGACGACGTACTGTAGTGTTTTCCTTTGAGCCGATAGCACCGCCGCAGTCCAGTGAGCATCCGGTACGTACTTCACTTGTTCGTATAGTCTATATGTCACTACCGCAGTCCTGGTCCGTCCATCACCGCTCGCGTGGGACACGTGCACTAGGGGCATCACTTCACACACCATGTGCGCCAGAATTAGCATTCCAAACTGTTAGATACTGTTACTGTGGTGAGCACAGCTCATAGTATATCGGTTTCCACAGTGTGATTCCGTACGCTACCCACACTCGCAACTCACGGATTTAAACTAAGCAACAGAATATTTAAACTGTAAATATAAAAAAAATTGCGGGTGGGTGGCGCAGAAATCGGTAGGAGGGTATTAGATGTGATCAAATGGGTTGGTGGCACGGCACGCGGGGCGGGCCAGCTTATAGGGGTCCGTAGATGACGATGCCAAAGAACACGGCCCACATGAGCACAATCCACTGCATGCCGTGGAGCCAGTCTACCAGCGAACGCGTATTACCGTCGGAGATCTTGCGGGCCACGAACTTGAGGACTTCGTCCAGTAGCACCACGGGCACCGAGAACTTCATCACGGTCATCCACTCCTCTAGCGACAAGGGCGTCACTTGGAACACGGCCTGCGGACATAGCATGCAACAAACACCAACTCGTTACTATACACAGGTAAACTTAATATCAAAATATAATAATCTTGTCTTTACGGAGTTGATCAATGTTAAAATTTTAAGAAAAAAAATTCAAGCTTTTACTCACCGATAAGACCTCAACATAGAGAATGACAAAGTGGAGTGTGAAAGAGAGGGCCATAGAGCCGACGAGCCACATGTTGGACCATGGAGGCATCGAGACGAGAGATTGATTTTCTGATAAACTGTTCATAGCGTTCAACATTTCAATCGTTACTAATACAGAGAGAGCCATCGTCATCGGGTGAGGGTCAGTGAAGATTTTGCAGTCGATGCCCTAAAACAACAAAATGTAAAGTTAAACAGTAGAAAGTGTTTGAAAGTGATTGGATCTAGTATGACATGATCATTTTACAAGTAACGGAGAATGTTACCTTGAACTCGTCTCCACCGCCGATGCACTGCAAGTGGTGCGTGAGCTGCCAGTACGTCATCTGTGGGCCGTGGGGTGAGTACATGAACCACCACGTCGCAGCACCCACTGTAGCCGCACCTACGTACCCTCCGATAGCCATGTACCTGCACATGTCACATAGGAATTAAAAACGGTTCTAAATTAAAAACGTTAGTTAAAATCACAGAAATTAAATAGATAGACAGTGACAGCAGAGCCAGGAGAAATAAAAACAAAACGGTGAAATACTTGACTGATTTCAATAATAGGAGAGCAACATTTTACTGTCGAATCAAGATAATCGTGATCGAATAATCTTGATTTAAAAAATGGTAAATTACGCCACCTTGTTGACAACAATGATAATTCATTGTCGACCTATGTATTTCAATATAACCTAAAATTAGAATAACTTTTTAACGCAACCTTCTAATAATCTGTAACTTTAAAATGTTATTGTCGGTGATATTAGCAGCTAAAGAAACACAAAAACTATCCCTACCATGAGATCCGCCAGGCGGTACAACAGTCCCATGCAAATCTGCCATTGGCCTTTACAACTACTATAAAGCTTTAAAAGCATACCTGAAGAATAGCCATCCAGAGATGAGACCTTCGTCAGCCTTACGCGGGGGCTTGTCCATGATGTCGAGATCAGGCGGGTTGAAACCGAGGGCAGTGGCCGGAAGACCGTCAGTTACCAAGTTGACCCACAAGAGTTGTACGGGAATAAGAGCTTCGGGTAGACCAAGAGCGGCGGTCAAGAAGATGGAAACGACTTCACCGATGTTGGAGGAGATGAGGTAACGAATGAACTGTTTCATGTTGTTGTAAATGGCGCGACCTGTAGAGAGATAGGTCAACATTATTTTTAGGAAACGAAGCATATTATAACTGTGATTTATAGCATATTAAAAAACTCGCCTTCTTCCACAGCGGCTACAATGGATGAGAAGTTGTCGTCAGCCAACACCATCTCGGCAGCGGACTTAGCGACGGCGGTACCGGAGCCCATGGCAATACCGATCTCGGCCTTCTTGAGCGCGGGGGCATCATTCACACCATCACCAGTCTGTAATGTAACAAACATAAGTGTCAACACTTTTCAAACATTCTGGCAATATTCTAACCAGGCCTCAATGATCAGTTAGAAGCACCATAGTTTATAAACAGGACTGCCCTAACGTAAACACGACGTTCAAATATGTAATACAATGTATAAACATGCAATAATGTTGGAGTATAATGTTTTAGTAAGTTATGAAGACATATTTTACAAAGTAGCGATTTCGTTTATTTACAACTGCGTGTGTTTTCTTTATAAATCGTGCGGGCTAAAGGAGCGCGTCCATTGACCTGCCGCCGGACGCACCGCACGCAACGGATTTTATTTTGCTTTGTATGATTTCACATAGTACTGCGTCCACTATCCGCGCCGCCCGCACCGAACGCCGGCATTTCTGAGCAAGACAAATCCGTTGCGTGACGTGCGTCCGGCGCGGGCCAATGGACGCGCACCTGGTTCCAAATGAAACCTGATGCTGTTCCTGATGCGTTAGCATCACTGTTACCGTTGAGATAGAATCTTTCCAATATGAGACTTATTTGTTTGGTGCTATTTATCATTGTTAATAAAAAAAATGGCATATGTGTCATTTTGAACCGTATTACAATGGCGATCATAGCAGTAAACACTAAATTAATTCATCAATACAGATTATAAATAAAAGCGGCCATCTACGAGCGATTATTTTACAATTTTGCTGTATATTTAAATATAAAATATAATAAGTGTCGTACCATAGCAGAGATCTCATTCATGCTCTGGAGGTACTCGACGATCTTTGACTTGTGGGCGGGCTCTACGCGAGAGAAGAGCCGGGCTTTAGCACAAGCGGCACGTTGTTCAGACACTGGTAGGTCATCAAACTCACGGCCAGAGTACGATTTGCCAGTCGTGTCCTCTTCCTCAGTGAATACACCAATACGCCTGAAATATACAATTAATTAAAATTCAATATTAACACGATCGTTTCATTTACCTATTTCTGTTTTCAAATTTCTGTGTCTGTAAATCTAAAATCTTTATACAAAAACAATTTAATGTTTTAAAATTGGAAAATCATAGCATTTTAATTATTTTATAAAATATATAAAAGCTGATATAGTTTCGGTTGATGTATGAATATTTTCTGAATTTGCCCTACAGCACTACACTACAGCATGGTAGCTAATGAATGATGCGTATGTTTTTACCTGCAAATAGCTTCTGCAGTAGCCTTGTTGTCACCAGTGATGACGATTACACGAATACCAGCAGCACGACAACGAACAATAGAATCGAACACTTCTTTACGGGGAGGGTCCAACATGCCTACGACTCCAACAAATGTAAGGTTGACTTCATAAGTGTAGAATTTGGTCGAGTCACCTAGGTCCATTTCATCAGGTTTAAGTGGGTTATCAGCAGTAGCCAAAGCCAAGCAACGGAGGGTATCACGACCGGTACCGTATTGGCGAGTGAGATCAAGGATGCGGTTCTTCAGTGTAGAGTTCAGAGCAACCTTGCTAGTTCCGACACGAGCGTGAGTGCATCGTTCGAGTACACCTTCGGGTGCTCCCTTAACGAACAGTTTGGGTCCATTGCCGAGACGGGAAGGCTTGAGCGGAGTGCAGTAAGTGGACATAGATTTCCTGTCACGAGAGAACTCAAGAGTGAATTCCTTCTTCCATTTGGTTTCAACTTCTTGACGTACAACAATAGCAGAGGAACGGCGGTCAAGTCCAGTTTTGGGAACGTTGAAGGGATTCATTTTTTCAGCGAGTACGATCAGAGCGGTTTCGGTAGCTTCACCGACCTTTTCAAAAGCCTGTTTGAATTCGTTGAAGTCAATAGCCGAGTCATTGCACATAACACAGATGGTGCCCAGTTCTTGAAGAGCATCGAATTCACCGGCTTTGACTTTCTGTCCTTTCAGATAAACATCGCCAATAGGTTCGTAAGTAGAGCCAGTAATTTCAAATTCTAGGAAGCTGCTGTCGCCAGCTTCAATTTTTTCGAAGATGAACATGCGGGATACAGACATCTGGTTAGTAGTCAAAGTACCGGTCTTGTCAGAGCAAATAACAGAGGTGCAACCGAGGGTCTCTACGGAAGGCAGGGATCTTACGATAGCGTTTTTCTTTGCCATACGCCTTGTACCGAGAGCGAGACAAGTAGTGATCACAGCTGGTAGACCTTCGGGAATAGCGGCTACAGCCAAAGCAACGGCAATCTTGAAGTAATAAACGGCGCCCTTGATCCAGCTGCCACCGTGAGCAGGGTCGTTAAAGTGTCCAATGTTGATTGCCCACACAGCGACGCAGATAACGGAGATTACTTTCGACAACTGCTCACCGAACTCGTCCAATTTCTGCTGCAGGGGGGTTTTGATTTCCTCAGTCTCAGACATTTCAGTTCGGATTTTTCCAATGGCAGTGTTGAGTCCAGTGCCGATGACAACACCACGAGCCTTGCCGGCGGCGACATTGGTACCGGAGAAGAGAATGTTCTTTTTATCCTGGTTGACAGCGCGGGGGTCGGGAATGGCATCAGTATGTTTAATGACCGAAACGGATTCACCAGTTAAGATAGACTGATCAATACGGATGGTGGTGGAGAAAATCTTGATAAGACGAATGTCGGCGGGAATTTTGTCACCGACAGACACCTCAACAACATCTCCGGGTACAATTTCTTTAGCTCGGACTTTCTGTACACCAGATTTATCTCCTCTGATTACTTTACCCATTTCGGGCTCGTATTCTTTTAAAGCTTCGATGGCAGATTCGGCATTTCTTTCCTGCAAATACCACAGACATTAAGTAATTTGTATCTAGGATATCTAGAGGATACGAATAGTAGATATTGTATCCAATTTATCTCAAGTTTTCGAAGTAGTAGAGTCAGCTGATTTTAGCATAAAGGGTCCGGGGCTCGACATGGGCGATACTACCCTCGTATAGAAAATAAACTTAAAATGATAGTATTCGTACTGTCGTATTTTGTTTATGTATGTAATATTAGTATGAACTCATAAATAAATAATCAAAAAGTCTAAATATAAATATTTATACCAAACCGGTTCATTAATAATTAAATACTAAGCTATCTTGGACGGATTCGTTGAAATTCTCGAATTCCCTATAATATACCTAAAAACCTTCCTCTTGGATCACTACATGTTGCTGAAAATCTCATTAAAACCTTTTCAGTAGTTTGAAAGATCTAAGCGAATAAAGATATTAAACGTATTCTCACCTGCCATACTCCTACAACTGCGTTGGCAATAAGAATCAGTAAAATTACAAAAGGTTCTACGAAGGCGGAGAATGCGTCTTCGTGTTCTTCAAATAAAGCTAAAACCTAGAAAAAAAAATTTTTGTTTTATTTTTTGTGTAATAATAATTAAACTTTAATTAAACAAAGACAAAATGTATACTTACGAATGAAATAATAGCGGCTAACAGTAAAATCTTGACTAAGAGGTCATCGAATTGTTCCAGGACTAACTGCCATATACTTTTGCCTATCGTAAGGAAAAAAACAATTTTAAGTAGAGTAAATTTTCCTCTGCCCCCTTAGCCAAGATACAATCGATTCTTTTTATAATCAGTAACGTCTTTATTCGCTGGTAATATTATTGGCAATGTTTTGTTTTGACCTTATGATTTAGTGTTGAGAGACGTCATTTCTCTTTACGTTTTCTAATAACGTTTACATTTTTAGAATGTCGACTTGGTAAGGGGGCTGTATTAAGGATTGGTTTTATTAAAATATTATTTATTATGTTACCTAGCCTCTAGAGTCTGAATACAATCTTATACATATAATACTTTAGATGATCTTTTCTAACTTGCGAATAGCACAGAACTATCTTGGTGTAAAATTAATTTATTTTAATTGTTGTTATCTTATCTATCTTATCTTATTGTTTTAATACATTTGTATGACTTCCTATTACTATTAAAAATCAATTAATCGCAAATAAAATTAACAATAACTGATGTACCTAAGAGTTGTTTTCATTACCCACTGATATTTAACTCCAGAAATAATTTTTTTATCCTACTTTAATGGTGCCACAATTGAAATAATATTTCATACAATGACTAGAAGAGCGTGGCATTGTAAAAAATAACTAGGTTTTACTGACAACTGTGTCATTATTGAAACACTGAATTGAAATATGTAATTGTATTCTTAAAATTAATTTATGTCAGAAGTTACATTATTTATCAAATATTTGTGCTTACCCTCCTCCGCAGGCAGTTCTGAAAAGAGAAAAGAACCATAATTAGAATTTTGAATAAAAGATCAAAGGAATTAATGTATAAGCGATAAACTAGTCAGAACAGGCATGCGATCTATGTCGGCAGTAACGATCGTACGTAAATATATCTCAACGATCGGTGCTTGGGTAGCGGCGCATGCGCTGCAATCAGAAACGTCTGCGGCACCGGTTTTGTACATCGTTCTCATAAAAATAGTGACGTCAAATATCATGTATGGCATCGAAATCTATTATAACTTAGATCATTAGTATGACTTTGTAGTGGACAGCGTATTTCGTTTCATTATTATGTATGTTATCAGCAGGCCTTCGAAACAGTTTATCTCCGGATACAGCGCAAAAATCAACAATGCGAAAACAAAGTATACCACGTGTGATAATATTTAATATGCCGGCGGCTTATGAAGGTGTATAAACTTTTGCGGTATGTGTACATTTATCTTTTAATTTCCCGTTTTTAAAACGGTATTCAGAATTTGCAAACAGCGTTTAAGTTTTGATACAATGGGTTATAAAATATTAATTCATGATGGTAATTGACATAAAGGCGATTAGAAAGTGAGTTTTGTCTCAATTTTCAAACAAACGTAGGCAATATTTTAAATCTCACAAAAATATGAAATACTTATTATCCTAACAAAATATAATTTATCTTATAATAAAGAGGTGACAGATTACATCCTGCACAATTCATTTTAAATTGCAATAATGACCATTCATAATTTTGATTTCGAAAATGAAAATAATATATACAGTTCACTGTAAAGTTATGATTCATTAAGTTTCTAATACAATTATATCAGGTATGTTAATTGTTTCCCTGAAAAGCTTTTTAGGGCCTATTGTTATTTATACTTTTTTTCCGTAGCAAGTCAGGCTAAAATCAGCTTCAAATTTTACCAGATTCATAATCAAAACTAAAGAGATCCCGACGAAGCTTCCCCTTTTTAGGGTTCCGTAGTTCATAACTCGGAACCCTTATAGATTCGTCATTTCCGTCCGTCCGTCCTCGACCTGACGACCAAACGGTTGGAGCTTGCATGAATATGTGTTGTGATTATGTCGACAAAGTGCTATAACATTATTAAAAAATATTTTTAATTCTAGTACCCCCCCTACACGTAAAGTGGAGATGTTATTTTTTTTCTTACTTCTACCCCACCGTGCGGGGTATCATTAGATAGGTCTTTTAAAAACATTCTGTGTTGCGAAGATTATTTTTCGATTTAGGTAACCGTTTGCGAGTTATTCAACTTTCTAGGGCATTATTTTGCAAAAACAGCCCCTCCATTCTAAAAGCTACGGCTGGCTCAATAAATCTTAAAAAAAAATCACGATAGTAGTCCATACATTGAACTTGAAAGGAAAACTATAGCAGCTCAGATAACTTTTGTATTTCGGGAGTTATAGGGGCCTAACTTGTAAAATGCAATCAATTGGAAAACTTGTACAGAATAAAGAAATAGTAAGTAAACATAACAATAATCTATTGGACACATTTTAAATCCACCTACCATTATGGGTGACTACGGAACCCTATAAGTGGCCTTACACGCACTTGGCGAATTTTAACTAAGGTTTAAGGTAGGCCTTAACCTACTATGAGTAAAATAAATATTTAATAGGTGTATCTTGCAACACTTTTTATTTCTAGAACAGGAAAGATGATACATATACACATTAAGTACATTTCCGCGTGGTTTTAAACTATATGTAAATAAGGTATTATAAAAGGTTTACTACGTAGAAATGTACTGCGTATTTGTATATCCGTGTAAGGTCGTAGAACTATTATCTACAATGTAAATCCAGACAATTCTATCATTACATTAACAACGTAACATACAACAAAAATTATAATAATGATCCCCAATGCGGGTTTATATTTATACTTAAATATGAGTTCAACAGCTCCATGCTTCCCAGCATCGTAATCGTGTGTTTGTAAGACTCATATGAAACGATTTACTTAGCACGTGCATGCTACGTCTGCTCACAAAAACTGGAGATAAAGTTCAAAGCATCATATATACTCGCCAGCCATTAGGTTCGTCTTAATAGAGCAGTTTCATCTGCGGCGCAATCAGGCAACGTGTGCTAAGTCAATCGTTGTATCGGCTCTATTTGCGTACACAGAGCGGCTGGCAGCCGCACTGTGACTAATGTAATCAATTAGTCAAAGCATCGATAACGCTATGCTATGTCAGCATCTGCGGCTAACAACTTAATCGTGAATAACAATAAAGTTAACAACTGTACATAAAAATTCGAGGACACACGCTCAATTGTCACGTCTTAGGAGGACCAACGTCAAAATAGCGCACATCATTTGCGTGATGTGAATATTAACAAGTGAACACAATACATCATATTCGTTAACACTTCACCTTTTTGATAAAGTTTTATGTGGCGGGCTAAGCTCTGACAATCTAACATATAACTTGTTATTTTGCCGCAACTATTTAAGAGAAAGTGAACTCCTTCAGTACAGCTAAATTGATCTGTAACAATGTAAAACTGGTTTCTACTGGTGGTCAGAGTAATCACCTTGGCTTTCATTATGCACAAGGTTATTTGTTAAAACTGAAGTGATCTAAAAATTACTTAAACGTTACCATATTTACGTGTATATTTTTACAGTGTGGAAATGACAAGCAAGTGCAGAACATGATTCATTGCTGGTAAGGTTCAATGGATAAGTTGTAGAAGTTTTACGTTTCATAGCCCAAACTTTCTAACTAACATTGCAATAAAGGTGAAAGTATGATGAAATGTACTCTCTTTCACGTTCATTATCTATGCCGTAGATTTTGTTATGCAAGTGGAATCAAACAAGCAAATTTAAGAGAAAGGCTCCTTGGTAGAAAAAAAGATAAATTACCACATTGCATCTACTGTCCGTTTAAATTAAACAGAGTAACCTGAAATATAAATAATGAAACACGTGTGTATATTCAAACTACAAAATTTTAATACTGGAAAGTGAGAACTAAAGTGTACTTACTAATCACAATTAATTTTCGAAAAGAGAACATTTAGAAACGTGCAATGGTCTCGGGCGTCAGCCGCATTCGTAGATGCAACCCGCCAACGTAGATCGTCCAAAATAAACTGGGTATCTATATAATATTTCAGGCACTAGGCTCTGGAATCTGGATGTCAGAGCCGCCAACATTCCGGACGTTTACCTCACCATGCACTATGAACTACTTAGTATACTTTAATCTACGCCGGCACGTTTTGTATAATAATTTTGATATTTTCACGAAAAAATTGCCATAAATATTTTATGTTTTGTATTACTTTTAATTTTGATAAAGGTAAAAAAAATATGTGTCTACAAAGTATTCTAACATTGCTATATTACACATACTAAAAAACAAAACAAGTTTTCCTAGTTGGGGAAGTCTAAATATAGGTATTATTTCTATGACATTCACAAAAAAATATTTGACATCTGCAACCAACAAATGAGGAAAAACAAAAGGTTAAAACATTATTAATACAATGTTTACAATTTAACATATTTAAGATTAGCTCTAAAAATTCCAAAAACACAGCGGGAAAAATGACTCACAATCATTGTTTCCCATCTACAGATCAAAATAACTACGAACAAATAGTTTTGTGTTAAAACGAGTCGAATGCGACTTAATATTTAATTATTTTAATATACTGTATGGTGTTTATTTAAAATTATACATTTTTATTCGACAGAGAAGCCAAAATAATACTATTAGTTTTGGCAGTCTGTGCATGTTCTACCGTAACGTCTAAACTACTTATCCGATTTGAATGAATCAGCTGTAAATAAATAGTAGTAATGGCCTGGGTTACATAGTCTATATACATTTTATCAGATATTTGACATAGTCAGGTGTTTTTAAAAAGCACCAGTTAATTTGAGTTTTTTTAGAAAAATTAATGTTTTCTTCGTGTTTCTTCTTACGAATATGTATTTACATTAGATTAACACACTCTAATACATCTTAGTGATATTGTAGTTTGTGCCGGTTTATCGGAAGTTAAATATTGTCATTAATACGTGCATAATAATATCAGTTTTTATGTTTCGAGGACAACTGATATAAGTATCGGACTATTAGTGAGTTTGAAATATATTATGTTTTGTAATACTTTGGCATGGGAAAACTGTATGTTGACATAGTGTTAGGTAGCGTCTGTAGATTGAGAATCCTTAGTTTGAATGACATTCGTTGGATTTTTAAGGAAATTAATGAACATTTCTCTTTGAGTAAAGTTCGGGGAATCTTTAGTCTAAATATTAACTCGAAGCGGTTGAAGAATGATTGGAGTTACGTTGAGTGAACGTAAGCGAAGTTTAGCTTTTAACAACTAATGTTAGCATTACGTAGGTTTGGAATTAGATCATTTCTATGCTGAAAGATAAAAGTGACCACTCATTTAGTGTGTGTTGTTGTTGATCATACAGTTTAAGGAACGTTGGATAAGTTAATCGTCTTATTTTTAATTATTTTTTTAATTTTTCTGCTTAAAACTCGAACTTTAAAGTGTTTTGCGCCAAAATCGTAAAATCTGTATAGCAATTTTTTGGTATTTTCTTTAAACAATACTTTCCTTTATTGTAACTATCGATCGCAACAGTAATTTAGTCCTACTAATATTATAAACGCGAAAGTTGCTCCTTCACGCAAAAAATACTGAACAGATTTGGATGAAACTTTACAGTAATATAGCTTATACATCAGACTAACACATAGACTACGTTACTTTTTACTGAAATAATCAAGATCAAGATACACGGACGAAAGCTAGGTGATTATAAAAATCTAGATGTAGATCGTAGATGTCAAAATGTATCACTGTTTGTCTCCTGTCAAAACTTCATAGGTTGCTATGCATAGCAACCATAATGATAGTTTGTAAATGGCTAAAATACGCGGGTAACACCGCGGGGCGCAGCTAGTATCTAATAAAATACTTGACCCACTTAAATCTTTAAAATTATTTGCAGAATTTAAAACTGCAAATTTGTTCGCACAGGGCCGAATAACATGTTTATTTGGAACAATGTTTATTCAACAGCTTCATGTTTATTGTTCTTAAACAAAACATTTATTGTATATTTGCAAAATAATAATAATTTACTTTGACATTAATCGCAAAAATTGATTAATTTTTATGGTTGGTAGGTCTAATTTCAAATTTTATAATAATAAAGAAACTCTAATATCAACCCTTTTTTTATGCAATTTTCCAGGTACAATAAACAGTTTCTCATAATTTCGTTAATTAAGCCAGATCATTTCATTTATTTTTGCCGATATGCTATGAAGTGTGAACCGTGTGTAGAACAAACAACGTTTAATATTTAACCCGACGATTTGCTGATAGTAAATGGTTTTAACGCAATTTTCATACACATTTACGCTGCGAGTTATAAGTATTACAGTGCATAATATTGCCACTACGTGAGCATGTAGTTTAATCCTTTTCTACGACCGCCATACACAATAGAGTATACCTGACAAGATTACCTGTACAGGTGAACTTTACAGATGTACGGAGCGTTTATTGCACAACTATGCACGTATGTCTTTTACCCAGCTCAAGCTTACCTGAGGGGTGTAGCTATGCAGGTAAAACTGTCAGGTACATCCTCACATGAATGACGCTTTAGTTATAGCTAAATAGGCGAGTGTCAGGTATATTACGCGTGAGAGCGCGTCCCTCACACAAGCTGTGCTCGGGCACACGCACCAGTGGCCTACGGCCCGCCTCAACGGTGATCGACCACCTCTTGTATCACTATAAATAAATATTATACACACCAGTTGTCCGTAACTTAACTCTCTGTGTCTTATTTGTAAGGTTATTTAAAAATTATACGAAAATACTGTCTTTTAAAGATAACAAATAATATCGTATGTGTGTTGTCATACACATAATTTATCCCTAACAGGAGTAACAACAGAGAGATCTCCTAATTAATTCGATTGATCTTTAGGTCAATCGTTGATTTGGGCATGGGCATTTGGTTGATTGTTTCCTAATGTGGACACTATGAAGTTAGGCAGATTGAGGAGAGAAACTAATTTATCGAATTGACTAAGTAGTCACTTGGCCCCATTGAGATGTCTTGGTGCATTGTCGTAGAATTTGCATGAGGCATGCACTTACGCCGCCTTACGCCGTTGGTACACCTACGCGTTCGTATGCGGCAGCGAATCACTGCGAAACTACTGCGGTAGCGAAATATCTGCGTAACGTTAGTACATAGCAGTTTTTTCGCAAAGAAATGTCATTGTAATTTACGTGGACTGCGGACTTTCCTCCATGTTACCTCTTTTTTGTAAGCATTTTTATAATCTGCGTGACCAACTGCATATAATTCGGGATAATTTCAAATTGAATTCAAAAATATTTCAATATTTTCGGCTTCCATGGTAAATCTGTCCTCAACGACAGAACGCATGCGAACACGGTATCAAGAAAAACCGATAGTTGTCGTTACGTGGCAGATCATGATCGGCCCAGTTTAACGATTAGCCTACAACAGATAAATGTCATAGTGATAAGTTCTGACTTACATCGTACGATATATTGTTGTTTTTGCGATTAGTGATTAGCAATGTCATGAAAAACATTAATTGAATATAGAGTATAACACAGTAAATATAATTGTTTTTACAAGAAAAACGGAATTTGTATACCTACAACATTACTTAAACAAATTTTGCGTACAAATTATCGGTGTAGCCAATCTAACCTGGTTCCATTTTGGCTTAGAAGATTTACAATTTCTTACAAAATAATATAAAAGTAGTACGATTTGGTAGATAGTAAAACCATCTTTAAATGATTTACTTTTATATGCGATTTAACAGCTTGCATAAATAAACCACTCATTGTTGTATTGTCCTTTATCATATATCATCATTATTTAACATGTTAGCTAATTTGATTTTGCAACCAACACTTGTTAATGTAAACTTAGGTTTAATTTAATTTTAAGTTCTATGTTTCATTTCATTTATGAGAATGAAGAATGATCCACACAATACATATCTTAAATTTAGCATGTGCATAAAATCTGAGACATGTCTTTCATTTAAATGTTCACTTTGTACGTTAGCTTCAAAGAAAATAGTAGTGCCAAAGATTTTACCATTTATTAGCTGTATACGGTAACGCCAAATAACAGCTAGCAAAATCGGTGTAGCTCTCCCAGAGATTAATATAATGCCACATCAGAAAGACAAAAAATTTCAATTTTTAAATTAAAAAAAAAATGTTTTTATTTAAAAACAATTACATTTTATTAAACTTCCTACAAATATTATAAAGATTTTAGTATTTATGTTCTTTCACGCAAAAACTAATGAATGGATTTTCATGAAACTTCACAATAATATAGTTTACATATCATAATAAAACATATCCTTCAAATTACCGCCATAACCCACACACGGGCAGAGGCGCGGGCAAAAGCTAGTATACAATATATGTTATATATGTATGTATAGACTAGTAGTGGTTTGCAACGTTACCCACTGTTGTTGTAGCTTGCTCATCCCATGGTTTTATCTTTGTATATCTATGTATATATATTGATATAAGTAGGTTGAGAAAATTCTCAGTGACATAAACTGTGTCTATAAATATAATGAACTAAAACATTTCCTTGTAACAAAGGGACACGTCTAGAGATTGTGAAATAGTGTTTGTTTCTACATAATCTCTATAAATATGTAAGTAGCTTGATAAAAATCTCTAATTTAATGTCAATATGGTGAGTAATGAAGATAAGAATCTACTATTTGCTATAAAAAGGATTTTATCATATTACAATTTAAATAACACCAGAAATAGAGTGGAGCATCGACTATAACAGTTGCAGTTTTAATAAGTACTAACATTTGACAGACCCATGTAGTGACGGATTAATGGAAACTCAGGTGATTTAGCCTATTAAGCCATTAAGGGCTCACTTAGAGTTAAGTAACTCTTAATGATATTTTCGTTTTCACCAACCTTTAGTGAGACACCTCAGTGCTTGGACGTCTTTTAAAATTTAGGGGTCACTTGATAAGGGAGTTATTTCCCCGAAATTGTTCACAAATGCAATGGAGGATATGTTCAAGACGCTAAACTGGAAAGGACGTGGCATTAACATTAATGGCGAATACATCTCTCACTTGCGATTTGCGGACGACATCGTCATAATGGCAGAGACACTGCAGGACCTGCAACAGATGCTGAATGACCTAGCTGATTCTTCTATGCGCATCGGCCTACGGATGAACTTGGACAAAACCAAGGTCATGTTCAATGAACATGTTCTACCGGAACCGGTTGCAGTACACGATACCGTTCTCGAGGTTGTTCAAAAATATGTCTACCTTGGGCAGACATTGCAGTTGGGTAGAAACAACCTCGAGGATGAGGTGAAAAGAAGAATTCAGTTGGGTTGGGCAGCGTTTGGAAAGCTACGTAGAGTCTTTTCGTCGTCGATCCCACAATGCCTAAAAACGAAAGTTTTCAATCAGTGCGTCCTACCTGTCATGACATACGGAGCCGAGACCTGGACACTTACGGTACGGTTGGTCCATAAGCTTAAAGTTGCTCAGCGTGCTATGGAAAGGGCTATGCTCGGCGTTTCTCTGAGAGATCGTATCAGAAATGAGGTGATCCGTCAGAGAACTAAGGTCATCGACATAGCCCACCGGATTAGCAAGCTGAAGTGGCAGTGGGCTGGCCATATTAGCCGCAGAACTGATGGCCGTTGGGGCAGAAGAGTTCTTGAGTGGAGACCGCGTCTCGGTAAACGTAGTGTAGGACGCCCACAGGCGAGGTGGAGTGACGACCTGCGTAAGATGGCTGGCAGGAGCTGGATGCGAGAAGCCCAAAATCGATCACAGTGGTGTGCAATGGGAGAGGCCTATGTCCAGCAGTGGACTGCGATAGGCTGATGATGAGTGATAAGGGAGGGTTCAATCTAGGAGATAGTTTGATAATATTTGGTGAAAATAGGAATAGGTACTAAGTGTAAACATGCCTAGATGTTGTAAGAATGCTGGAGAGAACAACACTGTAAAAATAAGGAAGTCTATAAGTAGTGTGGAAAGGTTGGTCTGTTGGACATCTAAAACCTCCTTTTCCTAAATACCAATGTCCAACACGGTGGACTATTAAAGGCTACTCATGATGATGATTGTCAAAGAAGTTAATTAGGTATGTGCATGTGACATCCACAATCAATATTTTAAAGGCTTGCAAAGCCGATTGCAAGATAAAAAAACAAATAAGGTATGTGCATGTGACATGTCTGTATTAGTTTTGAGTCTGAGGTAAATTAGTCTCAAATCTCATAAAAAAGATTCTTGCCTTTCATATAAAACTTAGAAAATGTTATTATATAATTGATGTATAATGATTAATCTTGGAATTGAAAGTAATGTCTGCAGCTGAATATTATTATCACAAATTAAAATTGTTTAATGATTGTACAACCCAGTAGTTTTCATTTTCTTTCCTATCATTAAATCAAATTATACATTACATTATTACAGCTCTGTGTGCTACAAATAGGATGTTTCTTTTTTGCATTTGTGAGACTTGTTGAACTGAGAACAACCATTAAGTATTACTAGGTTTATCAGGTGGGTGTCACTCCGCAGTTTATGTATATATAAGAGTTACACGATAATTGTAGTTGATTCGGCGCTGTGTGATCTGAATTGAACTTAATCTTTTGACACCTAGGGTCCTGATTTCTTTAATTTACTTTTCGGAGTGAGTTTTCTGTATGAGTACTATTATGTATTCTGTGGTTTTATGAGTGTAGCTTATCATTCTTTTAATGTGAATGAATTCTGCTAGAGAAAAAAATACACAACATCTTCTTCATAGATACTTTGGAATGAGCTGGCAACCCTAAACATTGGAAATAATAAAGATTTGAAAAATATTTTTGTTTGGTTAACAGCATTTCTTAGTCTTTTCAGCTATTATTAATTTAATAAATTTAAAAAAATTAAGAGATTTTAATGGTAAGCATAGACAAAGTTTCAACTGTTTCTATTATGGTGTATAGAGTTTAGTAAATTGCAAAGATTAAATTGCAAATTCTGCAAAGGAAGTTTCTAGAATTCCTCATTTAATACTATTTTTAGGAAATCACCAATCGCCTATTACTTTTAGATATCAAGATATATAACCTAGAGGTATTCTTCTTTTAGAACATAATTAGTATGTTTTCTTATTAGATTTAGAATTTATTTCACATTCAAATATTTTTTGTCGACTATAAAAAAAATCAATGCCAAGTGTACATGCTTGGCAAAATTTCAAGTCCCTGAATGACAGATCAGTATAAATATTATAATTAGATAAATATCACCTGTAGTCATAATCTATTTCTAAAAATAATATAGACAACAAGGAAACCGGTTGTCAAGGTGATTGAAAATAAACATCTTCCATATGAAATTAATAAACAGTTTCAGTAAAACGAAAAATACAAGAAGACATGTGAACAAAGCATAACAAATAAAATTCAAGTTTAAATGACAACCAAAAGTGTTAATAACGGTGGCAATTTCCAGCTTGAACAAAACCATCACAGTGTATGTAATTACATACAGCTTGCGATTGCAATAAAATTGACAACAATAATATATAATATACATATTGAGGTAAACACAAAAATAAAGATGTCAAAATTTTGTGTTACAAAATAATCTCGAAGTTACTTTACACAAAATGTACAACTTCTGTAAAAAGCCAATTCTAATTAAAGCTGTGTTCTGATTAGTTTATCAAATGTACTAGAGTAGAAATTATATTTAATTGTTTACATATTATTGTCAAGGTAAACAGTGTACTTACCATTTGGCCCATATTTTTCCTGGTTCCTTTTTATTTGGTCTGGACTAAGGCCTTTGTCAGGGTCAGTTCCGAAGTATCCTAGGACTTCGTCCACGGATTTTGAATGAGCGTCATCCATGGTGGAATTACTACGTTGCCGTCAGTTCTGAAAGGCAAGAACAAAATTAGGTTAGAAATGACGAGTCATCATTATCAACTTCAAAACTTTGAGGTTAAGTCAGTACTGTGACGATATTTCTAAGAGTAATTATGACTAAATATGTGTTAACAATTGTTTCGTACGTAATATTAAATTCAGAAAATACGATTACCATTAATAGGTCAGGAACTTAATCATTCCAAAAAAAATGACTAAACGTAATTTTAAATTATTTAGAACAAAACAAAATTAAGTTCTTTTGAAGATAATATTTTTCTAGTTATTAACTTTGTGAAACGAATAGACAAATAGCGTTATTAAACTTAACAAGCTATTTCCTAAACGGCTAACATCATTTGATCACTGCACCACTCACCAGTTTTTTTAATACATGAGAATTGTCTATCTTACAAAGTATTTCACTTAGTATAAGCGTTTGACTCTTACTTTTATGTGTCTACTATTTTTGAACTAATCTAATACTTTTTCTCGTAAATATCATAAACGACACGAACACGTATCTAACTCAGCCGTCATTTTTTACTCAACTGACGTAGGAAAAAGGTCGATGGCAGAGCCACCTTTTACGCGACTAGCAAACTATTTTGGTCAACTGAGATTCTTTTAAAAAAATAATTATTGAAATAATATCAAATACAATGATTTTAAACGTAAAATAGTTCTAAAATGTCAAAAGTAAGAAATTGTAGTTATCATGATTTTATTCAAGATCTTGATTTAATTTACGATCATACATAAATGTGGAGCCTTGCCATAGGTTGAACGCGCACCACGTGACATAATGCTATTTTGGTACCATAGGCGCCTACAAAATGCGGTATTTTTAAAATTCCAAAATTTGCTTTGCGTTATGTAACACTATTATCACTGATTTTTAATCACCAATTTCCTGGTTTAACTTGTTAAACACTTATTACGCACTTTAGTGTAAAACACTCACAAATGTTTTGTTTTATACTAGTATTCTGAAACTTACTGAAATATTTTTTCGACAGCGTCGAGAAGGAAAGAAGAAATAAGAGTGGCGCGGGAGATGTTTTCCCGCCGCGCCCCGAGTAGCTACTCCCGGGCGTAGAGCGACGATTTTAGAGCGGCGCGGGCGCGGTGGAGGGACACCGTCGAAGATTTCTTTAATTATTTTGGCAACAGTACTCGATGGCACAGTCGAGTCGCTTTCCAGGGTTGCATGTCGCACGGCGGCCGTCACCGACCGTCCTATGATGATCTTTTTATAGCGGTCGCTGCCCGGCTCGAGCTCCCGGAGATTGTTGTGGATAGTGATTTCTGTTTACGATTATTAAAAGGGGTCCCCGCTTAGATATTTAACTACTTCCCTAACTCATTTGAGAAAAGCTTCAAAAGTTCACTTCATGACACTCGTAACGCACAAAATAGCTGAAAACTTATTACTGTAACGTTCGTTTATTATCTTGATAAGACCATATTGATCAAACATTACCTTATCTATCTATAATTACCTACAATGTTTTTTTGAGTAATTGGCGCAAAAATAACCGTTATAAATTTCACCGCTTTTGCTGTGGTGGTTTCCGTAGATTTCCTCTGAAACCAGGGGGTTTCGCCGTTCATGTGTACATTAAGGTTTTTAATAACGATTACCTACCTACTTCATTGACAGGTGCAAGTGTGTTTTAAAATAATGTTAGCTTAGGATTATTAGAGTGGAAACTTTTTGTCGCATTTTGGATCGTGTCCGACAGGTTGACATTGGTGTGGTTAGGAACCTGCACTTGGCAAGAACTTACCACTCGGTGACACTGATCAACGTGTTCAAATATTTCAGATCGTATCTTCGATTCACATTCATCAAAATCGTAATTTAAATAGATAGGTAGATTTTGAAAATTGGAATACAAAGGGTGAAATAATGAGGATGATGAATCATGCCTTTCATACTATCACCATATGATATATTTACGAAAAATACGATCAGTATGTTATTTGTGCACTTAGTATTTTATTATATCATCAAAATCAAAAGTAACTTGAATATGTATTAGTAATTAAAACACAAATTATTTTTGTAAGATATAACTTAATCAAGACGTACATATGGTTTCGTTCATAATGTGATAATGCGAATACCAAATATAATTTAAAAGGATAAAAACTGATAAATATCAAGTCACAACTCTTGGGAATTTTAAAGACTAAGTAGGTAACGAATGGGATATTGATTTCCACTCTAACTGAAGAGAAATGTCAACCTTGCGTTTCATGTCTCTACTTTGAATATATTTAGCGACGATGAAAATAGAAAACAACGGGGAACAGATGAATGCCAATGTTAACATTTATTTTAGTGTCTACATATAAAATGTGTTTTAATTTAAATATTTCAGATAAATGTTTGATAAAGACACAAAGATATTTGTATTGCGACTTAGAATGTCTTAAGTTTCATAACATTTTAACTGAAAGTTCTACTACAAATTTGAATAATAAGTTCCGTTTCAGTTTAATTCGCATTGCGATAATATTGGGTTCGTTTGATATGGGATTATTTTACTTTAGTTTCGGAGCTGTGTCTCAATCTCAAGAGATACTGTAATCTCTGTATCCACTGATACTTAATAATAACAATTGTCTGGTGGCAGAAGGCTGTTCGTGACACGAGTAAGGAGGTTCTAGTCTTTGGGACCTTAGCCACTGCAGTGTCTTGGTACCGAACTCGGTGGTCTAATATTTTTCACATTTTTAAATACATTATATTTTCTCTCATATTTGGCAAAAAAAACTTAATCATCTATATGTATATGAATGCTGATGAGCTGATGCCTGCGGTTCCACTCGCGTCCTATTGGTATGAAAAATAGATGTTGGCGGATTCTCAGACCTACTCAACATGTACACAAAATTTCATAAAAATTGGTCAAGCCATTTCGGAGGAGTATGGTTACTAACATTAACAATGTTAGTTACGAAAATTTTATGTATATAATAATAAAAATACAGCAGTTTAATCCTAATCTAGATGAAGCCCGTAGATACATTAAATGGCAACTAGACTGCTGATAAAAATAAATATGTACATGATATTTATACTTTCCTACTTCCTTATCCTTACTAATCTAATATATAAAATTCTCGTGTCACAGTTTTCGTTGCCATACTCCTCCGAAACGGCTTGACCGATCTTTATGAAACTTTATATGAATATTCAGTAGGTCTGAGAATCGGCCAACATCTATTTTGATACCTCTAAAACGCGAGCGGAGCCGCGGGCATCAGCTAGTCTTATTATATAAAATTCTCGTGTCACAATGTTCGTTCCCATACTCCTCCGAAACGGCTTGACCGATTCTTATGATTTTTTTTATGCATATTCAGTAAGTCTGAGAATCGGCTACTATCTATTTTTCATACCTCTAAGACGCGAGCGGAGCCGCAGGCATCAGCTAGTAAGAATATAATATAATAATCAATAGAATATAATAAATGCGGAAGTAACTCAGTCTGTCTGTCTGACGTGCCTTCACACCAAAACTGAACTGATTTGAATAAAATTTTGTAAGTACATAGTCCAGAGCCTGAAAAAGAACATAGAACTACTTTTCTAACACAATAGACGTTTGTCTTTCTATTATTTTTTCACAGTTAAAGCGATGCACTGATTTCAATTAAATTTGGTATGGAGATTGGACTTGTAAGGTTTTGTAAGGTTACTTTAATCAATAGCATGGCATAATTTCTAATGTTTCTCTATGTTATTTAACTATTTTTCACGTTATTACTTGATCAATAATACAGTACAGTAGTGAATTGAAAGATATGCTGTGTAAGTTTTATAAATTAACTTGTAAGATTTTGTGAAGCCACGATAATCAATAGTATGCTAATTTCTTTAGTGAAACAAGCATATTTGACTTTAGAAAATAGATAAAGTTGAGACCTTTAGGCGTAAATCTCCAATTTGCTATCAAATTTCCAAAGAATCATTCTTTGAACTGTGATCCACAATTACTATTGCTCTGATGGTAAAAACTGTTATTTTTGTAGTATATTGGAATATAATATAGTCTGTGAACTTTGTAATACTTTATTCTATAATGTCCATAGAGCAAGCAAGCTGTCTATGCACCTCTCTCTTGTATTAGGACTAGCCATGGCGGCATGTTTTGTTACACTTTCAAGAAGTAAAAAAAATAATTTCCAAGTATAATTCGGCTACTTTATTATTATCATCCAGAAGGCCTGGATATACATTAAAAATGGCGACGAGGATGGGATTACAAGTCACATTAAACAAGTAAATTATTTAGAACAAACATTTTATGCCGGAATATGAAGAGGGAAATAAAATTTATACAAAGAAAGAAAGCTATCAAACTTACACAAATATCTGCGATGTTTATTAATTTATTCATCAAATCACGTCATATTTATTCCAAATTTGTATTTCGTTAAATAAATTAGTAACTAATAAACAAAATGAAATACAACAACAAACAATGTATCTAGTATGTGACGTTTTATTTATCCATATTTTTTTAAACAATGAAAGCCAGTAGGGCTCTTTAAGAAGGTTCTATTACTTTTCAAATTAAACTTTGCAGATAACTTTAGGTCTTTACCTATGAAATTGCCGTTTTGTATGCAATAAGTGAAAGTACTTATTTTTTTCTGTTATTCGAAGTAATCACCCATGCAATCGACGCATCTTTGCACACGCATTGGCAGTTTATTGATGCCCTTCTTGTAAAAATCAGCTGGATGGGAGGCAACAAACTCTTCAAAAGCATTTTGTACTGCCTCTCGGGAATTGAATTTTTTACCCACTAAAAAGTTGTCTAAATTTTGGAAAAAGTAATAGTCGGTAGGTGCAAGGTCTGGTGAGTATGGCGGATGAGGGAGAGCTTCCAACCCCAGCTCTTGCAGCTTGGAGACTTTCTGTTGCGCAGTATGGGGTCGCGCGTTGTCTTGAAGGAGCAGTGGGGACGACCGATTGACTAAAGCTGGTTGCAGATGTGCAAGCTTCTCCATCATTCTGTCCAGTTCTTCACAGTACACTCTGCATCTGCATCTATGCAGATCATATCATGAGCATTAATGCAGATATATCTGCATATCTGCATTAATGCTCATGCCGTTTTGTAAAAAGCTGTGGTGAATCACACCCGCACTAGACCACCAAACAGTGACCATCACCTTTTTAGGGGTCATTTTTGGTTTAGGGCATTGCTTTGGTGCTGAACCAGGATCTAACCAACTTGCTGAGCGCTTTCGATTGTCAAACAGAATCCATTTTTCGTCGCACGTAACAATTCGTTTCAAAATTCCTTCATTTCTTTGCCTGTTGAGCAGCGCATGGCAGGTCTCGACGCGTACGTTGCGCTGGCGATCGTTAAGGTCGTGGGGCACCCATCTATCAAGATTTTTTACCTTGCCAATTGATCAATGGATGTCGCAAATGGATCAATATTGTTTTCATGCTTACATTAAAAGCTGCTGCTAGCTCAGCTGTAGATTGAGTTTCGTCAGCTTCCACAATCGCCTTCAATTCATTATTGTGAACGAAAGTCTCCGGACGACCACGAGCTTCATTTTTCAAGTCAAAATTTCCAGAACGGAACCGGGAAAACCAATAACGGGTTGTGCGTTCGTTGTACAGTGCTCTTCGTAAACGTTTTTAGGGTTCCGAAGTTCATAACTCGGAACCCTTATAGATTCGTCATGTCCGTCTGTCCGTCCGTCCGTCCGTCCGTCCGTCCGTCCGTCCGTCCGTCCGTCCGTCCGTCCGTCCTCGACTTACCGTCCAAACGGTAAGTGCTAGAAAGATGAAATTTTGCATGAATACGTGTTGTAATTACGTCGACAAAGTGCTACAATAAAATTATGAAAAATAATTTTATTTGGGGTACCTCCCCTACACGTAAAGTGGGGTTGATTTTTTTTTCTCGAGGCTACCCCATCGTGTGGGGTATCATTAGATAGGTCTTTTAAAAACAATAAAGGGTTTCCTAGACGATTTTTTGATTTAGGTATCCGTTTGCGAGATATTTCACTTTAAAGGGCACTTTTTTGTAAAAACAGGGCGTCCCCCCCCCTCTAAAAGCCAAACGGCTGGCTCAAAAAATCTGAAAAAAATCGTGATGGTGGTCCATATAATGAACTTTGAAGGAAAACTATAACCGATTAGATGACTTTCTTAGTTCAGGAGTTATAAAGGCTTATATGGTAAAATGCGCTCACTTGGAAAACGTCATACAAAATTAACGTAATAATACGTAAACATAACAATTATCTATTGGATACGATTTTAAATCCACATACCATTATAGGTGACTGAGGAACCCTTTCCTGTGCGTGGCCTGACACGCACTTGGCCGATTTTTTTTGATGTTATGTGCCGTTTGTGTCCCGTTGGTGCCACGACGGAACTCATATTCCATAATTACACGAATTTTTAAAGTGTCCATTAAGACGAAAAATGTTCAAATGTAATGAAAATACAACGCTAATCAAAAAACAAAAGACTGAGTTTGTAAATAGAATGTCATAGTTTGAAAACAAAATTAATTTGAATTTAGAATACAGAGCCATTACAAACTTTTTTTTAATTGAAATGACCAGTACTGAAGAAAGGCAATTTCATAGGTAAAGACCTAATATTAAAAAGGACGCTCCACCATAGATGTGAACACCTACTTTGTTGTGGCCATGGTTAGAGGCCTGTTGTAGTCAAATAAAAATAAATGTCTTCCCTTTCCTCTGAGTTACCTAATTAAAAAAAAGTAAACTCCTTTATAATTAAGTAAGTTGCAAGGCAAAAAGACATGGTATTTAGGATACTTAATGTTACACATTTACTTTCTGGACCTAAAAACCTATTGTGTACTTGTAGCTACATATTTTTGCCTAACACATTTTACAAGTGTAGTGTTTTAGATTCAAATTAATTCCTATTCAGAGACATTGCAGCATTCTCTCTAGAAGATAGGTTAGGGCCTCCGCACACTAGCTACTTTTAGCATCGGCGATCGGCGATTTGGCGACTGCATCGATGCTGCATCGCGTTTTAGCGACTTCCTGCGTTCGATCGCGGTATCGGAAACGCGCGTTTTAGCGACTGCTCAGATGCTAAGTCGCTGCTACCGGCATCCGAATGTGTGCGGAGAGTAGCGTTCAACTGCTGTGTCGCGCTTCTAAAAAGCGACTCGATCGTCGCGTTTAGCGTTTTTAAGTGTGCGGTGTGGAGCGTTCGGTCGCCGTATTTAGCTTCTAAAAAGCGATTAGTTGCCGATCGCCGATGCTAAAAGTAGCTAGTGTGCGGTGGCCCTTAAACAGATATGAGAAACCTTATTTGAACCCTATCGCCTATACACACATATATATATAGAGCTGTACAGTTTTATTATATTTTATTCAATAAGGTCAGCAATGTCTTGAAATCCTGATAATACTAAAGACCACAGGATTTGGTCGGCCGTATGCCAACTTACTTGTATAAAAATTGGGATTGAAGTTAAGTAAACTTTGTACGTACTTTAGACGACGATGCTCAAAATACTTATTGAATGGGAGAAGTTTTTTTATTGATAACCAAAGTGGCTCCACTCTGTCTGATGGAAAGCATAAGTAAAATCCAAGAGTAGTGAGCACCATGCACCATAAATGCTGTCACTTTAGTTTGATCTTCTGTGCGAGGGTGGTTCGAGCCGGCCCGTACGTGCTGAAATCTGAGTGGCTCTATTACCTTGAGCTTATTACAAAAAATAGAATCGAAGTTCGGAAATGCTATAGCATTTGAAACTATATTGATGACTAGTTACCTGTTGTTACTCATTCAAATAATATTCATAAAAAATAGAAAATAAAACGCTAGCTGCTCACACATCAATCAGTGGTTGTTTACAATAACAATTTAGAACTAAATCGATCATCAATTTCCTTTGATTCATTTTATTTTAACGTACATTTTGTATAAACTACGATGTTGTGATTGAATAGGAATGGTGTACGCACTCGAACTCGAACGGGTGGCCGGCTATAAATGAACGTAGCTGGTTTAATGACCGATTAAAAATCACTTTAGTTTCGCAAGCATACTATTTTATAGCCCATTAATTAATATACATCCACGTTGTCTTATATTTAAAGATCAGAGTCATAGTTTATGTAATAATTTGTGTAAAGTTGAACGGGTGTCGTGTCAGACGAAGCGTTGGTTTATGAGTATTGTCTAATATAAAGTAGACACACAGACTGTGTCTATGTTTGACAAATTGATTTGATTGAACTACGTACCGATATAGATCAAATACATAAATATTCGAATATGTATCTACAATGGATTAATTTGATGGATGTTTTCAGAAAGATTTGATTGATAGAAAGCAACGTAGACAGTGTTTTATAAAGAGATGGTACGGGTTTTATGGAAATCAAACACGAGTGTTTTTTTGTTACTTGTAATAATTTTTTTTCAAAGAATAATACAATTCTGTTAGCTTTTAGATACCCTCACTCTCTCTTGAGAGAAGACCCGAGTCCAGGAGTGGGATATTAAGGGTTGTCCGAATGGCTTCGTTAATGTAGCAAAAAGGAGGCTTTATAGGTTTTAAAAGTCAAATTACACGGAAATTACAGTTTATAAGCTGTTTAATTTCTACACGGAAATGTTTACTTACTTTACTGTATTGAATTCATTATGTTTTTTTTGGTGAATTTTATGATGATAACAATATTTCCTCATAGATAGCTTTAGAAGATATAATCAGATGGTACACAAATTTGAATAAGTATTTAAGAAACATCGATCCGACAAAAAATGTGAAGTTATTGGTGCTTTAATTTAATTTTCATTATTTCGAGTTCGTTGGTTTCAGAAATATTTCTTTAATTATGGAGTACTAGCCTTCGCCCGCTGCTCCGCTCGCGTCTATCGGTCATCGCGGTATAATGTAGCCTATGTCCTTTCTCAGGCTTTTTACTAACTGGGTACAATATTTTATTTTAATCAGTGCAGTGGTTTTGAGTTTATTTTATAATATGTAGTGATAATTTTATTCTGTTTCAATTTTTTTTGGTAATGTTTTCTTTATGAAAATAAATTTTGATAGTCAATTTTAAAGAGACTCACAGTATTCGTAATACATAGTCACGTTCCGAAGAGGTAGGTGAGCATGACTTCACGTTTCAAGAGACCGACTTACACGCATCTGACCTACTTTCAAAGTTGAGATCATTGACTTGCGGTGAAATGAATAAAAGCATTGCTGTTTTTGACATTTAGTTTATAGTTACGCAAGTTTTGTATAGTTCAACAACATTTTCATGGAAGATCGTTTTTTGTTTTTTCGGAAGACGGTTCCCATTTCATCTCATCCACAAATTTTTTATCAATAAACTCATTAAGACGACAACTTCAGAAGATAAGTAGACTAGAATTGAAGACGTTAAATACATGATAGTAGCAGAAATAGCTGATATTATTCGGCTGGTTGCCATCTCATCAAAAGAAGAAGAACATTATCATGTCAAGATGTAGCACGACTGTTCTTTTCTCAAATTACCCTATTTCAGCAAGTATTCAAACATAAGTTTGTCCTTTTTTACCCACACTGCGTAAAATACGCATGTCACACATGGTAGGTAGTCTCAAGCTAGGCAGACTATTGATTGACATATTTCTATAGTTCCAAATACATTCATATTACACATAAATGCCACTTATATATAGAATAAATCATTCTGGTCATCAGATAATTTTTTGTCCTAGATGGGAATCAAACTTTTTTTTATATTTAAGCCTACCAAATTGAGTCTACTTTGCCTTCTTATGAAATTATGACTTTCAGGTCAGGGTCCTATACCTCTAGACCAGTCTTACTGGTCAGTTTTTTAGTGGCAAAGAGCGGTCATTAGAAAATATGCAAAGTGTAAAGATATGAGATTGTCAAAACTATTATGATAAATGACATATAAAGTAGCTTTACAAAAAAAACTGAAACTTTATTCTAGAATTTATATTCACAACATAATACATGTACTAAATATTATGTAGTATTGTGTAGGATAAGTAAATCGGTGTATCAAATAGTTTTAAATGTTTCACATTATTGTGCTTTTCTGTTGGCATTGATTTCTTTTGATCGGGAGATCAAAACTTTTATAAAATAAACTAAGTGCCACAGAAGACATTCAGTTCTAATATTTTATTTTAAATATTTTGTACTACAAGTTTTTATTCTTACGTCTTTTTATATTTATGTAGCCTCAATAATTTTACGTTATGTCATGACTATACTTAAATTGTAATTGAACTAACAATTATTGTTTTTATTTAGGGATTAATTGACTTGTGCCTTATACCTCCTCAATATCGTAACTATGAGTTATTACAATTTTGAGGATTGTACAAATTTCCATTATACACATTTGTACAGTATGGTAAGGCTTTACTCCAGATAATACAACAAACTTACAGCAACGTACAAACTTTTAAACCGACGCACTTAATGAGAAAAATTGTGTCTCAATGTTTATTTTACCCGATACTTTCATCATCATCATGCTGGACATAGGCTTTTCCAAGAAAGCTTTAGCCTAATATACCACGCTGGCCCGACGGGGTATTGATACATGATAATATCGTTATAGCTAATAAATATCTGATGAAAGAAACTGACAGTTTTATCTACTCCGTTCAATCCCATTATGCGATGACGTGAGCCCTTCGTTTCTTACACTGTTGTCAAGGTGAGGGTTTTTTATTTAAGATTTAATCTTGAATATAAATCCCTCACCTTGACAACAATGTATCAACCAGTAACGATCTAGATGAACACACTCAACGAAACTTGGGTAGCGGAACGGGCTTTTAAAATTCCTAGATAATTCAGATAACTTGGCAGTTCTGCGCAAGAATATTATGTTATTCTCATATCGAATATACTCCACGTACCGAGGGAGCATATCGTAAGGCTATTCATCATCTACAAATAAACGGCCGAAGGTAATAATCAAAATAGAATTATCGTACGGGAGTGTGTCGTAATCGTCTGCTTTGGCAGGACTGAGTTGCGGTTTTTTGGCGGACTACAACAGATTTGGATCAAGTTCTATTTGTACGTATTTAAAGATGAAGAAAATGGTATCGAATAGGCAATGCCACCGTAGACCGGCCTCGGTCTATTTGGCTTTTAGATCTAAGTGTCATTCTAGTGAGTGATTCATACACAACATTTTTGAAAGTATATTTAAAATGGACGTAATATAGAAACAGGTGATCGTATATTAAATTCCCAAACATATGTTCTTATTTTTTTTGTATAAATATTGTGGCAGATATAATTTTTCAGCTACTAAGAACTTATGCAATTTGGCGTTAGTCGCTAAGTACTATTTGCTCAAAACATTAGATAAAGTTGAGATGTCACTTACTTAATACATTTCTGTAAGCAAGAACATATACTTAATACTGTAAATATCCACTCTCGTTTATTTTCTCTTGCGTGTTTTTTTTATTTGTAACAATGGGTTTCGAATTTTTGTAATATCATAGCGGAAGTTTATACTTTCTCAGGTAAATTGAACGTATTGTCGTTTCACATGAGGTGATACTCGATTATTCGCCATTTTTACATTGAAAAGTATTTTTATAACTAGTTGTTACGGTACGACGGTTGTAACAGTAAACATCACTATCTGGTTTCAACCCGAAAACATCGATTTGCAATTTTTATGTTTAAATAAAGGTTATGTCTATCGTGTTTTATGATTATCAAAAATCTGTTGAATGTTGCAGTTTTGTTTGACCACAATTAGCGTAAAATGGATCAGGTTGATAATTTCAAGAGTTTACTCCAGTTAAGTTTAATGTAATGAAGCTAATAAGATCCACATTGTATTTTACAGCAGATGTACGAATATAATTTAAAATAGAAATTTCTCGCTTCTTGAGTGGTGCAATGTTCAACCATTTGAATTCCTCACAAAAATATCTACAGTACATAATATCTAGAACATAATCTCAAACGACGTCATACTATAAGATGGCGCTTGCGGCCTCGACATTCGTACCTATACAGATCTTATACATTTTTTTTTTTTTTTAATGTAGTTTTAAACTTCATTTATGATCGGGTAAAGCCAGTCTTTTCAGGAATAATTTTATAATTTCAAAAAGAAAAAAATACTCTAATATTAATAGGCAAATCTAAAATTTAAATAAAAATGAAAGTTTACATAACGCTGAATGTTTTTACATAATAGTAAGGAGTTTAACATTTTAGTTAGAGAATATTCATTATATCTTGTTCACTTTCATAAACCATTTTTATTCCTGGTAACACTGGCTTATGTAATCAAATCTCCGTTCACGTCTGAGCGGATGCTATTTTTCATTCTGTTAATTTTTCACGCATCTCTTTTACGTAGTGTTTGCACTGAGAACGTCCGTTTACAGTTCAAATATGAAAGCACATTCCGCATGTCGGGCAACACTTAACAATCACTGCACTAGTCACAGTCCTCCGTTGGTAACACCGTCACAGATGAAAAACAAACTTACCGTATCACTATATCACTTGGTCCCTCACTGGTTTGTGATATACATAAAAATGTATTATTTGTTTTGAAGGTACTATCGAGGGGAGTTAGCGCGCTCCATGAGGACAGTATCAGGAGTGCGGCGCGCCGGGCGCGGGAGCAGATTGCGGCCCTCTTTTATAAGCTCCGTTGTGGGCAGCGGGCCGTTTGCCAGCGACCATTCTCTCACCAACATACGCGAGTCCAACATTCGTCTCGCGACATATACTGTGACACTTATTACCACACGACAGGGTACACAATACCGCTACAATTTATTTTATCCACCGAATATAAGGGTTGTTAGTTCCGTAGTCACTGATAACATTTGACGTTACCTTTAATTTACAAATTACTACAAGTAAAATGTACGTCATTAATTAATTGTTTAGTTTTACTTAGATGCATTTCTGTGTCAAGACAGCAGGTAATTATATTAATTATCAAGCAATTCATTGCGAGTTATTTGATGATATGCATTTGAAAATTATAACGATAATAAAAGTTTAAATATTATATTAATTAGATTAGATAGCTTTAAGAATATAAAAGTATACATCCTCTTTGTGAGCTACGAACCGCTACGTCGTAGCATTGTCAACTTAAGGCCTGCGTCTATCTATTTAAAAAAATAACTGTCCGTTTATATATTTTTAATAGAAATACAGTATTAAAATACAGTAGCATTTAATCTATTCATTCAAAATTATCTAACATGTATTTCCCGAAACCAATATAGTTAAGCTGTCTGTGGATTAGGCAAAGTGATAAAGAGATAAAACCATCAGAATGGGTTACATGATCGTTACATTGCCTCATTTTTCACGAAATAGCCGTATTTATCACAGTTACAAAATCTTATCAAAATGATTAATGTATTCAGTGATTTGGAAAACTATGAGGGTGTGTTATAGTTTAATGGGACATTTCGTTGTTACACAGCGGTCGTAAAATATACACCAAATAGGCATTTTATTACCACGTAATTTTAATCATATCATTTTTTAACATCTATTGTCTTGTCTTTCTACACAAAATTAAGTAGGTGGAATTAATTCACCTGTTTTAGTGTAATTTTGTTCCAAAACTGTATCCTTATAATCTATTTTACTAAAGAAAACTAAAGAATGTTACGTCTACCTACCTGTCGTTTATACATTTACTTTTAAGTAAGATGTTGTTATTGTACCTACTAAAATCCGAGCTACCTCAAAATGTCATGTTTTTACTTTTACGACAATGGACGACTTGTCAATACAAATTCAAAGTCGCGCAGCGTGCTATGGAGAGGGCTATGCTAGGCGTTTCTTTAAGGGGTATTAGAAACGAGGTAATCGAAATAGCCCATAAGATTAGCAAGCTGAAGTGGCAATGGGCAATTACCCTAGAACTAGTAACCGTTGGTGTAAACGGGATATTTAGTGAAGACCAGGTCTCAGCAAAAGTAGTGTCCACAGGCAAGGTGGAATAATGATTTGTGCAAAATGGCTGCCAGGAGCCGAGGATCGAACCAAGTGGCGTGCAGTTGGAGAGGCCTATGTCCAACAGTGAACTGCGATAGGCTAAAGCGTAGGATTATTTAGATTCAATAAACATAAAAAGAAATATTTGTCTTATTAGAGTAGCTTATGCGATTGAAAGTTATTGTTATGTTTAACTGTGATTTCACTTTTTAATTTAGTTTATCATGAATACCATAAAAATACGAGCAAGTGCAACCTACAATACGACAACCCGATGTTGTCGTATTGTAGGTTGCATTACTAATAAACGAACATTTGCGCTGGGAGTTTAAGATTAACCATACATTTAGACTAGATAGCTAATACAGTGTCACCACGCGATGGTCGGTATCGACAGTTGTTTTACAGTGGTTCTTCTGCGAAGACGTAATTCCAGAAGCTTTTTTTTTAAAGTTCTGTTTTAGTTACAAAAATAATGTGTCGCGGGGGACTCTTCAAAGACACATAAAACGGACACAAAGAACAGAATAACAATTTGAGGACCACACAAAGTATTGTCCGACCTGGAATTTGAACCCATGACACTTTGCACACAATAGGAAGTATAAATGACTAGGCCAGCTGTGCAGCCCAATCAAGTCGTTTCATTTCAGAGGAGAGCTCGGGAGGATGCCCTCAATTTTTTATCTTATCTGTTGTCCGGAGTGTGTGGCCGCGGATGGATGGGACGGCTTTTACCTAAATAGAGTCTACCCGTGGATGGTGCTGGACAGTACAGACAGTATTCTAAACATACGATGTGCCCTCTGTGCGCCTGAATTTTAGGAGGAGTCCAGGGTCAAATCTCCTTCTGAACCCCTCCCAGCGCCTGCCCGCTCCTGATGCGGGCTCAGTCTCTCCTAGACCCTCTCTTAGGTGACGTACGGCATATGCAGACGCTGCCTCCACGCGGCTTGACACTAATACGGATGGAGGGGAAAGCCCGTCCCGTCCACACGCGGCCACACTCAAGGCGGCATGAGGTGCAGATGTGCGCGCCTCCGCCGCCCGGTTCGCCGGCGGCGGATCGTGTCCGAGTGAAGGTCGTCCTCTCGGACTTCTCCGCCACTTCCTTCTTGAGACGTCTTCGAGATGACGTCGCGACCGCGGTAAAGCAACCCTCGGTCGCAAACGTGAGAAAATAAAACTTAAAGTAGTTTGAGTTAGTCTTTGATTCTTTATCCAAATAATAATTCCTTTTAAGGATTATTTAGAAGTTCATTTCCAACCTATTTAATGGAAATGGAAATTGTTTTTTTAATGTAATGTTATTCTATACTCAGTAACTGGGTCACAAGAACGAACATAATTTACATAATAGTGGTAGTAGTGAAACAGATCGATATGATTTTAGGGCCATACGAGGGTAGACGCAGCTTTTAATAATAGATTAAGTAATATTTCGAAGTGTATCGAGTAAAGCATTTAAATTAAAGTTAAATATCAATATTTATTTAATAAGAACTCTCAAAGCTTTCAGATAACACTTATCTAAAATTCTGATAAAATATTAGATGTGCACACAAAAAACCGCATAGGTTTTAGTTTGCAAGTCTAGCAAAACAGTTGCTGATGTAAGTTCTCCTCAGCTTACGTAGAGGGACATGACAGCCCATACATCTAACACCTAAATTTGAAAGTAAACTCGATCAAGATTTCACACTAGTGGCGTAGAGAAATTATCTACAGTGTTCCACTTCTGGGCTCGCGTCTCAGGAGAGAGGAGGAGGAGAGCTGGCCGAGTACGGGTCGGGGACTGGCCAGACAACGTAGTGGCTACTTAATGTTGTCGTTAGAAGCAATGACGTCAAACCACAGAGGTGTTAATTTTGTGACTTTATTCTAGTATAGATCAAAGGTCGTTGGCAGGATCTAAATTTAAAGCACAAGTCACGTTTTGCGTGTATAAGGGGAGGTTAAAATTAATACAATTTCTAAATTGAAACATTTTCTTGTCTGTTCAAATTCACGTTTCAAAGAATTCACAGTTTGTACAATTCTTTGTAAGTACAAATAAATAGTTAGTGCATTTTCGTTTCATAGAATTTCCTATACGTACAAATAAGCAATTGAACTGTGTTTAGTTATGTAGTATTTTATGTTATTTCATGTGGCTATTTATTACATTATAATCCCATTAAATGTAATCGCCGTATCTAAAATCGTTAAAACAAATTAGAGAAGAGGATATACAGAGAAGATAGATGTGTACAGGATACTACTTTTAATTAAACAGAATAAGAAAGAACTGAGAGAGCGAGAGAAAAAGAGAGGACCACGATAAGCTGATAAAAAAATAATGGACATTAATAGCGAAATAATCTTCATTATTCTTTAACCTATTTTGTCTAGTGGACAGTGTATGCGACTGCTAATCAAGAGGTCTCGGGTTCAAATCCCGGGTCGGACTAAAAAGTGTGATTTGTTTTTTTTAGAAAATTCCTAAAAGCAGCCTGGAGTTTGGAAGTTTGGAGGTGATTCACGCCCGTACCTCGCAGAGCTCGAAAAGCTGTCGGTCCCGGTTGTGATGAACATCTATGGCAATCGTTATTGGAAAGTCGGTGCCCTCAAATTGACTGACAACAAACTAGTTCAACCTTCGGATTTCAGTTCTCCCCTAAGGGTTGCGGAGGTCCTATGCCAGTCGCTCCGTGGAAAATCTGATATTCAGGTAAAACCGGTTGAACTAGTAGCCGACCCCAAAATAATATTGGGAATAAGGCTAGGAAGAAGAAGAAGGATATATTAAAATGATAAAGACTAAAGCAATATAAGAACAATAAGGCGATTAACACACGGCACCGCGCACCGCCGCGGTTGGCGGTGAAGCGGATCTCATGTCGTATTGAGGTATACGAAATCCGTTAATGCTTAACACACGTATACCGACTACCGGTCCAGCTGTGTTTTCACCGCCACCGCCCAACCGCGCTGACATCCGCGCGCTTGGGCGGTACCTCACACACGGGCGGCCGCTTAACCGCGCGACTCATTTATTTATTTATTGATTACACACCAATAGTAGACATATACAACACTGAAACTAAGCATTATAACACAATATAGTTCTTGTATGTAAACCAATAAAAGGATGCATAATGAACACCAATGAAATTGTGTTCTAAGCTGTTTGAGCAGAACAATGTAGTACATAATATAACACTGAATTTGTAATTATACAGAGTAGAAATACAGTGCTTTATTTTCAATTAAAAATCAACGTTGGTGCAGGACGTGTTGCAATTTAAAAATGAAATTTGCCAACAAATAATGAAATAAAGGAGTGGAAAAAAAAGGATATTCGCGTATAGTTAAAAAATGTAAGTTTATGTTGTGTCGAACTTTTATAGAATAAAATTAATGCCATATTTAGAGTTCTGCTTCGTAAAAATGGATGAACCCAATATCTTCTTTTTTTTCTAAGAAACAAAATCGCATTAAGTCCGCTGATGCATGTATTTGGGCGTAATGTAAATAAAAAAAAAGCCAAATTGCTGCCACCACTTCGTCTATGATCAAAATGGTCAAAACCACGTTAAATCCAACCGCTACAAAATCCGCTCAACCGCCTCCGCCCACCGCGACGGTGCGCGGTGCCGTGTGTTAATCGCCTAACTAAAATGCAAATAGATCACTTATTTCACTGACTCATCTAAGCACTAACAACATCATCAAGTGGGCTGAATCGCAATCGATGATCCTGTCATATTTTATGAAAAGATTGACAATACATAGATAAGATTGGCGTTGGTGACGAATAATGTTTATACAGCACCTAAAAAAACTTATCTGTACGGGAACTAATGATACTCTCAGAATTAGAATAGGTAATAGGTAATGAATCATATTCATTATATGTAGCAATCCACATCAATACTTACTTACTAATATTATGAATTAGAAAGTAGCTTTGTCTATCTGTTACACTTTCCGCTTTACCAATCTCAATGAAATTTGGCCGGAAGAAACTGTGATTCTTGAAGAAGGACACAAACTATTCTTCACGGTAATAATAAAGTTATTAAGAAAGGTCAGTCTACTTATAAACAAATATTTCAGACTGTAACATCAATCCATAACTTTTTTCGTAACGAAACACTGATTTAGTACCGACCTCAGTTATTGCTACGAGTTCTACATACATCTACGCCGTAGCAGGATTAATAGTATATTTATAGAAAATACACAATCTTACTGAATGTCATGACATCATTACAAGAAGACTGATAGTTGTTATATGTTTAGTTGCATTTAAATAAATATTCCTGGCAATATATCGATGTTTCATGGTCACGAATAAGTACTTCCGAACTATGTGATTTATAACATAATAAAAATGTTTCTAAGCTGTTCGTTTTACATATATAGAATGGACCAAGTCCCGTCAAACAGTAGCTCACTACTTAAAATATAGATTGTGTGACGTGTACACCCGTACGTACGTAATCTTTAGCTACGTGTTTTGCCGTCTACGTAACCCAACGACCTTGAGATTTTATTTATTCATAAATACTTTTAAAGTTATTCAATCTTTACATCTATTAAAAATAAACAAAATTGAAGTGTATGTTTGTTATTTAGAATTTACAGCTATTCACTAAATGCATGTGAAAGTATGTACGGTACTTGGATAAAATTATAATTTATCTCTCTGTCTGTCTGTTTCTTGCGGCTAATCTCTGGAACGCCTAAACCAATTTTGACAGGACTTTCACTAGCAGATAGCTGATGACGTAATTTTTTCTAGCAGATACTTTAAACAATTTTTTTATAGACTAGCTTCGTCCCACGGCGTCATTCGTGATTGTTTCTGTAAAGGTATAAGAACGACTACTGGTAACTACTGGTATTCGCGTGAAAGCGTAACAAACAAACTTATATTCACATTTATTATATTAGTAGGGATTTTTCGATTAGTGGTTTCTTTCACGACATATTCTGAAATCAAAGAATGTACAAGTTTTAAATGAACCTTGTAATATGTTTATGTTTAGAAGTTTATGCACGTTTTAATTATGACATAAAATGGTTTATATTATAACGACTTATGAAATACAATAGGAAGGAATGAGTTTATTAAATACTCGACTATTACATTTGTGTACGTAAAGGTTTGTTTTATGGTTAATTAATGCTCAAGTTTTATTGATGTGGTCTTGAGTAATTTTAATTCAATCAAAACATGTGTATAAGTAAGGTATTAGTTGTAGTAACACTAAGTAATAAGTCTTAGTAATCTCTAAACGTCCTCGTTAATCTTCACCCACAACAGTATATTTTGCGAACGGCTCATCTAACTTAGCCTTTTTGTTTCTTTATCTATACTTATCTTATAAAGCTGAAGAGTTTGTTTGTTGTTTAAAGATGTTAATCTCAGGATGTACTGGTTCGATTTGAAATTTTTTTTCAATGTTAGATAGATAGATTCATGAAGCGAAAAATACCGCGAAATACGGAGGAAACTTTGTTTTCCGAGGTATAACATTACGCTACGGGCAATAAAAGATGCAGACGGGGCTGCGTGGGTCACCTAGTGTAAAATATAAAATGAGTTTTGTATGATTTAAGATTGGAGATTTTGATATAATTGTTAAAAACATTTTTTTCCATTAAAATAAATAAACATCTTACACACAACGCCACCTAGTCCCAAACTAAGCAGAGCCTGTATTATGGGTACTAGACAACTGATATAAATACATAATCATATTTTTTTTTTGGTAAATCAATACATATGATACATAGAAAACACCCAGACTCCGAACACCCAGACACACAAACATTTGGTCCGACTCGGGAATCGAACCCAAGACCTCTTGAGCAGCAGTCACAATATCCATTTAGATACGAAAAATGTATCACAGCTTACATATTTGAGTTTTGAGATTCACTGGTATTTTTTTTATATTTCAGCCTACAAAGTAACTCTATTCTGCCTGGTGGATAGCTTGAGCAGAATCCAGGAGTAGGGGATGATGATGTCTTTGTGAGTGCAGACAATGCAACATGGTGACCATACTATGCCGGCTTTGTGATATATTTCTGTATGGTATATTTCTGATATATTTCTGTATTTCTGGTCTCCGGTCTGACATTTATCAACGAAATTCGAATGCTGTCAGTTTACGTTCGGTTTCTGTGTGTGCGTAGTACATCCCCGGTGGAGCCTCAGCGCATTCGTGTTGAAATCAGCGTGGCTCTACTACGGCTTAGAAGGCACTGGATTGAATTAGACTCATAATGTCCTCGATGCGTGCCGCTGCATACGGGGTCTTCGAAAATCAATACATAGTTGTTTGTTCCGTAGCGAAGTTATTGTGATACGTTTTAGCCATTTGAACATCTTGTTTTGAATGACTAGGTTCTAGCCATTCAAAGTAACATTCTATCCGCTAGAAGGTAGCTGGCCGTACTTTTTAACTTCTTATTGTAGCTTAAATGTCTACGCTTTGAGGCAATAATAAGCTTGAGACATGAAAGCCTAATTAATTAAGCCTCTATGCATTCATTATTAGATAGATGTCGAATATTTCAATTTTGAATTTAATGTGAATTTTATAGTAATGGTTTTCTGGTAACTGAGTGTATTAGTAGTGGTAGTAGAAGATATACACCAGTCATTTAAAGGCAGATAATGCAGATTCTGGTAATTGTTGTCATCAAGGAAAAACTCACCGTAACCCAAAGGTCATTCATCAATGAATAGGCCACGCATAGAATAGGGTTCCGTAGCCATCATAGTACGTGAATTGAAAATCATGTCCAATAGATAACTGTTTTGTTGTTTGTGTTTTGACTCTATAACTCCTAAGCTTATAAGGTTATCTAAGCCGATATAGTTTCCCTTTAAAGTTTAGCATATGTACTACCATCATTATTTTTTTCTGATTTTAGACAGCCGTTTAACTTTTAGAGGGAGGGGGGTACGCCCTGTTTTGACAAAAAATGCCTTTTAAAGTAAAAATCCCACTACACATACGTGCGGGGGAGCCACCCCAAAAAAATATATTTTAATTTTGAATATTTCAACCACGAATATTATAGCACTAACTGTTTAGACAGTAAGTCGAGGACGGACGGACAGACGGACGGACGTGACGAAACTATAAGGGTTCCGAGTCAAGAACTACGAAACCCTAAAACGCATTTAATTTGAAATCACGAACAGACACTTCAATTTAATTTATTTGTATAGATCAGCCAATGAGTAATTAATGTGAATTACGTAAACTAATTAGTGTAAGTACGTAAAGGTAATCTGGCGTATCTCATTTATGTATCCGAGTACCTGATAACTGTCGCCACGTGTATCTTTTACTAGTACATTCTACTGTTTCCGAGTGTAGTGCTAGCCAATTTTTGTATTGTGTATATTTGGCAATGTTATCAGACCATAGATCTGTATGTCTCTTGGCACGACAATCAACCAGTCGTGATTATCTCTGCCAACGACATTGTTCCCCACCAGACACTAACTTGTGTTGCGCACGTGTCTGTCAAGAATACTATTAATCTCTCGAAACACCAATGGCTCGACAGACATTTTTTTATTAGATATAACTATTTTACTTAGTCTTGAATTATCAAGAAAAAACTAGAGAGATTTTGTGCTGTACCAGAACGTAGATTTACATATTTAAATTTTCTAAACATATACTTAAGAAACAAAAGAAATATTCAACAAGTTAAATGAAGAGATTAATATAAAATAAGAAACTATTTATTACGTAAAGTAATACAAATCGTAAAATAATTATCAGTGAATGAATTTTCAACATCGGTTCAATAACTCCGGATATAATCGTCCACCGTAAAGTATAGTAAAGTGACGAGTCATAAAATTTATGAGTTTCGTTCCATAAACTTTACCTCGTTTTAATATTAGAGCACATTATTTCATACACAGCATTCTTGGGGATCACTTGATGCTCGAGTTTTAATTATCTAATATAAACATTTGAACGTTGAACTCCGAAATTATTTAACTCATTTTCACGGTCCTTTCTTTTAAATCTGTGTTTTGCTGGCATACTTAACAAAGTATAGTTAACATAACGCTTCGACCAATAGGAGCCGAGCTAGAAAGACACGCAGTTGAAGTTGCATTGGTCATCTAGTATTCTAGAAGTGTAATCTACAACAAGTTAATAATAATAGATTTCATAATTCAAGCATTTATTCTTAAAATATATTGTTTTAAAATGAACATCAAGTATTTGTCAGCGCTTTCTTAAGGACGAGAAAAATTGAAGCTATTAAGTTAAAGAAATCGTAATGTCAAATCAAAATCATTACACACACATCACAGGACACTTCTCATAATTCTCTCTTTGTAATTGACGAGAAATAGATCACACAGAAAAGGAATGGTTCTATACAAAGGATTACTGTTTGGAATTACAAAGTCTATCTACGTATAACTTTAGGTGGTATGTCTATATACGTACTGAAAGGTAGTAGTCACGCTGATTTCAGCACGAATGGGCCGACTCGACCCTGGCAGTATTACCCTCACACAGAAGACCAACCTAAAAATGACAGCATTCGTGTTGTCGTATTTCGTTGGTGAGTGTGAGACCGTAGGCCCAACAATTCTGCATCATTCTCCCGGCACCCGGAGGCCGGGAATATGATGCAAATTTCAGTAGGTCACCATGGTGTGGTCACCATGCTGCAATGTCTGCACTCACAATGAGAATGACCCCCTGAATGAACCCCCTACGCTTGAAATCTACTCATATTTTCCATTTTTAAACCCAGTTTATATTATATAAAAAAAACTTTGTACAGATCTCTCAGTGATCAACTAATACCTATCACCTTAACGCACATAACACCTAAACTTTAAAAGACATCTAGGGACTAAAGTGTCTTGATTTCTTCCATAGGTACGTGCAAACATCACTTAGGTTCATTTTCTTTGTTGCATATGCATCCATTATAATTTCGTATAGTACTGAATCTTCAATCAAATATTTATTTGAATATATCCATCTTCCTATGTTAAAGTGTAAGTACATTTGGTATGTTTATTGTTTAACAGTGCAGTGTTTATTTGCACGCCGGCGCCTGTAGATTCAGGTTTTATGGTTCTATGATAATAGCACCCACATACGACAATAAGTGGGTTGGATAAGCTGTAAATAATATTTAGCTTTTATCGGTATACAAGGGTCAGCAGGTAATACCTGGAAGAAAGCCAACCAGCCCACGCACTTCACTCGCATACATGCAGAGTCGATTCAGACGAATTTAAATCTTTGCTATAATGTTTTTAGGTGAATTTTCAAATGTTTGTTAATAAAATCTTCAAATTGATGTCCAAATCTCTACTGCCATCTGCCTTGAGCCATGTATTTTTATTTTATCGCGTTTATCGCTGGGCCATCGTGAGTTGTGTTCGTCGATAAATCAAGACTCGCTGATGTGTTGACGTAGAGCCCTGACTGTGTTATGAAAGATTCTTGTTAATGTCTATAAGATGTTTTACAAATGAGTGATGGATTAGATTCACCCGTCATTTGATTTATAAACGAATAAGTTGAATCGATTTATAATGATATTTAAGTCTTTATATAAAGTAAATAACAAAAACATTTTAAAAAGTTGAACAATAAATAAAATGTAGTGAAGTTTTTAAAATGTTCTGTCGAATTGGCCAACAAAGTCTAAACTAATATTATTGCGAAGGAACTGATGTCGTGTTCCTCCAACACAAAGTGAGGATCCTCCGACTAGGCGAGGTGATTATACCTGGCGGGTCACTGCCCAACAGTTGATGTTAGGGTGTTGTATATATGATAGAATGCGGTTTTTATTTAGTTACCACAATGTTAATATAATATGCTTTTGCATGATGATGTATTCTTCTTCTTCATAGCCCCCTTAGTAAAAGTGCTAGTTCATCGAAAAATTACCTTTTAACCAGAGAAGCGATACCACTTGTAACAAATTTCAAACAGTTATTGGAAAACATAACGCAAATACTAGTTAATGTGCTTAGCACATGGGCTTATCTCTAAAAAAATAGGTTTCAATAGCTTTAATATGAGAGAACGGCATCTGTTTTCTATGTAGGCATTTTCTGTCTTATATTATATTAAAAGATATATATTATCACAAATGATGAAAAAGGTTCATAAAATTCTTTCAGGTGAGAATAAAAATAATATTAAAATATGTATTGCGAGCGCGTTAATTCCCATAAACATGATTAAAAACATGGTTTATGATTTCTGTCTCTGACTGTACCTAAATACTAAAAGATCTACGAGGTACAGTGATTAAATTTGAACTTTGAACACGTCACAACACGGTTCAAGTTACGGCGCCAGTCACGCTCCAGAACCTTTAAGACATGGTTTCAAATTGACACTTTTGTTTGTTCCACGCAGAACGAGCTAATCAGAAATAGCGATCGACGAATCGTTCCGTACCAGTTTTATTTGGAGCTAATTAATGTGGTTTATAATTAGTTCTGGTGGCGGCCTGGTAAATCTGTGTGTTATGTTTTGTGAGATATGGTTTCTTTTTAGTAATTGGTATATAACTACTCAAAAATTCAGTATTGACGGGAAAAAAATTATTAAGGAGTGTGAATATTATGTGAACAGCTATATCATTCGGTACATTGTTACAGTTTTGTTATTTATTGTTTCTAAATCCAAATTAGACACATTATAGAAAGAATTAAAATATACAGGTCCCTCTCTACGGCGTGTTTCATAGCACATTTATTTGACTGTAGTGTGGTGGTGGTTTGTGGTGTTTGAGTATACCTCTAGAGTGGGTTTTGTCCTTAGATTATCAGCTTTCTGCCAGTGAAAGTCCAGTTAAAATCGGTCCAACCGTTACAGAGATTACACGGACAGACAAAAATTGTAAAAATTATACTTATATTTACATTTAATGATAAAAAACGGTTAATTTGAAATTACGTACTTCTTCACTTCAATTTTATTTATTTGCAGAATAAAATGTTATAATAAAAATAAAATTTGCAGAATTCCTTTTATTACATAAAAAAATCATAGGGTTGACTGTGTCCTGTGAGAAATAGCAGGCAAAAGGCTTACCTTATGCGTTCTATAAAACAGTCTTATTTATTTATTTATTAATTCAACTGCTCACTGCACTTACAGTTTGCCCAAGACATACAGCGAGCCATTACAACATAATATAAAGTTACAAGTTAGATAATATATTAAAATAAAAAACATGTTCATGTCTACTTATCAATATTAATACCTACCATTCAGGAAAAGTATACAAAATCTTACAAATGCACTTAGATTGGAGAAAAATAAGTCAACATCCGGATACTTTAATCATTTAATACAACTCATTTAATCAACGCGTAACTATGTATTTCATAATGTTATATTTTGATGTGCCTACATTAAAGAGTAGGTATCGATTGACTGTCGATTGTTACTAAAGATACATTTTGTGACGTAGTTTATTCTACCTAGAAGAATAAAATCGACTACGAAGAGTAACAATTATAGTTTTATTTATACGATATCTATTAATATGGGCTATTTCCGACTACTTCAGAATTAGAGACCCATTAAATGTGAAAACGAGCGGTTATAAACTTGTTCAAACAGTGCTAGTTTCTGAAGCAAAAAAATAACGAACATTTTCAGTAATGTATGTTTGTCGATGTAAAAATATGGTAAAGACAAAGAAGAAGTAAAATTCTGAAATAATGGATTGTCATTACTAATTAATATCGCATTGTGTACAATATACGACTGCAGTGTTCTATTTATTTATTTTATCAAAACCGAATTGTACCTGCATCGCAGTTTTTGAAGAAAAGTTCAGACTGACATGTTTAGGATACTACATAATCATTTGTTAACTTTAAGTTACTGTCCAGACATAGCCTGGCCATCAAAGGGGCAGTTCGAAAATTCATTATCATCTTAGTGGGTAAATTTTGTAGGTTATAGAGCAGTACAATAAAGGAAGAGGAGTACTTGGATTTATTGTTGGGGATGTCATCCTTTTATGTAGTAATTTTTCTCTTCGTATTTGACGGTGTGTGCATCGGACAGCGGGTGTACTTTTTGGCGTCCATGTGTGAACGCTAATTGACTAGATAGGTTTTCCGCTCTATCTGGGGTAGATAGGAAGTTCGCTTAATCGTGAACGATGGCTGCAGAGTTTAACTGTAATGATCGTATTTCTAAAATATTTATGTTTGTACAAAAACAATAAATAGTATAACTTAAAAATTAATACATGGCAGTTTGACATGTGGCTACTTCCACCTACAGCGCAAGCGAAAACATACAACAGCGCCATCTACCATAGACACACTGAATTAGTAACGAACTATACGGATTAATTATTAATCCTGAATCGTGAAATAGAAATTCTCGTGCCGATTTGTAAATACAAAACTCCAATATCAACCGTCGGAGTATCTTCCATTTGTGTTGGTGGTACACAAAACCCGAAAATCTTTCTATTTTATTTACTATATATATTTAAAGAATTGGCAGGCTTAACTATAAATAGAAAGTAAATTTCGTGACTCTACTCAGCCTAATGGAAAGCATGAGCGGAATCCAAGATTTATTTCTTTATCATGTAAACATACAATAATTTTAGTAACAATTTATTTAATGAATATTGCATTACAATACTGCAGACTATCATTGTGACCTCTACGTTTACTCAGTACACACAAGTACCTTAATAAAATAAATTATTTTAACTACGTGAAATGAATAAAAGTGTAAAAAATCTTTCCTGAAGCATGTGCAGAGAGAGCGAGATTTGTGCGCACAGTTTTGAAATATCCTTCGTCCAACACAATCACATGCAATGACCATCGGTTGAAGAAATAATAGATCCAAGAATGTTATTATGTGTAGGTAATCCAGAGTTATTTTCGAGTGTATCTATTCATAAATCTTGAATATACGAACCAACGTGGAAACGAAACTCTCAACAGCACGTATCAATATAACAAAGGAATGTAAAATCGAATATTTTATAACTGCTTGAGAATCAGGGAACTCTTTTAGTGCTTCTTGATATACGTATTTTAAGTTTTGCAATATAGTGTTGATAGGAAAATTACGAGATCCAGTCGTATAAAGCAAGTGTATTTCCTTAATAAAATCTAATATCTATGATGATAGCAGATGAGAACAGCAATACCGAGTAAAATCCATACTATTTTTGTCTAATGTGGGACTAGTTTTTAGCGTATTATATTAGATTTGAAAGTAACTCTGTCTGTCTGTCACGCTTTTCGTCTAATACGTTGTACCAATTTGGATGAAATTTACAATGGTAATTCTTTAATTCTTCAAAGACAATACATGGGCTACTATTTACGGCACATCCACGTGGCTGGAGCCGATGGAAAAAGATAAACCTATCAAAATTAAAAATACAAAATTTTGTGAGAATGGATCTATGGATGTTTGTTACTCTTCAATGCAAAAACAGTTAAAAGGATCTGGATGAAAATTGGCACTCAATTAGATTATGGTTTAAGAAAAAATCGGGTTTAAGAACAAAGCCCTGCTTCCTAAAGTCTAAATCTGCATAATAAATGATAAACTTGAGCAATTACCATAGCGAATCTTGTAGCACGCACACGTGTGCGTTTAAAGTAAACCCAGAGATGTACACAAAAACTAGAAATATGAAAGTTTTCAATTTTTCAGCATGATTCAAACCACATTGTAGCCACATACATCGTAAATGTTTGTTGCTGTAGTTTGGCTAAATTCATGTCTTAGAAAATTCGGAAGACTGCCCTTGAGGCTACGGCGATCTTATTTAAATGAAGATGATGATTTTCTTCCTGATTTTTTTATGTTTAAGCCTACCAAAGTGACTGTACATTGCATGATGAAAAACACGAGTAGAATCCAAGAGTAAAGGTCACAATTCAGCATGGTGGCCCTCAATAAGGTGGCTTAGTGAGATCCATCTGCATCATTGAGCCTCTGGTCTCACACTTACAAACGAAATACGACAACACGAACACTGTCATTTATAGGTTGGTCTTTGTGTGAGGGTGTTACTGCCCCGGTCGAGCCGGCCAAGTTTGAAATCAGCGTGCCCCTACTACCTACCTATGATGTCCGACATTACAGATATTATTTCCTATTCCTTTTGATATAATTGGCGACACGATTTTGTTTTGCAAATCATTATGCACAGTGAAACGAAGCCAGTACAAAACAAACAGTAATATTAAGCGTTTAAGAAACCATAAACGAGATTGACATGAAATTTTGTTTCGCCTTGTCAAGATTAAGAGGGGAAATCAAACGATCGTAAATTTTCGTCAGAGCGAGAAGTTCTCCCACTCGTGGCGGCGCATATGAGTGTTGTTATAATAGAATACTTTAGAGACGCGTAAAACAATAATTAATTTAAAAGAAGTGTGTTGGCACATGTCCATTGAAAAATTCCGTGAAATGAACAGTTCAGCTTTTAGCTACACGTCGTATGGATTTCGCGGCAAAATGATTGTCAAACTGAAATAATAAATTGTTCTATTTCACGTTTCCTAGCGTTAATTTACTAAAATCAGTTATAAAAACATCACATTGTAATTTAACATGTTGGCCTCTGTGACATGATTTATGTACATTAAAATTATTTTAGAACAATGTTCAAATATTTGTAAAAGTAATACTTCAGTTCTATTGTGTTTCCTGGTGATATTTTTGTAGCTAAATGAATTTAAAATGATCATGATGATGAACAATATATATAAAGTTAGCTGAGTCCCGTGACATTACTCGGGGTTATTGTTGTAAACCGCGAGTTACGCCGCTGAGCGAAGTCTAAAACCTAAGTTACTCCTTATGTCATCAGCTATTCACCTGTGATAGTTTCGTCAGCATCGGTTTAGCCGTTCTAAAGATTAGCCGGAACAAACAGACAGAAATACAAAAAAAAATGCTTTTTTTTCGATGAAGTATTTACATTAGGAAAAACTATTAATTTGATATTACGAACAGATACTTCCATTTCTCTTATTGCTATAGATATATTCTCTGTATTTCTGTTAATCTTTCTTACCATGCATTCAGATATTTCATTAGAATAAAAATGGTAATGTCTTTTTAAGTAATTTAGTATCAGTTCTTATGTTATTACGTACATCGCAATCTAGCATTGACGTCTATAGATACGATGCTAATGTAATTCTGCTTATTATGATTTAATAGTCCAATAATTGTTTTAATTTATTAGCACTTTTCCTGTTATGGTCTGTTCTTCACAAGGTCAGCTGGACAGCACAAGTATTTCGTTAAGTTGAGAACACATTTGTGATTTTTTATTTAAAGATTTTCGAACAGCTTGTGTTAAGGAAAAATATTACATAAAGTGACTATTTGTACTCAGATCTTACACACTTACATATTACGGGCTAACGAACATTCAACAAATCGTTCCACGTATACATATAATCGATAGCAACATACTGAGTTATATTACACTTTAATTATGGCGGCTACACATTACACCAGAAACAATGAGAATAATTACAATTTCAATCCAGGATAATAAAACAAGACAATTCATCACATTGAAGAAACTACCACAAATTCATGGAAATCTAAAGTGTGTGATAAACAGTTGTGACAGACATTGGTAGTCATTCTCTTGTTAACATCACCACTTACTACTTACTTCGCTGGCTCAGCGACCCAAAGTGTGTCTTAGCCTCTGAAAGTAGAATGCGCCATTCTTTTCTATTCTGTGCCACTTTGAACTCTTTCATAATTTAAGTCGACTAAAATTTGTTGTTGAATTATATACTTTCAACTTCATTGACTTACACATCCTTTTTTTAAAATCGCAGGCAACGATGTATAGTTACGAACCAACTAAAAGTTCGTAGGACACACTCTCGTTTATTAGTTAAAAACCTTTAACAAATATCTATCGATGATTGCATCTTTTAAAAAAAATATTTACGCTATAGATATACCATATGAGTTGACATGAGACATGTTAATTTACATAATTTAAATTTATCGATAAATCCACAAAAATAAAAGGATTTCAACATTACATTACATTAATTACATTACATTAATTTCTCAACATTACATTAATTTCTCAATTAAGGTAAAACTGTTAATTTGAAATTACAAACGAACATTTTCATTTTATATAATACCTAAAGATATAGATGAAAAGTCGCCTGCACATTTGCGTTCTAAAAATATTCCATTTGTGTGTGTAGTTCCGTAATGATATACCTAAGCAATAAATTTTATTCGCCTAGTCATTAGTTCCAAATTAATGTATTTGCTCTTAGTGTTAAATCCACAAATTACACGCGTTTAACATTGCTTTTTTATCTAAATATAAGAGTCGTATACTTTTACTACTTTAATTTATTTGTTTTTTAAACTACAATTTACGAAAATTTGTTGGTCTCCTTTTCTCCCTATGGTTACTTGTAAGATGTAGGAGAACGTAGGAGACATTTACTACCATTTTTTCTCACTCTCAACTCTCTACTACTCTCTATAAAAATTAATAAAATTGTAGTGTATGTTTTTAATTGCAAATTAAAAACTTTCCTCGAAAAATAATATAAAAGTACTTACATGAAAAAGGTAATTTATAAAAACAATTCTCTGTCTGTTTGTTCCGGCTAATATCAAGAACGGTTGGATGACGGAATTTTTCAAGGTCTGATGCTACACAAATACTACTTCATAATTTCAAAACTTAGTGTTATGGCATGTGATGATATATTTTTTTAGCTCACATTTAAGTACAAAATATTTGTTGTTTTAGATTTGTGTTATATATTAAGACGCAATTTTCTTTATATTAAAAGGAGATCTAAATAATTATAACTGTTTTGTTTCGATTTGAGTTTATTATGCTGTTTGGTCGACAAGTAATCGACTGTAATGTCGAGTCGTCTTTATGACGATTTGGTATAACAGGCTGTCTAGTAGCAATTAGTATAATTATAAGCCAGTGTAAAAGTAATTTATTGTTCTACTTTTATATGAATCATAACATTTTTTAAATTTGATAGTTATCATCCCACATCTCCAGGTTTAATTTTGAGAGAAATAAGTAAACTCTTCACTGAGCCTTGCTTTCTTAAAAACAACTCTCAGGAAGACATATTTTATTTTCAATCCGACATTATCAACATTTTTGCAGAGCGGTAGTTTTTTTTTATAAAATAATTGTAGAATGTTTTGAAATAAAAACCAGGGTTATACAACAAGTGAAGTTTAATTTTAGGCGCGTCTACATCAAAAAGAAAAAAGATTTGCAGCTTTCTAGCATTCCGATGTCATGATTTATTTATTGGGTAATATTAAATAGTACAGACTTACTTACATAAATAATATTTACATTTTTGGCAATCAATATCTTTATAATAACATGTCTAAGAAACAAAATAGTTTTGACAAATCAAATATGGAAAGATTTGATATTTAATTCAAAATAGCTGTCTTGCGGTGTTGCCCGCGGATATTGTTGTAAATCTTGAGTAAAGCCGCGGACCGAAGCTAGTCTAAGACAATTAACCTACGTTACTCCCCGTGTCATCAGCTTTCTACCAGTGAAAGTCCCGTCTAAAGCGGGCTAGTCGTTTAAGAGACTAATCGGAATAAACAGAGATATAGATAGACGGACGCAAGACGCGGACGCAAGGATCTACGTCCTATTATGGAAAAGCTGCCGCAATGACTACTCTGCCTAATGCAAAGCATGAACAGAATCCAAGAGTGATACGACAAAAAAACGTAGTTTTATTACATTCTCTTTGCGAAAAAAATGCATTTTTTTTACATGTGTCAAAAGTCAGGTAGTGTTTTTCAAAAAGAACAGAAGAAAACTATGGTAAACGCAGGCGCACCTGCTTGACCAGTTAAAAAATAGTTCAGATGAGTCGTAATACTGATTGTGCGTACGTTATTCGCTCGCGTCATCAAGTGTTGTTACGTCAATTTGTTCCAATACCTAACCACATACGTCATTGCAGAAACATTAATGTTTCGAGGATATATCTATGACTATTGAGGTCGGATATATTTAAATATTTCTTACTGGTCGTTTCTCGTTAAATAAATAATACTGTTAGACCTTTCTTTCAAAGGACTAATAATTGTAGGCTCACATGGCCGTCAAAACTTTTTCATTTCCTACAGATTTTAAAGTTTAGGAAAAATAAAATTAAAGAGCAACAATATAATCATTATGCTATCTAAGAATGTGATGTAGCCTTATACAATATTAATTCCTATAGAAGTTCAAAAGTCATTATCGATAGATAATTTTATACTAATAGCTATTAAACAAAACTTCAGTTTCTAAAAACCGGCGGGCCACATCTTAACGCCCCATGGTTGGACACTGGTATAAATGTTTAAAGTAGTAAAAAAATACATAATAATTCTGTGTGAGAATTATCACTGCGTGACACAGGCTTAGTGGTTTTCATACCGTTCAGATAACAATGAAGTATGTTTTTGTATAAATATATGTGTCTGTGGATGTAGTAATGTTGGTGGGGGCAATGTTACACATTGTGTCAACCCCAAATAAAATTGGGCAAAGGAAAAAAAATCAAGATGAGAATTTTAGTCACTTTTTAAACAAGGTTTAACTAGGTGTTACGTCTCTGAACTCGTGAATTAAACGAAAGAATTAAAGAACGATAAAATGAAATAAAAACATATTTAATTATTTTCCGTGTGGTGACGGATTATGAATACAAAGTGTCACCACCCCTATTCATTCCATGGGTGTCGTAAGAGGCGACTAAAGGAACAAAATAAGCAGCTAACATCACTGCCAAGAAAAGGAAAATTTGAAACAAAACCTTTAACAACCCGTCTGGCCAGATTGATATAGTAGGCCAAAACCTCCTTTCAAAGGAGAGGCCTATGTGGAGCAGTGGACTGTTATAGGCTGTTGATGATTGATGATGAATTATTTTCCAGCAAATGCAAAGAATTAGGTACAGCTCGTGCGAGCTAAGATGGCAGCTGGCTCAAAACGAAACCTGATGCCGTTCCCCCGCGTGACGTCCCTCTGGGGCCTTGCAAGTAGTGTTAGCATCACTATTACCGTTGCACGAATCTTTCTATAGAAAGATTCGTGCACGAATCTTTCTATAGAAAGATTCGTGCAACTTAATTAAAATAAGTATACTTTATTAGGTATCGCTTAATATCATTTAAATCACTGCACGAAATTATTTAAATAATATATGATTGAAGCCTCTTAAGCCCTCTTAAGCCAAACGATACAAACACAAATACAAACTGTTATCAAGAGTCATCACGATTGTCTTGGGCGAAGACTCGATAAATTCCAACCACCAGAGCAGGCTGGGTATCAGAGCGTGTATAGCACCTTAGACTACATCCACACAGTGCGGCAGATTAAACAGAAGATCAAAGAATATAATCAGCCCCTACGTCTATCATTTGTGGACTATGAGAAGGCCTTTGACTCGATCGAGATCTGGTCTGTTCTAGAGTCCCTGCAGGGTTGCCAAGTAGACTGGCTACGCATCCAAGTGCTGAGATTCTTCACGAGGCCGCCACTATGTCCGTCCAAGTACAGAACCAGCATACAAGGCCTATACCATTGCATCGAGGAGTGAGACAAGGGGATGTTATTTCCCCGAAATTGTTCACAAATGCAATGGACGACTTGAACAAGACGCTGCATTGGAAAGGACATGGCATAAACATCACATCACATCTCTCACTTGCGATTTGTAGACGAAATCGTCATCATGGCGGAAACCACAGATCATAGAAATACATCATAGATATGCAATTGAGGCGTGTCGCTTGCGAACGCATCTGGCCTCAAAGCGGCTTGATGCCATTTTCGGACATTAGTCGCATGTCAACTTGCGACGTCTTCACTGCTCTTGATTTTCGACAAAATGTCTCGTTGTTCAGTGATTTTTTGCAAAACACAGCTGTATTATGAATTACAAGAAGATGGCATCTCATTTCATATCTAAATATTATAATATTATAGTTTTTCATACTGAATTAGTTAAAATATTTTAGAAAAATGATGAAATACCAAATTAACCCCTTTCATTAGGAACTAAAACCATTGCTTGCTTAGTACAAATCGGTCAATGAATCGGCTGGTCTAATAGCGCAATGGATAAGTATTTTATTGATACTCTCACTCACACGATAGTTTCGGGAAGCGGCCGCTGTCGGCCTTTGTGTTAGAGATGTGATGTGATGTTTATGATTGTCGATATTTTATACGATCCTATTAAGTGCGAATGATTTTGAAAGATATAAATAAATTGTAATATTATAATTATGTAAACGTAAAAAAGTGTAGATAAAGTTATGATTTTTTATTTATTGTGGTACTCAAGCATCATTTATCCCTTGATTTTATTTCAATATTTTAGCTATCCGAAGGTTCCAAAAATTAAAGAAATGTGGATAAATGCGACAGGAAGGGGTCCAAGCTGGTTCCCAACAAAAATAGCATAATATGCTGGTCCCAATAAATTTACACTAACACTATCAATCGCCAATGAATAACCATTTAATAATACTAATAAAGGCCGTAATGGAAAAATATGCAACCGTAAGACTACACTACATAATTAAGAACGCAACACTTAAACTGTCTAAGCGTCAAGTTTTAAATAAATATTTACATTTTACTGGTCAATAAAATCCTTAACAATAAAATTATTGCAGTTTTACCTGTGTTCTAGTCTAGATTCGAGAAGATGATATCCGGTTTTTTGGTAGTTAATTAGTAAATATTACAATTATGATAAAACATCGCTTGTATAGAATATGTTCGAATTAAACTCCTGTTTAGTTTTGCTTTTCACAGTCAATGAAATCTTTAGGAGAAAGAGTAGATAATATAGCTAACTGAATTTCATTCGATATTTTTATATGATTATCACTTCGCATCACTAGTTGCATAAATTGCACATGTGTGGTTTTTCGAAATCCGTAGCTACAGGTAGAAGCGCCGCCCTCTTTACGCATGTGTTTAATTAGTGGGTTTATTGGTGTCTCTGTAAGTTTCTTTGTGTGCGGGAGAAATACGAGCGTGTGTGCCGTGCTTACAATTTTTGATTTTGTGTTAGTGAAGTAAGTGGGGGAAACGCGGAGACATCTAAACACGAAAAAATTTGTGTACAAAGCTAATCTCCTGTGCTTCTATGATCTGTGGCGGAAACGCTGCAGGACCTACAACAGATGTTAATTGACCAGGCTGACTCTTCTGTACGCATCGGCCTACGGTTGAACTTGGACAAAACTAAGGTCATGTTCAATGAAAATGTTCTACCGGAACCGGTGGCGATACACGGTGCTGTTCTCGAAGTGGTTCAAAAATATGTTTACCTTGGACAGAGTTGCAGTTGGGTACAAACAACTTCGACGACGAGGTGAACAGGAGAATTCAGCTGGGTTAGGCAGCATTTGGGAAGCTTCGTCCGGTCTTCTTATCATCGATCCCACAGTGCCTAAAGTATATCATAAATAAGTAGCTAATGCTCATATAAAATACCGGGAAGTGTATTTAGTGTTTGATCAATATAACTGTAGGTATATTATGAATATATTACATTATGTGAAATTGCCTTGAGTATAAAATTAGATAGTCTAACATGAGAGCAAATGCTAGCTCGTTTTGATATTTTTAGTGCTAGCACGAGTATGCCATCGGGCACATAAAAAATTGGTAATATTTTTATATCTGTGAGTTAAGTTTGAGGAGTAGTAGATACTTAACATGCTTACACAAATTCCTTCATATCTGATATGTTTGGTGTGCAACAACAATATTAATATGACATTTGGATAAGAGACACGCTTTATTTTTTCTAGTGAAAATGAAAGATTTATACAAACAAATAAGATATATTTTTAAGTATCATTAAAATTTTAAGATCTAGTGGATAGCGTAAGCTACTGCTAATTAAGAGGTCTCGGGTTCAAATCCCGGGTCGGAACAAAAAGTGTTTTTGGGTTTTTCTTAGGAAATTCCTAATAGCAGCCCGGAGATTGGAAGTTTGGTGATTTACGCCCTTGCCTCGGAGAGCACGTAAAGCAGTCGATCTCGGTTGGCATGAACATCTATGGCTATCGTTATTGGGAAGTCAGTGGGCTCAAATTTACGGAAAACTAGTTCAACCTTCGAAGTTCAGTTCTCCCTTTAGGGTTACGGAGGTCCGATGCCAGTCGCTCCGTGGAAAAACTTGATATTCTGGTAAAACCGGTTGAACTAGTAGCCGACCCCAAATAATATTGGGAATAATATTTATTTATTTATTTATGATTTCTGCAAAAAAAATTGCACAAGGCTGACTTTACAAGGAATAATATTAGGAAGAAGATTAAAATTTCAATTAAAAGAACGAACTTTATATTGTTTGTATAATTATTACTAGATATTTATTATTCAGGGGAGACAAGAGACATACAGTTCATTTTAAATTTTGACAAGTGCGATTATAATGTTATATCCCTACTAATATTATAAATGCGAAAGTAACTATGTCTGTCTGTCTATCTGTTACGCTTTCACGCCTAAACCACTGAACAGATTTTGATGAAATTTGGTATAAAGATAGAACTGAGCTTGGGAAAGGACATAGGCTACTTTTTACTGTAATCGAGATACAAAGGCCAAAGCTAGGTTATTATAAAAATACATAAATCGTAGATGTCAAAATGTATCACTGTTTATCTCCTGTCAAAATTTCACAGGTTGCTAGGTTTAACACACTTGCATGGCAACCATAATGATAGTTTGTTTTGTAAATGACATATAGACCAGTAGACAGTAGACAATTTTTGAAAACAAGTAAAATTATAGTAGGATGAAACCTATTGGAAAATTGAGGAGAATATTATAAAAATGAAAGAAAAAATAATTTACGGGCGATCTGAGGTCGGGAAGGGGTAGGGGGGGGGAGGTTTTCGGGTCCTTTAAGCGGGGCGTGGAAAAACATCTCACTAAGCCGCCATAGTGTGGGCCGCCATACATTATTGTCTGCACTCGCAGCAAGTTTGGTAGCCCCGACTCTTGGATTCTGCTCATGCTTTCCATCAAGGTAGGGTAGAGTCACTTTGGATGGCTAAATATATAAAACAAAGGGTAAAAAACGGGTAACTCGATTTCCGGCAAAACTACACGTCCTATGGAAAAAAGTTAAATGGCAAAGTTGTAGGTAATTAAAAGATCTACAACTTTTTAGGGTTCCGAAGCTTATGACTTCGAACCCTTATAGATTCGTCATATCCGTCTGTCCGTCCATCCGTCTGTCCTCGACTTACCGTCCAAACGGTAAGTGCTAAAAAGATGAAACTTTGCATGAATATGTATTGTAATTACGTCGAGAAAGTGCTACAATAAAATTATGAAAAATATTTTTATTTAGAGTACGTCCCCTACGCGTAGTGATGATGTTTTTTTTTTCTCGCGGTTACCCCATTATGTTGGGTCAATTCCACTTTAAAGGCCACTTTTTTGTAAAAACAGGACGTCCCCCCCCCCCTCTAAAAGCTAAACGGCCGGCTCAAAAAATCTGGAAAAATTCGTGATAGTGGTCCATATCATGAACTTTAAATGAAAACTATAACGAATTAGATGACTTTGTTAGTTCAGGAGTTATAGAGGCTTAACTTCTACAATGTGCTTACTTGGAAAACGTCATACAAAATTAACGCATTAATACGTAAACATAACAATTATCCATTGGATAATTATGGGTGACTGAGAAACCCTTTCCTGTGCGTGGCCTGACACGCACTTGGCCGATTTTTTATTTACATAACCTCAAATTATATGTGAAAAATTCAAAACCACAAGTTTTTGGTTTTTTATTTTTATCTTTTACAAATAAAATTATTTTTAAACGAAGTTTAGTGAAAACTTACCTTTTTATGTCCCAAATACACTGTAATTTATATTTGATTTGAAATATTTATTTTTTCACCTTATTTTGACTTATTATCGAAAATTCACCCATCAACTTTTTTTAAAAAATTGGGTGTTTTCTGTTTGATGAAATCTCTACTGTCCGATGGTGTAATCCCTACTAATATTATAAATGCGAAAGTAACTCTGTCTGTCTGTCTGTTACGCTTTCACGCCTAAACCACTGAACTGATTGATGAAATTTGGTATGAAGATAGAACTGAACTTGGGAAAGGACATAGGCTACTTTTTATCGCGAAAATAAAGGTAGAAGGGTGAATTGAATCACGAAAGTTTGTGTCGAAGTTTCTTATTATCAAACATAAAATCATGTAAGATTGTTTAAACTACCCTTACCGTGACGCGCGATATAAACGAATTCCACGCGGGCGAAGCCGCGGGCGGAAAGCTAGTGTATTATAATTGTTGTTGAAATTAAAATTTAGATTCCTGAAGTAGATGCGCCCTGCGGTATTACCCGTGGCTGTTGTTCTTAACAGTAAGCCGTTTACTTACAATAACCATATTTCTTACAGACAGGTATAATTAATGATACATATGTAGAGAAGTTATTAGACTCCGTGTAATAGATATACTAAACTCCTTTAGAATTTTCATTATATTGAGAAAATTAGTAAATTTACATCAATTATCAACTATTAATATCAATTTAAAAGTGATATATTAAGATTAGTAGATATATTAAGTTGCTTGATAAGAATAGAACTATACTTTTTTTTAAATAAGACTTTTTATTTATTTTAAGACATGTCTATTTGTACTATATTTATAATGTCTCCCTTTGTGTGTCGAACATACCCGCCCTTGACAAAATCACTAAGTAAGCACGCGAGAGAGATAAAATTAATTTTGACATCGCTCTTAAGTTATCAGGTCATGACTCTACGTCTAGAGGTTAAAATAACCTCTAGACTGAATACATGTTTGATAAAATCTAATAAACATATAATTTTATGATATATTCTTACTATAATTGTAAGAAAATTATGTGAACTTAGTTGGTAATAAAGATTTCATTTAATTTACTAACTTATGTACTCTTTGTGCCATTTTAAATAATTCTAAATTAATAAATGTGATCATGTCATAATTTGTTTTGGATTCCATTAACTATACAGGTTGACTGCGTTATCAATCATGCGGAAGTAAGCTGATTTAAACTTTAGGCAAAGGCATGCTATACTTTTCAAGGAATGGATAAAAAGTAATGGCAATTTTTGTTGCTAAAAGTTAGAGTTGACACACCTACACTTATATTGACCTAATTTCAAGGAGATAACACTTCCATGTTGCTTCAATTTTTTCTTAAATATTTGTTTCTTAGAATATCGCGTTATAAAGTATTGTGTTTAATTAATAACTAATAGTGACAAATCGATAGCAGGGTCGACTAACGGGCCCCGGCCGGTACCGCCACAATCACTTTTTTCCTGCATTTTAAATCTGTAATATCTTCAAAAGTATTAATTTAAATTACATACTGTAAACGGCCATATTAATCTATATTAAATACACAATATATTTAAAGTACATAATTGGATAAGGAATAATACTGTATTGTTTAAAATCGTTTCGTAAATAAGCCATTATTTCTCGTAAAAATAAAAAATGGTTATTGTGGGTTATCCTTAAGAGATAGACATATACCATAGCGGACTTTTTTGTAGACCTTTTTAAGTTGAACAATACTGTAGTACAATATTTTGATCTATCTCGTAGGGTACAGATAGCGTTTGCAATGAAAGCGTAAAAAATGGGTTTATTTACGACATTAAAATTATTATCTACTATATTATGCATGTATTATACATAAAAACCTTCCTCTTGATTCACTCTATCTATTAAAGAAAATGGCATCAAAATCCGTTGCGTAGTTTTAAAGATTTAAGCATACATAGGGAAAGAGAATGCGACCTTATTTATATTATGTTGTAGTGATACGCTTTAACTTTAACCCGCAATTCCGTTAATATATATGTCGGTTGCAGACAATAATAATAATATTTTGGACATCTTTTACACATTAAAACAGAAATGTGCGGGATTGCTACCATGTACCTTACTTACTTACTTACGTACTTACACATAAAAGCGGTCAAAAACAATGACGAACAGAAATCGGCAATCGCGAAGCATTTGATTGACTCGGGCCCAAATCACTGGATTGAGTTCCATAACCCACAGATAATTACGACAGAACGCCACTACATACCTAGATTGGTCAGGGAAGCGATTGAAATTACTAAATACAAGAATTTCAATCGTGAGGATGGGTTTAAATTGTCAAATGTCTGGAATCCTGTGATTCGAATGTGCATAAACCGGCGTAATCAACAAACTATAATGTCGCGATCGGATACTGTTAGTGTTGTGTGTCGAGAACAGTTACGAGTGAGTAGTGAGCTAGTGACCAGTGGTACCGGGGACGATCGTAGAAAAAGACTACGAAAGAGGGTAGACCGATATGTCTGCCAATAACATCCCACCCGCAAGATCTTCAGTTACTCCGTGATCATGGCGCTTGCAACAGTGCCGAAATATCGGATACTCACCAACAAAAAGGTACATGGTAGCAATCCTGCACATTTCTGTTTTAATGTTACTGACCATGAAAGTTTAAAACAATATATCTTTTACACACAACATCATCTAGTCCCAAACTAAGCAGAGCTTGTATTATGGGTACTAAACAACTGATATAAATACATAAACATTTTTGGTAATACATACATATTATACATAGAAAACACTCAGACTCTGATAAAAAATATTTGTAGATCACACAAATATTTGGTCCCACCCGGAAATCTAACCCGAGACCTGTTGATCAGCAGCCGCATACGCTAACCACTAGACCAACAAGGCAGTCCTTGTTCCTTGTTCAAGGTGCATTCTACCTTTGCACTGAAAATCCTCCATATCGGTTCATCAGTTTAGAATTAAAATATTAGTATGAATGTAAGTAAACGTTAATCATATATTAATCATATTGTAAGTTTTTTCGAAATGTACTACAGTCTTATATTTGTCTAGTTTAAAAAATATATTTAGGGCAATATAAATATATTTAATATATTATAAGTACAGTACAAAGGTGTATCACGATTAGAAGTTCTTCGATCGCACCCAGGTAAAGACTGATGATCAGATCTATAACCAGACTCCTATATATAGAGTTTTTACATAATGGTATTGACATACTTGTATTTGGCAACATAAGCAATATCCATCTATTTTCGTACCTGAGATATAACGAGGTATGTGTACGGTGTACTTATTATATACCAGCTACGATAAAGTATTTATATTTATGTCTAGTAATATATGCATGTTTAGTGATAAAAATGATATGTGTATTTTATTTCACTTTCTTTAAAACTCAATACACAATCAACTATAAAACTATAACTGCTTCTCCGATACATTTTGATTCATCCTTAGGTTGCCTGGAAGACACAAGACACACTATATACTATCTGACATTTTCTGTACTCTATTGTAACCATTGAGATATATATTAATTGTAACTCTGTGACATGGTGTGCAAATAAAGAGCTTTCTATTCTATTCGATACTATTAAAGTGATATTTAGGTTGAACTAGTTGCCGACCTTAAATTATCTTGCGAAAGGCTAGGAAGATGATGATGATTTTAATTTATGAAAGTGGAAAAATGGCTGTATTTGAAAAGTTTTCTTTTGTGATTTTGCTATGAGTACAATGTAGTGTCATTCAGTCAGCTTATTTCGTTTGATGTCAGTTGTCAGTTATCGTATGCTGACACCTTTGGCATTTCATACAAACTTTTCATGACGTGTAGTCATAAAAAGTATTAGATAAATGTATGAATACAATCAACATAAATATTTTGATATTAAATTAACCTATAGTTCGCTGTTTAATTGTTGATCAAGTATCTTTTTTTTATTTTTTTACAACCATACGAAAGAAAGAAATCATTTCAGATATGGTTTCTCAAACGCACGTTGGATATATCTGCACATAAGTTGGAACGATTTGTCTGCACGAAACATGTGTAGCAGGTTTAATACATATTACTTATACACTTGCTAAACATCAGTTATTATTTATATTATAAGGTACCAGTACCTACTGCTATTTGCCATTTACCCCACCTTACATAAAGTAACGTTTTGTGTTCCTCAGTGACACACATCGAAGATCTTTGGAGTTTGTAGTACCTAGCCACACTAGCTTATTCGATGGTAAATCGTTTACAGTACAGGTTGTCAGATTTGGATTACCTTGCCAATATCATAACATAACACCTAATCCACCTTTTGTTTTTATTTGCTATCGATTAGTCCAACCAAAGATTGCCTGGAAGAGATTGCTTTTAGTAATAAGCCCGCCTATTGTACATATCTTCTTTTAATAGTCAACTGTAACAATATAATTGGTGTGCAATAAAATATAATATATTGTATTCTACTTTTATAATAATAACAAAACCAATAACATTAGAATATAAATCTGCGGGATTGCTATCATGTACCTTTTCATTAATGAGTATTTCTATTGAATGATTTCTATTCAAATGGTACTGACCATGAAAGTTTAAACAATATAAAACAAATAACACAATGTATTATCTGATCCCGCATTCGTTTAAAATTTTGTACACAAATGTAATTTGTTTTACCATTTGAATGATAACATGCCTTTAGTTATGTAACGTTGAAAGCAATGCCTGGATGCTCATAAAATACAGGCTGTAATTAAAATTATGAGTTTATGACGCTTAATTTAATTAGGTCGCGGGTGATTTATTTAATTAGTGATTACAACGGCAACGGACAAAGCTCGTAAAATCACCACGTACTACACAGCGTTTCACTCGTGGCGGCTCATGCTGTCCCAGTATTTACAGCTATTAATTATAGGAACTTTTACATTGTACGACTGACAGACAAATCGTAAACTGAAATTATTGAAAACTAAGTGCTTCCCTGTTGTTTTTAATAAAATGCTTTATGGTACTTAAACTCTACTTCAGATTTTTTAATAGAAATACTTTATCTATGCTTCTATATCACATAATTAATATTATAAATTCGAAAGTAACTGTGTCAGACGGTTGGTTACGCTTTCATGACTAAACTGGTAGCTCAAAATCTGGCATAGGGAAAAAATCATGAGACAGATATGAGATAGGACTACTTCTAACAGGACCAAAAGCTAGTTTTTGTTAATTCAGTACTATTAAGCACGAAATACTACTATAACAAGGAAAAAAGTAATCTACTAGATGACACACGCAACTTCGTTTGCGTTTCTTATTAATCATGGTGTTTTTTTACTTGTACTACTTCGGAATTGGACCGACTAAAACCACACGGTGTTCTAATGCGCCTGAGATGGGAGGGGTTCTAGAACTGTTGGTATTACGACATCCAGACCCCTCAGGGTCATCCCGTAAACCCAGCTCCTTAAGGATTCCAAGCACCAAGGTGACTTATGTGCTGGACAGGCGCGCCGCCTGCTGAAAGTTTGACCCACGGGCTGGATTTCATGTTCCACAGGAGTGTTCTGATAATCTCGATAATGCTGAAATCGGCTCAAAATACCCTTTTACAGAAGACTAATCTCTAATCAAAACATAGTGAGTATAAAGTTAATGTGTATTTATATGAATTGTCTAGTACCCATAGTACAAGCTCTGCTTAGTTTTGGGACTAGATGGCGTTGTGTGTCAGAAGTCCGAAACATATATGTCGCAGCGTCAGGGGAGGCCTCACAGCGGTCTTAGTTGTGGCTATCCATCGTGGGCGATGCAACGGCAGGAATTTCAAAATAAGTGTACACTTGTGTTATTAAATGTCGTATTGTTTAAACATCTTACATATTAACGGAAAATCATAAACGTTTAACAAGATTAAAACGAGTTAAGAGCCAATAGGTTTGCACATGTGCACCGTGCGGTAGCCGTCAGTAGAATGACCCAAAGATAATGTAATGATTTTAACAAAAAGGAACCAACTTCAATGAAAAACTATTCCGAGTAACCAAATCGCGACAATTGTGCCTATGATATTTGAGGAGTTCCCTCGATTTCCTTCTGATCCCATCACCAGATCTCTATATAGTGACGATGGGACCATCTGTAACCTACGCCCACTCCAATGCAAAAAGAATTTTTGAAATCGGTTCATAAACGACGAAATTATGGCTGAACATACATAAAAAAAAAGATTCCGACGAATTGAGAACCTCCTCCTTTTTTTGAAGTCGGTTAACCGACTTCAAAAAAAGGATCTTCTTTATTAATAAAAGAATGACCGACCGCTCTTACTAGTGGCACGACATAAAACTACCCCATTCGGAAATAATCCGCTCTTATTCAAATGCATTCAACACCATTTAATATCGATTACAGAATCGACTAAAACAAAGAAAACTAATACATTGAGCTATGATTACAATAAATCATTAATAACAGTAATGTAATTTAGGGTACATAATCACGCGCCGTCATATATATATTTGGGCTGTCGTGTATTGTTGGTGAGTGCGAGACCGGAGTTCCAATGATGCAGATCACCAATTACTTTTGAAGTCTACTTATGTTTTCATATCATGCAGAGTATAGTCTTTTTGGCAGGTACATTTAAAAAAACAATGAAATAATGAACAATATACAATTCAAAAGCAATAGTAGTCAAACCCAGGTTATAATCATAAAATAGCTATATAAACTTTCTTAGATTATCGACTCGAAGCTTTTGGCGGCTGAGATTCACTTTGTTTTGATTTAAAACACTGTTTAGTTTGTATTATTAACTTTTTTCACGAAATTTTTAGGACTTTGAAGCTTTTTAGTGTTTTTAGGGTTCCGTAGCCAAATGGCAAAAAACGGAACCCTTATAGATTCGTCAAGTCTGTCTGTCTGTCTGTCTGTCTGTCTGTCTGTCTGTCTGTCTGTCTGTCTGTCCGTCCGTATGTCACAGCCAGTTATTTCCGAAACTATAAGAGCTATACTGTTGAAATTTAGTCAGTCGATGTATTCTGTGAACCGCATTAAGATTTTTATATAAAAATAGAAAAAAAAACAATACATTTTGGGGGTCCCCATACTTGTAACTGAAACTCAAAAATTTTTTTTTCATCAAACCTATATGTGTGGGGTATCTATGGATAGGTGTTCAAAAATGATGTTGAGGTTTCTAATATCATTTTTTTCTAAACTGAATAGTTTGCGCGAGAGACACTTCCAAAGTGGAAAAATGTGTCCCCCCCCCCCCTCTAACTTCTAAAATAAGAGAGTGATAAATCTAAAAAAAATATATGTTGTACATTACCATGGAAACTACCAACGAAAATTGGTTTGAACGAGATCTAGTGAGTAGTTTTTTTTTAATACGTCATAAATCGTAACACGCAATTTACCTTTCATCCAATAAATACACTAGTATAAAAACATCGATGAAAGTTACAACGAACTACAAGAACTTTTATATGATGTTACGGAACCCTTCATGGGCGAGTCCGACTCGCACTTGGCTGCTTTTTCACACTTCAAACGCTAAAATCTTTGCCGTTTGACAACCGAATCTCTTGATTTTGGTTCTAAATTGTCAGCGTTAGCGTCGCCTACACGTGTGCACCTCGTTTTCGGGGCTGCACCACTTAACACCTGAAAAAATCGCTGTAAACACTTCAAAAGTACCTAAAAATCATAAATTTTTGACTTTAAACTGTACTTACCTGACCTTCCGAGCCACTCGCTGCCGAGAGCTCGTTGTTTTTGACTCCATCTGCACCCTTGCTGTACACCACCACCGGTTGAACACCCTCCGACTTACCATCGGAGCAGGAACACCTGAAAACTTAGGAATTTTCACAAAAAATCACTAAATTTAACGTTTTTCGACAATAATTTGGAAACCCTTTGGCTTAAAATTATAAATTTGGCATATTTAGATAGGGCTCATTTAGCCGCGTCGAAAGACACCACTCCCGTCGAAATCCGACGAGTAGATTTTCAAAAACGGGAAATTCTCGCCTAGGGATATCAACTTTTCAGGGGTACAGAGGCAGTAGGGGTACAGAACATTTTTGACTTTTTAAAAATTTTAACTGACGAATTATCACGTACTTGTTACGTACTGATTTAGGACTACTATAGACAAAAAGGACACTTACGACCCCCTTTACAGGTCGTAAAATCGGAACTACATTTAGTAAAAAATTAATTTGTTTCCATTTTTGTTTCTTTTGATTTTGATTTCTCAGGTTTCGCGTATCTCCCCCCAAATAACATCATGACTACTCTTACGCTTAAGTACCCTGCAAGCAGCAGGAGTCTGAGCGGGGACCCTAAGTGTTCGTCTTGGCTTCATGAAGCCACGAACTATAGTAGGAAGGCAAAAGCGGCCCTAAATGAGGCAAAGAACTTGAAAGGGGAACTAAAAACACAAAGCTTCGATATGCTCGATAGGTTGACCTCGCTAGTCGGAGCCATGGAAAAACATTTCGAACAAACAAGTAATGATGAAAGGTCAGGCAAGCTCGGAAAAACGGTTGATTCTATATCGGAAACTGTTGTTACGAATAGAGAAATTTTGAAAAATATTGAAGAAAACTTGGAGAAGAGATTTAAGAAATTAGAAAATGACCTGATGGAAAAGATGGAAGAAAATGTCGAAAACATAAATTCGATGACTGTTTCGGCAAAAGATCACCAGACCGAGGAGACCTGCGAGCGAATAATAGCGAAAGTGACAAAAGTAGGAGGACAGATCGAATACTACATTGATAGATCGCTTGGGGTGATTGTCGAGAAAATACAGGGACACACTGACAAAATAACAACCCAGATGAAAGAACCAATCGAGATCGCTAAATCCAGCATCGCACCTGAGTACGAGGATGGGAGGATTGTTGAGGAGATTAAGAAAATACAAACTGCAGTGGAGAGTCTTCGGACACGGGATCCCGTGCCTGGAGCCTCTCCCTCATACGCAGATGCAGTGAGGCAACCGAAGACACCATGGGAGCACAAGCCCACACACTCAATAATCATCTCATCCACTGAAGACCTAGACACCTCGGGTGAAGTAGTCGAAAGGATAAAGGGAGCGCTGGACGCCAAAAGAAGCGGTGTTCAGGTGGAGAAGCTGAGGAAGATAAGAGAGAAGAAGGTCATCCTCAGCTGCTCCACCAGAACAGAGCTAGATAAGGTCGAGGCCAAACTTAAGAACGACAAGAACATAGTATTTGAAGAGGCGAAAAACAAAAGCCCACTGGTGATTTTTAAAAACGTATTGTCTTACAATACGAACGACGAGATTAAGGCCGCCTTACACAAACAGAATGAAAGCTCATTGGGGGACCTGGCGACCGACATCAGCCAGGCTGAAATTATGTATAGGCGCAAGGCTCGAAACCAGCACGAGTGTCATTTGGTGCTTAGGGTTACGCCTGCGCTATACCAGAGGCTGCTGTCGGTCGGTAGGGTTTACATCGACCTCCAACGCGTCCGCGTAGAAGACCAATCGCCCTTGGTGCAATGCACTAAATGTCTTGCTTACGGGCACGGGCGCAAAATATGCACAGAAGCCATCGACCTGTGCCATTATTGTGGAGGCCCCCATCTGAAGGCTGAGTGCGAGCAATTTCAGGCAGCCCAAGCACCAACCTGTAAAAACTGTGTCAAAGCAAAGCTCATTGATACCGCTCACAGTGTCTACAGCGAACAATGTCCGGTTCGTAAAAAGTGGGACGCATTGGCGAGGACGGCTGTGGCCTATTGCTAAAGTCGCCACCGGCGTCTCACTGGACGGTTCAACAACTAAACCGATCACATCTTGCGACTATCCACAGCATGCAAAAAGGCACAAACTAAAACAGAGATGCTTAAATTTTAGGGAATTAAAAATTAAAAACTTTGATACTAAAACAATAAATAAAAAGGCCTTTACAAAAATACTCTCACAAAAAATTAAAACTGCAGATCAAATAAATTGGGCGAACTTTGATACTAAAGTAAGCCAATTTAAATATTATAAGTTGCCCAAAGTCAGCGGCTCAAAAATCGTAGATATAATAAATTTAGGATAGGTACAAGAATTATGCTTCATTGATATTTTGAATAATATAAAATAAGCATTAAAAATCATAGTATATAATATAAGCTAATTGTAACGCTGAAAAATAAGCCATAAATCGCTAGTATTAAGAGTAGTATTAAAAACCGTATTAGAAAAATTAAGTTAAGTTATGTAATATAATAGAGTAGAAATAAAATAGTTAATATCACATGCAAATAACACACGCACATAGACTATATAAATAAATATAAGTAATAACAAGACATTAATAACAAAGCACAGTGTAAGAAAGCAAAGCTGAAAAGAAAACAAAAGCGAAAAACTATAAAAACAGAATAAAAATTATGAAAATAAAAACAATGTACATACATTGACAAAAAAAGATAAAAATACTTAGATTTAAAATAGTCCCTAGAATAAGGAAAAACAAAAATTGTTAAAAATATATGTATAAGCTTAAACGTGACTTACCACATAAGATTAGCCATTAAATGCATGCCTTCAAGATTAACTAGTGAGTATGAGATAATCCAAACAAAAAACTACAAGGTTACAAACAAAATATGTATAATAAAAAAGAAAATTAAAAAACTATATAGATATAAGACATACATATTGTTAAGATAAATATAACTGTAGAAATATAACAATACATAATAATTATAATATAAATAAAACGTAGAAATAAGATTCATCTTAATATAGTTTCCTAAAATTAGATTAGAACAATAAAAGTTGTTAATATATACAAATACGTATATCGAAGTGTACAATAACCCCTTTTTATATATCTCTTTATGGATAAGAATAGTAGATAAATTAAATAGTAGAATAGTTGATAGGAATTTACCATAAAGTTAAGACAGGAAATTGTAACTAGTAAGGAAGATAAAAGATAAATTTTGAAAAAATACCGCAATAGAATTATTGCAAATATAAAAAACTAATCATTAAACATAAAACTGTAAATAAATTAATTAATCTACCAAAGGGCCCAGATTACGTTTGGGGAGTATACGCAGCTCGGACGCAGATCCGAGCTACAAGAAAAAAAAAAAAAAAAAAAACCCAGGTTATATCAAGTCGCTGCTAGTCATTTACAGATGTAGAAAAAATAAATAAAAATTTGGGAATGTTTACAGAGTAAATTATAAATATTACAGTTACAGTTAAAACTAAAATGACGACAGATGGGAAGATCGGCATGTATAACTGGCTTCTAGCCCTGGCACCCACCGCCAAGGTCCCAGATGACCGCCACTTGCCTATTAATAGATCATGTACGCTCGATGGGGCTTTATGCCCTCTATTATCGCTTTTACCTTTATGGGACAAAGTTGTGCAGCACTTGCTTTATAAAATTACGAAGCTTTTGGGTTGTGCAGTTTATTTTATGTACTTTTCCTATACTTTAAATGATGTTCCTGCTTATTATTTCATGTTAACCTGCCAAAATGACCCTTCTTTATCTGATGGAAAGCATGAGCAGTTCCAAGAGTAGTGGCTACCATACAATGCAACAATGGAGCATGGATTGGTAACCCATGGTTTGGCGGCTTATTGAGAGGCCTCTGCATCATTGAGCGATCGGTCTTGCACTCACTTATGAAACACGATGGAACTAATGCTTGACTTTTATAATAGATATCTTTTGTGAGAGGGCAGTTTGCTCTGTTCGTACTGAAATCAGCGTAGTTCCACAGCCTTGAAACGACTTTATCCATTTTGAGATTTTACACTAAATAACTTTAGCTTGATTGATAACATTATTTTCTTACTTATTTCTAAGATACATTTTCATTCATCAAGTTTTAGCACTTATACATATACTCGTACATACATATTTCGTTTTAATTTTACTTAATTGCTTTTTAATAATGTCGATGGTATAAATAACGAAAACTAGCATACCTAAAATTACTAGCTATGATATAGAAAACACATAAATTTTATCGCCTATTAATTGCAATGAATTAAGCATATCAGGATAAACTAACATCAAAGATTAAAAGCAAACAAAATAAAATGATTTATAGTTTTATTGAACGTTAAATGTATTATAAATTACTGCCATGATAGATATGTTGGTATTTGTGACTACACAAAGGGCACAATGGGCTCAATGTGAAACATTATTTTTAGTAATGACCATTGACGACATTGGCGGGAAACAGAAGGTATTTGTTTTTTAACATTATTTTTATTAGTCTATGAGTCGTTGTTGATGACGATACTTGAACCTAAATCTTTTAGTAAATATTTATTCGTTTCTTATGCTGCTAACATTACTATAACATCTATATTATTATAATAAAGTTGAAAAGTTTGTTTGGTGGAGCTCTAATCTCAGAAAGTACTGGTCCGATTGGAAACAATTTGAAAGAATAATCGAGAAATATGGGCAATGTAATCACGTTACAACCAAAAGACCGGAGGATCAATGAAAAATGTTGCAAAAACAGCCGAAAATTATTAATTCTCAGAGCTTCTATTGATGGCGTAATTTTTTTTCTCTTTAAAAGTTACTAAAAGCTACTTGAAAAGTTAAAAGGAAATTTATCAACACATCTACCTTTTAAGGTTGGCTCAGAATAACCTTTCTAAATGGCAAACAAATTGGTATCCTTTGAATGACATTACGCTACGGGCAATAGAATTCGTAAACGGAGATGCATAGGTCAGCTGGCTAATATTAAAATATGGTGAATGTTGCTGTCAAATTATTATAACTAGATATGTATTTTAGTAATATAGAGGTATAGTTTGGATAAAGCTCTAATGTTTTCCGAGGAATGTCATAAACTATATAATTCCAAGTTACGACTAACAGGAACCTAGTATCAACGAAAAATGTCTATGCATGTACTCGTAGTTGTATTTTTACTGATATTATGTAACCTCTGTGCTCTCTCCTTACAAGACTTCTGCACCACCCTAAAGATGACTGGTAGAGAATACCTTAGGCATTAAGCCCAACGTTATACAAAGTGCATAAAGCATTAAATAAATAAAGTTGCTTCCAGAAAGGGTAAAATGTATTCTTATTTATTTTCATTTGAAGAATACATAGCAATGCTGGCGAGTGGCGAAGGATGGGAACTCGCGGTCTCCTTCTGTGAGAACGTTATGCTCCAGAAGGAGTCCGCTGAGCGGGATCGGGAAATCGGTGTCGTCTAAGGCGGTTCGGTGTTATTGCGCCTCTTATTGCGTGGAGTGGTGAGAGGCCTGACAGCGTCCTGCCTTGGGGGTGAGAATAATCACCCCGGGATGTACCCCAGTCGTGGGGTAAGGCAGGGGGGACTCCAGAAGCCGCTGATTCGTTCCTGGGGTTCCTCCCAACTGCCGAGGTAGGCCGCCGCGGGGTTTAGTGGGTAAACCGATTCCTCCGGGAGTCCCACATACGCCCTTCGTTTAACATACGAAGAGTATGGTGCGAAAAGTATTCCCCGCGTAAAAAAAAGGAGGTGGTATCCGGGGGATTTAGGTACAGAAAAAAAAACGGGACGGCTGGTAGTTCATAAAAGCAATTAATGTGAATAGTTATTTATCAGTGATCGGAGATATGCATCGGAGAGCACGTTAAGCCGTCGGACCCGGTTGTCATGAACATCTATGGCAATCGTTATTGGGAAGTCAGTGCCCTCAAATTTACTGACAACTAGTTCAACCTTCGAATTTCAGTTCTCCCTTAGGGTTGCGGAGGTCCGATGCCGGTCGCTCCGTGGAAAAACCGACCCCAAATAATATTGGGAATAAGGCTAGGAATAAGAGTAATTTATCAGTTAACTGAATTGGTTGTTCGCTTTGTTTCTGAATTAATCCGGTTTCATGAGAATAAATTGCATGATTTTATATCTTAAGTAGGAGAATTAACTCTAATGAACAAATCATAAAATTGATCACTTCGTTGCCCTTTTAATGAAATAGATCTTAACATCTAACATTTTATTCACATCGGACGATATTCGACAAGACGAGAGTGGGAGAGATCTGAACTATATTTTAAAACTTTTTAAATTTATTAAAGTTTTGGAAAAAACACGAAATTTTCTAATATAATAATGAAAATACCCTCACACGTCTCACATACAGCCTTCCGATTCCAAACTAGTAAAGAATTAGATTTTTTGAATCTATATATATTGAATTATTAATTAATTAAAAATTATAAAGGAATTTTGTAGTGTTGAAGGTAATTTTTCTGTTATTCGTCAAAGCACAACATTATTCGAAGTAACCTAACAATACTTCCATCATCTGCTGTTGTGCATGCCGGACGGATCCGATCAAATGTGCAAACAATCATGACAGGCAATTATAACAGATTTCTGGCAAAGAGATCTGAGTTAATTAACGTTTGGTTCTAATCACAGTGTTCTTTGAAAGCGTATCAGGTGGTATAGTCTGAACGAAAAATAAAACTATTAGTTCAATTTTGGTACGAACTTCCCGGTGGACAGCGTTCTGCGGTAAAAATAAAACAATGTAAGCTTTCAGGAATAGATGCGGTCGGAAATAGCGAGTGCGGACGGTGACGTGTCCTTGGCGGCGACTGGGGCGCACTGCCCGAAATATGTCATTAGCAGAGCGTCATGTCGCTGGGGTAATGTTGGAAACGCATCCAGGGGCGTACGCTGCTCGATTTTTAATACAGATTCGGAGTCATTTGATTATTTAACCACTACACTATAATCTTCTAGAATACCTGTTAAGTCTTTCAGGTTGCATTCAATATTATTGCAGTAAAAACTTATTGTTTAGATGTCTTTTGTCCTATTTTACTTGAGAAAAACAGTCACACAAACGTTTAGAAGTGTGATTTAAACAATAGTTATAAAATAAATTTCAAAAAATCTTTTACGTAAAATATAATATCTCGTACCACACTTCCGTTTCTTATGTTCCAACCACGACCGAGACCTTCAGTCATCAAATAATTTGCTTCTTCTATGTCCCCCTCACACTTCTAACTTCCTCCATTCTTCCTTCTACGCGCAGTCAATTCTGCTCTGGAATGCACTCCCTGCTGAAATCAGAATGCCCACAAACCGCCTTACGTTCAAATTTAAAGTACGAGAGCTTCTTCAGAATGAGTCGGCAGTATAGTCGCAACCCTAGTACACGACTATGTGTTTTATATAATATTAATTAAATATATGTATGTATGTCTACATGTATGTTTATTTATTATAGTATATTTTAACATATGTAATGTTATAAATATTACATTTATGTAAAATGTATGTATTAGATGTATTATATATTATGTCATAGGTACAAAATCATTATGTACCAAAGAAAACTTATCTTTGCACCTACCGCATCTTATTTTTATATCACCAAAAGGTTGACTGGGAGAGAATGCCTCATCGCATTAAGTCCGCCTTTGTACATTTAGTTTTAATTAAATTAAATAACACCATATATCAAGTGGAAATAGTTGAACGATAAAAGTTTTTTTCCTTTTACGAATAAAAATAAAATTCGATATCATGGGGAATACAAATACATGAAAAGTACATAAATATCGCTCAGACCCAGAACAATAATTTCGGAGTCATGCCGTTTGGCATGTGGGGATCAGACCGACAACACTTGAGCGTAGTGGAAAGCAGCGAGGCGATCTAATTAACCACTAGGCCATCAGTGTAGGCGGTCTTTCTATGTTCTTAAATTAGTGAAACTATTTTCCACCGGCATTGTAAAATTAAAATTTCGAAAAATTTCGGTTCTAAAATAAACATTGACCTCTATGACAAATGGCTACGACACCGACAAAGTGACTTTGAACAATCGATTTTGTTTTGTATCACCTTTATTTTTAACCGACGAAAAAAAACGAGAGAGGTTCTCAATTCGACGCGTATATTTTTTATGTATGACCACGCATCTTACAGAGTAGCCCGATTTGATGATAATCCTTTTTTGTTTGAAAGGGTATACTCCGAAGTTGGTCCCATACAAATTTGGAAAAAGAATTTCAACTCTATATAGGGTAGCAAAACAGGGGATAATTGATTGTGTACTCACTGATTATAACATATGAAAACACATAACTTTAAAAAGTAATGTGTGTTCATATGTTATAATCAGTTGATAAATAAAAAAAACTACCTATGTGTAAACTTAAGTGTAAGAATATAGTAAATTATTGTCAAAATTATTTCGGTATGCTATCGGTTTTTGTTTTGTTTTTTCGGAAGACAGTCCCCATTTCATTCCATCTTTAATCATTAAATTCATTACGACGACGACTTGAAGTCTTTACAATTAAAGACATTAAATACTTGACATTGGCAGAAACAGCTGATGTTATTCGGCTGGTTGCCATCTCATCAAAAGAAGAAGAAGAAGAGCTTTACACATCCACGTATTTCAATCGCACTTGACATTAGCAGAACTGTCAAAATTGACAGTTTGCCATTTATAAAGACAAAAAAAGAACTATAAACATCTCTCACACATGGTAAACTGGTGCCAAACTAGGCCGAGTTTGTACTATGGCAACCAGTATGCTGACAAACATACTTCATGTTCTAGATACAGTTATTTTATAGTTGAATCTTGATACAGAACAAATAAACATGCTCATAATTCAATTATTTTTTTGCCCATTTCATGACGGATTAAGAATGCGGACTGTCACCACCCTAATTCATCCGTTAGAGGTAACTAAGGGAGCAAACTCGCAGAACCACATAACTCTGAATTCAAATGCTATGTTACTACCTAGAAGTTAAAATACCTAAAAATGACAGTATTCGTGATGTCGTATTTCGTTTGCCAGTGTGAGACCGGGGGTTCAATGATGCAGTCACATCTCACTAGGCTGCCATATTGTGGGTCACCATGTTGCATTGTCTCCAATCATAATGAGGATGGTGACCCCTACTTCTGGATTCTACTCATGCTTTCCATCAGGCATAGTAGAGACACTTTGTTAGGGTTAAATTTATCAATATAACATGAACTTTTTTTACATCATAGGTATCCAGAAGACAAAATAATAAACGGTCACGTGAGCAACTGTTCGTCTTAATTAACAAAGATTACCAAAGTCTATAACACACTATTGTGTATATTTCTCCAAGTTCGTGTAATGTATTCTCATTGTTTGGCAGCAATGCGACGCGGAAAATATTTGCGCCAACATGTTGTCGAATTGATGGGATTCAGGTTGATTGCGGATTCTGTACGCTAAAATTAGCAAATATACAATCTGGAACTGGTCGGTTGTAATATCCGTCATTTGAAGCTTGTGTGCCACACTTAGATCTATTTAGGAGTTTTGTATTCTTGTAATAATCTGAAAAAGAGAATTGAGTTTTTAAGACAAATCCTTATTTTATATTGTAAACAGAGGTATCTTTATCTGTTGCTTTCACGCTAATACTGCTGAAATTATTTAAATGTGATTTGGTATACAGAAAGCCTCGTTCATCTAAATTGTGGAATGAACTGTCGCCTGCTGTGTTTCCGGATCTTTAAACCATAAAAAAAATAACGTACTTCCATCTTAAAAGCCGGCAACGCACCTGTGACTCCTTGGTGTTTCGGGTGTCCATGGGCGGTGGCAATTACCTTAAGTGATCCGTCTGCTCGTTTGCCCCCTATAATATATATATATATATATATATATATATATATATATACATATATAAAAAAACAAGGCATATTTTACTTTTTACCCTGACAACCGATATAAAGCTAGATATCATATACTATACCACACACAAATGTTATTGTTATTATTTTGTTTAACGCCTGTCAAGGTGACTACTATTACTATCATTAGTAGAATCCAAAAGCGGAGACCACATTAAGTTTTGTCCTACTCGTATATTGGAATGAAAACCCACAACACTAAACGCAGTTGGTACTGGTATAGTGACTTTTTTATCTACTACGGTATCCGCGAAAAGGTAAACTTTCCTAATTTAATAAGGAAGGTGCCTTGTGCGAAATTTTGTTTGTTAGTTAATAGTAAGTGTATCAAATGAGTTGACAGGTAGCTAAAGCTATTAGCGTGAAGGTGATTATTTTCGTATGTAAAATATATCAAATATAGCTGGATTTGCGCGACCCTGGCCTGTGCCAAGGCGGCGGCCTAGACGTAGGAATTAGGAAGTGCGTAGATGGAGGCAGTGAGTGTCATCCCGCGGGTGCGTGATCAAAACAAATATAAACCGGCCGCCAGCCGCCCGGCCGCTGTCACCGGCCAACCGTCCGCAACGACAGAACTGCTTCCATAAGCGTTCATTAAAATATTTAATAAACTACAAAAAGAAATTTCTTTACTTCCTTAATTCTATTGAACTATTTCAATAAACAAGTTCAATTTACTACATTTATTTAAAACTCAAAATCATTGACGCTGTTTTCTAAAACAATCTTCTTTAATTTGAACTACTAAAACATATTGAGTCTTGTATCACATTATATGATGCACGTATTTCAGTGTATATTTTCATTTCAATTTGAAATATAGATTTGATTTACTGATAAAATGTATATTTGTAGTACGTAGGTTTATTTAAGCTCATCGGAAAATGTGTGCCTGCGGTCGAGATGTAACGTTGATGTCTGATGTTTACTCCAACTTGAAATAGAATACAATGCGGACCTATAATTACACATAGTAAGATATTCATGGCGAAGAATCATAGTAATTCAATAAAATGCCCGTTATTTATTATTAAAGAGAAAAAACACACGTCGTCAAAAACTGTGTATGCATTAGCAGTTAGCAAAACATGTTCTAACACGTACATATTCAATAAAATGCAGATTTTAACGAACGTGCTAAATGAGTTCAAATAAATTACCTAGAAGATAATTTATGACGGCGTATTCGGCAAGCGAGCGATAAAAGTATGAATCAAAGTATTTCAAGATTACCTACATTTATTTTACAAGTCAATAAAACAATACGATATTGCATCGCTAACGTAATAAAAATCAGTGTCAGTCATCTGCTATATTGGAGCATCGCGGCCCACGCGCTGACCAAATGAAAATATACTCGACAACGCCAGCTGCCAAAGAAATTAAACAGAGTACATTTTTCAGTTGGACAGACATGCGATGAACAATGGGTCTCGGTTACAAGGGAAGGACAGGCGTGACGCGGTGCGCGCATTGCCGTAGTCTGCGTATACGCATTGCATCTAGGGCTGTCAAACAACCGGGTTTTGTCAGATACGTTGAGCTATTTACGCCCCTGTCCGACTAAATTTAGAACATCCGGTGAGCCTTTAACCTGCTTATAACAAACCATAGATGTTTGTATTACCGAGTTAGCTTTGAAGCGCCTGTAACATATTGTGCCCGATTTCATCATGGATTTTATTCTCATTTGATTTGTTATTATTGTTGTTTTTTTGATAGTTGATTTAATTTGTTGTTTTTTTTTTGTTATTATTATGATTTTCCGTTACTGTATTTTACCCCAACTTTAGCCCCTTTCTCAAAATGATCCGATCGTAAAGGCACTCGCTGCGAGGGCCTCGCCATTACTGTTACGGACTTAGTTCTGTATATTAGCTACGTGTTTAGTTTGACATCGAAATCAAATACTTGTAGGTTTCTAGTGACTTATAGTAATGTAATATGTTAAAACCATCATAATCAGTCTATTGCGGTCTGTCCTGGCACACCACTCTGATAAAAACATAACCACGGTTTAAGATACACACAAAATGTGCTATATCAGAAATTACAATAATTATAAAAAAAAAATTTAATTATTTCTGATAAAGCACATTTTAAATTAAATTTCCAACAATTTTTTTTAGATTGCTTGTATATTTTAAAAGTTTTTTTTCATTATTATAAGACTAGGTGTTTTTGAAGAAGATTTGTTATTGTAAGGATAGATCAGTCTTACAATTTTGCGAATCAAGAGATAATACTACATAATGCAACTGATATGTACGTCCGAGACTGCACCAGCGTCTGGCATTCACTGTAGGGTTGTTGGCGACGCGACGGTTGGACATCGCTGAACATCTTCTTCTTCTTAAACTTTATATTCCCAAGATTATTTGGGGTCGGCTACTGGTTCAATCGGTTTTACCTGAATATCAGATTTTCTAATGAGAGACTGGCATCGGACCTGAGGGAGAACTGAAATTAGAATGTTGAACTAGTTGACAGTATATTTAAGGGGAACTGACTTCCCAGTAACGATTGCCATAGGTGTTTATGACTATGACTCCGGGCTGTTATTAAACATTTTGTTTGAACTTATTATATAAAATTATGTAAGTCCGTGTCCGAGTTTTCCTCATTCTCTGCATTTTCTGACAGATACCTAACATCAACCAGTCTGCTTTTCATTTAAATGGTACCCGCAGTGTCAACCACGCGATATTTTAAAGTGTTTATACTCGTTTACCTATCAACAACTACATAAAACGTCTCGTGCCAATTAATGTTATTTATCTTATTACGTGTTTTTCAATTTTCATACATTTTATTCCTTTAGTTATATTACATTAAGCCTTGTTGATCTAGAGGTTGGCGTATGTGTTTGTCGATCAATACGTCTAGGGTTCATGAACTAGCAGGAAATTGAATTTTAGCTGGTTTTTGGAATTTTTCAGGATTAAATATATAAAAAAATGCGGCGATGTAGATATTACACAGCTAATATATATTTCCAATCGGGCATCATAATAGTGTTTATGTGGGACTCCAACTTTCAAAAAGATGCACGCGCCGTCTTAGGTGTCAGGTGTCGGGTGGTTCGTAGAAAGGAAAGCCCCGGAACCCCGACACACAAGTTGCACCAAAGAAGGACAGTTGGTGTTGATTACTGGTACTAATAGAAAAGGTTTAGAATTTATATATAGCAGTCGCAAGTTTGATTTTCGTAGGACTGACTAAGTCTACATGGTTTCTTTTTAATGAGAAATTTCATTACGTTAATTGAACAAAAAAGAAATAAATATGTTTACTGTGGAACTGACTCATTATTTAAATACTATATGAATTAAACAATAATGTTGAAAATAGTACGCGAAATTCATTGTAAATGTTGTAGTCCCACGCTTAGTCGGCGGCAACTGCAATGTGTTTCTGTCTAATTGATGTGATATGTTATGTTATGATATGTTAACAAGAGTGTTATCAACACAAAAAATATTTACTATAGTTAAGACACATCAAGAGATGCCATTAAAATTAGTTTTATTACTGTGGCTACACCACATTTAAATCTTGATACTGGCTGAGTTCCGCGGTGTTACCCGCGGAGCTAAGCTTGCCTAGTAAAAATAAGCCTAAGTTACTCCCTAGGTCATCAGCTTTTTACGTGAAAGTCCCGTCAAAATCTGTCCAGCCATCCCAGACATAACCCGAAACAAACAGAAAGACAGACGGACAGACAATCAAAAGTTTTATAATGGCTTATTTATTGTACGTATCGTATATATATGTTACTTTCATACGCATTAAGTATAATAGAAAAACTGTTTATTTGATATTAGAAACAGATACCAATTTTATATATTGTATATTAAACGTTTTACTCAATTTTTCTAATAAGTAAAGCATCATGAGGCTCTTAATCGAATAGTCTGCCTGCTGCACTTAGGCCTTTCCTTATGAAAAAGGTTTCATAAAAATAAAATAAGTCAATCATCAAAGACAAACTTTCAGCAAAAAAAACGTTTGTTTTATCGCACTGCCTCACAAGTGTTCTAAAAAGATATTATTATTACACTAATGCACATTAATGTGTTCAGTGTAGTAATAATGCTCATTACAATTGAATGGTTGTGTATATTAGACACATTCGCAGACAATACTTCACAGACCAAACAATATTGTTGAGGGTTTACTAAAGTGTAAACAATTATAAATGAAAATTTACATTGTAAACAGATTTTACTTCTCTGTCTAGTAGCAATTCTCCTAGTGGAATGACTGAACGTCTGTTTTTAGATTGTAACGTAATTAATATTGTAAATGAGAAAGTTTGTGTGTGTATGTTAGTATGTTTCTCACACTTTGGCGTTGAAACATCTCGACGAGTTTAAAAACAAGATAAATTAAATAGCTGAAATATAGGTGGCGGCACCATAGCCTATGGACGATAGATAGCTAATTACAACACTGATGTTTTTTAAATAAACAAAATTATTTGTAGAATGTAAATACCTACTATTTTTGTAACTAAAGTTTTGGTTCAGAGTATGTACTAATTTATAATCGCCTTTAAGAAATACCTAACTGATTGTTGCAATATTTAAACTTACGTTTTATAGCAAAATTTTATAATACATTTCCCGATTTTATTTGGGTATAACGCAAAATATTACAAAGGATTGTTTTTATTGGTTACTTTTATAGCTTACCTCGCGTAATCCTGGGCCCCTCTTTGAGATATAGGAAATTCCAGCGTCACGTACACATAAATCTGTACACATGACAAAATACTATTTAAAATAAATGTGTCTTGAAAATACTAGTTTAGAAAAATTATAACGTACCTCAAATGTGAATTATATGTGTCAATGCACTTTTTAGGGTTCCAAAGTTTATGACCCGGAACCCTTAAAGATTCGCCATGTCTGTCCGTTCGTCTGTCCTCGACCTACCACCCAAACAGGTGGTGCTAGAAAGATGAAACTTTGCCTGAATATGTGTTGTGATTACGCCACCAAAGTCCTACAATAAAATTACGATAAATATTTTTATGGGGGTACCTTCCCAACAAAGTGGAGATGATTTTTTTCTACTCCATCATGTGGGGTATCGGGTATTTTCAAAGGCCTATCTAATGAGATAGGCTTTTCAAAAACATTATGTGTTTGCTAACACCATATTTCGATTTATGTATCCGTTTGCGTGTTATTTAACTTAAAAGCGCATTTTTTGCAAAAAAACAGGCTAAACAACTACTAAACAAGCTAAACCGTAGTCCATATATTGAACTTTAAAGGAAAACTATAGCGGCTTAGATAACTATTGTATTTCAGGAGTTACAGGGGCCTAACTTGTAAAATGCAGTCACATGGAAAACTTCGTACAAAAATAAAGAACTAATAAGAAAACATAACAATTTTCTATTGGAATCGATTTGAAATCCACCTACCATTATGGGTGACTACGGAACCTTATTCTATGCGTGGCCTGACACGCACTAGACCAATTTTTTATTAACCTTTTGACCGCCAGGGTCACATATATGTGACAAACGAAAACTGACCCTGTACGCCAACGTCGCAAATATGTGACAAAAAAAGCGGTGCACCGAAATACGAAATAAAGCCTTTAAACATTACTTTTATGCCTTTAAATTTATATGAGTACCTTAAGAAGAAGCTCTAACTGTTATCTATTTCCATAAAACTATTTAAATTGCTTTATGATATTAAGAAATTTTACTCTAAAAAGAAAGAAATAAACTCTCAAAAAAGAATGTCCTCACACGCCAGAGTCACAAATATGTGACCACTAGTGATGTAGGGCACGTTAGGTGATATCGTAAGTTTATATTAAAATTTCGTTAGCCTGTTTTATTTTTGTTGTTAAGTTTTGTTATTATACTTATTCTGTTAAAATGAGTAAGAAAGTAATTAACAGCCGTGCTCGTGAAAAGATAATTAAAGTAGACAATTATTTTGTAAAGAAGAAAGAGGACTCTTAGTTATTGATACAAAATATAAGCAGTGCCCTAAAAAATGCTTCGTACACTACTGAGGTTTAAATGAAATAAATAAAAGTTTTAAAATGTCCATCACAAGTTGCTTAGCTTTTTTTTTCAAAATTCTACTTGTTACTTTTTATGCCAGGTTTATAGAAGCTAGTATTTAAAGGCTATAAATGTACATACTGTTTTACATTTTGTAAAAAATTTCTATTTTTATATAGTTGATTATATACATAACCTATTTGAATCGTGTATTTTTTTTTAAATATCTCCTTCAACGGAATTATAGAAATCTAATTTAAAATACGTGTTTTATTTATTATTAGTTAATATTATACTCGATAAGCGAGATAGTACGTTGCTACATCCTTATTTGAGAAGCGCAATTTTCATAAAAATGACGTACCGTCCACGCCAGGGTCACAATATCAAGACAACAGATCAAGAATAGTGTTGTACCTATAGTTATTATATTTAATTATATTGTCGTCTCAATTCTGTTATTACGGTATTAAACAACTCTGTAAATAGTGTATAACTATTACTAGAGTAGGAAGAAGTGTAATGTTGAAATAAATTCAGTGTTCTAAGGACATATATTTTGAAATTGTAGACGAAAATAAAAATACAATTCATGTTATCGATAAAGTTTTGGAATGCTTATTTTTTTCGTAGGTATTTGCGCTAAATTTGTGGTCTGGTGTTGAGGGCAAGTTGATGAGTTTTTGCTCTGGCGTTCAAAAGGTTAAAGTGATGAAACGTAGGGTAATCGTTATCCTTACTAATATTATAAATGCGAAAGTAACTCTATCTGCCTGTCCGGCTTTCGCAGCAAAACTACTGAACCTAAAAGCAGAAGTAAGTATTATGAGGGTAAGCAAAATGCCGCATGGTGACCCATACCATGGCGGTCTGGTCGGATGTTTCTGCATCATTGTCTCGCCCTCTGGAAGCCGGGAGAATGATGAGTGATTGGTCCTCCGGTCTCACACTGACCAACGAAATACACAGCAAGAGTGCTGTCATTATAAGAATGTTCTCCTGTGTGAGGTTAGTACTGCCCCGGTTGACTGAGTCCATTCGTGCTGAAATCAGCGTGGCTCTACTATCTATTGAAATATTGTTAAAATAACTTAAGTCATCTTCGTAAAACAGCGCTTTTGTTATTAGCATTTCAGCATCATGGCGTGCCCAAAAAATTGTGTGGTCTGCCATCAATAGGTTGGCCATCCCTGGTCTAGAGCCTTAGAAAGGACCTAGGTTACTTTTTACCGCGATAACCGACATCCGCGGGCGACAGCTAGTCTAAAATATTTTATTTTTAATCTTGCGATCAGTCGATGAAATTTTGCGATGAATCAAGAAGTGATTACTTTCATAGCAAAATCCCCTTTGGGAAAATCTCTATATTAGTTTAAGCATTAAGTGCAGCTATCCCATTCCAAAATTTGCCGTCTCTACAATCTTTTTATTGAATCCGGAAGGGTCGATGCACTGATAATTTGTGCGGACAGTCTACAAGTCATGCTTTGAATTTGAAGCTGAACGATCTTATTTCTTGCTTGATCGTCCTCACATTCAGATATTTCGAGAACTTCAGGAATGATGGTGAATTAGTAACATGTGTTTAAGGATATAACTTTGAACCTTCTGTAATAAGCAAATTCTGGAGTGTATGGCTCCTACTGAAGCTATGACCAAATGGGTTTTATTTTAGTTAGAGTTTACTAAAATTATACCTATACCAATAAATAAATACTTTTTACTAGATACATATGAAAGTACAAGTATACGGTAATATTTTCATTAATATTTTTTGTCTGTCTGTTTTTACCGGCTAATCTCTGGAACGCCTGAGCCGATTGCGACAGTATTTTCACGGGCTGAATTCTAATGACGGAGTAGGAGTAACTTAGGCTATTTTTTGTAGACTAGCTTGCTCCACGGCGTTATTCGCGGTATACCACAATAACAGCGGGTAAAACCGCGAGACTCAGCTAGTACAAAAATAAAATAGAATAAGTGGAGTATGTTAATAATGTAACAGGAAATATTAACTGAACAGATAGGTGCAGCAGTTCGTACAAGATTGTTGTTAAGACCCATTTAGCGCTAATAGACAAATGTGTACTTACAGATGTAGTATACAAGAGTTATTTCTGATGGTGCTGTCCTCTGGTGAAGATCTATTTTAATTGTCTCGGACGAAGTGGAGGCCAGGTATTGCGTCGGGACTTACCTGGATTATTAGTTGTTTACGATTTGTTTAGCCGACAGCGAAGATATTTATATGTTTTATGTACGAAATGATCCTAGTAAATGTGTTTACTATCTTTTGCACACGAATATTAGTGTTAATACAAAGTTTTGTCGTCGCCTCCGACCGCGTGTATCTCAGTTATTACTCTAAAGAGTAGCCTATGTACTGATGATAGTATGATGTAGCCTGTGATACTTTGATTCTTGAGGAAGAATCAAAGTATCTCCTTGGAAAATTTCATTGAAATCGGTGCTACGGTTTAGCCGTGAAATCGTAACAAACAGACAGGGTTACTTTAGGATTTATATTATTAGTATGGATGGTGAAATTGCTTTATAAAATATTAATATATGTACATAGATAGTTTATCATTATTGACAAAAGTTGTTGTTAGTAACCATAAAATAATTATTTATAACACATTTTTTTATTCTAAAATAACTGTAAATAGTATCGCTTTTCCGTTGTCATCTTAACTAAGGGAAAGGTTTAAACCATGTTTAAACGCGTAAGGCAATTTTTGATCATCGGAATAAAATTGTTTAAATTTAAACAAAACAAAAAGTTGGTGGTCTCTAAGACACGTCTTACATACGTTTTAATGTTCGAGAATTAAAACGTTTTATTAACTTTATATCGTAAATCTTATAATTATAGTGTTTTTAACCTAAGTAATGAGTGTTTTGTGTGTCTCGATAAACGAAGTGTAGGATGTCGGCAGGCCAGATAGAGTGATGATTTGCTCAAGACGGCTGACAGTAGCTGGATACGAGAAGTCGAGGCCGCGACGTGCAATTGGAGAGGCCTATGTCCAGCAGTGAACTCTGAAAGGCTGATGATGATTGGGTGTTTTCGATTTGAGAAATAAGACAAGTAATCAATTGTTCAATAATTCAACAATAAATATTAACGATTACGATTATTCGTTCCAGTCAACAATAACATATTGGCTATTCTCTAGCTGAACAATACAATATTAAACACAAAAGCCGTGGGCGGAAACTTTTATAATTACAGCGGTAATAAATAAAACGAACATTGTGTATTATTTCGTGTAGTTGCACAAATTACAATGTTTTTAACGATGCGCACAAAAATTTATTGATGTAAACTACTACTTTGTTTATACTAACACTATTACTTCCTAAACAAAGGTATTCCAACGTTTATTTAATAATTAAAGAAAATTTAAATGTTTCCAAAGGTACGATTAAGACAATGAAGTCTTCTAAAAGGCGCTCCAGAAGAGTTGTGTGATCAAAATAGTGATTAGACAGTATATCTTTTACTTTATGCACATCTATGTATAGAAACAAATTTTATCGAGCTGAAGAGTTTCTTTGGTTCTACGCGTCAATCTAAGGAAGTACTGGTACGACTTTAAAATCCATTCAATTTTAGATAGGAGAGACCAAGGAAGATTATTTATCATCACGCTACAAAAGGAGCAGAGTATCGATGAAAAATTCTGCAATAAGGGGAAAAAAATACTTCTCTTGGGAGCGTCTACATCGTTCGCAGCGTTCGTAAACTTTTAAAGATGGGCACAATTAAATTCAATTGTTCTCTTTTAAAAGTCTAAAACCATATGTCCATCTCATAAGGTTGGTTATCTAACCTTTTTTAACGTTTGCTAATCTTTTGTTGAGAAAGTTAGTTACTGCTATCACAATAGGAAACGTAGACGAGGTGGCGTGGGTCTGCGAGTATATAATATAAACATCCACTTATTCTAGGCTGTAGTGCACTCAATCTTATATATACATATATATTTAGAAATAGGACGTTATTTAAACAATTTTTTACAGAATTCGCCTTGGAACAGATTCGAATGTGCAGTTATAGCAACTTCCGTGTCAATGGAATCTGTTATTGATTGTTTACTTCGCAAAATCCGCATACGATGCAATCTAACGAATCTAAAAATAATCACGTGTTGGATGAATGTAATCATGAATTAATTTCCAGGAAGTTTGTTGGCAGCACGTCTCGTCGTGTTATGCAAGTGAGTTGTAAATCAACATAAATCACGCATGTCAAAACGTTAGCCCGCCTAATTCCGGGCGGACGAATTCTGGTGCAAGTGTCGAGACACGGGCAGCGGACGCTTACAGGTTTGTGTATGCAATTGCACTGAATTCAAATGCTCTTTGATTACCTCCGAGATTAGCTCTATTTCTCAACATTAATGATACTAATTGATTACACTTCACTCTCCCGGTGTGAAATTTGTATAGCATTATGGGTGTTTTCACCAAGGTTCCTTAAAAAGCTGTTACTTTTTTTAAATATAAGCGTACCTAAGTGACTCTGCCTGATGGAAAGCCTGACTAGAATCCAGAAGTGTCGTAAACATTCTCATTGGGAGTGCATACAATACAGCATTGTGACCTCAGTGGGGATCAAGTGAAATGTTTTAGCGTCATTCTCCCCGCCCTCACAACAAAATAACTTAGAGATAGTTGGTAATATTTTCGTTTTCAACACACTAACTGACACCTAAAGGTTGTAAAATTAGAAAAGATTTATACTTAGGAGCTACCTGCGTTAGGGGGTTCTTAGTAAGGAGATGGTTTAAGTATAGTTTGTGAAATCTGCTTAAAATTTTATATATTAATCTTCTGTGTGAAATTGAACTTCTTCTAAACGGCTGGACCGGGTTTGATGTTTTTTTTTGTGTGTGTTCAAGTGTTTCTTTAATAATACTCTCTGAAATATGTCAGCCGTTTAAAAGTATTCAAGAAAAATTGGAAAGATTTGACGAGAATAGTATGCGATATAAAAAAGAAAACACATAAAGCAAGTTTTACAGTCAGAAGAGATTTAAAAGCAATTCTGAGATTACTTTTCAAATATATGCAAAATACGACTGTAAAAGTTTAAAAACTATAGCCCGACGATGTACTCGTATATAAAAGTTTTGATAAATTTTTAGTATATGTCATCCATGCCCTTATTACAAGTCTAATGATAGTTCATTCTATAAATGGGTTCAGTAGTTTGGACGTTACGGTGGAACATACATATATATATAGACTTCCAAACGGTCCTTTTGTTTGGCTTACTGTAGTCGGGTAAAAAAGGAAAAGATTTAAAGTAATTTTGATAGCCAGCAGGTACTCATATTTGTTCGCAAATACATACATGCTGGATAATTGTTTGAAAATGACACTAAAAGAAAAAGATTTAAAGGAATTTTAACACATATCAGGTTTTTGTTGAAGTCACAAATTGGTCCTGTAATGTTTTCTATAAAGATACAGTAGCGTATTAGACGGAACATGGGTAGAGCCCTTGCAAGGTGGTCCGAAGACCTGTTATGATTGATTGAACAACAGTTGAACAGCCACAGCCAGTGACAAATCGCCTAAATATTATACTAAAACGTCGTAACTACGCTAGGCAGCTACGTTTTAATGGTTTAATATTCCTTACCTAAGAATAATTTATTGGAAACCTGCCGAGGATCATAATCTAATAATGCCAATAACTCTGAATTTATCCAACCTTTTGTAGGGTTTTAATGTGATATTTATTTTTAGTTTACTCTGAAACGTCGTTTAGTTCAAGGCACTTTATTTTCTATTTATTTTTTCTTTGGGGATCCCCCCGTAAATCACCATTTCGTAGCTATGACGAACTCGAACCTACTAAACGGCTACTCTTTACCGCAATAACTAAGGGATCATACACACGAACGGCATGTTGTCAACGGCACAGACAACTGTAGCCGTCGACGCGTCGGCGGTAGCCGTCGACCTTTTTTTTTATATATATAGCCTACCAAAGTGACTCTACCCTTCCTGATTGAAAGCAAGAGCAGAATCCAAGAGTGGGAGAAACCACACATCATTGCTGCGAATGCAGACAGTAAAGTATGGCGGCCCGCACTATGGCGGCTTAGTGAGATGCTTTTTCACGCCCCACTTAAAGGACCCGGGATCATAGTGGGAAGGAAACATGAGAGCTGGTAGCGAGTTCCAGCTTTTGACTGCTCGGCATAAGAAGGAAGAGCCGAACCGCTTTGTTCTAGTGCGTATTTCCTTCACTCTGAAGCGGTGACTTCCAAGTCCAGCACGTTACCTATAGCGACATTGCAATTGCCGCGTGCCGCGTCCGCCACTTTATCAGTCGATTGCATATAGTTCAAGAGTGCGCATGCATCGAAAATATGTAAAATGATTTCTAGTGACGAATAATAATAATAAATTACTTTATTGTAAGTAAAACAACAAAAAACAGAGCATGGATGGGCGGCATGTGAAGAAGTTATCAGCGATTTTAATAATCCATACTGAACGTGTTTTTATTTTTCGTTTTTTTTCGGCTTCGACGAAGTTAAAGCAATAACAGTGTTTCTTCTTCGAAATCCATTCTGTAAACTCCTAAACTATGTGAACTGACGACGGCCGTCGCTGATCTTCAGAGTTGGATTGTCCGCTGTCGTCGACTCGTGTCGACGGCTGCAGTTATCTGTGCCGTTGACAACATTCCGTTCGTGTGTATGAGCCCTAACATATGCGCGGAGCGACGGGCAAGTTAGTAGGTACCATAGATTCCTACTTCAGTGGGAGGTACATTTATATATTACAAAATTCTCATGTCACAATGTTAATTTACATACTCCTCCAAAACTTCTCAATTTTTATAAAATTTTGTGTGTCTGTGGAGGTCTGGAAATAGGACAGAAACTATTTTATATATCTCTAGTTACTAAAATGGACGCGAGCAGAGCCGCGGGCATCAGCTAGAAATTAAGATTAAAATTTAGACCTAAAATGTACGTATGTTATTTTTGTATTCCTATATTGTATGTATGAATTTAAGCTATATTTTTATATATATATATATTATTATTTTTTTATATTTAAGCCTGCCAAAGTGACTCTACTCTGCCTGATGGAAAGCATGAGTAGAATCCAGGAGTAGAGGTCACCATGCTTATTGTGAGGGTAGGCAATGTAGCATGGTGACCCTTACCATGGCAGCCCGGTTAGATTATTCTGCATCAAATGAGAATGATGCAGAATGATTGGGCCTCCGGTCTCACACTCACCAACGAAATACGACAGCAAGAATGCTGTCATTATTAGGATGGTCTTCTGTGTGAGGGTAGTACTGGCCGGGTCGAGCCGGCCCATTCGTGCTGAAATCAGAGTGGCTCTACTACCTACAGTCCTACCTATCAATTGTATTTTGCTCTGTACAGCTTTAACCTCGATGCACCTACCATACTATATCTCTACACCCCCCAAAGGTTAGGCATTAAGTCCGCCGATGTACATGAAGTGCATGAAGTTGTAAATAAATAAATGTACCTTGTAAGTTCAAAAATGCCACTAGCGACAACAGCCCCAGATCTCAACCACTAAATCGTTGAATACGAACATAATCGATTAAACATAATGTATGTCTAATTGAATTACATGTTCTGACCCTGTGACGGAATCATTAAGTTAATCGGTAGAGGGTACTACAGTATACCCAGCATTCGATCGTGATATGTATGGGTTCTACGTAGAAACATGTACCTAATAAATTATGAAGTCATTTCGCGAGTTTGCTAAGCATTATCATAAAGCTTTTGACGTTGTATATAGCTACTTAATGATTGTTTAGTCTATTCATTGTTTAAGTGGTGCAGGAGTGCGTATGTTTATTATTTATTCATTGGTGAAGTGTGCGACTTTGCATTTCATTAACAAGGGCCTATAGTACAATGTGGTAATGATAAACATTACATTCACAGTAAAGCAGATGATTTTGTAGAATGTCATATAAACTGTTTTAATATTGTAATAAAACTGGTTTTTATTTTATTTTCCTGCATGTAAGCATAAGTGCACCTCACCTCTGTTCCCTCACTCTCATTAAATGATGGGACGGATATCCACCAATACTGGAAATAAATCAGGCGCAGGACCAACGGTTCTACGTGCTCTGTTTTGAAACCAATTTTCAAACCCAAATGTTACTAAGCATTTATATAAATTTCAAAACTATATAACAGGTTTTTGTTGAGTGTGTGTGGACTGAGGGACCATAGTGATGTATATACACAACGTTTGCCTAACTCGCGTGGTCTCCACTCATAAATAACGACAAAGCATCAAAGAGAAAAAAATAATGACTAAACTGTGGTGCCTCAGTCACACACGTAGGTATGATCAATGTTGTAGTGAATATTGCCAAATCATGTGAATCTTTATTTTTTTACATATAGTTTTAGTAGAGTTTTAAAATCATTTGTAAAAGTAATGGAAATGAAATATTCAGACGATTTGAAAATTCAATTTCCACTAAAAAGACATCCAAAACTGTTTGTTCAATAGTGTTTCATTAATCATAAGAAAAAATATAGTGTGATCACACAATGGACCGTTCAGCAAGCGTAATCGGGGAAGCCAGTGGCCTCAAATATACTGATACAGTCAATTCATTCTTCGCATTAGATTCGCCTTGAGGGTTACAGAGGTCCGATGTCCAGACGCTCCGTAGAAACACAGATATTCGGGTAAAAGGGTTTAAACTAGTAGCAAGTCAAGATAACCATGGGAATAACGATTAGGAAAATATTAGTTAAAAATGCAAATTAATAAAACTAAATCCATTTGAAAAAATATTTTAATTTTACAATATAAGTATTGAGGCACTTGAGGACTTACAACTAGTAAACTTAATACAAATATATTCAAAGTAGAATCTGAATAAAATATTGATCTAATTAAGTTTACATATCACAGACTCAGGTCACCTAAAGAAAAGAAAAATCAGTACATTGACTGACTGTACTGGCAACAGCGTCAAATATTTCTGTGTGCGTAAACGTCTTAGAACAAAAAACAAAAGAACAAAGCTAATTTAAACCTGAAACACACCAAGAACAATTTTCAATAAAAAATCAGTCACAACAAAAGAGGTTTAGATGCCTTTAGCATTTATTAATAAAAATATATAATTATAGTAAGTGGCGCTAAACATACATTGTACCCGTATTAGATTGGTTCTCGTATATACCTTGTAATATAAATACTAAATAACTTTTAACTAGCTTCACAATGAATGTGACTTAATATTAGTTAAACTAAGTTACTCCTTATCACCCGCTATATGGCGGTCAAAATCCTGTCAAAGTCGCTCCAGCTATTTCAGAGATTAGCCCGTACAAACAGACATAATTATATAATTTTTAAGTATTTATGTTTTGATAAAGTGAAAAACTGTAACAGACACTCCGATTTTATTGATTTTTATAAACGCATCCTTGGCGCTATCATAAAATGTACACACTTTCTTAGTAAAATAGTAACACAAGCAGATTACGGATTCAAGTAACGGCTACGATAGTAGCTATTCTATGTACTGTTAGCCGATTTCGGCCACTACGGCCGTCTTAACAGAGACCAGTCAACTGCGCAGGATATTTTATAGTACAAAAGTGAATGCACACTCTGTTCCTTCAATCTTATAATCCGACGGGAGGACTATCCGACAAGACCGACCAAGGTATTTCTATAATCAGAAAAATTCAACAACACTTTTTTGTCACTCCCCGGGATTCAAATCTGAGAGCTTTTGCTCGGCAGTCACATAAGCTAAGCGCAAGAACAATTACATTACAATCAACGTCCGATTACATTTTTACTATAAAAATACGTTTCATTGATCGAACTAAATGATGACTAAATTTTAATGTTAGTCCTCCTTTGTTTTTAAGTATTATACGAGATATATTGCATTGTGTTTACATTTATAGTAATAAATAGTTTTTTTATTCCTTTGCGTGACTAATATTATTTAATTAAATAATTATGCTATAATATCATCAGTCTAAACATTATCACCTACAAATAAGTTTTTTTAAATTGACACTGTAATATATTAGCAGAATAATAACCGCTTGAACATAGAATTATTGCAAAGAAATGTATCGTGTGTCACCCTATGAACTGTGCACTATATAAGTACTTTAACTTTTTTATGTATCAAATATATAACCAGAGTTCCGGTAAATAAGGCACCACTCCTGAAACAAGAACTAAAATTAGTTAACAGGTTGATGAGATTAAGCTTGCTGAAGTTTTTAAATATCGCATTTTTTTTCTTTCGTGTGGTGACAGATCAAAATTACCATATAGTAACGTGTGGTGGCTCTGTGATTAAGAATACCGAGTGTCACCACCCCTATTCATCCCGCGGGTGTCGGCGACTAAGGGATAAACTACGCAGTACAACATCGATGCAAAGAGAAGGAAAACTTGAAACCAACACTATACCAACCCGTCTGGCCAACGTGGTATAGTAGGCCGAAACCACCTTTCTAAGGAGAGGCCTATGTCCAGCAGTGGACTGTTAAAGGCTGTTGTTGATGATGATGATGATGAACGCGGACCGGAGACGAGTAGCCATATCGACTGTTATTCGATACAAAACAGGCTGTAAATTTTTTTGCGGGGGAAATCTTCACACAACACATTTCAAACTTAAATACCTACAAAAACAATCGAATGTCACTACTACTACACACATAACAATTAATACAAAATTTCATATTTCAAGTGTATGTATGTGTGTGTATGTAGAATTTTTTGAACACTTGCATATGAATACTGCCTACCGTGTTATTCTGTAAGGAATACTGAGTGTCACCATCCCTGTTTATATCATCCCGTAGGTATAGTAAGAGCCGACTAAGAGAATCAGGTCCGTAAGAAAACATCATCGCAAAGACAAAGAAATTTTTAAACAAAACCTAAAGCCTTGCAAAGGAGAGGAGTAGTGGCCGAGTCCAGTAGTGGACTGTTAATAGCTGTCGATGTGTTTACTAAACTTTGGCTCTCAATTTGCTTTGGTATAACTCGTGCGAGTTAAGATGGCACCTGTCTCAAATGACAATCATTGAAAGTACCGAGTGTAAAAAAATAATAATTCTATTTTTTTTAAATTTCAACCATTATTTTGCTCTAAGTAGTTGATCATAACATAATAATTTATCTTAAGTGGTACTTTACTACCTCATCATCATCATCATCAGCCTATCTCAGTCCACTGCTGGACATAGGCCTCTCCCATTGCACACCACTTTGATCGATTTTGGGCTTCTCGCATCCAGCTCCTGCCAGCCATCTTGCGCAAATCATCACTCCACCTGGGATGTGGGCGTCCTACACTACGTTTGCCGACGTTTACTACCTGAGTTAAGAAAATATACATGCATACCAATAGGAAACAGGCCTCATTCATTATTTACCCGAATGCATTCTTCGTGTAGTGATTTAAATTATATTAGGTAATACCTAATATCGTTTTAAATGAAATTAGGTACTGAAATATGTTTGTAAAATACCATCTTAAATTGTCAAATATGCCTTTTAATCGTAGTCTCTAAATATCATATGTATGTATATTCTTTAAACTATTGCGTCCCATAATCACCATGCTGGTTTTCTTTTTCAAGTAACCTTACTCAAAACAATTGGGTTATCCAGACGAATTTAATGATATATTAATTAAATAAATTCAAGCATTATAAGTAGTAGTAGAGTAATACCTATCAAATAATAATTATTATGGAAAGATTCGTGCAACGGTAATAGTGATGCTAACGCTACTCGCAAGACGACAGAGGGGTGTCACGCGGGGGAATGGTATCATGTTTCGTTTTGATCCAGGTGCCATCTTAGCTCGCATGAGTTATACATTAAAGTATTAGGACAGTACTTTAGATTACAACAAAGGTCCGGATGTTTTAATAACAGTAGTTACAGACCCTTCTATTTCAGTACAGGAGAATGGCACACCGTTGTCATTTTAGTCGCTCTCATTCCGACAAATCAACCTGTCACAATCCGCGGTGATGTGAAAGCCAATGGGGTTTTCCAAAGTAAAAAAAAAAACGAAAAAGAAAACATTAGACCCGAGTGGTCAATTTTTTTAAACGTATATTATTAAATATAACTCGTGCGACCTAAGATGGCACCTGACTCAAATGTCAGTCGTTTAGAGTACTGAGTGCAAGAAAAATATAATTTATTCTAGTTTTTTTAAATTTCAATATTTATAAGTGGTACTTTACTACCTGAGTTATGAGGGGTATCACGCGGGGGAACGGTATCATGTTTCGTTTTGAGCCAGGTGCCATCTTAGCTCGCACGAGTTATACATTACTTACCACATCGCCATCCGTGTTCCGAGTGAGTATTTTCGTGTGTTGAACGGCTTTATCCGATACTCTTTACTATCATTGAAACGTTTCATAATTCTCTCGACACTGAAAATTAAACATTCAATATAAAAATTGTAAAACTAGTAACTACACAGTCATAGCTTATTTTATACTCAACATAGTTGTTATAAATAATAAGTAGAGATCGTGTAGTGGTTGAATTTCGATCAAAGTTCAATGATAATAATATTTCAGACATCTAACACAGTTCTACCCAACTAAATCGAGCTTGTAATATGGGTACTGGACAAATAATAAATATATTTTTGTAATTTTTTTTGTAAATACACACCAAATATTTACTTATGATACACAAATACAATCCAAACTTCAAACCGAATATTTGGTCTGACTCAGGAAATTAAAAGGATTTTGATGTCATTTACAGCATTATATAGATTGATTCAAGCGGAAGGTTTATCTGTGTAATAAAGGCATTATTATAGTAGAGGAATCCAGGAATATTCAAAGACCTCGAAGCCGGACCGGGTGTAGTTCGTGGACAATTTATACAACGCTATCAAGATAGTGATATATATCTACTAAACCTAGCTTGTAGTCACAGATCTACTAAATATACTTTAGCTCGTGAAATAACATGATAACGTATATTTTTTATCATTCTTCGTCTAGTTCAAATTAGACTTTAATTTCTGTACATAAGAACACAAAAATACAAATTTTTACATCTTAATTTCGAAAGGGTTACATTTCGTGATGTGAATTTACGGGCAATTAGACGTATAATATTAAATTAAGAACATTCAAGTTTTATTTTCTCAGATCTCAGATCGATGTGTATCACAAAAAAAAACATCTTATACTTACGTAATTTTTGTTCCTGAAGCTAGTAAAGCTGTCTTTTGGCCATATGGTTTTACATCTATTGAGCCGCAACCGTCGAGAAGGGATGCAACCTATAGAAAATTAAAACAATTAAAAGACAATTATCCAAGTTGCTTTGAATCGCAAAAACAGACAAATATTTCGTAGTTCTACATGTCGCGCAAGGAGTCTGATGGCACCTGAATCTAACACTTTGACAAAACAACATTTAGTGGAAAAACAATACAATCAATAATTTCAATAATTGATATTGGGGTAGTAATGGTAGTCAAATCAAAGTTGTTTTATCATCCGACTACGAGGAAGGCCAAAAGTTTATGCAGTCTATGTAAGTTCCATCGCAGCGTTTAAACTACTGAACCGATTTTATTTATTTTTTATTTTATAACTTTATGTACATTTGTACATCGGCGGTCTTAATGCCCATGGCATTCTCTACTAGTCAACCTTTGGGTGGTGTAGAAATCTTGTGAGTTTAGGCGCACACAGGATGCATTATTTACATTTTATCAAACACTTTTATGTAGAAGGTGACATTATGTATATACACGACTAATTTTTAATGTCCAGAGAAAAAAATATGTGGTATTCAGCTTTCGATACTGAACATATTTCTGTAATTAAAACAAAAAGAAAATACGTGTTAATATTTTCCCGAAAACTACCAAATTTTTGTTCATAACGCATGATATAATTCACGACATGATATTACGTAACAAGAAAGTGTCAATGTCCTAGCCTACGGGCGGGGTACAGTCAGCGTCATAATGATATTGGCGTTCAAAGTGGTCAAAATGATGTGAAAAACAATAATTCAATTTTATGTTGGCTCGCAAGGTGCTCAAATTGTTGTACGCATTCAGAGTGGTCAAAATATCTTAGCAATCAGTTGTCAATAATATGTTAGCTGACAGAGTGTTCAAATTTATGTTATCAAATAGGTTGTTCATTGGTATCTAAGCATGCAAACTAGTCAAAAATATCTTAGCAATAAAGAGAAAGCAACGTTATCACCCACACATAGAGTATACTTTGCAGTTTCACTACATAGTATAAAACAAAGTCGCTTCCGCTCTCTGTCTGTCCCTATGAATACTTAGATCTTTGAAACTACACAACGGATTTCAATGCCGTTTTCTTATATGTATAATACATGCTTAATGAAGTAGAGAAGCATTGATAATTTTAGAGGTTTCTAATGTGATGTCGTAAATAAACCAATTTTTTACGCTTACATTGTAAACGCTGGCTTTACCCTACGAGATAGATCAAAATAATGTACTACAGTATTGTACCCTTTAAAAAATCTAACGTAAATCCTATCCTATTACGTATATCCTAACGTAAATGCGATTTGGGAATCGTTACGGGATAATATGCAAGCTGTAATAAATGATAACAATAACTCATCTTCTGATTATAGTGATTAGCATAGAACATAAGTCATCTTCTGATAATTCGGACTCTGAACAATCAACTAAGAAAAGCAACAATGAGGACAGTACATAGGAAGAACATAACATAGACATTAGTCTTTCAGGTGAAACACTTGGCAATGTTTGAGAGTTAAAAAAATACAGAGTACTAAGCCCGCTAAAGATGTTAGAGGAAGAAAGAGGTTTAGTTATAGCAATGTGGGTGTTGAAACCGGTACAAATCCATGTGTAGACCAGCCAATATAACATACAAACAGGCTTTAAATGGCCTAGAATCAAGAGAATGGTGTAAAGCTTTACAGAAGGAATCGGAAAATCATTTGAAGAAAACGAAGCTTCGAAAGTAGTGGACAAGCCAAAACAAACAACAGAGGTTATGTGTAAGTGGGTGTTCAAGAAAAAAGTGGACAGTTGTGATACTGTGCGATATTATGGTCAGTTAGTCGGCAAGGGTTTTACACAAAGACCAGGCACAGACTATACAGAAACATTCTCACCAGTGGACCGTCACTACAATAAGACTATTGCTTGTATTCAGTGTTAAATATAATCTAGAAATAACTCACCTTGATGTAACCACAGCTTTTTTGAATGAGCATTTGAAGATGTGTATATATGAGTTTACTATACAATTTGGAATGTCATAAACAGAAAGTATTAAAACTAAAAGAATCGGCCAAGTGCGTGTCAGATAGAAACCATTTCAACTCTAGAGGAATTGCAATTAGAAAACATACGTCACCCTCCGTATTCGCCAGACCTTGCTTCAAAGGACTACCATTTTTTTCGTAATTTGGACAATTTTCTACGTGATAAAAAGTTTTCTTCCCAGGAGGCAGTACAAAATGCTTTCACACAGTTTGTAGAATCTAGATCACTAGAGTTCTATCGCAAAGACATAAATGACCTTCCTATTAGATGGCAGCAGTGTATATATAATAATGGTAGATATTTTGATTAAATAAATATGTTAAATAATAAAATCCCCCACGCACATAAAAGGGTTCCTCAGTCACCCATAATGATACGTGGATTTAAAATCGTATCCAATAGATAACTGTTAATTTTACGTATTAATGTGTTAATTTATGACGTTTTCCAAGGAAGCGCCTTTTACAACTTAAGCCTCTATAACTCCTGAACTAACAAAGTCATCTAATCTGCTACAGTTTTCCTTTAAAGTTCATTATATAGACCACCATCACGAATTTTTCCAGATTTTTTGCGCCGTTTAGCTTTTACAGGGGTGGGGGGGACGCCCTGTTTTTACAAAAAAGTGCCCTTTAAAGTGGAGTTTCTCGCAAACGGACACCTCAATCAAAAAATCCTCTTAAAAATCCATTATTGTTTTCAAAAGACCTATCTAATAATACCCCACACGATGACCCCATCGTGTGGGGTATTATTAGATAGGTCTTTTTATTGTATTATTAGATGATTTTTTCATCATCTCCACTTTACGTGTAGGGGAGGTACCCCAAGTAAAAATATTTTTCATAATTTTATTGTAGCACTTTTTTGTCGTAATTACAACACATATTCATACTAAGTTTCATCTTTCTAGCACTTACCGTTTGGACGGACGGAGCCCTAAAAGGTCATCTACGGATTAGAAGAATCAGTTAGGGCATGGTATAATCGTGTGGATGATTTTTTACAAACCTTGGGGTATAGAAAGTCTATCAATGAACCTTGTTTATTTGTTAAACATATTGATAATTTTAGGATGATATATAGCCTTGTATGTGGACAATTTTATTTATTTTTTGTAATTGCAAACTGAATACCTTAAGACTAAGTTAAAATCTAAATTTAAATTAAAAGCCTTGGGAAATATTAGACAATGCTTAGGAATGAGAGTGAGATGAAACAATAATGAGATTTTTGTAGATAAGGAACAATTGGTAGATCATTTATTAGATAAGATTATCATGAAAAATTGTAACCCAGTCAGTACACCAATAGAAGTAAATTTGAAGCTAGAGAACGGAGACACTCATTGTACTCAGTATCCTTACCAGCAATTAATAGGAACTTTAGTTTATTTATCTATGTTTACCCGCCCAGATACATTGTATGCTGTTTGTTACTAGAGCCAGTTTAATTACAATTATAATGAAACACATTGGAAACATGTAAAACATATTTTAAAATACTTGAAAAAAATCAAGCATTTTGGTTTTTTGGTTTATGGGTTATGTCAATGCTGAATGGGCATCATATTGTGTGGACCGTAAGTCTTGTACTGGATACATATTTAAGATGTGTGGTAGTGTCATGTCTTTTAAGTTAAAAAACTTTTAAGTGTAAAAAACAACCAACATTAGCTTAATCTAGCACAGAAGCTGAATATATGACCATAATATTTGTAAGGCAAGTAAATAAGCTATTTACTTGAGAAGCTTATAGTTGGAATTAGAATGCAGAAATGAGTCACCTATTCAAAATATGTGTTGGTATAATCCACAAATAAATTATTAAAAAAATTATATTAAAAATTTCTAAATCATTACAGTCATTACTGTAGGTTATTTGAAGTTTATGTAACTCGTAAAATTTTGTCAGTATTGGCTATAATATAAAAAATATTATGTTTTTAAGAAACATTCACTTTATATGTGTTCCAGTAAAATAATCCTAAAATAAGTGAAAGTTTGTGAGTATGTATGTATGTATGTATGTGTGTATGTCTTGCTCTTTCACGCAAAAACTACTTAACGGATTTGGATGAAACTTTACAGTAATATAGCTTATATAATAGGTCTTCACCCATGAAATTGCCGTTTTGTATGCAGTAAGTGTAAGTACTTATATTATCAAACTTTTTTATTTCTGTTATTTGAAGTAATCACCCATGCAACCGACGCATCTTTGCCAATGCATTGGCAGTTTATTGATACCCTTCTTGTAAAAATCAGCTGGACGAGATTCAACAAACTCTTCAAAGGCATTTTGTACTGCCTCTCGGGAATTGAATTTTTTACCCACTAAAAAGTCGTCTAAAACTAAAAATTGTTACGTGCGACGAAAAATGGATTCTGTTCGACAATCGAAAGCGCTCAGCAAGTTGGTTAGACCCTGGTTCAGCACCAAAGCAATGCCCTAAACCAAAAATGACGCCTAAAAAGGTGATGGTCACTGTTTGGTGGTCAAGTGCGGGTGTGATTCACTACAGCTTTTTACAAAGCGGCATGAGCATTAATGTAGATGTGTACTGTGAAGAACTGGAGAGAATGATGGAGAAGCTTCCACATCTGCAACCAGCTTTAGTCAATCGGTCGTCCCCACTGCTCCTTCACGACAACGCGCGACCCCATACTGCGCAACAGACAGTCTCCAAGCTGCAAGAGCTGGAGTTGGAAGCTCTCCCTCATCCGCAATACTCACCAGACCTTGCACCTACCGACTATTACATTTTTCCTAACTTTAGACAACTTTTTAGTGGGTAAAAAAATCAATTCCCGAGAAGAGTTGCCTCCCGTCCAGCAGATTTTTACAAAAAGGGCATCAATAAACTGCCAATGCGTTGGCAAAGATGCGTCGATTGCATGGGTGATTACTTCGAATAACAGAAATAAAAAAGTTTTATAAAATAAGTACTTTCACTTATTGCATACAAAACGGCAATTTCATAGGTAAAGACCTAATATCAGAATAACACATAGGCTACTTTTTACTGCAATAATCGAGATAAACGGGCGAAAGCTAGGTGATTATAAAAATACATTAAATCGTTGATGTCAAAATGCATCACTGTTTATTTCCTGTCAAAACTTCACAGGTTGCTAGGCATAACACATTTGCATAGCAACCATAATGATACGCGAGTAACACCGCGGGGCGCATCTAGTACAATAATATAATCACATTATTAAATCTTCCCTAAAAGATAACTTTAATTATGATGAAAACCGCGTTTAAATACCTTGCGTAATTTAAAAGATCAGAGCGGACTGTCAATGCTTTTTATTGAACTGCGTAAAAATTTAATAATATTTGACAGTTCGATTTTAATAGGTACTTTCTGTACCCGGCGTGTAGCTTGAATGAATCCGAGCTTTAAGATATGACAAAATACATTGCGTACATTGCAGGATATTAAAATACGTTCTACAAAGCCGAACAGTTGATTAATATGTAACTTAAACAAAAAACCAAAAACGCAACCACATCGACTCATTTGCTGAAGTTCCTATGGCCACCTTCCAGCTCCATCTTCAGACCCTGGTTACCATATGGTGTCAAAGTACTCGTCAAGCCGAATAAAATGAGCCCAAACTCGACGGGGTTGTGTCGAATTACGGAGTTCCTATGGCCACCTTCCAGCTACATCTTCAAACCCTGACTCGTACTCGTCAAGAAGACGAATCAAATGAGAATTTTTACTCGAAAATAAATAATCGTATCATTAATTCCACTTTTTATCAAAAAAAAATTCAATTGATTTTATCTCATTTAAATACCTACATCCAAACTCCTTTTCTCAGTATAATATTGTAGATTACCTATGATTTAATAGAATATTGGACTATGTTTTTAATAACATTCGAAACAAAAGACATGTCAATTACGTCATGCAAGAAATGAATGAGAAAGGTATTCAAGACAAAAAAGGACAAACATTTAAAAGTAATAATGAAACTGCAAAGTATACTCTATCTGTGGGCGATAACGTTGGTTTCTGTTTATTGCTAAGATATTTTTGACTAGTTTGCATGCTTAGAAACCAATGAACAACCTATTTGATAACATCAATATGAACACTCTGTTAGCCAACATATTAATGACAACTGATTGCTAAGATCTTTTGAGCACTTTGAATGCGTACAACAATTTGAGCACCTTGCGAGCCAACATAAAATTGAAATAATGTTTTTCACATCATTTTGACCAGTTTGAACGCCAATATGATTATGACGCTGACTGTACCTAATACCTACGATGCGACGCGTGCGCCTAATGGCGGCATGCTTTGAACTGATTTGACTGTATTGGGCGATGCGTTTATTCATTGATAATTAAAATACGCGTGTGTAAAATATTTGGGTGGCAATAAATTATGGGCGTATTTTAACATTTTAAAAACCATAATAACTCAGTTATTTTTGTTTTTTGGTTATTTGTTTTATGGTAAGTATATATTATTATGTTAGTATATAAGTTCTGTATCTGCCCCTAGTTTTTCTCTGGTAATTAAAAACTAACCGTGTATATGTGTGTATGTATTTCGTATGAATACCTAGATATATCGTAATACTCATTTATTTCTCAATTTATAGTTCCTACAACTCCCAACCAAATTGTAGTGCACCTTCTCAATCATTTCCGCACCAGCCGACGGTAGACTGGTAGAGATTGACTGTAGCATTAAGTCCGTTATTGCATGTAAAAACTTTATACAGTGTATAAAGTTGTTAAATAAATTAATTAAAAGGCGACAACGCAACCCAAAAATTTAATTATGAGCTATCGTCAAAGCTTTAAGTTTCCGAGGTTTTAACAACCCCGTAAATCTAAGACTTGAGCTGAGAAAAATGAAGCTATCCCCGAAAAGCCAAGATTAGAGTAATACAAAAATTCAAGGTTTGAGATACCCCCAAAATCCAAAGTCAAATCGAGGTACATTAGGAAATATCAGTTATTATCTCATTTGTTGTTGTCTATAAACTGGTTACAAAAAGTAATATTAGACTCCTAGACGGGCACTTAACATTATAGAATAAATCTGTCGCACGAAGATCGTGCGACAGCGGCAAGCAGTAACGTATAGTAATAGCTGATTCAACCGCTCTGTCTGTCGCGATGAAATATTGCGACGAGCGGCACTCGCTCTAGGATCAACTTTATTTATATCTTAACCTTAAATCAACCTTGACAGCGCCATGAAAAAGAAATTTTGTACATTAGAGAAATCAAACACCGGCCGCAGCAGTTAAAAAACGGTCCGGTGTAAAAATAAAGATTTTCGCCTGTGACACTTGGGCATTATCAATCTGTATAAACTAACAACGGGAAATATGTGTAAACTGTACGTGTGGGTGTGAGTACTTGAGAGTGTGCGTGTGTTTCTGGCGAGGCGCCAGTAACCGTGTGTCGCACATTTGTGTAGCACCGCATATCTATCTACGTAGCGACACGCTGATTGCAGGAAAACGCAAGCGCCAAAAGACACTTAACCGCTCAAAGTGACAATTATTACTACCATAACTGTTTCTAAACATATGACCGCTAATTCTGGATCCGAGGATCTAGACGACGCGGATGAACCCGACACTTAAAGATTTGAATAAAAATAGCATTGTTTTCAAGATGTTATGCAATTAATTACGATTGAGCCACGTCAGGTAGCGGTCCACTTGTTCTTATTGTCATGATAGTATATTGTTCTTCTTGGCACCTTTTCCTGACAAAGCTGAAGAACAGTTTCTAAAACTGTGATTTTATAAATATAAATGCCTCTAATTGCTTCCATACTTCTTCGAAACGTCATGAACGTAGTACAAATTTATTACATAGATGTTGTTTTGAGTAATTTAGGATTGTTTAAGAAACATTTTAGATGTTGTCATAACGTTGTGTGAAGTTATTTGGTATTTTAGTTCCATTCGTGCGAGTTGATTTGGTTTACCGCAGTTTAATATTTTTAGTTGTCGTTTACGGAACGCTGTGACGATATAATCTATACTAATATTATGAAGATGAAGAGTTTGTTTGTTTGTAAAACATCATAAAAAGGGTGGAGTTTTTTTTTGTTTGAGAGCTTCCATTGCGTGCGTTGCGAAAATGGTTAAGGATTCGTAAAAATGATGTATGAAAGAATTGTTCCTCTTGAAAAGTTCTAAAATAAAATCCACGACAGCATATGTATATCGTTTAAGGTTGGCTCACTAGAACCATTTTTATGGCAAGCTAATTTGTTTCCGCAGTATAACATAACAATACGTGCATACATCATATGGCGCACTATTTGTTGTTGCCCGTCAATCAAATCACTCAGTAATAGGTAAAGTAAATATTTAGTATACAAGTGAAGCTTATGGCATAATAAATGTAAGCACAACAGAACGACGAACGCCAGGTGTACAATATATATAGGTAACAGCTACATTTACTACACAATTGAGATATTGCACCTGGTGTATTAACGCCGGGAATTTACAAGACTAAAGAAAACTGATAATTATTTCATTACATTGATTGTTTTAAATCATCATCATCATCACCACCAACAGCCTTTAACAGTCCACTGCTGGACATAGGCCTCTCCTTTGAAAGGAGGTTTTGGCCTACTAAGTATACCACGCTGGCCAGACGGGTTGGTAAAGGGTTTGTTTCAAGTTTTCCTTCTCTTGGCAGTGATGTTAGCTGCTTATTTTGTTTCTTTAGTCGCCTTTTACGACACCCATGTAATGAATAGGGGTGGTGACACTTTGTATACTTATTCCATCACCACACGGACAATTGACATAAATGATTTTTTTGTAAAACGGATTGTTTTAAATGATTTTATTTAATAAAGATTTTCGATTGCGCAAAACGATGGGTAACAGTTTTGGCTATTAAAGTATGTTTGTATGTTTCACCGTAGCGCCTAAACTTTTGAACCTATTTTTCTGAGTGAGGTCTTAATAGATTCGCAACACTCTGCTCTACTTACTACATGGCGTTGTGTGTAAGGTGTCCGAAATATTTATAATTATTGATGAGATGAGAGCAGAAATGAGACACACCTAATTGTAAACTTGTAAAAAACTAATAAATCAACTTTTTAAGCAACTTTAAAAAGTATTACGATTCAGCTAACATTTAAACAAATTAAATTTTAACAATTAATTAACAAAATCTTGAACACAAGATTCTAGACTCATTAAAAAGTTAAAATAATTAAAAAATAATTTCCTCCCAAACTAAAATTAAGTTTTGTTACCTACGAATTAACATTTGTCATGAAAAATAATTTCACGTAGTCAGTCGATGCTGTTGGCAACTGCGTTATAATTGCGTACCGAGATAGTGAAACATTTTATGTATTTACGTAAATACGTCTGGCGATCTCTTCTCAATAATACTCGTATTATGGAACTAAAAAAAGGTAATCAATAAAAGTTTACTATTACACCGATTAAAAGGAGAAACCCGAAATCCATACAAACTTGGGCCTGGCGTTACATTGCTAGAATTTGGTCATAAATTACAATATCTATGACGATTTCACGAGCCTAATTTTCAGGTCTCCCAGCAATGGCCAAATTGGTAAAATCAGACAATGTTTACATTTTAGGTTATGTTTATTATTTAAGTTATTTTTTGAGTTTAAATTGGCCAAGTGTGTATCAGGCCACGCATAAAATAGGGTTATGTACTCACCCATAATTAAATCGTGCCCAATAGATAATTAATAATAATAATAAATATTTCGGAAATTTTACACACAACGCCATCTAGTCCCCAAACTAGACAACTGATATAAATACATAAACATACTTTTTTTTTGTAAATACATACATATTATACATTGTTGTATTTGCTTATTATTTCTTTATTTTTGTACGAAGTTTTCTAAGTCAGCTTATTTCACAAGTTAGGCCTTTATAACTTCTAAAAAAAAAAGTTATCAAAACCGCTATAGTTTTCTATAACATGAAAAACACGATTTGATACATTTGTGTTTTTCTATGGCATAGTCACATTAATATAAAAATGCAAAACTACCCTTTCATGCTATATTTAATGCTGCCAGTTGTAGATATTTTGAATTGCCGCCATTGTAAGTAGTTGTGTCACGATTCGCTATTCAGACTCTATTTACATTGATTAAAATACCTATTAAAACAATCATTTATACTAAAACGAAGAAGTATTATTTATTTATAACAGTATCGATTTCCACTAAATCGATCCTATTTTAGGAATGCTACGTTTGTGGAGCTAGTTACGTATATTGAAATAAGTGTTGCAGAGGTTTACAAAGATTGTTTAAAACAATAGAATTCTACTTATTTTCTACACTTGGCCATTGCAAATGAAGCTAAGATTTCGATAGGTTAATCAAGCAAAATAGACGAATTTTTTGGTACATATCCCATTCGTGTAACGCTTAGGCCCAGAATCGGGTTTCTCCTTTACTTAGAATTGTAGAAACTTTATTTTGATTGATTATGTAAATCATCAGATATGATTATCAGATGTACCTACTTAAGTGACGTGTACTTTTTTTATAAAAAGACTAGTTTTGTACTAGGATCATACATGCGGTCTCAACGGAGACTTTATAAACATACATGAAACGGACACAAATAACACGTTGACTCAATTGAAATTGAATTGTATAGTTTTTTTATTTTTTTGTGTAAGTTTGTAAATGTGAGTATAGTGTAGGCTTGTAATGTTAGTTTATATTTTAGTAATTTTCTGGTGGTTTTGAGTGTTTCCACGGCCTACTCAAGTGTCCTGCTGGCGTCAGTGTCGTGTTCCGGGTTGTGGATCCTGACTACATCGGTTAGGCTAAACGATGGCTGGGGCCCGTATGCCGTCTGTATGGACAGGTCGACTCAAAACTTTGGTCCTTTCTTCAAAAGGTCAACCCAGACCCTATACTGCACTCACATAGTTCTCTTTACTGTTGTACACGGACTTAAAAAAAAAAAAAGACACCTCTGTGGTTTGTTTCGGCGTTTCTTCCCAGAGTGAGTCGTAGGAAATGCCGGCGCCTTCTAGCTATAAGTCCGACTTGTAAAAATGTCTCAAAAGATTTACTTACAGAAATAAATATCATTTATCATTTATCATTTATCAAAACTACAATTTGTGGGGTAGACAGTGTTGTCCCAAGGGATTTAAACCGACAACACTTGGCGTAGTAAAAGGTACTGTCGACTACTTAAACCACTAAACCGTGCAGTCATTATATACAAAAATTATATCAAAAAATTCGAAAAATCTAAATGATTATAAAGTTTGTAATGAATTAGAAATTGTAGAAAACTAACGATCTATTTAGTTTCTTTTCGGGGATATTACAAAAAAAAACAACAATTATCTAGAAGAACATTTCAGATATTTGAATGTATTTTCTCCAATTACAGCTAAGAACGCTTTTGTTTGTGTCAATGGACAATACAAAAGATACACAATGCCATACATTCCATACATTTACAATGAGGATATTGACCACCACTCTTGGATCCTACTCGTGTTTTCTATTAGGCTGAGTAGTCGTTTTTGCAAGTTAATAAAAAAAAAACAGGAAATTAAAATAGGTCTATCGTTTAGCCAATACTTATGGGATTCTAAGTTAATAGTAATTCAACTCTGTATCTCAGAGGTATCCAATAGTAACTTCACATTTTGTCGAAATTACGTTTATTATATCATTGAAATCCCAAGAACCAGTTCTACATAATGGTATAAAGCACTAAGTCCTGCATCGCCTATGAAAAGAGATATACAATGCACAAATATTTTCAGAAGAGACATATAAATATTAACAGGGTATAGGATCTCAAATGATGTTAGATAATAGATAGATTTATCGTAATTATGTGTAATTCATGATACTTCCCTCTACTTATTATAAATAATACAGCTAAGTTAATTACCCTTTTTTTTTTTTTTTTTTTTTTTTTTATACCACCAGTTGGTGGCTATGTCGGACTCGAACCGACTAAAACCGCACGCCGTCTCTTGTACTATGAGCCGAGGAACCAGGTATACCCTCGAAAGGAAGTCCCTGGAACCCCGACGTACCTCGGGCCATCTACGGCTTCTAGATGACCCCCTTCCCTGTGGGAACTCTGATATTCCCTTTTTTTTGTTTATACAGGGGCGTGCACGCTGGGTAGCGCTCGCGCCGCCACCCGGGCCTGCTTCTGCTAGGGTGACAGATGGCCTCATCTGTCACCTCCAGGCATGCGCTTATAGAGGACGGAGATCATTTTCCGATCTCCGGCACCTGAGTCTCCTACGGTACCTAGCCCGACGGAACCACTGTGCCATGCTCTGGAGCAGAAGATCCTGAGCGGCGGCACCGTGGCCCACGTTCGCCTGGAGGAAGCGGAGATATGGATTATTGGATTTCCATCTCCGCATCCCGCCGCGAACCTTGCTGCTTTCAGGCGGCACCCTGCGTTGTTGTCTCGGGGGCAGAAGGCTGGCCTTCCGAAGTGTCGCAGGTCTTACTGCCAACCCAGTGGTCGGCAGGCTTGCCCACCGCTGCGCACCTAAAACAATGCAGTGGAGCATTGCAGCCACCTGCCTTATGACCGGGCTGGCCACAGCGGAAGCACCGGTCACCTATGGTGACCTTCGCCGTGCACTGTACCCCTACATGCCCCACCGAAAGGCACCTAAAGCACCTTGACGGCCGAGATTGCAGGAGCCGTACCTGCGCCCTCAGGAAACCTCCAACCAGGAGGGTATGTCCATCGGCAATCTTTTTGACCGCCGCGATAGGGCAGCTGACTACCGCTGTCCCCTGTCCGCTGGGTCCGAAGCGTATTGCCCCGAACTTCACGCTGTCCAGAGGACAGCCTCCGGCCTCCATCACGGCAAGCCTAAGCTCGTCGGCCGTGACAGAGTCATCCAAGCCCGTGATGCGTACTTCAGCGCATTTAATGGGCCTAGACACCCGGACGTCAGCTGCTTCCAATGAATCCCTCAGCTTAGCCGCTAGGGCGTCCGCTTTAGGGCCACTGGAGGCACCGGGGATCTCGAGAAGCCGAGCACCCGTTCGTGTGTTTTTACACCGAACGCCTGGTATCTCGAGAGCCTTGAGGTCGACTTTGGCCTTAATTTTAGCCAAGACCTCGGCGTACTTCAAGCCCCTCTCCGCTGCTTCCGTCGTCAGGGTGAGAACGACGGCCGAAGAGCGAGGCGTACGAAGCCGTTTCGGCGCTGCAGTTACAGCAGCGGCGGCCCTTTTGGCCTCTTTGACCGCTTTTTTGGCGGCCTTATGCCTCTTCTTACTCTCCCCGGCCACAATCCAGCTCTCTTCCAGGGGGCGCTGTGCGATATCAGCCGGGGCTGAGCCTTCAGTTAGGGTTGGGGTTGCTTCCGCCTTTTCTATTCCCTTTTGCTCATTTTGGGTGGCCTTCTCAGATGTTATTGGCGTTGGCCTGGCCACCCTGGCTGCAGGCTGAGCTATTGAGCTAGCCTCAGCAGCGGCCGCGTATGTTGCCCTTGGCGGAGCTAAAGGTGGACGAATATAAGCGCTCTCCACCGCAGCGATGCGCTTCATCAAACGCTCCTCCATCTCCGCCATGAGTTGGACTATATTTGGCTCCACCGGTGTCGATGGTATTAACGTGGCACCGCTGTTAGTACGCGTTGATGTTCTCTCTTTCGCTTTCGAGAGATTCTCTTCAAGGCGGGCTTTCTCCCTTTCGTGGGCCTTATGCTCGACCACTAGGAGTCTTCCCGCCTCAACCATGGAGCGCACGACTGCTATCAGGGTTTCCTGCTTGAGGCCTCCGGACTCTTGGGACGTGTGAAGTAAGCAATCGGCTAAGCCGATTGCCTTTTCAAATTGCTCCACGGGATTTCCTACCCTAACGCGTAGTTCCTCCAGGTGTACGTCCTTTGCATCAACAGTTCTATCAGATGCAACCTTTTCAAAAAGGGCCTTGAGCAATAATTCATCTTCAGCCCTCTTTGATGCCACAGATCCGTCAATCTGTCTTTCCTGGTCGACCCGAATTGCCTTCCGAGGTCGGCCTCCTCCGCGCGCCCCGCGACGACTTGTACCAACTCTAATTGAGGTAGCTTCATCGCTAGAGGCCGTCTCAGTCACGTTTCTTTCTCCTCGTTGGCGCCTTTTCCTCTTTTGGGGAACCTGTTTATACAGCTCCGCTGCTGACACTTTCGGGGTGCATGCACCACTCCTTTCTGAGGCAGTGTCAGACTCCAACACTGCCTCACGTCTTTCCGCGTCCTTCGCGATGTTTTGGTCGCCGGATTTACCGCTCGGCGACGGGCGGGCTTGACATCGGTTGCTCCCCCCAGAATACGACTGGGAGCTGCCGGAGCCGACTGGCTCCGGGAGGGACTCCCCAGGCGCAGTGCGTCTGGGACCCTCCTGGGTAGGTTTCACCTTTTGTTTGCCCAAAGTTAATTACCCTGCTTTTATTATAACCCTCTCAAAATTACACTCGAAATATCACTACGCGCATTTTTGCGCCTCCTGTAAAATTTGACTTTAGCCACTTAAAGTTGTATGCCTCTAAGGTACATAAGTATCCCAAATGCTCTATGTGATGTTATTGACAATAGAAACAGGTATTTGTTTATATATTTAAAATCGCCAAATTAACTACTCTGCCTGAGTAAAATCCAAGAGTGGTGTGGCGACCATCCTTAAGGCACATTTTCATTGGTCGTTAGAGCCCGCATGCCGGGTACGGGAGATTTCTGTTCAAGCATGCCATAGGGCCAAAAATAGCGTTTTATCGGCATAATATTGTTTTTAATATTAACTAGATACGATTAATTACATCAATTTTTGTTTGTTTGCTGGCCCTATGGCATGCTTGAACAGAAATCTCCCGTACCCCGCATGCGCGCTTTAACGACCAATGAAAATGTGCCTTTATTGTAAATACAAACTATGCAGCATGGTGACCCACACTATGGCGGCTTATTGAGATGCTTGTACATCATTGGGTCTCCTGTCTCTCTCACACACCGCCAGAAGAATGCACGAATGCTGTCAGTATACCTACTACATATAATACGTTATTGCTAATTCTACTTACGTGTCCTACGTTGATAGTGCGCTGAGCTAGCGCCTCAATAAGCAGTATATCCGGCCGGTGGCTCGGTGGATCGGCTTCTACAAGACTCTGTAAGTAAATAAAATGCAAGTATAATGAACATAGCTTGTAGTATGAGAATCTCGCGTTATTTAAACTACCAAATTATCTTGTTTAAACATAAGTCTACAGAATAGAATAGAATAAACTTTATTTGTACACCGGTAAGTATAGTTTACATACGAAAATAAATAAAATTATATAATGACCATGTACAATTGGCGATACCACAAGTTCTAAAACGATGATTATTATATTATTACAATCTGATGCCCGCGGCTCCGCTCGCGTTCTACGGGTATGAAAAATAGATGTTAGCCGATTCTCAGACCTACCCGATATACACACAAAATTTCATAAAGCCGTTTCGGAGGAGTATTATATATAGAGGAGTATATATAGAATTTTATATATAAGATTTCTTTCATATGTTTTTATTTGAAATTTACAGCTATACTAATATAATTAACTCGAAAGTCAGTTTATAAATGAAAGTAGGCATTGGCAGTGAGTGAGTGAAACCGTTATATCTCATTCGCATGAAATAAAAGATAAGCCCGTTTTCACAAAATACACTTAAATCGTCTCCTTACTAGGATCCCCCTAAAGTAGGTAACCCTTAAATTTTAAGAAAAATCTAATCACATAGGTGTCCCTAAAGATTGGTGAAAACAGAAAATATCACTATGGATTACACACTTTCTAAGTGGCCCCCCAAATTTAGAAGACGTAGGTGAAAACGGCTACTATTATCACTTAAAATAAAATCTCTAGTATTTTGTTTTAATCTTAACTTTTTAGGTACCTATTTAAATTGAGAACTAATCTAGATATTCATTAGACATTTTAATCATTTAAATTAAGCGATTAGATTTCAAAGTTCCAATAATGAGAACCCGAGAGGTTAAAGTACTGTCCCTGTGGTGACGGATTAAGAATACAGAGTGTCACCACCCCTATTCATCGCGCGGGTGTCGTAAAAGGCGACTAAGGGATAAACTACGCAAGACAACATCAATGCAAAGAGAAGGAAAACTTGAAACCAACCCTATACCAACCCGTCTGGCCAGCGTGGTATAGTAAGCCAAAACCTCCTTTCTAAAGAGAGGCCTATGTCCAGCAGTGGACTGTTAAAGGCTGTTGATGATGATGATGACGAGAGGTTAAAGAGGCGTCTCCACAGCACAAACAGTGATTTTAATTGCAAAACGACTGGTTATTATTGAGAACACTAATATTACATTTATTACCCAGAATATTTGAACTGGACAAACGTATAGTATGATTAATAGCAACATCTGTTGTACATCACAACTAGTGTTCGGAAAATTAAAAATATCACACAGCGGGGAATAGGATTCCGTCAAAACTTTTAGCGCAAACGTCTCTCGTCTTTCGTCGAGTCTTACAATTTCTGGCACAATTGTATGACTAATGCGCTTTTAAAATATTTAAGTCACATAATTAAAATTGCTGGCTATAAATATAAACGGTGGGTGTCTAGTGACAGATTGGTTTAAATCTAAGATTACAGTATTTGCTGTCACTAACACTGCACTAAATAACTGAAAATGCTTTTATAGGTTATACCTAAATTCTAATAATACACACCCGAAATGGAACGGAGTGCCTATAATATATTATCTGGTTTAATTACGACATACCCGAAGAGGTTTCCATAAGAATATGTATACCATCTACATACTACATATCAGACGTAAACTTCAGAGCCATCTAACGAACACTCACCGAACTACTTAGTAAATAATAATCCTGTATCACAATTGAAGTTCTCACTATTATTAGTAGGTAGGTATGCAACTTACAAATCACATTACCACATGTTTTACATCTGGACGTATTTTAAATACTATTAATGTGGTTAGGGATATAAGTATTTTTATCGGCATTCGGGTTACCATAGTAAGGCACTGCCTAGTTTTAGATTACACTGTCTTGAGCGAGATGTGACGAGTTAATAATACAATAATCATCGGTCCCATTGTACATCACTCTGATCGATTTTGGGTTTCAATTATCTATTTTAATTCTTGTTAAGCGATTTAAATCAACCAAAACTCAACAGCTAAGCCACGCTATCAAGGTATCAGTTTTATTTCATATGAACCTTTCAAAGTGACTACAGTGCTTGATGGAAAGTATGAACAGAATCTAAGAGTAGTGGACACCATACTCATTCTGATTGCTGATAATGCAGTATGGATCCACTACGGCGGCCCATGGAGATGTTTCGGAAATCAGTAAAGTAGTTAGACAATAAAGATTTACATGCCAAAAAACAAGACAAAATATGGCATTGACCATAACCCTGATGTTCTAAGCAAATTAATTATATGTTATTTTATATAAAAAAAAACTTATCTTACCATATAAGGTATAGCACCTCTTATAACGTTGATTTTGTTGACGAAAGGTCTCATAGCTGCTATTGTTTCCGTTGGGCCTACTGGTCGGTGTGAGCCGCTGTTTACACAAGCCATCCATTGTCCGAGCCGGAGGAAGCAGTAACCTGACATCAAGATTATTATAGATATTTTTATTTAAAATTTAAAAAATAAAATACACAATCAACGGGCATCGCAAAATGGGATATTCACAGCAGTATATAGATAGCACACTGTACAGACTTCCACATACAACGTGATAAGTTAAAAATATACCACAGCGCCATCTATTGAAGATATACCGAACTATGGAGTAACTACTAATTCTGTATCACGATATAGTAGTTCTCGTGCCGATTAGCACATAATTTCCCGATATCGACCACTGGGAAAGACAAAGAAAATTTATTATTTTTGAGAGACGTATAATATGTAGCGTGGGTCAACTGCTTCAAGTCTAAAAGTTCATTATTTAATCTGATTAAACTATCTTTCAAAATTGTCAGTCATTTATCTTTTTCTGTTACCTGAGCAAAAAGAGTCCCATCCAGCTTCGTGATAAGTTTGATTTACGCTGAACGGTTTAGTCAATTGTACGAAATTGGCACCTTTTTGTAATTTTTTACACTTGGCCTCGGCGAAGAATTCATATAAACTGAAAAAAAACCATAAGATCAATGCTCGTTATAGAAATTTAAATAAAATTATGTGATACAACAAGTGCGGTTAGCTAAGCAAAAGGTCGAAAATCAAAAAGCTTCTGTTTCAAGTAGGTCTTTCGAAACGTTACATTAAGCTCAATTATATGACGAAGAACAGGTAAGAAACTTCATAAGTTAGTTCCTCTCTAGCGGGTTCAATTCCGTAAGATACAACTACAACGTGAAGGAAAATTTGAAACAAACCTTATACTTACTAGCCAGACGGTTGACCGTCTAGTAGGCCAAAACCTCATTGCTAAGAAAAGGGTTATGTCAATTTGATTTACTTATAAGCTATACTTACTTGGCGTGCTGCTGCGATCAAGAGGTCTCGGGTTGGACCAAATGTTTGTGTGATCTTTATATCAGTTGTCTAGTACCCATAATACAAGCTCTGCTTAGTTTGGGCCTAAATCGCGTTGTGTATAAGATGTCCGAAAAAAAAAATTATAAATTTTGAACAGCTTTAAGCACACTTAACAAAATAGGGAGTCAATATGGGTACATCGCTATGACATAATGATATTCCAAGACTGATGCTTATCATTACTATTAAATTAACTTATACTTACTCTTGTAACGCATTCGACTTCCATACTTCATCAAAGCTGAGCATCTTAGACATATGACTTGATATGTACTTTGTGTCATAAAGATATGGCAACATATTATTAATGTTCTTCTTGAACGCCGAATATTTATTTGGTAAGGGTCCGATGAACTGATTGTGAAGATAAACAATATCCAGAAATATGTTATGGCCAATTATTGGTTTCTGTAAACTTTCTAGCAGTGAAATTATTCGTGAAAACCCAAGTAGGCCATTTATAAGATTTTCTTCCAATTCAGATATCGGTGTACTGTTTGCGCCTTCTACATTTTTATCTTTATAAACAAGAATCTAAAATCAAAATAAATTATAATGAAACCATCAATCAACAACCCATAACGTCAGTGGCGTTACTGGTGATTGTTGTGGATGTACAACACCAACAAAAATATCCAAAAAAATGTAGTATCATCATCAATTACCTTCTTACTATTACTTAAGCTATCTGTAGTTAGCAGATTAGGAAATCGCATTCTGATCTCATTATGGACCAAGTAACGCAGTACTGGGTCTTCTACATCCAAGTAGATTGTCTCATCTTCTTTCATGCTCAGCCACCTGCAAATAGAATGGATTTATACAGGTCCTGCTACATACTATACTGCTGGTATCGTTAGGTCGCTAGCACAGGCCGCAGAAGGCAGGCTTAGGCGATTCACACACTGCCCCGCACTCCGTCGCGTAGCGCGGAGTGGCAGATTTTAATATTGTATGCAAGTACATCGACTAGTATGGAAAACACGCCAGGTCCAACACACCAAAAACGCGCTACGACGCGTGAGCGCGTGCCGCTAGCAGATTCGGGATTGGCTGCCCCGCGCCTACGCGCGTGGGCGCGTCGCCAGTGTGTGAATCGCCGTAGTATGTATATATATTATAAATAAATATATATACAAGAATTGCTCGTTTAAGGATATTAGATAACTCCCGGGCAGGAAAGACGTTGTCGCTTAGCTCGACCGGGTTCTCAGCCGTATTTCGCAATGGGTGATGAGAATCTAGTCGAGTTCAGTGCCAAGAAAAGAAAACACAAGTGTGCGCGCTCCCAAGAAAAAGGTCTCCATGCCTCCCTCTTCCCTTTTCAGAACACTCAGCTGCCACTACAAGATAAGCTCGGGATCCTAGATGTGGATATCCACATATGGCACATATGTGCCAGGATTTTAACCGATGGGAACCGCCACAAAGGCGGTCACGCGGAGGATAGGCCTACTAAACAAAGTGAGACGATTCTTCTCGCCGGAGCATCTGTGTCTTCTATATAAGAGCCAGGTTCGCTCCTGCGTGGAGTACTATTATGTATATACTTTAGAGTGGTAGAAATACGAACGAGAATTAAACGATTCGGCTCTTCCTTCCTGTGCCGAGCAGTTAAACACTGGAACTCACTACCAGCTCACATGTTTCCTTCCCTTCCCACACTGCCTGCATTCGCAGAGTGTGGTGGCCCCCACTCATGCTTTCCATCAGGCAGAGTAGATTCACCTTGGCAGGCTATCAAATAAATAATAGTGGGCCTCCGGTCTTGCACTCACTACCGAAATTCGACAACACGAATACAGAAAACCAATCTAAAAAATTGGTTTTCTTTGCGAGAGTAGTACCGTATCGTGTCGTAGGTGCTGAAATCAGCTTGGCTCTAGTACTTTGACCTTTAGTTTGCCTAAGTAAAAAAAAACAAATATTGTATTTCCCTGCACTTTTGCTTGAAATCTTAAGATAGTAAGAGATTACCTAAGTACTTGAAACTTCTAATCCTGAATAATTTTTTTTCCAAAATATATCCTTTTATGTCTTCATTAACTCATTTATGACAAAGAAATTGAAAAATAGGTTTATTTTTATTTTAATAGAGTTAGGTACAATGTCGTGACCTACAACAATAAATAATTTACTCAATCAAACTAATGATAAGTAAAACTATATACTACTAGCTGACCGTAGCAACTTTATGTGCGTGTCATTTCATTTGTGTATAGTTTAAGTGTGATGTTCATTAACCTATCTTAGGCATGCCAATGAGCACACATTTATACACAAGTTTCAGAGTTCATCATGAACAAAAAGTGACACTCGAATTATATATAATAGGTATAGTTTAAAATAAACTACAAAATACTCTTACACACAAACATACATGTGAAGATAATACAAGCATGGTAAAAGGCATAGATTGTTTACCCAATATTTCTCTTGTGTAAATCTTAAGCATAAGTGTGTTGGTTAAAAATAATGAGTGACTAACTTGGATACACGAGAGCAATACTCTTGTATTAGTTTTTCCTCTCTCATTTCTAATGATTCAGAAAGCTTCTGAAGCATAGTTTTGTCTGTTAAGTCTTGTCGCACTTTTGCTTCTTCTGCCTTACTCAGGAAAGGAAGGCCTTCATATAAAAACTGGAAAACAAAATGAGAAACCATATTTATATAAATAAATAAAATTGGAGTGTATGTATGTAATGAACATATTTTTTACTAATACGGTACTAACATCAAAAAGGATTTTTTTAATATTTATGTCTGTCTCTTTGTTGTCCAATCTCTAGAATGACTGGATCAATTTTGTCAGGACTTTAACTGGCAGAAAGCTGATGATATAAGGAGTATCTTAAGTTTTTTTTTTTATTCACACATGCGTTTAACACCATGGGACTCGGCTATTAGCTCAGAGATTACCCGGAACATACAACAGTCTGTATGTTACAGACTAATGTTTTAAAATCGCTTTTTTGCTTTAATATATACTTTCATATGAATATTGAAACAATCGGAGTAACTGAGACTAAATTTATTATTATTATATATTATTGCAGAGACAAAACATGTTCTAACCCAGACATATTATGAACTATGGAGAATCTTACCTTATTAAAATCAAAATTATGCTTGCATAGGAACTTAAGTGAAGATGCTGTGCACATAAATGACTGATCTATTTCTCCAAAATTTTGCGGACGTAAGTGAAATGTATATCCAGTTGCTGTGAAAGTGTCCAGTTTGTGGTTGTAGTGAAATGCTGTAAGCCCAACCTGCATTATCATCATTTTACTCACTTTATTCTTTAACTTGTCATATCTCTCTTTATTTGTTTCAAACAGTCTGAAACATAGCAATAAAAACTTTATTTAAATTTCCTTTGAAACAAAAAAAAAAATTATTCATTAATTACATATTTTTACATTGTTCTAAACATAAACAATTGCCCCTGGTTACTCTTGGTGCAAAGGTGTACGTAACTTTTGCTAATTTACCATATGGAATGGGAATGGCCAACGTTTCAACCAGGAATGACAGGATTGTGCTAAGAATATAAGAAAAAAATGTTTTTTAATTACATCAATTATACATCAATACAGAAACACTACTCATGACTGAATAAAGTTAAGAATGAATATAGACTTGAAATAATCTCCTGAATTAAGAAAAATATCTTTATTATTTTTTAAGTAAGCCGACCCCAAATAACATTAGGAAAAAATATATAGGCTAGGAAGAAGGTTTTCTACATATTTCTTTGATGTAAGTAAAAGATATCTAGTGATTATTTATATGTATAAATATGGATGGAACCAAATGATGTGCAATCGGACAGGCCTATGTCCAGCAGTGTACTGCGATAAGCTGATGATCTTAATAACATTTACAATAAGTTAAAAAGGAAACAGACACATCAGAAATACTTTGCAATCATATCATCAACCCCTTTCCGTTGATTGCTAGGCTCTAGAGATTACAAAATAAAAATGTTTTGAGTAACTTTAAAAGCACCATACAGTTAGGTCGATTGGTGGTTGGTGCAGTAAGCACATGCACATCTTATGTGGTTGTGATGTGTAAAGGTTACGCTACGCAGTTAAAGGTTCAGGCAATGCATATTGGTGAACAATACACTATCAAAATATAAATGTGGACGCAGGCAGACACAACTAAATTCATCTAAAGTAGATTAGTGGATCTAGCTCATTTAAAGGATTAAAATCTCTATCCGCAGTAAATGTATATTATTTCAGGATGCTAGAATTAATTAGGGTTTTTTACATAGTATGAATCATTACTTCATTAAATCAATTGTGGTATCATAATGCATAATGGTGTTTAATAGTAGTAGTATATTACCTAGATAAAATACTCTTTTAAAAGGCTATACAGTCAATAACGTAATAATTAAGTAAGAACATACCTGTATTGATTCTGTTCGCCAGACAGTATTGAAGTAAATTCTGCATCAAAACCGATAAAACAGGCTGTTTTTAAATCTTTGGTTATATTTTCTAACTCTTCAGTAAAGTTGTCCTTTGTTATCTCCATGGTAATTCAATGTTTTTGTAACAAAATTTCAATGATTAACTATAGTTTTAGATACTCATATCTACATAAGAAGACCTAATTTAAAAATGTTGTGAGAATTATATTTACAAAACAAACAACTGTCAGAATCGTGTACAAACCAGTGTTCCCATCCCTCAAAAATTTATCTCCCTAAAACCCTAATCAAAAACCCCTAAACTCACTACAATTACTAGGGATTACCCCTAAAAATATTAATTAAAAAATAAATAATTAAATATTAAAAAAAAATTGAAATTTATAAATAATCATTGAACAAATAATAAATTACAAACAATAAATAATTTCATTCAGCAACATCATTTTTTAAAATTCTTTATTCATGTATTATTAATAACTTCAATTAACAAATCATTGTCTTCAGATTCTAACTTTTTGAAATCATACCTACATATTGACATTAAATAATGTCAATATTTTTAGTTGAAATGTTGTTCATGATCCACCATTCCGTTGCTACGCAGATATTCTATTACGCAACTTATTCTTTACAATGTTATATATGGAGAAGGCACGTTCAACACTTGCATTTGAGATTGGTACCGTGACAAATGCCTGTCCAAGCTTTGGAACATTTTCGAATTGTAAACCTGCCAATAAAAATCCGCTGAACTAGAGATATTTTATTACTTAGTTTATTCCACCTTTGCCTTTGTTAAATTTGCTGTACTAAACAGCAAAGAATTTTTTTGCATCGTCCTCTAACATCCAACAAATTATTGGCTGTAAGCTTTTGTGATATATTTTAAAAAACGAATCCAAAGTACGCATTAGAATTGAAGATAGAAGATAACGTACAAATTGAACATACAAATTACTAATAACAATAACAATCAACGTATTTGTAGTAAATTTAAGCGCAATTTAACCTTAACCACGGATTCTTAACAATATGTTCATAATTGTGTTAGACTGTAGACAACATGCTGTCACGTTTTATTTAACTCTGCTCTCTTAGTAACAATCAATCGCACTAGATGTCACTAAGGGGGTGTGTATAAAAATGGATATGGTTCGCTAGATTGGATTATCCCAGGGCCTATATATAATATATGGTTTATTATATACACCTTTATTTTGAAAAAAAAAATGTCGTTATAAAAATCCCTAAAAATACCCCTACAAATATGACACCCTTAAAAAACCCCATGTCACTTTTTTCCCCTAAATTTAGGGGGAAAAACCCTAAGTTGGGAACCCTGCAGAGAGTGTGGACACTGTGACGTCTGTAACTATTCGTGACATTCGTGCAAATTTCGTGCCTTGAGGGTGCCCGCACACACACAATAATATTGGCAATAAAGTACGTATTGCCGATAATATTGCGTGTGTGCGGGCTGTATTGTACAATATTATTGTGGATTATAGTGTGCGGGGCCGTGTGTCACAATATTATTGTCACAATATTATTGTGTGTGTGTGCGGGCACCCTGAAATGAAATTCAATGTAAAGTGTTGCCTACGCCTACAGTTAAATTTATTTTCTATCAGATTCCAAAATACGATTTAAGCTAAATAAATAAATTTAAATTTGAATAACGCGTAAGCGTGTGTGTGCGCGTATGCATGCATGTGTATTGGGGAATCCGTTTCTACGCAGTAAAGTAGCATTGGAAATGGGCTATGTAAACCCATTCTACTCTTGATGTACGATTAGCTTTGGAGGTCGGCGAAAATGTAATGCCTCGGAGAACGTCCTGAGCTCAGCTGAGTCTTGCGTTCAGTAGCCGTCTCTTGACACGCCACGCGATGATGATGTGTGCATGTGGACTGACATACTGACAATGAGTGACAAAGAGCAGAATAAACTTTTTTACCTTTTGAACGCCAGAGCAAAAACTGGTCAACTTGCCCTCAACGCCAGACCACAAATTTAGCGGAAATACCTACGAAAAAAATAAGGATTCCAAAACTTTATCGATAACATGAATTGTATTTTTATTTTCGTCTGCAATTTCAAAATATATGTCCTTATAACATTGAATTTATTTCAACATTACACCTCTTCCCACTCTAGTAATAGTTATACACTATTTACAGAGTTGTCTAATACCGTAATAACAGATATGAGACGACAATTTAATTAAATATATCGGCGCAACACAACATTCAGAGAAATGAGTCATCGCTGCACGTGTTCTTAGTGACGTAAACAACTCGCAACGATCGACCGCCCCACTACAATGCCTATAAAAAGCCGCCCGCTACAGCGGAGCGAAGATTCGTTTGTCTGCGCTCGGACAGCAAACATCTAACTTATTGTGAAATATTCGAAGCTGTGTAATCAATATTAATTAAAAGTGAATTCTTGTTGAAGTAATGTTTATTTTAAGTTATTCCTGAAAATGAAATACTCCAATAATAGTAATGACGTCACTGTGTTTAAAAACATCACCGGACACCACCGTTTCGTCATCAGAAGTGGGATTACCATGTGTTCTAGACTGTTCGCTATCTAAATTCAGTGTTCGTTGTGTTTCTTCATTCAAATCGATAGTTTACGTTTTTGTCATAAATAACTACCGACAACAACAAGAAAAATAAAATGTCAAGTTAATTGACAACGTCGGAACATAGAAATCGTAAATTAAGTGACATGCAGCCTATATCGGGTTTTGAGTAACAATTGCAAACGAATTTCAATCGTTTTTGTTTTCAGAAATGTTATTAAACGTGTGATACTTAAATTAAAAAAAAAAAAATGTGGGTACTTCACCATGTTTCGGTAAGTTCGTGGGTATAACGCTTTCTTTCCAGCTAGTAAACATTCCAAACAATAGAAGATGCATCCGTGCTTATACGGGAAAAACACAGAGTTCAATGTAAAGGTGTAATCCAGTTCACCAGTACCGAAAGGGTGAGGTTGCCGAATGGCTTGTGAGTTGTAATTGAAGCTACACTGGTAAGATTGAATCATATTTTCATATCAAGTTTTGATTTATTTTTGACATAGTTTTTATATGCACTGTACGAGGGTTAACCGTGTGCGCGATTTAAAGCGATAAGCCGATCGTGGCAATAGATGGCGCGTGTATAAAATTGCCAAAGGCTAAGGTGTAAAGCTGTGGCTTAAGAAAAGGGTTAGTAGTAATCGTAGTTGATCTAATTTTAAAGGTTAATTCATACTGTTTGTCTATCACGGTTTCATATTGCGAATATTTTGTTTGACGTAATTAAAACGAATTTTTATAACTACCCCCACTGGTGCGTAATAAACTAGGCGTTCCTTATTACGATTACACATTGTTTACCGAATAGCTGATGAATTATTAGCAGTGGTATTTTTTAATAGTTTTTAATCAGAGGCAGTCTAATGCAAAGCTAACCTTTAACTTAAAAGTAACTTTTTCAATTGATTTAAGTAACATCAAACAAAGTTGCAATAATAATCAAATAAACTAATACCCACTACGTTGTGTGATTTGTGGAATTATTTTAGAACGGAAATGTGATAAGGTTCAGTGAAGGCCGAGCTTATAAAAGGTTTAAGCAGTAGTCAGTGCGTTCTACAGTGTGAGAGTACAAGTCTGTACCTGGCTGACTATTTTCTGGGCCAAGTTTAAAATTCTTTCGTTATAATGACCCCAGTGCTGGTTATTTTTAATCCTTCCTTCCCCACAGAATGCTCGAGTGTTTGCACACACACTTGCGTACTACAGTATCCTATCAACTAATGACGGTGATCGTAAGCAGCCTAGTGCTTAACTCAGCGGCGAACTTCAGTCTTCTCGCTGTCTACCGAGCTGAGCGCGTGCTGTGATCTGCGGTCTGCTGCTGCCTGGTGAGGCGCAGATCTGCGATCTACTCACCGCCTGGTAAGGTGCGGACCTACGGTCTGCACACCGTCTACGTGACGTATGACCTATGGCCTATTCGCCTTATGTACGAGGCGCAACCTGCTGGCTACTCACTGTCTGAGGGAAGTAAAACCTTTGTTCTGTTCGCCGTCTAGCAAATTAACGCTGGAAGCGTGCTCAGCCTACTTCGAGAAAAGTGAGTGACGCCAGTGGTGCTAATGTGTTTAGGCCTTTGAGAGCACATACGAGAGTATGGGCTTCTGTTTCAACAGCTTAGCTGTTATGAGAAAGTGTATCAGTGTCACACATTCATAGTTTGCTTGCTGTTCGTTAGGGTCTACGCTATTAATGCGTGAAAATGATGGGCTAACAAGGGTGTCTCTACCTGGGTGGTGTATCACTCTAGGGTGATCACACATCACGAATGACGCAGGTTGTCATGATCACAGCTATCTATTAAAGCTTTTATTCTTTTTGCTTTTATTATCATTTTAAATTTGATGATAAAAACTTTTGTTTATAATTTACTAGTGCAATGACACGAGAGACAGAGCTATGTGATGCTGTTTCTTAAATGTTGTTTCAGAGTAGCACACAGAGGCGTGTGTCCTGCTACTTCCGCTCAACAACCTGATTATACAAGGGAATTGCAACCTGAATGCACCGGTTGGCAGCTTGCTTAAAGGAAGAGCGAAGCTACAGGAACCGTATCGGCGTTAGAAGAGTACACTCCAGTATCGGTTAATGAGCCTGCACCATCCACTTCACAAGCCAATGCAACAGAACAAAGAAAGAAAGAAAGAAAGAAAGAAAAAAAAAAAAAAAAAAAAAAAAAAAAAACCCAGGAACTCAGGTTATGTTTTACAATCCTATTCTACGCCAACACATAGTACCACAGTGTACGCCAACACATAGTACCACAGTGTACGCCAACACATAGTACCACAGAGTACGCCACGACATAGTACCACAGAGTACGCCACGACATAGTACCACAGAGTACGCTACGACATAGTACCACAGAGTACGCTACGACTAAGTACCACAGAGTACGCTACGACATAGTACCACAGAGTACGCTACGACATAGTACCACAGAGTACGCTACGACTAAGTACCACAGAGTACGCTACGACATAGTACCACAGAGTACGCTACGACATAGTACCACAGAGTACGCTACGACTAAGTACCACAGAGTACGCTACGACTAAGTACCACAGAGTACGCTACGACTAAGTACCACAGAGTACGCTACGACATAGTACCACAGAGTACGCTACGACTAAGTACCACAGAGTACGCTACGACATAGTACCACAGAGTACGCTACGACTAAGTACCACAGAGTACGCTACGACATAGTACCACAGAGTACGCTACGACATAGTACCACAGAGTACGCTACGACTAAGTACCACAGAGTACGCCACGACATAGTACCACAGAGTACGCCACGACATTGTACCACAGTGTACGCCACCACACATAGTACCACAGTGTACGCCACCACACATAGTACCACAGAGTACGCCAACACATAGTACCACAGTGTACGCCACCACACATAGTACCACAGTGTACGCCACAACACATAGTACCACAGAGTACGTCACAACACATAGTACGCTATGCTCATATCCTACCACAGTGTAGACGTCAATATAATTAAAGGTACACAGATGCCAATTCAAAGAAAAATATTTACGTTTTACAGATAAACTCATCGGAAAAACATCAACAACACGGCTAGTGCAGAGCGCGCACTGCCGGTCAGAATGGTCGTATCGGCGCAACACAACATTCAGAGAAATGAGTCATCGCTGCACGTGTTCTTAGTGACGTAAACAACTCGCAACGATCGACCGCCCCACTACAATGCCTATAAAAAGCCGCCCGCTACAGCGGAGCGAAGATTCGTTTGTCTGCGCTCGGACAGCAAACATCTAACTTATTGTGAAATATTCGAAGCTGTGTAATCAATATTAATTAAAAGTGAATTCTTGTTGAAGTAATGTTTATTTTAAGTTATTCCTGAAAATGAAATACTCCAATAATAGTAATGACGTCACTGTGTTTAAAAACATCACCGGACACCACCGTTTCGTTAAATATAATAACTATGGGTACGACGCTATTCTTGATCTGTTGTCTTCATATTGTGACCCTGGCGTGGGCGGTACGTCATTTTTTTGAATATTGCGCTTCTCAAATAGGGATGTAGCAACGTAATATCTCGCTTATCGAGTACAATATTTTCTAATAATAAATAAAACACGTATTATAAATTAGATTTAAATTTTCTATAATTCCGTTGAAGGAGATATTTAAAAAAAATACACGATTCAAATAGTTTAAGTATATAACTGGGCGTTTTTCAAAATTTTCTCAGGACTATTTTGCTATGTCCTACGAGTTTGACCATTGATTAAAAGGCAAAAATGTAGGAAGTGAGTATTGAATTATTTTATGTTAGGGTAAAATGTTTAACTTACTTTAAAAAAAAAGATAAACATAAGACTTAAGCGGAAAACATATTTTAATATTTAATAAAATACTA